>CM028232.1:31067016-32309204 GCA_016432845.1 Psidium guajava | reverse complement strand
AAGGAGGATAACTGGACCAGAGCTGGTCCAGCAATCAGTCGAAGCGGTTAAGGTGATTAGAGAAAGACTGAAAACTGTGCAGAATCGCCAGAAAAGCAATACTGATCAGAGGTGCAAGCCTCTGGAATTTCAAGTTGGAGACCACGTATTTCTAAAGGTTTCGCCAATGCGAGGGCTATCACGGTTTGGGAAGAAATGGAAGCTGAACCCGAGGTTTGTAGGCCCATTCGAAATATTGGAACAAATTAGGATGCAAGCGTATCAACTGGCCTTACCGCCGAACCTCTCGCAAGTGCACAACGTCTTTCATGTGTCGATGTTAAGGAAGTACGAGCCCGATCCTAGCCATATACTCGATCATGAAGTCATAGATGTTGACGATAGGGTTTCGTACGTCGAGAAGCCGGTCAGGATAGAGGATAAAAGCGAGCAAGTTTTAAGGAACAAGACGATTCCACTCGTCAAAGTCGTTTGGGAGCATCATGGCATAGAAGGAGCCACATGGGAAAGCGAGGAAGAAATGAAGCGCTTGTACCCATTTCTGTTTGAATAGCCAAGTGTAGTGGTGATGTACAAGTTTCGAGGACGAAACTCTTTAAGGGGGGGAGAATTGTAACAGTATGAATTTTCGACCCATTTTAGGAATTTAATGAGAATGGATGTATTTCATTATTTTGCTTTAGATGAATCTCACTCGAGCCTAATCAACTCGGGATGACTGACCAAAGGGGAATGGCTACCAAGGAACTTAAAGTACGTGGACCCTGACAGGTCAGTAGGCGTATCTCCTTAAAGCCGCCCGTTAGTCTGAGCATTTACTAAAGTTGTAAATCAATGGAAGTGGCCACGAAATAAAATTCCTAAATTGGATAATCGGGTTTGCCAGAAAAGTTGCAATGAGAATTGGACGGTGTTACCTTCAAGGAAATTCAATTGGAAACCGAGACACGAATAGAAAATTTCCAAAATGCTTCCGGACCGTTCGAAGTTCTCCGGATCATAGATTGAGTATTTCCTAGCATTTCGTAGGTGAATTGAATTTTAGTTTAGTCTAGCTCGAGAATCACGTCGGGTTCGATAGAAGGTTTCTCAGTCTCGACGGCTCGCATCCCGAGGAAATAGAAACACCGAGGAAACGTCTGTCAGTCGAATTTTCCTCGAGAATGGAGATTCCACCTATTGTGACAAGTGTCACATTCTACTCAATCCAAGACCACCATTAAATCCCTAAATTAAAAATAAACCAATCAAGTCCCAATATAACATAAGAATGCACAAATTCCTTTTTGGCCAATGCATGTCTCACTTCATGAGCCACTATCTCTCTCTTCCTCTTATTCTCTCATTAATTAATCAATATAACACACACACACACTCTCTCTCTCCCTTCATTCACACGCCCATCAGCCCACTCTCTCTCTCTCTTTAGTTCATTTTGTCACTCAAGAGAACAATTCATCACTCTCCATTTCCTCTCTTCTCTTCTTCTCTTACGCTCACTCTCTCTCGGCCTCTCCCTGCGCACCTCTCCTTCCGACGGCTATAACTTTCACCTCAGAGCTCCGTTTACCTTCAAACCACGGCCATTCTCTTCCTCTCTTCCAGACAATTCCAACGACATCTGAATCGCACCGAGAAACTACTGAAAGCTCCCCGTCCGACCGCCTAAACCTCCCTATTTTGTTACCGGCGTGGAGCCCCGACCCCAGCACCTTCCGGCGACCCTAACTTCCTCCACAAAGCTCCGTTTGCCCTAAAACCACCAGTATTCTCTTCCTCTCTTCCAGACAATTCCAAGGCCGCCTGAATTGCAGAAAATAGCTGTCGGAGCTGGCCGGAACATCCTTTCGACGGTGGTTGTCCAAATCCCGTCGCAGCGGACTCCAGCGCGCACCGATTTTCAAACGGATCGTTCGAGCTCATCCGGAGTCTGAATCAACCCTCGTTTTTTCCCACACGTCAGTAAGATCTTGAATTTCAGTTATATGGAAATAGATCGGACATGCAATGCCATCCAAGTGAGATTCACTCACATGCAAGATCATCATAGCGTTCTTGATGCTGTTTCACCCCTTGCTTGTCATAGATTCAACCCTTTCTTACTCTTTCGAACTTGTTCTCTTGTAATACAGCTTCATCAACTTCGTCAAGATCTCCAAAGTCAGCTCTATTCTCGATTTTGTGCCCAAATTCAAGTAGGGGAAGCTCATAACTAGACTTGGGGTAGAACTATGTGTGCTTGGGGCTTGTTCTTAAGTGTGCCGTGAAGTATAACTCATTGCATGTTCGAATTGACTTGCTGGCCGTGTACTTACAGTTTTTTCCATGACATTACAATGTCCATATTGTGTGGGTCAGGCATTGGATGGTGGTTCTAAGGGCCTATGAAGAGTAATCGTGTGATATTAAACAATGCATATCCAATTTGATTGATGGTCGTGTATGGGAAGTTTGTGCCGTGGGGTGTAACCCATTGTAAGTTAAAATTGGTTGCTGGTCATGCATGTGAAGTGCTCTCCGAGAAGTGATGGAGTCCATGAAGTGTGATATGAACATCGTGTGATGGTTCTAGAGTTGTCTAAGATGAGTAATCGTGTGATATTGGTCAATGCATGTTCAAATAGGTTGCTGCCGTGCATGTATGGTTCTGGCCGTGAGGTTCTAGGGTCCATGATGCATGAGATGAACATTGTACGGTAGCCCTAAGAGGATCTAAGAGTAACCACATATATTGGGACCTATGCTTGGGGTCAAAAACACTGAAAAATGGAGTTTGAAACTCGAATTGATGTGTATTGTCTTCTTTGGATTCACGTGAGTGATGGGTGATGAATTGAACTTTGATGTGATGTATGTGAATCCATGTAAGCTTAATTGAGCTAGGCGTATGCGCTAAAAATGCGTGGGGAATTGTGGGACGCCTGATGCATTGCACTTAACCTTATGAGCGAACGTTTGGCGGAGTGCGTAGAACCGTGCGGGACGGCCGGATAGGTATCAAGAAAACACTGGAGTTGGAGTGACAAGGGGTATCCGCCGAAGGGCAAGTGAGCCACGGTTGCGGTACCGCGCCTGGACGTGCGCGGCACGGAGCGTTGGAGTAACAAGGGTGCCAACTGAGCGAATGCAGGGGCTCGGTTCGGGGTACGACCGGCAGTGCTATAAGCCACCAATGGACCTAGCTCGGGTCGATTAAATGAGAAATAACACTTTGCATCTGAATGAGACTTGATCATACCATGGCATGAAGTATGCGTTCATTACTGTGATACAGTCCATTGTTATATGCTGACCATGTGTTTATTGAATCATGTGTCAAACTGCTTCATTTGCATGCTACGTTCTATTTTGAGTATTTTGTGAGATTACTGGGTTTTGACTCACGCTGTGGGCTGATCGCCCAATTTCAGATCCGCACCCCTAAAGATGTCTATAACCCCAGCTCGCCACGGTCGATCGGTTGAGTTAGAGGAAAACAAGGTAATGTATCAGGTACCTGGCGACACATGGTTTAAGAGGATAGTTACTACGATTTGGGTCGACGTGGGGGAGAAAGATAGTCTGACAGGTCATCGGTACGTAGCATGGTATCGTTGGAGCGGGTGCTCTTGGCATGGTCCGCTAGACGCCATGGACGCTCCCGTCCTAGGGCCAAATGGGAACCCGATACTTAACACAATCCACAAAGGTGAGGTGGTAGACCCCGAGCCTATGCAGGTGGAAGACTCCGATGGTGATGCCCAGATGGAGTTTGATGGCGAGGACGACGTGTTTAGCGACACGGACGAGGACCTTGAAGAGTTTCCCTTGACCGATAAAGATAACCCTTAGATGTACGGATCTCATGTTGATGGATCTATCCTTTTGCTAGGTGACTGTTAGGGTTTATTTTGAATGTTGGATATTGTCTCCCTCACAAGTTTGTTAGACCCTGGACTGGTTTTGTGTTCACCCCTCTCCCGTCGGGTTGTAATGAACCCCTGAGACCTAGTCACTTGTTAAATGTCATGTGTTCTTCCATCTTCCTCTCTTGCATGAATGACTGTTTAGTTGGGAGTAGAGCGCTATCTGCGGTCGCTTTTAGTTATCCGTCGTTTGGCCAGGACGAGTCCTGGGCCGTCGTTCGCAGTTGGGCCAAGCTAATGTGATTGCAGGTCAGGTGTAACTTGACGGGGATGCCGCGCGGCCCGCCGAGATCCGGGCGTGACAAATCGTGCACAGTATCCACCGTACGAACACTTATGCAATCTTATACTTTTGAGGCGATTTTGCCCACTTAATCTTATTCCTAGCTGATAAACTGTCTAAAACTCGGGCCTATCGGGTAGATAATCCACTGTTCGATTACATTTCATTTTCCATTGTTAGTGTACATGAAATATGAAGAAGGTCGTGCACAGTATCTACCATACGAACACTTATCCAAAGTCAATCTTTTCTGGCGATTTTACCCACTTAATCTTATCGCGAGCTGATAAATTGTCTGAAACTTAGGCCTATCCCGTAGGTATTCTGCAAGTGAATATTGTTCGATTTTCCTTTGTTAATGTACAATAAATATCAAGAAGATCGTGCACAGTATCCACCGTACGAACACCTATCCAAACTCACACTTTTCAGGCGATTTTGCCCACTTAATTGTATTCCTAGCGGATAAATTGTCTGAAACTCGGGCCTATCGCGTGTATATTCGACTGGTGAATTACGTTCCATTTCCAATGTTGATGTAGATGAAATATGAAGAAGATCATGCATAGTATCCGTCGTACGAACACCTATCCAAACTCATAATTTTCTGGCGATTTTACCCACTTGATCTTATTCCTAGCTGATAAACTATCTGAAACTCGGGCCTGTCGGGTAGTTAATCCATAGTTGAACTACGTTCGATTTTCCTTTGTTAATGAACATGAAATATGAAGAAGACCGTGCACAGCATCCATCGTACGAACACTTATCCAAACTCATTCTTTTCAATCGATTTTGCCCACGTAATTGTATTCCTAGTAGAAAAATTGCCTGAAACTCGGGCCTATCGCATGGATATTCGACTAGTGAATTACGTTTCAATTCCTATGTATATGTAGATGAAATACGAAGAAGATCGTGCACAGTATCCATCGTACGAACACTTATCCAAACTCATACTTTTCAGACGATTTTCCCCACTTAATTGTATTGCTAGCAGATAAATTGTCTGAAACTCGGACCTATCGTGTGGATATTCTACTGGTGAATTACGTTCCATTTCCATTGTAATTGTAGATGAAATATGAAGAAGATCATGCACAGTATCCACCGTACGAACACTTAGCCAAACTCATATTTTTCAAGCGATTTTACCCACTTGATGTTATTCGTAGATGATAAACTGTCTCAAACTCAAGCCTATCAGGTAGATAATCCGCTATTGGATTATGTTCCATTTACCATTAGCATTGTTCATGAAATACGAAGAAGAACGTGCATAGTATCCACCGTACGAACACTTATCCAAACTTATACTTTTCTTGCGATTTTACCCACTTAATCTGATCACGAGCTGATAAATTGTCTTAAACTTAGGCCTATCGCGTAGATATTTCACTAATGAATTACGATCCATTTTCCATTTTTACTGTACATGAGATATCAAGAACATCGTGCAAAGTATTCACCGTACGAACACTTATCGAAACTCATACTTTTCAGGCGATTTTACCCGCTTCATCTTATTTCTATCTCATAAATTGTCTGAAACTCGGGCATATCGCGTAGATAATCCACTGATGAATTATGTTCCAGTTTCCTTTATCAGTGTACGTGAAATATTAAGAAGATCGTGCACAGTATCCACCATACGAACACTTGTGGAAACTCATACTTTTCAGGCGATTTTACCCACTTGATCTTATTCCTAGCTGACAAACTATCTCAAACTCGGTCCTGTCAAGTAGATAATCCGCTATTCAATTACATTTAATTTTCCTTTAGCATTGTGCATGAAATATGAAAAGGATCGTGCACAATATCCAAAGTACGAACACTTATCCAAACTCACACTTTTCTTGCGATTTTACCCACTTAATCTGATCACGAGCTAATAAATTATCTAAAACCTGGGCCTATCGCGTAGATATTCCACTAGTGAATTACAATCCATTTTCCTTTGTTAATGTACATGAAATATGAAGAAGATCGTGCAAAGTATTCACCGTATGAACACTTATCGAAACTCATAATTTCAGGTGATTTTACCAGCTTCATCTTATTTCTAGCTCATAAATTGTCTGAAACTCGGGCATATCGCGTAGATAATCCACTGGTGAATTATGTTCAATTTTCTTTTGTCAGTGTACAAGAAATATGAAGAATATCTATCAAAGTATTTGCCGTATGAACACTTATTCAAACTCATACTTTTCAGGCAATTTTACCTACTTAATCGTATTCCTAGCTGATAAATTTTCTAGAAACTCGGGCCTATCACGTGGATATTCGACTAGTGAATTACGTTCCATTTTCTTTTCAAATATACCAGAAATATTAAAAAAATGGTGCATAGTATCCACCGTACGAACACTTATTCAAACTCATAATTTTCAAGCAATTTTACCCACTTAATCGTATTCCTAGCTGATAAATTTTCTGAAACTCGGGCCTATCACGTGGATATTCGACTGACAAATTACGTTCCATTTCCTTTTTAAAGGTACCAGAAATTTTAAGAAGATCGTGCATAGTATCCACCGTACGAACACTTGTCGAAACTTATACTTTTCAGGCGATTTTACCCACTTAATATTATTCCTAACAGATAAATTGTCTGAAACTCGGGCCTATCGTGTAGATAATCCACTAGTGAATTATGTTCCATTTTCCTTTTTCAGTGTACGTGAAATGTGAAGAAGATCATGCAGAGAATGCACTGTACGAATACTTTTCCAAACTCAAACATTTCAGGCGATTTTACCCACTTAATCTTATTCCTAGCAGATAAACTGTCCGAAACTCCGGCCTGCCGAGTAGATAACCCAATGATGGATTACGTTCAAAATTCCTTTCTCAGTGTACATGAAATATGGAGAAGATCATGCACAGTATCCACCGTATGAACACTTATGCAATCCTATACTTTTCAGGCGATTTTGCCCACTTAATCTTATTCCTAGCTGATAAACTGTTTAAAACTCGGGCCTATCGGGTAAATAATCCGCTATTGGATTATGTTCCATTTACCATTAGCATTTTTGATGAAATACGAAGAAGATCGTGCATAGTATCCACCGTACGTACACTTATCCAAACTCATACTTTTCTTGCGATTTTACCCATATAATCTGATAAGGAGCTGATAAACCGTCTAAAACTTGGGCATATCGCGTAGATATTTCACTAGTGAATTATCATCCGATTTCCTTTGTTACTGTACATGGGATATGAAGAAGATCGTGTAAAGTATTCACCGTATGAACACCTTTCGAAACTCATATTTTTCAGGCGATTTTACCCACTTCATCCTATTTCTAGCTCATAAATTGTCTGAAACTCGGGCATATCGCGTAGATAATCCACTAATGAATTACGTTCCAGTTTCCTTTTTCGGTGTACGTGAAAAATTAAGAAGATCATGCATAGTATCCACCGTATGAACACTTATCCAAATTCATACTTTTCAGGCGATTTTTCCCACTTAATTGTATTCCTACCTGATAAATTGTCTGAAACTCGGGGTTATCGTGTGGATATTGGACTGGGGAATAATGTTCCATTTCCTTTGTAAATGTTGATGAAAAATGAAAAAGATCATGCACAGTATCCACCGTACGAACACTTATCCGAACTCATACTTTTCAGGCGATTTTACCCACTTGATGTTATTCCTAGCTGATAAACTGTTTCAAACTCGGTCCTGTCTGGTAGATAATCCGCTATTGGATTACGTTTAATTTTCCTTTAGCATTGTGCATGAAATACGAAGAAGATCGTGCACAGTATCCACTGTACGAACACTTATCCAAACTCATACTTTTCTTGCGATTTTACCCACTTAATCTGATCACGAGCTGATAAATTGTCTAAAACTTGCGCCTATTGCGTAGATATTCACTAGTGAATTATGATCCATTTTCCTTTGTTAATGTACATGAAATATGAAGAAGATCGTGCAAAGTATTCACCGTATGAACACTTATTGAAACTCATACATTTCACACGATTTTACCCGCTTCATCTTACTTCTAGGTCATAAATTGTCTGAAACTCGGGCATATCGCGTAGATAATCCACTGGTGAATTACGTTCCATTTTTCATTGTCAGTGTACATGAAATATGAAGAAAATCTGTCACAGTATCTACCGTACGAACACTTGTCCAAACTCATACTTTTCAGGCGATTTTTCCCACTTAATTGTATTCCTAGTTGATAAATTGTCTGAAACTCGGGGCTATCGTGTGGAAATTGGACTGGGGAATTACGTTCCATTTCCTTTGTAAATGTTGATGAAAAATGAAGAAGATCGTGCAAAGTATCCACCGTACGAACACTTATCCGAACTCATACTTTTCAGGCGTTTTTACCCACTTGATCTTATTCCTAGCTGATAAACTGTCTCAAACTCGGTCCTGTCAGGTAGATAACCCGCTATTCGATTACGTTTAATTTTCCTTTTGTCATTGTGCATGAAATACAAAGAAGATCGTGCATAGTATCCACCGTACCAACACTTATCCAAACTCAAACTTTTCTTGCGATTTTAGCCACTCAATCTGATCACGAGCTGATAAATTATCTAAAACTTGGGCCTATCGCGTAGATATTCCACTAGTGAATTATGATCCATTTTCCTTTGTTACTGTACATGAAATATGAAGAAGATCGTGCAAAGTATTCACCGTATGAACACTTATTGAAACTCATAGATTTGAGGCGATTTTACCCGCTTCATCTTATTTCTAGCTCACAAATTGTCTGAAACTCAGGCATATCGCGTAGATAATCCACTGGTGAATTACGTTCCATTTTCCTTTGTCAGTGTACATGAAATATGACGAATATCTGTCACAGTATCTACCGTACGAACACTTATCCAAACTCATACTTTTCAGGCAATTTTACCCACTTAATCGTATTCCTAATTGATAAATTTTCTGAAACTCGGGCCTACCGCGTGGATATTCGACTGGCGAATTACGTTCCATTTCCTTTTTAAATATACTATAAATATTAGGAAAATCGTGCACAGTATCCACCGTACGAACACTTATACAAGCTCATACTTTTCGGGCAATTTTACCCACTTAATCTTATTCCTAACTAACAAATTGTCTGAAACTCAGGCCTTTCGTGTAGACAATCCACTGGTGAATTACGTTCTATTTTCCTTTTTCAGTGTACATGAAATATGAAGAAGATCGTGCATAGTATCCACCGTACAAACACTTATCCCAACTCAAACTTTTCAGGCGATTTTACCCACTTAATCTTATTCCTAGCAGATAAACTATCTGAAACTCGGGCCTATCGGGTAGATAATCCACTGTTGGATTACGTTCCATTTTCCTTTCTTAGAGTACATGAAATATGAAGAAGTTCGTGCGCAGTATCCACCGTACGAACACTTATCCAAACTCATACTTTTCTGGCGATTTTACCCGCATAATCTTATTCCTAGCTGATAAACTGTCAAAAACTCGATCCTATCGGGTAGAAAATCCACTGTTGCATTACGTTCCATTTTCCATTGTCAGCGTACATGAAATATGGAGAAGGTCGTGCACAGTATCTACCGCACGAACACTTATCCAAAGTCATACTTTTCAGGCAATTTTACCCACTTAATCTTATCGCGAGCTGATAAATTATTTGAAACTTCGGCCTTTCGTGTTGGTATTCCACAAGTGAATAATGTTCGATTTTCATTTGTTAATGTACACGAAATATACAGAAGATCGTGCACAGTATCCACCGTACGAACACGTATCCAAACTCATACTTTTCAGGCGATTTTGTCCACTTAATTGTATTCCAACCGGATAAATTGTTTGAAACTCGGGGCTATCGCGTGGATATTCGACTGGTGAATTACGTTCCATTTTCTATGTAAATGTAGATGAAATAAGAAGAAGATCATGCACAGTATCCATCGTACGAATACTTATCCAAACTTAAAATTTTCATGCGATTTTACCCTCTTAATCTTATTCCTAGCTGATCAACTGTATGAAACTCGGGCCTATCGGGTAGATAATCCACTGTTGGATTATTTTCCATTTTCCTTTGTTAATGTACACGAAATATGAAGAAGATCTTACACAGTATCCACCGTAGGAACACTTATCCAAACTCATACTTTTCGTGCGATTTTACCCACTCCATCTTATTTCTAGCTCATAAATTGTCCGAAACTCGGGCATATCCTGTAGATAATCCACTGATGAATTACGTTCCATTTTCCTTTATTGGTGTACATGAAATATTAAGAAGATTGCGCACAGTGTCCACCATATAAACACTTATCCAAACTCATACTTTTCCGGCGATTTTACCCACTTAATTGTATACCTAGCAGATAAATTGCCTGAAACTCGGGGCTATCGCGTGGATATTCGACCGGGGAATTATATTCTATTTCCTTTGTAATTGTAGAAGAAATATGAAGAAGATCGTGCACAGTATCCACCGTACCATCACTTATCCAAACTCATACTTTTCTGGTGATTTTACCCACTTGATCTTATTTCTTAGTGATAAACTGTCTCAAACTCGGGCCGTCGGGTAGATAATCCGCTATTGGATTACGTTCCATTTTCCTTTAGTAGTGTCCATGAAATATGAAGAAGATCGTGCACAGTATCCACCGCACGAACACTTATCCAAACTCATACTTTTCTTGTGATATTACCCACTTAATCTGATCACGAGCTGATAAATTGTCGAAAACTCGGGCATATCGCGTAGATATTCAACTAGTGAATTTTGATCCATTTTCCTTTGTTCATGTACATGAAATATGAAGAAGATCGTGCAAAGTATTCACCATACGAATACTTATCGAAACTCATACTTTTCAAGTGATTTTATCCAATTGATCTTATTCCTAGCTGATAAACTGTCTGAAACTCGGGCCTACCGTGTAGATAATCCACTATTGGTTTACGTTTCATTTTCCTTTGTTTATGAACATGAGATATGAAGAAGATCGTGCACAGTATCCACTGTATGAACACTTATCCAAACTCATACTTTTCAGGCGATTTTACCCACTTAATCTTATTCCTAGCTGATAAACTGTCTAAAACTCGGTCCTATCCAGTAGATAATCCTTTGTTGGGTTACGTTCCTTTTTCCATTGTCAGTGTACATGACATATGAAGAAGGTCATGCACAGTATCTACCGTACGAACACTTATCCAAAGTCATACTTTTCTGGCGATTTTACCCACTTAACCTTATCGCGAGCTGATAAATTATCTGAAGCTTGGTCCTATCACGTAGGTATTCCACTTGTGAATAATGTTCGATTTTCCTTTGTTAATGTACACGAAATAGGAAGAAGGTCGTGAACAGTGTCCACCGTACGAACACTTATCGAAAGTCATACTTTTCAGTAGATTTTGCCCACTAAATAGTAATCCTAGCAGATAAATTGTCTGAAACTCAGGCCTATCGCATGGATATTCGACTGGTGAATTACGTTCGATTTCCAACGAGAATGTAGATAAAATATTGAGAAGATCGTGCACAGTATCCATCGTACGAATACTTATCCAAACTCCTAATTTGCAGGCGATTTTACCCACTAGATTTTATTCCTAGCAGATAGACCGTCTGAAACTCGAGCCTATCAGGTAGATAGTCCACCGTTGGATTACGTTCCATTTTCCTTTCTCAGTGTACATCAAATATGAAGAAGATCGTGCACTGTATCCACCGTACGAACACTTATCCAAATTCATACTTTTCAGGCGATTTTACCCACTTGATCCTATGCCTAGCTGATAATCTAACTCAAACTCGGGCATGTCGGGTAGATAATCCGCTATTGGATTACGTTCCATTTTCCTTTAGCAGTGTGCATGAAATATGTAGAAGATCGTGCACAGTATCCACCGAACGAACACTTATCCGAACTCATACTTTTCGTACGATTTTACCCACTTTATCTTATTTCTAGCTCAGAAATTGTCAGAAACTCGGGCATATCGTGTCGATAATCCACTAATGAATTACGTTCCATTTTCCTTTATCGGTGCACATGATATATTAAAAAATATCATGGACAATATCCACCAAACGAACATTTATACAAACTCATACTTTTCATGCGATTTTACTCACTTAATCTTATTCATAGCAGATAAACTATCTGAAACTCGGTCCTATCGGGTAGATAATCCACTGTTAGATTACGTTGCATTTTCCTTTCCCAATGTACATGAAATATGGAGAAGATCGTGCACAGTATCCTCTGTACGAACACTTATCCAAACTCATACTTTTCTGGTGATTTTACCCACTTGATCTTATTTCTTAGTGATAAACTGTCTCAAACTCGGGCCGTCGGATAGATAATCCGCTATTGGATTACGTTCCATTTTCCTTTAGTAGTGTCCATGAAATATGAAGAAGATCGTGCACAGTATCCACCGCACGAACACTTATCCAAACTCATACTTTTCATGTGATTTTACCCACTTAATCTGATCACGAGCTGATAAATTGTCGAAAACTCGAGCCTATCGCGTAGATATTCAACTAGTGAATTTTGATCCTTTTTCCTTTGTTCATGTACATGAAATAAGAAGAAGATCGTGCAAAGTATTCACAATACGAACACTTATCGAAACTCATACTTTTCAGGTGATTTTATCCACTTCATCTTATTTTTAGCTCATAAATTGTTTGAAACTCGGGCTTTTCGCGTAGATAATCCACTGGTGAATTACGTTCCATTTTCCTTTTTCAGTGTACATTAAATATGGAGAAGATCGGCCACAGTATCTACCGTACCAACATTTATCCAAACTCATACTTTTCAAGCGATTTCACCCACTTAATTGTATACCTAGCAGATAAATTGTCTGAAACTCGAGGCTATCGCATGGATATTCGACTAGTGAATTACGTTCCATTTCCTTTTGTAAATGTACAAGAAATATGAAGAATATTGTCCATAGTATCCATCGTACGAACACTTATCCAAACTATTAATTTTCAGGCGATTTTACCCAATTGATCTTATTCCTAGCTGATAAACTGTCTAAAACTCGGGCCTATCGTGTGGATAATCCACTATTGGTTTACGTTTCATTTTCCTTTGTTAATGAACATGAGATATGAAGAAGATCGTGCATAGTATCCGCCGTACGAACACTTACCCAAACTCATACTTTTCAGGCGATTTTACCCACTTAATCTTATTCCTAGCTGATAAACTGTCTAAAACTCGGTCCTATCCGGTAGATAATCCTTTGTTGGGTTACGTTCCTTTTTCCATTGTCAGTGTACATGACATATGAAGAAGGTCATGCACAGTATCTACCGTACGAACACTTATCCAAAGTCATACTTTTCTGGCGATTTTACCCACTTAACCTTATCGCGAGCTGATAAATTATCTGATGCTTGGTCCTATCACGTAGGTATTCCACTTGTGAATAATGTTCGATTTTCCTTTGTTAATGTACACGAAATAGGAAGAAGGTCGTGAACAGTGTCTACCGTACGAACACTTATCGAAAGTCATACTTTTCAGGTGATTTTGCCCACTAAATAGTAATCCTAGCAGATAAATTATCTGAAACTCGGGCCTATCGCATGGATATTCGACTGGTGAATTATGTTCCATTTCCAACGAGAATGTAGATGAACTATTGAGAAGATCGTGCACAGTATCCATCGTACGAATACTTATCCAAACTCTTAATTTGCAGGCGATTTTACCCACTCGATTTTATTCCTAGCAGATAGACCGTCTGAAACTCGAGCCTATCAGGTAGATAGTCCACTGTTGGATTACGTTCCATTTTCCTTTCTCAGTGTACATCAAATATGAAGAAGATCGTGCACTGTATCCACCGTACGAACACTTATCCAAATTCATACTTTTCAGGCGATTTTACCCACTTGATCCTATGCCTAGCTGATAATCTACCTCAAACTCGGGCATGTCGGGTAGATAATCCGCTATTGGATTATGTTCCATTTTCCTTTAGCAGTGTGCATGAAATATGTAGAAGATCGTGCACAGTATCCACCGAACGAACACTTATCCGAACTCATACTTTTCGTGCGATTTTACCCACTTTATCTTATTTTTAGCTCAGAAATTGTCAGAAACTCGGGCATATCGTGTCGATAATCCACTAATGAGTTACGTTCCATTTTCCTTTATCGGTGCACATGATATATTAAAAAATATCATGCATAGTATCCACCATACGAACATTTATCCAAACTCATACTTTTCATGCGATTTTACTCACTTAATCTTATTCATAGCAGATAAACTCTCTGAAACTCGGTCATATCGGGTAGATAATCCACTATTAGATTACGCTACATTTTCCTTTCCTAATGTACATGAAATATGAAGAAGATCGTGCACAGTATCCTCCGTACGAACTCTTATCCAAATTCAAACTTTTCTGGCAACTTAACTCACTTAATCTTATTCATAGCAGATAAACTGCCTGAAACTCGGTCCTATCGGGTAGATAATCCACTGTTGGATTACGTTGCATTATCCTTTCCCAGTGTACATGAAATTTGAAGAACATCGTGCACAGTATTCACCGTACGAACATTTATCCAAACTCATACTTTTCAAGCGATTTTACCTACTTAATCTTATTCATAGCTGATAAACTGTCTAAAACTCGATCCTATCGGGTAAATAATCCTCTGTTGGATTACGTTCCATTTTCCATTGTCGGTGTACATGAAATATAAAGAAGGTCGTGCACAGTATCCACCGTACGAACACTTATCCGAACTCATACGTTTCGTACGATTTTACCCACTTCATCTTATTTCTAGCTCAGAAATTGTCAAAAACTCGGGCATATCGCGTAGATAATCCACTAAAGAATTACGTTCCATTTTCCTTTATCGGTGCACATGAAATATTAAGAAGATCGTGCACAGTATCCACCGTACGAACACTTATCCAAACTCATACTTTTCATGCGATTTTACTCACTTAATCTTATTCATAGCACATAAACTGTCTGAAACTTGGTCCTATTGGGTAGATAATCCACTGTTGGAATACATTGCATTTTCCTTTCCCAGTGTACAAAAAATATGAAGAAGATCATGCACAGTATCCTCCGTACGAACACTTATCCAAACTCAAACTTTTCTGGCAACTTTACCCACTTAATCTTATTCATAGCAGATAAATTGCCTGAAACTCGGTCCTATCGGGTAGATAATCCACTGTTAGATTATGTTGCATTTTCCTTTCCCAGTGTACATGAAATATGAAGAAGATCGTGCACAGTATTCATCGTACGAACACTTATCCAAACTCATGCTTTTCAGGCGATTTTACATACTTAATCTTATTTTTAACTGATAAACTATCTAAAACTCGATCCTATCGGGTAGATAATCCTCTGTTGGATTACGTTCCATTTTCCATTGTCGGTGTACATGAAATATAAAGGTCGTGCACAGTATCTACAGTACGTAGACTTATCCAAAGTCATACTTTTCTAGCGATCTGATAAATTGTTTGAAGGTTGGGCCTATCGCGTAGGTATTCCACTAGTGAAAAATGTTCAATTTTCCCTGGCTAATGTACACGAAATATGAAGAAGATCGTGCACAGTATCCATCGTACGGACACTTATCCAAACTAATACTTTTTATGCGATTTTACCCGCTTCATCTTATTTCTAGCTCATAAATTTTCTAAAACTCGGGCATACTGCGTAGATAATCCATTGATAAATTACGTTCCATTTTCCTTTATCGGTGTACATGAAATACGAAGAAGACCGTGCACAGTATCCACCGTACGAACACTTATCCAAACTCATTTTTTTAGGCGATTTTGCTCACTTAATTGTATTCCTAACAGAAAAATTGTCTGAAACTCGGGCCTATCGCATGGATATTCGACTGGTGAATTACGTTCTATTTCCAATGTAAATGTAGATGAAATATGAAGAAGATCGTGCACAGTATCCATCGTACGAACACTTATCCAAACTAATATATTTCAGGCGATTTTGCCTACTTAATTGTATTCCTAGCGGATAAATTGTCTGAAACTCGGGCCTATCACGTGGATATCCGACTGGTGAATTATGTTCCATTTCCTTTGTAAATGTAGATGAAATATGAAGAAGATCGTGCACAATATCCACCGTATGAATACTTATCCAAACTCAAACATTTCAGGCGATTTTACCCACTTAATCTTATTCCTAGTAGATAAATTGTCTGACACTCGGGCCTATCGGGTAGATAATCCATTGTTGGATTACGTTGCATTTTGCTTTCTTAGTGTACATGAAATATGAAGAAGATCGTGCACAGTTTCCACCGTATGAACACTTATCCAAACTCATACTTTTTATGCGATTTTACCCACTTCATCTTACTTCTAGCTCTTAAATTTTTTAAAACTCGGGCATAACGCGTAGATAATCCTTTGATAAATTATGTTCCCTTTTCCTTTATCGGTGTATATGAAATATGAAGAAGACCATGCACAGTATCCACCATACGAACACTGATCCAAACTCATTTTTTTCAGGAGATTTTGCCCACTTAATTGTATTCCTAGCAGAAAAATTGTCTGAAACTCGGGCCTATCGCATGAATATTCGACTGGTGAATTACGTTCCATTTCGAATGTAAATGTAGATGAAATATGAAGAAGATCTTGCACAGTATCCATCGTATGAACGTTTATCCAAACTCATACATTTCAGGCGATTTTGCCCACTTAATTGTATTACTAGCAGATAAATTGTCTGAAACTCGGGCCTATCGCGTAGATATCCGACTGGTGAATTACGTTCCATTTCCTTTGTAAATGTAGATGAAATATGAAGAAAATCGTGCACAGTATCCACCGTATGAATACTTATCCAAACTCAAACTTTTCAGGCGATTTTACCCACTTAAACTTATTCCTAGCTGATAAACTGTCTAAAACTCGTCCTATCGACTAGATAATCCACTATTGGATTACGTTGCATTTTCCAATGTCAGTGTACATTAAATATGAAGATGGTTGTGCACAATATCTACCGTACGAACACTTATCCAAAGTCAACCTTTTCTGGCGATTTTACCCACTTAATCTTATCGCGACCTGATAAATTGTCTGAAGCTTGGACCTATTGCGTAGGTATTCCACTAGTAAATAATGTTCGTTTCTCCTTTGTCAATGTACACGAAATATGAAGAAGGTCGTGCACAGTATCCACCGTACGAACACTTATTCAAACTCGTACTTGTTATGCGATTTTACCTACTTAATTGTATTCCTAGCAGATAAATTGTCTGAAACTCGGGCCTATCGCGTGGATATTCGACTGGTGAATTACGTTCCATTTCCTGTGTAAAAGTCGATGAAATATGAAGAAGATCGTCCACATTATCCATCATACGAGCGGTTATTCAAACCCATACTTTTCAGGCGATTTTACCCACTTGATCTTATTCCTAGCTGATAAACTGTCTGTAACTCGGGCCAGTTGGGTAGATAATCCACCGTTGGATTGTATTCCATTTTCCTTTGTCAATGTACACATAATCCGACGAAGATGGTGCACAGTATCGACCGTACGAACACTTATCCAAGCTCATACTTTTTAAGCGATTTTACCCGCTTAATTGTATTCCTAGCAGATACATTGTCTGAAACTCAGGACTATCGAGTGGATATTCGACTGGTGAATTACGTTCCACTTCCTTTGTAAATGTAGATGAAATATGAAGAAGATCGTGCATAGTATCCACTGTACGAATACTCACCCACTTGATCTTTTTCCTAGCTAGTAAACTGCCTGAAACTCGGGCTTGTCGGGTAGATAAACCACTGTTGGAATACGTTCCATTTTCCTTTCTCAGTGGGCATGAAATGTGAAAAAGATCGTGCACAGTATCCACCGTGCGAACACTTATCCAAACTCATACTTTTCATGCGATTTTACCCATTTAATCTTATTCCTAGCTGATAAACTGTTTGAAGCACGGGCCAATCGGGTAGATAATTCACTGTTGGATTACGTTCCATTTTCCTTTGTCAGTGTACATGAAATATAAAGAAGACGTGTACAGTATCCACCTTACGAACACTTATTCAAACTCACACTTTTCGGGCGATTTTACCCACTTAATCTTATTCCTAGCTAATAAATTGTCTGAAACTCGGGCCTATCGGGTAGATAATCCGCTGTTGGATTACGCTCCATTTTCCATTATCAGTGTACATGAAATATGAAGAAGATCGCGCACAGTATCTACCGAACGAATACTAATCCAAACTCATACTTTTCTAGCGATTTTACCCACTTAATCTTATACCTAGTTGATAAACTGTCTCAAACTCGGGCCTATCGGGTAGATAATCTACTATTAGATTACATTCTATTTTCCATTGTCAATATACAAGAAATAAGAAGAAGATCATGCACAGTATCTACCGTACGAACACTTATCTACAGTCATACTTTTCTTGTAATTTTACCCACTTAATCTTATCGCGAGCTGAAAAATTGTCTGAAACTTAGGCCTATCGCGTAGGTATTCCGCTGGTGAATAATGTTCGATTTTCCTTTGTTAATATACACGAGATATGAAGAAGATCGTGCAGAGTATCCACCATACGAACACTTATCCAAACTCATACTTTTCAGTTCATTTGACCGACTTCATCTTATTTCTAGCTCATAAATTGTCTAAAACTCGGGCCTATCGCGTAGATATTCTACTAGTGAATTACGATCCATTTTCCTTTGTTAATGTACATGAATTATGAAGAGGATCGTGCACAGTATCCACCATACGAACACTTATCCAAACTCATACTTTTCGTGCGATTTTACTCACTTTATGTCATTTCTAGCTCATAAATTGTCTGAAACACAAGCATATCGCGTAGATAGTCCACTGCTGAATTACACTCCATTTTCCGTTATCGGTGTACATGAAATATAAAGAAGATCGTGCACAGTATCACCGTACGAACACTTATCCAAACTCATAATTTTCAGGCGATTTTACCAACTTGATCTAATTCCTAGCTAAGAAGCTATTTGAAACTCGGGCCTGTCGAGTGGATAATCCACTGTTGGATTATGTTCCATTTTCCTCTGTCAGTGTACATGAATTATGAAGAAGATCGTGGGCAGTATCCACCCTAACGAACACTTACCCAAACTTAAACTTTTCTGGTGATTTTACCCACTCAATCTTATCGCGAGCTGATAAAATGTCTATAACTCAGGCCTATCACGTAGATATTCGACTAGTGAATTACGATCCATCTTCCTTTGTTAATGTGCATGAAATATGAAGAAGATCGTGCATAGTATCCACCGTACGAAAACTTATCCAAACTCATACTTTTCGTGCGATTTTACACACTCATCTTATTTCTAGCTCATAAATTAACTGAAACTCAGGCATATCGCGTAGATAATCCACTTATATATTACGTTCCATTTTCCTTTATCCGTGTACATGAAATGTGAAGAAAATCGTGCACAGTATCCAACGTACGAACACTTATCCAAACTCATAATTTTCAGGCGATTTTACCCACTTGATCTTATTCCTAGCCGAGAAACTGTTTGAAACTCGGGCCTATGGGGTAGATAATCCACAATTGGATTATGTTCCATTTTCCTTTGTTAGTGTACATGATATATGAAGAAGTTCGTGCACAGTATCCACCGTACGAACACTTATCCAAACTCATACTTTTCTGATGATTTTACCCACTTAATCTTATCGCGAACTGATAAATTGTCTGAAACTTGGGCCTATCGCGAGGTATTCCACTGGTGAATTATATTCCGTTTTCCTTTGTTAATGTACACAAAATATGAAAGAAGATCGTGCCCAATATCCACCGTATGAACATTTATCCAAACTCATACTTCTCTGGCAATTTGACCCACTTCATCTTATTTCTAGCTCATAAATTGTCTAAAACTCGGGCCTATCGTGTAGAAATTCCACTAGTGAATTACGATCCAATTTCCTTTGTTAATGTACATGAAATTTGAAGAAGATCGTGCACAGTATGCACCGTACGAACACTTATCCAAACTCATACTTTTCATGCGATTTTATCCACTTCATCTTATTTCTAGCTCATAAATTGTCTGAAACTCGAGCATATCGCGTAGATAATCCACTACTGAATTACGTTCCATTTTCCTTTAATGGTGTGCATGAAATATGAAGAAGATCATGCACAGTATCTATCGTACGAACACTTATCCAAACTCATACTTTTCAGGCGATTTTACCCACTTAATTGTATTCCTAGCTGATAAATTGACTGAAAGTCAAGCCTCTCACGTGGGTATTCGACTGGTGAATTCCGTTCCAATTCCTCTCAAATTGTAGATGAAATATGAAGAAGATCGTGCGCAGTATCCACCAAACGAAAACATATCCAAACTCATACTTTTCAGGCGCTTTTACCCACTTAATCTTATTCCTAGCTATTAAACTGTCTGAAACTCGGGCCTATCGGGTAGATAATCCACTGTTGGATTACGTTCCATTTTCCTTTGTCAGTGTACATGAAATATGAAGAAGATCGTGCACAGTATGCACCGTATGAACACTTATCGAAACCCATACTTTTCTGGCGATTTTACCCACTTAAACTTATCACGAGCTGATAAATTGTCTGAAACTTAGGCCTATCGCGTAGCTATCCCACTGGTGAAGAATGTTCCATTATCCTTTGTTAATGTACACGAAATATAAAGAAGATCGTGCACAGTATCTATCGTACGAACACTCATCCAAACTCATAGTTTTCGGGCGATTTTACCCACTTAATAGTATTCCTAGAGGATAAATTGTCTGAAACCCGGGCCAATCGCATGGATATTCGACTAGTGAATTACGTTCTATTTCCTTTGTATTGTAGATGAAATATGAAGAAGATCGTGCACAGCATCCACCGTTCGAACACGTATCCTAACTCATACTTTTGAGGCAATTTTACTCACTTGATCTTATTCCTAGCTGATAAACTATCTGAAACTCGGGCCAATCCGTGGATAATCCACTATTGGATTATGTTCCATTTTCCTTTGTCTGTGTACATGAAATATGAGGAAGATCGTGCATAGTATCCACCGTATGAACACTTATCCGAACTCATACTTTTCTGACGATTTTATCTACTTAATACTATCGCGAGCTGATAAATTGTCTGAAACTTGGGCCTATCGCGTAGGAATTCCGCTGGTAAATTATGTTCCATTTTCCTTTGTTAATGTACACTAAATATGAAGCAGATCGTGCACAGAATCCACCATATGAACACTTAACCAAACACATACTTTTCAAGAGATGTTACCCACTTTATCCTATTTCTAGCTCATAAATTATCTAAAACTCGGGCCTATCACGTAGATATTTCACTAGTGAATTACGATCCATCTTCCTTTGTTAATGTAAATGAAATATGAAAAAGACCGGGCATAGTATCCACCGTACGAGCACTTATCCAAATTCATAGTTTTCCTGCGATTTTACCAACTTCATCTTTGTTCTACCTCATAAATTGTCTAAAACTCGGGCCTATCGCGTAGATATTCCACTAATGAATTACGATCCATTTTCCTTTGTTAATGTACATGAAATTTGAAGAAGATCGCGCACAGTATCCACCGTACGAACACTTATCCAAACTCGTACTTTTCGTGCAATTTTATCCACTCCATCTTATTTCTAGCCCATAAATTGTCTGAAACTCGGGCATATCGCGTAGATAATCCATTGCTGAATTACATTCCATTTTTCTTTATTGGTGAGCATGAAATATGAAGAAGATCGTGCACAGTATCCACTGTACGAACCCTTATCCATACTCATAGTTTTCAGGCGATTTGACCCACTTAATCGTATTCCTAGATGATAAATTGTCTGAAACTCGGGCCTATCGCGTGGATATTCGACTGGGGAATTTCGTTCCATTTCCTTTGTAAATGTAGATGAAAAATGAAGAAGATCGTGCACAGTATCCACCGTAAGAAATCTTATCCAGACTCATACTTTTCAGACGATTTTACCCACTTAATCTTTTTACTAGTTGATAAACTGTCTGAAACTCAGGCCTGTCGAGTAGATAATCCGCTGTTGGATTACGTTCCATTTTCATTTGTCAATGTACACGAAATATGAAGAAGATCGTGTAGAGTATCCATCGTATGAACACTTATCCAAACTCCTACTTTTTAGGCGATTTGACCCACTTCATATTATTTCTAGCTGATAAATTGTCTAAAACTCGGGCCTATCACGTAGATATTCCACTAGTGAATTACGATCCATCTTCCTTTGTTAATGTACATGAAATATGGAGAATATCGTGAACTGTATCCACCGTACGAACACTTATCCAAAGTCATACTTTCCAAGCGATTTTGCCCACTTTATCATTTCTAGCTCATAAATTGGCTGAAACTCGGGCATATCGCGTAGATAATCCACTGGTGAATTATGTTCCATTTTCTCATGCTAATGTACATGAAATATGAATAAGATCGTGCACAATATCCACCGTATTAACATTTATCCAAACTCATACTTTTCAGGCGATTTGACCCACTTCATCTTATTTCTTGATCATAAATTGTCTAAAACTCGGGCTTATCACATAGAAATTTCACTAGTGAATTACGATCCGTTTTCCTTTGTTAATGTACATGAAATTTGAAGAAAATCGCGCACGGTATCCACCGTATGAACACTTATCCAAACTCATACTTTTCATGCGATTTTATCCACTTCATCTAATTTCTAGCTCATAAATTGTCTAAAACTCGGGCATATCGCATAGATAATCCACCGCTGAATTAGGTTCCTTTTTTTTATTGGTGTGCAAGAAATATGAAGAAGATCATGCACAATATCCACCGTACGAACACTTATCGAAACTCATAATTTTCAGGCGATTTTAACCACTTAATTGTATTCCTAGCTGATAAATTGTCTGAAACTCGGGCCTATCGCGTGGATATTTGACTGGTGAATTCCGTTCCACTTCTTTTGTAAATGTAGATGAAATATGAACAAAATCGTGCACAGTCTCCATCATACGAAAAGTTATCCAAACTCATACTTTTCAGGCGATTTTACCCACTTCATCTTATTCCTAGCTGATAATCTGTCTGAAACTCGGGCATGTCGGGTTGATAATCTACTGTTGGATTACGTTCCATTTTCCTTTGTTAGTGTACATGAAATATGAAGAACATCGTGCATAGTATCCATCGTACGAACACTTATCTAAACCGATACTTTTCTGGCAATTTTACCTACTTAAACTTATCGCGAGCTGATAAGTTATCTAGAACTTGGGCCTATCGCGTAGCTATTCCACTGGTGAATAATGTTCGACTTTCCTTTGTTAATGTACACGAAATATGAAGAAGATCGTGCACAGTAGTCACCGTACAAACACTTATACAAACTCATACTTTTCAGGCGATTTTACCCACTTAATAATATTCTTAGCAGATAAATTGTCTGAAACTCGGGCCCATCGCGTGAATATTCGACTGGTGAATTACGTTCCACTTCCTTTGTAAATGTAGATTATCCAAACTCATACTTTTTAGGCGATTTAACCCATTTAATCTTATTCCTAGCTGTTGAATTGTCTCAAACTTTGGCCAATCGTGTAGATATTCCACTGTTGAATTACGTTCCATTTTCCTTTGTTAAAAGAAATGAAATATGAAGAAGATCGTGCACAGTATCGACCGTACGAACACTTATCTGAACTCATTCTTTTCAGGCGATTTTACCCACTTCATCTTATTTCTAGCTCATAAATTGTTTGAAAGTCGTGCATATCGCGCAGACATTCCACAGGTGAATTACGTTCCATTTTCTTTTATTAGTGTACGTGAAATATGAAAGGGATCATGCACAGTATCCACCGTACCAATTCTTATCCAAACTCATACTTTTCAAACAATTATAGCAACCTAATCTTATCTCGAGCTGATAAATTATCTCTAACTCGGGCCTATCGCGTAGTTATTCTACTAGTGAATTACGATCCATTTCATATCCACCGTACGAATACTTATCCACCGTACGAATACTTATCCAAACTCATACTTTTCAGGCAATTTTACCCACTTAATCTTATCTCTAGCAGATAAGTTGTCTGAAACTCGCGCCTATCGCATCGATAATCCACTGGTGGATTGCGTCCCTTTTTCCTTCGTCGGTGTGCATGAAATAAGAAAAAGATCGTGCACAACATCCACCGTACAAAAACTTATCCAAACTCATAATTTTTAGGCGATTTTACCCCCTTAATCTTTTTCCCAGCTGAAAAATTGTATGAAACTCGGGACTATCGCTTCGATATTTGACTGGTGAATTACATTCCTTTTTCCTTTGTCAGGCTTCATGAAATAAGAGGAAGACCATGCACAACATCCATTGTATGAACACTTATCCAAGCTCATACTTTTCAGGCGATTTTGCCGATTTAATCTTATCTTGAGCTGATAAATTGTCTGAAACTCGGGCCTATCACATAGATATTCCTCTCGTGAATTACATTCCACTTTCAATTGTAAGTTTAAATGGAATATGAACAAGATCGTGCACAGTATCCACCGTTCGAACACTTATCCAAACTCATACTTTTTAGGCGATTTTACCCATTTAATCATATTTCTAGCTCATAAATTGTCTGAAAATCGGGCCTAACGAGTAGATAATCCACTAGTGAATTACGTTCCATTTTCCTTTGTCAATGTGCATGAAATTTGAAGAAGATCGTGCACAGTATCTGCCGTACGAACACTTATCCAAACTCATACCTTTCAGGCGATTTTACCGAGTTAATCTTATCTCGGGATGATAAGTTGTCTGAAATTCGAGCCTATAACATAGATATACCATTTGTAAATTATGTTCCGTTTTCCTTCGTTAATGTACGTGAAATATGAAGAAGATTGTGCACGGTATCCACCGTACAAACAATTACCTAAACCCATACTTTTCGGCGATTTTACCCACTTAATCTTATTTCTAGCTCATAAATTGTCTAAAACTCGGGCCTATCACATAGATATTAAAGTGGTGAATTACGTTCCATTTTCCTTCGTCAGTGTACATGAAATACGAAGAAGATCATGCACAATATCCACCGTACGAACACTTATCCCAACTCAAAATTGTCGGGCGATTTTACCCACTTAACCTTATTTCTAACTGATAAATTTATGAAAACTCGGGCATACCGTGTAGATAATCCACTGGTGAATTATGTTCCACTTTCCATCGTCAGAGTACGTGAAATATAAAGAAGATCGTGCACAGCACTTACTGTACGAACTCTTATCCAAACTCATGCTTTTCAGGCGACTTTACCGACTTAATCTTATCTCGAGGTGATAAATTGTCTGAAACTCAGGCCTATCGCATAGCTATTCCACTGGTGAATTAAGTTCCATTTTCCTCCGTCAGTGTACATGAAATATGAAGAAGATCGTGCACAGTATCTACGGATGAATAGTTATCCAAACTCATACTTTTCCAGCGATTTTACCCACTTAATCTTATTTCTAGCTGATAAATTGTCTGAAGCTCGGGCCTATCGCGTTGATATTCCACTGGTGAATTACGTTCCATTTTCCTTCATCAGTGTACATCAAATATGAGGAAAATCGTGCACAATATTCACCGTACAAATACTTATTCAAACCCGTACTTTTCAGGCGATTTTATCCACTTAATCTTATTTCTAGCTGATAAATTTTCTGAAACTCGGGCCTATCGCGTAGATAATCCTCTGGTGAGTTACGTTCCACTTTTCATCGTCAGAGTATGTGAAACATATAGAATATCGTGCACAGCACTCACAGTAAGAACCTGTAAGCAAACTCACGCCTTTCAGGCGACTTTACCGACGTAGTCTTATCTTGAGCTAATAAATTGTCCGAAACTCAGGCCTATCGCGTAGCTATTCTACTGGTGAATTACATTCCATTTTCAACCATCAGTGTGCATAAAATATGAAGAAGTTCGTGCACAGTATTTATCGTACGAATAGTTATCCAAACTCATACTTTTCGGGCGATTTTACCCACTTAATCCTATTTCTAGCGGATAAATTATTTGAAACTTGGGCCTATCGCATTGATATTCCACTGGCGAATTACGTTAGATTTTCCCTCATCATTGTACATGAAGTATGAGGAAAATCGCGCACAGTATTCACCGTACAAACACTTATCAACACTAATACTTTTCAGGCGATTTTACCCACTTAATCTTATTTCTAGCTGATAAATTATCTGAAACTCGGGCCTATCGCGTAGATATTCCACTGGTGAATTACGTTCCATTTTCCTTTCTTAGTGTACGTGAAATATGAAGACGATCGTGTAGAGTATGCACAGTACGAATACTTGTCCAAACTCATACTTTTCAGGCGATTTTACCCACTTAACTTTAGTTCTACCTTATAAATTGTCTGAAACTCGGGCCTATCGCGTAGATATTCCTCTTGCGAATTACGTTCCATTTTCCTTCGTCTGTGTACATGAAATAGGTTGGAAATCATGCATAGTATCCACCGTACGAACGTTTATCTAAACTCATACTTTTTAGGCAATTTTACCCACTTAATCTTATCTCTAGCAGATAAATTGTCTAAAACTCGCGCCTATAGCATAGATAATCCACTGGTGGATTGCATCCCTTTTTCCTTCGTCCGTGCGCACGAAGTAAGAAAAAGATCGTGCACAGCATCGACCGTACGAAAACTTATCGAAGCTCATATCTTTCAGGCGATTTTACCCACTTAATCTTTTTTCTATCTGAAAAATTGTACGATACTCAAGATTATCGCTTCGATATTCGACTAGCGAGTTGCATTCCATTCTCCTTCGTCAGTGTTCATGAAATATGGAGAAGATCGTGCACAGTATCCACGGTATGAACACTTATCCAAACTCATACTTTTCAGGCGATTTTACCAACTTAATCTCAGTTCTAGCTTATAAATTGTATGAAACTCGGGCCTATCGGTTAGATATTCCTCTTGCGAATTACATTCCATTTTCCTTCATCTGTGTACATGAAATATGTTGAAAATCGTGCATAGTATTCACCGTACGAACACTTATCCAAACTGATACTTTTCTAGCAATTTTACCCACTTAATATCTCTAGGAGATAAATTGTCTGAAACTCGCGCCTATCGCATAGATAATCCACTGGTGGATTGCGTCCCTTTCTCCTTCGTCAGTGTGCATGAAATAAGAAAAAGATCGTGCACAGTATCTACCGTATGAAGACTTATCCAAACTCATACTTTCAGCCGATTTTACCCACTTAATCTTTTTCCTAGCTGATAAATAGTATGAAACTCGGGACTATCGCTTCGATATTCGTCTGGTGAAATACGTTCCATTTTACCTTTGTCAATGTGCATAAAATATGAAGAAGATTGTGCATTGTATCCGCCGTACGAACACTTATCCAAACTCATACTTTTTAGACGATTTTACCAAGTTCATCTTATCTCGAAATGATAAATTGTCTGAAACTCGGGCCTATCGCGCAGATATTCCATTGGTGAATTACGCTCCGTTTTCCTTCGTTAGTGTACGTGAAATATGAAGAGGATCTTGCACAGTGTCCACTATACAAACAATTATCCAAACCCATACTTTTCAAGCGATTCTACCCACTTAATCTTATTTCTAGCTCATAAATTGTTTCAAACTCGGGCCTATCATGTAGATATTCAACTGGTACGTGCCATTTTCCTTCGTCAGTGTACATGAAATATGAAGAAAATCAAGCACAATACCCACCGTACGAACGCTTATCCCAACTTATAGTTTACGGGCGATTTTACCCACTTAATCTTCTTTCCAACTGATAAATTTTCTGAAACGCGGGCCTATCGCGTAGATAATCCACTAGTGAATTACGTTCCACTTTCCATCGTCAGAGTATGTGAAACATAAAGAAGATCGTGCACAGCACTAACCGTATGAACCCTTATCCAAACTCATGCTTTTCAGGTGACTTTACCGACTTAATATTATCTCGAGCTGATAAATTGTCTGAAACTCAGGCCTATCGCGTAGATATTCCACTAGAAAATTACGTTCCATTTTCCGCCATCAGTATACATGAAATATGAAGAAGATCGTACACATTATCTACCGTATGAATAGTTATCCAAACTCATACTTTTCAGGCGATTTTACCTACCTAATCTTATTTCTAGCTGATAAATTATCTGAAACTCGGGCCTTTCGCGTAGATATTCCACTGGTGAATTACGTTCCATTTTCCTTTCTTAGTGTACATGAAATATGAAGAAGATCGTGCACAGTATCCACAGTACGAACACTTATCCAAACTCATACTTTTCAGGCGCTTTTACCCATATAATCTTAGTTCTAGCTTATAAATTGTCTGAAAGTCGGGCTTATCGCGTAGATATTCCTCTTGCAAATTACGTTCTATTTTCCTTCGTCTGTGTCCATGAAATATGATGAAAATCGTGCATAGTATCCACCGTACGAACACTTATCCAAACTGATACTTTTCAGGCAATTGTACCGACTTAATCTTATCTCTCGCAGATAAATTGTCTGAAACTCGCGCGTATTGCATAGGTAATCCACTGGTGGATTGCGTCCCTTTTTCCTTCGTTAGTGTGCATGAAATAAGAAAACAATCGTGCACAATATCCACCGTACGAAAACTTATCCAAACGCATCCATTTTAGGCGATTTTACACACTTAATCTTTTTCCTAGCTTATAAATTGTATGAAACTCGGGACTATCGCTTCAATATTCGACTGGTGAATTACGTTCCATTTTCCTTCGTCAGTGTTTATGACATATGAAGAAGATCGGGCACAACATCCACTGTACGAACACTTATCCAAGCTCATACTTTTCAGGCAATTTTTCTGATTTAATCTTATCTCGAGTTGATAAATTGTCTGAAACTCGGGCCTATCACGTAGATATTCCTCTGGAGAATTACGTTCCATTTTCAATTGTTAGTTTACATGGAATATGAAGAAGATCGTGCACAGTATCCATCGTACGAACTCTTATCCAAACTCATATTTTTTAGGCGATTCTATCCATTTAATCATATTTCTAGCTCATAAATTGTCTAAAAATCGGGCCTATCGAGTAGATAATCCACTGGTGAATTACGTTCCATTTTCCTTTGTCAATGTGCATGAAAAATGAAGAAGATCGTGTACAGTATCTGGCGTACGAACACTTATCCAAACTCATACTTTTCAGGCAATTTTACCGAGTTGATCTTATCTCGAGATGATAAATTATTTGAAACTCGGGCCTATCGCGTAGATATTCCATTGGTGAATTATGTTCCGTTTTCCATCATTAGTGTACTTGAAATATGAACAGGATCGTGCACAGTGACCACGATATAAACAATTATCCAAACCCATACTTTTGAGGCGATTTTACCCACTTAATCTTATTTCTAGCTCATAAATTGTCTGAAACTTCGGCCTGTCACGTAGATATTCAATTTGTGAATTACGTTCCATTTTCCTTCGTCATTGTACATGAAATATCAAGAAGATCATGCACGATACCCACCGTACGAACACTTATCCCAACTCATAGTTTTCGGGCGATTTTACCACTTAATCTTATTTCTAGCAGATAAATTTTCTGAAACTCGGGCCTATGGCGTAGATAATTCACTAGTGAATTACGTTCCACTTTCCATCATTAGAGTATGTAAAATATAAAGAAGATCGTGCACAGCACTCACCGTACGAACCCTTATCCAAACTCATGCTTTTCAGACGACATTACCGACTTAATCTTCTCGAGCTGATAGATTGTCTGAAACTCAGGCCTATCGCGTAGCTATTCCACTAGTGAATAACATTCCATTTTCCTCCGTCGGTGTACATGAAATATGAAGAAGATCGTGCACATTATCTACTGTACAAATAGTTATCCAAACTCATGCTTTTCGGGCGATTTTACCCACTTAATCTTATTTCCAGCTGATAAATTGTGTGAAACGCGGGCCAATCGCGTTGATATTCCACTGGTGAATTACGTTCCATTTTCCTCCGTCAGAGTGTATGAAATTTGAAGAAGATCGTGCACAATATCTAACATACGAATACTTATCCAAACTCATACTTTTCGGGCAATTTTACCCACTTAATCTTATTTCTAGCACATAAATCGTCTTAAACTCGGGTCTATCGCATTGTTATTCCATTGGTGAATTACATTCCATTTTCCTTCATCAATGTACATGAAATATAAGGAAAATCGTGCACAGTATTCACCGTACGAACACTTATCCAAACTAATACTTTTCAGGCGATTTTACCCACTTAATCTTATTGCTAGCTGGTGAATTACGTTCCATTTTCCTTTCTTAGTGTACGTGAAATATGAAGAAGATCGTGGACAGTATCCACAGTACGAACACTTATCCAAACTCATACTTTTTAGGCGATTTTACCCACTTAATCTTAGTTCTAGCTTATAAATTGTCTGAAACTCGGGCCTATCGCGTAGATATTCCTCTTACGAATTACGTTCTATTTTCCTTCGTTTGTGTACATGAAATATCATGAAAATTGTGCATGGTATCCACCGTACGAACACTTATCCAAACTCACACTTTTCTGGCAATTTTACCCACTTAATCATATCTCTAGCAGTTAAATTGTCTGAAACTCGCGGCTATCGCATAGATAATCCACTGGTGGATTGCGTCCCTTTTTCCTTCGTTAGTGTGCATGAAATAAGAAAACGGTCGTGCACAGTATCCACCATACCAAGACTTATTGAAACTCATCCTTTTCAGGCGATTTTACCCACTTAATCTCTTTCTTAGCTTATAAATTGTATGAAACTCGGGACTATCGGTTCGATATTCGACTGGCGAATTACGTTCCATTTTCCTTCGTTAGTGTTCATGACATATGAAGAAGATCATGCACAACATCCACTGTACGAACATGTATCCAAGCTCATACTTTTCAAGCGTTTTTGCCGATTTAATCATAAGTCGAGCTGGTAAATTGTCTGAAACTCAGGCCTATCACGTAGATATTCCTCTAGAGAATTACGTTCCATTTTCAATTGTAAGTTTACCTGGAATATGAAGAATATTGTGCACAATATCCACCGTACGAACACTTACCCAAGCTCCTACTTTTCAGGCGTTTTTCTCGATTTAATCATATCTCGAGCTGATAAATTGCCTGAAACTCGGGCCTTCCACGTAAATATTACTCTGGAGAATTACGTTCCATTTTCAATTGTAAGTTTACATGGAATATGAAGAAGATTGTGCACAGTATCCACCGTACGAAGACTTATCCAAACTCATACTTTTTAGGCGATTTTACCAATTTAATCATATTTCTAGCTCATAAATTGTCTGAAAGTCGGGCCTATCGAGTAGATAATCCACTGGTGAATTACGTTCCATTTTCCTTTGTCAATGTGCATGAAAAATGAAGAAGATCGTGCACAGTATCCGCCGTACGAACACTTATCAAAATTCATACTTTTCAGGCGATTTTACCGAGTTCATCTTATCTCGAGATGATAAATTGTCTGAAACTTGGGCCTATCGCGTAGATATTCCTTTGGTGAATTACATTCCGTTTTCCTTCGTTAGTGTACGTGAAAAATGAACAGGATCGTGCACAGTATCCACCGTACAAACAATTATCCAAACCCATACTTTTCAGGCGATTTTACCCACTTAATCTTATTTCTAGCTCATAAATTGTCAGAAACTCGGGCCTATCACGTAGATATTCAGCTGGTGAATTACGTTCCATTTTCCTTCGTTAGTGTACATGAAATATGAAGGAGATCATGCACAATATCCACTGTACGAACACTTATCCCAACTCATTATTTTCGAGCGATTTTACCCACTTAATCTTTTTTCTAGCTGATAAATTTTCTGAAACTCGGGCCTAATGCGTAGATAATCCACTGGTGAACGTTCCACTTTCCTTCATCAGAGTATGTGAAACATAAAGAAGATCGTACACAGCACTCACCGTACGAACCCATTTCCAAACTCATGCTTTTCAGGCGACTTTACCAACTTAATCTCATCTCGAGCTGATAAATTCTCTAAAACTCACGCCTATCACGTTGCTATTTCACTGGTGAATTATGTTCCATTTTACTCCGTCAGTGTACCTGGAATATGAAGAAGATCGAGCACAGTGTCTACCGTACGAATAGTTATCCAATCTCATACTTTTCGGGCGATTTTACCCACTTAATCTTAGTTCTAGCTTATAAATTGTCTGAAACTCGGGCCTATCTCGTAGATATTCCTCTTGCGAATTATGTTCCTTTTTCCTTCGTCTGTGTACATGAAATATGATGCAAATTGTGCATAGTATCCACCGTACGAACACTTATCCAAAGTCATACTTTTCTGGCAATTTTACTCACTTAATCTTATCTTTAGCAAATAAATTATCTGAAACTTGCGCCTATCGCATAGGTAATCCACTGGTGGATTGCGTCCCATCTTCCTTCGTCAGTGTGCATTAAATAAGAAAAAGATCGTGCACAGTATCCACCGTACGAAGGCTTATCCAAACTCATACTTTTCAGGCGATTTTACACATTTAATCTTTTTCCTAGATGGTAAATTGTATGAAACTCGGGACTGTCATTTTCTTTCGTCAGTGTTCACAAAATATGAAGAAATCGTGCACAACATCCACTGTACGAACACTTATTCAAGCTCATACTTTTCAGGCGTTTTTGCCGATTTAATCAAATCTCGAGCTGAAAAATTGTCTGAAACTCGGGCCTACCACGTAAATATTACTCTGGAGAATTACGTTCCATTTTCAATTGTAAGTGTACATGGAATATGAAGAATATTGTGCACAGTATCCACCGTACGAACACTTACCCAAGCTCATACTTTTCAGGCGTTTTTCTCGATTTAATCATAACTCGAGCTGATAAATTGTCTCAAACTCGGGCCTTCCACGTAAATATTACTCTGGAGAATTACGTTCCATTTTCAATTGTAAGTTTACATGGAATATGAAGAAGATCGTGCACAGTATCCACCGTACGAACTCTTATCCAAACTCATACTTTTTAGGCAATTTTACCCATTTCATCATATTTCTAGCTCAATAATTGTCTGTAAATCGGGCCTATCAAGTAGATAATCCACTGGTGAATCACGTCCTATTTTCCTTTGTCAATGTGCATGAAATATAAAGATGATCGAGCACAGTATCCGCCGTAGGAGCACTTATCCAAACTCATACTTTTCAGGCGATTTTACCGAGTTAATCTTATCGCGAGATGATAAATTGTCTGAAATTCAGGCCTATCGCGTAAATATTCCATTGGTGAATTACGTTCCGTTTTTCTTCATTAGTGTACGTGAAATATGAAGAAGATCGTGCACAGTGTCCACCGTACAAACAATTATCCAAACCCATACTTTTCAGGCGATTTTACCCACTTAATCTAATTTCTAGCTCATATATTATCTGAAACTCGGGCCTATCTCGTAGATATTCAACTGGTGACGCTCCATTTTCGTTCATCAGTATACATGAAATATGAAGAAGATCATGCACAATACTCACCGTACGAACACTTATCCAAACTCATAATTTTCGGGCGATTCTACCCGCTTAATCTTATTTCTACCTGATAAATTTTCTGAAACTCGAGCCTATCGCGTAGATTATCGACTGGTGAATTACGTTCCACTTTCCATCGTCAGAGTACATGAAACATGAAGAAGATCGTGCACAGTACTCGCCGTATGAACTCTTATCGAAACTTAAGCTTCTCAGCCGACTTTACCGACTTAATCTTATCTCGAGCTGATAAATTGTCTGAAACTCGGGCCTATCGCGTTTATTCCACTGGTGAATTACATTCCGTTTTCCTTCGTCAGAGTACCTGGAATATGAAGAAGATCGTGCACAGTATCCACCGTACAAACACTTATCCAAACTCCTACTTTTCAGGCGATTTTACCCACTTTTTCTTATTTCTAATTCATAAATTGTCTCCAACTCGGCACTAATTCGTAGATATTCCTCTTGTGAATTACGTTCCATTTTCCTTTCTTAGTATACGTGAAATATGAAGAAGATCGTGCACAATATACACAGTACAAACACATATCCAAACTCATACTTTTCAGGCGATTTTACCCACTTAATCTTAGTTCTAGCATATAAATTGTCTGAAACTCGGGCCTATCACGTAAATATTCCTCTTGCGAATTACGTTCCATTTTCCCTTGTCTGTGTAACATCCCTTTTTTTATATATAATTTATTCTCTCCCTCTCCTTTCCCCCACTCTCTCCCACGCCACCCACTCCACTTCCCACGCACACTCCTCCATCCCACCACCATCTTTTATTTATTCTCCACTAACTCCACTCACCCCCATTCTTTATTCTTTCACATTCTTTATTCTTTCTTTCCCCCCACTCTCTCTCTTTTCCTCTATTCCACCGAGAACATTGCCCCCCTATCTGCGCGTGCATCTTCTTCTTCTTCTTTATCTTCTTCTTCTTCTTCGTGGTCTTCTTGTCAGCCGACGCACGCCTGCTCCATTTCCTTCGATTTCTTCTTCTTCGTCTTCAGTCGGCTTCGCTCGCAGCACCACCACCTGGCCTCACCTTCAGCTACTCACCCCATCTCGTCGCTCCACCTCGCCCGTTGCTCGGATCCGCGACCCCCGATTGCATATTCGTTCTCCTCGGGCCGATCTTACCGGACCTCGTCGCCGTCGTCTCCATTCTCGATTGCTCGCCGTCCTCGAGCCCGGCCGTTCTCAAACCCGAGCCCCATCCAGCCTTGAAACGTCTGATAAGCTACTCTGTCGGTTTCGTCATTGTCGCCTTTCGCCGAAGCCTCGCCAGAATAGTGTCGATGTGAATAGTAACCGGCGTGAATAGGGTTGCCGGAACAGTAACTCGTGAACAGTAACTGTCGCGACCTTCTAAAAAAATTTTAAATTTTAAAAGGGGTTAACGGATTATTAGGTTAATTAGATTTGACTAACCTAACGCGGACCCTCCCAAGCCCTACCGAATCGCAACTTTGGTTTTTGTTTAAATGATTTTGAAATTTGGAGTCGCCATTAATTGTTCTTGGTAGGTCGATTAGAAACCTAAATAAATTAGCGGGGGAACTAATTTATTCCTGCGAACCAGAGATTATGAGCTCGGGGACTTGGTTACACTAGTTAATTAAAACTAATGCCCTTTCGGTACCTTAATTTCATGGATATCCTAATTTGGCAACTTAGGCTTGGTTTATTCCTAAGGCTCTAGTAGGGTATTCTCTTTTGTGTTTTCATTTTTTAAATAGGATGCATGGATGGAATATATTTTTATTTGTTATATTTTTTTAAGTGTTAAAGATTCCCTGAAGCCGAAAGAGGGAGTGTGTTAACGACTTCTGTGCAGTATTATGACCTACTCATCTTTTGGGTCTGTTGATTCAAAAATTAAATTATAGGAAGTACATGACAGTGAATAAACACCTCCAATGGGAGGCCTAGTATTGGCTTGGCTCTTCCCTTTGGGATTTAAGGTACAGGTATTTAAGTTGCAAGTATTTAAACTACTGTCAGTAAGAACCTCCAATGGGAGGCTAAGCATTGGCTTGGCTCTTCCCTTTGGGATTTAAGGTACAGGTATTTAAGTTACAGGTATTTAACCACTCTAACTAAAAACCTCCAATGGGAGGCTAAGCATTGGCTTGGCTCTTCCCTTTGGGATTTAAGATACAGGTATTTAAGTTGCAGGTATTTAACTACTGTAAGTAAAAACCTCCAATGGGAGGCTAAGCATTGGCTTGGCTCTTCCCTTTGGGATTTAAGGTACATGTATTTAAGTTGCAGGTATTTAACTACTGTAAGTAAAAACCTCCAATGGGAGGCTAAGCATTGGCTTACCTCTTCCCTTTGGGATTTATGGTGCAGGTATTTAAATTGCGGATGGACTTTGTCCTCTCCATTTTGGGGTATGAATTCTTTAAAATGAAATACAACGAATTGATTCAACAATTTGATATTTGTGCCCGCTTGAGGATTCCTCCAAGCCGATTTTGTGCTTCCATAGGGTTGATCATTGATATAGAGCTGCGGCTTTCTGACATAAAATAGAGTGAAGTGTCAGTATACAAAATATGTGCTAATCTACACCTAAAACCAGAAGAGTGGAAAGAGTACTTATCTCCCATTTTTTTGGGAGAGATTTCTATAATTGATCTTCACTCTCTATGTTCCCAATATAGAGAGTTTTTTTTTAATTAAGAGGGATTTTTAGTCACAGATCAGTTGAGAAATCGGTGGACAGCTTAGGAGCTTGTTTGGGCCGATTTTTTGCATCTCTACGAGATTTTTGCTGTTGACATAGAGATATCCTTCTCCTGACATAAAATATGGGAAAAAATGGGAGATGGAGAAAGTGTATACAATTTGTGCTAATTTGCGAGTAAAACCATAAATAAATGAATAAATAAAAACACTTAGCTCGAATTTGCTTGCTCGTTGACGAGGATGAACTCTTGATTTATATTGATCGATGAAGGAATTTGTGATGATAATACCTAGCTTTAAACTCCCATCATCTTCAAAATTCTCTCTCTTTTGGTATTTTCTTTCTCTCAAATTTTTCTTCAATCTCCCAAAACTCTCTCAAACATCCAAAATTTTCTCTCCAAAAAAATTAATTCCCCTCTCAAGCTCACTTCTTCCTCCTTTTATAATCTACTCATCTATCTCCCATTCTAATTTTTCCACTAACTCTATCTCCCATTCTAATTTCTCCACTAACTCTTCTTCATTTTTATCTTCCATTTTCTATCTCTATCTCACATTCTAATCTCTCCACTAACTCTCCTTCATCTTCATCTTCCCTTCTCCATATTTATCTTTCATTCTAATTTCTCCACTAACTCTTCTTCATCTCCATCTTCCCTTCTCTATCTCTATCTCACATTCTAATCTCTACACTAACTCTTCTTCATCTTAATCTTCCCTTCTCCATATTTATCTCCCATTCTAAATTCTCCACTAACTCTTCTTCATCTCCATCTTCCCTTCTATTCTTATTTTATTTTCTCCAACCATTCTTCTCCATCTCATCTTCTCCATCTTCCCTTTTCTATTCTAATTTATCCACTAACTCTTCTTTTTTTTATTTGCAAAATAATCCCTCAAGAGTGAGGTATTTGCACTCTAGTCCCCGAATTTTAAGTATTTACAATTTAGTCCCTAAAAAAATATTTCTTTAAGTCCAAATCTCCTCACAATTTTTGACATACCTTTCCTATACTTAGTCAAAAATTCATCACATATCAAATTTAAGCTCATTTCTTGCCACTGAAAATAATGCAGAATTTAATTAAAGCCCTTTTGCACAATTGAGTCATTCTGGGTATAATTTAGGCCAATATAAAAAATTTGAAATATTAAAGAACAATGTCACAACTCCTAAAAGTGAAAAAATGAAAATAAATTAACTCAAATTGAATTTTTAGGCCCAGTTCGAGATTATGCTCGTGAAGGAATACACGTCCTCGAATTGGACTTTTTAAATTTGTGATGGCCAACATGAAAAGGGATCTAAAATAAAAATATTAACTATTTTTATATATTTTTGTGGCCTCAAATGCTATTATTTATTAAATATTCTCATAATTTCTAAAATATATAAAAATATATATATATACAAAAAATTATTTTCTTGTTCGAAAATAGTTGCCTAAGCTTGGCTAAGGTCCCCAAAGTTGATTTTTCAATTTTATGAATTTTTATGGATTTTTTATTACTTTAGCAATAGAAAAAATGATTAAAAATCAGGTGTCAACAGTAACGCCGAAACAGTTACCAACCGCCGTCGTCGTCGCCGGATCGCTAAAAATTTATGAGTTAGCCTCTAACTCTCGGTTAGGTCGTTAATTGCGTTATAGACTAGAATAATTAGTCAATTAGGGTGTTTGGGTACAATAATTGTGGTCGGTTTACTTAGAGACTGGGTTAGGTTAAATGACCATAATTAATTAGGTTAGACTGATTAGCGAGGCAGTCTGTGGCTAGTTGGTAAACAGACTAAATTGACTTGTCTATATTGTGATTGAGGCGGGCCCGGATTAGTTAAAATTTAATTAATTAATTTTGAGTTGGTAAACAATAATAATTGTTATTCTTGGGTTAATTATTTTTTTAATTAATTAATTTGGACAAAATTAATTAATTAATATTTGGTTAATTAATTATGATGTTTTAATTAACCGTGACTTATTATTATTAAATTAATAAGTATTTACGATGATGGATGTATAAAAATTTAATTAATTATTTCTGGACTGATTAAAAATTTAATTAATTATTTTTGGGTTGATAAACAATAATAATTGTTATTCTTGGGTTAATTATTATTATTTTTAATTAATTAATTTGGACGAAATTAATTAATTAATATTTGATTTATTGATTATAGTGTTTTAATTAATCGTGGTCCAAATTAGTAATTATTATTAAATTGATAATTATTGCGACGAATTTATTGATCAATTTTATTAAATTATCGATGGATGAATATTTGTTGATTTTCTAATTCACGATTAATTAATTATTTATCTACTTGTTATCATTGATTTATTTTTGAGTGATTATTAAATAATTGTGTATTTGTTGTATGCTTATTAATGGTAAGTTGCACTTATTTAAACTCGAAGTTTGGTGAATGGTGTGAATAATCATGTGACCGCATGCAAAGTTAAAATTGCATACTTGAGCATGCAAAAGAAAAACGGTTTTGAGCACGATCGTGTGTGCATTTTAATTAAATGCAAAGATAAAACTGGATTGGTTGGATTGCGTGCTCGTGTGGTCATATGATGGGCTTAAAAATCCGTGCCAGCCGTACGGTCCGTGCCAGTCGTACGGTTATTCCTAATAGTAACATGTCGTGCCAGTCGTACGAATCTTACGGACTATCGGACGCCGGTCGCAGCTTGTGATTTGCCGAAGCCCTTATGGGATTCCTGATATTGCCGTGTCGTGCCAGTCGTACGAATCTTACGAATTATCAGACGCCGTTGCCGAATGGAAAAGGGACGAAGCCTAGTCATGCCAGTAGACATTGCCAGTCGTAGTGTCGGGCCACACCAGTCGTGTGAGCCGAGCCTAATGGTTAATAAAAATTGGAATTCGTGTGGAGCATTACGTGTGCAAGTTATTGTGGGATTCTGATTATTCGCCTTGATTGACTAATTTATGTGAGGAGTCGAGTCCTGCATATGTGTGATCCAAGGCGTGGTAAGCTTGCATGTGATTGGTTTTGTACTGTTGGAATATTTTATTGCATAGGATGCCTGAGCGAATCAGCGCCCTAGCCGGGCTTAGGCGCTGACTCATTGCGATTTTTATCTCATTCTACGTCGTTGACACCTTTTTCAGGTCCGAAGTATTGAGGAAGACGAGGGCGTAGTAGGCCCCTCTTTTGGGAGTAGATACCAAGTCAACCCTACCTGACCTTGTGACTTTTATCGGTCTTAGGAAGCCGCCCCGAAAAGTGAGGCTACATTTACTGTAGCTTCCGTAGGGTTGAAGAGTATCTGCCCTTTTGAATGATTGTCGTGTGTTAAACTGGTTTGGATTTTGTTAAACTGGTTTTTATTGAGTGATATTTTATCCTACTATTTTATCCCGGTTGTTATTAATTGTACGGGGAGTTTGCACGTTTCCGCATGCGTAGAAAATAATCATTTGGTCGTTAGCGTGTCTGGGACGCTATCCTTTCCGACCCGAGACGTTTTTGGTAGGGTTGCCGGGGGCCCCGGAGATCGGGGCGTGAAAACCCCGCCCAAGAGTGGTATCAGAACAAGGTCAGCCTGAACCATCTGGTCGTGGCCTGGAGTGATAAGGAGCGATGGGAACTGGGATAGTTAGTAGGATCGTAAATTAACACACGTGACTGCTATTTTTTATTTGAGTTTTCGAGCTGCCTTCTCACCGTTGGTTGCTATTAGGGTGGGCAGGACCCCACACGTTCCTGCGAGATGAGCAACCAAGGTGGGAAAGCACCTCGAGGTAGGCCTGCCAGAGAGGATCCGAGGATCGATGGGATCCTGCAAGTGTTGGGAGCGTTGGGTGATTTGATGGGTCAGCAGATGAGGAATCAGGCAGCTGTCGCCGCTGAGGCCCCACAAGGAGATAGACCAGCTGGGAATGGAAATAATGGACATCAGACTCAGATGTTGGTGGAGCAGTTTTTGAAGCTGAAGCCTTCCAAGTTCTTAAGAAATGGGGATCCCAAGACTGCTATCTCGTGGATCGAGGAACTGGAGAAGACATTCGCCCTGCTAAAGTGTTCGAAAGAGGATAAGGTCACTTTGGCCATCTATCAGCTATAGGGGAACGCAAGTACTTGGTGGAGGACGTCTAAGGACAGAATCTTTCCCGAGCGTACGGCCCAGGGTTGGGATGCTTTCGTGGAAGCCTTCAACAACAAGTACTTCTCGGATACTGTAAGGGAATAGAAAATGGTTGAGTTCCTTCGCTTGCGCCAGAACCACTTGTCAGTAGACCAGTATGAGGCCAAATTTTCTGAGTTGTCTAAGTATGCACCAAGGATGGTGGAAGACCCAGTGGATAAAGCCAGGAGCTTTAGAGATGGGCTGAAGCCCGAGCTGAGGAGTGTGCTGGTACCGCTGAATCTGAAAGATTATAATGAGTTGTATGAAAGGGCCCAAAATGGTGGAGCGTGATCTAGCAGAAAAGGCTATCGCATCTGGATTGCGGTTTGTGCCCTCAGGCCGGAATAACAATCGATTTGGGAAGAGGCCGATGTTTGGAGGGAAGCATCATATCCCGCCAAATCGGAATGGTGGCATCAGTAAGCCGGTGCCTAACCAAGGAGATGTCTGCCGACCTTGCCGAAAGAAGCACGGGCCTGGTCAGTGTCAGTTCCGCAGCGGAGCTTGTTTTGGATGTAGCCAGCCTGGTCACCATGTGCGGGACTGCTCCCAGAGACAGCAAGCCAGGCCGTAGTATGGAGGACAGTCTGGAGCGAATGTGCAGCAGAATTTTCAGAGCCGACCTCAGGCGCAAGGACGAGTGTTTGCTGTCACTCGAGATGAGGCGAAGGATTCGCCGACCGTCACAAGTACGGTCCTCTTACATGATCAAGTAGTTTATGCTCTATTTGATCCTGGCGCTACCCATTCGTTTGTGGCTAAACAATTTGTTAAACTTGCTGAGTTGAGTCCAAAATTGTTGGGTACCGTGTTTAAGATTTCTACGCCTCTAAAAGATAGCGTAGTGACTGCAGTAGGTTGCCCTGACTGTAAGCTAGTTATAAATGGTCACGAGGATAAGATAGATTTGATTGTGCTGGAGATGTTTGACTTTGACCTGATTGTTGGAATGGATTGGATGATAAGGCAAAGAGCCACCGTAGACTGTTACCGTAAGACGATTCAATTTAGTCCGCCGGACGGGACTAACTTTGAATTTGTGGGTAATAGAGGAGGAACCTCAACTGTAGTGATTTCGTCGCTAGAGACGACTCACCTGTTGGAAAATGGCTGCCAAGGTTTCCTGGCAATTGTAGTAGATGCGTCTGTTGAAGAATCTAAGTTGGAAGATATTGCTGTAGTGCAAGAGTTTCCAGATGTTTTTCCCCCAAGAGTTGCCAAGGTTGCCACCGAAGAGAGAAATTGAATTTGTGGTAGAGTTGGCCCTTAGGACAGAGCCAATTTCTAAGGCACCATTACAGAATGGCATTGTCGGAACTTAAGGAGCTTAAAGTGCAGATGCAGGAGTTACTGGATAAAGGATTTATCCGCCCCAGCATATCGCCATGGGGAGCACCTGTCTTGTTTATCAGAAAGAAAGATGGGTCACTAAGGTTGTGCATTGATTATCGACAATTGAACCAAGTGACAATTAAGAACAAGTACCCACTGCCAAGGATTGATGATTTGTTTGACCAGTTGCAAGGAGCTTCAATATTTTCTAAGATTGATTTACGGACAGGATACCATCAGTTGAGGATAAAAAGGGAAGATATACCAAAGACAGCATTTAGGACGCGGTATGGACACTATGAATTTACTGTGATGTCATTTGGCTTGACGAATGCTCCTGCCGCCTTTATGGATTTAATGAACAAAGTATTCAAGGAGTTCTTGGATAAATTCGTCATTGTGTTCATAGATGATATCCTAGTGTACTCGAGGAGTCCAGAGGATCATGAGGAGCACTTGAGAGTAGTTTTGGAAACCCTCCGAGCACACCAGTTGTACGCCAAGTTCAGTAAATGCGAATTTTGGTTAGCTCGTATGGCGTTCCTAGGCCACGTGGTGTCTGGTGAAGGGATTGTTGTGGATCCATCGAAGATTGAAGCGGTCATGGATTGGCCGAGGCCTACGACAGTGACAGAAGTACGGAGTTTTTTGGGTTTGGCAAGCTATTATAGGCGCTTCATGGAGAGATTTTCGGCAATAACTATGCCTCTGACGCGTCTATTAAAGAAAGGAGAGAAGTTCGAATGGACAGACAAGTGCGAGAGTAGTTTTCAAGAGCTTAAGCATAGACTAACTACTGCTCCTGTTTTGACGATTCCGTCTGGTCCCGGAGGTTTTTGAGATCTACAGTGATGCGTCATTCAAAGGCTTGGGTTGCATGTTGATGCAATATGGGAGAGTAGTGGCGTATGCGTCTCGCCAGTTGAGGCCCCATGAGTTGAATTACCTGACGCATGACTTAGAGTTGGCTGCAATTGTTTTTGCGTTGAAAATTTAGAGGCATTACCTGATTGGAGAAAAATTTCAGGTGTACACGGACCACCAAAGCCTCAAGTATTTGTTCTCTCAAAAGGAGTTAAACATGAGGCAGCGACGTTGGATGGAGCTTCTGAAGGATTATGATTGTGAGATCTTGTACCATCCTGGTAAGGCGAATAAGGTTGCAGATGCTCTAAGTAGGAAGTCGGCAATTGCTCAAATGATGGTCCATGAATGGCGCCTATCGGAGGAAGTACGAGACTCAGATTTTAAATTGGAAGTGAGTCGTTTGTCAAGTCTCATGGCTACATTGAGGATTGAGCCAGAAGTGCAGGCTAAGATTAAGGCCTTGCAATCGACAAACCCTACAATCCAAAAGATCCTGCAAGAAGACTCGGCCAAGAGGAGAGCTGACTTTCAAGTAACTGAGGATGGAATACTTCGGTTTCGAGGATGCCTATGCGTACCTGCAGATGAAGACCTAAGGGAAGAAATTTTATCGGGAGCACACCGTAGCAGCTATAGTATCCATCCAGGGAGCACGAAGATGTATCAAAATTTGAAGCAACATTACTGGTGGAATGGGATGAAAGCTGACATAGGCAAGCGTGTGGCTAAGTGTTTGACTTGCTAGCAGGTCAAGGCTCAGCATTGTAAGCCTGGAGGATTGCTGCAGCTCTTGGAGATTCCAGAGTGGAAATGGGAGCATATCACGATGGACTTTGTAATGGGATTTCCAAGGAGTCAGAAAGGACATGATTCAATCTGGGTTGTGGTTGACAGATTGACGAAGTCAGCACACTTTATTCCAGTGAGGAAGGACTTTGCTTTGGACAGATACGCTGAACTCTATGTAAAGCACGTGGTGAGACTGCATGGAGTGCCGGTGACGATCACTTCAGATCGTGATCCCAAGTTCACTGCTACATTTTGGAAAAGCCTGCAGACTGCGTTGGGAATGAAGCTGCAATTCAGTACTGCTTATCATCCGCAGACAAATGGTCAGTTTGAGAGGACAATTCAGACGCTTGAAGACATGTTGCGAGCCTGTGTTTTGGATTTTAAGGGTAGCTGGGAGGAGCAGTTGCATCTGGTTGAGTTTACCTACAACAACAGTTACCAACAGAGTATCAGAATGGCACCATTTGAAGCGCTTTATGGCAGAGCTTGTAGAACTCCTATATGTTGGGATGAAGTGGGCGAAAAGAAGATTACTGGTCCTGAATTGGTACAGCAATCAGTGGAAGCTGTCAAGGTTAAAAGAGATAGACTCAAGACAGCGCAGAGTCGTTAGAAAAGTTATGCTGATAGGAGACGAAGACCTTTGGAGTTCTAAGTAGGCGATCACGTGTTCTTGAAGGTGTCGCCTATAAGAGGAACGCCTCGTTTTGGCAAAAAGGGAAAATTGAGCCCGAGGTATGTAGGGCCGTTTGAAATTTTAGAGCGGATTGGAACCTTAGCATATCGTTTGGCATTGCCACCGAAGCTGTCTCAAGTACACAACGTCTTCCACGTGTCGATGTTGAGAAAATATGAGCCTGACCCAGCTCATGTGCTAAGTTTCGAGGAGATCGAGTTGGATGAGCAAGTATCATACGTGGAGCGCCCGGTGAGGATCATAGACAGAAGGGAGCAAGTACTTCGACGCAAAATGATTCCATTGGTCAAGGTACTTTGGCAACACCACGGAAAAGAAGGAACAACTTGGGAAATCGAGAAAGTCATGAAGGGACTGCATCCTTTTCTTTTTGGAGAAATGTAATAGCAATTTAATTTCAAGGACGAAATTTCCTAAGGTGGGGAGAGTTGTAACATCCAATTTTTTTATATATAATTTATTCTCTCCCTCTCTTTTCCCCCACTCTCTCCCACGCCACCCACTCCATTTCCTACGCACACTCCACCATCCCACCACCATCTTTTATTTATTCCCCACTAACTCCACTCACACCCATTCTTTATTCTTTCTTTCCCCCCACTCTCTCTCTTTTCCTCTATTCCACCGAGAACATTGCCTCCCTGTCTGCGCGTGCATCTTCTTCTTCTTCTTTATCTTCTTCTTCTTCTTCGTGGTCTTCTTGTCAGCCGACGCACACCTGCTCCATTTCCTTCGATTTCTTCTTCTTCATCTTCAGTCGGCTTCGCTCGCAGCACCACCACCCGACCTCACCTTCAGCTACTCACGCCATCTCGTCCTCCACCTCGCCCGTCGCTCGGATCCGCGACCCCCGATTGCATATTCGTTCTCCTCAGGCCGATCTTACCGGACCTCGTCACCGTCGCCTCCATTCTCGGTTGCTCGCCGTCCTCGAGCCCGGCCATTGTCAAACACCGAGCCCCATCCAGCCTTGAAACATCGGATAAGCTACACTGTTGGTTTCGTCATTGTCACCATTCGCGAGGCAGTCTGTGGCTAGTTGGTAAACAGACTAAATTGACTTGTCTATATTGTGATTGAGGCGGGCCCGGATTAGTTAAAATTTAATTAATTAATTTTGAGTTGGTAAACAATAATAATTGTTATTCTTGGGTTAATTATTTTTTTTAATTAATTAATTTGGACGAAATTAATTAATTAATATTTGGTTAATTAATTATGATTTTTTAATTAACCGTGACTTATTATTATTAAATTAATAAATATTTACGATGATAGATGTATAAAAATTTAATTAATTATTTCTGGACTAATTAAGAATTTAATTAATTATTTTTGGTTTGATAATCAATAATAATTGTTATTCTTGGATTAATTATTATTATTTTTAATTAATTAATTTGGATGAAATTAATTAATTAATATTTGGTTAATTAATTATATGTTATAATTAACCGTGACTTATTATTATTAAATTAATAAGTATTTACGATGATGGATGTATAAAAATTTAATTAATTATTTCTGGACTGATTAAGAATTTAATTAATTATTTTTGGGTTGATAAACAATAATAATTGTTATTCTTGGGTTAATTATTATTATTTTTAATTAATTAATTTGGACGAAATTAATTAATTAATATTTGATTTATTGATTATAGTGTTTTAATTAATTTGGACCAAATTAGTAATTATTATTAAATTGATAATTATTGCGACGAATTTATTGATCAATTTTATTAAATTATCGATGGATGAATATTTGTTGATTTTCTAATTCACGATTAATTAATTATTTATCTACTTGTTATCATTGATTTATTTTTGAGTGATTATTGAATAATTGTGTATTTGTTGTATGCTTATTAATGGTGAGTTGCACTTATTTAAACTCGAAGTTTGGTGAATGGTGTGAATAATCATGTGACCGCATGCAAAGTCAAAATTTCATACTTGAGCATGCAAAAGAAAAACAGTTTTGAGCACGATCGTGTGTGCATTTTAATTAAATGCAAAGATAAAACTGGATTGGTTGGATTGCGTGCTCGTGTGGTCATATGATGGGCTTAAAAATCCGTGCCAGCCGTACGGTCCGTGCCAGTCGTATGGTTATTCTTGATAGTAACGTGTCATGCCAGTCGTACGAATCTTACGGACTATCGGACGCCGGTCGCAGCTTGTGATTTGCCGAAGCCCTTATGGGATTCATGATATTGCCGTGTCGTGCCAGTCGTACGAATCTTACGGATTATCAGACGCCGTTGCCGAAGGGAAAAGGGACGAAGCATGGTCATGCCAGTAGACACTGCCAGTCGTAGTGTGGACACTGCCAGTCATAGTGTCGGGTCACACCAGTCGTGTGAGCCGAGCCTAATGGTTAATAAAAATTGGAATTCATGTGGAGTATTACATGTGCAAGTTACTGTGGGATTCTGATTATTCGCCTTGATTGACTGATTTATGTGAGGCGTTGAGTCCTGCATATGTGTGATCCAAGGCGTGGTAAGCTTGCATGTGGTTGGTTTTGTACTGTTGGAATATTTTATTGCATAGGATGCCTGAGCGAATCAGCGCCCTAGCCGGGCTTAGGCCCTGACTCATTGAGATTTTTATCTCATTCTACGTCGTTGACACCTTTTTCAGGTCCGAAGAGTGGGGCTATATTTACTGTAACCTCCGTAGGGTTGAAGAGTATCTGCCCTTTTGAATGATTGTCGTGTGTTAAACTGGTTTGGATTTTGTTAAACTAGTTTTTATTGAGTGATCTTTTATCCTACAATTTTATCCCGGTTGTTATTAATTGTATGGGGAGTTTGCACGTTTCCTTTCCGACCCGAGGACGCTATCCTTTCCGACCCGAGGCATTTTTGGTAGGGTTGCCGCGGGCCCCGGGGATCGGGGTGTGACAGACTGCGTACAAGAAATATGATGAAAATCGTGTATAGTATCCACCGTACGAATACTTATCGAAACTAATACTTTTCAGGCAATTTAATCCACTTAATCTTATCCCTAGCAGATAAATTGTCTGAAACTCACGCCTTTCGCATGGATAATCCACTGGCGGATTGCGTCCCTTTTTCCTTCGTTAATATGCATGAAATAAGAAAAAGATCGTGCACAGTATCTACCGTACAAAGACTTATCCAAACTCATACTTTTCATGCGATTTTACCCGCTCAATCTTTTTCTTAGCTGATAAATCGTATAAAACTCGGGAATATCGCTTCGATATTCGACTGGTGAATTACGTTCCATTTTCCTTCGTCAGTGTTCATGACATATGAAGAAGATTGTGCACAGCATCCACTGTACGAACACTTATCCAAGCTCATACTTTTCAAGCGTTTTTGCCGATTTAATCATATCTCGAGCTGATAAATTGTCTGAAACTCGGGCCTATCACGTAGACGTTCCTCTGAAGAATTACGTTCCATTTTCAATTGTAAGTTTACATGGAATATGAAGAAGATCGTGCACATTATCTACCGTACGAACACTTATCCAAACTTATGCTTTTTAGTCGATTTTGCCCATTTAATCAAATTTCTAGCTCATAAATTGTCTGAAAATCGGGCCTATCGAGTAGATAATCCACCAATGAATTACGTCCCATTTTCCTTTGTCAATGTGCATGAAATATGAAGATGATCGAGCAAAGTATTTGCCGTACGAGCACTTATCCAAACTCATACTTTTCAGGCGATTTTACCGAGTTAATCTTATCTCGAGATGATAAATTGTCTGAAACTCTGGCCCATTGCGTAGATATTCCAGTGGTGAATTACGTTTCGTTTTCCTCCGTTAGTGTATATGAAATATGAAAAAGATCGTGCATATTGTCCATCATACAAACAATTATCCAAACCCATACTTTTCAGGCGATTTTACACCCTTAATCTAATTTCTAGCTCATAAATTATCTGAAACTCGGGCCTGTCACGTAGATATTCAATTGGTGAATTACGTTCCATTTTCCTTCGTCAGTGTACATGAAATATGAAGAAAATCATGCACAATATCCACCATACGAACACTTATCCCAACTCATAATTTTCGGGCGATTTTACCCACTTAATCTTACTTCTAGCAGATAAATTTTCGGAAACTCGGGCCTATCGCGTAGGTAATCCACTGGTGAATTACTTTTCACTTTCTATCGTTAGAGTACGTGGAACGTAAAGAAGATCGTGCACAGCACTCACCGTACGAACTCTTATCCAAACTCATGCTTTTCAGGTTACTTTACCGACTTAATCTTATCTCGAGCTGATAAATTGTCTGAAACCTAGGCCTATCGTGTAGCTATTACTCTGGTGAATTACATTCCATTTTCCTCCTTTAGTGTACATGAAATATGAAAAAGATCGTGCATAGTATCTACCAGACGAATAGCTATCCAAACTCATACATTTCAGGCGATTTTACCCACTTAATCTTATTTCTAGCTGATAAATTGTCTGAACTCGGGCCTATCGCATTGATATTCTACTGGTGAATTATGTTGCACTTTCCTTCGTGAGTGTACATGAAATAGGAGGAAAATCGAGCACAGTATTCACCGTACGAACACTACTCTAAACTAGTTCTTTTCAGGCGATTTTACCCACTTAATCTTATTTCTAGCTAATACATTATCTGAAACTCGGGCCTATCGCGTAGATATTCCACTGGTGAATTACGTTCCGTTTTCCTTCTTCAGTGTACGTGAAATATGAAGAAGATCGTGCACAGTATCCACCGTAGAAACACTTATCCAAACCCATACTTTTCAGGCGATTTTACCCATTTAATCTTATTTCTAGCTCATAAATTGTCTCAAACTCGGGACTAATGCGTAGATATTCCACTGGTGAATTACGTTCCATTTTCCTTCTTCAGTGTACATGAAATATGAAGAAGAATGTCCGCATTATTCATCAAACGAAGAATTATCCAAAGTCATAATTTTCTGTCGATTTAACCCACTTAATCTTATTTCTACCTCATAAATTGTCTGAAACTCGGGCCTATCACGTAGATATTCCACTGGAGAATTACGTTTCATTTTCCTTCATCAGTGTACACGAAATATGGTAGAGATCGTGCACAGTATCCACCGTACGAACACTTATCGAAACTCATACTTTTCGGGCAATTTTTCCAACTTAATCTAATTTCTAGCAGATAAAATGTCTGGAACAAGTACATATGGCGTAGTTAATCCACTGGTGGATTGCGTTCCTGTTTCCTTCATCATTGTTCATGAAATATGAAGAAGATCATGCACTGTATCCACCGTACGAGGACTTATCCAAACTTATACTTTTCCGGCGAGTTTACCCACTTAATCTTTTTCCTAGCAGATAAATTGTCTGAAACTCGGGCCTTTCGCTTAGATATTCAACTGGTGAATTACGTTCCATTTTCCTTCGTTAGTGTACAAGAAATACGAAGAAGATCGTGCATAGTATCCACCGTACAAACACTTCTACAAGCTCATAGTTTTCAGGCGATTTTACCAACTTAATATTTTCTCAAGCAGTTAAATTGTCCGAAACTCGGGCCTATCACGTAGATATTCCACTGGTAAATTACGTTCCATTTTCCTTCATCAGTGTACATGAAATATGAAGAAGATCGTGCACAATATCCACCATGCGAACATTTATCCCAACTCATAATTTTCGGGTGATTTTACCCACTTAATCTTATTTCTGGCTGATAAATTTTCTGAAACTCGGGCCTATCGCGTAGATAATCCACTGCTGAATTACTTTCCACTTTCTATCGTCAGAGTACGTGAAACGTAAAGAAGATCGTGCATAGCACTCACCGTACGAACTCTTATCCAAACTTATGCTTTTCAGGTTACTTTACCGACTTAATCTTATCTCGAGCTGATAAATTGTCTGAAACCTAGGCCTATCGTGTAGCTATTACTCTGGTGAATTACATTCCATTTTCCTCCTTTAGTGTACATGAAATATGAAAAAGATCGTGCATAGTATCTACCAGACGAATAGCTTTCCAAACTCATACTTTTCAGGCGATTTTACCCACTTAATCTTATTTAAGCTGATAAATTTTCTGAACTCGGGCCTATCGCATTGATATTCTACAGGTGAATTACGTTCCATTTTCCTTCGTCAGTGTACATGAAATAGGAGGAAAATCGTGCAGAGTATTCAATGTACGAACACTAATCTAAACTAACACTTTTCAGGCGATTTTTCCCACTTAATCTTATTTCTAGCTGATAAATTATCTGAAACTCGGGCCTATCGCGTAGATATTCCACTGGTGTATTACGTTCCGTTTCCCTTCGTCAGTGTACGTGAAACGTAAAGAAGATCGTGCACAGCACTCACCGTACAAACTCTTATCCAAACACATGCTTTTCAGGCGACTTTACAGACTTAATCTTATCTCGAGTTGATAAATTATCTGAAACTTAGGTCTATCGTGTAGCTATTCCTCTGGTGAATTACGTTCCATTTTCCTCCATTAGTGTACATGAAATATGAAAAAGATCGTGCACAGTATCTACCAGTCGAATAGCTTTCCAAACTCATACTTTTCAGGCGATTTTACCCACTTAATCTTATTTAAGCTGATAAATTTTCTGAACTCGGGCCTATCGCATTGATATTCTACAGGTGAATTACGTTCCATTTTCCTTCGTCAGTGTACATGAAATAGGAGGAAAATCGTGCAGAGTATTCAATGTACGAACACTAATCTAAACTAACACTTTTCAAGCGATTTTACCCACTTAATCTTATTTCTAGCTGATAAATTATCTGAAACTCGGGCCTATCGCGTAGATATTCCACTGGTGTATTACGTTCCATTTTCCTTCGTCAGTGTACGTGAAATATGAAGAAGATCGTGCACAGTATCCACCGTAGAAACACTTATCCAAACCCATACTTATCAGGCGATTTTACCCACTTAATCTTATTTCTGGCTCATAAATTGTCTCAAACTCGGGACTAATGCGTAGATATTCCACTGGTGCATTATGTTCCATTTTCCTTCTCCTGTGTACATGAAATATGAAGAAGATTGTGCGCATTATTCATCAAACGAAGAATTATCCAAAGTCATAATTTTCTGTCGATTTAACCTACTTAATCTTATTTCTGCCTCATAAATTGTCTGAAACTCGGGCCTATCACGTAGATATTCCACTAGAGAATTACGTTTCATTTTCCTTCGTCAGTGTACACGAAATATGATGAAGATCGTGCACAGTATCCACCATACGAACACTTATCGAAACTCATACTTTTCGAGCAATTTTTCCAACTTAATCTAATTTCTGGCAGATAAAATGTCTGGAACAAGTACATATGGCATAGTTAATCCACTGGTGTATTGCGTTCCTGTTTCCTTCATCATTGTACATGAAATATGAAGAAGATCGTGCACAGTATCCACCGTACGAGAACTTATCCAAACTCATACTTTTCAGGCAATTTTACCCACTTAATCTTTCTCCTAGCAGATAAATTGTCTAAAACTCGGGCCTTTCGCTTAGGTATTCAACTGATGAATTACGTTCCATTTTCCTTCATTAGGGTACAAGAAAGACGAAGAAGATCGTGCGTAGTATCCACCGTACAAACACTTCTACAAGCTCATACTTTTCAGGCGATTTTACCAACTTAATCTTTTCTAAAGCGGTTAAATTGTCCAAAACTCAGGCCTATCACGTAGATGTTCCACTGGTAAATTACCTTCCATTTTCCTTCATCAGTGTACATAAAATATGAAGAAGATCGTGCACAATATCCACCATGCAAACACTTGTCCAAACTCATACCTTTCAGGCGATTTAACCCACTTAATCTTATTTCTAACTGATAAATTGCATGAAACTCGGGCCTATCCTGTAGATATTCCACAGGTGAATTACGTTCCATTTTCCTTAGTCAGTGTAATTCAAATATGAAGAAGATCGTGCATAGTATCCACCGTACGAACACTTATCCAAACTCATACTTTTCAGGTGATTTTACCCACTAAATCTTTTTCCTAGCTGAAAAATTGTCTAAAACTTGGGACTATCGCTTCGATATTCAACTGGTGAATTACAGTCCACTTTCCTTCGTCAGTGTACATGAAATATAAAGAAGTTCGTGCACAATATCCACTGTACAAACACTTATCCAAGCTCAAACTTTTCAGGCGTTTTTGCCGATTTAGTCTTATCTCGAGCTGATAAATTATCTAAAACTCGGGCCTATTGGGTAGATATTCCTCTGGTGAATTACGTTCCATTTTCAATTGTCTGTGTACATGGAATATGAAGATGATCGTGCACAGTATTCACCGTACCAATACTTATCCAAACTCATACTTTTCAGGCGATTTTACCTACTTAATCTTATTTCTAGTTGATAAATTGTCTGAAAATCGGGCCAATCACGTAGATAATCCATTAGTGGACGACGTTCCATTTTCATTTGTTAATGTACATGAATTAAGAAGAAACTCATGCACAGTATCCACCGTATCCACACTTATCCAAACTCATCCTTTTCAGACGATTTTACCCATTTAGTCATATTTCTAGCTCATAACTTCTCTGAAACTCGGGCCTATCGAGTAGATAATCCACTGGTGAATTACGGTCCATTTTCCTTTGTCAATGTGCATGAAACATGAAAAAGATCGTGCACAGTATCCACCGTACGAACACTTATCTTAACCCATACTTTTCATGCGATTTTACCCTCTTAATCTTATTACAAGCTCATAAATTGTCTGAAACTCGGGCCTATCGCGTCGATATTCCACTGATGAATTGCCTTCCAATTTCCTTCTTTAGTGTACATGAAATATGGAGAAGATCGTGCACAATATCCACCGTGCGAATACTTATCCAAACTCATACCTTTCAAGCGATTTAACCCACTTAATCCTATTTCTAAATGATAAATTACCTGAAACTCGGGCCTATCCCGTAGATATTGCAGGAGTGAATTACGTTCCATTTTTATTCGTTAGTGTACTTGAAATATGTAGAAGATCGTGCACAGTATTCACTGTACGAACACTTATCCAAACTAATACTTTTCTGGCGATTTTACCCAATTAATCTTATTTCTAGTTGATAAATTGTCTGAAAATCAGGCCAATCGCGTAGATAATCCATTGGAGGACTACAGTCCATTTTCCTTTGTAAATGTGCACAAAATATAAAGAAGATCGTGCACAGCCTCCACCGTATCAACACTTATCCAAACTCATGCTTTTATGGCGATTTTTTCCACTGAATCTTATTTCTAGATCATAAATTGTTTGGAACTCAGCGCCATTGCGTAGATAATCCACTGTTGAATTACATTCCATTTACCTGCGTTAGTGCACATAAAATATTAAGAAGATCGTGCACACTATCCACCGTACGAATACTTATCCAAACTCATACTTTTCGAGCCATTTTATCGACTTAATCTTATCTTGAGCAGATAAATTGTCTAAAACTTAGGCCTATCGCGTAAATAATCCACAGGTGAATAACGTTCCATTTTCCTTCGTCAGTGTACATGAAAGATGACGAAGATCATGCACAATATCCACCATACGAACACTTATCCAAACTCATACTTTTCATATGATTTTACCCACTTAATCTTAGTTCTGGCCTATAAATTGTCTGAAACTCGGGCCTATCGCGTAGATAATCCTCTAGCGAATTGCAATCCATTTTCCTTCGTCAATGTACATGAAATATGATGAAGATCATGCATAGTATCCACCATACGAATACTTATCCCAACTCACACTTTTCAGGCAATTTTACCCACTTAATCCTATTCTAGTGGATAAATTGTCTGAAACTCACGCCTATCGCATAGGTAATCCACTGGTGGGTTGCGTACCTTTTTCCTTCGTCAGTGTGCATGAAGTAAGAAAAGGATCGTGTACAGTATCCACCGTACGAAAACTTATCAAAACTCATACTTTTCAGGTGATTTTACCCAGTTAATCTTTTTCCTAGCTGATAAATTGTATGAAACTCGGGACTATCGCTTCGATATTCGACTTGGGAATTACGTTCCATTTTCCTTCGTCAGTGTTCATGAAATATGAAGAAGATCATGCACAATATCCACCGTACGAACACTTATCGAAGCTCATACTTTTCAGGCGATGTTACCGATTTAATCTTATCTCGAGCTGATAAATTATCTAAAACTCGGGCCTATCACGTAGATATTCTACTAGTAAATTACATTCCTTCTCAATTGTCTGTTTACATGGAATATGAAGAAAATCGAGCACAGCATCCATCGTACGAACACTTATCGAAACTCATACTTTTTAGGCTATTTTACCTATTTAATCATATTTCTAGCTCATAAATTGTCAGCAAATCGGGCCTATCGAGTAGATAATCCACTGGTGAATTACGTTCCATTTTCCTTTGTCAATGTGCATAACATATGAAGAAGATTGTGCACAGTATCCTCCGAACGAACACTTATCCAAACATATACTTTTCATGCGATTTTACCGAGTTAATCTTATCTCGAGATGATAAATTGTTTGAAACTCGGGCCTATCGCGTAGATATTCCACAGGTGAATTACGTTCCATTTTCCTTCGTCAGTGTATATGAATTATAAAGAAGATCATGCACAGTATCCACCGTACAAACACTTATCCCAACTCATAATTTTCGGGCGATTTTACCTACTTAATCTTATTTCTAGCTGATAAATTTTCTGAAACTTGGACCTATCGCGTAGATAATCCACTCGTGAATTACGTTCCACTTTCCTTCATTAGTGTACGTGAAATATGAAGAAGATCGTGCACAGAACTCACCGTACGAACGCTTATCCAAACTCATGCTTTTCAGGCGACTTTACTGACTTATTCTTATCTCGAGCTGATAAATTGTCTGCAACTTGGGCTTATCACGTAGCTATTCCCCTGGTGAATTACGTTCAATTTTCCTCCGTCAGTCACATGAAATATGAAAAAGATCGTGCACAGTATCAACCGTACGAATAGTTATGTAACCTCATACTTTTCAGTTGATTTTGTCCACTTAATCTTATTTCTAGCTCATAAATTGTCTCAAACTCGGGCCTATCGCGTAGATATACCACTGGTGAATTACGTTCCCTTTTCCTTCTTTAGTGTACATCAAATATGAAGAAGATCGTGCACAACATCCACCGAACGAACAATTATCCAAACTCATAATTTTCAGGCGATTTAACCCACTTAATCTTATTTTTAGCTCATAAATTATCTGAAACTCGAGCCTATTGCGTAAATATTCCACTACCGAATTACGTTTCATTTTCCTTCGTCAGTGTACATGAAATATGATGAAGATCATGCACAGTATCCACCGTACGAACACTTATCCTAACTCATACCGTTTGGGCAATTTTACCCACTTAATCTTATTTCTAGCAGATAAATTGTCTGAAAGTAGAGCCAATCGCATAGATAATCTACTTGTGATTGCTTTCCTTTTCCTACGTTAGTGTGCTAGAAATATGAAGAAGATCGTGCACAGTATCCACCGTACTAAGGCTTATCCAAACTCATATTTTTCAGGCGATTTTACCCACTTAATCTTTTTCCTAGCGAATAAATTGTCTGGAACTCAGGGCTATCGCTTAGATATTCAACTGGTGAATTACATTCTATTTTCCTTCTTCAGTGTACATGAAATATGAAGAAGATCGTGCACAGTATCCATCGTACGAACTCTTCTCCATACTCATACTTTTCGAGCGATTTTACCAATTTAATCTTATCCCGAGCAGTTAAATTGTCTGAAACTCTGTCCTATCGCATAGATATTCTGATAGTGAATTACATTCCATTTTCAATTGTCAATGTATATGGAATATGAAGAAGATCGTGCACAGTATCCACCGTACGAACACTTATCCAAACTCGTACTGTGGCAGTCTGAAAATTTGACCTAATTATCAGGATTTCTAAATGAATGGATATATTTCATTAGTACACTCTAGTCAATACACACTCAGGATTAGGTATCCTGGACGACCAACTAAAGAGGGAGGGCTACCTGGGGAATTTTCCCAAACAACCGCCCGTTGGTCTAAGAAGTCGACAGAGCCATAATTTAATGAATTTTGCCGCAAAATGAATTCTGATTTTGGACAATCGAATTTCTAAGATAGCCACAGTAGGGAAATGGATTCAGTTGGAGAAACGTCGCCAATCGGGTGGACAACAGGTGTACGTCGCGATGCAAGGCGTGAGTAGAAAATTACCAAAATGCCCCCGATAAATGCTCAATCCTTAGAATTAGATTAAACTGAATTATTTTAGAATGAACGTGATGGAATGGTGCCAATTCCAGTCTAAGATTCGTTCGCGCTAGGGTCCCGATTGATACATTGGCACGGATTTCGAGGTGAAGTCACATCGGTTGTCACGTCGTTGTCACATCAATCGAGTGTCAAATCAATCAATCGATGGTTAATCGTACAATTTCCAAGACAAGTCCATCAATCCATCAAGGTACACATCAAAGAATACTTGTCATGAGAAACCCACCAACCCCCCCACTAGTCACATTTGAATTTCATTTTTACGACCATTATATTTTCCCTCTCTCTCCTCTACACCCCATTCGGCCGAACCATCATCTTCCTCTATTTTCTTCTTCTTCTCCATTTCCTTCTTCTCCCTCTTCGTCTTCATTGTCCGCCGCCCGAGGAACTCTGCTCGTTTCGCCGTTCATTCGCCGCCGTCTCGTCAGTGCCACCACCCCACGTCCTCTCCCTATCTTGGTAAGTCTTCTTGGCCCCTTATCTCTCTCTTTCATGGCCTGGAAACCCTTTGAAACAAAGTAAAACCATGACCCTGCACTGTTCGATTTTTCCCAGCTGACCCTCAACTTCAAACGGCCGCCAACGAAAACTCAATCGTTGGATCGTCCTGAATTTTGGATATGTTATAGCCTCATCCGAGGTGAGTTCATAGAACTTGTTTTCATTTCGATCGACGAAATTATTTTTTTTGGGACAGTTTCATGCCTTGCCTTTTATGACCCTAATCTGACCCCGTGAGCCTAAAGGAATTATAACCATGTCTTGTCCTTGTCCTCCAGCTTGCTACGGCCCCGGCTTGACCCTTGTTCAGCCCTCGAAGTCGCCGTGCTCATCCCTTGAGCCGTAAGTCCCATTCGACCGTCCACCATCCCCACCGTCGTTGCTGCCGTTCCAGCCCCTATCTTGGTAAGCAAATCCACTAATTGTAGCTTAGGAATATAGTATACATGGCTGGTTTGTTTGTTAGATAACTTGATATGTGTGGGTCGTGAGAAATGGGTGAGAACTGTTACAACGAATTAGGCAATTTTGAGTAATTTGGTAAGGCAGGCTGAACATGGGCTTCATGACTTTAGATTGGGCTTGAAAGTGTGATACGTGGGCTGTGAATAAGGGTTGTGGCGCAAATTAGAGGTACTAGAGGTGTTAGATGGGCTTGGGGTCCATTTCGGGCTAAAATAAACACATTGGGCTTGATGGGCTAGTTCATTTCTTTGTGGGCTTGGTCTTGGACGAAATTTCTAGGTCTAATGGGCTGGAAATAATGGTCTTGGGTGTGCAAAAGATGGGCCAAGGATAGTAATTAGGTTTGGGGTTCAATTTGGGGCCAAATAATCAAGAATAGGCTTATCGGCTTACACCATTTATTGTGGGCTTAGGTTTAGGCGAAAATTAAGAGGTCCATTGGGTTGTGAGAATGAATTTGGATGTGAGGGTTTAGGGCCTAAGATAATAGGTCGGCTTAGGAAATCAAATTGGGCCTAATTGGATAGATTTGGGCTTAATGAGCTTGGGTAGTTAATGGGCCTTAGGCCTTGGGCGAGAATAGTAATATCTAATGGGCCATTTCAAGATATATTTCTAATAATAACTCATGGGCTTAAGAGTGGTGATGGGCCAAGACTTCACTTGGACTTGAAATGGGGCTAATGGGCCTTAATTAAATTCAAGACTCAACTTGACTAATTCGAGACAATTGGGTTTAATTTGGGAAAATCCAAATAGAACACTCGTGTGAGAATGAACTCTCAGAATGGAGTCTCATGGGTCTTAATCGTAAAGGTGGACCACGAATCAAGGTTTGAGTCTAAGTACCTTGAGATCTAAGGAATGGGGCAAAGTACTGGTCTAAGACCCCGTCGATAGAAATTCGCGTGCGGGGCACTTATACAATTCAGGGTTGCATATGGTTTATGCTAATTGATGCGTTGTGATTAAATGTTGGATTGTCATGCTCTGCTCGTGTATGTACATTTCTTGAAAATGCCTAATTTGTACCCTACATTATGTGTGGCGTGTTTGGGTTGAAAAATGATTGCGAGTATGAGATATGTCACTGAGAGGAGTGACAAGAGGAGGTCGGCCGTGAGGCGGGTTTACGCGAAGAAGTTGGAGAGATAAGCATGTCAACCTGAGGCGTACTACACGCGGGTTAGGACACGAACCTGATGCATGTGAGATGCGGGCTGGATCCATTTGGGTCATATGAGGTTAGCTATTTATGCATCTAGCGTTTGCATATTGTTCAAAGCATTGGTTGTTTGATTGTCCACCTCATGTATGCGATTTCTATTCTCCGCTGTCTTATGGCTACCGTTATATCAACCCTGGTTCTGAAAACCATTGTCGATCTTACGAGAGAGTGAACCCCGTGTGAGGTAACCAGGAACCCTAGACTATTGGTTAGGGCCGAACTGATTAGTATACACTATCCTACGCTAGGATTAGTGGTGAGCTTACTGAGTCCTCGATTCACTGCGTTGGTTGCCAACTTTTTCAAATCCCAGACCTCAATGATGGCTGCACCCCCAGTGCTCTTTGGACTGCCAGTACAAGTAGACACGGAGGTCAGGGTAACTACTATATGGGTGGATCAGGGTAGCCCCCTTTTTTTCCTCATAGGTTCGAGGCTTGGATGAGAGAAGTGAGTTTGGCTTCGAGGGACCCATGCGAGATGTCCCGATACCCAAGGAGGATGACCCTACGCTCATGCGACTTGCTGCTTATAGAGGTAAGGTTATCGACCCCGAGCCGATGGAGGAGCTCCCGTCCCTAGGATAGACGATGATCGACGGCCACGACGAGGGTGACCCCATGGACACCGAGCCATCTTCCCCAGAGTTCGAGGAGGATCCGGAGGAGTTTCCCGAGGAGTCTGATGGGGAGTGAGATCGAGTTGGACTAGACATTAGGTCTTAGGTTAGGTCGTCTGTTGAGCGTAGACTTTTGGAGTTGTATTTTGACATGCTCTTTTGATGGCCCGTAGTAATGCTCTGCTGATGTATATATATGATGTGTTTGGTTATTAGCATTGACTGTCTATCCCTTTTTCCCCCCTACCCCATAATTGTATTTATGTATGTATGGAGATTTGGAGATAGCTTCCGCAAGTTCAGGATTGGCAGATGCATCATCTGGTTACGAGGCAAAATTTCTTACGCCGTCGCATTTCGTGGACCAGGCGGACACGAGCAGATTTAAGGTGTGTACTTTTCAGGTGATTTTACTAACTTAATCTTATCTAGAGCTGATAAATTGTCTGAAACTCGGGCCTATCGCGTAGACATTCCACTAGTAAATTACGTTCCATTTTCCTTTGTCAATGTACATGAAATATGAAAAAGATCGTGCACAGTATCCACCGTACGAACACTTATCCAAACTCATACTTTTCAAGCGATTTTACCCAATTAATCTTATTCCTAGCTAATAAATTATTTGAAACTTGGGTCTAACGTGTAAATAATCCACCGGTGAATTATGTTCCATTTTCCTTCGTCGGTGTACATGCAATAAGAGGAAGATCGTGCACAGTATTCACCGTACGAACACTTATCCAAACTCATACTTTTCAGGCAATTTTACCCACTTAATCTTATTTCTAGCTAATAAATTTTCTGAAACTCAAGCATATCGCGTAGATATTCCACTAGTGAATTACGTTTCGTTTTCCTTCGTCAGTGTACATGAAATATGAAGACGATCATGCACAGTATCCACCGTACAAACACTTATCCAAACTCGTACTTTTCAGACGATTTTACCGACTTAATCCTATTTCCAGCTGATAAATTGTTTGAAACTTGGGCCTATCACGTAGATATTCCACTAGTGATTACGTTCCATTTCCCTTCGTCAGTGTACATGAAATATGAAGAAGATCGTGCACGGTATCCACCGTACCAACACTTATTCAAACCCATATTTAGGAGATTTTGCCCACTTAATCTTATTTCTAGCTCATACTTTGTCCGAAACACGGGCCGATCGTGTAGATATTTCACTGGTGAATTACGTTCCATTTTTCTTCTTCAGTGTACATGAAATATGAAGAAGATCAGGCACAGTATCCACCGTACGAACACTTACCTAAACTCACACTTTTCAGGCGATTTACCAACTTAATCTTATTTCTATCTGATAAATTGCCTGAAACTTGGGCCTATCCCATAGATATTGCACGGGTGAATTACGTTCCATTTTCCTTCGTCAGTGTACTTGAAATATGAAGAAGATCGTGCACAGTATCCACCGTACGAACACTTATCCAAACTTATACATTTCATGCAATTTTACCCACTTAATCTTATTTCTAGCTAATAAATTGTCTGAAACTCGGGCCTATCGCGTAAATAATCCATTGGTGGATTACATTCCATTTTCCTTCGTTAATGTACACAAAATATGAAGAACATCATGCACAGTATCCACCGTATCAACACTTATCCAAACTCGTACTTTTCAGGTGGTTTTACCCACTTAATTTTATTTCTAGCTGATAAATTGTCCGAAAGTCGGGCCTATCGCGTAGATATTCCACTGGTGAATTACGTTCCATTTTCCTTCATTAGTATACATGAAATATGAAGAAGATGGTGCATAGTATTCATCGTACGAACACTTATCCAAACCCATACTTTTGAGGTGATTTTACCCACTTAATCATATTTCTAGCTGATAAATTGTCTGAAACTTGGGCCTATCGCGTAGATAATCTACTGGTGAATTACGTTCCATTTTCCTTCATCAGTGTACATGAAATATAAAGAAGATTGTGCACAATATCCACCATGCGAACACTTATCCAAACTCATACTTTTCTGGCGATTTTACTCACTTAATCTTATTTCTAGCTTATAAATTGTCTGAAACTTGGGCATATCGTGTAGATATTCCCCTGGCGAATTACATTCTATTTTCCTTCGTCAGCGTACATGAAATATGATGAAGATCGTGTACAGTATCCACCGTACGAATACTTATCCAAACTCATACTTTTCTAGTAATTTTACCCACTCAATCTTATTTCTAGCTGATAAATTGTCTGAAACACAGGCCTATCGCATGAATATCCACTGGTGGAATGCATTCCTTTTTCCTTTGTCAGTGTACATGAAATATGAAGAACATCGTGCACAGTATCTACCATACGAAGACTTATCGAAACTCATACTTTTCAGGGGATTTTACTCGCTTAATCTTATTCATAGCTGATAAATTATCTGAAACTCGGGCATACCGCGAAGATATTCCACTGGTGACTTACGTTCCATTTTCCATCATTAGTGTGCATGAAATATGGAGAAGATCGTGCACAGTATCCACCCTATGAACTCTTATCCAAGCTCATACTTTTTAAGCGATTTTACCAACTTAATCGTATCTCGAGCTGATAAATTGTCTGAAACTTAGGCCTATCGCGTAGATATTTCACTGGTGAATTACGTTCCATTATCATTTGTCAGTGTACATGGAATATGAAGAAGATCGAACACAGTATCCACCGCACTAACACTTATCCAAACTCATACTTTTCAGGCGATGTTACCCATTTAATCATATTTCTAGCTCTTAAATTGTCTGAAACTCAGGCCTATCGCGTTGATAATCCACTGGTGAATTACGATCCATTTTCCTTTGTCTATGTACATGAAATATGAAAACGTTCGTGCGCAGTATCCACCTTACGAATACTTAGCTAACCTCATACTTTTCGGGCGTTTTTACCGACTTAATCTTATCTCGAGCTAAGAAATTGTTTGAAACTCGGGCCTATCACGGAGATATTCCAATGGTGAATAACGTTCCTTTTTCCTTCGTCAATGTAAGTGAAATATGAAGAAGATCGTGCACAATATCCACCATCCAAACACTTATCCAAACTTATGTTTTTGAGGCGATTTTACCTACTTCATCTTATTTCTAGCTGAGAAATTTTCTGAAACACGGGCCTATCGCGTAGATAATCCACTGGAGAATTACATTCCATTTTCCTTCGTCAGTGTACATGAAATATGAAGAAGATCATGCACATTAATCACCGGACGAACACATATCCAAACTCATGCTTTTCAGGGGATTTTACCCGCTTAGCCTTATTTCTAGCTCATAAATTGTTTGAAACTCGGGCATATCGTGCAGATAATCCACTGGTGAATTATGTTTCGTTTTTCTTTATTAATGTACATGAGATATGAAGAGGATTGTGCACAGTATCCACCGTACGAGCACTTATCCAAACTCATACTTTTCAGGCAACTTTACACACTTCATCATATTTCTAGCTAATAAATTGTTTGATACTCGGGCCTATCGTGTAGATAATCCACTGGTGAATTATTCTCCAATTTCATTTGTCAGTGTACATGAAATTTGAAGAAGATCGTGCATAGTATCCACAGTAAGAACACTTATCCAAACTCACACTTTTCAGGTGATTTTACCTGCTTAATCATATTTTTTCGCATAAATTGTCTGAAACTCGGGCTTATCGCGTAGATAATCCACTAGTGAATTACGTTCCATTTTCCTTTGTCAGTGTACATGAAATATCAAGAAGAAGGTGCACAGTATTCATCATTCAAATACTTATCCAAACTCATACTTTTCAGGCAATTTTGCCCACTTAATCTCATTTCTAACTCATAAATATTCTGAAACCTAGGCCTATCGCGTAGATAATCCGCTGGTGAATTAGCTTCCATTTTCCTTTGTTAATGTTCATGAAATATGAATAAGATCGTGCATAATATCCACCGTTCGAACACTTATCCAAACTTATACTTTCAGGTGATTTTACCCACTTAATCTTATTCCTAGCTAATAAATTTTTTGATACTCGGACCTATCGTGTAGATAATCCACCGGTGAATTACGTTCCATTTTCGTTTGTCAGTGTACATGAAATATGGAGAAGATCGTGCACAGTATCCATCGTACGAACACTTATCCAAACTCATACTTTTTAGGCGATTTTATCCACTTAAACTTATCTTGACCTGATAAATTGTCTGAAACTCGGGCCTATCGCGTAGATATTTCACTGTTAAATTACGTTCCATTTTCCTTTGTTAATGTACTTGAAATATGAAGAAGATCGTGCACTCTATCTACGGTACGAACATTGATCCAAACTCATATATTTCAGGTGATTTTATTCACTTAATCTTATTTCTAGCGCATAAATTGCCTGAAGATCGGGCATATCGCGTAGATAATCAACTGGTGAATTACGTTCCATTTTCCTTAGTCAGTGTACATGAAATATCAAGAAGATCGTGCAGAGTACTCCCCGTACGAACACTTATCCAAACTCATACTTTTCTGGCGAATTTACACACTTAATCTTATTTCTTGCTCATAAATTGTCGGAAACTTGGGCATATCGCGTAGATAATCCACTGGTGAATTACGTTCCATTTTCCATTGCCAGTGTACATGAAATATAAAGAAGATCGTGCACAGTACTCACCATACGAACACTTATCCAAACTCATACTTTTCAGGCGATTTTGCGCACTTAATCTTATTTCTGACTCATAAATTGTCTAAAACTCGGGCCTATTGTGTAGATAATCCACTGGTGAAATGCGTTCCTTTTCCTTTGGTAATGCACATGAAATATGAAGAAGATCGTGCACAGTATCCGCCGTACGAACACTTATCCAAACTCATACTATTCAGGCGATTTTATCCACTTAATCTTATTCGTAGATGATAAATTATTTAAAACTCGAGCCTATCATGTATATAATCCACTGGTGAATTACGTTCCATTTTCCTTCGTCAGTGTACATGTAATGTGAAGAAGATTGTAGACAGTATTCACTGTACAGACACTTATTCGAATTCATACTTTTCAGGCGATTTTACCCACTTCATCTTATTTCTAGCTTATAAATTTTTCTGAAACTTGAGCATATCGCGTAGATAATCCACAGGTGGATTATGTTCCATTTTCCTTTGTTAATGTGCATGAAATATGAAGAAGATCGTGCACAGTATCCTTCGTACGAAAGCTTATCCAAACTCATACTTTTCAGGCAATTTTACCAAGTTAATCTTATTTCGAGCTGATTAATTGTCTAAAACATGGGTCTACTGCGAAGATATTCCACTGGTGAATTATGTTCCATTTTCTTTTGTTAATGTTCATGAAATACGAAGAAGATCGTGCACAGTATTCACCGTACAAACAATTATTCAAACTCATACTTTTCAGGCGATTTTACCCAGTTAATCTTATTCCTAGCTGAAAAATTATTTGAAACTCGGGCCTATCACGTTGATAATCCGCTAGTGAAGTACGTTCCATTTTCCTTTTTTAACGTACAACAAATATGGAGAATATCGTGCACAATATCCACCGTACGAACACTTATCCAAACTCATACTTTTCAAGTGATTTTAACCACTTAATCTTATTCCTAACGGATAAATTATTTGAAATTCGGGCCTACTGTGTAGATAATCCACTGGTGAATTGCGTTTCATTTTCCTTTGTTATTGTACATGAAATTTTTAGAAAATCGTGCACAGTATTCACCGTACGAACACTTATCCATACTCATACTTTTCAAGCGATTTTACCCACTTAATCTTATCTTGCGTTGATAAATTGTCTGAAACTCGGGCCTATCGCGTAGATATTCTGCTAGGGAATTACGTTCAATTTTCTTTTGTTAATGTAGATGAAATATGATGAAGATCGTGCGTAGTATCCACCGAACGAACACTTATCCAAAGTCATACTTTTCAGGCGATTTTACCCACTTAATCTTATCTTGAGCCGATAAATTGTCCGAAAGGCGGCCCTATCGCATAGATATTGCACTCCTAAATTATGTTCCAATTTCCATTGTTAATGTACATAAAATATGAAGAAGATCGTCCACAGTATCCACCGTATGAACACTTATCCAAACTCAAACTTTACAAGCGATTTTACGCACATCATCTTATTTCTAGCTCATAAATTGCCTAAAACTTGGGCCTATCGCGTAGATAATCCACTAGCGAAATGCGTTCCATTTTCCATTGTCTGTGTACATCAAATATGAAGAATATCGTGCGCAGTATCCACCGTACAAACACTTATCCAAACTCATACTTTTCATGCGGTTTTACCCACTCAATCTTATTCCTAGTAGATAAATTATTTGAAACTCGGGCCAACTGTGTAGGTAATCCACTGGTAAATTACGTTACATTTTTCTTTAACAGTGTATGTGAAATATGAAGTACATCGGGCACAGTATCCGCCGTACGAACACTTATCCAAACTCATACTTTTCATCCGATTTTACCCACTTAAACTTATCTCGAGCTGATAAATTGTCTCAAACTCAGGCCTATCGCATGGATATTTTACTGGTGAATTACATTCATATTCCTTGGTTAATGTAGATGAAATATTAAGAAGATCGTCCACAGTATCCACTGTACGAACACTTATCCAAACTCAAACGTTTCAAGCAATTTTCCCACTTAATCTTATTCCTAACAGATAAATTGTCTGAAACTCGGGCCTTTTGCGTAGATATTCCACTGGTGAATTACGTTCCATTTTCCTTTGTTAATATACATAAAATATGAAGAAGATCGTGCATTGCATCCACTGTACGAACACTTATGCAAACTCATACTTTTTCGGTGATTTTAGCCACTTACTCGTATCTCGAGCTGATAAATTTTCTGAAAGTCCGCCCTATCGCGTAGATATTCCCCTGATGAATTAAGTTCCATTTTCCTTTGCTAATGTACATGAAATATGAAAAGATCGTGCACAGTATCCACCGTACGAACACTTATCCACACTCATACTTTTCACGCGATTTTACCCATTTAATCTTATTCCAAGCTGATGAATTATCTGAAACTCGGGCCTATCGTGTAGATGATCCACTGGTGAATTACCTTCTATTTTCCTTGATCAGTGTTCATGAAATATGAAGAAGATTGTGCACAGTATCCACCGTGCGAATACTTATCAAAACTCATACTTTTCATGCGATTTTACCTACTTAATCATATCTCGAGTTGATAAATTGTCTGAAACTCGGTCCTATCCCGTTGTTATTCTACTGGTGAACTATGTTCCATTTTCCTTTGTTAATGTACGTGAACTAAAAAGAAGATCGTGCACAGTATCCACCGTACAAGCACTTATCCAAACTCATACTTTTCAAGCAATTTTCCCACTTAATCTTATTTCTATGTCATAAATTGTCCGAAACTCGGGCATATCGCGTAGATAATCCACTGGTGAATTTCGTTCCATTTTCCTTTGTAAGTGTGCATGAAATATGACGAAAATCGTGCACAGTATTCACCGTACGAATACTTTTTCGAACTCATACTTTTCAGGCAATTTTACCCACTTATCCTATTTATAGCTCTTAAATTGTCTAAAACTCGGGCATATCGCGTAGATAATTCACTGGTGAATTACGTTCCATTTTCCTTTATCGGTGTACATGAACTATGAAAAAGATTGTGCACAGTATCCACGGTACGAACGCTTTTCCAAACTCATACTTCTCAGACGATTTTACCCACTTAATTTTATCTCGAGCTAATAAATTGTCTGAAACTCGGGCCTATCACGTAAATATTCCACTGGGGAACTACGTTCCATTTTCCATTGTTAATGCAAATGAAATATGAAGAAGATCGTGCACAGTATCTACTGTACGAACACTTATCCAAAGTCATACTTTTCAGGCGATTTTACCCACTTAATCTTATCTTGAGCTGATAAATTATCTGAAACTAGGGCCTATCGCATAGATATTCCACTGCTGAAATGCATTCTAATTTCCGTTATTAACGTACATGAAATATGAAGAAGATCGTGCACAGTATCATACTTTACGGGCGATTTTACCCACTTAATCTTATTCCTAGCTGATAAATTATCTGAAACTCAGGCCTCTCGCGTAGACATTCCGCTAGTCAAGTACGTTCCATTTCCTTTGTTACTGTACATCAAATATGAATAATATCGTGCACAATATCCAACGTACGAACACTTGTCTAAACTCATTCTTTTAAGGCGATTTTACCCACTTAATCTTATTCCTCCCTGATAAATTATTTGAAATTCGGGCCTACCGTGTAGATAATCCACTGGTGAATTATGTTCCATTTTCCTTTTGTCAGTATACATGAAATATGAAGAAGATCATGCACAGTATCCACCGTACGAACACTTATCCAAACTCATACTTTTCAGGCGATTTTACCCATTTAATCTTATCTTGAGCTGCTAAATTGTCTGAAACTCAGGCCTATCGCGTAGATATTCCACTGCTGAATTACGTTCCCTTTTCCTTTGTCAATGTATGTCACGCCCCCAGCCCCTCTCGGGCCCGCGACATCCCGCTCATACATTCATCTCCAAATTTCAGTGCTCGCTTGATCATCTGTGTGCGACAACCCAGGAAATCTCTTCGTCACGACTAGGCGGCGCATCCATTAAACCTGCGAAAGCGAACCTCCTATCCATACATGCATACATACAATAATGGGGTAGAACGTGCGAGAAGAAATAAACACAACACACCATTATATATATATGAACAAATGTTAGGTACAGACCCCAAAAGAAAATATGCAACACACGGTCTAGACACCTACACTCGACCTATCTCCCAAAGGGCTAAACCTACGTCGGCTAGACTCAGTCCTCTAGCTCCCCCTCGCTGTCATCCTCTAGATCCTCCTCCTCTGCGTCCTCCTCCTCTAGGTCCTCCTCCTAGTCAATATCCATGGCCTCGCCCTCCTCATGGCCATCTATCTCCATGCGTCCTAGGGACGGTAACTCCTGCGTCGGCTCGGGGTCAACTAACTCTCCCCATACTCAGCAGGTTGCAAAATGGGGCATCGTCATCCATGGGTATTGGGGCATCTCTCATGGGTCCCTCAAAACCAAACATCCCCTCCCTAAACTAGGCCTCAAACCTATAGGGAACAAAATGAGGACCACCCTGATCTACCCATATCGTGGCAATACGTCTGCGCTACATCACAGCGTGCTCATCATAGTGGAGGGTAGACTCGGACTCCATCTGTACAGGTAAACCAAAAGTGTAGGGGGCGCAGCCATCATTGGCGTCCTGGATCCGTAAACATGGCAATTACCGCCAGTGAGTCGAAGACTCAGTAAGCTCACCACTAATCCTAGCGTAGGGTAAAGTATACTAGTGGTTTCGGTCCTATCCAGTAATTTAGGGTGTCTGTTCACTTCACTCGGGCACTCTTACTCTCTACAGGTACCAAAACTCAGTGTACGGACCCTCAAGCTACATGTAACAAGATAACATGATCATCGTATGACGTAGGCAGGAAATCAACAGTCAATACCAGCATACAACATGCAATAACAGATGCATAAATCAGCCCGCCTTAACTGATTCCATTGGATCCTGCTCGCGTCTCTTACGCATCAGGCTCGTGCCTCAACACGCGTGTGGTACGCCTTAGGTTGGCACGCTTGTCTCTCCATTTCCCTGCGTAAAACGCATCAGGGCCCACCTCCCAACTTATCACTTCAATTCCCTGCGTAACACGCATCAAGGCCCATCCAACCCTTGTCACTCCTCATAGTGACTCATGCCATGCTCACAATATGCTGTACTCAGACAGTCTCAACAATACACATCACAGGGCAGGCATTCACATACAAAAATGCATAGCGATTTAAAGAATAGTCTAAGCAATCCACAATCATCGGGATAGGCTATATATAAACCCGGTACCCTACTCGCAGTTTCTCAACCAACAGGACTCTATTGGGTACTCCACACATTTCCCTAAGACCATTCACTTTCCCTTAGACGATTCCCCACATAAACCCAATCGTAATTCATATCATCCTTAGAAACCATATACTTCGGAACCCAGTCCCATTAGGCCCAATGACCCGATCTAAGCCCAGTCTCTATTATTAGTCCCCGGCCCATCAACTGCCCATAATTAGTTTCTTAGAATATGTTTGGGTTTTATTAAATTAAATCAAGCCCCAGACAATGGCCCATAAGAATACTTTCGTAATTCAAGCCCATTAAGTTGATTTAAGCCCAATAAGGTCTAAGGCCCATTTTCTAGTTTCAAACCCATAACTTAATTATTAGGATTTAAATATAATAAGGCCGAATATTTATTAAATTTTCGTGCAAGGCCCAAGCCCAGTTTTCCAAGCATGCCTATTAAGCCCATTTTGCTCATTTTAGGCCCAATTTAGGTCCCTAAGCCCATGTACATTATTAGGCCTTAAATTTTATATTTCAAGCCCATAAATATGGTTCGACTCAACCCTAAATTCGTTCATATGAAGGCCCAAGGAAACAACTCAAGTCCATTTGCACATAATTGATCCATTTGGTCTAAAATTTGCCTCGAAGCCCATTAGCATCCTTTGGCCCGTCATCCACACGCCCAAGCCCATAATTTGCAGCCCCTAATACTCATTTTGAAACCCATTTAAATATAAATTTTCATCCAATAAGCAGCCTATTAAGTTAACTTAGGCCCAATAGTCCAAATTTGCTAATTTTAACTTAAAATGGGTCCTCAAGCCCATTTCTATCACATGGCCTATCAATTAGACGCCCCAAACCTTCATTTCCAGCCCATAAGAGATCTTAACAAGTCCCATTCAGAATTTCCAAGCCCATTGATTAACCCATCTTGCAACTAACCCAACTAACCTTAATTAGTTTAACTTAAAACACTCATTTATCAACTAATCTACTTAAATCACTATACAAATCAGCAACTAAGCTTTGTATACTCCATTCCCAAGCTGGGATTAGAGGCTAGCTTACCCAAATGTGCTGGAAACGAAGGTGGGGGAGGCGAGGACACCGGGCGGCCGAAATGGCTCATGGCCAAGGAAGAGGGAGAGCGGTGTTGGCGACTATTCCAGCAGCTCCACGGGGTTCCAAGGGCCCTAAAACATCATCCCACAAGCCAAGAGGGGTGAGGAACAAAATGGAGTGAGCTGGGTTGGCCAGAGCCTCTCCTCGCGCGCGGAAGACAAATGGAACAACAAAGGGAAACGGGGCTGGCTCGGGCATCAAAGGATGGAGTTAAGCCACGAAATTTGATGGGAAAGTAGCTGAGACACTCACCAAGAGATGAGGGTGGTCGGTGATGGCTGGCGGTGGTCGGATGGTGGCGTAGATGACAGCATTTAGGGCGGCCAGCTAGGAGCGAAACCGAGAGAGAGTGTAAGGTCAAGTCTGGTCGGCGTCCCTAGGGCCTCATGGCCATGGGAGATGAAGAGAGGAGGGTCTAGGGGAGCTTACCTAGGCATGAGGGGGCTGGACGACGGCGGTGAAGGTTGGACGACGGCGAATGGGCGGTGGCTTCGGGCGGTGCACACGGCGGACGGGCAGAGGAGGAGAAGAAAAAGAAGAAGAAGAAGAAGGGGAGGGAAAGATGATGGTGGTCGGCCGAAGTAGGGAGTGAGGAGAGAGGGAGAGTAGAGATTATATTAGCTATAAAATAAAATGCAAAAAGCTAAGTGGGGTTAGGTAATGACATCATATGATATGAAACTTGTACTTTGATGTGTACCTATGTACTTTTGAGTTGATGGATTGATTGCATTGAAACTTGTGCATGATTGATTGATGTGATTGATGGGACATTGACTGATGTGACATTCAATTTGACTTGCCTCGATTTGGGTGCGAAATGCACCGATCGGGTCCCGAGCGCGAACAAAGTTTGGACTGGATTTGGTTTCGTTCCATCGTATTCGCTCTCAATCAATCCTATTTGATCTCATTCTAAGGATTGAGCATTTACTGGAGGCATTTCGGAAATTCTCCATTCACGTCTTGCTTCTCGACGTATACCGGCAATCTGCCTTTCGGGCAACGTTTCTGAAACTGAATCCGTTTCTTCATCATGGCTATCTTACTAATTCGATTGTCCAGGGTCGAATTTCATTTTATGGTCAATTTCATTAACTACCAACTCTGTCTAAGTCTCAGACCAACGGGCTGCTATTTGGGAAATTTTTCCATGTAGCCTTTCCCCTTCGGTTAGTCGTCCCAGGGTAGCTAATCCAGAGTGAGTGTCGAGCAGAGTGTACTAATGAAGTATTTCCATTTATTTAGAAATTCCAATTAAATGGGTCGAATTTTCAGACTGTCACAATGTACATGAAATATGAAGAAGGTCGTGCACTGTATTCACTGTACGAACACATATCCAAACTCGTACTTTTCAGGCGATTTTACCCACTTAATCTTATTTCTAGCTCATAAATTATTTGAAACTTGGGCCTATCGCGTAGATAATCCACTGGCGAAATACGCTCCATTTTCCTTTGTCAGTGTACATCAAATATGAAGAATATCGTGCATAGTATCCACCGTACAAACACTTATCCAAACTCATATTTTTCAGGCGATTTTACCCACTTAATCTTATTCCTAGTTGATAAATTGTCTGAAACTCGGGCCTATTGCGCTTATATTCCAATGGTGAATTACGTTCCCTTTTCCATTGTTAATGTACATGAAATATGAAGAAGATCGTGCACAGTATCCTCCGTACAAACAGGTATCAATACTCATACTTTTCCGTCTTTTTTGCCCACTTAATCTTATTTCTAGCTCGTAAATTGTCAGAAACTCGAGCATATCTCGTAGATAATCCACTGGTGAATTACGTTCCATTTTCCTTTGTCAGTGTACATGTCATATGAATAAGATCGTGCACGGTATTTACCGTATAAAAACTTATCCAAACTCATAGTTTTCGGGCGATTTTACCCAATTAAACTTCTTCCTAGCTAATAAATTATCTGAAACTCGGCCCATCGCGTAGCTAATCCTCTGCTAAATTACGTTCCACTTTCCTTTGTTAATGTAAATGAAATATGAAGAACATTATGTACAGTATCCGTCGTACGAACACTAATCCAAACATTTACTTTTTAGGCGATTTTACCCACTTAAACTTATCTCAAGCTGATAAATTGTCTGGAACTCGGGCCTATGCTGTAGAGAATCCATTGGTGAAGCACGTTCCATTTTGCTTTGTGAATGTACTTGAAATATGAAGAGGATCGTGCACAGTATCCACCGTACGAACAATTATCCAAACTCATACTTTTCAAGCAATTTTACCCACTTAATCTTATTCCTAGCTGAAAAATTATTTGAAATTCGGGCCTACCGTGTAGATAATCGACTGGTGAATTGTGTTTCATTTTCCTTTGTTAGTGTACATGAAATATTAAGAAGATCGTGCATAGTATCCACCGTACGAACACTTATCCAAACTTATACTTTTCAGGTAATTTTACCCACTTAATTTTATCTCAAGCTGATAAATTGTTTGAAACTCGGGCCTATCACGTAGATATTCCACTGGGGAATTACGTTCCATTTTCCTTTATTATTGTAGATGAAATATGAAGAACATCGTGCACAGTATCCGTACGAACACTTATCCAAAGTCATACTTTTCAGGCGATTTTGCCCACTTAATCTTATCTTGAGCTAATAAATTGTCTGAAACTCGGGCCTATCGCGTAAATATTCCACTGCTGAATTACGTTACAATTTTCATTGTTAATGTACATGAAATATGAAGAAGATCATGCATAATATCCACTGAACGAACACTTATCCAAACTCATACATTATAGGCGATTTTACCCACTTAATCTTATTCCTAGCTGATAAATTGTCTCAAACTCGAGCCTATCGCGTAGATATTCCGCTGGTGAAATGCTTTCCATTTCCTTTGTTAATGTACATAATATATGAAGAATATTGTGCACAGTATCCAATGTACGAACACTTATCTAAGCTCATTCTTTTCAAGCGATTTTACCCACTTAATCTTATCCGTAGCGCATAAATTTTTTGAAACTCGGGCCTACCGTGTAGATAATCCACTAGTGAATTACGTTCCATTTTCCTTTGTCAGTGTATATGAAATATGAAGAAGATTGTGCACAATATCCACTGTATGAACACTTATCAAAACTCATACTTTTCGGACGATTTTTCCCACTTAATCTTATCTCGAGCTGATAAATTGTTTGAAACTCAGGCCTATCGCGTAGATATTCCACTGCTGAATGACGTTCCATTTTCCTTTGTCAGTGTACAAGAAATATGAAGAAGATAGTGCACAGTATTCACCGTACGAACACATATCCAAACTCGTACTTTTCAGGCGATTTTACCCACTTAATCTTATTTCTAACTCTTAAATTGTCTGAAACTTGGGCCTATCACGTAGATAATCCACTGGCGAAATGCGCTCCATTTTCCTTTGTCAGTGTACATCACATATGAAGAATTTTATGCACAGTATCCACCGTACAAATACTTATCCAAACTCATACTTTTCAGGGTATTTTACCCACTTAATCTAATTCCTAGCAGATAAATTGTTTGAAACACGGGCCAACCATGTAGGTTATCCACTGGTGAATTACGTTCCATTTTCCTTTATCAGTGTACGTGAAATATGAAGAAGATCGTGCGCAGTATCCGCCGTACGAACACTTATCCAAACTCATACTTTTCATTCGATTTTACCCACTTAATCTTATCTCGAGCTGATAAATTATCTGAAACTCAGGCCTATCGCGTAGATATTCCACTAGTAAATTGCATTCCATATTCCTTTTTTAATGTAGATGAAATATTAGGAAGATCGTGCACAGTATCCACCGTACGAACACTTATCCAAACTCATACTTTTCAAGCGATTTTACCCACTTAATCTTATTCCTGGCTGATAAATTGTCTGAAACTCGAGCCTATTGCGTAGATATTCAACTGGTGAATTATGTTTTATTTTCTTTTGTTAATGGACATGAAATATGAAGAAAATCATGCACAATATCCACCGTACGAACACTTATGCAAACTCATACATTTCCAAGCGATTTTAGCCACTTAATCTTATCTCGAGCTATTAAATTATTTGAAAGTCCAGCCTTTCGCGTAGATATTCCCCTAGTAAAATACGTTCCATTTTCCTTTGCTAATGTACATGTAATATGAAAAGATAGTGCACAGTACCCACCGTACGAACACTTTTCCACACTCATACTTTTCACGCGATTTTACCCACTTAATCTTATTCCAAGCTGATAAATTGTTTGAAACTCGGGCCTATTGTGTTTATATTCCACTGGTGAATTACGTTTCATTTTCCTTTGCTAATGTACATGAAATATGAAAAGATCATGTACAGTATCCACTGTACGAACACTTATCCACACTCGTACTTTTCACACGATTTTCCCCACCTAATCTTATTCCAAGCTGATAAATTATCTAAAACTGATAAATTATCCGAAACTCGGGCCTATCATGTAGATAATCTACTAGTGTATTACCTTCTATTTTCCTTGATCAGTGTACATGAAATATGAAGAAGATTGTGCACAGTATCTATCATGCGAATACTTATCGAAACTCATACTTTTTAGGCGATTTTACCCACTTAATCTTATCTTGAGCTGATACATTGTCTGAAAGTCGGGCCTATCGCATTGATATTCCACTGGTGAACTACGTTTCATTTTCCTTCGTTAACGTACATGAAATACAAAGAAGATCGTGCACAGTATCCACTATACAAATACTTCTCCAAACTCATACTTTTCAGGCGATTTTACCACTTAATCTTTATTTCTAGCTCATAAATTGTCCGAAACTCGGGCATATCGTGTAGATAACCTACTGGTGAATTTCGTTCCATTTTCCTTTGTCAGTGTACATGAAATATGAAGAAAATCGTGCACAGTATTCACCGTTCGAACACTTATTCAAACTCATATTTTTTAGGCGATTTTACCCACTTAATCCTATTTATAGCTCTTAAATTGTCAGAAACTCCGGCATATCGCATAGATAATCCACTGGTGAATTACGTTCCATTTTCCTTTATCGGTGTACATGAAATATGAAGAAGATCATGCACACTATCCACCGTACGAACACTTATCCAAACTCATACTTTTCAAGCGATTTTACCCACTCAATCTTATTCCTAGCTGATAAATTGTCTGAAACTCGGGCATATTGCGTTGATATTCCACTGGTGAATTACGTTCTCTTTTTCTTTGTTAATGTACATGAAATATGAAGAAAATCGTGCACAGTATCTTCCGTATGAACACGTATCAATACTCATACTTTTTAGTCCATTTTACCCACTTAATCTTATTTCTAGCTCGTAAATTATCGGAAACTCGGGTACATCTCGTAGATAATCCACTAGTGAATTACGCTCCATTTTCCTTCATCAATGTACATATAATATGAAGAAGATCGTGCACAGTATTTACCGTACGAACACTTATCCAAACTCATACTTTTCGGGCGATTTTACCCAATTAAATTTATTCCTAGCTGATAAATTATCTGAAACTCAACCCATCGTGTTGATAATGCTCTTGTGAATTACGTTCCATTTTCCTTTGTTAATGTAAATAAAATATGAAGAAGATCTCGCACAGTATCCGCCGTACGAACACTTATCCGAACATTTACTTTTCAGGCGATTTTACCCACTTAATCTTATCTCGAGCTGATAAATTGTCTGGAACTCGGGCCTATGCCGTAGATAATTCACTGGTGAAGCACGTTCTATTTTGCTTTGTGAATGTACTTGAAATATGAAGAGGATCGTGTACAGTATCCACCGTACGAACACTTATCCAAACTCATACTTTTCAGGCGATTTTACCCACTTAATCTTATTCCTATCTAATAAATTGTTTGATACTCGGGCCTATCGCGTAGATATTCCATTGTTGAATTACGTTCCATTTTCGCTTGTTAATGTACATGAAATATGAAGAAGATCATGCACCGTATCCACCGTATGAACACTTATGCAAACTCATACTTTTCCTGCGATTTTACCCACTTAATCTTATCTCGAGCTGATAAATTATCTGAAGCTCAGGTATATGCCGTAGATAATCCACTAATGAAGCACGTTCCATTTTGCTTTGTGAATGTACTTGAAATATGAAGTGGATCATGCACAGTATCCACCGTACGAACATTTATCCAAACTCGTACCTTTCAGGTGATTTTACCCATTTAATCTTATTTCGAACGAATAAATTGTCTGAAACTCAAGCTTATCGCATAGGTATTCCACTGCTGAATTACGTTCCATTTTCCTTTGTTAATATACATTAAATATGAAGAAGATCGTGCACCGTATCCACCATTCAAACACTTATGCAAACTCATACTTTTCCTACGATTTTACCCACTTAATCTTATCTCGAACTGATAAATTATCTGAAACCCGGTCCTATCACGAAGATATTCCACTGGTGAATTACGTTCCATTTTTCTTTGTTAATGTACATGAAATATGAAGAAAACCGTGCACAGTATCCACCCTACGAACACTTATCCACACTCATACTTTTCATGCGATTTTACCCGCTTAATCTTATTCCGAGCTGATAAATTCTCTAAAACTCAGGCCTATCGTGTAGATAATCCATTGGTGAATTACGTTCTATCTTCCTCTATCAGTGTATGTGAAATATGAAGAAGATCGTGTACAGTATCCACAGTGTGAACACTTATTCAAGCTCATACTTTTCAGGCGATTTTACCCACTTAATCTTATCTCGAGCTTATAAATTTTCTGAAACTTGGGCTTGTCGCGTAGATATTCCACTGGTGAACTACGTTCTATTTTTCTTTGTTAATGTACATGAAATACATCCTGCATAGTATCCACCGTACGAACACTTATCCAAACTCATACCTTTCACGCGATTTTACCCATTTAATCATATTCCAAACTGATAAATTATCTAAATGTGACATTTCAAATTTTGGTTGTCTATAAGATAAATAATATTAGATTTTTCGAGGATTGAGAGATAAAATTTGGACATCGCCTTGAAAGGCGTGAAATTGGTAGTTTGGTTTCAAAGTGTCTAAGGAAAGGGCAAAATTGAAAATTGTCATCTCGCTCCCGTCTTGTGCTAAAATCCATGGCTAGAGAGTATTAGTAATTTTAGCAATGCTAGAAAATTTGTTCGGTGGCATTTCAAGTTATTTTCCGATCGCGATTAAGCTAAATTAGCACCGATTGAGCCAAATTAGTGAATAGTAACTTCAATAATGGCCTCAAGGATAATATCTACTCTCTCTCTTATCTTTTTCTCTCTCTCACCAGCAGAATCTCTCTCCTCTCTCTCTAGAATTTTGGGATTTCTCTCTCTCTCCCTACTAAATTTCAGTTTTCTGCCACCAACTTTGATCGGCCACCGACAAAAATCCAACCGTTGGATTTTCGTGATTTTTTTATATGTTGTACTCCTATCTAAGGTGAGTTCACAGAACATTAAATCGCTTCGATCCGAGGTCGTTTGACCTTCCAAATCGGATTCGCCGTGTCAGTCGATGAACCAGTCTTTTGTTACCCAAATTTCATATAGGGCTCATATTGATATATGTTGACCCTAGCGACCCTAGAGCTCATTTACATATGAAAACATTGATTTTCAGCTTGTGAATCAGCCCCGGTTCAAACTAAATCCGTCGGAATCCACCGTCGTCGTCGTTGCTGCCGGTCATCGCCACTTCTCAGCCACATCCTTTGCTGGTTTCAACTTCGTTTAGGTAAGTCATACCTCTATTTATCGATTAGAATATTGTACATGTCATGGACTAGCTCTAGGGTCCGATTCGAGGTAAATTGATTTAGGAAAAATTGCCGGAATTGGCGTATTTACGCAAATTAAATTATGTGGGGCTGTGAATATTTTGTGGAGTGGTGAAATGTTGCTGTCCATGTTAGAATAATGTTGTTGGTGGTGATTGGAGTGGGTCCCGCGAAGTTCGGGGTACCGAAAATGGATTTTCGGGAGATTTAGTGCAAAAGCGGGCCAAATAGTGTTTTGAAATCATTGTTCATGACCCACGAGCACTGTTCACGTGCTACCCAATTTAATTTTGGTTTGAAAATGATAATTTTTGTGAGTCCTATGCGGTTCAAATACCGAAAAATGGGTTTGTGAAGCATTTTATGCAAAATCGGCCCTGAGTAATATTTTATATTACTATTTCAAATATTCGTGGTCCGTGTTCGTATTCAAAATAATATTTGAAGATGGATTGGAGTGTTTAATTTAAATGTCTGATTATTTATATCGAGCCATTGATTGGCTGTTATTTGAAATCTTGAGATTGTGGTCCCGAATTAGACCTAATTTGATACTTTATGACCCTGCGGTTTTGAATACTTGAGTTGAGACCTGAAAGTTGGGTCTGAGGGTGTTTGGTATTCTGAAAAAGGATTTAGAGGTGAGCTTGCTGAGATTTGTTATCATAGGTGATTACCCTTATTTTTCAAACCCTAGAACATAAGCATGGCAGGGATACCACAAGATTCGATGTCCAAATGGCGGAGTACCTGTTGGGATTCTGATGGTCCCGGGTGCTCGTTACATACACAAAAACATATCAAATACGCAGCGGAAGAAAATAAATTTGAACGGCGCCCTAGATCGTTTTAGAAATCCTCATATACTTTAATCGAAAATCAAACTTTCTAAAGGTAGTTTAGAAATGTACCTGAAATACAGAGGTAGGATGTGGCTCTGCTTCTTCGTCCTCAAGCCCAAGAGGTATCGGGCCTCTAATTCAGACACGCCCCGACACCCGTGCAATCTTGAAGATGGAGATTCGGAGAAACGGCACTCAAATTATGCTAGTAATCCTCATGGTGTCTCAATCCAAACCCTTCGTTTTCAACCAATGGAAACACAAACTTTATGTATCCGAATTGGTCGATTCTCGAGCTCACTTTCTCACGAAATTTGGCACGTATGTTGGTGTTTCTCTCAGGTGTCTAACCTAGGATTTTGAGGGGCTTCACCTATATTTATAGAGGATGAAAAAGTAGGAGAGAAAGAGAACCTCCTTTCATGGCAGCCAACGGGAGGCCGCCACGTGTCCATCCAGCTAGCCCACGTGGGCCAGCTGGAGGTTGGTCAAAATCGCCTTTGACCAATCCCATCGGCCAGATTGGGCTGCCCAAATGGCATCATTTGTAGGCGCAATTCTCATCCACGGGCTCTAGACATTCTAGAATTTAATTCCCTCGAGTTTCGTGATCAAATCACGTAGTTTGACATGCCAAACGTCTCTATCAAACGAATAGAAAATTCTGTCCTACTTTTGACAATTTCTAGAATATAACATTTCTTATCTTCTCTTTTGGATAATTATTCTTATCCAATGATGATGCAGGCATGATGTAACCATTACATCATCCATGACATCATCATGACATCATGTCTGTGTCATCTATTTCGTCTTGTAGTGAGCTTTAGAAAAAGAGAAACGAATCCAATCCGTTTTAACTCTTTTTGACTATCTAAATAGTCCTATCGTATTCTCGCGATCCCGTCTTCGTTATGGACGTCATGAGATCTCAGTTGAGGCGTGTGACATCCCTAGGTTCACCCCTGAACTAGCAGTGAGATTCCTTAAGGAATTAATGTCACGCCCCGGATCCCCACTCGGGAACGCGGCATCCCGTTCCTGCGGAAGATACACCTCGCACTCGCCTGGTTCAGTTAACAGCATGCGACGGCCCAGGAGAACCTATCGTCGCGACCAGACGACGCGGCCTTCAACGAACTTTCATACCTGCGGAAGCGTGCCTCCTATCCATCCACACAAGCATACAAGGCAAAGGGTAGCACAGACAGAGTAAATACAAACAGCATTATATACATATCAAGCGTTAGGTACAGACCCCAAAAAGAAACCACACCTGCTGCCTAACCTACGCCCTCACTAACATCAAAATACTAGACCAGCATCAGAAACTCAATCCTCCACCGGCTCCTCGTCGGAATCCTCCACGGGGTCCTCTTCTGGATCCTCCTCATCGGTATCCATGGCATCGCCCTTCTCGTGGCCATCAATCTCAGATCGCCCAGGGGACGGCAACTCCTACAGTGGGTCGGGGTCGATCACCTGGCCTCCATACTCGGCAGGCTGCAGCCAGAATGGGTCCTCCTCCATGGGTATCGGGGAATCTCTCTGGGGTCCCTCAAAGCTATGAAGGCCCTCTCTAAACCAAGTCTCGAACCTATGGGGTACAAGGTAGGGTCCACCCTGATCTACTAGTACAGTCGTCACATGCCTATGCCATAGAGTAGCGTGCATATCAAAATGGAGGGTGATCTGAGTGTCCATCTGAATCGGCAGTCCAAAAAGCATCGGGGGTGCAGCCATCACTGGCGTCCGGGATCTGAAAAAGGAAGGTAACCACCACCAGTGAGTCGAGGACTCCGCAAGCTCACCACTAATCTTAGCGTAGGGTAGGGTATACAAGTGGGGTCGGTCCTAACCAATATCTAGGTTTCGGGGTTCAGGGTCCAACCACTCTCGATCTCTCCAGATACTATAACCCATCGTAATCAACATGAACCTCATAATAATACCGGTTATACAATGCAGACGGGCAATATCAAACAATCAGCAATCATGTCATGCAATGCTGCAGGCCTCAAGCGACCATCACGGATCCCATGGATCAGCCCGCCTATCACTCCAATTCCCATCAGGGCTCAATCTCAGTGCCACACGGCAAGTACCACACTGCGTTTCTAACGCCTTACGTTGGTCTCCCTTTTCTCTCCATTTCCCCATCTTGGGCACATTCTCATGTCACATCTTCGGTGACTCATGCAATGCTCTGAATGTATGCGGGGCCCAAACGATTGCATCAGTAATTCAAACACAGAGCATGCATGCCAAAGTACACAAGTACAAGAACAGAGTACATCAATCGATCGTCTAATAAAATCTCATCTTCATCATGCCATACGATCGTAAGATTAGTACTAGATATTCAGATTCTCGATCATCTAGGCTCGTGTTAACATCTTACTCGCGATCCGGTCATACTATTGCTCACCATAGGCGATCCCCTAATTGAACCCATATAAACCAAGGTTTAACCTAAGTAAGGGTCTAATTAATTAAGTTAAGTTCGACTGGGCCTAAGGCCCACTTCAAGACTTGAGGCCCAATATTTAATCCTTAAATTAAATCATATGGGTTGGGCCCATTATTTTATTAATTTCGTGTGAGGCCCAAGCCCATTTTTAAAAGTTAACCTATTGAGCCCAATATGGCCATTTTAGGCCCAATTTGTTACCCTAAGCCCATGTACATTAATGGACTTCATATTTTAATTCCCAAACTTGTAATTGGGCCCAATTTAAGTAAATTTTCGTCCATTAGTGGCCCATTAGTTGGATTAGGCCCAATTAGTTTAGTTTTGGCCCAATTAGTTTAGTTTTGGCCCAATTACTTGAAATAAAGGCTCCTAAGCCCATTACCATTCTTTGGCCCACTAAGACACAAGCCTAAGCCCATTATTTCGGTCCATCAACCATGTTTTTGAGGCCCATTCAAGTTTCTAATCTCGTCCATCATCATGCCCGTTAGTTGCACTTAGGCCCGGTAGCTTGTTTTTGATCCATTTAGTGCAAATTAAGTCCCCCAAGCCCACTAGTACCTCCCGGCCTCTCATCCCCACGCCTACACCATCCATTTGCAGCCCCTAAACACGACCTAAGGTCCAAACCTTGAATTCACAGCCTACATATTCGGCCGAACAACAATCTAACGAGTTAGCCTAACGTGCATTCACATATTCACCCAATCCATGACCAAACCGAAATCATTAATCCAAGATGCCACCACCATAACCATATACAACTAACCTAGACTACGATTAGGAGTGAAGCTTACCAAATTTCGCTCGAGACAACGACGACGACGGCAAGGGACAACGGGCGGCCGAGTGGAGCTCACGGCAAGGGAAGGAGAGGCGGCTGTTTGGAGGCTGTTCCAGCGGTTCACGGGGGTTCCAAGGGCCCTAAGACAACCATTTACCATGCCAAAGACGTGAGGAATGCAAGGGAACAAGGTGGGGCAAGTTCGGGTCCAAGTTGAAACAAGACGACGAGCGGAACGACGAAGAAAAGGGGGCTGCTTGGGCGTCCATAAGGGGCGGTCCTTCCACGAAAATGAGAGAGAGGAGGGTTGAGGGACTTACCAAGATGAGGGGACGACGAGGGATGGCCGACGGCGACGGCAAGGGCGGCGGAACGGCGGCACGGACGGGGGGCTTCTCGGCGGCCGAACGAAGAAGGAAAGGAGGAGAGGGAGAGAGGGGTGAGGGATGGCCGGCCGAAAAATGAAAAATGAGGGAGGAGAGAGAGAACAAGACTTAAGTCAAATGGGTAAGTGGGTTAGGTGAGGGAATAGTGTAGAATAGTGACTTGGATTTGTACCTTAATGTGACATGTGTACTTGACATTGACTTGATGGATTGATGGGTTGACATTCTTGGAAATTGTGCCATGATGTGATTGATTGATTGACAAGACATTTGATTGATTTGACAACTGATTTGACTTGTCTCGATTTGCGTGCCAAATGCACCGATCGGGTCCCGAGCGCGAACGAATTTCAGACAGGATTTGATTTCGATTGATCGAATCTACTCTCAAAAATCCAAATTCAACTAATCCTAAGGACTGAGCATTTACTAGGGGCATTTCGGTAATTTTCCAATCACGTCTTGCTTCTCGACGTTCACCGGCTGTTTGCCCTTCTGGCGACATTTCTGAAACTGAGTTCATTTCTTAGTTGTGTTTATCCTACTAATTCGATTGTCCAAAGTCGGATTTCATTTCGTGGTCAATTTCATTAAATAACGACTTTATCTCTGTCTCAGACCAACGGGCGGCTGTTTGGAAAATTCTTCCCATATAGTCTTTCCCCTTCGGTTGGTCAACTCAGGGTAGCTAATCCTGAGTGAGCGTCGATCAGAGTGTATTAACGAAGTATTTCCATTCATTTAGAATTTCCGATAATCGGGTCGAATTTTCAGACTGTCACATTAATCGTCCCAAATCAATCCTCAGATCCCACAAACCGTGAGTGACGTCTAGCAACATATCACGGCTACCCAGTCAAAATGAAGTACGAGGACAAAGTGAACTTGTTGGCCTTAGTTCGGTGTTATTCAGTCTTTCTGTCTTACTATGTCCCTATCGAATGAGGGCCATGGATATTCAAGTCAAACCCACAGATTTGATCATATGCATAAATCTATTTGACATGCATTCGATGAGACTCCTCTCGACTTCTACCTTGGCCAAGGACTTTCTAATGCACCGTCACACATAGATCGCATAGGACATCAACCTCATCTAATGAGGAGACAGATTCCAACTGTTGCCCACGACTGTAACTTCGTATATGAAGGATTATAACCATCATCCACAAAGGCAAATCAATGATCAGCCAATATCATACCTGTTAACCATAGTCATCCTATATACAAGCCAGCATCGTGGCTCAGATCTGAGGACCATTAACATACCGAAGCCAAGAGCGATCGAGACATTGACCAAGCACGAATCCTCCATGTTAGTCAATCGCTCTTTTGTCACGTTCAGTGAATTCGATCGAACGCATGTCGATACGAACACCTGTGTTCCAGCTTAGTCGTCTAACATCCGATGACTTGTGACTCGTCATCCCTATTGAGCATCCAATGCTCAATAGCGGGGCTAAGAACGCACTGGTCTCAACCGGGTCGTGGATGCCCAATCCACAATCCTTTGACCATGAACCAGTTTGAAAATCAGAGACCAACTAATGACCCGTCATAGATATTTTTAACGCTTTAAGAATGGGTATCGATTTCAACTGATCTAATGGACTTTATTCATTTAAATAAAGAGACAAGATAAATAAACATGCGTCTTGCCATTGGTAAAATATCGATAGTACAATATCTATGCCATACATGTAACCATCACATGGTTACTTTATAGCATACTCCTAACACTTTACCCCCCAAGCGAGCCAAAGAAGAGAAGCGGGGATCAATCAACACCAACCTCTAACCCAAGAGATCCATACAAAGTCGTCGAAGAACAAATCCAAGACAAGAAAGAAGAAAATAGGCTCCTCCCTTCAGTATTACCATAGGCTCTAGACAAAAAATGAGACGCAAAAACCAACCAAAGAAAAGCAAAGCAACTCACGCCATTATTTTAATCTCAAGTCAACCATAAGAACTCTAAGCTTCACATATTCATAAGCCCCAATCTTTGCTAACATTGATTCACTCGCCAAATAAAACAACTCTGCTCAAACTCTAAATCGCCTCAATCGAAGAACCCCACTAGGAAATTCGAAGCATCTCACAAATACCCAGCATACATTGGAAAAATTAGTAGATAAATTAGAGAGAACAACTTGCCTTATCCTTTGTAGCTTGCCGAGTTGCTCCCCTTGCTACGACGTGAGAAATTGTTTAGGAGGAGAGAGAGATTGGTATCTACTCAGGCTCAAAACCACTGACGGGTGTCGGGATGGTCAATGGCAGTTTTGCGGAGGCTAGCATCGAAGGGGACCGTCACTAGACCATAAGTAGAAGGAGAGACGAAATTTGAGAGAAAGAGGAAATTTTGAACAACATATGAGGAGATAGAAAATTGGGTTTAAGGAAATTTCAGATGACATTTGAGGAGAGAGAAAATTGGGTTTTCTTTTTTTTAAAGGAAATCCGGGTTTCTCGTCCAAAATTTGAGCTCCCCTCCTTCAAATGATGTGGCGGAATCCCGGCCTTTGGATTCAAATGGATGGCCAAATTTCGTTCTATGTTACCTCGGACATTAAGCCTATATAGCAAAGGATCCCAATCCGATGGCAAAGGGGGGTTTAATCGAAAATGCTTCATGCTTGAATCTTGTCCATTTTTCATGCGTACGATCCTTCTAAGTGTAAATATAACTATTGGCGACTAACAATCCGACTTTCAATTTTGTTGTGCTCATCATTAACTCTAGTTCACTAATCCATCACACCTAAACTTAGTCCCCCAATTCATAATTACCCATAATCCAAGACTGATTAATGCTATTTCACTTAAAAATCTAACTGGTAGAAATTCAAGCCATCATACCTAGTCAAGGGGAATCTTGATTGCCTTTTCGTGGGATGTTATACGGGACCATAATAAGAAATTTGAGCACGTGAATTGTCAATGGAATGAACCATTGACATGTGATTTGACATTAATCGATGGAATGGGATGTTGACACATGATTTGATAAGATTAATCAATGGAATTGACCATTCATAGTTGTATTGTTGAGATTGCTCAATTGACTAAACCAATGATATATTGGTTAGATATTACTAAGAAAATGAGTTTCGGTATGGTTTTGTAAATATGTATAGTGCTTTGTTGAAAGAGGAAACTTGTTTTCCACCTTGTGCATATGATATGTTGCAGGCTTCAATAAAATGAGTTTCAATATGGTTTTGTAAATATGCATATGGTCTTTATAAATGGATGGTCATGCCCTTTGGTCTCTCTAATGCTCCTAGTGCTTTTATGCGCCTTATGAATCATGTATTCAAACCATTTATTGGCATCTTTGTTGTTGTCTAGTTTGATGACATTCTATTGTATAGTGTCACTCAAAAGCAGCACTTGGAGCATTGTCAACAAGTTTTCAAGGTTCTTCAAGAGCAAAAACTATATGCTAACTTAAGGCAGTGTCACTTCTTTATAGGTAGCCTTGTCTTTCTAGGCTATGTTATCTCTGAAGAAGGCATCAAGAAGGATCCTAGCAAGGTAAAGGTAGTCATAAGCTGGCCGAATCCAACCTCTATCCATGACATCTAGAGTTTGCATGGCTTAGCATCATTCTATCGTCAGTTTACTAAGCATTTCAGTACCATTATTTCTCCTATCATGGCATGCTTGAAAGGGGGGGATTTCAAGTGGACTAAAGAGACACAATAAAGCTTCAAACTCCTTAAAAAGGAGGTAACCAAGACTCCAATTCTTATACTTCCAGATTTTAATAAAGTCTTTGAAGCTGATTGTGATACTTGTAACATGGGAATCGGTGCGGTCCTTAACCAAGAAGGAAAGCGGATTGCGTTCTTTAGTGAGAAGTTGAATAATTACGCAACACAAGCTCAACAATCGATATGCCAAGTGGGTAGAGTTTCTGCAAGCTTTCACTTTTGTTATCAAACATAAAGCTAGAGCTTTTAATCACGTGGCTGATGCCTTAAGCCATAGGCATTTCTTGCTATCCACGATGCAAGTGAAGGTCCTAGGCTTTGACATCATCAAAGAGCTTTATGAAGATGATCCAAATTTTTGGAATATTTGGAGAGATTGTTCCAAGGATCCAACTTACCAATTCTTGTTATAAGATAGATTTATTTTCAAGAATATTGCTTGTGCATACCAAGGAGTTCTCTGCGGCAAGCTGTTATTAATGACGCCCATGGTGGAGGCCTAGCTAGTCATTTTGGAAGAGACAAGAGTTTCTCTTGTCAAAGAAAAGTTTTATTGGCCTTGAATGGAGAAAGATGTTATGAGGCATGTGGAGTGGCGTCAGACTTGTCAAATTGCCAAAAGCCATGCTCAAAATATTAGTTTGTACACTCCATTATCAGTGCAAACAGCTCCTTGGAAAGATGTGAGCCTTGATTTTGTGCTTGGTTTACCTCAAACTCAACGGGTTAAAGATTCAATTATGGCAGTTGTTGATCGGTTCCCAAGAATGGCACACTTTATACCATGTAACAAGACTTTGGATGCTACTCATGTGGCAAATCTCTACCTTCAAGAGATCATGAAACTTCATGGCATTCCAAAGACGATGACATCCAATCGACACTCCAAATTTATCAGTCATTTTTTATGCACACTTTGGAAGATGCTAGGCACAACATTTGAATTTAGCTCTTCCCATCATCCTAAAACCGATGGACAAACCAAAGTCGTCAATCGAAGTTTGGGAAATCTTTTAAGGAGTTTAATTAGGAGTAACCTGCGCCAGTGGGACCACACTTTAGCTCAAGGCGAATTCACTTATAATCGATCTTCCAATTAAACAGTCAAAAAAATTCCCTTTGAGGTCGTGGATGGGAAAAATCCTATTAATCCTTTGGATTTAGTGCTAAAGAACATGCCGACTATGTAAAGAAGCTTCATGAGCAAGTTTAAGAAAGAATCATCAAGTACAATGCTAAGTATCGAGACAAAGCAAACAAACATCGAAAGCCTACAGCTTTTCAAGAAGGGGGATTTGGTTTGGCTTCATCTAAGGAAGGAAATGTTTCCTCAAGGTTAACACGGAAGGCTGAAGCCCAAGACAGACAGTCCTTTCAAAGTGTTGCAAATGACTGGTGACAATACCTACAAGATTGCAACGTTTAATGTAGCCAATCTTTCTCCTTTCTATGATGATGAAGACAATGGAAACTCATAAATGAGTTTTCATGCAACAGAAGCATCTGATGTCGAAGCATTCCTCAACGCCAACTCCGCTACGGAGTTATAGTCACTGACAATCTCCTCATAGCTGACTTGCAAACCTTAGTGTCGATTCTTAGACTACCAATAGACTGTCGAGAGTTATTCTAGAAGATTTAATATTTGTTGATCTTACAAGGTGTCTATTGAGCTAACTAACAAGATTAATGAATTTGAGCCCAAGTTTTTAAAGAGTCTTAAATATGTTATGGTTCTCAAAGAATTTAGATAGAGTCTCTAGATATTTAATGCATTTTCTAGTTTCTAAGACTTTATTACTTCTCTAGTTCCTATGTCCTTAAATAATGGTCTTTTTCCTATGAAGAGTCACCCATACTTGTCGAGTTGTTCCATGCTCGTCTATATAAACATACTAAGATGAATAAAAAGGCAGACTTAATTATTTGAAAAACTATTGCCTTTGGCTTGAGATCAAGGAGTTGTTCTTATTTTACTCTTATCCATTAGATGGATTCCTACGGATGGCGAGTATTCTATCTTTTAGTTCCCACTTGTGTTATCTCCTATCTCTCTATGCTCTCTCCTGATGTCACGATGCACCCAAAACCTTTGAACGAAGTGAACTCCTGGAGTTTATAAAAAGCCGAAAGGTCATGTTGAAGGGGACTCGAAGAGAAAGGGGGATCGCATAAGACAAGATGGCAAATCCAATGGGTAAGATCCTCCTGGGTTCTCTTCTTCGACATTCTTCTCGTTGTTGCATAACCATTTCTGCTGCTTCTCTCTTCTCTTCTGCTGCTTCTTCCCCATCTGGCCAGGGCTCAGCAACTCTTGCCGACTAGCCCCCACCGATCACCAACCACAGCCCTCATCGTTGCCAACCTTTTCTAATTTTTTTTTAAATTTTTTGTTAATTATTTATTTAGCTTAATTTGTAAATTTTTATTTTTCAATACAAATAAGTGAGTAAAATTTGATGTTTTTGCATATAAAAGTGATGGAGATTGCATTTACCAAAAAAAAAGTGATGGAGATTGCATTATCTTTTTGCAGATACAACTGTGAACTTCTGATGTTGTTTTAGCTTTCTTTTGTCTACTATTCTTATTTTTCTAAAGTGTTTGTTTAGTTTTTAGCTTATTTTTAATATTTTCAATACTATGTGGAATTTTTTATTATTTTGGCTTTTTTATTGCTAATTGGGATCCTCCGGCGAGCCACGTAGATGCCATATAAGATTTGCGATAATGCTTTCCGGGGTTAGCACTCAAATAATAATTTTTCAAAAATAATTAACACTTAAGTAATGCAAAAAAAATATTGACACTAAAGTGAGGGCCATATATAAATATTGGCTCTTGAGGTAATCTTTTACCGTTTGTTTAATATAACTTTCTCGCCATAGTTCAGCTGTGAAAATATGTGCCGTAACTTTGATTATGTATTTGGCTAGTCCCTCACAGTTGCAGTATCCCTACCGTTAGAGTAGATTACTAATAGGTTATTTCATATAGTTTTTTCGCAGCAATTTCAACTATGAAAAGGATTGCCACTGGCACTGCGTTTTACCTCATAGCCGTAACAGGATATAACTTTTGAAGAAATCGTCCCACTCAACTTAAAGTTATTGGAGCTTTGACCAAACATTACCAAATAACAACACAGCTATATACCATGCACAACTATACTCGAAAGAACCCTGAAGAACGCAAGTTAAAAATACCGCACAGCACAACCATAGTAGCAACGCGACTACACCACCACCATAACTATACAAAACAGACAAGAAGTACCGTATCGCCAGACAAATTCGATCCTCATAGGTACAGCTTTCTCCCGATGATCGCTCGTGTCAAAAGGGTGGGTACACAACTGTATATGTAAGGCAAACGCTTCACGGAATATAGGTGAAAACCATAGAAGAACCAAGAATCACACTCGCAGAAAATATCATGTACAATGCAAGAGATGGAATGGAAACAATGACCGACCCACGAGGTCCAGGATTCTTTTCACAATTTCTTGCAAACCACTATGAAAAATTCCATAGTAGTACTATCAGTTCACCAAATTCCTTGCTAGCCCATTATGGAAATATGAACAAAATCACTTAAAAGAGTGATTCACAGATTGAAAGTCCAGAAGATCAAAAGCAGCAGCCACCACTTCATGGCTTTCACCTTGAAGCGTCCCACAGACCACACCCGAAACCAGTGACGATGGAACTAATTGCTTGATTCGGGAAAAAACGAAAACAAAACAAGAGCTACATCTTTGATTCACGAAATATAAACAAATAAAAATGGAGATACAAGAAGAAGATTTGGACATTCAACAAAATAATAACAAATTAGTTTTTATCATGGTATTGCGTAAACCTTGTGCACGGGAGTTTCACTATAAATGATTGATGATACTGTTCCCTTGAATTTTTTTCCTTTCTCATTTCTTCGGTGGCTCTGCAGCCTCCTTGGCAGGCTCCGGGGCCTCCACAGCTGCTTTTTTTGTGACAATCTCCTCCTCCTCTTCCACCACCACAGTTCCCTCTCCAGAAGTTGCTGCTTCTGCTGGAGGGGCCTCAACATCCTTCTCCTCAGTGATTATGAAGGTGGACACCTTCTCAAATACAAATAACACAGGACCCGATACCAAGGCTGGTCCATACTTTGTCGACACTTCCGACACTGGCTTCGATCCAGGAAACTCTGCACAGCCATAATGAGTAATACATACATGATCAAGAATGCGCACATACAATATCAGATCACGTGCACTTGCTTCTCGCATAGATAAGGATGATACCAGTGCAGAGAAATATAAGAAACAGACATTAAATTACTTACACATATGATGCACACACTGAGCGATCACATGAGATCGATACGTATATGCCAAGACAAGCGACAAGTCGTGCAGGAAAAAGAAAAACAAAAACAAAACCAGTACCAATTTTCACAAGCTCTTCTAGGAACTTGTTGACGGCAGTCGAGTTCTTCTTGATTCCTTCTTCCTTGGGCTCCCTAACAAGAGCCTGTTTGTGACACGGCATACCAAGCGCATGTGTTATTCTTATGTTGTTGTATGTACCGACATAGGACTAAAGATAACAGACATATGTTAGATCGATGTGTTAACGTTCTGTTCGTACCTTAACTTCTGCGGAGGAAGCCTCATATATCTCCACTACTTTAGGCTGAAGCTCTGTCTTCTTCTCCTCAAATTCCTTGTGTATGTCCCCCTGTTCAAGGAAAAAGAATCAACAAAACCTATAAAGATGTAATTAATTACGCTGGCTAGCCACGTTAACGAGGCTAGAAGAAGGAAACCTCAACTAAACCCTCAAGGGACCTTAGAATCATCGAAGGACTTGCAAGCCTCCGCAGCCGCAGTCTTCTTTCCATTCTTTTCGAACACTTTCTTGATCTTGGGAAGAACCTTGGATGTCCAGTAACCCATGTCTCACTCCTTATTTTAGCAGACAGAACAGAAGCAAGTCCCACAAAGTGAGTACGACCAACAAAGGAAAACTAGAAGCTGATCAAGGTCAGATAGGGTGGAGAGGAATTAAATGACACCTGGTGAAGCGTCCGAGTTGAACTTACTCGTGCTATGTCTCTGCTGGTATTGTGTCCGAAGGCAAATAAGTTCGACCAGGGATAGGAGGGATTGCCGTGGATTATAGATATCCAAGCTGCCCTTTGGAATCAAGGCACATATAGAGCCTAAGACAGAGGGAAGGAGAGAGAGAGGGAGAAAGATTAAAATACATATGTATCGAACCATCACTCGACGTAAGATGATAGAATAATGGACAGGTTTTTTGGTCATGAAATTTACAAGAACCTGACCGCTTATTGATTGGTTGGTATCAGCCAACTGGCCACCAAATGACCTGCGGAGCCGGCGGCTCGGGGGGCATAAAGGCGAAAGCTTGGAGAGAAGACAGCTGGCTATGGCAATCAAGCTCGTTCTTTCAAAGGTGGCAATGTCGAATCCGCGGGGCCTACTGCCAACGTTGCCCTGATGTCGATCTGTAAAGACATGAATGTGAATGTGAGTCAATCGAATCTCACGTGGCTTCGCTGGTAGACAACCCCGAACAGGCCGTCGATGACCCCTCCCCGTTCTTGATTCCCATAACACGACATCCGAATAATAGCTAACCCACAACCCACAACCTTCATAAACACTTCGATGAAAATCGATCAGCATATTTCCTGTTTGTTCATACGTTACCTTTTGCTCAGATACGGAATCTCTACCCAGCACTGGCTTTGCGAATAGCGGTTTTTTCCATTTAGAGGGAGGACATTCGTCCATGGTGTACATGTATGACATTCAACTGCTGGGTGTGGTTCATACCCTTTGTTGGTAAGAAGGCAAGGGGATCCCGCTCTCCTTGAGCGGGCTACAATCCAAGGACCAACCTAGACTTTCATGACTTTTATAGTTTGAACTTGTATTTTATTGATATTTTGGTGTTGAGCTCATAAATAATTATTGTGCGGTTTATATATAATCTATTTCTCTTTATTGTCGAAACTGTAATAGGAAGATAAGATAGGCTAATTATAGTATAATCATTTGTTGGATGAAGCTATAGTATAAGGATGAACCAAAATAAATTTTATGTCTCGATTTCTCTTTTTCGCATTTATGCTCTATTTTATTGTGTTTGTGCTTCTAATCATGGCATTAGCAAATTACCAATTACACAATTGAAGGGGCTATTCGTATATGAGATTTTTAGAGGGAAAATGTTTAGTACACTCATGTATTGGTGGAAGAGGAGCTTTTGATAGAGTCAAGCTGACGATCCTAGCAACGTAAGCATTCTATTCCAAATTATGCTTATCCAGTCTTTGAAGAAACTGCAACCATCAAGGTGCATACATACACGTTACATTGTGATGATAGGTCTATGGTCATAGTCTCATAGATAAAGACAGGCGGAAGAGAGAATCAAACCTGCACCTTTGGCACCAACCCCCCAAAACAAACAGACGGGAGGGAAATTTGCCATGAATCCCCTTACTCTTGCTAATAGACTTCTTAGTCTAAAAAGCAAATCCTTGCAGACTTTCAATGTCAAAACTTTACCCATAAATGTCCATCGAAGTCTGTCCGAAGATAGTTTGAACACATCGCTTAGCCCCATTTGTGTTTGGTCGGAGAGCGCTCAATCAATGAGCTTTTACAGTACTTTCCATTGTATGGTCGTTATCGCTTCCACCCATGCACCTATTTATCACTAAACGATCCTTTTGGATCTTGACGTGTCATTTGAATTGTTCCCTCCTAATGATGAAGCTCATATCCCTTGTGACTAATCTTGATCTCTACTATCTAATTGTCACTATTTTGGAGTTTGCATTGATTTGACAATGCTATAGCTACTCACGCGAAAATAATGCTTTACCTAAAATACGCCGTTCTCTGACATCCTTTAAGATTAGAGAAGATACATTGTGCACTCAATTTTAATTGACATTTCAGCTGGATGGCTCAAGTTCAGTTTCTCATCTGTGCACACTTTATTGAAATCAATATTTACCAAGTTGTCACCATTTATTTGATTTAAGCAGGAAGAAAGGAATCAGTAATTCTTGAACTTTTGCAAAATGTTCATCAAGTCCTAGGAAATTTATTTATCAAATCCTTGAACTTCTATTTTTATTTTTTTCACATTAGATCAAAAAGTGTTATTTGTAGGATAAAAGGTGAGAGGGAGAGGGAGAGAGAGGGAGAGAGAGGTGGAGGAGCAGCTACACCCCACCGCCAGCGACAATTGATGGTGCAGCTAGACCTGCCCGTAGCGTAGGCGAGCCAACCACCAAGTTGCCACACTCGCCAAGCATGGTGGCGATCAAGAACCCAATAGGCTGCAAAAAGATTTGAGGGATTTGATTGAATAATTTGTAAAAGTTGGTCGGTGATTTGGTTACAAATGTTTCATCGGAGTTTCATTGGAGTTCCCAATTACTTTTTCTTTCCCGTAATTTCTGTTCTCTAACCTTGCTTGTACAATTAAATTAAATAATTGCGCCTTCGTTGCATACTTTGGGCAGAAATATACGGGGATTGCAAGAATTGATTGTAACAGAATTTGAACATAGATAATGTTGTGGAGAACAAACAATACTGACCCACTTCACAAATTACCCCATAATACGTGAGATTAAGTATCCAAAGTGGTGTGCTGGTATTAGATATTCTCCATCCGAACATGTTGATGATTCCAGGAAGAAACTCCCCTATGACAAGCGTCCTAAAGCAATCTAATCCTCACTTCTTGGACCTTGCATAATTACGTTTTCATTGAATGGTGAAGAAGGGTCAAAGGATATTTCATTTAGTCAACCACCAAAATCTCTTACCAAAGGTTGATACTTCTCTCTTCATTTTAGTGCATAATCTAGATTCCTCTTATCCGGGGTTGACTTATTCGTCGGTGGCTCATTTAAGTCTCCTTCACCACGGGGGGATAAGCGAAGGAGTCTGCGTCAATTGCTGTGGCACTAACCAAAAGATAATTACAAGGAAAATGACGCACTTTGGCAATTGAGTGTACAACTCTTCATGACACGGACAGGTTTCGTCGTTAATTAATCCGAGTTGATTGATACTTTAGTACAACGATATCTTATTGACAATTTTCTCCCTGTCTTAATTGGACGAAGTCTCAAATTGAAAAAAAAAATAAACTTATAATCCACAGAAAGTTGGCTTTTGTTCCATCACCAATTTAAGACCATGCCTACATGGCTCAGCCTTTAGTCTTTCTAATCGGTATCTCTATCTCCACTCCACACTTTCCCCAAGCCTAAGGTCAGGTTCAAAAGACAAAATAATGGATGCATACCAATTATGACAGGGCTTCAGGGAGAGTAAAAGAGCTTTTTACATGCTCATGGATGTTCACATGTCCATTTTGTAAATAACTTTTAAATCCAAACCGAACTTACTTCTAAATTAACAAATATACGGAGCTCAAATGAAACCGATATTTTAATTTGTTAAGTCATTAGTTGGCTTAAGTTCCATACCATAAACGCCTATTTAATGAAGTATGCAAAAGCTTTACTAACCTTAAAGATATTTACATACCCTCTCGAACTCTCAAAAATTTAGAAAAAAAAAATAGAAAACAAAAGCCCTTTCATAATTGCTAGGGAGGAAGTACAAAATTAAACTGACGTGCCTTTCCTGCTTTGCCTGGCAACAAAGAAGTATATAGTACATTTGATGATGACCAAGACCCGGTGCAACAGGTCGGCTCTTGCTTCTTCCTAGCTATGTCGCCTAATTCTGGACTAGTTACTAAAAGCAACAAACAAGAACCCAAAGGGTTATAGATTAAAACATCAAGCGTTGGCCTCCAGTCCGATTACCCGATTCAGCATCTATATGTTACACGTAATCAAGCAGTTTAGTTGTCTGTTCACTGTTGTGGCTAGCACCGGTCCACAACTTGCAAATATACAGATGCCAGATTTGTTGCAACATTTAGGGAGGCATTGTGCTGTTCATCTAGTCCCTAGTTAGAGAGCAGCATGGTCATAGTTAGGGGCCACAGCCAAAATTCTGTCGTTTCGATTAACAGCCTGTCTTGCACCTTCACCCTCTGTGGCCGCTTGAACACCATCGTCCACAACTATTAAATAACCTTCTCTTCTTATCAAACTCTGCAATGCAAAGTTTTCGACATGAGAATGATGATGAGAGCTGTTGATGCTTTTGTAAGAAATGGTAGAGTTCTCAGCAATTTCATCGTACCTCTATGATGGTTTTGACTTTTTTTATTTCACTCGCTGCTTCCTCCTCCGAGATATCATTGTTTTCATCAAACTGCTGATGGACATACCACATGATTAAGTCCCTTTGCCTCATTCCAACCAGTCCATCCCCTGCAACAGATAAGGAAACTCATAAAAAATACATCCATCTACCAAAACTTAAAATAGAGAAAGCTCCCACTGGATCATTTATATGAAGAGCAAAGCATCAGGCAATATGTCATAGCCAGTGGAAAAAATCAATCTCCAGCCGATGCACTCTAGATCAACTTATATGCCAAGAGCAGAAAGGATTGTCTACCTTCTCGTGTTACAGCTTCTTCATGCTGTCTCAGGCACATAATGAGGGCTTGGGTAACCCTTTGGAAATACTCATCACTGACCACAAGCTTTTCTCGCGGCTTGTCAGCAGAACTTGCTCCACTTTCTGCATTACCATAATTTAACTTTTGTGAAAACCAGAATACAATCAAAAGAATAATAAGCTAGCAGAGATTTAACACTCACTTGCATTGCTAAACTGCGCATCCAATGCAGCATCTGTGGGTTGAGCATCATCTTGGGCAGGACCATCAGGTCCATTACCCCTGCTATCGCCCAAATCACGATTACCCTCTTGAAACTCAGATAGATCAATCTCGGTTGACTCCACACTGTATAAGAGGGAACAACAGGAACAAATCACAGAAAAGGTTATGACAATGATATGTGAGATGGGTTGAGCAGTACATGGCTGTTGAGAGGAGTGAAATGACAGTTATATGTGAGGAAATCTTAAAATTTTGCTGAGATCTTGCCTTATTATAGATGTTTTCAACAGTTTCCTTGCTACATCAACATGGCGTGGTTGTACCTAAAGAGAGCATCAGTTTAATAGTATATAACATGAAATTACGAAATGATGGGACAAGAACTCATAGAAAAGTACCTGAACTTCCAAATAACTTCGAGCAATGGCCTCAGACAGCCTGATCAATGCCTCAAGTTGCCTGACAGTCATACGGTAAGCAACTCTGCTACCTGGAGTTGTATCACCTCTTCGAAGTGCAACATAAGACTCGACCAATACTTTTCTTGCTTCTGCGCTCAGCTGCATTAACTAGTCCGATTAAAATGATCGATATATACCTGCAGATACTTTCTATAAATCAAATAACAAAGTCACTACCGAAAAATCAGAAACAAACCTTCGGTTTCAGTGTTTTTGCATATGCAATGTAACGTTTCAGTTGGGCAGTATTAAATGCAGGAACAATAGCATCTTCACGTTTCTGATGAACTCTCACAATATGGTGGGCAATGTGGTAATCAATCTCATCATCTGGGTCATCAATCATTACATATACCAGATCGAACCTCGAAAGGATAGCTGGAGGTAGAGCTACATTATACTGTGTGCAGGCATAACTAAATTAGTCAAGCATCATAAGTCTACAATGATTGAAAAAAGTGAATTAAGAAAAGGTCTAATTTCAAGGCTTCCAAAAATTCATTCTCTCACCTTGAGAGGTTTAGATTTGTCATAACGGCCCCCTGTCGGGTTGGCGGCAGCTAGGATTGATGTCCGGGCATTTAGAGTTGCCTGAATACCTGCTTTTGTGATACTTATTGTCTGTTGCTCCATTGCTTCATGAATTGCAACCTTAAAAAATCTCAATTTGAGTCCTAAGTACCAGAGTTAAATGTGACCAATATCACAGAAGCATGGAAGAAAAATTACCTGATCCCTGATTTCCATTTTATCAAATTCATCAATGCAGCAGATTCCATTGTCCGCAAGCATGAGTGCACCAGCCTAAAATAATTATATTGTCTTAGCAACCTGCAGTAATTCTTGCACCAGAGAAGCAACAAAAACAACCAAAAGAAAAGAGAGACAGCTTCCCTAGTTCTGTCAAATTTAACTTTATTTGCCCAAATTCATCAAAAAGATATTATCTTGACAAGAGAATGTAAGAAGATTGAAAGAAGAGGCAATGAAGAAGTTGCCAGTAAACACTCAGTAAAAGGTCAGAAGCGTGAAAAGAGTGAAGCCAATGTCTCACATTTTTCAACAGCATTGTGCAAAATAACTCCAAATAAGCAGCTTACTTGAAGGGGAAATCTTCCTCAACTCTGCATTTGCAGCCGCTAAGAAAGAGCCAACACAAAATGTCCTTACTACCAATTACATTGGAGGAGATGAATAGGAAAGGTGAATCTAGAACCGGATAGAGACCGAGGTGCGTTCTGCTAATTCCAGGATACCATCAAAGATTTTGGTATTCTCAGACAATGAACAGATTGCTACTTCATTTTATACTTCATGAAGATGCTTCAACCATAATTGCACTGTGCATTCTGCAAGTTCAGCTATTATGAAATGGCTCTAAATTGAGATTTTTTTTTTTTTTGTTCAGACTCTAAATTGAGATTCGATGGTCAAAATTGTGGCTTCTAGGTTATTACAGAAATAATTACCACTACAATATTATTGCCTTGTGTCACTGTTGCAAGATCTAAAAGTGAGAATGTGAAAAGTGGGCTTCTGCCTGAAGGACCAAGGAATATCCATTTGCAAGCAAAACACGAGTAAGAATTATTAGATTTGGTGACCGTTTGTCATTGATGGTCAACATGTCTTGCTAAAATTTTTCCTAACTAGCAAGTGTATAAAACGCCCATGATTATCTTAAGTGTTCAGTGGTCCCACATACCCCACACTCTGTGATTGCACTTAGTTGCATACAGTTGATATTTCCAATCTCATCATTGAAAAAGATGTACGCATGTTCTGGAAAAGGTAGACAGGGAAGAGGTGACAGCATCTTCAACAAGAACGATCACAAATCCGAAGTCACACCAGTCAAACAAGGTGATTTTTCTTTCATCAGAAAAACCACACTTCGTGACAAACAAAGTACATCAATCTTTCCTTAAGTGGGTTCTTCAACTTCCAGCAAGACACATGGTAGAAAAGAAATTGGATTTTGCAGGTACAAAGCACTGCAGCAGTTTAATTCTTCTTGTACCAGGAAAGATGCAAAGACAGCAGCGGACATTTTAATGCCAATACCCCATTTGCATGTAGTATATCAAACAAAAAGATATTCTAAAGATAAAGAATAACAAGCAGCTACCTCGATACAAAATTCCCCTGTTTCTGGTTCTTTAGCAACAGTTGCAGTCAACCCAGCAGCTGAAGAAGATTTTCCTGATGTGTATACAGATCTAGGAACTATGCTTGAAGTATATCTGTAAACACAAGTGAGCACGTAAATAAGTCCATACATGAAAACACAGGTTCCTTTCAGCAAGCATGATCATAGGGTTGATGAATTAGATAAAAACAGACAGCATACTTGAGGAACTGAGATTTTGCACAGCTAGGATCTCCAACAATGCAGACATTGATATCCCCTCTCAGGTTGATGCCTTCATGAGTGAGCTTGTGAACACCACTGACAAGCATAAGGAGAATAGCTCGCTTGATGTCTTGATGACCAAACACTGTTGGAGCAATGCTATTGACAAGCTTATTGAAGAAATCAGGGGTATTCCTCATTCTCTGAAATTCATCGATCTCTTCAGCCTGTGACAGACAGAGATGTGAGAAGCTGTTGGGTCAGCTGTGACTCCTCTAAGTCACTGCAATTGCAGAAGGTTGCCAGGGAAAGCCCCATTACAGGATAATTCTTCAGGTCAAACAATGTCTTAGCTACTTCGAAAGAATTCAAGTTACAAGGTCCTATTAGAAGGGACTTGATACAACTAGCAGAATTTACTGAGTCTCAACCAGAACATTTTTCATAATATCCTACATATTGGATTTCAGAATTATGAAAACCCCGACTAGAGTTTACATCATTTGAAGGTTGTTCATTAGAGACGAACCGTGAATTGCTGGTTGTCATCTTCATCAGCACCCTTCTTCCTATTTCTAATGTCAATGTCTCTTCTACCATCCAAAATCTGAACCAATGCAAAAAGAGGTAAAGTGTGCATTAGCAAATAATCCGTGCACAATTTGCTTAATTAAAATACTGATCTCCCAAGCAACCTGCACTGAATTGGCAATAAAGGCGAGCCGATAAGAGAGATCTCTCACGCCTAATGCTCGAAGACCACGCACGCCTTCCTTTCCAACAGATGATGGATTGCGCTGCGAAGCTTCCCTTCGGCACTCTGCTCTCTCGCCAGGGGAAGCCAGGGCCAATATGTCAGGTATGACAACAAGGGTACCGGTAAAAATGACCCTGGAATCATTCAGATGATCAAATTGATTCAGAAGAAGAAGCATCAAGAAGTACATAAACAAAAGAAGAAACGTTGACAAGCTAATTCTAGATAACTTCCTATGCTTAATGTGAGTAGGAGAATGTTCCATCACATTCAAGAGTTATCAGTTGATCTGTGTAACAAGTAGTCTTAAGCGTTGTCTTTCTCCAAGAAAGAGTAGTCCTAAGCATTAGACCAATTTTTTCTTTGCTCTTTTTCTCTTACTGAAAATTGCACGTTTGCAAAAAAGTAAATTCAGGTATGATCCACTCAGTTACAAATGGCCTTTGTAGGGGACATATATTTAGATACACGTCATTTCTGCTGACAATTCAGACATGGCAAAGACTCGCAGATCCAACTTGACAATTAGCATCAGTAATGGCCTAGAAATTACAGTAGGAGGAACAATTCTAGCACAGCAGTAATTTGCAATCTTGATTAGCTACCATCATTTCAAATAGATTGGCACTGGCAAGACCACATAGTCTGAGATGAACATTGTCCAGAAGAGAGCATTAGTTGGATGTTCTCCAGCTGCCATTGGGTTAGAAAGACGTGCCAAATTGCCTTTTTTAATTATTCTAAGACTCGCCTTAATTCACAGGAGATGTTCTGAAGGCCAGCCAATGGCCAGTTTAACCAGATGTGTTCTGGAATGAAATGCTGATATTGATAGCTTTGATGGCAAAAGAATTGAACTCGTCGTGTTCTTTCATGGTATGAAATTACATGCAGAGATTGGTATCTTTGCACTCTAGGATCACCTGCCTGTTACTTTTTGGGATGTCCCATCAAGAAAAGAAATTCTGGAAGACTAAAACCAAGAGCAAGGATGAAACAAAAATGATGACTGGACAATTAGGCCTGACAGTGACCCTGAAAAGTGATTGATCGATCCTTACGTGTCACCAGCTCTAGCCTGCTCAACTATGTCATGACGGAGAATGACATCCATTGATCTGGGAAGGGATCCAGCAGGTATCTCTTTGGAGGTCTCCTGCATTCTCACCCTCTGCCAGTCTGCGAATTTGCTTTCTTGGCGGAGCAATGCCCACTTCGCTCTATTTGTGCACGTAGGATCCACACAGATCGAGGGCTGCAATTGAGCACGAAATTGCAGGGCTGATAAATAAATTACTAGGAAGAGATAATGCGAACTAGTGGAAAGCACTTGCAAGGCACATAATGGGCAACCTCGGTATACTTGAATTGTTGCTCCACATTTCTTATGACGCCTCCGCAGTCCAAGCACTTGAATGTGCCCTGGAGAAGCTCCGGCCGTACTTCGCTTGTGCGAGTGACCACTCCAGTCACTGATACAAGCTTCCCTATTTCTGTGGTGGCCAGTTCCCTTAACCTATAGTTTTAGATTAATTTGATCATTTCGAGTTAATGAATTCGAGAAAAAGAGAATCGACATATGCAGTAGAAAGGGCGGAGGAATTGCTTCTAAAAATTCGAACTTTACTGTTCTTATGGGGAAGTTGAAGCAAGGGGGGGGGGGGGGGGGGGGGGGGGGGGGGGGGGGGGAGGGGAAGAGACCTCTTGGAGAAGGGGAGATTGAAGAAAGCGATGTTGATGTCCTTGTGGGGATTATCGTCGGCGATGAAGGTGGGCTTCTGCTCCATGACGAACCGCTTGCAAGCACTCTTGAGGTACGGCTCAAACCTGATCGACAGTACACATACAAGTCAAATAATCTCGAGAGAGAGGGAGTAATCGAAGCGGCGGAACAGAAATGATAAAGACAGACCTCAAGAACTCATCGGAGATGGCAGACTGAAGGAGGTCGCTGAAGTGCATGACGTGGGAGAAGTCGATGAAGATGGTGCTGGATTCGCTGGCCTTCATCGCTTCGATCTCCGCTAAGTAGTAAGGAGGTCCTCTCGAATTCGGATCTAGCGTGAAGCTGCGTTTTCGTTTTTCCTCTCATCGTGAATGGACAACACCAGCAAAGATCCGACGGAAGGAAGGAAGGAAAGGTGGTCTAGCTTACCTCTTGAGGAAGTCGAGGAAGACATCCTCGACCTGGACGGCCTTGCGGTCGACGAAGTATGAGTCCATGGGCACCGAACGATGACTTCCTCGTCGTACGCTTTCTCTGCAGAGCAGTTCCTTCTGAGGCTTGGAATGGAGGAGGAGGAGGTGGTTTGGCGGGAAGATATGGAGGGCCACCCACTGGCTCCCGCCAAAAATTGCTGATGGGCCTGGGCTGGGCTTTGCTTTTTGGCAGTCCATGTTATTTATGAACCATTCCGTGTGAACTTTAGCCATCGAACAACGTTGCCAAGACAAGATACGATAAATCTAGCACGTCCGCGTAACTTTAGTCATCACACCAACTGCCGCCATAAAACTCAAGTTCTCGACTCGATCATGCGTTTGGATTCAATCTGATTTTGACTACATCTCATCAAAGAAAGACACCATAAAACCAATTACAGAAAAGCCTCGAGCTGCAAGAGTGGCGGTACAAACGGTTCTCTGGATCATATGGACATAAGAAAATGGAAGATTCATGAGACTAGAAACAGGACCCCGAGTGCTTATAGTATCCTGTAAATATGTGTTCATTGCGATTACGATGTGTCGATTTTTCTACGACTTCAAGATCGATTCCTCGGAAAGAGAGAGTGACCATAGTGTTGTGATTATTAGCAGTGGTCAATGATTTGTAACAGTCACCACATTAGTACATCAGTTCAGCTTTTCAACTGAACCAGATAGACTGTCAAGCAATGTGAGCAGCGGGAAGAACTCGAACCAAACTCATCACCTGGCTCGTATTTGGTTTGGAGGATCCGGCACAATTTCTCCTCAATTCAAAGAGAAGCAACGATACCCTTAATTAACCATTCACCTAGAACGGTACATGCTCCCGCCGGGCAAGGAGCCGGACTACTAGAACACCAGAATCGATTTGGTCTGCTATTCTAGTACAGCTTAATCAACTGGCTAGTCTATCCTCTAAGTACCGTCCGACACCCGTCAAGAACTTTGGTTTGGTCCGTGATATAGCGCCAATGGACTCGCACCTAATGTCCACAGAACGGCTTGCATGCACCTGTGCTTCTGTGTTGATGCAAATGTTGGATGAATTCTGAGAATTTCTACGCAGGGTTGCTCGCGGCATTCAGGTGGGAATAAACAATATCAGGACTCTCGAATTAGTTAACAAGAAAAATCTAACTTCAAGAAGTTCTTACGGCTATAAGATCCACAAGCTTCATCAATCAATTAGAAAGAGGCTTTTATGCAATTCACGCGTAGGAATCAAGACTTGCCTTCTCCAAATCCATCATTCTATTGTTGAATACATGGAAAAGGAGATCGCACGCCTGCCTGGATGATGGCCTCTCCTGTGGGGCAGTTTTTGTGCACTGGAGTGCGATATCGAGCACTTGAAAAGCTGCATTCTCTTCCCCGGCCAAGAGTGGCCTCAATGCGGGGTCTATCAACTCTTCCCGAGCCAAACCCTGCATCTCGATATGTGTCTCCACCCATCTGACCATGTCCATGTCTAAACCGAAAGGTGCGTCTGTCGGCGTTTTCCCGCTCACGAGCTCCATCAGCACAATTCCCATACTGTAAACATCGCTTTTTTCAGTTGCCTTCATGGAGTACGCGTACTCTGAAAGAAAGCAAAGCAACTAAGTAAGAAGAGCCTGTACAATCTTTCCAAAAATTAGACTGGAACAAAGCTGTTAAGACCTAGGCAGTATCAACTTTTTAAGTACCTGGAGCAATGTAGCCATACGACCCCGCAAACCACGAATTGGACTCGGTGTCTAGTGATTCGTAATTCTCCACCAGGGATTTCGCAAGCCCAAAGTCACCTAGGTGTGCCTCCATGTTAGAGTCCAGCAACAAATTGCTAGATTTGATATCCCTGTGAATGATCGTTGGAGCACAGTCATGATGCAGGTACTCCACGCCTTGAGCTAATCCCAGTCCTATGCGCAACCTTGCTTCCCAATCGAGGCTCCTTTGCTTCTTCCAATTCGCTGGCTTCTGGTGCAACCAATCCCATAGACTTCCATTCTCCATGTACTCGTAAATTAACAGATTGGAACCTGCTGCCTTGTTGCTGCAGTAGCCAATCAATTTCACTAGGTGTCTGTGCCGGACCCTGCCCAGCGTCTTGACTTCCCTGACGAAGCTCCTATTTGATAGGAGATCTTCCCTCCACGATATCTTCTTAACTGCCACAGTTTCCCGGGTAGGCATCTCAGCCCTGTAGACTTTACCGGATCCCCCCGAACCAATCATGAACTCATCACTAAGGTTGTCGGTGGCTCCCATAATATCTTCCCATCTAAAGTCTTGCTTGGCAGCGCCCTGGTGGAAGAGTAATCTCCGATGTGCCTGGGAAGAACTGGTAGAGGACACCAAGTTCACTCCGTTAAATCTTTTGAAAGCCTCGCGCCTGCTCTTCAAGAGCAGGGCAATACCAACCACCAGAAGAGCAATGGCTGCCAAGGTTGACACTGCTGAGATGATCACGACTGCAGATCCACTCAGACTTGACTGCTGGTTGCCGGATATGAAGCTGTTGCATGGGACAAGAGGACTCCCACAAAGATGCGGGTTCCCTTGGAATGCCTGAGCTGGCCACCGTGAGAACCGCTTCCCCAGATTGCCCTGAAGCTTGTTGTAAGAGAGGTCAAGCTTGCCCAAGCTGCTCATTTCGCCAACTTCCAAAGGAACTTCTCCAAACAGCCGATTGTGAGATAGATCAAGTGCTTCGAGTTTTGACAGCGTGGCTATAGAGGGTGGGATTTGGCCGCTGAGGTCGTTGTGGCTCAGATCAAGGATGCTTTGCAGATTCTGGAGTTGTCCAAGTTCCACAGGAATTTCACCAGTGAAGTTGTTCTCAGAGAGTCGAAGCTCATAAAGCTTGCCTAACTTCCCTATGGATGAAGGGATAGGTCCAGAGAGTTGGTTGCGGTTGAGGTTGAGGACATTGAGTGAGGCAAGATCACCAATTTCAGCAGGGAGAGTTCCATTCAGTAAGTTTGCGTCGAGAGAAAGCACCAACAGCTTGGAACATTCGGACAGCTGTGGAGGAATGGGGCCGGTAAAGCTGTTGCTCGAAAGCTTAAGTTCACCCAACTGCGGCAAGCTCCCAAGCCACGATGGAACAGGCCCGGAGAGAAGGTTATCGTTCAGATCAAGATGGGTCAATTTCTTGCACAAGGAGAGTTGAACAGGAACGGGTCCGGTGAGCAAATTTCCTGATAGGTCAAGCAACGAGAGCTCACGGATCTTCCCCAAGGTCCATGGGATACTCCCGTTGAGTCGATTGTTCCCTAATCTAACTCTTTCCAGGAAAGGCGAATTACCCAGTTGGGGAGGTATTTCGCGCTCAAAGGAATTACCTGTGACATCAAAAGAAAGGAAAGAGTGCGAGCTACACAAGGCAGAGATGCTGCCATCGAATCTATTTTTGGAAAGGTTGACCCTGGTCAGGTTCCTTAGATTAATTAGAGAGTCGGGAAGATTACCGCCGAGAGAATTGTTATAGAGCATGAGCTGCTCCAATGCCAGGAGACTCCCCAGTGTTGGTGGAATACCGCCGGACAGAGCATTGTCAGCCAAGTCCAGAATGGTTAGTTGGTGGCAGTTGCCTAAAGCCGCGGGAATTTCTCCTGCAAGCTCATTCTGCCTCAAGTGAAGAAGATTAAGCTGATCTAGCCTCCCAATGCTGTCAGGTATTCCCCCACTGAAGTGATTTCCAAAGAAATCGATCATTTGCAAGCTCGAGCAGTTGCCTATCTCCATGGGGATCTCCCCGCTGAAGCGGTTGTCGTAGAGATACAGCAACTGGAGCTCACCAAGCATCCCAATCTCACGCGGCAGGCTCCCCTCCAGATCGTTGTGGTACAGAGCCAGGGCCTGCAGGCTGCTGAGATTTGCTATGGATGGAGAAATGGAGCCCACCAAGCTGTTGTTGTGGAGATAGAGATCTGTCAAGGCGACCAACTCATATAGCTCGACGGGGATGGCACCGGTGAGGGTGTTGTTCGAAAGGTCGAGCTGCTTCAGAGCGCTGCAGTTGCTCAATTGCGGGGGAATGGAGCCAGAGAGCTGGGCCTGAGCCAGCATCAGGTGCTCCAGATGAGTGGCATTGGAGCACAAGGCGGTGGGAATGGTGCCGGAAAGGTTGTTGTTGGAGAGAACCAGGTAAACAAGCTCCCCCATGGTCCCCAACTCGGCAGGGATGCCGCCGGTGAGCCAGTTCAACGATAAATCCAGATTCTGGAGCTTCCGCAGGCGGGCCAGGGATTTTGGGATGGGACCCTCCAGCTGATTCCCCAGCAAGTTCAAGTAGTGCAGCTCGCTCATCTCGCCAATCATCTCATCAATCTCCCCGGAAAGGCTGTTGTTCGCCAGGTTCAGCAGCCCAAGATTCCCGAGCCGGCCCAATTCCCTCGGGATGGATCCGTTGAGGCCATTGAGCGCAGCGGCGAACAGCGTGAGGCTGGTGCAGTTGCCTAGCTCAGGCGGGATGGGGCCGGTGAGCTGGTTCTGCTGCAGGATGAGGTTCTGCAGCAATGGGAGCAGTCCGAGCTGAGGTGGGATGGGGCCGTTGAGGCTGCAGGAGGCCAGGCCGAGAGTAACGAGGCTCGCCAGGCCGCCCAAGGACGGAGGGATAGGGCCTGTGAGGCCAGGGTTGTCACCGATGCGGAGGACACGGAGGGAGGAGAGGGAGCCGAGCTGAGGAGGGATGGCGCCGGAGAGTTGGTTGGAGAAGAGGAGGAGGGACTGGAGGGAGGAGAGGTTGGAGAGAGCAGGTGGGATCGGCCCCGTCAGGCTGTTGGAGGAGAGGTCAAGGTGGAGCAGGTTTCCTAGGCGGCCCAGGGACGGCGATATCGACCCCGACAGCGAGGACGCCGACAGGTTCAGGGCCACCACCTGTTGTCGAAGCCGATCACAAGACACGCCGGTCCACGTACAGAAATTCGGGTTGCTCGGAGACCAGCCGGACAACACTTTCGGGTCTTCTTCCACAAACGACGCCTTGGCCTCCAAAAGTATTCTCATGGTCGTCTCGCCATGTCCCAACGAGCAGAACAGCACCAGAAGCGCAAGGATTACAGCAACCCGATTATCAAGAGCTCTGCGAGGCATGAACAATATCGCCATTGCTTTCGCTCAGCACAACGCGCATCTACTCCGCCATCTGCATCGCTAGCAAAAGCATGGAATACAACGCGGGTCCCCGCGATGGTTACGGCGGAGTTAAGCGCTCCTGCTGAGGCTGGTGGTGGTTGTAGGAGGTGGAGGCAGGGGATGGGGATGGGAAGGGGTGCATGGATTCGAGTGCTTGCATGCGTTGGAAGTGGAAAGGGGTGGGGGTATTGGCAGAGTCTTTAAAGACCCACTTTGCCTTGAAATGCCACACAGCACGGGCCTGCTAAGCTGTTAATGAACCGCCATGAAGGACCACCGAACAGAGGAGAGAGACAGAGACAGAGAGAGAATTAATGAGAAACACAGGATGGGATAAACAAGGTCAAAGAGGGGTCAGAGAGGATGGGTCTAGAGGTGGATGCATGCAGCGTGAGAAGAGTCGTAATGAAATAGGGAAAAAAGGGGCTGCTATCCAATCTGTGACTAACTCCAAACCGGGTGATCATATTTGTTATATTGCGAATTATAGATAAGCTAGCAATCTCAATTATTGATGCAATTACACCAGCTGATAATGGGTAACTTCATTTGGCCCGTTTGGGTACTCGAACTTCCAAGTGCAAAGAAAAGAAAAGAGGAGAGAGGAAAGATGCAGTGGTTGAATTGCTGATGTTTTAGTTTTTGCTGCTTCTCAGTGTGTTCGCTCCTTAAGAGTACCGAAACCTCCGTTCGAAAGAGAGCGGTTGAGTTCCCCCTTTTGCCATTCTTTTGGGTTTTGCTTTGGCACTGTATAGAAAAGAAAACGATAGAAAAGTTTGGAAGGTTTCACCAAGTCAAAAGCAAGACACCACCACGTCCACGTCCACGTCCACGCTCCCAAACAATTCATCAATGATTCTGGCGTTCATGAGCTCGATGCATTTGAGCCTTTGATGTTAAAGGGTCTTCAGGCGAGATCCACACGATCCGAGGGTCGGGATGCACTGACCTCACATGTACCCGAAGCATCCTAAAATGTACCAGGTCATCATCCGTGATATTCCTCTAGTGTACCCTGCAGCAAACTTCCAAAGTCCAACAAACTCCAACTCCACCATAAAATAGGCCCCTCTTTTATTTATATCTTTGCAAGTCTCCCACCCCCTCTTGTTATTCTTTGCTCACAACTTCAAACCTCCACTGGAAAAGAATCAGATCATAATACCAACAAGGCAACAAGTACCCTTTGGTTGACTTCTTCTCTGTCTCTATCCTTTCTCAAACCCTCTCCCCCTTTTGACTCCCAGCTTCTCCATCGGTTGAGCTACAGTCCTACAAATGGCTGTAGTAAAAATCTGTGATCTGATGCGGGTGGTAATCATTTCCACCATTGCATCACTCGTTTCTCCTTTACAGCTTTATGCCATTTGATTTGGTCGGAGCAAAATCACATCATTTTTAGAAACCAGACTCGTGATTCTACCGCGCTTCAGAAGCATCTCCTTAAGGTGGTCCAAGATAAGATTTCTACCTTCAAAGGAGTGGATGACACCGCCCGAAATAGGCGTATCCTCAACTCCTGGAGCTGTTCCCTTTCGGTCTTCTCTTGATCTGTTGTTGTTGTGTCCGGCTTGCAGCTGCTCCAACCTTGTTGTTTCTCCGAGGGTTTGTTTCTTTCGGGGGTTTGTTCCCCCTTGCTTAGCTCTCTGCGCAGTCCATCCTCTCGGCCCTGCACCTGCCTCTATAGTTGTGTAGATCCGAGTGGAGGGTCGTTCGGCTTGGACCCACGCGCTACGGTTTTAGGTTGTACTCATTTTTGATCAGTCTATCCGATACTTACCTTTACCAAAAAAAAAAAAAACTATTGCTTGGTCTAAGAAAGGTGAAATCTTGTCTAGAAAAATGGCCTTTCACAGTTAAAGTCCAACCCAACTCGACTCGGGCCCGACAATTACCACGGAAAATGCCAAACGCAACTCCTTTTGCCCGACCAACAATTCATCTCAAATCCATCATGTCTCAAAATTTTTCTCACTTCACCGGTCATAAAATTTGTCTCACCAACCCTATTTTGGTTAACAATTTACCGAATAGCTGATTCTAGTCATTTAGCTAATCTCTAGTAAGTTTGTAGAGTATGTATAAGTTATAACACAAGTAGTTATGTTCTATCAGTGATAGATACAAGATTTATCAAGAGAGAAAATGTGTAGAGAGTTGCAACAGTGTTGCAGATTGAACTGGCCTATCATCTAAGTATCAACATATATATATATATATATATATATATATATATATTCAATCTCATTCGTTCAATGACACCATGGACAAATTTTTGGGCATAAGATCGATCTCATAATGTTTATTTCCAAGCCATACCTATTAATGAGAAAAATAATTCCTAGTAAAGCTTAAATTATGTTGAGTATGAATCAAACTTTGACACTTCATGCTGCCATAAGGTCAGTGTCAACCATTAGATTGAGCATAACAAAATGGTTATCGTCAGGACTACTAGACCGTAGGATTATGCGTGCCAACGAATAAAAATTTCAGGTCAAGAGGGCTTGGCTAGTAGATCTTTCTAGCTCGAAAGTTCGTCTTTCACTAATGTAAGGTCATCATATTGTACTGATGATTTGAATGACTGGGTTAAACAAAGGATCGACATGATATTGTTCTAGCCAAAAAGAAAGAGAAAGGGCAATTAAAGATCTTTAAAACCCCATTAAAAAAAGGGAGATTTGACTGGGGAGGATCAATCAAGACTTAGTTCTCCATCTTTATTTCAATTATGGATAGTCAGCCGAATTCAAGTGGACTCAATAAGGCACGACATGTTGGAATTGCCCCCAAAATCATACGGTGAGGATTCTCTCAACTCCCGTGACACCCCAAATAATGGCCAATCAGCCATCTCTTTTGTTCCGTTCGATGGGCCATGAAATATTTATAATTAAAAAAAAAGGCACAAATTCCACTATTATCAGCAATAGGGCAACCAATCAAAGATTCCGCTACAACCCATGAAGCATTGGAACTATCCGATACGTGGCCATCAGGTAGGGCAATTGCGATATAAAAATTGGTCAAGATGCTCATTTCCAACATGAAAACGACAATGGCGATGACCATGCATCCCCCCAATACTTCTCTAATATGCACGAGATTAATATCAGCAAGACCCTGATAGTTCAAGTTATTAGGAAAGAAAAAGAAATTCTGACACCCTAGAGGGAAAAAAAAATAAAGATTTCATATATTATTCAAATCACGTATGACGCACATTCCCAATGGGAATGACATTTGGCATCAGAGTTTTCTCGTGAATATTCACTCACTGGCTGTTTTTCGTTCCAAAAGCAATAAAATTCACACTAACATCGTCGGAAAGAGACCATCTTCCTGTCAAGGGGTTGTACACAAATCCAGCCATCTCTTTGACCTGGATGAATCCGAGGATGGACGACCAAGATTCAGTAAACATATATCGATCATATTATAAAACTGAGGCATAGCGAAAACATGAAAGGGTCAAAAAGCATGCAATCATGGCTTACACGGATGGAAGAACGTCGTAGGATCAACACTAGCTCCTCAGGGGTAAGAAAACTCGACCACTGGTGTGTACCTTTCGGAAGCTGGAATGTAGAAATGCGAAGATGCATTGCCTTGTTAAATTCTAGATCTAACTGGCAAGTGATGTCTACTAGTTAATTATTTTCACACCTCATTCTAATCTCATCGTCTGCTCACGCAACCATTAATCTAGAAGAGAACAAACTAGCTGAAACTGCAAGTGAAACTGCTGAATTAAAAGAATCATCACGCAGTCAAAATTTTGCAGTTATCTACACTATTTCACCAAGGAATTTCCATGGTGAAATGAATATCAAACCACTTACAAATTTCCTAACCCATAACGGAAGAAGACTCGCCGCATCTCTTACTTTTGCCCACCCGCATTTGAATTTTAATGGCCAGACCAATGTCTCCAGTGCTACATTAGAAGATAACATGCATTTTGAAACGTGTTGAAGAACAGCAGAAACTACTTACGCAATTATACTTTTGCAATGGAATCGATAGTAGAGATATAGTCAGGGAGAAAGGAAAAGAAGCATACCCAATGGAGGAGATACTCGGCAGCAACAATAGCAGTTGCATATGCTCTCATAGAGCGGTTAATAGTTGAAATTACCATAGCTCCCTCAGGAATAGTCAATGCTGAGAGTGACTTACAAAACTCAGCAGGATCTGCCACATGCTCTATCACCTGTAGTCATTCAAAAGTGCACTTACATAAAAACCCTTTTATCATTTATTGGATCCATAGTAAAAAGAATGCAATCAAGCACTCATGACCGAAAAGTTATATAGGATTGTGCTGCTGTACCCTGAAAATTCATTCCACGATTGAAAAGCAGAAAACTAGAAGGATGAGAAAGTAATGAAGCAAATCTGTTATGAAAGCACCTAGAAGATCATAATTAAACATTAAAGAAAGAGGTTGAATAAGCGTGTGGTTCTGGCAGGGAATAGGTACCTCCAAAGAGATCACTGCATCAAACTTCCTTTGTTCTTCAACAAGCTTTTCTGTCCATTGCAAGAATCAAATAAGCTTTCGCGATTCGTGTTTTGACTGACGAAATATTATGAGTAAATAACTTTCTCTAATATTATGAGTAAATAACTTTTCTGACATTTAGGAAAATGTTCTTTCTACGATCACTTTTGAGTTCTGACATTACAAACTCCAGATATAAATCACTGCTCAGATATAGAATCCTGCTAAACGGTAACTATAACGCTAAGGACAGCAATCCACAGACCTTAAGCAACAAGAGAGGGGACTCCTGAAAAAACACAAGATAATCTGAATCCAAAAGAGAACTACCTTAGAGAGAGACTTTCACGCATCACAGTACCAATACTATGCTAACCACAGGACTTGCAAGCAGTAGGTGTGGTACATTGTGGATTGATGGCTACATAATCACCAATCATGATGCTATCCTTCAATACTTCCAGCTAGGCATTCTTAGATCAAACATTAGAACAGATTGGTTTTTGCATGGACAAAAATGATAACTAAGAGAGGAGCCTCAGAAGTGGACGAGTCAAAAACTTGACAGAGAAATGGAGTTCTCCCCTCAGACGGAACATCTATGTAAATAACTACCAGAACGAAATGCTTGATCTACGTGTAAGATGAACATACCAGCTGTTGTACAGCAATATTCAATCGTTGAAGTCACTGGACCCAAATCCTGTGTTTATAAAGAATGTTACCATCCAGATAAAACTTGCAAGTTGATCATGATCATTAGCAACAATTGCTTTCAGCTAATTAAGAAATTACACTTTGTAATATCACTCTAGTCCAAATATAAATCAGGGTAAAAAATCTGTAATGACCAATAATTGTTTACGGACACTCAAATGTTATGGGATTATCTTACCCAGTGATTCAAATGTTAACCAGCAAAACCTTTTTAAAAGGATTCACAGCATCAATCAAGTACTTAATTATCAAGTAAAATGTACCGAAGGCTTCATAGCTAACAACAATGATAATCAAATAAAGAACGATCAGAATAACAAAAGGACTGAACGATAGTAAAGTTGTGGACTCATAGTCAATTACACAATCTGCCAAAAAATTCTCAATAGCTGGAGTAACTCATTAATTAATGAGACTCTTCCCAAGTATTGAACATGCGTTATGTGTTGCTTAGAATATTCAGACCATAGGCATACCGAAGCTTCAACCCACTCAACCTACAGCTGGAAGAACAGCCAAGTGGGGGTAAGAAAAAAGTTTCTCATTTTAATATCTTAACGACACCGGGCTAATGGAATGCCTTATTAATTCCCAGGTTTACTGCAGCAGTGGACCCGGATTCACTCTCATTTTTTTCTATTGCCCCAAGAGAGGGAAAAACTTGAATATATACCAAGCAGTAATAAGGGCGAGAAATTGATTTAATTAAAAGCGGAGTAAGGCAAGAAAGGCTAGTCCGGCAACTGCTGGCTGTCGACGAGGAGTCAAGTGGCAACCGTAGGCTTTTTCTTTGGATTTTACACTGAGAATCCAATGAATTTAATGCATGTACATAGGCAAAATGTTTTTACAGCTCCAAGAGAATGTTCTAATTTCTATATAATCTATACTAAAGATACTCACAACAGAAGTCAATCATTTTAGTAACTCATGCTTTGAAACTTTCTCAAGAAAATGTCCATGTTGTGATGGAGAAATGTGCATACAGCATGAATGCGTGCAATCTTGATGTTTTTGTCTACAGCATCCACACCTGTTACTGAAGCTCCCATCCTGGCCAATGGCTGAAGAGGCAAAAAGACAAGTATTAATTGATAGCCCTCTCTGCTTGAACCATCGAGGATAGTAAATAGTATCCAAATATACTGACTGAACTCAAAATGCAAGATATTTGGAATTGAACGAGCACCAATATCATGTTATGTCAATGAAATAAGTACAGCATGCTCTCTGCTAACCAAACTCTAGCCATGAATTACAATTGAATGACTGTCCAGACACCTTTCATGCTCCCACAGCAATAAAATGAAACTTAATTACAATGCACACCAGCCAGCACATCAACAACAGTCAACATACAGTACAACAGAGAATTAACCGACCACTTGCATGACACATAATACCTATGCAGTAACGTTCCTCTACCAAAATTATGCTATCATTGGCAAAGAAAAGCTTTCTTTTCTTTCTCAGGGTAAATGCTACTGCCTTCTCGCATTTTTTTATGACTCAAACCATGTGCACAAAATAAACTAACACAGCACAAGACAAGCCTTGTGATTGCAACAGTCCTAGTCAATCTTCATGTTGCTCATAGAGCAAAACCAGCAGCTTGACGGTTGGCAAGCAGCATTTTTGCCAAAAGGGGCATTTTACCAAGCTCCAACATATGGTGCTGCAACCACTGCCACATCAACATTGCCAATGACTTGTGTCCATATTCTTGATATTAATGTGACGGAAGCTACCTCAAAGTCCAGCTTCTAGCATCGATTGATAGAGATATTTAGATACAAGAACTATTGAAGAAACTTCAACACAGCCTAAGATAAAATCCTTATCTCAACTATTAAGAAAATGTTCATATTGTAGCACAACAAAATCAGCCAATAAGATAGCATGTGGAATGGTTACACCTTTTCAAGAGAAAAGGGAAAGAGGGAAAAAAAAAAAAAAACCTTGACCTCATTATTGAGTATGATATGATTGCAGCTGTCTACCATATGACTATGGCAGAATTAGATGTACCAAAATGCTCCATTAGAGGTACGCAGACAGATTGAATGGCCACAGGCAAGCAATGACTTCGTTATACAAGCATGAATAAGACCAACAAGCTGGCTCAGCATTTGACACATTGAACCTTCAAACACTACTATCTAGGACCTTTGCAAAGGTCGTTAGTCCCATCTTTTATCTAGCTATCGACACATTGAACCTTCAAACACTGCTGTCTAGGACCTTCCCCGAAGGTGCTTAGCCCCATCTTTCATCTAGCCATTCATGTAAAGTAGATAAACAAGGGGAAGAATGAACGTTATACCTCTGAAAGAATTCCACCACCACAACCAACGTCTACAATTTTCAAACCTTCAAAAGGCCTCGCAGAGGATGGATCCTTCCTGAATCAAGAAAAGTCAGCCAAATCTGCAAAATATGGTTGGCATGGACAAACCATTTCATTCTGATAGAAAAATGTCATCGAAAAAAGAAGAACAGAGTGCAATGTATCTCATGGAACCACGCTAGCCGATCGAGTTATAAGTGCTAGATGTCAATCGACTGAAATGATTGCTTGAAATTGCAATTGTTGAAGTTCTGTCTTGAGCTATTGAGTTCAACTAAATGTGGTGAACTTGAAACCTCATCTCGTTTATTAGGTGTGAAGCAATTATATGCAGTAATTTAACTTGATTGTTCAAACAAGTTGCTAATAGCGAAGGATCAAACTTAACGTACCCAAAATGTCGACAAAGAGTGGAGCGAATGAAAGCAAGTCTTGTAGGATTCATCAAGTGCAGAGGCTTAAAAGGGCCTTCAGAATCCCACCTATTCACAGCCCGCGGAGAGACCAATTATCATCACATTCGCACGCTAAAGCAACGCAAGATACTCCTCAACCTCACAACTTGCAAAATATAAGAACCACGCATTTCGAGGACTTTGAATTTCCAATAGTTCCAGCAAAATCGAAGCGCCTCAACTCTTAAGTAACTACAGCTAAGCTGTTTCAGCTGCTAAATTTTTTTTTTTTTGGGGGGGGGGGGGGGGGGGGTTGAATCAGAATTCAGGCGAACGAAAAAAAGCCGCCAAATCAGGAATATCGCCGTTTACGAAAGACACGAATTGGCAATCAACGAGCTGACCATGTATCGGCGATGGCGGAGAACTTGGCCAGCTCGGGATCCTTCAGAGACGAGCGAACAGAGGAAATCTTCACATTATGCTCGAACTTCCCGGAGCTTCCGGAGGATTGAGGAGCTGGCGAGGTGGAAGCGGAAGGAGAGTCCCCGGTCGCGGCCGCAGGAAGAGGCCGAGGAGCGACGTCGGAGAGGAGCCTCGAGCAAGTGAAGGCAGCGAGGTTTGGTGAAAGCGTCTGTGGAAATTTCAGACGTGCAGAGACGGCGTGGACTCCGTGGAGGAGCTTCGACGCCATGGCGGTCTGCTACAGCTCAAGGGACTCGACGGAGGGAAGCGAGTGGAGCGATGGTGGGTCGTGTCGTCGATGAGAGAGAGCTCAGAAGCGGTGACGGCTGGCATGTGTGGGCCGGTACTAATGGGCCTCCCACAGGCCCGTTTGTGTGATGGATCAGCCCAATGGGTTGTTTCAAGCATAAAGGGGTACGTCATTCATGTCAAGCCCAATGCTGATCAAGTGCCAATCAAACTTGGTATTTGTCTCAGGGTTCTCACTTAGAAGGGATCTTTATGAACACCAACTGGGGTTTTCTCAACTTATAGTAGAGATTAGTTAATTCGATCTGCACTTTCGAGATCAGAACAATTCATTCGTAGAAGAATGGTTGCGTATGAAGGTTGATGGTTTTGCTATTTCAACCCTAAGAAAATCGTCCATTTTATTCACTATTCCAAGGAAATTCTCTCTCTCTCTCTCTCGATATATATATATATATATATATATATATATATATATATGGATTTTTCATTAAATTATGTCCTACTTGATTGGCATCAAATTCCCAGTAGCCAAATAGCTAACATGCACCTTTGATTTATTATAAACGCATACACAGTTTCCTAGTGAGATCAAACATGAACCTGATCCACACAAGTATACTTCGTGATGAAAACTACACCTCAAACGCAGCAATATGGTACCTGCCTTTGCACGTTAGACTCTGATAGACAGTTAATGACTTTGGAATATAACTAAAATAACGGATACAGCTCGTTCGATTTTCCCCTTATTTATCATGTTGCTCCTCGACAGTATCCAAAAAGCAAGTGAACCGACAGGTCTCCCTCAACTTGCAGTCGTTTCGAATCTTTGATCAGAGAGAGGATGATGCCCCACACTTTCAACACTATCTTCTGACTCATAGTCACGGACTTTAGTAGGCGATCTTCACCAGTAGTCACCGCAAGAACATTTCCCGTCCCTGAAATGATGGAATCTCCTCACATCCCTTAATATGATCTCCCTGTCCTCTATCTGGGAGATATACTTGGTAGCCGCATGACAGTCATTGCAAACTCTGAGGTTCTTGGCTACTCTGATGGTCATCCCCGGAGGAGTGTTAAGGATACCAAAAGCTATAGCAAGCTTCTCGCTGTGTCCACAAAGTAATGCCTCCTTTTCCTCTTCGTTGACATTGTGCAGAACGCAGGAAGTATCAGGCACGTATCCTTCTTTCCTCATTCTACCTGACAATGTCTCTAAGAATCGGTGGAGCTCCTGACTTTGCGGATGTGACGATTCCCCTGCTATGAACTTGTGAACCTCATCCCCGAACTCAATCCAACTGCACCCAGGTTCTTTTCTTACTCCCCTTTCCTTCATCTTACGCCTGACATCCATTGCCTTGTCCCAAAGTCCTGCAGAAGAATAAATGTTCGACAGTAGCACATAATGGCTAGCCACATCTGGCTCCAACTCAAGGAGATTTGTAGCCACGATTTCCCCAACCTCCAGATTTTGATGAATTCGACAAGCACCAAGCAAGCTGCTCCAGGCACCCGTTCTGTCAAATTCAGAAGGCATGGAATCAATCAAACAAAAGGCTTCAGCTACTTGACCTGCTCGACCAAGTAAATCGACAACACAAGCATAATGATCTGGCAATGGTTCCGCTCCATATTTACCTTTCATGCTGTAAAACAATCGCATCCCCTCTTCAACCATTCCAGAGTGACTGCATGCAGCAAATATGGCAATGAAGGTAACTTCATTGGGCATCACCCCTTCACTATTGGCTCCATCCTCCACCATATTGTTGAATAATCGCAATGCTTCCTCACCCTTGCCATGCATGCCATAGGCCATTATAATGACATTCCAGGTGATTATATTTCTAACCGGCATTTGGTCAAACATTCTTCTCGATAAGTACAAGCAGCCACATTTTGCATACATATCTACTAATGCACTTCCCACTGCAACATCAAGTGCTAAGGAATTTCTGGTGGCATAACCATGGATCTCCTTTCCCTTCAGAATAGCCGCTAGTGAAGCACAACCCGGAAGCACCGTCATTAGGGTGACCGAGTTGGGTCTCCAAAAACGTACATTTTCCTCGTTGTACATAGCCTCTTCCTTGCTGGTATCTTTCCCTCTACTCTGCATCGTCATCAACAAAGCAAGTGCACTTTCGTGGGATTCAGAAATAACATATGCAGTTATCATTGTGTTCCAAGAAACTAAATCTCTGACTTCCATGCTGTCGAAGATAATTCTAGAAATTCCTATTTTCCCCATTCTAGCATACATATCCATGAGTGCATTTTGCACATACATATCGCTTTGCAAACCCTTCTTTATAACATATCCGTGAATGCTCTCTTTGACGGAGAATGCTTTGCAGCGTGCACATGCAGGCAAGATGCTTGCGATGGTGGTAGCATTTGAGCTAAGCCCCCAAATCGCTTCCATCTCTAGGAACAGCATCAAAGCCTTATGATCCTGTTCATTTTGTGCATAGCCAGCAATCATAGCATTCCAAAGCCCAATTTGCCGATTGGATAAACTGTCAAAAACTCGACGACCACTTTCAATCTGCCCACAGTTGCAGTACATGTCAACTAAAGCACTGGCCACAAAAGAATTCCCAATCAAGGCCCCATTCCTCAAGGCATAAGCATGTATTTCCCTCCCTGCATTTAACATCTGCAATTGGGTACAAGTAGGAAGAACACTAGCTATCGTTACTCCATCAGGACTGATTCCATCTTGAACCATGCGAACTAAGAGCATCAAAGCTTCCGAGAAGCATTCATTTTGGGCAAACGAGCTTATGATGGTGTTCCAAGAAATCAAATCACGGTCTTCAAACAATTCGAATAAGGCCTTTGAGTCGCCCACCCTTCCCAACTTCGAGTACATGGCCATCAAAGAGTTGTTGGTAAACGTTTTCCAATCCCCTTTCCTCAAACTATAGGCATGAACCTGCTTCCCGAGCTTCAAGCCAACATCGCCTTGCGGCAAGTTTGAGCATGCATGCGCCAGACTCACCAAAGTGAAGGAACTGGGCTCCCAATTTTCCGACACCATCGAACGAAAGCAATCTAACGCAAGAACCCACTCCTCATCCCGACAGAGAGCGGCGAGCATAGAGTTCCAAGAAACTTGGTCCCTCGCAGGTATTCTGTCGAACAGCTTGAAGACGTTATCGATGTCGCCGCACTTGTCATACATGGTCAAAAGGGTATTGGCAACGGTAACGCAAGATTGCTCGTACCCAAGTTTAACAGCATGGGCGTGAATCTGCCTCCCAAGATTGAGGTCCTGGAGGCCCGAGACGGCCCTGAGGACAGCAGGGAAAGCGAATTGGTCGGGAGTGATACCGGCAAGAGCCATCATGTCTGCGTAGGTGGAGATGGCTTCTCCGAAAAGATTTGATCTGGCTTGGGAGCGGAGGGATTCGATCCATGAAGAGCGAGGAGGCGTGGAAAGCGAAGGGTGCGGAGGAGTAGGAAGAGAATAAGAGGAGATGGGGACGGTGTTGCTGGGTGCCGGCTGAGGAGAGACGTGGGAAGGGTGGTGGGGTGGGATGATGGAAGAGGAGGTAGAGAGGGAGTGAGTAGGAATGGGAGTGGGAATGGAGGACATTCCGGGCGTTGTTTACCGTTTGAGACGACGACTCCTCTGCTGCCGCTCTGCTTTCAACTGGATAACGTCGGCCGTTTTGAGTGGCGCGCGCCCGCCAGACAGTACGAGGACGCGGACTTACCAAATCTGTCTCCATTTGAACCATTAAGTCAGAGCGGCTAACTTGGATACTAAATGGTCCGATTACCATGTCCCATTTACCTGTCTGTCTATCTCGAATGCGATTGCGGCGGCTCCGGCTCCTCTCTACGTCCTAGAGTCAAATCGATCGATCGAAGCACAAGCCATGGTGATTTCTGTCATGTATTTACCACACGGCCGATTCAACTTCGGTCTTTAATAACGGGCAATAATCGCGATAGCTGACTCCGGTCCAGATTCAAAAAGTTGTTCTCATGTCTACATATGCTGCCTATCATTGGGAGCGATTTTAATCTCTCACAGATAGCAGAAGTAGCAACAATAATAATATGATCCCAACACCTACCCAATCTACTTCCCACAAATTTGGTCCATCCAGATTTAACTAAGAAAAGTCTGACAATTTGCAAGAGACTCGAACCACATCCAAACCTGCGAACATCAAAATTTTTTTAACTTTCTCAATCCCACTTAGGTTGGAAATCGGACAAAATCGAAATCCAAGTGTACCCGAATCCGACACGAAGAACCCAGGGGAGACGCCTATTGTCTCACCTGACATTTTCTAGACATTTGCGGTTTCTCACAATCTCATCTCATGCATGCAACTCCTCCTCTCAACTCCAAAGCCTCGTTCCTCATCGAAGAGGCCACAAAAATCTGCGATTTTCACATCTTCTCAAACCATTTCGGGCTTCTCTAATACTCGGGGAAGATTTAATGGGGAATCTAAGCCATGAAAATAGACACCAGAGTCTCCCTGATAAATTCAATCGCTCCATTTCACAAGTGTAACATCTACGTTCTCCCACATTAGCGAGAAGCTTAGTTGAAATCAAGGCAAAAGATGGTACTACAAAAATAGCTACATCCACATCCATGTAAAGGCTTAAGTACTTTAGAAAGCCCAGAAGCCTGCTTATAAAATTACGTCTGTTTACAGAACAACAAAAAAACTGGTCTAAGATCTTGCCCCCTATCGTTGAGAACTATAAGAAGCAAAGTCATAGCTATACAAAGTCAGCACTGCTTTTTTTGGCGGGAAAAGAGGTCTCGTGGATGAACTTCAGCTCGTATCCTCCAGAGAGATAAGTTGTTCCTCGAGACACTCGGAACTGGTTATCACAACGCGGGAGTATAATAAGTCAATTTGGAATGTTGCTTGGATGCACCAGCAAGGCTTGAGCATCCACCTTCAACATTCGTTTTCCAGACGCATGGATCATTAATCGAGAGTCATATACCAGAATCATGAATCAGTACCATTGCGCATGGTATAATCCATCCCGTGACCCAAGCCACGACCCCCAGCTCTCCTGCTGCCCATGTGAGTATCCCATATGGTTTTGTCTGCCATCCACCTCGATTGGACATCCTATGAACACGTTGAAACAATCAAGTGAACAAGCATAATTAGTAAAGAATACTCAAAAGAAACGTTGAAAACCAACAGAACCACAGAAATTGGGCTTAGTCTATGAAAAGATAAGTTGTTTTACTTTCAGTCGACTGGCAGCATGTAACTAAGGTGACCGAAGTTGAAAATTTATCCTCAAACAGAAGTTTCCCAGACTTGATATTCCAGAGCCTCATATAGCAGTCCTCTCCACCTAAGATCAAAGGCATGCTAAGGAAGTCAATAGATTTTAGTGACAATTTGAAACTAAAAAAGATCCAGAAAAAAGCTATAACCACCTGACAACAGAAATTTCTCTGATGGGTCTGTCCCAAGCTGCGTACGCGTATGGGAATTCACTTGCCCTTCATAGGACTGCACAGGACCTTTTCTAATTTGGCGATGATCATACAGATTGATCTGTTCATTAATGAGACCAATAATGATAACGAATCTCTCTTGGAATGTGGAGAGGCCATCATTCATAATAAAGTGAACAATTACCTATGAATAAGACCTCAAACCACTCATCAACATCACCTTTATCCCAAACCAGTTGGGGTCGGCAGTCGATGAACCCAAAGCGAAAAGCTTAAAATATACTAAAATAAAAGTAAAAATATGGCTACCCAAAAATAAATAAATAAATAAATAGAAAGGACTAAAAATGACACTCTGGAACATAGGAAATCCCCCCTTCTACAATGCGAATAGCTTTCCTCCACTCCGTCCTAAGGCAAACCATACGCCAATCTATTTCACACTCTATTAAATCTTGTTTTACTACCTTCCCCCAAATAAGTTTCGGCCGACCTCGTCCTTTCTTCATATCGTTTTCTTGGTAACACACTTCTGTTTTTATCGAAGCATCTAAGGGTCTACGAAGAATATGTCCAAACCATCTCAATCTATATTCTCTCATCTTCTCTGCCACCGGTATAGCACCGGTGGCAGAGAAGATGAGAGAATATAGATTGAGATGGTTTGGACATATTCTTCGTAGACCACTCATACAGAGACATAAATCTAAAAAGATTACGAGACTACAAGGGAAAAGGAAACTGTTTTACAGTGGTAAACAAATAAAAATAGATAGATCATGAACACTAACCGAGCCATCCATAGAACTCGCCAAGAAGTATTGGTCGTACAACCGGAGTGACACCAAACTAGTTGTTCAAAGTAGGTAATTGTTAGCAAAAGCATCACATGAAACAAATCAAAACAAGTATTTCGAAGACATTAAAGATAAACGGACCTGCAAATAGACTTAGGCATATAAGTTGTATCGGCTGGACAGATTTTTCCAGAGAGCTGCAGGGATCAAATCCCAAGTTTCATTACCAATGACTTGAGAAACAATGATGCAGTCAAATAAAGGACATCAAGGAAAGGAAATTTTCAAAAAAGATTTAAATATGAATGAATAAATGTCACAGGAAAAGACATTTACCAAAGCATAAGCAAAATGTATCACTTGACATTTTCCTAGTAGTCTCTGCGGACAGAATTTATGCCCGCAAATCATATAAGACAAGTTGCGAAAGTAAAGATGACGCTGAAAGCACCCTCGGCAAGTCTGAAAATTTTACAAGAATCCAAGATTCCTACAAGTGCTTAAGGCAAGTTTTTGCTATAACTGTGGGTGAAATAGAAAGCCAACATTATCTCCAAATGGAGGGGCAAAAGATCAAAATAACAGTCATTCAGCACATCTACTTCATAATTCACATCATCAAGAAATTTTACTTTTTTTCCTTTTTCTTTTTATTTAAATCTTGCAGGTCATGCACTTTGACTTATATTTTAACCCAAAATATCCTAAGCTTCCGCATAGAAAAATATCGGCACTCAAATTTGCACATATTCCTTTTTATTTTCTTGAAATTAGAATTATTTATTAATTTTTATTTGGGAGAGCAAATAAGTACCAAAAAATCCTAAACAAAAGTGCCTGTAATGATTACCTTAAACCACTGCTTTCGAGAACGCGCACGAAGTCTTTCTGAAGACGAGGAAGGTATCTGATAATTAATAAGCCTAGAAGAAGACACGCCATGGTTTTCTCGGACATCAACAGTTACAATAGCCCCATTTCTGAATCCACACAATGCAAGATTTCCCTTCAAGAAGAATTAAAGGTGTCAACATCCAGAGAAAAGATGAGACTGCATATCCAATAAAGGCACAAAAAGAAAAGCTTGTTTTTGAACAAAAGAAAAAACTTGTGATTGCCAAAATAATAATCCACTAAGAAAAAGGAAAAAGCGCAAAACATCATTTTTCTATATCTTTGGAATATTGAAAGACATGAAGAATTACCAACTGGTCAAATTGCAGTGCGAAAACATCACTTTTACCACGGCACACCCAGGATACCACCCCATTTTCCAAATTGACCAAAGCAGCTCCCACATTTGTGCCTAGATATACAAAGACAACATATAAATGCTGGAAGAACTAGCCAGAATAAGTCCAAAGTGAATCAGAAAAACATACTTGCTTCAGTTTAATAGCTAAAGTTTGAGCTCCACATGAACATGCAATATTGAAAATGCGTTCACAGTGCACAGCGAAAAGCTTGGCACCAGGAATTAACTCATACTCATAACCACAAATTGAATAAGTGCCTCTAGAAAAACCCTCAAACATAAACCTAGAAGCAAAAGTTATTAAATAGGTCAAAGAAGAATTAGGTATATCATCAGTCATGCAACGGGATCAGCCAAGCAAGAACCTGATGTGACATCCTAAAGTAGGTTCTTCATGCTTGACACTAAGCTCTCACAGATTCAGAGTTTCTGTAACAAATTGAACCTTTCCGAGAATGATCTTATCTGTGTGTGCACCAGAGGAGTGTCAGAGTCAGAGAGAGAGAGAGAGAGAGAGACTTGCCAACAATTGCTCGACTGCCATTAAAAGAGCAATCTGCTGTCCATATGGTACAATGAAAAGAAGCAACATCATGCAGTCTCTGCCTTATAGTCGATGTACGTAGAGGAAAATCAAAAGGTTCAGCTAGATTAAGAATATGAACAGAACCACCGGATCTCTCTGAACCTAAAGTAGTTATCCTGCATGAAGGTCAAGGTATCTCAACCTGAAAGGATGTCTTAATGAATCATAACCACAAAATGCTAAACAAGTTTGTTCACTGAATGCAGAGAATGCTTCTTTCCTTCCAATTTCTTCTGAGTACTGAAACCAACTGTATGAGTGACTACTTGAAATTATTTCAAAAAGATGGCGGAACTCACTGTTTCGCTAATCCAGACAATAGATAATTAGAACTGAGGTACACCAAAGCTTTTAACTATGATCTTTTTTGAATTTAGAACAAGTGATGAATCAAGAAAAAAACCAGAACATCAAAGTACAAAGACAGCATAGAAAGAGCTTTTACCTACAATCAGCACACAAATCTGCTGCTTAAACAGCTATTTGAAAACAAACATTGTCAGTTCAAAACAATGGTTCCCTAAAGCAAATAGCTTATTACAAATATGAACAATAAACTCAGGGAGAACAGCCAATGAATAGACCAAGATAGTTAAACTGATTTTATCATATCAAAAGAAAGAACCATTCGTCTGTGAACATCTAATTACCAGAGAGCAATAAAAGAATAAACATAATGTTAAACAACAAAGTACATAACATATTGAATAAACCTATATTTTCAGTTCACTATGTCTGGCCTCAACATTTGAATTGGAGCATAAGACAGTGGGAAGCAAAGGTAAAGAGATCGCAAATCTACTCATCAGGCAAAGAACATTAAACATGATCATTTAAATTCCAGAGATGTGCCAAACACCAGATTGAAAGTGAAGCAAAGAAAAAAGTATGTAATGATTATATAACTTGAGGAGGGCAAGAGGCAAAATATCATGTAATTGTGACCAAAGAATACAGCGCATCCAAACAAGTAAAGGATACAGTGCATGTTGAATTTGATCGCCATCAACTGTAATGGATCGCTTTCCTGGCATTTTAATGCAGGAGACATCTGAAGAAAATTGTACCGTTGGAGATCTCCAAAGATGAACAGGTACTTTGCACTCTTCATGTTCTCTTTTGAGAGGCCACACATGTTCTGGCATGCATTTTACCCCATAATCAAAATGTTGGCCAACTTTTCCAACTTCACAAAAACTGCGAAAAGCACCAAACTCTCGATACAATAACTTGTAATAGCTTCATCTTAACTATTCATCAACATCAACATCAGCTTTATTCCAAACTTCATCTTAACTATTAAAAAAGAAAAATATACATTATGCCTTGTTTGAGATTCCATTCAAGCAATGACTTGAGGTTCTCTGAAGAGAAATAAAATTCTATAGCTGTATGATCTTCATGCTGCACACAGCTCAGCATTTAAACTCTCAGTCTAAAATCTCGAGTTTCTTGTACTCATCTACTTTTAGATGAACATTTTAAGTAGAAAGCCATATCCTTATTCTTTCACTTAGTTCTTTGTATCTCTATCCAACAAGACTATCTCTTCATATCCCAAAAGTTGCAAAAGATCCCGAATAATCTTTCAGATAACGAATAAAGAAATATCTGAAAAGGATAATGAAGCAGCAATGATCAGCCATGTACTCTACAATGTAAGGATTATATTATTAGATATAGCTAGAGAAAAGTGGCTGCAGCAATAACATAAAATAAGAACGATGCGGCACTATTATCTATTTTATTTTTTATTTTGGAAAAACCGAAACCGACAAACCAAGCTGCGCAGCCATTCATTATGAGATAGTGTCCTCAAGCAGATGTGTGTGGAATAACAAGGCAACAAATTGGCCATATTTAAGGCAACTAGCACAAATCTTGTGCCACCTAGATAGTTGTTAAGACAAATAGGCAGTTTGAGCAGAAAGAGCTTGAAAGTCCAGAAACTCCATTGCAACTGATCTATAAGAAGACTGTAGATACCAAATTAGATCTTTAGCATAAATTATATGCAAACATTAAACAGAGAATGGTCAGGAGAGAGCATATAGACAGTGATGTAAGAATGAAAAGGGAGACTCTAAACCACTAAAAGACATAGTAGACTAAGCTACAGAGTTCATCAGACATTTATCTCATTGACTTGTAGCAACAAAAGCACACATTTAAAACCAAAAGGAGTCATTCTCCATCAGCTGGACTTCAATATAAACTGACAATATACTGGCTGACAATACTTTTGTGCAGACATATGTTGGGCATTTCAATTCCAAATACCCACGGAGCAAACTAGGAGGAAGGACAACACTTGCTTATTGCCCTGCAATTCCAACTAGGCATCAAAACACTCAAATACGGAGAGCTAGCAAGCAACACACCTCAAAGAGCCATTTCTGCCCCCAGCCAGCAGGCCAAACGTTGCAGTTTGACCCTCAGGTGTTATTATACAGAGATGCATCTGTTCCAAAGCGCCATCAGCTATCTTATCTGTCCCATGAAATGCCCACACCTGCACGATGAAGCAAAAAAAGCATGAAGATAAAGCTGCACTTAGGTTCGACAATAAATGGGATCCTGTTGGTTTAGATATCTGTATAGGCGATTGCAGCAAGTCATATCATCTTCATGAAGAGCTTTACATCCCAGGTTCTTAATCAAGCACTTTTTACAGTTTGAAAAGGAATGTTTTGACCAAGCATACTCTCATCAACTTAAGAAACAGTGTATGACATAGACATCATTTGATTCACACCTGAAGGCTAATTGGCGAACGAACGGAAGCAATAATAGTACCTGAGGACGGGAAGCATGAATGTTGAGGAACTCGTCCTGGAATTTACACTTGGCATGCTTCAACCATATAGGATTGCCATTCAACTCCCTCGTCTCGAGAAGAATGGATGTTCGGCTCGAGATGGGTTGACGCTGAAACCATTAGGGGGAAAAACTGATCACGCAAACATTATGAAGGTGAAACTAAATCCGATGACGTGACCTCAAAATCAAAACTTTTTCTGATATGAGAAAAGTTCGTGTAAAGAAAGTAAGAGTGGAAATACCTTAGTGGGGGTCGAGCTGGAGATGGAACTGGCGCTGGAGCTGGAGGGTTTTGATTTGGAGCCAGGAATGGGGCCTTTGATGGGGAAGTACCTGTTCTTCTCCTCATCGAAGTAGAATCCCGGAAGCTCTGTTCCCACCACACTCCACAAACAATACATCAACATAAAGAAGAAGAAGAAGAAGAAACAAAATCAAAATACCCAAAGAAAGACCACAAAAGCCACGGACACGAATCGACCCAGAGAACAAGCAGAATCGTAGAGTTCGGGATACTGAGACGAACCTCGTGGCATATCTACGCGGGGAAACAAAGAAGAGAGAGCAAGGCTTTGCTTTGGGATGCCACCGCTAGCAAATCAACGACTCGTGAGAGGGTGTTGGGAGCGGTCTTCGTCTAGTCGGGGCGAAGCGGCGCGGTGCAGAGGACGATCTGGTCCTCGGCCAAACGAACTGAAAAACGTTTAAAAAGCCATCGTTTACGCAATATATAGCTCTCTTCTGTCAATTTCCATAAAAGTTCTTTTTTCGTTTTGGTAATAAAAATAAATACGAATGAAAAAAAAAAAAAAGACGGAGTGACTGAAGGTGGGGGAAGGAATTATCCATTCCTCGTTGCTTCATCTTCAGCTCAGCTCTGCTCTGCTCGCCTCGTTGCCGTTGCTGCTCTTCTTGGAGAATCATGCAGTCGTGCTTGTTAAAAATGACACTCTGTGTTCCTCTCCCGCAGCCAAACCACTTCTTCAACTCTTCAATTGAACAGGTCCAACCCATCTCCTCTCTCTGTCTCTCAGACACGCGCGCACACACGGAGGGTGGAGAGACACTCAAAGTCACACTTTTTATTGGTTTCGCATTTCATGGGGGGAAAAACGACAGTGGAAGCGTTTGCCTGGGGGAATGCCACCGGCAAGACCCGGATATCACCTGGACCGCGGCTGGCGAGCGTCTAACGTTGGATCCATAACAGCAGCTCCTGCCCTGGTGGACTCACCTTCTTCATTCCCCCTCTTTCAGCCTCTCCCTATCCAAGAATCTCTTTCTGAGGTAGCCCCCAACCAGTTACCAGCATTCATATGTATGCAATACTAGCACTGCGTATCGAATTGTGAGTAAAAGAAAGAGGTTGCTGTTTCGTTTGTTCTCTTCAATTTCCATCGCAACCTTTCGAGGGTCTCTGTTTGCCTACCTATTTATCTCGAATTGCAGCAGGATTTTTTTTTTTTTTATAACCGAGGTGTCCGCGCGGCCAGCGAGTTTGTGCTCAAACTAGCAATGAAGCACGACTAGTTCTCGGGAGAACCCGCAGACCCCACAACCACGGGCCCAATTGCAGCAGAAGTTGCCTGCCATCTATTCGTAAAAAGTCTACATTACATGCACATTGTTAGTCTTTTACTGCGATTAGGAAAGCTGAGATGATTACTTTGACTGTCATTCATAAATCTACAGGGTTACATTGATGCATATCTACTTCCATTTGCTAAGCGTGACTTTCAACTCTGGACTGTACTCTACAGCTCGAGCCAGCAGACCCCGATTTTTACAAGATTGGATATGTTCGAAGCATGCGAGCTTATGGGATAGAATTTAAGGAAGGGCCTGATGGATTTGGAGTCTATGCTTCCAAAGATGTTGAGCCACTGCGTCGTGCTAGGGTGTGTGGACTGTTTACTTTGTATGACATTTCATTAGACCACTAACCTAAGGATTCCATGTGCTTGCATCCTTCATTTTTTCTGGGTGTTTGATATAAAATCTATTGTCATGCCGTTGGATTTTACAGTTGGATTCTCTGAAGGCTACTTCTTTAGGATAAGGCATGATGTTCTTTTGCTTTTGTTCAGGTAATCATGGAAATTCCGCTGGAATTAATGTTAACCATTAGACAACAGCCCCCCTGGATGTTCTTCCCAGATATAGTACCGATTGGTCATCCCATTTTTGATATTATTAACTCAACCAATCCAGAGGTAATTGGCCCCTGTTCTTATTCAGTTCCATAGAATCGTTTGTTCAAGTCTTGTGTTCCCAAAAACAGATGCTCCTTCTGCCATTTGTTTTCCTTTTGAAGCATGTATTTCACTGACAAGATAACTACATTTGATGAATTACATGCAGACAGAATGGGACCTGAGAATGGCATGTCTTCTTCTATATGCATTTGATAAGCAGGACAACTTCTGGCAGCTATATGGGGACTTTTTACCTAGTGCAGATGAGTGCACTAGCTTGCTTCTAGCAACGGAGGTTATTATTTTTTATCATGTGTCTTTCCTTTAATCTTCGTAGTGTTTTGTTGAATAGATGAATGCTGACTTCTTTTAATTCTTTAAGCTTGAGTTTTCTCTCATTTCTTTTTTCCTACTTTGACAAGATTTTTGCCTCAAACTCTATGTAAACTCTATGTCTGATTTCCATCTCCATGAGTATCCGCTGATTTTAATCCTAGTGCAATATGTCTTGGTCATTAAGCTTTTGGCTGATCAAAGGCTGGAGCACTGCAAATATGCATCAATCAATGTACCAATGTGGAGCCATTACACTTGCTTCTATTTTTAGTATCAACTTTAACTTATTCCTCTCTGTAATTGAAGTTCAATGTTGATGGTTGCCTGGAGTGCTTGTTGGCTTGATTGCAAGCAAGGTTTTAGAGTGTGTTTGCAGAAGTTGTTGTGTTACGGTAGTCATGAATGCTGGCATTGCAGCTGCCAAACAGTATATAGCAGTCATTGGAGGCGTGAAATTCCTAAAGTGTTGTCACAACTTATGGTGGAATCGTAATACTTTTGTGTGTTAAAGATCCATTCGGTTGTAATTTCATAGGAATGTAAGAGTGCTTTTTACTGTATCTAGAGATGTTAAAAGTTATACAAATATTTGGACGTATTAGATAGTTGTGAATTTGGATTATAGCTTATGGTGGTTCCATTGTTTCTAGTACTAAATAACAGAAATGCTGAATTTGAATTGACAGATAAACTGTGTCATCAGTATAAGATTAGATTGATTCTCACTCTGGTGCAATTTTTTTTGGGGTTATTCTGTGGTTGAATGGAAAAATGATGGCAATGACGCTCGGACAGGCATTATCAGCGAAATTCCCTTGATAGTGGTCTCTGTCGACCGCTAATGGTGTGACTTTTTGCTCAGCACTGTAGTGGTGATATTGGCATCCACAATGACCGAATGCTAAATTGTAGTCCCTATAAGTGACTACTAGTTTCTTTGGGAACACTCGCTTTCTTCTCCCGCTTTTTCTTAGATTGAATGTTGCTCATTCATGAATTAATTGCTACAGAAGGATCTTTTGGAGCTACAGGATCCAACCCTTACTACAACTATGAAACAACAGCAAGGACGTGCCTTGGACTTTTGGGAAAGACATTGGGTTGGTGATGCTGTCTGTATGTTCTTTAGTTACAATTTTGAATGGTATACTTTTCTCTTTTGCTGAATATTTATATGTGGACTTAACCTGCCTCAGCATAATGGTGCACCGCTCAAAATTAAGCGTCTTGCTCGGGATCCTGAGAGATTCACTTGGGCAGTGAGCATGGCACAGACACGAAGTATTGGCATGCAAATAAGGATAGGTGCTCTTGTCCAAGAATCTAATATGCTAATTCCGTATGCTGGTTAGTTTTACACTCCTTCAAATAGCATCTGTTATTTTCTCTACGTTACACGATTCATTTGTTCGCAGTGGAATTTTTTGTCTACTTGGAATTTTTGTTCACAGGAGTGTTTTAGATGTCTCATAAATGTCCTAATGAAGAGAATTTACAAAACTTTAGATTGGCACGAAAAAATGCCAAGAAAGCTGTGACAGAGGCTAGAGGCAAGGCTTTCTCTGATATGTATAAAAAAAATAGGGAGCAAAGAGAGAGAAAAGATATCTATAGGCTTGCAAATATAAGGGATAAGAAAAGTAAAAACTTGACACAGATTAGATGTATCAAAGATGAAAATAAAAAATTATTAGTAAGAGATGAAGAAATGAAGGAAAGGTGGGTAAGCTATTTTAATAAGCTTTATAATGGGGAGGACGATAGAGGTGTGGTAGATTTGGTGGACGCTTTTGATGAGTTAAACAGACGATTTGTACATAGAACTAGAGTACAAGAAGTTAAGGATGTCTTAAAGAGGATGAAGACTAGTAAAGCCTTAGAACCAGATGGTGTCCCTATTGAAGTATGGCGATGCTTAGGAAATGTGGCAATAAGTTGGTTGACTAAATTGTTTAACAAGATTCGCCAACCTAATAAGATGCTTGATGAATAGACAAAGAGTATAATTGTGCCTATCTAGAAGAACAAAGAGAATATTTAAAACTGTTGCAACTATAGAGGCATTATGCTTATAAGCCATACAATAAAATTATGGGAAAGAGTTATTGAGCGTCGTTTGAGAGTAGAAACCAAAGTTTCTATAAATAAATTTGGATTTATGCCAGGAAGATCTACCATGAAAGGTGATATTGATGTTGATGCTGATGTTGATGTTTGAATTTTTGTATTGACAAAATGCTCTTATGTGTTGTTGCATATGATGTATTTTCTTCATTAGTTCCCATTTTTTGTAACAGTTGTCAGACTGACTTGACTTTAGATAATACCTTTGGGTCGACATGCAGACATGCTCAATCATTCTTTTCAGCCAAATTGTTTTCTACATTGGCGCTTTAAGGATCGCATGCTTGAGGTGATGATCAATGCTGGCCAAAGGATAAGAAAGGGAGATGAGGTAATGGTTAGATTTTCTCTAAGGCAAATTCACCTATCAACAAACAAATGTTTCTTGTAATTGTTAGAGACAGGCCAATGAATCTAAGTGTTATGCGTCGAATGTTTAAACCATCAAGTAGTACACTTGATACAAGGAACCAAGGCCCTGCATATCATGGAATGTCAGATGACATGGGGATTTAGTTTATGATCGTTCTCAAATGATTGGCATTATTTTTTGCCTGCTAGCTGGAACCAACACTTGGTGATTCTGACATGTTAGATGTGAAGTTGCTTAAATTTCACGGCTTATACAGTTCTGGACCTGTGGCAGAGAAGATGAGAGAACATAGATTAAGATGGTTTGGACATATTCTCCGTAGACCCCTAGATGCTCCGATAAGAATAGAAGTGTGTTACCGAAAACACGGTATGAAGAAAGGACGAGGTCGGCCAAAACTTATTTGGGGAAAGGTAGTAAAACAAGATTTAATGGCGTGGGAAATAGATTGGCGTACGATCTATCTTAAGACGGAGTGGAGGAAAGCTATTCACATTATAGAGGAGGGGATTTCCTATGTTCCAGAGTGTCTTATTTAGTCATTTATATTTAGTCATATTTATATTTATTGTTTATTCCTTATATTTTTTCATTATTTATTATTTTATTTTTATTTTATTTAATTTATTTTTCTTTTTCACTATTATTATTATTTTTTTTTTGTACCCATATTTCTGCTTTTTTTAAGTATATTTTAAGCTTTTCACTTCAGGTTGATCAACCGCCGACCCCAACTAATTTGGGATAAAGGTGATGTTGATGTTGATACAGTTCTGGACCTGGAGCATCTACTTATGTCAGTGCTAGTGATGCTACTCTAGCCCATGGGGCGAAAGCCTACTCTCGTTCTGTTTTGTAAATGAACAATGGGGATAGTGATAGACTGTAATTTGGTCGAGTATTTTGATTTTACAGATGACAATCAATTACCTTGGTAGCCAGAAGAATAACATATTCATGCAAAGATACGGCTTTTCATCACCGGTGGTAAGTTAATGGTGATCAGATTGTGCATATATTATTTGCTTATGTTTAAAAGCATCAATTAAGCAAACTGCTTAACTGAGTTGCTTGTCTTTATGCATGCTGCAACTGATATGAGAGACAGGTTTATGCCTCAGTCACCGGAGTGGTATTTGTACATTCACTGGCCTATGTTCCTCATAGTCACTGGAGTGGTATTTATTGATTTGCTGTCCGGCATAGGCCTATGGTTTTGTGCTTCATTTAGGACAACTTTGTCTAGGTACCACCTTCTATGCAGTTCTAAACACACGGGCAGTTTGGTGATATTGCTTTCTTTAGAATGAAAATTTATACTAAAAATAATATGATCTAGTTGAATGGAGTGATAGGATGGAACTTAAAAAGAGCATGTATAAGATGGTGTCTGCAGAAAGGTAACTGATGCTACTCTGACACTGACAAATGAGGCAGAACCAGTGGAAAATGCTATTCCATGGTGACAGATTAATGAGAATTAAGTGCAAAGCATGGAGATCAGTCTAAAAATAATTTTCAAGTGGTCTGTCATGCCTCAACAAACAAAGCATTACTTATTTTGAGAGTCGATTCAAAATTGTCTATTTCAGATGCCATTCGGCCTAGGTGCTGGTTGCTCACAAAAACTTCTCAAGAATCTATAATTTGATTGAAAATGACAGATTGATAATTGAGGTGAAACAAATTAGAAAACTCTAATGATTACCTTGCCAGAACATTGGCATTAAAGCTCCAGAACAAGATGTCAACAATTTCAGCCAACTCCACATGTTCTTTCATCACAACCCTTTGATTAAGTTCTTACAACCGTGCTAGCAAGATGCCAAAAATTTCATCCTACTCCACTTATGTTTGTGATCGAATGCATCTAAATGACTCTTGAACTTACGGCATTGCAAACTGAACAGCATATGTCAGGAGTGAGGCTGTGGCTGAAGCTTTAGAAACCCTCTACATCTGAAGCCATATGTAGCCCTTAGCATATACTTTAGTCTCTTTGTCATCTGGAGAGCTTTCTTGCAATGGGTGCTTGATCTTGTATGGTCTGGTCATGAAATATGGATCTGCCTGTTTTACTTTCAGTGTTGCATGAAACATATGACTCATTTTAGACAGTATTTATGTGTCTTGCTGCTCAGGAAGTGTGAGTATGGTGATCTTTTGACTACTTGTGGAATCGTTCTTCAGTTTCCAACTTGTACTTGCAGTAGTTTAAGTATCCTCATAGACCTAACTCTACATATTGCTTAATTATGGCAGAATCCTTGGGATGCTATCGAGTTCTCTGGAAATGCTCGCATTCATTTGGATTCCTTCCTGTCTGTCTTCAACATATCTGGCCTTCCTGATGAGTATTACCATAAGAGTATGAACTGGACCAATCCCCATTGTTCCACTTTATAACAGCACCCTGGACATCTTGTTCTACCATTATGGTCTGAAACTCATAAACAGGTCCAGATCATCTACCCAATGTTGGAGGCACTTTCATGGATGGAGCTGTTCTTGCAGCTGCAAGAGCACTACCCACTTGGTCAGACAGAGATCTGCCTGCGCTGCCCAGCGTGGAAAGAAAGGCAGCAAAAGAATTGCAAGAAGAATGCCAACAGATGCTTGTGCAGTTCCCTACAACATTGGAGCAAGACCAGGAAATACTAGGTAAAGAAAACATTACACTAAATCTAGTTGCTTGGTTGATTAACATTTGATATGTGTGATATCTATTGCAATGCTACTTGCAGATTCCACACCACAGAGTAGGACATTTGAAGCTGCAATCAAGTAAGTTATATTCACCTGGGCATCCCATGAACTTCATGCTATTTGTGTACTGAAGTGTTGATATCTGTTCTTTCCAATGGTCCATGACAAAGTATGACCATGACTTTGGCAGGTATAGGCTTCATCGGAAGCTGTACATACAAAAGGTCGTCCGGGCATTGGATATGTATCAAGAGCTTCTATTGTATTAGTTCACACGTTTTCAAACAATAGTACACCAAATCTTTTGAGAGAGCAGTGGTCTACTCCAGTTTTGACTGTTGACGTGACCCTTTCATGTCAGTAGTTATGGCTTTAGTGTAGCAACAACAGTATGGACTTTTTTTGCTTTCCTGTTCTTCTGGGTTTTTTTTGGTGTAAACATATAGTAAGGCGGTTATTCTTTCCTTACCCAAAAAAAAACATATAGTAAGGCGGTTCTACAGTCCCGTGGGTTTATGCACGGGAGATTTTCCCCATCACTTGCATCTTCTCTTTTGTCTGTAGCTGCCATCATTATTAGTTTCACGCTGTATCAATCGAAAGTCGCCGTGTTACAGACCTGAAGAAAACCAAAGTAATCGAGATAAACAAACCAGAGAGCTGGTCTACCGAGCATCAAGCATAATATCATGAGTAAAGATTAGAAGATTTAAGAGTTTTCCCCTGGAAAAGGAAGAGTTAGAAGATGAGAAGTTAAGAGAAGATGAAGATCATTTAGAGGTCTATTGAATCTTGAGAAGGCGCTAGGCAGCGTCCAGTCCAGTCTAAGGGAAAACATCTTAGACGTCAATATTTTTTCGTTGTGGGATCTTCTTCTTGTCAACGACACTTATAGAGAAGATGGTAAGTATTTTACATTTTCCATGCAAAAAGCATTGAGTTATTGGAGAGCCACCAAAGTTTAAGATGGATTTTTTTTTATTTATTTATCTATCTCTAATGTCGAGGAAAATCAAAATGGTTTCAACCTTAATGTTTACGAGTACAGATAACAAAGCTCCACGCTCAAGAGTGGCCCATTAGCATTAGCCCATGAAAGGTGGCTCCTTTTCGGGCATCTCAGCTCAGCCGCGCCATCGTCTTCCTCCTCCTCTCGTCCCACAACAAAACCTAAAGCCTCCTCTTCCACTCTCTCTCTGTGCTTTTGCTGAAACAGACGGAGCCAGTGCTCGACTTCCTCCCAACTCGCCGGAGGGACGGATTCTCCAGGTGAAGAAGTCGAAAGGTTCTTCTCATCTTCCTTCGCCGCCGCTCTTTCTCATCGTGGTCCGAGCTAGTCTGCCATCTCTCGTCTCTGTTTCATTTTGCTTCCCAACTGTGGTAAAGTAGATGGCTTTCTTGCTCAATTGATGAAATATAGTTGCTTGTGATTGTATTGATTCTCAGGGGGGGAGCGAAGGAGGATGAATGGCGGCGGTGGCCTGAAGAGCTTAATGGCAGCAGCGGTGACGAGGGGGGTGACAGAGGCGAGAGCGAGGATCTTTGGGCAGAGTCTGAATCCCACGGCGCAGCGATCCCCCCACAAGCTTCTCAGGAAGAAGCTCATCGGCGAGAAAGTCGCTCAGTGGTACCCCTATGACATCAAGAAGGATGACCCTCTTGTTATGGCCCGTCAAGAACAAGAGTATCCTCTCTCTCTCTCTCTCTCTCTCTCTCTCTCTCTCTCTCTCTCTCTCTCTCTCTCTCTCTCTCAAGCGGACACAACGAGATATGCATCTGTGTGTATGTTGCGAAGCATGCCTGACTTTGTGGTGTTCGGTTTCACTGTATTTGGCCTTTTCAAGATTAGAGTGGTGCCTGAAACTGAAAGTACGGTGCTGTTACCTTGTGAAGAAGGAGGTTCCTCCTTTAATGTTATTATAGAATTAGAGTGAACAAACGTGAGATAGCTTACTGAATGAGAGGATCTTGGGTGCACAATGACGAAACCAAGAACTCATGTACATTGTGCAGTAACCAAGGAGTTAGCCTGAGATGCTGGGAATGCTAGTACTAAGAATGTTGGACTACTTTCTTCTCCGCAGTTGAGTAGGCAATTCAATTATCACCGTCAGTTGGCTTCAAGTACAAGCTTAATTTCTGCCTTTAAGTGCATGCTCTATGCATCTCTTATGCTATTCTCTTGGACAAACTTTCTAACTATCAATGTGGCATCAAGGGGATGTCAATTGTGTAAGATGAGATGTCAACAGTTTGCAGTATCTGGGCTTGGCGTTCGGTCTGCATTTGTATTGCAAGTTAAAGCAGAAGTCTTGGCCCATTCTTTTTTAGTTCTTTCTTGAGCCTCATTGTATGCTGCAAGTAGGGTTATCTCTGGTACAAAAAGCAGGTTACAGGGTTAGTAGTTTTCTTTGTTTTTTCCCTGGGTGTTTGCTGAATCAGTTGTGTGCTGAAATTATCCGTGAGCAGTAATGTTTCACCTCTAGTCAGCAGAAGACAAAAAGGAAAGCGAGTATATGGCATTGTCCCTAGCTTATTTTCTTCACCATATGAATTGTTTTTCGTTCTCTCTATTGGAGCTTACTAGCTTGGATGACATCCGTATTTGAGGTCTGCTTATCATGCAAGATAATGATGTTTATTGTATGATTATGCACTATGTACTGTACTATCTGACATTTTTTCCTTGAGCTCTTTTCCAGGCGCTTATCAAAGCTTGAAATGTTGAAGCGTCGTGGGAAGGGACCTCCCAAGAAGGGCCAAGGAAAACGTGCGAAACGCAACAAATGAAACTGGGATACTCACATTCTTTCATTTTGAACTCATTGTATCAGTTGGAATTTTACGTGCTGGCGGTTGATATTCTGTTTATCTAGCTCCCTTTTTCCTTCCTCTTTTATTATAAATATGTTCTGGGCGAAATGAATGGAACAAGTCATTGAATAGCATTTGAGCCATAACATAACTCTGTCTATATAACTCTATCGCATTAAAAATCAGCAGTTGTTTATCAGTTTGCCTGGTGCTAAGCACCATGGACCGTAGAGTGCTGGTATCTCAGCCTTAGGAAATTGTGATCGAGTTAGGTTGAGTCGTACTTTCACCCTTCGGTATGGATTGGTTGGACATGCATCACAAACTCAGCTGAATTATAGACGTTGATTGTCTTGTGTGGTTACCAGAAACCTGTTGCGAATCCAAAGTATGAGATCGCCCCTTGTAACTCCAAGTCAATTTTTCATGCTTTCATCAGTTACGAAATCTACTTCAGGAGCCTGGAGGCATGTAGTCCAACAAAGAGCGAGACAAATCTCAGGGGATAACACAAATCCCTTTTGAATTGAATTGGAAGCTTTTGGATTCGTTCCGTGTTCACGGACTTGGCATATTGATTTGCATGCATCACAAGGAACAAGAAACCAATGGGTATGCATCTTAGTCAAAGTGTTGGTGTGCGGAGTGATTTAATGCAGCAACAGGGGTTTCCTAAAGTATCAGTAAAACCCGACATGCTGGCGCGAGGGTGAATTGTAACGGATGTTATTGTGCATTGTAGTTCTTTCTTACATTAATGACCGAACATAAAAGAAGGTACTCAGCTGGGTACAATAAGTATTGTGAGATCGGTCATTCTAGTCGAACTTTTTGTTCATTGGTACGCATCCCTTGGCACTAATTTTGAGTACTCTCTGTGAAATGAATACAGAGAAGCTTCTCACCGACTGAAGAAATTGTGCTCTAAAGGCAGCTGCAAAATGAAAGCAGGTGATGTCATTTCTGGCAAGGAAGAGACAGATTCTTGCTATTATCTATCTAAAACTTGCTGAAGTTTCTTCATCATATCTTTGTAGTTTGTGCACCTATTTGCGGATAAATAGTTAGATCTTGAAAGTGTTGAGACCTTTTAAGGGAAAGAAACAGGTGCCTCCGGCATCTTGCTTTTGCCGTCGTCCTCAATGTCGGCCTGCTGAAGTTTTTGCTCGGGTTGTCGTGGCTGATGTGCCGTATCATAGGTTGCATGGAGTCCAACAAGAAAATAGTAAAGAAGCATCACTGCGGTGCATATCCCAAATCGTAGGAAAGCATCAGAACCCAATGACCCCATCAGAAACAAATTTGTTGCTATGGACAACGATGGAAGCCATGGGACGAGCGGAACTCCCCAAACTTTTGGCGTTCTCTGCTGGGGCAAGAACTTGTAAATCCCAAAAGTGCCCAAGAACCAAAGTGGTATAGTCACGCAGTACCCAATCCAGCCATTTGGGTTCAATCCCCAGTAAGCTGAAGTCCCCATGGAGGAAGCTACAATTATCAGCAAGAAAGCAACAAGCTTCAACAGGTTCTGTTGAGGTGTTTTGTCTCGCACATAGTACCTCCTCACGAGAAGAGCGACTGCCATCATCATGAAAACGGATAGTGTGCTTACAGATAACAAGCTTGCAAGTACATCCAGGCCAGAGAAGAAAGCGATGAGAGCACTCGAAATAGTAATCAGAATGGTTGCGTTGATGGGAGTTCCAGTTTTCGGGTGGACAAGGGCAAACAAATGGGGGATCATGTGGGCTCGCGCAATATGAGTGGTGTACCGCGCTTGGCCAAGCGCCCCGGCGAGAAGAACCGTCGTCATGCCCTTAAGAGCACCAAGAGCTACCAGGTACTTTGCCCACCTCATTCCCACACTTTGAAAAGCCATGGAGTAGGCTGCATTTTCGTCTATTTCTGTGTACTTCTGCAGCATGCCAAGCGCCAGAGCCATCAAGCAGTATATCACCATGATGATCAACATTGACCCGACCAGTCCTAGCGGTATATCTTTTGAGGGGTTCTTTGTTTCCTCGGCCATGGTCGCTATATTATCAAATCCGCCATACGCAAAATATACCACAGCTGCCGCTTGGAAGACCCCTTTAGCCCCGTAAGGCAAAAAAGGTGTTAAATTAGAAGTGTCTGCGTGAACAAATCCTGCAATTATTACGAACAGAATTACCACGGTGTTGATTGCAGATGCTATCCAGTTGATGGACGAAGCCTGCCTCGTGCTGATCATTGCAATTATGGCGGCAATAGTCAGAACAGCAACGGCGATCGGGTCCAGGAGATTGTAACCCTTCCGAAGACCCGTATGTATGCGTAACGAGTTGGAGGGACGGTTCAGTAAGCTTGTGAAGTATGAAGTCCAAGCTCTGGCAACTGCTGCGGTCCCAACAATGCTTTCCAGGAGTAGGTTCCCTGCCGTTAAGAAGGCAGCGAAATCTCCTAGCTCTACTCTCAAGTAAGCAAAAGATCCACCGGCCACAGGAATTTCTACTGCAAATTCCGTGTAGCAAAAGACTGAAAGCATAGCAGACACACCCGACGCGGCATATGACAGGACGATGGCCGGTCCGGCATGCTTATGGGTTTCTTGGCCAGTGAGCACGAAAATGCCTGCTCCGATGACCGACCCGAATCCAAACCATGTGAGATCCCACCAGTTTAGGCAACGTTTCATGTCGTTCTCGCTCCGTTTCCTTAGCTCCCCGAGCTCGGTCGCATCATCCGACCTGCTTTTGATCCTATCCTTGAGCCGGAAACACGTCTGCCGCAGCGCAGATCTGTAGGATCCCCAACTTTTGAATGACTCTTCTGGGAAGAAATCTTGCTTGCTCCATCTCCAGTAACTGTTTCCTCCAACCTGATCATTGGTTGATTCTTCGCTGAAACTCTTCATGGGTTCTCTAAATTGAGCTCCTGAGATGGGAAGTTTGAGACACTAGTTGGAAGCTCTACTGACCATTCCTGGATCTGTGTGTGACATTTGTAGGGAGAAAGATGCGGTTCAAATGTCTGACACTAGTACTAATCTTCCCCCCTTCCTCCAATCACTGCTCTTCTTGACCTTTCTGTGAACGACAAAGGCTGGGAAGAGGTCGCGCCTCTCGAAGTGGACGTAGTTTTGGAAGTTAGTTCCATAGGCCTGTGACGGTCGCAGGACTTTTCGGATTGTTGGCTGGTCCTAAAGGATAGTAGAATAATGCATCCTCTTGTTGTCTTTGTACGTAAGAGATCCTTCCTACTGTATGTACTGTAAGAGACGGTGAAGATTCCCTCGGTCTCAACTGGAGACGCTTCAGAAACTTGCTTGCGACCAACAAGTTGATACGTTTCCCCCACTGCTCTTATTGCCCCGTTTCATGGACAGCAAGTGATTGGTTCTTCTCATCTTCAATCATGGCAGCTTTCCGAATTTATCTGATCAATATGAAGATTCCTCGACTCGTGGAAAAGTTTAGTAGAAATTTCAAATCGTTTGTATGGCCCTCGGTGTGATACCATAACTTTCCCATCACTCACGTAAGTTTCTTAACTTATTTTATTTAACTTACATTGATTACTTACTCGTCAAAAAAGTTGTCATGGCATTATATTTAAAAAGTACATGAGAACAATTTTACGTTAAAAATTTAAGGTGAAATATCAAGATCAAAGATTAAGTCATGTGATTCAAAAGTTATAACACTAAATTGAGTGCCGTGCAAGTTTGAAACTTTTAGTATAATTTTTTTTTTTGTCATTCAGCGAGATTACGGGTCCATCTCATATCCCTTTGTAGTCTGTAAAGATAAGTCAGTGTTCCTTCATTTGCAAGTGTATGATGTGGATCCAATTGCACGCTCCACGGAGTGAGAAAGAGTTTGAATTGTTCTTTGTCAAATGATTTGAGAGAGAAGTTTGGCGTGGGTTTTGGCCAGACATCTCCTCCCATGGGATTGGCAACCAGACTTAGCTTGAAAGAGAGATGATATCTACTGTACCGATAGCTGTGCCTGCCGTCCCGTCCCTCCAATAATCGGGACAGCTGATTGTCCCATCACGCGGACTTTTCATCGACAGCGATGGCTTCGTTCTTTGAAAAAACCCCAAAGCCCTCAGCGTCCACTCCTCTACTGAGGAACCAAAAGTCTCAGATCCACCCGCATCACCCGGATCATCTTCTTCTCGAATCCATTCCCATCTCACTGCTTAGTTCATCAGGTGCTATGATCGCTAATAAGCCGCTGTGACTGTAAGGTCACTCAACACTATCGTAAGAACCAATTGTGCTCCCGGTCATCCTCTTGTCAATTCAAGCAATCCTATAAGAATGCAAGAGCCGCCCTTTGTCCATGCGTTTTTGCTGTCGTGATCGCTCTCCCGCCTTGTCAGATTGCCTATAGGCCAAGTTCATTTATGAAACGCGTGTGCATCGGAGAGGGTCCTGCTCTAATTCCATTTTTAACGTCCATGCCTGTTGTCCATGAGCTCAGTCTCTAAAAGGAATATTTTGAGTAATCACGCACACGGTATTGACCATTTAAGTTGGATGTTTACTTTTGAATCACACAATAAGGCACATCTCCATCGAATCTGGAATCCAGGTTGTTTCGCCACGCATCGCAAGGATGTTGCCAAACTAAACTACCCCCCCCCCCCCCCCCCCCCCTTTTTTTTTGGGTCGAATCAAACTAAACTACCTACATGGCAAGGTAGTTCACCGTCTGAGGTTAGAGAAGTGACCGCGTCTCCATCCCATCTGTGGACAGGCCCTCAAAGTCATCTTAGCAGTAGCACAGCAAAGACGCCAACAGCATGAAAATGTTTCTTGGGTCATCTCCATGCATAAAAAAAGGTGGGTAGACTACAATTTCGACATTGAGCCTTTGCTCTATCGCTTCGTTTGGCATGGACAAATGATATGTTGTCGTGATCAAGCGTAGTCTTCTTCCCAAATGGTAGATTTTGCATGAATGTTAACTTTTACGGCGCCTGGTTTGTCGCTCTCGGGATGACAGTAAGTTTAGTATCCTTAGCCGTTGAAGAACTTCCATTATAGAAGAGAGAATTTTTGCGCACAAGATTATGGTCTGCTCTCGTTAGATACCTTATCAGTGCATAAAGCTTGGCAACGCCAAAAGAAAAATGGCCAGAATGAGATCTCATGGAATTTCCTCTCTGTTGCATAATTGATATCAAGCTCAGAAAATTGTTCCTTCAGACTGTAAGTAGCAGAAGGCGACAAAAAAAATATGGGGATGGCACCTCCTGCCAAATACCAATAACAGAGACAGGCTCTACATACAACAACAGTTTCTTTGCAAAAGAATAGGAGAAAACTACAACGGAACTTGCTCATCCCTGGACAACCAATCTTGTACAGCCACCAGGTCCGGAAGCACAACTGCACCGGATTTTCTCCATTCCTCAGCATCAGATGTCTTGAACCTGTCTACCAACAATGCATGCATCCCCACGCTCTTTGCTGGCACGTAGTCCTTGCGCATGCTGTCTCCGATGTGCAGTGCTTCTTCTGGTGCAATGTTTCCAGCCCTCTCAAGGGCAATTTCATAAATTCTAGGGTCCGGTTTCTCCACACCCTCCAGCCCTGAGAATACACCAAAGTCCCACTCGGAACCCTGAAATAGCAGTTCACCCTCTTTACTCAATGGTTTTGAAAATGCATTACCCTATCACGATTCCGTACCAATTAGCAGCTCAAATATTTAATAGCATATGCATGCCATTGTGAAGTTAAGCCATACATACACACAAGAATATTCACTGTTATTCACAAAGCAAGCTAAATCAACTTACCCAATGCTCACACGGTAAAGCTAAACAGTGCATGTTGGTCACCAAACAATAGTTTGTCTACCTGGTTTAATCCCAAGGCTGGAAGAATCACATCCTTGTATCGGTACTCGGCATTGCTCACAATTCCAACTTTAAGGCCTTTCTGACGCAGCCACCTCAAGAATGGTTGGGAGTCTGGAAAGACAGTGTAAGGAGCAGCTGAACCAAAAGATGCATATATGCGTCTAAATATCTTCTCAAATGTCTCCTCATCATACTCATAACCTGCCTGTTAGCAAAATATTAAGATTAGTAACACATCCGGGGATAGGATCTTGATAAGTAAATGGAACTCACAAGCTACTAGCAGAATTCTTCAACTTGCAGTACTAAAATCACAAAACATCACAATCAGAATGAAAGTTACAGCACTCCAATAAATTGAACCATTATGTTATCAGCAATAACTGTATAGCTTCATTAATATAATAAGATTAACAAATAACTGTATAGCTTCATTAATTTAATATGATAAAGCTGGAACCAGGGTGACATAATCAGACATGCAAAACACAGTAGTGTCTAGCAGCATCAAGCACCTCATGGAGCTCCACTTTATAGGCTTGGCTATCTTACCCGGACAAATGAATTTCTCACACATGTTTTCCACCACACAATGTTTGGCATTTTGGCAGCATATCCGAAGCATGGATAATTCTTTGCCATCTCTGTATATGCAAGTTTGAAGCCCTCATGAACCCGTTTATAGTCAGGACACGGAAGACCAACTGATTTGGCAGCCATGCAGTAATAGTCACCAAGCTCCCCTTTGTAGGCCATGAGTGTGCCAGTGACATCTATAGTGATGCATCGGAGTTTGGATAGGATTGTCATACGCAGATTCGGGAGGATAAGGCTTTTAGAATAAATTCTGAAGTCAACCAAAAAGATTTGGACAATCAACTCTTAAAGTAAACTCGAGTTCCCACACATCTGCAAAGGAGAATGAGTTGTATTAATCAGTAAGCAAAGGAACACCGACGCCAGACACCAATTTGCAATCATAGATCTATTAAACGTACCAAGATAAGGTCCATATGTTGAATTTCATTCAATCTCGTGAATTATGTTGTGCACAAGAGATAAATGATGTCTACACAGCAAGAGAGGTTGATTCACAGGGTTTAAAGACTTGTCTTGCGGATATTAGTGATAACCACATTACATGTAAGTGCCTTTTCAAATTGTTTTCAACATGATAATTGCAAGGAAGAGCTCAAAGAAAGGTCTGAGTTTTCCATGCTTATTGCTCAAGCATTCAATCTACAACATGACACGTAGGGATTCAGCTTGGAAAATGTACTACGACAAAGGTTAACCCAGCAGTAGGGCCAGTCCTTTCTCGTATTTGGCTTGGATTTGATGATTTTGATTCCTCCCTAGTTCGCTGAGCATGCCTATGTGTTGACTGTGCAGTTGACCAAGTTTAATAAAGCAATTTATCAAGAAACAAAAAGTAATATATGCCATGCACATTTACCAAAAATGGAGGAAAAGTAGTTGATTAATTTGGCAGACAAATAATGAGCCTCAGCATTACTTTAACATCCCAACAATTAGATTGTCAGGAAAAGAAGAAGCCTATCAAAGCATCCTCACAATGAGAGAAGAAACCAGAACAAATTACGAGTTAAAAGACATATAAGGTAAGGCAAGTAGATGACCTGCTTCTAGTTCAGATAAACCAGGAAAAAAAAATCATAATATTGCAACCTTCACAGATTACTCAGTCTCGAGCTCAGAAAATAGGACACATGCATTGGCAGCTGTCTCAGGAAAATTACAGAGTCAAAGTAACGACGCACCCATGAAAAATCCTTTGAGGTAATGTGAATTAATTGATATCTATACTTTGGATTTTTAAGAAAAGGGAGTTCTTATTTTCCTTCCCACGTCTATAAAATATGACTATGAAAATGATGACACTGACACATTGAGCTACTAACGTTAGCTTTCCCAACAGAAGCATGAAACATCAAAAACTCGGTGGGTAAATTGTTGTAAAGCAGCACCAATGTTGATAACTCAGAAATCCTAGGCAGATCAGTTGTAGCTGTACATCCCCAAGAAATGAACTAGTCGCAATGCACCAAGAACTTCAATATCTCCTAAGACAGTAAGTAGCAAACTAAGAAGATTGACTGAAAACAGAAATATGATTCATGAAGACAAGAGTGCAGATTGTGAAATACACCCTGCCATCTGTTTAAACTACAAAATCTTGTTGAGTCGTCCCAGAATCCATACAAACTGGTAAGATTCATAACAAAGCCTTGTCTTCAAAACCAAAATCATAAGCACCAAGGAGTAGAAGTCCGAGTAACCATCACTATCTAGGTAAAAACAAGGGTGATACTTTATACATGGAGACACAGGAAGTTGTTTCCAGTTTCCCGAGAAACGGAAAGTAAGTGTCCTCCCCAACCACAAACAAAACGCGTAGCATTTAGCAGCTACAGATATAAGAATACGTGTACTTCTGTCAGCTGCACAGGTATAGCTCTGAAAGAACAAATCTTGTGAAGTGACATGACCTACAAATGAAGCATTGAGAAGACGGTGATGAACTCATTGAAAACACACGGGGTCTTGATCTTCGAGTCAAAACTGTCTGCTGTCTGGACAACATGGCGATCAGTACTCAGATATCAGTATCAACAGGGTGTCCAGTCGATTGACTTTGGCATTATCCACTGGTACTACCCAATTAGTTCCTTGAGATGAATATGAAAGAAGATCGATGAATGCGGGCATCCACAGCTAGATCACATAGTAAAGAAAAGCAAATTGGGAGCATCCGAGCTTGTCGAGCAGGAAAGGCATATGATCAGACAGAGAAATGCAGGTTGAATCGAATCCTGTTTAGACCGAGCATAATCCGCCCGATATAGCCGAGAGCGAAGCATGACGAGCATTTTGGTGAGACAAAGAAGAAGAGAGATCGAGGGCTTACCCAGAAACTTAAGAAGCGGAAGGAGCTGAAAAGGAGGCGACTTTCCCAGCAAGTTGCTTCGGAGAAATCGACAAGCTACCGGAAGTTGGCTTCAGCTACACATTTAGCATGGCATGTGAATGGGGATTGAGATTCCGCATTTACTATGACTATCGAAGCGTCCACTCCAATCCCAGGACGAGAGAGAGAGAGAGAGAGAGAGAGAGAGAGAGAGAGAGAGAGAGAGAGTAATCTAAAGAGAAAATTACTCCCCAAACAAGCAACTTTGATTTCTTTTTAAGACTTCCCAGCAAGAAAAAGGATAGAAAAGGGGAGGTCTTTAATTATTCAACTGACGAGGAAGAAACAGAGGAAGAGGAGAAGGGACCAGTGAACGGACCAACCTATGTTGGAGGAGGACTGCGTTAAGTCAAATGTATAAAAGAAGGGAAACAAAACCAAAACATGGAGCTGAAAAACCAGGGACAGAGAGAGCCTGTGGTATCGGTAGCGGGTGTTTTGAGGACAAAAACAGGATGTGGGTATCTAGTCCAGTGCTAGGTACCGACACGCCACCCAACCAATCACAAAGACCTTAGAGCTCCCCACGTGCCTTGCAAAAGCGTGTCGCCCTCTTCCTTTCTCTTCAACAATGCCTCCCTCGGTTTTCGCTTCTTGTTTGCCACAACTCTTTGGAAGCAAACCGGCTTACGTAGGAGCAACTCTGTGGGTACCAATCTTCCCCATTCCGACCTATATACCAAAATCGTGCCGGGCCCTTTGATTATGGAATCCGTTATTTTACGATGCTCTTAAGTTTTCTGGTCACTCCATTAAATTTTCATTCTAGCTAAAAAAAAATGAAATGTCGACCCTCTCTCCATCAAGTCGTGATAAGAATCAAAACAAGCTTTTATCATGGTGGTGGATATTACAAATGCAATCGAGCAACTCCAAAAATATGATTGTGGCATACTATATTCTTTGCAAAGCTTTGGAATTTCCTCATAACGCTAGTGCATTTACAGAGGATAATGAATAAAATGAGCATCAGCATATGCTACACTATGTACAAGTCATTTCTTCAGAGGCTACAACTTCTTATTTCGAGAAAAATAGTCGGCAATGCCAACACTCCGTCTGACTGAATTAGCTTGCCGCTTCTGGGGACGAAGCCAGGCTCGGACTTCTTCTTGGATTTCTAAAGGCAGCTCATCAATTACAGACGGATCAATCTCATCGACATTGTATTGCCACATCTCCTTGCCTCGTACATCTTCACTCAAGCTATCCCCATGGATAGAATTGCTGTTTTCTGTGGGGGGGAAAAAAAAGCCCTTCTCAAGAGCTTGACATGATTCTGTCTAGATGAATGGACGTGGGTTTTATTTTACCTGAAGAGGAACACACATTGGTATTGTCAAAAGATTGGGCAAGGACCTGGTTCTGCAAAGAGCATGAAGGATCAACCCTCCTGAAAAATCTCAAGAGAGAAGGGGTTCCCTGCCACAGCATACCATGACATACTAAAGAGTTAAAATCCATTGAATCATCTGCTTTACATTATCACGTGACTAAATGTTGGGACTGCAAATATAAAATGACCAACAGCGACTTCTACATATTTATTAGACAAGGGAAGGTCGCATCCCACGGTAAAGCTGAATCACTGCATTACTCCAAGTCACAAGTCGTTAAGCACCACGAGTATATAGTCACTGTGCACTTTATATAACATAAATCAGAAAGACAATTTCAAGTTATCATTTCCCATCTATATGGTGAAAACAATTCCTTATTCATTCTCAATGTGCATTAACTTCAGTTATTGAGAATGCTTAATACAATTTACCAAATTAGTCCTATTAGGAGATGAAGCACAGCTCGACAAAGGCAGCATGGAATGGTGAGTAAGACTGTATAAGAAGAATTGCTAAGAAAAGATACGGACATAGCTGATCGACTTTCAAAACATCAGAATACAGTAAACATGAAATGTGTCACAAGTAACAGATATCAGGTTCATATGTATGTATAGACTTCAACGTACATCATGTAATAGTTAGGATTATAGAGCACCGATGAAAGTGCCTTAGTAGTAGAGTTTTCATTTCCATAATTCCATTTTTGAATCCTACACTAAAGCACCAAAAAAAAAAAAAAAAGGACTGCAAAGTGCATTCTCGAATAATCAAAACCAAGATCTCAGAACATTAGCTGAAGATTCTTGATTTCCAAGTTGTTACCACAGTGAAGCATGTCAAATAGATTGACAGTCTGAAATAGAGATCTTTTGCAATTGTATCAGATGGATTCCGGCAATATCATTATCATATATTATGACAATGACTCAGGAGTAGAAGCACATAAAAGAACCTTATCTCGCGGTGAGTTTCTTTTCACTTGTTGCTCTGAAGCAGGTCTTCCAGACTCAAACGTAGATTCTTCACTGGAAACTTTACTCCGCAGCTCAGTCAGTTTTGGTTCTAGATGCGATTCTCTTCCTACGTTATAGAGAGCCTTGAAATACTTGCGCAACATAATATGAGAGAAGCATTCTACAAATTACAATAGACTGACACCACCTACTATGACAGTACCTGCAAATAAAAATGGATTTTCCTGGCTGAAATCTGCTTTTTTCAATAAAGGCATTGAAGAGTAAAAGGGGCCCTGCACATCAAGTAATCTGAAGAATGACAACGTTCCCAGTTTTCCCAATCAAAAACTTACAGACTTGGAGTTACCCAAAGGAAAAATGGGGGAGTCAAAAAACTATTGTTAGCCTCAGAGAAGCAGATGCTCTTGATTTACAGCCATTATAGCAACCTATTATCGAAGTAGATTAGCCTGTAAGTTTCTCATCCTATTTCATCATATAGGAATCGCTAGTTGTTGAAATGCTCTGAGCATTCGACTCACAACTGCCAACAGATTTAACCAGCATCAGGATTTTAATGAATTTCGCCTTATTTCATCCTTTATAACAAGCAAAGGATTAATTGTATAATTCAAGGGGTAACAGCTTGAAGTATCACGTTTCTGTTTCTCAAACTAGATAATGCCCAATCATCTTCATCAAAATCAATTGTAAAAGAAAAGGAAAACTTAGATTATGCATACCTCTAGTGAATTTCTATTTGTTTTATGTTCCATTGACTCCAAATCTGAGTATTCATTCTTGATAGTGGCTTCCTCCTCTGGAAGTTTCATATGTTCGATTACATTCAAAGTTGAATCGCTTTCATTCTCTGAACAAAAGCCAAGGCACATTCAGATTGCTCCAGAAGTTTACTAAGTAAACAGAACGAAAGAAAATAAAACTGAACTCTTCAAGCCATAAGAGTACCAGAAAATGAACAGGGATTTTCTAGCTCAAACTTGTCCTTTGCTAGCTTTGACGGAGAGCAAAGTTGATCTTGACCTTGGAAGTATTTCATGATTGAAGATGTTCCCTGGAACAATGTTTATCATTAATTATATTGGGCGAAACTGCCACTTTTAAGTGGACTTCCTTAGAACTGAAAATTGATGTATCTAAAAAAAAAAAAATTACAGACAACAGCTGTGCCATTTATTCAAAGATCAGACAGTTACTACACAGAAAAGTCAAAGATGACATCCTCCCAAATGAAAAGGGAGGACACATCACCCAAATGTCCCTCATGGTGAAAAAGCACGTAAGTCTCACTGCAGTCCAGAAATTTCTGGACTACTGTAGTCAATGATTGCCAGACTATGATTGGGCTATGTTTCTCAAACTTAACGCAAAACAGTATTAACTTACCCAGGTAATAAAGGAAAACCAAGTAAAGGTAAACTTAGGCCCCAACAGAACAAAAAGTAAACCTAGCCTAAAATTGCTCATGAACTAATAATGTAGACTGGTGCTGCCTCCACAGGACAGGAATACTAGATGACTTAAAAAAATCCACTGGCATCAAAAGCATGCATACCAGCTTGAAACAAATCTATCAGCTTTACAGACCAAAAACTTCTCAACTTACAGATGGTATATCAGAAATTTTGCTTGCTGATACAGAAAGTCCTGTGATTCCCCATCCACTTTTTTTATTCCCTTGCATCTTGACCTTGAAGGGACCCAAATATTCACGTAATCCAGCTTGAAAAAGGTTCATTGCATCTTCTTGAATCTTGGCAGTCCCATATCTTAAGGGACAAGATTTACAAGGGAACTTCTTATGTGAATCTGAGTCATTGGACTGCAGGATGACATTGAGGTGCATCAAGTACTCATCAAAAGGAAAACTTTTAGAATAATGCATGGCAGAATTGGTTGAAGCAAAGATTTGGAGCTACCATGTATGCAGTAGCATGAAGACTCAGTGTGCGGGCAATCCGTTTATTCTGATCCAAGTCAATCTGAAGACGTTCACTCAGCTCCTCACAGAGTTCATTAAGCCAGTGTTGCACCTAAACAAAGCAAACAGATTGGTGAATTATTTTGTGCCTTACAAGAAAGCAACTTCACCAAATTTCTAGCATGGCATTACCGAATTCGTGTGGATCTATATAATGGATTTGCACAAACTTATAAGCTAACCTTACCAAAACCAAATGCTACCAGGCAAATTGAGCTCCATGAATAAAATGGAACTTCTTGTAGGCTTAAATATTTTACACAATACAGTAACAAAAAGTCAAACAAGTTCACATCTAAAATCGAAGGAAGCTACAAAACAAAAGCCAATAACCCAACTTTTTGATTTTACCAATAGTAGCTTAATGATATGACAATGGCTTGTAGGCATGCTGACAGATTTTTGGGGCCACCCAAATATTACAGACAAATTCCACGAAACACAGTTAAAAAACAATTGAGGCTTTTATGTTTTTCCTTTGCAGAGCTAGTCAGAGCTAGTCTTCGAATTACTTAGTCTCATTGATAAATTAATATGGTCCTTCTGATACTCATCCAAATGACAAAGAGAAGATAAAGAAAAGCACTACGTGCAGCAAAATTTATATGATTAACTTATTTATCAATCACCATCATCATCATCATCAACATCACCTTTATCCCAAACCAGTTGGGGTCGGCGATCGATGAACCCGAAGCAAAAAGCATAAAATATACTAAAATAAAAGCAAATATATGAATACCCCAGAAGTAAAATAAATAAATAAATAAATATAAAAATATATATATAGAAAGGACTAAACGGGATACTCTGTAACATAGGAAATCTCCCTCTATAATACGAATAGCTTTCCTCCACTCCATCCTAAGACAGACCGTACGCCAATCTATTTCCCACTCCATTAAATCTTGTTTTACTACCTTCCCCCAAGTAAGTTTTGGCCAACCTCTTCCTTTCTTCATATCGTGTTTTCAGTAACACACATCGGTTCTTACCGGAGCATCTAGGGGTCTACAGAGAATATGTCCAAACCATCTCAATCTATGTTCTCTCATCTTCTCTGTCACCAGTCACAGAAAATTATTCAATCAAAGTAGATCTACTTTTTGGCTATTAAAAAGTTTAGTAATGACACCAATGGACCCTGCAGCATGCAGTCAGCCCTAAACAAACTAACAAAGCAGTGACACAACAGACAATGACATGCACAGTTTTGGGTTTCCGATAGGTTTTTCTAAGCCATAATAATAAATTAACAAATTTGAATGACAGAAAGCATGGGAAACCAGGGACAGTAAAAAGAAGGACAAAAAATTAGGCACAATAAATCATTCCAGTACTAAAAAAAAATTCATTAGTTGGATGCGGATTCTAAGACATAGAGGCAAACCTCCGAAGATAATGCCAAGAAGCACTAATGGAATGCAATAGAAGTACTTACAGAAGGAAGCGTCTTCAAAGCCCGAGGACCAGGAAATGTCTTCCCAGAGCCGTGACTCTTGGGAAGAAGGCGCCCTTCAACTTCTTCACCACTAATTCCCCTCGCGATATTCCACAGCCAGGTGCTAAAGTAGTTTTTCAACAGAAAAAAAAAAATTACAAAGAAGTGCCCATCAAAACTAGCTGATCCATAAATACAACAACAGCATCTAATAGAAACAAATGCTAATGTTGAACCAGTTCTCCAAATTAGAATGTTTAAAGATGAATATGACAAAGTGATAAAAGTAACAGATGTAAAGTAATTTTTTAAATACCTAAATAATTAGACAAAAAGATAACAAAAATGTTGCAATAAGGAAGCAAAAATATTATCAGTCTACTTACAAGAAATTTGAAATTTGAATGAACAAATCAGCTTATAAAATCATGATCAGGTTTTTCTGCAGTAAACAAAGCAGAAGAATCTCAAAATTCGTAATAATGCAGAACAGAAAACTACCCAGTGTTTATGCCATAATATTCTTGTAGCTTTTGCTCTGAAAATTTCAAGAGATCACCAACGAAATTCACCCCCAACTCACTTTGCAAGGAACTCCCTAGCTTTCCTCCAAGTTGTTTCCTGCAATATTTTTGTAGGAAAGGGGACATGAGCGACATGAAAGAAATCTATTAGGAGGATCACGCATAAGCACAACTAGCATAAAAAATAAACTGAAACCTTCATTGCATCAACAATGCCGCACAAACAATAAATTTCCTCTAAGAATACCCAGACAAAGATAGCAACACAAAATATTTAGGTGCTGGTTACTATATAGAAGAGTAGAGTAGTTTATAGTCTTGTATCTAGAAAACCTACATTTTCTTGATTGGCAATGACTCAAGCAATCCTTGAACTGACGAAAAGGGTACAACAGTTTGTTGTGCAGGCTTGTTCATGGCACTAGCAAGCTTGGATAGCATCTGCTAAAAACTGAATCATTAGATACTGAGACAAACTTAAATTATAAAAGATGATAGAACTGAAATCATAATTCCACCTTGTTGTGAGAAATTCCTGCCGAACATGTGAACTGAGTTTCCTGTAAAACTTGCATTCTGAGATCCGCAACAATGAGGACCCCACAAGCCAATAACTTATCCCGATGGTCAGCATCACTCTGACATAGCCACTCCTTCACATTTTCCTTCGTGTCACTTCCATCCTACATTAGAGAGATCCCACTCCAGAAATGGTCAGTGATGATAAGTTCATGACAAGTAAAAAAAGGTTGAAGAACAAAAAAGGAGAAAATCCATAGCCTACCTCATGCTTAAGGCCCAAAATATGCGATTTTAGAGCTTCATCATCAATTACCTCCAGGCTCTCTGGAGGGGTTTCTGCTAGCATAGTTTCAGCTGCATCAGTAAGGTCAAGATAAACCTCATCAATTGAAGCTCGTTCGCATCGACCCGTCCTAGCAAGAATTGAAACCACCTATGAAAAAGGATGAGTTGCCATTAAGCACAAATTCAGAGTTAGCTACCATCACACAAACGGTAGATTGACTACAAACTAAGATATCACAAACCTCGGATCCCGCTTCGCGATAAGAATTCAAGTCAGCTTTACCACGGGCAACAGGTACCTGGACCAGATGTATTTGCGGACAAACTTCTTTTGCTTCATCTCCTCGCATCGAGCTGAAAAAGTCGAGCATTTCAGTTTCCCACATGTGACCCACAAAAAAACCTCAGAGAAAAGGCGAAAAAACCAATTTTGTTCGTACTCACCGCTTGACACCGTAATTACGGGCTTCGTAACCAACGGCAATCAAACCTCCACCTTTCCAAGAATTGTACTGCACGACGGCGGTCGGTAAGCCCCTCAGCTCCGGCTGTTTCCGCTGTTCCACTGCGAAGAACAGGATTGTTTACTCACAGGGTCGGAAAAACCATTACTGAGCCAGAATCGGACAGGATTTAAGGAGGGGAGATGACAACGCGCTCAAAATGAAGGAAGCGAAGCCAAGCAGTCATGGACAAAATTGATTAGAGAAGAAGAGTGGTGGAGAGAGAGAGAAAGAGAGAGAGACCTTGAACGTAGAAGCAGTCCATGTCGATGTGGGCGATGACCCTTCCATCTGATGATACAGGCTTCGCCACCGGCATTTCTTCTTCTTCTCCTTCTTCTTCTTCTCCTTCCTCCCACTGCTTTGTTTTCCCTCCAACAATTCCAAAGCATTTGGGGGCGCGGCGCAACCCCTTTTTTTCCCCATTTTCTTTTTTATTTTACTTTTTAAGGTGTAAGCGGCCCCTTTTTTTTTTTTCCCTCCTCTCTCTGTTAATATCTTATTAAATTAAAATACTCAGAAAGCACTTATCATTAATTATAACTCTTTCGAATGAGCTTAGTGACATTTATATCGACACGCGACACGACACGTCGACACGTTATTTTTCACAAAATAGAAAATTTCAACACATTATGACATACTATATATTAAATATATATTTTTATATATACATGATAAATTATCATATACTACATAAAAATATTGGTGACAATTATTTTTTTTCCAACTGAGAATATTAACTTCAAGGTGGCTGGATATATGACTTAAGTATATTTTTTTTATATAAATCTACATTTTAACCTAATTTATTGAAAATGGTTAAAATTAATTTCGCACTAGGGTACTAAACTCGCATGTCGCTAGCATCACTAGCGCATCTCGAGTGTTGATCACTCGTCAATCGCACGTCAAAAAGTATTAAACATGACGTGAAAGCACGTGAAAGCTTCGACGACTTTCTAGATTAAGATAGACTCATGGGCTATTAACAATGACTGATGATCAATAACTTAAGCTACTTTTTCATTGCCATTAGTAACTTTTCACACCAAACTAGAGATGTATCATTCTAGTCTCATTTACCAAACGCTGTTCATGTCCTAATTCTTTCATCCACATTTGTTAATTGCATGATTTTCATGGATCCCATGGACAGCAACAATATCTAGGAGCTGTAATGATAAAAGCCATTGTAAAAACATTCAGCTCAAGGCATCCATACATTGCAAGTAAATTCAGTCCATTTTATTCCCGTAGATTAGAGCAAGGTAGGGGCACTTGGGTGGAAATTTGTTGGATTCAAAAGTCTCCATGCCCATGACATCAAATAGAAAACATTACAGCAAGGTTCTAAATTATCATTACAACACTAATCAAGTACTGCAAGTGCAAGGTGTTGGAAAAGAACCCAACAAAGCCTTCAAAAGAATGGCGCTTCAATTGCCTTTTGCCGCTGTATTATGTACATTCACTGAAATAAATAAAAGCTTTTGATCTGAAATGAGGTATACAGTGATTGCCACCAGAAACAAAAAAATTAGTAACTCCCTTCATCGAAGAAATATAAGATGGACTTTCAGCATGATTGAACCTAATTAAAAAACAAAACGAGGGATAAGAACAATACAGCAACAAACTATTAGAGGCATTCCATCTTGAACTTTCTCCAAGAGTGTCATGGGGGCATATCCTCTCAGGAATTTGCATCGATATCTCGTCCCACCTTGTTCACCACCTTTTTCATAGTAGCATGGTTGCACAACAATTCCCATGGGTGACTGCTACTTGTCACAAGACTCGTGACATGAAGTATGGTGTGGATGCATCATGAAAAACTTTCCTTGTGTACCCACCATTAGGACGGCTAGGCAAAGATCCAGCTGTAGAAATCATCTTGATGCAACTGGTGTCACTTTACTCTAACCTGGAGAATGAGATGGACATCTCTCTTGAGGATGGATCTTAGCTCTTCATTTGCTTCGATCCCTATCGTTCTGCATAAGAACCAGTTGTTGCTGAGTTTGAATATTCTTGAGCTAAACTGCAATTTGCATGGTAGAAGCACAAAACAGCACCCAAGCCTAAAAAACTTAAAGCAAGAAACCGAAAGGTAAGAGCATCGTACCCTATTTTAGAGCCTTTCTTTCCAACCAAAATCTTGCGCTGACTTTGCTTGTGGGTAATGAGGTGCTGCTCGATCCTCAGAGAACCATCTCGCAACTCCTTCCAGTCCATCAAGCGATGCTCAATCTCATACGGAATTTCCTAGACGGCCAAAATGTATTTCCCGGTTCAATGTCCATCCCCAATCTTTCCAAGATCATAGCCAAATAAAACTCATGTCCATGAAACAGATTGTCAATAGAGGGGAAACTGTGAACCATACCTGGTGTATGTAGTTCAACAACTTCTCTCTCACAACTTCCAAAGAAATGTTTTTCATGACTTCCTCACTCATCTCCAGTGGATCTACATCCCAAGGTCTTTGAACTGCCTGTTTTTTAAAAGATGATCATGTGTATTAATCAAATAGTGCAGCCACTTCTGAAGGTTTTCTTATGATTTTGCTTCAACTTTTTCTGAAAAGCTACTGAACCAATTATCATGAAATATGAGGACATAAAAAACTGAAAAAGGAAATCAAACTTGACTTTCTTGGAAAGAATTTGCATGGAAGAAGCAGATTTTTCAGTGAGGACTGCCTCCAACAAAGTCGATTCTCTCATCATTGAATGTATTGCGACTTTTCACCACTGATCCATCAAATTAACAAACTATGTGCTAGAAAGGCATCTTGCACTTTCAGTAAATATGTGCTAGACCATTCTCATGGGTTGACGTGCTCAACTCTAAAGACATATCGTTTAGGCTGAAAAGGGAGCCGAGATACCAAAATTCCAAGCAAAACAATTCTAAAGAAGGCACATTTTTTTGGTCATCCCCAAATAGCTAAGTATAACAGGCCGCACGTCTCGTAATTGTTTCAATAAAAGAAATATCGGAGATGTGCTAGTGCAATTGAAACCAATGAAGACAAACATGAATTGCAAAACTATTTGAAAAGTGAGTTTGGAAATTAAATTGATGGATCATATATCTATAATATCCAATGGTAAATCAATGAGCATGACCACATTCAAGAAAGATACACAATAAAGATGGGACAAATAGTGGCAGAATGGAGGAGGACAAGGGAGTATCTGCCCAGAAGAATGTGGTTTAGGGAAAAAGGTGAGGATACTAACAGTAGAGTGATTTATAGAAGGATCATGTCAGAGTGAGTGAAAAGATTTTAAAAAGTTGGTAATAGGTTCTGATTTACTTTAGATGCTTCAGAGTTTTCTGCATAGATTTATTAAGCTTGAACAATTAGAGATGACCAGAAAAACAGAGCCTTACCTGCTCCATAAGATACTGAGAAAGATCTTTCACCCCAGAACCCTTCAGCCCAGATATCATGAAATACCTGATAATAGAAGCAAGGGAAATTGCAGTCAATAACTTATCCAACATTCCCACGAAACACTCCTAATAACCTCAAGTTTCTTTCCCATTTTCTTTTCTCCCGTTTGCTAGATACCTTCATATTTTCTCAAGTTACAGTGGTGGACATCACTAACCTGTCATAACCAGGAAGATCTTTAAATTGGTTCGCAACCTGTAGGAGGTCCTTCTTTTTCTCCACTAAGTCAATCTTGTTCATGCATAACACCCGTTTTTGTCCAGGGTGAGCTTGAGCTCCCATTCGTTCAATCAATTTAGTAACCCTTAGATCAGGTCTAGATGGTTCAAAAAGCAACAAAATCAAGGCTATAAGCTATAATAAAACATAAAAAATAAAAGCTAAGCAGGAATTTACATTTCGGACAAGTTAATCACAACAGCTAAAAAGTCCAGAATTTCGCTACGCTTCAACCCTAGCTCTAGCTTCATATGGTTCTTCTAACAATCCCATGATATGGAAAGAGACAAATGATCTAAACTTGTTGACAGAACTAAGTATGCCAGAGCTCGACAAAAGAACACACATATTTGTTGAGATTATACACAGGGTCATGCAAACTTAAAAAAAAAAAAATCTTCATTTCATTTTATCAAATAAAGAACCAAATAACAGCAAGTCAGCCACATGGATCCTGAAGAGCAATAGAGCCTTGGTCTAAGTACAACACACTCAAGCCCATTTTATTCTAGGAGTTCTTGGTCTAACTTGCATAATTCCACCTTCATATTCCAATTAAATGACAAAGTTCAAATCAAAGCACAATTAAGGAACTGAATCTTTCACATTTTAATTCCCATCACTAACAAAACACTAACATTTAGCACCAGCATGTTATGCTATAAAATGTGAACTTTTATTTCTATGCTTTTAAGAAAACGCAAAGTTTGTTCAACGCGTAATAACAGAAAATGCAAATAATTTTGTAAATAGGGAACCAACTCTAATCCAGCCATTGGTTAGATCAGAAAACCATGCTTGCTACAATTAAACTGCGTAAAGTTGTTTGATTAAGTTCCCCAAGAAGGAACTTACAATAAGTGGGTGTTGAGTATAAAATATATTTTATCAGTACTTGCAAAATAAAAAAGTCATGTGCAATCAATTTTATCATCATCAGCAGCAACAGAATATAATATGATCAAACTGCACAGCACAATATTTTCGTGGTGGCAATGCAACCAAAGTATCTGACAATGTATTTTCAATGAGAGATAGACACAACAACAACCAGATAATTAGAAATTTAACTTTGTGAAAAGTAACCTGCTCAGATGCCTCTGAACATCAAATAAGACTATGAGAACATCGTAGAGTTTAACTGCATTCCAAGCACTTTCAACTCGTGCTTTCAAATCCTTATGGGGAAACCCACTGCAAGTCAGTGTAAGCCCGGGGGTGTCAAAGAGGCACTGCAATGAACAATGAAGAAATAACATCACAATAATGATAGGTTTCTAAGATACAACTGCATCAATCTAGATCCACTAGCAAATGGTGAAGACCTATATTGATAATTATCATCATCATCATGACAGACAAAAATAAGTTCATAATCAATTTAAGCACAAGGAGCAAAGACAAAGACAAATGACTGATTAAATTTGTTTTTAATCGAAAAACGACTAATTAAAATTGAATGAGTATAAACAAGTGCATGTTTGGCTGCACATAGAAAAAGCAAAAGCAACTATCTCACCAAAATCAAAAGAATTTATATCATTATAAGAAAGTTCCACATCCTGAATTAAGAAAATGTAAGACGCAAATAACAATAAATCTAACGTTTGAAGTGTTTACTATTAAGATAAAATTAGCATCTCCAACTCTAAAGGCAAAAGTTGAGCAACTTTGTTACAAGTGAAGATCCCCAAATAACATTAACCCATTTCCTATTTTAAGTCTGATGTGAGGGAAAGTATACCGCGTATTATGTCGGTCCAGGCTAGTCCAATGAACAAACTATTTACAGCTGACTATCAGTAAAATCAGCAAAGAATTTGTGCACATGAATTGAATGAATGTCAATGCATGAAATTATACGCAAAATGCTAGAGCATACATCAAAAGAAACATACTATTTGAGTGTCTCCCTTTGTCATGACTCCTAACACCTCATGAACCGTTGTATTTGTTTTCCGCGAGACAGCAGAAACCTTTGAGCCAACCTACAAAAAAAAGGTAAAATTCTAAGTCATCTGCAGATTCCATTAGGTTAAAGTGCTCAATATAGAGAGGAAACAGAAAATAGTGACAGCAGATCGAATAATGCAGTTGAAGGTGCTAGGGTAGTATGATGGGGAGTTATCTAATTCCTCGAAAGTTCACAAAAGAATAGTCCAGTATGGAAGCTAGATATGGAACAAATAAGAAATTGGCAAACCAAGCTCCATGAAAAGCCCTTGGTTTAGGTATCCAGAATATACTTCATTATATATCCTAAAAGGCAACATAAGGCTCCTAGGCTCTAGTTAACGATGAATACTCGATAAATCTTTTACATTTGCCATCTCGTTGTCTTATGGTCTCTAACAAGGATCAGCCATTTCGATTCCAGAGAGTTCAATTGTATCATCTGAACTTTATTTTTCTTGGGATATTTACAAGATCATACGGCCTTGAAGTCACAACAGTATTCTAAACTATGCTTATGCTTAGCATTCCATTTTCAATGGTCGGCAAAACAGACCTGACGCATGTCAAAGTTACAAGATTCAACACGAAAAAAGCCAATACGGGAACTAGTGCAGACTCACAACAGGTAAAGATAAGCATAAGTTTCACTAGGAAAATCCCAAACAGAAGACAAAGTGGATGTCGATGGTCAGCAAACAAGCGAGAGTATCTACAATACAACAGAAATTCCTAATCGAAAAAGAAGTTTATAGGATATCCAACTCACACTCCAGCCGAGCAAAAATAGTAAAGGTAGAGTGGTCCACAGACTTGCAGGAGGAAAGGAGTCCAGCTAATCTTCAGGAGACTAGAAAAATAAAAGTTTCTACCTTTTCACCGGACAAGTAACTTCCTTTACAACATATATATAAGCACAAACTGGCAGTCCTGCTACTAACCCTTTGCAGTGAAACTAGGAACCCTTTTGCTTGTGGCGGAACAAATCCAAATATTTCAGGAAACTATATCTCAAGCGGATACAACCAAATTCAGTTTGAACCACCAACTAAATTAACCTTCCCCTAAGTTTCTCCTTTCCCTGATGAACTGATGAACTGGACCATGGATTACTCAATGCTAAGCTAAAGACATAATCAGCTCACCATCTCGTGCACCTCGAAAGACATCATGAAATGTCAACAATCAATCAAAAGATCACAAAATCAAGATTAACCTCGGTCAAAAATCCAAAAATAACTAAGCATATGCACATCCTTCAAAATGCAGAGCCATACCATATGATTAGTGAGAGCGGACTTCCCGGCATTGGGAGCGCCGATTATTCCTACGGCCAAAGACTTCTGATCTTCCTCCCTCACCGCCTTCTCCTCGTCGTCGTCTTCATCATCCGGAGCCCCCAAGGCGGCCACAAGCAGCGCCTTGGCGAGCACTCTCCGCTTCTCCTCCTCCACATCCTCCTTCACCTCCAGAACCCTCATGGGCTTACCATCAAATAACACCTTATCAGCTCTCCTCCTGTGCTCGTCGCTCCACGCGGGCTGTAGAGGGGCGCGGCCATCGCCGGCACCCGAAGGAGAGACGCCGGTGGGGATGGCGTAATCTGCGCTGTTGAAGACGGAATCGGAGTCGTTGTGGTCGGAGTCCTCTTGAGGCTGGGCCGAATAGGGACGGAAGAAGAAGGTGGGTGAGGTGAAATTGGATGGTTGGGGGCGGCGGGTGTGGAGAGCGGCGAGAGTTCTGAGCGCTCTCAAAGTCTTCATCTTTCTCTGTGGGTTCAAGGCTGCTTCTACATGGGTCTCATCAATCTGGAAGAAGACGAGGTTTGTGAGATTTCTGGTTTTCCTTTGCCGAGGTTTCGGCTTTGCTCCAGCGCACAGGGTTTTAGGGGTTTTTGTCTTGCTCCGCTGCTCCTCCTCCTCCCCTTCTTCTGCAAAAAGAGAGAGCTTTTGTGGGTGGTAAAACTGGAAATAGGAATCGACCATTGCAATGCAATCAAATGCCGTTTTAGCATGAAACTAGGTTCCCATCGCGTGAAATTGGAAATTTTAATAAGGAATTCACTTCCTTTATTATATTTAAACTCGAGACCGAATCAATTATGAAATCCCATGTACTTACAAAATTAATCGACCAATAACGCGCATGTTCGGTTAAATGAAAGAGTCAGATTTTGAATGTTTCGATAGTTTGTGATGTTTTAGAATGATATTTGGTGAGCAATAATTAGGCCAAACTAAATTTACTAGAAACCTCCATTCCATGATTTTTTTTTCTTAACCGAACAAAAGAATTCAGATTCTTTTCCATTACTGCCTAAATTGAACAAAGAAATTAAAACCTCTCCATTCCATTTCTATTCTTTTTCTCAGTTCTTTTCAATCCATAGCACTAAGGTAACATTGATGTATTGTCGGTCATTGTGCTTGACCTCTAATAATCAACATTTGCAGTAAAAAAATTTTGATGAATCTAGACATGTATTAACCCTTCAAATCTTGGCGAAGCAATCGCCAAAGGTCCAGCCGCCGCAGAGTGAAGTATGGACCAACTAAAAATCCCGTCATTTTTCGATTAGAATATCGCATAAGAAGTTAGAAAAGAGTTTCATACAAGGTTTATGTGAAAGTCCTTATAAAAGTAAGATAAGGATTGATTTGTATTACCACAAATTTGACATGATATGGTTCAAACTTCAATCCCATTATAGAGTTTTCATCAGGTATTGATTGAAAACTCGACTGCGTTATCGAGCTTTTACGCTAAGTCGAGGCCAAACGTTTAAGGCCTATCGATTCGACTCGACCCAATTTGGTTTCTGTCAAAGAAATTTCATTTGGGAAAGAATCTACAGCATATGGCAAAGTAGGAAGCACAAATGGCCGAGTCGATGATACCGGCCGACCCAATAAGGAAAAGGCGTTATCGCATGAACAGCGAGCGCATCGTCTTTCCCTCCCTGCCTTCGTTCGCCGCTCCAAGCTTGCAGGTCAATGGAACGATGACAACATCACGTAAAGCAAGCTCCTTTTGCCTCTCAGTCCACCTACTGAGCTGAACCCCGGCATGCCCATCATCCATATCTCCACACATGTGCTCAAGTTGAAGCCCAACCTCCCTCCCCTGCGTCGATGTAAGTCCTCCCTCCGCTGCCATTCCTCTTCAGCTCTCGCTGTCCCCTCCCACGAGCCCGTTTCGTCTCCTGAACCCCCGATTCCCGAGCGCATCTTCAATTCGGCCAAAAAGTCGGGCACTTACACTTCGGGCGATTCCACATTCTACTCCCTCATCGACAACTACGCAAGATTGGGCGATTTCGGCTCCTTGGAGAAGGTCCTGCATCGGATGAAGCGTGAAAGACGCGTGCTTGTTGAGAGGAGCTTCATTAGTATCTTCAAGGCTTACGGCAGGGCTAGCTTGCCCGACATGGCCATCGATTTGTTCGACAGGATGGTCGATGAGTTCCGGTGTAAGCGGACTGTCAAGTCCTTCAATTCGGTCCTGAACATTATTATCCAAAATGGTCTTTATAATCGCGCATTGGAGTTCTTTTCTTATGTCGTTCGTTCTAGCCAGATGAATATTTCGCGGAATGTGCTTAGTTATAATCTAGTAGTAAAAGCTGCTTGTAGATTGGGAATGGTTGATAGAGCAGTCGAACTGTTTAGGGAAATGCCTTTGAGAAGTTGTGTACCCGATGTGTTCACGTACTGCACTTTGATGGATGGGTTGTGCAAGGAGGGTAGAATCGAGGAGGCGGTTTCCTTGCTGGATGAGATGCAAATGGAGGGTTGCTTTCCAAGTGCCATGACGTACAATATTTTAATCAATGGGTTGTGCAAAAAAGGTGACTTGAGACGTGCAGCAAAGCTTGTCGACAATATGCTTCTTAAAGGATGTGTTCCAAACGAGGTGACTTACAACACACTTATTCACGGTTTGTGTCTCAGGGGAAAGTTAGATAAGGCTGTAGACCTTTTGAATCGGATGGTTGCTAGCAAGTTTGTGCCCAATGATGTCACTTACGGAACAATCATCAATGGACTGGTGAGACTGGGACGAGCCATCGATGGGCTTCAGGTATTGAAATTCATGGTTGAAAGAGGATCCCGTGCAAATCAGTACATGTACTCGACCCTCCTCAGCGGGTTGTTCAAGGAGGGAAAGTTTCAAGAAGCGAGGAGATTGTGGCAGGACATATTATGCGAACCCAATACTGTAATGTATAGCGCTTTTATCGACGGTTTGTGTCAAGAAGGGAAGCCGGAAGAAGCCAAGGAAGTTCTCTTGGAAATGATAAATAAGGGGATTGCCCCCAATGCTTTCACTTATAGCTCATTGCTTAGGGGTTTTTTTAGGACACAGAAATCAGAGAAAGCTACTCTTATGTGGGAGGAGATGGAAAATAACAATGACTTCACCAATGCTGTCTGTTATAGCGTTCTTATACATGGATTCTGTGAGGATGGAAAGCTGGAGAAGGCTATGATGGTATGGAAGAACATGCTTGCTAGAGGATTCAAACCTGATGTTGTGTCTTACACTTCACTTATTAAAGGCCTTTGTGATAATGGAGAGCTCGAAGAAGGTTTGAAACTATTTAATGAGATGCTGTGTCAGGGGCCCAGTTGTCAACCGGATGTCATCACTTATAACATACTTTTCAATGCATTATGCAAGCAGGGTAACATCTCCCATGCCCTAAATCTTTTGAACAGTATGCTTCATCAAGGACGTGATCCCGACTTGTACACATGTAACATTTTCTTAAAAGCTTTAAGCGAAAAGTTAAATCCGCCTCAAGATGGAAGGGAATTCCTAGATGAGCTAGTGCTACGTCTATTCAAACGGCGGAGAGTTGTGGGAGCATCCAGAATTCTAGAAGTGATGCTGCAAAAATATTTGCCTCCAAAAGCATTTACTTGGGAAAAGGCTGTTCAGCAGCTTTGCAAGCCTAACAAGGTTCGAGCTGCAATTGACAGGTGCTGGAATGAACTAGTTTGCTGACTTTTTCCTGGTGAGTGTCTTCTTTTATTACACCACATATTTGTCGATTTTTTTTTTCAGAACTAAAATGTTAAATTTGATATGCTCATCAACATGCCAAATTTTGGTTTTGTCAAAGCTAGATAAGCTGATGGTTAGCTGGAGAAACCATTTGAACGTTGTAGCTTTAAAATCATCAATACAATTTTGACTTGGCCTATTGTGCGTATCCGTTAGTATATTTCACCTATTCACTGACGTTAGGTTGAGGATATCAGTTGTTTGACTGAGGCTAGCCTGTTAAGACTGCCGTGTGGACTCTTCTCTCTGTATATCCAACAGCTTTCTCATGCAAAGCAGTGGGTGACACTATCCTATCATGTGTGCTGCTGTTCCCTCGAGGAAACTGAGACCAACATTTTGAAGATCTTGAAGCTTTTGTTGCCTTATATGATGTATTGTTCTGTTATCAAATACTGACATTAGAACCATCGACAAGACTTCAAATGGATAACAATCATTTGCTAAAGACTTCAAAACTATGCATAAAAATCATTTGCTAACAATCTTCCTGAAGGAATATATCATCCTGAGTAAGATGTTATAATTTTTCTTTAGCTTTGTGGATTGATGATTTGGATATCACTGATGTAGTGATATAGGAGCACCTACATTATTTTCTCTTGCTGTTCCCGTACATGTATTAAATTTTCACTTCAGTATATGTTTTCTATGTTTGGTGGATGAGAACTATAGTTGGAGTTTCAACACTGGTCTGCACTTTTCAGGTATCTTTCAGCAGAACTGGAGGAGAATATGCCTACAAGACAGTTTGAAGATCCTGGTTCCTAAAGCTGAAGAATGCATGGATGCGTTGGGAAAGGTAATGGTTTCTTGTGCAGAAGCAGCATTCACTTATTACTCCTGATAATTGTTTGGATTACTCCATCAGGAACTGAACTTTGGAAATGTTCTCTCTCTCATGCACCCCTGCACACACAAAGAAACTCGTGTGTACTACCTAACTATTCTTCCTTCAAATCATCAAAAACTTACAGAGATAGTTTTACCGGTTGACTGTTTTATTGTAATCATCTGTTAGTGCAAACTTAGTTTGAAGACGTTAGCACGAAAACCAATGGAGATAATAGAGGAAGTCCGGGGAAACACACAGTTAGAATTGTGGAGGGAAGTTGTTGGGCGAGTTTTGGCCGGTACAGGTTATATTATACCTTTCGTCTCTGGATGATCTTAAATAAATAGTCATTGGGATATTGATCAATGTGAAGATGTGGCCATTTCAGAAAATTCCATGGGCTATTGAGCATCAATTGGTGGGCTGGAAAGAGTTAAGAGATGGTTCTTTTAGGATTGAATAGCTAGTCATTTCCCACAAACATCACGCAAGATTGTGGTTCGGAAGAAAGGCTCTAAGGTCAGGTACTATGTTCTAAACCAGTTTCTTGGTTATTTTATAAACCTCCACGTCGGTTTGTACTGGCAGGTGATGCTGATTTTATGTCTCGTTACTGCTCTAACCATGCAAAGAGCATCCTTAACCTCAGGGCATGCAAACTAAAAGAGGAGTTGAGATCCAAGATCTTTCTTTGTCCAGGATTTACATCCTGTCCGCCAGGTTAGATTATAATAAAAAAGAACTCAACATCAGGTACTTGTTACTCCTCTAAGCCATTGTTCAGGTACTTTATGAGGCATATGTTGTTTACAACGCAATCACCCTACTTGCTAAAGTTGTGATGACGGAGCATCAACATGCCCTGGAAGATGATGAACAAGGTTGGATGCAATGCAATAAGGAGCTATAAGATGCACAGAAAACGTTGTTTTTGTTGTTGTATCGCTGGGACCGGTTATTTATTCTTGCCAAAATGCCCGTCACCTGTTTCTTGATGAAGGTATTTCATTCTTATTGCTTACAGCAATTAATTTTACCTCTCCGATCACTGCATAGGAAAGCTTTCTCAGTTGGTTCTGTCTTTCACAAGTATGTAGAGAGGACAGTTCTCTGTTTCACTGATTTGGGTGAACGATTCACTCAGGTAGTGTAAGATCTAAACATGAGTAAAGAAGAACTGCAATGTAAACGGAATAGAGGAAAGACCATGAAAAAATGATACAAAAAGACTGCAGAATCTTATTTGGACAATCAAAGAGAGATGCATTTGCCATCTTCTATGCCCAGGTAGCCAAGAGAGACATGGAGGCAGAGCCCAAGAGGAGAGACAGATTTGCACCCATCTGGAGCTTAAGATTGTGGAGCATGATGGGGTTCATGTAATCGGCTGCAATCAGATCCACAAGCGCCATGTAAGTCAGTATCCCAGCTGATGCAGAGTTGAGTGACCCTTCCACGATGAGAGCGCTCGGCTTGCCCTCCTCATACGTGCTCGACATCCCCATTCCCACTCCTATTCCTACTGGCGTCGTGAGGCAGAAGAAAGCCACCATCGCCGCTATTTTCCGGGGCTTGAACTTGGCCTGAGAAATGCATCCCCCAAGCCCGATGCCTTCGAATAACTGGTGAAAGGTCAGTGCTGCTACAAGAGGCTTGATTGTTCTAGGACTCTCAGATGCTCCTAGTGATACTCCTATGATCACGGAATGAACCACCACCCCTAATTCCAGCACCTGCAATAGAATCCAATTCAAGGTGCCAAAGGCACGATTCAGACTCCTCTCTTTGATTTGATGACCAGAGAGAAAATATGGTACTGAACTGTGGTTTTGTCAAAAGGCTAAGAATATAATTCTCAGCACTAGCTATGGTGGAGCTTTCAAGTCAATGAAATGCTCATCCCCCCACCACCAGCCTGTACCCAACATACATAAATATGTCTCCTGAGCTGGTACCATTCATGTGTATTTGAATTGTCTTAGTTACAATTCAGTTAGTTCATGATTAATGTGGTGGATTGTGCATCAGATATGTCAACTCTCTACAGTACCATGTTACAGAAACGGCCACCATAACACGTACATTTGACAACCCCATTCTACATGAGTTCCGTAGCCTTAGGATCGATTTTTCTTTACTTTTCTTATTTTCGGCTTTTCTGTGGGGTTCCTAGTTGGTCCTCAATGGCTTAGCCTGTGATTTCAAACATTTCGGCGTTGGGTTTGGCTTAGAACCACACCAAAAGCTCCCTCCTTGACCAGTCGATTAAGTCCGACCAAAAAAAAAAAAAGAACAGTTGATTAAGATAAATAAAAAAATTTCTTCTTGTTTTCGAAATGGACGATGAAAATATTTATTGGTGTATCTGTTTTTCAAATATTTCTATTTGTACTTCGAAAATTATCTAGGGCGTTTAACCATAAATGGAAAAATGGACATCACTTAAAACGCGTCATGAAAGTGAAAGCACTTCTGATGTGTTTAGAACAACTCTCTTTTTAACTTGTTATGTCATTCCGTATTTCCGTCATGGCTTAGTTTTGAATCCCTGAGGAGCTAAATGAACAAAATCCAGATTTTTTTTTTCAAACTCTTTCTAAAAGAATAACCTTTTAAATGCAACTAAGGAATGCAAATTGATATGAACTCAGAACTGGTGGCTTTGTCTGAACCTGAGAAACGATGCGATGCCTTATGAGGTGGGAAGACTTGAAGTCGTGGGCAGAGCCATGAGCATGCCCATGAGTCGCATGAGTGTGCACGTGCACGTGCCCCTCGTGCATGTCCTTCTCCTCGTCCGCCTCATCCGCCGCCTTGCTGAAGTGCGACCGCTCGAAGTAGCTGGTCGCGAACGTGTCGACCATCATCGTCCCGATGGCAGCGAGCATCGCGAAGAACCCGGCGAAGGGGAAGTTGTGCCAGGGGGTATCGCCGAGGGAGGGGCTGGCGAGGCTGGAGAAGGCGTCGGGGAGGATGTGGACGAAGGCCGTGGAGAGGATGACGCCGGCGGCGAAGGACTTGATGAGGAAGAAGATGGGGTTGTCGGGGTGGAGGGAGGGGAGCCTCTTGCCCAGGATGGGGAGGGAGACGCCGAGAAAGCTGGCGGCGAGGATGGTGAAGATGGCCACAAACTTGTACTTGAGAGCTTGATGTTTAGCGTTATGGTAAGGTTTCTCGAGATGAGGGAGTTGGGTTTTCATCGTACTCTCGCACCTGCACTCGGCCGACGCAGCAAGGAGGACTTTTAGGAGCACAAGCGACAAGAAGATGCACCAGAGCTTCACCATGGCAGCGACTTCTCCTCCTCTCTGTTTCTTTCTGATTTCGAGACAGAAATGAGAGCTCGGTGCTTCCAAGTTGGGATTATTTAACAGTTCGAGCGGTGCTGAGATGGAACGACGAGGACTGATTCATAAAATTGATGGCTAACCTGAAAGAATAAGTAAGATAAGGTGGTCGTATTAGTTCAAAACCCTTTTGCTATTGAGCGTAGACGTGATATTAATTTGACAACACCTATCAAAGGAAAATTCACTATTTTTATTATTATTATTATATATTTACAATATGTGACGACTTCAGTCTCTGACGTTATCATATCGTTTCGACGAAACTACACCATTCACTGAACTTGATATGATAATTCAACCTCGAACATTGTTCGTAGCGAGGGTGAAATTCTTATATCCAAGTTTCGAGAAGTGAATTTCGATTTGATAGCTACTAACTCGATCTTTAAATTAATCATTAGAATGGAAAGATCAAACGCATTATGAGGGGGTGGGGGGTATCTTAGTGAGAAGTGCAGAAATATGGCGACATGCAGAGCGCATGCAGCCTGTGAGGAACAGGAGGCAAGGAGACGAGTGTGTGGGCGAGCGATCCAAATGTCGACATGATGAGTTAAAACACCCCTCCTACTCAATTAAAGTGGTAGTTGTTATGGAAAAGTTGCCCCTAATTACTATCAAGAAGGCCTCAACTCAACTTTTCTCTACTACTGTCATGTGCTTAAGAGAGCTAAAGTAACCAAGCCACCACTTCCACTTCCGCACACAGCCGTCCAAAGGTAGTCAGATCTGCAGTTTTAGTATTCTAGGATTTGGGGGAAACAACGTATGACTTTTAGCCTTCCTCTGTTTTTTGACCCCGTTTACTGATTCACAGGAAGCGGTGAATGGACATGGAAGCCTCGCGTTAACTCACCCGCCTGAGAAATAGATAGAAAGATCAAAGAAGATAAAGACAAATACATAGCCGCAACACTACCACTTCACCAAATTTTCCGAATGAGGGGGGAGTTTGTATGTTAACTTTGGTTCAGCGACTCCATGAATTGTCTCCTGGAACTAGCGGATACAACGTAAACCCTGTAACCTCATCAACCAAGCTATCTATAGAGCAAGTGATGCAGCGCAAAACAGAATAGGAAACGACAATACGCAAAGCGTAATAGAAAATCTCAAAATTCAATATCAATATTTTATATTTTCCTCAAACGTGAATATATAAACACCTTTTATATGAGGTATTAATGCTAATCCTACTAAAACTCTAAACAGAAATCCCAAAATTACAAAATCGCCATTGATAGTAAATAAAACCCAAAAAATTAAAATTAAAATTAAAAAATCCAAGTAAACGACCCTAAATCGCCAAAATCAATCATCAGTCACCGCCACAGATAGTGAGTATTAATCAGGAGGCCGTTTCGCTTCAACCAACTGAATTTGAATTGTAAAGTAATCAATTCTTCGACTTCCGTTGGGATTTATGCCTGTCCAATCGGTCCAAAAACGCATTATTAATACCCTCTACATCATTCTCCTCTACTTGGGAAAAGCTCATCCTTGAGTTAGAATTATAATCCAGATATAAAAGCTCCATAGATTTATGAAACGGTGACAAATCAACAATATTGAAAGTGTTGGAATGTCTATAACATAAGCATTATCGTTAATCTTCTTATTGACAGTGTAAGGTCCGTACTTTTTTGGTTGTAACTTGCTGTAAGAACCAATTAGAAGCTGTTTTTTTTTTATAAAAAAAAAACACCATGACTTGATCACCTACTGCAAACACCAACTTTCGTCTGTGTTTATCCGCTGTAGTCTTGTACTTTTGATTAACCTCTTTCAACTTCTATATGACTTCCTGATGTACCTCTACAATCTGCTTAGCCATATGATTTGCTGCAACACTCTTGTCGGCTTGCTTGTACAACTGAATCAAATCCAAAGTATGCTGAGGTGGTTTTGTATAAACGGCTGAAAAAGATGACTTACCAATAAGATAGTCAACTGCATTGTTGTAAAAGCGAACTTTGCTTGCGATAAAATAATATCCCGCTGCTTCGGTTTGTCATCACAAATGGCCCAAATTAAATTACCAGAGTTCTATTAACCACCCATGTCTGTCCATAGTTGTGCTATTGAAGTTAAAAGATAAATCAAATAACTTCCACAAGGTCCGCCATAAATTCCTTGGAAATTTGCTATCCCTATCCTATGTAATAGATTTAGGGATGCCATACAAATGAACCATTTTTTTAAAAATAACCTGGCCACACTTATTGCATTAGAAGTTTTTCTATAATTAATGAAATGTGTCATCTTGAAAAATCTATTAATCATAACCAAAACAGAATCCACGCCTCTTTGGATTTGTAGTAAACCAAGCACAAAATTCGTAGACAAATCTTCCCATATATTTTTTTTTTGGATAGGCAGAGGCATATATAGACTTGAATTTTTGGATCACCCCTTAGCAATATGGCAAACATAACACTTATGCACATAGCTGCTGACATCTCTATGTAATTGGGGTCAGTAAAATCGTTCACATATGGTAGCAACAGTTTTGTCATGCTCTAGATGTGCATTGTTGATTTAGAAAATTGAAAAATCAACTTTGGGGACCTTGGTCTGACCTAGGGATCCAATTTTGAACGAAAAATAATTTTTCATATTTTTTACATTTTATTTTTTAAAAAAACTTCATAAAAATCAGTAAAAATGAGAAAAATACAAAATAAATGTTGGAAGCCCTAGCATAGCCTAAGGAACCAATTTTGAACAAAAAAATAATTTTCCTTATTTTTTTGAATTTTTGAATATTTTTTTAGAAAATAGAAAAATACAAAACAATTAATAAAAAATAGCATTTGTGGCCACAAAAATACAAAAAAATATTCAATATTTTTATTTTTATTTTCCCTTCATTTTGGCCAAAGAAATTTTGAAAAAAATTAATCTGGAAACGGGGTTTTCTTTGAAAATCAAATTTTCAAATTAATTGAAAAAATTCTAGAAATTCCATTTTGATTCAGTAATTTTTTATTTTTACATTTTTGGAGTCGTGTCACCCCCTCTATTTTTAAAAATTACAATTCAGTCCAAAATTCCTCAAGATTTTCCCAATTGCACAAAAGGACCAAATTGCACAAAAAATTTGCAATTTAGCCCCCAAGTTGACTCAAAATGAAATTAAACTTTCTATGGGGGTCAAATTGAAAATCAAACCCCACTACCCTTTAGATTTTGACTTGATGAATCCAATGGTGGTGGTGGCTTGCCCTAAGTCGACCATCTAGGTCGTTTAATTTGAAAAATAGACAATCGGGTAAAATGGAGAATTTAGGGTTTTTATGCAATTTGTACATAAAAATTGGGCAAAACCACATGTTCATACAATTCACATGTTTTGAAGCCAATCCCCAAAATTAATTTGAAAACTTCGAACATTTAGAGGGTTAATTCGGCGATTATTCTTTTCGAATCGGGTCTGCCGAATCGAACCGGATCCGATCAGACCCGGTACTGTTCACCTTCCTCACCAGAATAGATATCCGGCGCCGAGGGAGAGGGGATTGTTGACTTCAAAATTGGAGTGCCTGGGGCCTTAATAAAAAAAAAACCCACGACGTGGGCCGAGTAACCCCTCTTTGTCCGATTCCAACGCTACCCTTCCCGTCGCCAACGGTCGGCGGAGTAGAGACGACGAGCTTGGTCAAGCTCCTGGCGCAGTGGAAGTCAACAAAACACAAGACCGAGCTCAAAGACGTCCAAATTGGACGCCAATTCGTGCTCGCCGGACTTACCCATCGACCTGACGGAGTTCCCCTCTGCCCCGGCGTCGTTCTGACCAATTCGCACATGACTTCACGTGCGAACTGAGTTGGTTGAGAGGCTCCCCGAGCGCGCGTGAAATTTTTGGAACAGAGGGATAAAAAGGAAAAAGAGATTCTGTTAGAGGGAGGAAACTTCATTTTTCGACGGGAGAAGATTCCAGAGAGAGAGAGAAGTCGAGAGAGAGAGAGAGAAGGAGCTCCTGGGAGCCGCCATTCCTGAGCTCGGGGAGGTCGTCTGCAAATCCTCGTCCCAAGCAATCGAGAGTACATCGAAGCTCTATTTCACTTCCAGAAGCTTCGTCTGGTCCAGAGGAGTCAACCGCACCAAGCTTCGTCGCCTACCTCGGCCTAAATCGGTGAGCGCCATTTTTGAGTTCCTCACTGTGCATCCATGGTAGATCGTACATCCGACCATCATTTTGTGTGTTCTTAGAGGCGTTTCATTCCTAGAACATCACTAAACACTTCTGCACCTTTGTTTTGCATCGAAACCTCACCTAAACCACGAATCGAGTCTTCAACCCTAACTCAATACCGTGCGTCTTCGCCAGCCCAATCTGGCAATATAGGACTCAATCGGAGCACCAGGTAAGTGCCTCGAACTCCTACTGAAGCTTCCTGTTGATTGAATCGCATTGTTATGCTCGGTGTTGTTAGATTAGATCTACCATTGTTGTTTCTGTTCAAGCTTTGATTATCTGGATTTAACCGTTAGATCTTGTTCAAGTTTGGATATGTTGATTTGGAGTCGATCGGGAAGCGATTAGCGTCAGAATTAGGTTAATCGGAGTAGGGCCTACCGTTAGATCGCCACTGGTGTACCTTGGCCGTCCGTCGAGTCGCTGTTCTGAGGAAGAAGATGACGTCCATGTCAGCAGTTGACCTGGTCAAAAGCCGACGTGGTATTAACGTGGCAAGCCACGTCAGATGACACGTCAGCAGTTGACTTGGTCAAAAGCTGACGTGGAATATTCGTTAGTTTAGAGGTTATAACCGCCTGAGCCAAATAACAGAATCAAATCCAACGGTTTATAGTAAGCCACGTGTCAACATCTTAGGATTTCGGTGAATAAAAATTGTTAATTAAGGTTTTATAATCATTTTAGAAAATAAGGAAATAATGGACGGTAGAGATCGAGTCTAGGGTTTAGATCCAAGCCGTAGATGTTAATGTTGATGATGAACGGTTAGGATTCAGTCGTAGGATTAATCTTGACCGTAGATCGGGTATGGAAGCTTAGACGGACGAGATCCGATCTTCAGGTTAATCTAGGCCGTAGGATCATCGTGGTGAACGGATGGCCAGATCGACGCCACGTGGGCGAATTCTGGATGTAGGATTAAAAAGGAGCGGGAAAAGTATAAAATAAGAAGAAAAGTCTAAAAATATTCGAAAATTCAAATTAACAATGAACCAATTTTGACCAAAAAATACAAAATTAATACAAAATCCATAAAAATTCATAAAATTAAAAAAATCAACTTTGGGGACCTTAGCCAAGCCTAGAGAACCAATTTTGACTGAACAATAATTTTTTATATTTTCAGTATTTTTCGATATTTTTATTTTCGAAATTTCATAAAAAATCAAGAAAAAATGAGAAAATTCATATTTTTTGTATTTTTTTTAAATATATTTTTTAGAAATTAGGAAAATATTTAATAAATAATAGCATTTGAGGCCACAAAAATACATAAAAAATAGTCAATATTTTTCTTTTAAATCCCTTTTCATGTTGGCCTTCACATATTTAAAAAAATCTAATTCGGGGTCGTGCATTCCTTCACGAGCATAATCTCGAATCGGGTTTAAAAAAATTCAATTTGAGTCAATTTATTTTCATTTTTCACTTTTAGGAGTTGTGACATTGTTCTCTAATATTCCAAATTTTCATATTGACCCAATTATACCCAGAATGACTCAATTTTACAAAAGGGCTTTAATTAAATGAGCTTAAATTCAACATACGGTAGGTGTGTCGAAAATTGTGAGGAGATTTGGACATAAAGAAATATCTTTTTTAGGGAATAAATTGTAAATACTTAAAATTCAAGGACTATAGTGTAAATACCTAACTCTTGAAGGATTATCTTGCAAATAACAAAAAAAAAAGTTAGTGGAGAAATTAGAATAGAGAAGAGAAGATGGAGAAGAGGAGATGGAGAAGAGAAGATGGAGAAAAATGGATGGAGAAAATAAGATAATAATAGAGAATGGAAGATGGAGAAGAGAAGATGAAGAAGAATGAATGGAGAAAATAAGATAAGAATAGAGAAGAGAAGATGGAGATGAAGAAGAGTTAGTGGAGAAATAAGAATAGGAGATAAGAATAGAGAAGGGAAGATAGAAATGAAGAAGAGTTAGTGAAGAGATTAGAATGTGAGATAGAGATGGAGAAGGGAAGATGGAGATGAAGAAGAGTTAATGGAGAGATTAGAATGTGAGATAGAGTTAATGGAAAAATTAAAATGGGAGATGGATGAATAGGTTATAAAAAGAGGAAGAAATGAGTTTGAGAGGAGAATTTTTTGGAGAGAAAATTTTGGATGTTTGAGAGAATTTTGGGAGATTGAAGAAAAATTTGAAAGAAAAAAATACCAAAAAGAGAAAGAGAATTTTGAAGATGATGGAAGTTTAAAGGTAGAGGGTTATCATCATCAATTTCTTTATCGATCAACATAAATCAAGAATTCATCCCAGATTTGAAGCTAAGTGTCCCTCTACTGTCTTTGATTTTTTAGTATAAACTAGCCCAAATTTTCTACTCTTCTCCCCTTTCCCCATATTTGATTTTAGGCAGGAACCAATTATATCCATCAAGCACTTCTCATAATGCCATTGAAGCTAAGTGCTTCTTTCATTGTTCTAATTTTTAATGTGAATTAAATCATATTTGCTCCATTACTCCATTTCTCCATATTTTTATGTCAGGCAAAGGACAACTCCAAGTCAACGGTAAATCCCATGGAGGTGTAAGATTGGCGCTGACGAGCTCTTGAGTGCCCATTAAATTTTCAATTGATCCGTCGATGGATTTCGGCCCGAATTGTCAAATCAATTCGTTTTATTTTAAAGAATTTAAACCCCAGAATGTGAAGGACATAGCCCGCTCACTGGAGGTCATTTTAAATTTCTGCAATTTAAATTCCTGTACCTTAAACCCCAAAGGAGAGGGCCAAGCCAAGGCTGAGCTATCCATTGGTGGTCTTTATTTATTGTCATTTACTTCCTGTAATTTAATTTTTGAATCACTAAACCCCAAAATGAGTAGCTCGCAGCATTACACAGAAGTCGTTAACTCACTCCCTCTTTCGGCTTCAGGAAAATACTTAATATTTTGAAAATGCAAAAAAAAAATATCACTTACGTATATTCCATTTAAAAAAGTGAAAATACAAAAAGAGAACACTCCACTAGAGTCTTAGGAATAAACCAAGCCTGAGTTGCCAAATTAGGATATCCATGAAATTAAGGTACCGAAAGGGCATTAGTTTTAATTAACTAGTGTAACCAAGTCCCCGAGCTCATAATCTCTAGTTCGTAGAAGTAATTTAGTTCTCCCGCTAATTTACTTAGGTTTCTAATCAACCTACCAAAAATGATTAGTGGCGACTCCAAAATTTAAAACCATTTGAACAAAAAATCAAAGTCGCGATTTGGTAGAGCTTGGGAGAGCTCGAACTAGGTTAGTTAATTTAATCAATTAATCTGGTAATCCATTAACCTAAAAAATGAATTTTAGGTCGCGACATGGTCCGTTTGACCCAAACCATTCCAAATCATCTCTGAACCTAATTAGGGTATTTTCTAGGCTCCTAAAGCTTCCCATGGCTTGTGATTGACTGGTTCGATGTGATATCTTTCTGAATTGATTTCTCGATTGCGCTTCTATTTTTATGACTGTGATTGATAGGATAGATACTCCCACCTGCATGAACACCCTAGACTCTTGGAGCCTATCTTACCCAATCTCGCATGTATGAATTCTTTAGATTAGGAAATCATTCAACTCAGGTACCGAAATGGCGTCAATAGCAATATTGGCGTAACTAAATCCCCGAACCCAAATCTCTGGTTTTCGCAGAATCGAACGATTTCTCCCAATCGCTCGATAGAGTTTCCAATCATACCCTCCAAGAAATGATTGGTGGTTACTCCGATAGCATGCACACTAAGCACATGTCACCCGACCCCACTAAGGTCGATCTCGATTTCCTGACGCAATTTAGTATTGGCCTGGGAGGGCCCGAGCTAAGCTCATCAGATACCTCAAAATGGGTCTAGCAATCCATTAACCCCTCGAGACTTCTAAAAAATCTCGGGAGGGTCACGACATGCATCTAACCCACTACCATGTAAACCACGAATTAAATTCTCTCGTAATGATGTTTAGGAAGGCAAAGCTGATTGCCGTGCATTAGATAGCCATCCAAAATATAGAACTTCTGTACAGGTTCGCCGGCAGCACACGTCTCCTAAATCTACCCAAAATCATCATCGCTTGCATAACAGTCTTTCAGTTGCTCGAACCCCAAAATACTCTAGTTCAGTGGAATCAACAAGCTAACTCTCCTGCTCAACGCATCTGTTACGACATTATACACATTTGATTTGTACTAAAATCTGAGAGAAAATTTTCGTAAGAACTGACATTAACGTGTATGTATATCCTTATTAATCCTCTTCTAGCCATTCAAATACTTAAAAGCTTTATGATTGAAATAGAACACGAATTCTTTACCAACCAAATAGTACTTCCACGTTTTCAAAGCCTTTACAATAGAATAAATTTTTTTTATCATAAGTGCTCCACTTCTGCCTCGCTTCACTAAGCTTATCACTAAAATATCAAACTAGTATGCGTTCCTGAGACAAAATAGCTCCTATATCCACTCCACTAGCATCACAATCTACCTTAAATGGCTTATCACAATTAGGTAAATCAAGAATAGGCACGGTACATAACTTCTTCTTCAGAATAGCAAAACTATTCTTAGCTCCCTCTCCCCATTCAAATTGGCCTTTCTTCATACATTATATAATTGGGGTTGCGATAGTCCTAAATTTTTTTTATAAATCGCCTATAAAAAGCAACTAACCCATGAAAGTTTCGAACTTCCGAAACTGCTTTAGGTGTAGCTCACTCTCTGATTACTTTCACCTTCACTTCATTCACCTCTATTCCCTCAGTAGTAATAATAAATTTCAAGAAAAACAGCTTGTTAGTTGAAAAAATTGTACTTCTTAAGATTTATGTGTAGCTTATTGGCTTGCAATGCTATTAAGAGCTCCCTCAAGTGCCTCAAGTGGTCCTCCTTGCTTTTGTTATAAATCAAGATGTCATCAAAATAAACTATAATAAATTTGCAAATGAAAGATTTTAGAATTTGATTCATAAGTCTCGTGAAGGCGCTCGGAGCATTTGAAAGTCCGAACGACATCATTGACTACTCGTATAGCCCCTCATTTATTTTAAAAGCTGTTTTCCACTCATCTTTAGGTCAAATACAAATCTAATGATACCTATTTGTCAAATCCAATTTCGGGAACCACTTAGCACTGCACAACCTATCTAGTATGTCATCCAATCTTGAAATTGAAAACTTATAATCCACGGTTATTTTATTAATGGCTCTGTTGTTTACACACATCCTCTAATATCTATCTTTCTTAGGAGTTAATAAAGCAGACACATCACAATGGCTCATACTATTTTAAATATGTCCCTTTTGCAGCAACTCATCCACCTTCTCTTTTAGAATCTCACTCTCCTTATAACTCATCATGTAGTGTGGTGGATTAGGTAGACTAGCATCAGAAATTAAGTCTATATAGTGCTGAATATCGCGTATGAGCAACTCATCTGGAATCTCTTTGGGCATCAACTCACTAAACTCCTTCAATAAATGCTTAACTGATTCATGTTGCTTCTCCACTTATAATTCAGCCTTTATCTTGAATGCATGTTTCACTATTAGTGCGTGAATCTTAGGGGTGATTAGTTCCTGATTCGGTCCAATTCCCCTTAAAAATCGAGAACTAGACCAATGGTTTCAATTCCCAATTTGCAGGAACTAGGAACTGGACTGTCGGTTTGGTCTGATTCCCGAGCGATTTTATTGGATCGGTAACATGCACACAAAAAAAATACACCATAATTACTTGCTCATGATTATTCTTTTGAAGAAAATATTTCCGTTGCATTGTATCAAGACAATTAGGACTTAGGTTGAAACATTTTGTAGCTTCATTGAGTGATGGGCATTGCACCGCGAGACTTTTTTAATAAGTAAACATTATGCTACTTTTAAAAAAATTTAAAAAAAAAATTTTACCAGTCCGATCCGCGTTATCTGGTTCGGTCCTATGTCCTTAGAACTGAGAACTGGACCAGACCCCCTAGAATCGAAAACCGAACCACTGGTCCTGGTTCGGTCGGTCCAATTTGCTCATCTTTAGTGAATCTATCGAATCTCCCTACTTTCAGCTTCAAATTTCCTTGTAAGGGTAAGGAAATTATTCTCAGAAGCCTACTTTCCCTTGCTCCTCAGTGGCAACAAAGTGTACTTTACTCCACATTTCACCAAACTATACTAATTGCTCCTCCCCAAATGCTATGCATCTATGTCATATTGTCACGACCTTTTAAACAACACGTGACATACATCCATGTCTACCATATCATAATATAACTCATCATGATACTTACCATTGGAGCATAGAATCATATATCACTCAATCACTTAAATGTTGTCCACTCTAGATTTAATCCATCCTAATGTATATGGGTTAGGGTGTTTCTCCACCGGTACTCCTAATTTCTTTATTGCGTCATTCTCGATAATGTTCTCCATGCTACCACTATCAATGATCACGGTAAAGATTTTACCCAGAATTGTGCACCTGATTCAGAATAATTAATGGATCATCTTCTTGTTTTAGGGCTAACATCATCATACGGATTATGCAATTTATTTCCCCCTCTTCCTCATCGTCAAAATCTTTTTTCTCACCATTTGGTTCACAGCAATATTCATCTTTTTCCTCTTCTCTCGCTGCCATGTTTACTATCTTCCTCGAAGAGCATTTGTTACATCAATACCTTGGTTGATTATACCAATAACACTTTATTGCCCCAATTTCACATAAGGATTCGGATTCACAATTCTCTATGCTTGCATCTCCTTGTCCTTTGCCTCATTCATAGGATGCTTTACTACCACCTTATCATCCAAACATCACTCAATGTTAGAGTGATTATTAAACCCACTCTTTCCTATCGAACTACTGGCATTATTATCTATAAAATTTTCATAACCGCTTCTTCTACCCCTTTCTTGCAGCATCAGTTTTGCTTTCATAGTCATATTTTTTTGCTTCAGATAGATTTTGCAGAACCCGCACCCCGATTTTATCTCGAATGAAGAGCTTCAACCCATCGAGATATCTGGCTACATGTTGTCCCTCCATCTTCGATAGATTGTTTCACTCTGCCAATCTCATAAATTCTATTGTATACTCATATATAGTCCGATTACCCTGCTAGCAACGCTGATACTGCTGGAACATAATCTACTCATAGTTAGATGGAAGGAACTCTTGCTTCAGCAGCCTCTTCATTCTGTACTAAGTTCGAACTCTCTCTTTTCCTTCTCAGTCTCTCCCATTTTGCAATCTCTCCCACGATGCAGACGCACTCTGCTTCAACCTACATAGCACTAATCGTACTCGTTTCTCGCTAGGGGTCTCCATATAATCGAAGAATTTATTAATATTAACAATTTAATTTAGAAAATCTTCTATTCCCAAACCTCCATTAAAATAACGTATATCAACTTTTAATTTAAAGTCCTTACCTTCACGATCATCATAACGTCATCGTCCATCATATTTCCTCCAGAGTCTCCCATAACGATGCCTACCTCCATAACTAGCACGCTTTTCATTAGTAGATTTGTCTTCCTCTTCTTCCGAACTCTTTGAAAATAAACAATTATTCTGCCTGTGGACAGGAATAGGTCTATCGACAGGGTCACCACAAGCAACATCCGCACCCAGCCTTTGCCATGCTACCTATTCCGATTCACATCAATGCCGAGAGCTTCAAATCGATCTACTATTTTATCAAATCGTTCCTCGATGCGATGAAGTCTGTGATCAATTCGTTGAGCATTTCGTTAGACGCTGCTCCAAATGTTACAGCGTATCATCCCCAAGGATCGAGGCTCCAATCTCCTGATCATCGTCACAATGACTACCACTTCTTCCTCCAGTCGCCATAAACTCTGATACCACCTGACATAGCGCAAAAGGTAATAGGAAACGACAATAAGCAAAGTGTAATATGAAATATCATATTCAATATCAATGTATTTTGTTTTCCTCATTCGTGAATAAACATCATTTATATGAAGTGTTAACCCTAACTCTACTAGAACTCTAAATAGCAATTCCAAAATTAGAAAATCTCCACTAGAAGTAAATAAAACCCAAAAAAATAAAATTAAAATTAAAAAGTCTAACTAAATGATCCCGAATCGCCAAAATCCATCATCAGTCATAGTTAAAGGTTGTGGGTATTAATTAGGAGGTCATTTCGCTTCAACTGATCGAATTTGAGTTTAAAAGTCATCAATTCTTTGAAATTTGTGGCTGTCCCACCGGTCCAAAAATGCACTATTAATACCCTTTACATCAGGAAGTGGGATTTTAATATGACGAGTTGACTCGAATCCATAAGCTTTGAATAGATAAGACAGGCAACGCTTGTTTAGTAGGCTCGACAATAAAATACTCCTTTTTTAAAATACCGATCTGTCTTTACCGTGCGAAAAGTTGACGTGAGGTCCTAAAGGCCGGCTTTTTATGCAAAATCCTTACGAAAAAGAAGATGCTTTACAGGTCGTTTCAACGGAGGAATTATGAGGAGAACCGAGGTGGAAAGTCCTCGTCGCCTTGTCCTCTAATATTGCAATGGCAAAGCAGCGGTGCTGGCCTTTCTCCTTTTTCTGATTAGCAAGAATCGAACGCGCAGCTCCCAACTGCGTAGTAGCGGTACCGTCCCATGAGAATAATAATAATAAGGTCAAACATGGCAAGGTACGTTTTCTGATGGAGAGAGTGTTCAGTGTGTGGCTCTAAGCTAAGTTCTTCCTCTTCAAGGCTGGGGAACCCAATGCTCGCAGCACTTATTAATTTTTTTGTATAATGTTACTGGAGTAAAGGAGGCATCGCTTGCCCATTTTCCTACACAGCTCAAGCTTCACCTTCTCTTCATCACCCCCACCCTTAGTGCTCTCGCATTAATTCCCCGCCTTTCCCTCCCTCTCTCTCTGAAATCTGTTTTCTTGGCATCACTTGGAATGTGATGTTGTTAGCATTAGGTTCGAATGAATTGGTGTTAGAGCCATCCACTGTGTCAAAACTTGCGGTCGAGCGCCATTCCTTTCGATTGGAAACCGATGGACTCATTTGGACAGATGTCTACTGACCAAACCTTCAGCAGCACATCAGGACATACCCGGAAAAGTAATAGCAGAGACTTTGCAAAATAAGAGATGGTAAATGCAGCTAAAGAAATCCTGTCAAATTAATCAGGTTGCGCTGTACATAGTTGAATCTTTCTTTGCAAATGGGTCTCGAGAAAAGCCAAGACCGAGAGACCAGCAGCCCAAACATCATCGTCCAACACGTGCTCCTCTGGCGAATGACTCACACCTCCACGACAACGTACAAAGATCATTCCGACCTGTAGATACATACATGTATGCCTCCACATAAGTCACCAGTTCTTCCTTTCATATCACCACCACCCACCAAAGTGTAGGAAAACCCCAGGGATGCAGAGGCCATACCTTGGTTAGATTTGAGATGGCCATGGCATCGTGTCCGGCTCCGCTCATTAGCACTGGAACTTCGTCTAGGAACTGATTATCCGACATCTTCTTGAGGGCAGAGTGAGCTGCAAACTTGAGCTGTCTGCGCAACTCGTCATCACACATAACCGCACCTGCATCATGCTGTTCATCCCCAACACATAAATACTTGCAGCTACATTGACAAAAAAAAACTAAAAGAGGAAATGCAAAATGCAATTAGACATCCCCACCTTCCGCTCGATGATGCAGGAAACAGAACGTTTGTCGCATATCTGATACATCCTGTTAGATAATTCATAGATCACTGCTTCGCGTCCCATATCATCTATTGCACGGACATCCACCGTGAATACCACCTGCCACGGGGCAAATTAAAATCGCAACACATCAATCAAGAATTCTGAGCTATCTTTACACAGCCTTGCCATGATAACCAGAAGGCAGATGAACAATTTCTTACTTGGCCTGGAATGACATTACTTGCACTTGGCCAAGATGATATCTCTCCAACAGTGCAAACAAGTGAAGTGGATAGTGACTGCACTGTCGAAGCTTTGCAGTGACCATCATAAGATAGAAAATCTTCAGGCCATTTACAAAGACTTTCCAGTAATACAATGAGTTCAGCCGCAGCTGACATAGGGTCCTGACGCATGGACATAGGAACTGTACCTGCATGCCCCTGAGAGCCTCTGACAGTAACCTGCAAAATATTGTCACAGCTAGAGAGCTTCACAATCTGTAATTTATTCTGGAAGTGTCACCAACGAAACTCAATAACTAAACATAAGAAATTACACTTAGGTATATGAATAATCCCTACGAATATGAGCCAAGAAGAGATTTTCCTTACATTAATTATTGAAGGCCTATTGCCTCTCAGCTTATTGACGAATTATGCAACTTAGAAGCATGATATGAAGCCTCCACGCGATCCTATTCCGTATTTAATGCACACTATCGGCTATAGAAAAATCACGTGAAGAAACTATTTCTAATAGAAAATAACAAACTCTCACAGGAGAAATCCAGTTCCCTTATGCACAAGATCTTCTAATATTAGCTGATTAAGCAGGGTGCAGGATTAATTTCAAACATCATTATACCTTCAGTCTTGTCTGTCCAGCTATTCCTTTCACCACACCAAGAGGCGAACCCCTCCATTCGAGTACAGGTCCTTGTTCGATGTGGACCTACAGGAGCAGAATTGACCACACAAGAAGTTAGACGATCGCTGTCCTCAGCTGGTTTAGGGAGGCAGAAAAAGGAATATACCTCGACATAACCCCAAACAGAATCTCGGTCATACTTGAGGTTGTGTAAGTTTTCCTCACTGGTTTGTATGGAGTTCTCTTTAAGAACCTCTCGTACAGTTACACCACTGCATAAACATTGGCATAACTACATTGATAACGAATGCAGAGGGTAAAAAGAAGAAGCTGGGAGTCACTCAAGAAACCTTTTATCAGAAAATTGCAAGGCTGAAGCTGGCAATATTCCAGCAACAGCAGCACTACCTAGGAAGGTAGATTGGAATCTAACTCCCTCTTCATCGCTAAAAGCGATTACCTGACAAGTTCCAAGACGAAGGCAGATGCTTGATTAGATTTCACATATGGTCAGTCCAATCATCATTGAGGTAGCAACAGATACAGGAAATCAGTGACGACCTTTGTACAAATAGTTGGCTGCATTCAACGCAAATCTATAAACTGGAGAGCATGACTACTGGAAATAAATGATCCAATCAATCATGGAGTCAAAGAGTGAACTTCTTCTGGATTACCATCCATTTCACTCTGGCACCATTAGAAAGATTTCAGTTTGACCTCTGAACCGAATATTTCGGTAATCCCACTCAAATACACGTTATTTCCTTCATGAATTGAATTGTCGAGATCTGTCACCTCTAAGGAGATGGTTCTCCCACATAGCTAGCCACAAATACATGTGACATAATTTTCTAGCAATGCCTGTGTTTTCAGGTGCTAGATGTCCTATTCCAGATAACTCCTAAAGGATTAGACTAAAACGAGAAATTCCCACCTTCTAGTGCATCCACCAAATGTCAATTCTGGGCATTTCAATGATGACGCACATATGCTACTCTAAGGGGGAAACACTACATGGTCAAAGGCATGAATGAAGCTTCAAGAGCAATAAGCAGCAAAATTTTCAAATACCTCAACCGGCCGCAATAGATGACCCAACTTTCCGCAGGCATTCAGAACCTTCAGTGCAGATATTGCTGAGACAATACCTAATGATCCATCGAATATTCCAGCATCAACAACAGTATCCTTTGTCAAACAAAGAACTATCGATTATTAGGACAAATGTTTGAGATACCTATCCTGATGGCTACAATTTGTAGGAGCCACGTGTAGCTGATGAATAAAAGATGGTGCCTAAGTGTGAAACAACAAAGAGCCTATTCATATCTACAGAAGAAGATGAAAGCAAATACCAAGTGTGAACCGATCAAAATAGCCTTGGAGCTCGCATTGATTCCATCTACTCGACCATGCACATTGCCCATCCGGTCGATCCATCTAAATAGAGCACAAAGGTATCAGCGGAGCATCTCAATTTCAACAAGAACAAGGGAGATAAAGGCAAGAAGCTAACGTTCTCAAGCCAGCATCCTCCATCCACCCACGTATAAGATTCCCAGCCCTCACTGAAGCAGGGCTCATGAAAGTCCTCTCAAGATAACCCTCAGCATCACTGACCTGTTAATAAGGCCACATCCATTAAACTTCTCATAAAGACCTCCACTCTTACTCATGGATCAAAGCAGAAGATTATTGCAATGTCATTGTCAACCGGTTCCTAGAAAAGATCGTTATGCTAAACTAGAAGACATTTGCTGCCAAGTCAGGATAAATTGATCAAGTGGTCAAGCCAGTGAACCATCAATGCGAGGCAGCGAATAAGGTGAAAAATCACTTCCACCGAAAATTCATAATGCATTCAAGTACTTAATTCAGTTTCTCCAATCCAACTCGGATGATAGCTTTTATGATAATGAGAGACCGAAATTCAGCAGAAACTCAAGACCCTTTCTTCCTTCCTTCATGTTTTTCATGCTTCAAAGACCAGAAAACTGATTTTAACATAAAGCACAGTATCCAAGGAAAAGCATAATCACGAAAAGGAAAACCTTTCCAAGCTCATTAAGTCGAGCCACGGCCTCATCCCTTAAAATCTCTGGATACAAATCATCCTTTCCGCTTTCAATATTTGGAGTACTCCATGAACCTGTCCATGTCCATGATTTTCTGACTCATCAGATATGCCAAAATGCAACCACACATGCTCGATCAATGTTTGACTAGAATAAAACGATTCAAAGATCTGTAACGTCTTTCGATTGATGCTTCAGGAACATGCAAACGGACGTACGCATCGTACAAATACCCAAAAAAAACAAGGAATTACGAGTAAAAAATCCATCCTTCCGAATGGTGAAAACGACTCAAGTCCCACAAACAACATCAAAGAGCAGATACGAAATAGAGAAATAAAAAAATACGCGAAGACGAAAGAATTGGTCAAAAACGAATCTTTTTTGTCTAAAGTGGGAACCTTTGATCATTGAGGAAAAAACATTGGCGAGCGCGTATGATCTGCGAGCAGGAACATGCACATGCTCATGACACGACGGAGATTAGAGGGAGAGAGAAGCAAAGAGCCGCGAGAATTACCAGCAGAAGCGAGGGTCGAGAGCAGAGAGAAGAAGGAAAGCACGAACAACAGGCAAGTCATGGAAGGGTTGTCTCAAAGACGAGATTTTGAAAGGTTGAAATGGGGAGCGTCTGCAAAGGACTGGGAAACCGGGCGAGGGCAACTCCGGAAGGAACGAAATCGCCCCACACCCAGTTCTCCAATATTACGACAACCGAAACGATTCAAATCGATTTCAAAGCCATTTCTTTGATTGTGTTGTTGGGTTCTTTTCTGTAGTCTGCGAGACGAATGTTCTCGACGCGGGTCGGTCTGGTTATTACCACCTCAGGCACAGCTGAAACAGGAAAAAGGAGGAGGACGAGACAAGAAGAGAAGCGGATCACGGAAGGAGAGCACAGGATCAAAAGATGGCCCGCTCAGCCCTGCACATGGTGGCTGACCCGTGACGATTCGCCGTGGGCCCCGCCTCCTTTGTCCGGATTCTCTGCCCCAGTCCCGTCCGCATATTCAGCTTCGGCTCTGGCATTTTACATTGACGCCCAGCCATGCGTTCCGCGACCCTCAACGTGCTCCTCCTCTTCCGGGACCTTTCTTGCTTGCTTTTGTGACCACGTTGGACGCCACTACCCATTTAATATAGTGGAGCACCATATGACATATTCATCTCCAATTCCTTGGATGCCCCCACCATCTTGGCGAAGCTTCTTCGTAAGTTGATGTAGATGCACTTATTGAAGAGGAATATGCAAGTCGATGGCGGCCGACGTAAGGAAAAACTAAAACGAAAAACAAACAAAAAGAAATATGTGGGCCCCGTACCCGAGTGTTTTCTCTAAAAAAAAACAAGAGCAAAAAAAAAAAAAAAAAAGATGTGCGCCACGTCACCATCCACACACATCACCATCATTAATTTGTCCCAGGAATCCTTGTCTGTTCCCCTCGCCATGCCGTGAGGTTGCCAGTTAGCCCACGCACGACGATCTAATTTGCTTGTCTAGGAGTAAATCGGAGTACGCGCCACTTAGTGGCTTCTGATCTGGAGTCATGTTGTGCATCCAGGTCACTGCTTTTTCTCTTCATACTTTGTCGCCATGGAGCCCGGGTTGTGAATCTGATGAGTTCGGAATCCTGAGTCATGTTGTACATCGTCAGCTCAGCTGCTTTTGCCATGGTGTTGGTGCGCTTGAGAATGTTTCCTGGGACGTGGTGGCAATCGGTAGTCAGAGAGGCGGGGCCGTGCCACATTGGCATCGCCTTACCGGGTCGTGCGAACCTGGCTGTAACTACACCGTGGTCCGGAAATTACTTGAGGACAAGCATAGATAATTGTTACATCACTCTTTTTCTTTTTCTTTTTTTCTTTTTTTACCAGCACCGGCATCATAGTTACGAAACAATGGTCCACTGCTCAGTTCCAGGTCAACATAGGACGGCGAGATGTGACCCTGGGGAAAGACAATTCTCCCGCACACCAACGAATCTAATGAGCAACGACAGTGCCATCCGCCGATGGGCCGGATACCGTTTGGATTTGGATCCCCTAACATAATGTTAGGGGTGGCATTACCTAATTCGAGCCGTCCAATTCAAAATAGACGACCCATATTGATCCACATCAACTTTTTCAAAGGGGGGGAAAGTTTTGGCGGAAATTTTAAAATTTTGAATTAATCAATCTGGGCAATCCATTTTTGAATTAGACGGTCCAAATCGCGTATGTCACCCTTAACTATACTATGTTAGGGGATCCGGATACCGTTTGCTCAACCGCCTAATCCACTCAAACTTAAAATACAATATATGACTAAACCATTGTGGAAATTTTAAATTATCTTCGAAATAATTAAAATTTCCTTTTTCTTTCTTATTTTTCTTTTCTTTTCCTTCTTCCTCCTTTCTTTACCAGTCGCCACCCCTTGACGATGACCAGCAGCTCGGCAACCAATCACAAACAAGGCCAATTCTGACAAGCTTGAGACTTGCTAGATTTTAAGTGAGTCATAAATAGATTTTCTTAATATTTTAAAACATTCATTTTTTTAATTGTTTATGATTTTATTTTTTATTTTAATTTTTTCTTATCTTATTTTTCTTCCTATGTCTTTTTTCCTCCATACTCCGATGCCGCGACTGGTCGACAACCATTGGTGAGCTCGAGCTCGCCAGCCTAGGTCGAATGTCGGCAAGCTCGAGGCTTACCAATGGTCATCGTTGGCTTAGGCAGGAAGAAAAAGAAAAAAGAAAGAAAACAAAAAATTAAAAAATTAAAAAAAAATCGAATTGTGTTGAAAATATTCATAAGACATATGTATGACTCACTTAAGATAATTATCTTAACTAACCCATCAAAATCCATTTAGGACTTATTAATTTTTTTTGTTGTTTCGCTAACAATATCACCTAGAGGATTGAATAGGTGAAACTAATCAAACTTGATAAATTAGTGCGGAATTGAAAACTTCAAGTTTGATAGGAGCAGATAAAATAAATAAAACAATGCAGTGCTACCACCAAAAAGTTAATGGATGCAAGTAGAGAGTAAAAGGCAATGCACAAGAGATTATAGCGATTCAATTTGTAGAAATCTACGTCCACTCTCTTACACTAACAGCCTATTTCTTGAATTTTACTAAGTAATCAAACGAGAGATTACAGAAAAGATATGCTAGTTTGGACTTAAGCACTTTCATTAGAAACAAGCGATGCCTCTATCAGGCTATATCACTCTACACACTTAAACTCTGCTTACACTTCTCACACGATTTCTCAAGTATTCGCACAGATAGACAATTTGAACAAGTAAAGCTTTCTTGAATAAAGCAATCTGAACAAGTAAAGCTTTCTTGAATAAGGATGTTGTTCTCTCTTGATCTCTTTTCTTTCTCTTCGAACTTGGTACTACTTATATACTCTGTCTTCTAATCTTCCTATTGGATAGAACCATGTAGAGAATCAATTACCATCAAGTAACCATTGGTTGATTGCTGAATAAGGATCACGAGCCATTGAGGAGAGGGTGATATGAGATTGAGAGGATTTGCTCGCCTATACAATCGAATCCTACACTTCTCAATTCAAGCTACTCAAGAAAGGAAGTTTTCTAACAAATTGTCAAGCAATTAAGAATCCTTATAAGGAAGGAATATGAGAATATCTTTGTGGTTGATTGTCAATTAATTTAACTTAGTATTGTAATCCAAGCCAAATAATTGACAATTAGTATGAGATATTTATCCTGCTAAAATAAATTAGAATAATGAAGAAGAGATAGTGAGGATTAGATTTAAAGAACGAAATATATCTTTTGTAGGATTTTATATATGTCTGCCTCTACCACGAGTCCTACTTCTATTAGAATAGAAGTACTAGAAACATTAAGTGTAATGTTACAGAGATATATTTATGATAGATCCTCAAAGTATAAAGTCTTTTCAACCAAAGCATGGTAGTTTTGTTTCCTTTAAAATCAAATATAATTTCCCAACATTTTTAAGTAAGACTCACTTAAACTTATGTTTAGGAATTAAGCCAACCAGTTTATGACCCACCACTATTAAGTATGGATTCTAGACTCATTTTGCCACCTCTACTATTGTAGAAGTACTCGCATAACTTGTACAACTTGACCTCACTAATAGTCTCTTCCTTGGTGATGCATACTAATAGAATAATTAAAACATCAACCCATGTATTCGTCTAATAGTTTAAGCGAACAAGAAAGGTACTAAAAAATCTTAAATATATTGCATTAATACCAATTCAATTCAAAACCTTTCAATTGGATCAATTTAATACTAAATATTTTTGTATTGGTATCAATTCAATCCACCTAGCCAATTTAAGCCAAAAATCACTGACGTTGACACCGGCCATCCTATATGGTATCGCTAGTACTGACATGAATCTTTCATATGATTTTTCAAACTTTTTTTAATTATTTTATAATTGTATCCCTTTGTTTTTATTCTTTCCCATTCTTTTTTGCCGATGGCCAACCCTCGAGGCACCCCTGCCAACTAGTTAGGTCAACCCTCGCTCAGGCCAAGGCGACCTCATCCTGGCCTAGTCGAGTGACTGCCTCACTAGAGCTGGTGAGGGGGACCTTGCTAGCTCTCACCCAAGCCTAGCCCAACCACCAACAAAAAGAAAACGAAATAAATAAAAATTCAAGAAAATTACGAAAAATGTCTACATTGACTCTAGCCGTGCAATTGTTTTTTTTTATTTCTATTGTATCTACAATGTCATATAGGACAACCGGCGTTCATGTCAATAATTTTCGATCTCAATTAGCTGGATGGACTAAATCAATATACAAATACATAAAGGTTTAGGATTGGTCTAATTGAAAGGTTTATGATTGAATTTGTACCAATACAATAGTTTTAGGACTTTTTTGGTACTTTTCATTTTTAGAACAGTTGACAGTAATCCCATAAAATTTCACACATACATTTCTTTACAATCGATAAATGGTGTCACAGGTAGGGTTTGCTGGAAAATATCATTGAGACTAGAATGAAATTGAATCGAATTTTGAGGTATGATAATAGTCTCTTTAAGAATTTATTTGCTTGTAACTTTGCTAATGGTTTTTGGCAAATATCTTCTAGGATACAACAAAGTTTCAAATGAGAATAACATATAGCAATTTTGGTATTTCTCCAAGAGAAGAATGTTGTATTTTTTTTTTAGAAAAACGAAAGCGGGAGTTAAAAAAAAAAGTGAACAGAATAGTTAAATATGCAGTGAGAAAAGAACACATCATTTCATGTTTGAAAACTATAAAAACCTACGCTACTCTTTATTTTCAAAGGAGGGTAATTCGAACACAACTCTTTATGTCTGAACCGATAGTTACGTCTTAAAATAATAATAATAATTCCTACATAAAAAGTCAGACCGTGACGAGGGGTTGCAAAATTTGTTTTGATAACATGAATTTAGCCCATCAAGGCCTTTGTCCTCGTCCGTCCGTGAGCCTAGAACACATTCACACTCATAAAGAGACCCATAAACTACATTTTCTTTTCCTACGTGGGACAAAGTTTCAGCGCCATCTTGTTTGTTTGTACCAACGGGATCAACAACATTGCCGAATGCCGACAATGTGTTTCGCGTGCCTAAGAAAGGAATTGAAATGGATGGATCAAATGGTCCTTTCAAGAATTCGATCGGGTTGTAGTTGATAGCAACAATGTGAACTGGATGCCTGTGAGATCGACAGTTGCTCGAGGATCTACCGGGAGCGAACAGGAGGACATTATGGACGGTCGATTTCAGCTCACTTGTTTTGTCTCCCAACCTCATAAACCACACGTGCAGTATTCGCTCAGCTCAAGTGTCTCTGAACCGTGTGGTCATCGTCGAGTCGATCTCGCCGTCTCTGCAACTGTTTATGTCAGAGCTAACCAATGAGAGGCAGAACGAATATGATGCGATTGTTGGTTGGTTGGTTGTCGCTGAATGGGAAGGATCAGTAGCTGAGAATAAATCTATGAGAAGATGTCACTACTCCGTTGATCTCCTGTGGAAAGCTCTCATCTTGAGACGTTCTTATAGTAGAAAGTTTGGCCAACCCACACTGAGTTTTCTTGCTGTGTGATTCTACACATGACTTGTCCCCCGCATGCCCGACTTCTGGAATCGTATGTCGGAAACGAATTTCACTTCCTAGTCAACTGAGGAAATGTGAAAAATGCATAGTGAACTCAATTCGGCATACCTTTCGTAGGGTCGGCCGCTCTCTATTCCATGGCTGATTTCGCCAAATCGCCGCGCTCCAACAGACCAATTCAAGAGCTCGAATTCCCTCGCCGTGCGCTACTCGGGAAATAATAAGGGAACTCGAAAACAACGATATGACCAACGTCTTATGGGGGGCCAAAAACGCCGTCCCATTTCAGCCGATCGAGAATGTCGAACGGCATCTTGAGGACCTTCGATATCATCAATGGTGGCGTGTCCGTGTCGGGATAGGGAAGGCATCTCTACTCTCGGCGATTACGGAAATGGGGAGCGATTTGGAGGGCTTCCGATCTGAGGAGGGTTCTTGAGGTTGACGACGGGTATCAAGAGCTCCTCTTTCTCGGAGGACCAGTGGCCTTGTTTTAGGCATACGCCTTTAGCGACCTGGTGACCATGACTCCTTGAATCGAATGAATATCCAAACTCTTTTTTGAGTTCCAATTGCTTTTTTGATTGGTGGACGAAGCGGGTCGAATTTCAGACAGAGAAAACGACAGACGACTCCAACAAAGTGAGCACGTCCTTTTTCCAAAATCCCCCCCTGTCCACCCACGCCCATAAAACATGCCGACCTTGCCTCTTGACTGGTGCTCGTGTCATGGACCAAAGGGGAACGCCACATCGTCAATCCAAAGGGAGCTCAATGAAGGAGCCGTTATATCCTGAAGGGACTCAAATCTCTTCCATCGCATTTGGGTGACAAGGATTGATGATCTCAACTGTTGGATCGGGTTAATCTCCATCGTTGGATCAATGTGATGAGGATCATTATCCTCCACCATCAAATTAAGTGGATCTCCACCACGCGCCTCCACAAGCCTCGGCGCATCCACGGCACGTGCAACATACAAGCTCTTCCCCGAACCGATTGATCGTTGATCGGATCGGTCGATGGGTCGGGTTCTAAGTCAACCCGGATACATGCCGATGACGTTAGTGCAAATCGCCTTGCCAAATGGCGTATGCCTATCACTACGCGTGGCATAAATTGCTGACGTGAACGCCGGTCATCCTACGTGACACAGCCACTTGAAACCCACCTGACATGCCTCCTTTTGCCACCATGCCAAGAGACCACACCATCCATCCTGGTTCTCCAAAACAGATACATTATCTGGCCAGGACTTTTGTAGCACGGCCACTTGCATTATGTTGCGAAAAAGTGACCCGTCATGAATGGCTTCGTCCCCTATAATTCAGAACTAGGAAACGGAAACTCGTGCTAGAAAAGCATGCACTCTGAGTTTTGAAGTGAACAATCAGAGCAAAAAGTGACCCGTCATGAATGGCTCCCCCCTCCCCCCCTTTTTTTTTCATAATCAGAAGTAACATAGGGGTACAAAATAAAGTAATCAATTCATAAATCACCTCAAGGACTCACATGACGAGTCAATGGGGATAATTATACTCATCTTTTTTTCTTTTATCAATTGTATAAAGCACATCTAGTATGAATTATATGCTATAGTGGATTTCTCTTTCCATAAGAGCGTACGTGATTTGTCAAACATACCCACTATATGGATCTTAGCCTAAACATATCACGATTAATGAACATACCTCAATTTTCACATACTAAGAGCCCAAAAAACGCAGGTGAGAAAACAATCCGGATCTGCGGCTCCGTTTGTTTCACGGAAAATGGCCTCCTGGAGGAAAATATTTTCTAGGAAGTCATCTTCCAAGAAAATAACTATATTTTTCGGTGTTTGGTTAATACTTAAGAATAAACTGAAAAATAATTTTCGTCATTTGGCAAGGAATTGATTTTCCGCCGGCGGCAGGCGACCAGCGGCGGCGATCGGCGGCGGCGGCGGGTGGCCGTGGGCGGCAATGGATGGCCGGGGACCGACGGCCGCGGCTGACGGAAAATGATTTCCGTTTTTAAAAAGAGGAAATCGTTTTCCATAATTTTCAAAGGGATTTTTCCATAGGAGGAAAATATTTTCCGGGGTTAACCTATTTTCCGTCCCCCAAACGCCGGAAAATCCGGAAAATATTTTCCAGGAAAACTTTTTCCCCCAAACAAACACAGCCTGCCAATCATTCGTTTTTCGAGAGAGTTTTTCACTGAGAGTTTTTCTTCGAGAGAATTCTTCTTTTTTGTATCGATACATAGAACGACATACATTCGACAGGTGCCCAGTGTCCCTCGGAGGGTGTTCGAACAAGGGTCAGCGAAAGGGTATTGCTTTCGAGCGATGATCTTGCCTATGCGTTTTGGGGGAAGATGGTGATTCTGGGGAAGAGGCTGCGATTCAAGAACAGGGAGGCCGTCGCTGTTAGTTATATGCCCTAAAGCAACTTTGTAATAGTTACATATTAGGGATTTCGGTTGTATTTCAATTTATTATTATTAAATTAATGGCAAAGACGTATTTTATTCATTTGTCCATTTATATATGAATAAATTCCATAAGATCAGTTACCCATCGGCTGAGTGGGCGAGTGGATAGGGCTCTGGACCCAGTTTGGTCCAGAGTTCGAATCCCCCCCGTTGCGATTCGTCGCAGGGAACTCGTCCCCCCCGTTGCGATTCGTCGCAGGGAGCTCAGTGTCTTACCCGAGTGTCTGTGGTGGTGGGGTCCTGCAGTCGCCCCCGACGACTTAGTCGGGTTCACGGCCTCGGTTTGAGCTCAGCTCGCCAGCATCCGGACACCTCGGTTATAAAAAAAAAAAATTCCATAAGATCAGTTGTGACTAGACCTATTCTTGAGACGTCGAGAATATGTGTGGCAGGTTCATAGTTAGACTGAATCTTTAAACTGTTCTCGGTCGATGGATCATTGAGTGGATATTAATGATCCCGTTGAGACCGATGTGTTCTTAATTTTGCTTTTTAAGTATTGGATACTTAAAGGAATGACGAGTCACGAGTCATTGAGTATTGCGATACCCGAATTGGAACACAGGTGCTTGTTTCGGACAAGTTCACTGAACGTGACACACATTTAACGATTAGCGACATGGAAGCTTTTAGCGTGGTCAATGTCTAATCGTTCATGCTCAAGTCTTGTGTAAATAATCCTTAGACATGAGGCATAATGTTGACTTGTACGTTTGATGGTTATAGTTCATAAGTGCGCATATTGGCGGTTCACTGATCCGTCTCTGTACTTAATGGTTATAGTTCGTGCACATACGAAGTCACACGTGTGCGCAAAATGGAATCTGTCTCCTTGTTACATGCAAGGTATGATGTCCTATGCAATCTAGTTATGACAATGCATTGAAATCCTCGGCCGGGGTTGTAACCGAGAATAAAATGTTTATGTCTCGTACAAATGCATGTAAATTAGATTTGTTCATATGATCGAATTGGTGGCTTGACAAATATTCCATGGCCTTTGTTCGATCGGGACATAGTAAGACGGAGGGATTGAATTACACTGTAACTGGAGCTGACAGGTTCATTATGTTCTTAAAATATTCACGCTGTCTGGGTAGCCATGACATATTGCTAGATATCACTCGTGGCTTGTAGGACCTAGTAGTTGATCGGGACAATCAATTTTCTTGGAAATACTAATGTGTTAGTATTTGTCTTACTGCCAGCTCAGTGATGAACCTAGGAATGTCACACACCTTAACCAATACATGACGACGTTGAACGGAAAATATGATATTGCAAATATGTTGCAATCACGACTATCGAATTAGTCAAATTGAAATTAAATTAAATTAGATTTAATTTAATTTTTAATTTTAGTCTTGGACGTACGTGCATACGATGCGCACGCACTCTTTAAATAGGATACATATTGATGTATCCTAAATGCCCGCATGTATTTTTTAATAAATTATATGAAGATATAATTTTAATACATATTTTATATATATTATATATATAATTATTATGTTGCACGCACATTCTGATGTGCGTGCAACGAACATGGTCAGCACAAATTGTGCTGACCATGAGTTTTATTATAATAATATAATATTATAAAAGAAAATCAAAAGGTCAAAAAGTCAAAAAAATATCATTCAATTAGTTGAACTTATCAGCAACAGAAGGGGACGAGGGCAGTTATTCTTCACAACTTGCGCCACGCACGATTGCAGATTGTGCATTGCAATTTTGTGCAGAAAATGCACAACGCGCACGATCAGTAACTGTTTCTGATCGTGCGCGTAGTGTGCTGTTCCTTCGACATCATAATCTGCAAAAGATTGCAGAAAAAAAAAGAGTTTCGCGTGCGAAAAATTAGAGTACGTGCCCGTGAGAAAAAGAAGAGAAAAAACCAGAAAATTCTCTCTACGTTTTCTTCTCTTGCGGTGACCGAAAAACTAAGTACGTGGAGAGTTTACATCACGAGATTGCTAGCACAATCAAGTGTGGAGTTTTTCCGCGTCGTTTTTCTTCCGTTCGTCGTACGATTGGTGGTGTGTCTGAACTAGAGGTCCGACGCTTGTGGGACTTGTACCTAAGAACATTTGGACCAACCCGTTTCAAGCACGCTACAAGAGGTAATCCATTTAACTCTCTTCGTTTAATTTTTTTTTATTGAAACGCACGAACAACGCCTCTGGAGATACATGTATGAGTATTTTATTTCCGCTGCGTTTATTATTATTTTTCCTATGCATGTTACGTGATTTTCAACAGTCGCTTCCTTTCTCTGCTTCTAATCTTATAACCGGAAATTCGTCAACATGTTTCAATCAAATATGCCAATTTGATTCAATGTCAATCTTACAAGAGTTATTTTTCACATCCTAATAACTTATTCAGTTTCCAATTCATTTAATTTGTTCTCGTGTTAGTGTGTTGTTGGCTACGTTGTCTCGATGTTCGAATTATCGTAAATTATATCGTGGGACGGTGAGGTAGTCTTGAAGATCTCTTTACTCCGTTTGCTAAATGGACAAACTCTGTACAAGAATAACTATTTATTATACACTTCACATCTATTTTGGCCTACAGAATCATTAACTCTCTCTTTCTTTCATTGGCACTTTTCGGTTTTTGCGAGTAATCAAGTAGGATTTACATAAATTTAGGTAAGTGGACAAGCACTACACAGAGACGTCGCACCCCAATTCTAATACCAATAGAAGAAAGATGGCTTTGTGAAATGAAAACATTAGACTGCCCTGTGTTCTCTATTTGGTCGTTCATTTTGATTACATGCCATAATTGATACTTCTCTTCGAAAAAATATTTACATTGCACCTTAACTACCAAGGGCATCAAAAAGAAACATTTGAATCAAGCCGATCTGCCACCCAAAAAAAAAAAATCGAATAAATTTAGACACATCGAGAGACCAAGTTCGGTCAACCTTCATTTCAACCGTTAAAGCACGAGTGAACACTTGTCATGACCTAAAAATTCAATTTTAGATTAATGGATTACCAGATTAATTATTTAACTAATTTAGCTCAAGTTCTCTCAGACTCTACCAAATTGCAACTTAGGTCCAATTTCATGTGAAGATTTAACATGGAATCGCCACTAGTCATTTACGATAAGTTGATTAGAAATCTAAATAAAATAACAGGAGTACCACTTCATTTTTATGCACTAGAGATTATGATCTCGGAGATTTAATTACGCTAGATTATTCTAACGCCCTTTCGGTACCATTTTATTTCATGAAAAAATTTGATCAGGCAACATTAATTGATTTTAACCTAAATCACTAACATAGGTTATCACGCGAATGCATAATCAATTAAATGAACATCCAAAAAGATAAATGACAGGAAGCATGCGCCAAGCAATCTTCTTTCTCTTTGGTTTTCAATTTTTAATGAAAAATAGCACTATATGCAATGCAAGAAATTGTTCTAAGATGCAATTAGATGAACAAATGCAAACTAACCTAAGGATGGATTAGATTAAACTAAACTACATGACTCATGCAATTTAAATTAAATTAATCATAACATGCAATCTACATGATCAATTAATTAGCCTAAGCATGCAATTCTAAATGACATGGCAAATATGCGATAACATGGCAAATATAGAGATGTAGTCTAAGCCAAATGACACGCTCATGATTCTTTATTGATTTTCGAATTTAATAAAAAAAACCCTTAATTAAATTACCTAGAAGAACTCGTTATTTAGCCTAGATTACGCATGAAATCTATCCTAATCCTATGGACCATTTTAAACATGCAAACTTACCTAAACACGCAAATTCTATCTTGAAAAGTAATGTTTATCTAATTGGCAAATTATCTAAAAAATTCTATCCTAGGAATGCAATTTCAACTAAATATGCAATTATATCTAAATATAAGCAATCTAGTCTATAAGGAAAATATCTGTACGCAAAATCTTTGAAATGTTAAAAACATGTATGCAAATATTACACAAATAGCAACCCACAATCAAATCAGTTTAAATATGAAAAGCGGATAAATCAACTTCGCAATTGCTTTCGAACAAATTAAAGCCTTATAGATCAACCGATTGAACTCGAAATGCCCTATGTGTTGTTAATTTCATCTAAAGCTTTATATGTACAGAATTAACTCCATGTGTGCGATTGCAAATTAGGGTGAAAAAGATTTATTAAAGATTTCATTAGATAATATAGCTCAAATAGGCAATGAAATATTTCAAATCAATTAAGATAAGACATTTACTTGATTCGGATCGTAACGAATCGGCATGGAATTGCGAATCGGATTGAGTCGGCGGATCGAAATCGGCTCCGGTCCGGTGGCTTCCACGGGGAAGCCTCGTGTGAACAGTTGTCGCGTTGCTTTGCTCAAACTGAAATTTCCATTTGTTGACTTTTCTTATTTGGAGTTTTTCTGCACTTGGATCACGTGGCTATGGCTTTCCTGGACTTCAATTTCGTGGATCCATGACCACCAATTGAGTTTTCCTTTTCAATTTGCTCAACATCACCTCTTTCTTTTATCCCAGTTCGCTACGGTGGGCTTAGAAAGAACGATTGCAGGAGATGCCCATTACAGGATGGCCACGCAGGAAAAGAAAATTCGCCAAAGCTGTTGATTGAGGGTGGTCGCCTGGACTAGAGTAGAGGTGTGCAAACTAGACCGGATCGGCTCAAGACCGAACCTGACCGGCCGGGTTGGTCCGGTCATCAGGAGAGGCAGTCCAATCCACGGCCCTAATAAATGGGATTAGTGACTGGGCAATCTGGTCCCCGATCCAATGATGGATGGGCCCAGACTGGATCACCCAATATATATAATTTTATATATAAAAAAAATTAGAAATATTCGACTTCAAACAAAACAGTACGATGAAAAAAATGAACCAGTTAACTGCTAAACTAGTTAACCTGATTTGTCATTTCCTCATAATCTCCACAACACTCACTTCTTTGAGTCCTCTCCTCTTTGCTTGCATCTTGCCTTCGCCTTTCTGCTCATGTCTCCTCGTCACTCAGTCGTTTCGATCTAAGGTGAAAACCCTAAGTGATCAATCTCTCAATCCCTCTACTCTAATTATCCACAAGTTTTCTCAACTGAGAACTCTTGATCATGTGATCCCAATATGATCGTTTCCTCTCCTCTCCGCTTTTTTTTTTGTCCAAATTCCTCTCGAGCTTGAATAGCATTAAAATAGCTGAGTTTTAATGGATGTATCCCATGTGCTTCGATGTTACAATTTGTCCAAAAGAAGAATTTTTCATTAGCATAATTAGTTGTGGATCATTAAACTCATTAGTCATGCATGTATTCCAATGGTTAAATTTCTATAAACAGTTGGTGTTAGCGGTCCCATTGGGATAGGACCGGAACGCCAGTCCTGATCCGGTCTGTGGTCCCAAAAATTTGGAGATCGGGACTACCAGTCTAGTTCTCGATTCCGTAACGGGACTAGAGCGGCCCAAACCATGCATCTCCCTAGACTGGAGCATGGCTAGCTCCGTTGTTGCCGACAACGTTTGATTTGATGATGAATGTCGCAGGATTGGGCTGAGGCTCGGTGGGCTACAACAAGATGGGCTCGGCTCGGCTTTCATCAATGGAAGTCGCTCATCTTGATCGTGCGATCGATGAACACGCCCCCCAAAACCTGCAAAGAGAAAAAAGAAGCTTGAAGGCTGCCCAAAGCTGTCGGTGTTCTTGATGTCGCCTCAGCCAGGAAACGTTGACGACAGGAACAAGTGCAGTAGCGGGCTTGCTGATCACATGAATCTGGTGGGCTAAGTTTGCGAGATCGTTCGGTGAAGGAAAGGATACTGAGAGGAATTAAGACCTTCTCGTGTCCTATGTTGATTTGTTCTTGCTTCTCGTCTTCAATCATCACAATTCCTGCTGGTCTTTCCCTCTCAGAATCCAGACAAAAAGACCCCCCAACGAGAGGACTAGCCACGGCCTAAGACTCTTTTCCCCCCTCTTCTCTTTCTCGTGAACCTCTCGTGTTCACTTTCTCACATGCACGTACAAATTTCTTGAAGATCATTACCGATTATTCATTGTCACCAAATCTTGGTAACTTGAAAAATCAATTTTTTTTTTACCCGGCACAAATAATTTCGGTCACCGCACTCTTAGTCTAGTTAATTCAGAGCTTTTAATCCACCCACCACCAATCCAAACTATAATGTAATGCAATGCAATGAGTGCTAAAATTAAGATATACTATGTCAAAATGACTTAATTATAAAATTAAATCCTTGATTTTTTATATGCAAAATAAATTACTAAAAAAAGGGTAGTCAAAATTTAAGTGCTAACACATTAAGATTGAGTCATATTCAACCGGACCTAACCCAATCTATCCTAAACAAAAGTTGTGTTTCGCTATCAATCCTTCTGCCATCTAACTATCTGAGCTGTCTTGTGTACAATGAACAACTTCTTGATCAATTGAAGCATTCTCCAATTCGCAAATGTCATTACAAAGATTGCCACGTATCTTTTTGTGAGAAAGACGACTCGTTGGCAGGTGGTCTAGATCAAACTTTGACATCCTCTTTTTTTTTTTTTTGTTCCTTTTTTTTTGGGGGGGCGCTTCTCGATTGATGGTAATTCCTAAGATTTATGTGTTTTAGGAAAGCTGCAAACTTTGGTTTCCGATGAAATCTAAGTTCGACGGCCTGTCTAATGCTGTTTATATTAATGGTGGTCAAGATCTTGTATAACGAAAACCGAGACAAAAGGAGCACAAAGACCAAGTCCACTGCAGAGCTCGAAACAAAGGAACCGAAGCACGATAAACAGTTGAAGCAGAATCTCTCTCTCTCTCTCTCTCTCTCTCTCTCTCTGAGTTGCAGGACAGAAACCAGTACATTTGGTCGACCCATCTGATGATGAACACCCTCGGTCGGAGTTGCAATAGGAAAATGACGAAACCTTCGTCAGCATTGTGCTTGTTCCTCGTTCTCATCGTTGAAGAAGCATCTTGTTCCATGAGACTCCAGAAGCTCTCAGAGTTCCATGCCAAGCTCCAACACAGAGTGGCCTACAGTCCCGAGGAAGACCTCGCTGCGCCCGTTGCCTCGCCCGGTCCAGATTTTGCCAAGAGGGTAAGCGAACTCACCGTTCCGGTTTCTACATTTTTATGGCCAGTGTCCAAAGTTTCTTTTGTCAAGCTGAATGATGAATTGAAGGCCAATGTGGGTGTTTTCACTGGAACATGTGTGGCGGGTTGGTGCCTTTTCTCCAGATGGGGAGGGTGTTCTATCCAGTAGGATACGGGGGTGACCCAACAGGGGAGCAAGAGAGCAGCGAGGCCATCCTGAGTGCTCTGTCTGATGCATTCCAGGTTCGAAGTAAGCAGCAAATGCTGCCTGGAGTGACTGCCTTGGGTGGTGTGATCATTGATTTGCAAGGTGGAACCTACCTAATCTCCAAACCCATCAGGCTTCCTGCTTCCGGCGGAGGCAACGTTGTGGTCAGTGCTTTTCCTTTCAACTTTGGTGGAGTGAGTGTTTAAGTCTTTCTCATTTGAAATCCAACACCCCAAAAAAGTGCTGCTTTCGAGAACCAAGCATTTAAGGCTATTTACTCTCGCCCAACTGCAGTCCTCCCTTCCCCAGATGAACCTCCAGTAATGAGCAATAATGAATTTTTGCGTCCACTGAGGAAATCATCCAAGGTTGAGCAAAAAAAAAAAAAATTGATATCCATTCAAATCGGGCCGGACCATAACTAATTGGTTAATTTTGGATGGTAACTGGCGATTATCGATTCAATTTTCGGTTTCAATATTATGAAATTGATAGGTACTGATTCGGCTTATGGTCTAATTAGATCAATCAAACTAGATTTACTTATATAATATAGATATATATATATTTTTTATTTGAAACTAAAACCCTCAAATATATGTTTGAGTGTAACCTAAATTCTTCGGAATGCCTAAGTTTTATCGGCCCTTCACGGCTATTAAATGAAATTAAAGAGAAAAAAAGACAATTTATAAAGGAATCTTTTCGACTCGCAGAACAAGCATTACAATTGAGAATGCTCCGTTTATAGTATGAAGGACATATGAAGGCTCAGGCACTTCCTTCCTGACAAATTGCTTAATTTAACACGACATCATGGGCCAATTTGTCTCTTATTTTGTACACGCACGGATCATTCAAGTACAAAGCAGAAGGCCCCACCAAAACAGGTGCAATTACACATGTCTTCTTTGATTAAAATGAGCATAAACGAACGATTTTTATTTTTATTTTTATTATCAGCATGTTTAGTATTGAGCAACACCCTCAATCGGTTTTGTGAATCCAACCGGGAATCGGATTGGACCGATGGTTCAGTTCTCGGGTGAATTTATAAAAACGAGCGGGTGATTCACCGTTCTCATTTTGCAGAACCGGTCCCTATTAGGTGGTTCAAGATTTTGGGATGGGAATCACTCATCCTAAAATCAATCACCCATAATATCATCAAGTTCATCAATTCATTGGATTGAGTTAAATACTCTGTTCAAACTCACTGCTGCTTATGATACAATGTCACCGATGATGCTGAATTAGGTACAAGGGGGCACGCTGCGCGCGTCAGAAACATTTCCGGGGGACCGACATCTTGTCGAACTCTGGTCCCCGAATTCTCCAGGTGCCAATGACCAATCAACAGGTTACCCAACGAAGGTCGAGAACGTCGGAATCTACTATGAGGACATAACTTTCAGAGACGTGCTCTTCGATTCTAGTTTTCGAGGAGGAGGAATTTACGTGGTTGATTCGGCCAGAATTCGCCTAAACGACTGCTTCTTTCTTCACTTCACCACGGATGGAATCCTAGTGAAGAACGGTCATGAGACATTCATATCGGGATGCTTCCTAGGACAACATTCGACAGTCGGTGGGGATAAAAGAGAGAGAAACTTCACGGGCACGGCCATTGATCTTCAGAGCAACGACAACGCGATTACTGACGTCGTCATCTTCTCCGCTGCTGTCGGGATAGTTCTGCGAGGTCAGGCCAACATGGTCACGGGAGTACACTGTTACAACAAGGCCACATACTTCGGTGGGATTGGAATACTGGTAAAACTAGCCGGACTATCTCAAACCAGACTAGACAATTGCTACATGGATTACACGGGCATAGTCATGGAAGACCCTGTTCAGGTACACGTTACTAACGGATTCTTCTTAGGCGAAGCTAATATAGTATTGAAGTCGATAAAGGGTCGAGTCTCGGGGTTGAATGTAGAGAACAATATGTTCGATGGCAACCCGCAACAGCTGAATCCAATAGTAGCCCTGGATGGCCAATTCCCTAAGGTCGATCAAGTGGTGGTCGACGGCAACAACGTGAATGGGATGAGGCTAAGATCGACGGTAGGGAAATTGACGGTGAAGGGTAACGGGACCAAATGGGTTGCTGATTTTTCATCTATACTGCTCTTTCCGAACCGGATAAATCACTTCCAGTACTCCTTCTATTCTCAAGGAGAGATGGGGTTCGTCAAGCACGCGGTAACTAATGTATCGAATAATGCGGTGGTCGTCGAGAGTGAGAAAGCAGTGAACGCCGTGGTTTCCGTCGTCGTCGACCAGCACAGCATGGCTGGAGAAGTCATCTAATTCTAGAGAAGGGGTGAGTGATGCAGCTATACTCTCATTTATGGTGCTGGGGTTGTTAATCTATGAAGTGCCTGAGAGATACTACTAGCTAGGTGAGTGGTATTGAGATTTTGAAATTTAATGAGATACCCTTCTAGTGTCAAATTGTGTTGATCCTTGGCTATATGGACTTAGTCAATATCAACAAGAAAGATGTCGACAAACATTTTAGAATAATCCTAAAACCATCGACGTAGTTTTCTTTTTTCCACCGGCCAAGGCACAACAGAAATTCTAAACTGAGGAGCAAAAGCTTGGGAGATGGTGCCGACATTAGATCATGTTCGATGAATCAAATATTGTATCTCCGCCTGCTTATTCAAAATGGCAAAAGCTTAGTGAGGAGCAAAAGCTTAGGAGTAATTTATACATTTTTTCCCCCCGGCCAAATTTTTAATAATATTTAATATTTTTCGAATTACTTATTTATTTATTTATTTTTCATTCTCTTTCTTCCTACAGCCAATCGTTGAATCAGCAACCAACCAACGGCAAGGGCTGGCAAGGGCGAGGTCGGCCTTGCCCTCGCCCAGATCTAGCAAGCCCGAGGTTCACCATGGCTGGGTAAGCTCGGCCTCACCTAGGAATGGCGAGGGCGGCCAACGGTCGACGGCTAGAGGACGAAAGAGAACGGACAAAAAAATTAAAAATTGAAAACATTATCAAAAATCGTGCTAGCAGGGTTGAGCAGCATCCACTGCAGCGTCAGCCAATCAAAATTGATTGGATGAATTGAATCGCCACAAATGTAAAAAGTTAAAAAATTGGCCTAAAAAAATTATGACTAAATTGGTACGATTACAATATGTTTATGACTTTTTTGGTAAATTTTCCTAAATCAAAGAGAAACCTTTATCCCAACGCCTAAATGCACAAACTTTCATGTGTGTATATCCTTAGGAAACAATGAGACACAACATCATGAAGAAAGGCAACAAAGAGCTAAAAAAGTTATGATTCCTCTTATCATCTCATAAGGGATAGCTCTTTTTTTTACGGCCGGCTCGCTACGCCTGACGCCAACTCTCCTCCTTTATCTTAGCTTGGGACAAGCTATGTAAGCATACATAGGCGGAGTTATGAGATTAGCGCACATTCCTCCAAACAACTAATTGCATGATCTGTAAACCCCATACTATGATTTTCATTTTTCCGACAGCAATTCCAATATACCTTTTGCTCCTCTTGTTTAGCTCTTCTCCGTCATGGTACTAAACATTCTTACCATGTCCTGATTCCCAACTCCAACAATAGGTGTTCCTTGAGTTTTTTTTTTTCCTTTTTTTTTTGTGCTTTGAGAATTCTCTTCATGAATATTAAACACCTCAGTGGTGCTAAACTAATGAGCACAGAAGATGAATGGCAAGAAAATTCACACCATTTCTAAACACAACCAGTGTTAAAAATAGTCAGATTCCTCAAATAGGTATTACATTCAGATGTCTCTTCCCCCTTTGCAATAGACATGGCAGAAAGCACCCATTGAGCACAAAGACCTAGTCAAGCTCATCAGAGGCAAGAGGTCCATCAAATACCCTCATACTTTTATCACTTTAAGAGCAGTCAAAAACATAATAAACCAACCTTTGTCACTTGTCTCCATTCTCTTCATCTCCCTCACTGTAGGATTCTTCATCTTCACTGCTCTCATCACTGTAATCGTACTCCTCACCGTCATCGCCTTCTTTGTCATCAATGAACCCTCTTGTCTGCGGCCCAAGTAGTTGCTCCTGGATTCGGTCCCTAATTTTTGTACCCTGATAACACAAAGAAGAACCCTTCATGATAGGTAGATCATTCTACCAATATTTGAATGAAGGCATCTATACGGGAAAGCTAGTTCAGTCAAAAGACTGAGAAAGAGAAGTTCACCAACCATTTTGTGGAAATGTTCTTCGAACATCTCTAGAAAACCAGCTATGAGCCGATCAGCATTCTCTACCCATAAATTACGATGCATACCAGCAGTTTTTGCCACTGTTTGGATCTGAATATCAGGAACATGCATGCACATGTAAAGTATAGTCGACTGTGGTAAGTCATAGAATTCATGTGAATACAAGCAGTAATGTACTGAAATGGCATACCAGCACAAAAATGGAGCTTATTTGAGCATTTTACATATAAACTGAACATTACCAAATCATCACTCACCTATCATTTGCAATTTGTCACGAGGAAAAGTCCCCTAGTGCTCACCCATGGCCATAAATCATTCACAACCAAATATTTGCACACTCCAGGATAGTTCCAATTTGGTATGTGCCATTCAAGCCATATGTCTTCACATCAATATATAGCAAACCTTCTTTTGCTTTCTATTGGGACAATTGTTACATAACATCGTCATCTAATATCTGAATGATAGCTTGAGGTAAAAAAGGCAAAGATGCTGTTTCCTTGAGAGCTACTCGTAGGGCCCATTTCACTAGTGAATGAGCAGCAAAATGGGAACATAGTATCAATGGGTGGAATGCCGAAGTTGATATCAAGTACTAAACCAGCCTTCTTAATAAAGCATTTGATGCACAAATTACATCTTTCGATTATGTTGACTGAATTGTAGTCACTAACTGATATTTTGAAATCAACTATTTGTGAGCCAAAAGATCACAAACTCATCAAATAGTTATGCATATACCTTCTCTCCCACTCTTTCCCGCTGTTTCTTCACTTTCTCGCGCAACCTTTCCATGCCCATGTTCACTCTAAGCCGCTTTTCCTGGTACAGGGCATTAAGCACACACCATTAATGGAACATCAATCCCAGATTGTAATCTACATGTGAGCATCAAGATGACAAAGACATGCCTTCACATAGCTAACACCTAGATCCTTTCTGCTGTATCCCCGCGCAAGGTTTCGCATCACATACTTGTTGTAATCTTTGATAATCCTCATGATAATATCTGATGTGGAAATTCCAGCCGTCCTCTTTGTTTCCTTGAATTTTCCTATGGACTTAACCTGAACACAAAGATTGTACAACATAAAATGTGACTGGCATTCAAGATAAACCATAACAAACATATCAACATATGTAGCAGCACAGAAACTTTCCCAGGAAAAATGGACAGGAATATAAGGAAATTCAAGCTAGCACAGGGTGCTGGAGCAAAGAGTTTATGCTCAATCAAGCAGACCACACATTGATGAAGACACAGGAATCAGTACTAAATGCACCAGCTAAATGGAAAAGGGGGTGCAAGCCCTCATTAGTTACACTTTGACGGCACTTATCCTATGTCTAGTTAGTCAGGAAAACAGAACTAGAATCTGGATGATCCAGATGTTTGACCCTCTCCAGTGAAACTGAGCCAATCAGCAGAAGGGGAAAGTGAATCAATATACTGAGTTTCCACCAATGAGTGTGTTGAAGCAAAACTGAGTAACATATATCCGATGTTGAATTTAACTTACATATTCGTAGACATCATTCCCAGCGCCACTTGCATCAGCATAACTACAATTTAAGATGAAGAGGCAGCAATTAGAATTCCCAAGTCTTGACATATATAACTATGGCATCAATATGGCTAAGTCATGCTTGCATATTTTATCATTTAGATTTTCTCATTGTACCATTACATATACAGAAAGGTAAAATTTACAACAAGCCCTTTAAACTTTAACAGAAGGAGCGAGAGGCCACACACCTCAAAATAGAAGTTTACCATATTGCACCGTGGACAAGCAATAGTAGGCTCCAATTCTAAACCATACTAACTCTGATACTTATACTGAGTTCGAATGGTTAAGAGAGAAGTTAGCCCTTACTCCTTACTCATGAAAGCCAAAATGGTGATTGTTCGTATTGAAGAAGAAATGGCTCGTAAAGGGATTGAACAGGCAGCCATGAAGGTGAACACTGCTATTCCCGCCACAAGAATCACGCATACCTAACTAATCAAAGGCCAGACTGTGGCAGGTTATGCTATTGGAAGTGTCCGCTACCTATCTAAATCTTACATGACAGATTTTCCAAATCTCACGTTAAGCTAAGTTAGAATGACGTATACCTAACTGATTGTGTAATAGATAGCGAGGCTCATCTCAAATTTGTCTATATTAGTGAAATTGAAGCCAAAAGTTTCTTCCTGGATATGTCAGATTAACGCCATAAACGATCCTTAGAAAATTACAGGATGTCTTAAGGACATATTGTCTGCTTCACCCCTCTGATCTTATAGCATGATTGAGATTGAGGCATCCATTAAGGTCGTACATGACATCACATGGAGCAACTCAGAAATCACATTCGACCAATTCAAGGTAGAAAAATAGATATTCCTAAGCGCATAAAATAATCAGGCTTCAAGGAATTAGAACTTAATCACTAAAAAAATTGGATATACAAAAATTCTGCAAAAACTAGGTTCAGATAGTATATTCAGTTATTTGACGGAAAACTTAGCAGAGAAAATGTTAGCAGGAAATGCACAACCGTTACTCATAAGGATAACACGCGTCTACATGTCTACATTGATGAGGGAGTCCCATTGGAGGGGGGAAGAATTGAACGACTAGAGAAAAACAGAAATCAAACATTTCAAGTCTGCAAGATTTGTCTAGACGAGTTTCAAGCAATCAACAACATTTACTTGGGCTGATTAACCTTACGGAAGAGAGTCGTGTGCAACATAGTCGATTTGGTGCTTGTCCAGGAACTCTGGTGTGATAACCCATGGAGCATCAGGGATGACTTCATCCACCCACCTGCATGAAAATTGAAATATAATAATAATAATAATAATAATACTGTGCCACCTGAGAAATAATAAAAGATCGACCCGTTCATCATAGGAGGATGCCACCCATATTAACAGAAACAAACACTTTGAAGAACAGGGTCAAAGAGCAGGAACTTATTCCTCGCTAGAATTCAATGTGTTAATGAGAGTCCGAATGCTACAAGTCCAAACTAATAAGAAAAATAAAACATTCATACTTAGTCCCTTCTTCCACCACGGGGCAAGCAATGAAAAAAGCATAGACGAACAGGAGGAAGTAACTAAAGACATCAACTTGCTCCACTTTGCACAGGCCAAAACAGAAGCAGTAAGCCTACTTGCAGTGGCGGAGAGATTCGTAGCGCTCCGATTCATTCATGACGGTCTTTCCCTTATACTTGTGCGTGAGATCATCATTACAGCAGCCAACGAGCAGGTAAGCATTAGGAAACCTACAAATCATACAATTGAGGGAAGAACTCATGAATTGGGAAGACATTGGCAAAGCACCCAGACCCATAAGAGCACAAGAACCGCAAGACGGCAAGTTAAAACAGATGGGTCCCGGTAGTCTTAGACATTGAACTTCTTCCATGCCAAGTGCACCCAACTATACTTCATACAACTGTGATCTGATGACCCATCCAAAATGAATGTACAAAACTATATTAAAAAAAAAACTAGTCAAGAAGCGGATCATTTGCAGAGACGAAGAACAAACTCATGGGGGCACATTACGGCACATGGGTACGAGATAAAAACGGAAGTGTACGTCAGTAACACGCGAGTATGTCCGCACGCAGAACAGACGCACGCAAAGAGGGAGGTGAAAATACAGCTTCTTGGCCTGCTCGAGGGAACGGGCATGACCATAGTGGAAGAGATCGTAGATCCCGTCGGCGTAAACCCGAACGGGACGGTCCTCCGTAGCGTTGCTCTGTCGCTGCTGCTCCTCTTCTTCTCCTCCCATGGCCGTCACCCTTCCTCCTGCTGCTTCTCCCTTTCTTTCTTCTTCGTCAAAGCAACGTCGCATCGCACCCACCCTCTCCAGCTCTAGGTCGCTCTCGATTGACGCGAGGAAATCGAATATTGCCCTGCACGTACGTCGTACGCACTGCGTTGATTGACCGCTTGACTCAGCTCAGGCTTTGTGACATTGGGCCGTCCGATTTGAAAACAGAAGATCTCGTCCGTCCAAGCAACCTTAATACAGTTTTTGGTTAGAATCTTAATACATTCACTGACTGATGATTTTACTAACTTCCAAGACTCGTGGAGAAATTTCAACTTCTTGTGATATCATTTCAAACGAGGACCTAAAATATCATTAACTTCTAAAAAAAAAAAAATCTTATAGTAGCCATATCAATCTAAAAAAAAAAAGAAATTTTGATCTCACCAGCATATCAAGGACATGTTAGTCATTTATTTTTTTTCTTTTTTTCCCTTTCTTTCTTCTTTTCATTTTTAATTTTTTCTTTTCTTTTCTTGATGGCTGGTTTTGGATGATCAACCTGAGATAAATGTCATATTGATGTTAATATTAATATTTTCATGATGGTTGGTCTCAAGAATGGTCAGCCATCGACAATGCCTAAAGAGGGCGGGATGAGGCCTCCATTGAAACCCACAAGCAAGGGCCAACCTCACTTGGGCGATCCTTGTCGGCCACAAACAAGGCCAACCCTCTCCCAAGATTCAATTATCCTCTACCTTCGTCTGATTTGATTAATGAAAAATGCTCGCGTGATTTCCTTAATAATTTTTCTCTTCTACATGGCATCTTATGTGGTCGCGACCGTCTCCAGGTTCTGATCCTCACTCATGCCCTTATTTAAAACGGCCTCTGTCACTTTAGTCCTTTATTTAAAATAGAATTTACTTAGAGAAAATGATGACACTTCAAGTTTTTTATTTGAAAATTTCTCAAGATTTACTGCTATATAATCACCTCAAAAAAAAAAATTTGCGATACCCAAGGAAGTCATTTTAAAATATTTTCAAATGAAAATGGTGCTGATAATCGGTGAAGGTACATTACTAGATGTCATTGAAGGTATAATTATAAAGAACACGAGCTATAAATTATCGCCTGACGACCTTATTTAGCCATAGTTGCCTAGAACCAATGTTTGATTTTCTAAAAACACAAGATAATGAGAATCCAATCCAGGACCAATTGATCCGATTCCCAATTTTAAAATCCTAAGAACCGGCCCAATTCTCGATTATAAAAGGTGGAACCACCGCAATCCAAAAACCGATCGGTCCTAATACTTGCAACAGCAAACAATCTTTGGTTTTTGATAAAACATGAGAGAATGTGAATGGAAGGGCAAAAGAATGGAATTGCAGATCGACTTCGACAGACACCCTCTCGCATGAAGGCAAAGCCGATGCATTACATCGCATGCTCAATCGAAGGCTGTTGGGTTCACAGAGGACCCGATCCGTTTGTTATTCAGCCGCCTGATCATTGCGCGGCGGAGGCGGACCGCAAGTCCGAGGCCGATCGTACGCTTCCTTCCCGGGCCTCGCAAGCTCCACGTAAACCACCCTGCCGTCGAGTTTCTGCGACGAAGGAGATTCAGATGATGGGCAATGGATTGGAAGAGAGCGGAGGGGAAGAGAATGGAAGAGAAGGAGGCGGGGGCTGAGGCGCCACCTTACGGTCCATGTTCTCCAGAGCAAGCACCGCATCGTCTTGGCAGGTGTACTGAATGAAAGCGTACCCTTTCGACCTTTTGGTCGCTGCATCCTTGGCCACTTCGACTGGGACCAAGAAATCAATCAGAGCCCCCATCAACAGACATCCACGCAAATCCAATTTGGAACAGGGGCTTACCTTCGGCGACGTGTCCGAAAGTAGAGAACTCCTTGAGCAACCTGCTTTCGTTCAGAGAATAGGGTATGTCTGGCGAAAGGAACGGAACCCAGACCACATAATTCAGTAAGTATGCTCGATCTCCGATCAAATTCAATCTCCCTCAAGAGAACATTCACTTACTGCGAACCATGATTCGGCTGGCGAGAGGGTAGTCGCAGAAGGAGGCCCTCCCTCTCAGCTTGCTCCACTTTCTTCTGAATTTGTCCGAGTTGGTGGTGCCATGGGAGGAACAGGAGAGCGACGGAAGAATGGGGATTTGGGTCGGTGCTGCCCACATAACTCCCGAGTCCCGAGAGAGGATGGAGGCCACCGCACTTTGGAGCCGCGCGGTTGCAGAGAGAGAGAGAGAGACAGAGAGAGGGGGGGAGGGGGGAGGTCTGTCTTGTTGGGGTGAGCTCAGCTCCAAGTATTACTGGGCTTAAGGGTTAAGCAGAGGCCCAAATTACAATCTTTCCACCAGAACATCCAAGAGAGAAAAATTTCAAGGCCTATCTTTTGCTCGTCACTCTCTCTCTCCCTGAGGAGGAGACGAAGGCTCTGTTTGTTTCACGAAAAACATGATACTTTCAAAAAATATTTTTTAGAAATTTATTTTTCAAGAAAATTACAACATTTTTCGTTGTTTGGCTAATAGTTAAAAATGAACTAGAATTTCCGTCATTTGTCAAGGAATTGATTTTCGGCGGCGACCCGTGACTAATGGTAGCGAGCAGCGGAAAATGATTTCCTCTTTTCAAAATGAGGAAAACGTTTTCCATACTTTTTAAAGAGATTTTTTTCATAAGAAGAAAATATTTTCTAAGATTAGTTTATTTTTCACTCCCTAAGGGTGCGTATGGTAACGCTCCAGAAAAAGTGTTTTTGTTCTCAAAGTGTTCCTGGAACACTTTTGGAACAGAAACGCGTATGGTAAAAAAGTGATCCCAAAGTGTTCCGAGAACACTTTTGAGAAATAAAAACACTTTTGGAGCAGAAACGAGAAACAAAAAAAACTTGCTTCTGTGTTCTCGGAACACTTTTTAGAAACACATTTGGAACATTTTTTGGAAACAATTAGGAACACTTTCTTGAAAATAATTAAAAATAAAAATAATTAAAGAATAAAATAATTAACATAAAAATAATTTTTTTGAAAAATAAAAAAATAAAAAAGAATAAAAATCGAAATAATAAAAATAATAAAATAAATAATAATAAAAATTAATTTAAAATAAGATGATTAAAAATAAAAAAATAATTTTTTTGAAATAATAAAAATAAAATAAAAAATAAAAAAAAGAAATAATAAAATTAATTAATTAATTAAAAAATAAAAATAAAAAATAATTTTTTCGAAAAAAATAAATAAATAAATAAATAAAATTCGAAAAAATAAAAAATATTTTTCAAAAAAATAAATAAATTTAAAAATAAAATAATTAAAAATAAAAAATGAAAAAATAATCTAAATAATAAAAATTAATTGAGAAATCGAATCATTTACAAAGGGTATTTTTTATTAAACGGCATTTACGGCAAAGTTGTATCCAAATACACTTTTCAATTACAGTTTATCAAACAGTATTTGCATTCAATTATGTTATCATATGTTTATCTACTTGGAAACATTTATGTATAACTCATAATTGTAATTTTTCATATATATGGAAAACATATTTCATGTTCTCATTGCTCAATTCTAATTTGTCTTCTGTTTCATTTTTTTTATTGTTAATCTCATCCATATTGAAAAAATTAGGAATATAATTTTTTTTTGTAGTTAACAAATGCGTTTTTGTTCTTTTTTGTTTCGAGAACAAAAACTTTATGTAGTTACCAAACGCGTTTCTGTTCTTTTTTTGTTCCGAGAGCAAAAATTTTATGCAATTACCAAACGCGTTTCTATTCCTAGCAATTGTTGCCGGGAACAGAAACACAAAAAAGTGTTTCTGTTCTAAAAGTTGTTCCGGAAACAGAAACGTTACCATACGCACCCTAAATGTCGGAAAACCTAGAAAACATTTTCCAAGAAGTCATTTTCCGTGAAACGAATAGAGCCGAAGTCCTCAAAGAGACAAGAGGTGTCCAAAAATGGAGCTAATCACACTATTTACAGTAAAGATAGATAGAAACAATCACCTCGAACCGCTCTCCCGATCGATGCGACGAAACCTCGTGAGAACATGAGAAATACGAAAATTCACGACGGAACACAATCACAATTCACTTCGAGGGAATTGAGCATCTCCGTGTAGGTTTAGATTTGTGGCTAAAGATGAAATAAAGTCCAAGTTGGCAAAAGGTTATACGACTAGTGTATAGAGAACAGTGAGAAGAGCATACAGGCTGCTACTGCAACTGCAACTGCAACTGCAATGGAGCTCTGTATTTGTACGTATAACCCAAGTGCCTCCACAACTTCACACCCTCCTCTTCTTTGTCCTCTGCGTACTCTTTTTAACCTTTTCACTGTACGACAGACGCATAAATCCTCAGACTTCTTGTGATCGCACGCAGGTTGATGATAGAGTATGAACCAATAGCTATAGCAAACTAACTGTGATCCCTAACTTCTTGTGACGTATCAAGTGACGATTTCGAAATCGATGACCACTGTTCACCCCTTTTCACAGAGCTCTCAATTCTCACCCGTCAACCCTCCGGGTGGGACCGAGAGATGTTGCTGAACCTGACTTTCGTTGACCATAGGAAAATGACGCAAAAACTGACGGATGTTACGATTCAAGGCAAATTTGAGATCAGAAATATTACTAGAGAAATCGACGGCGGACGATAATGACGCTGCGCATTCACGTGATTTGATTTTGGTGCGGAAACATGCTCTTGAGGATTGTCTTGCCGCCAAGTAATCCAATATTGCTCAAGTGTTTCCCAATGCCCAAAGCAAACCATAAGTATTATTCCCCATGCTCTCACGAAAAACTCGATCAAAAACTCGCTAAAAGAACCCTAATACTCTTCTTGTTTGCTCTAGTGTTTGTACACCAAATAAAATTTTATCTCATATATAAAAGTACTTAATAGTTCAAATCCGAAGTGAGAAATCTCTTTCAAGTAAATATATTCAAATTCGGAAGCTACTCAAATTGGAAGACCTACTTGAATCGAATTTCCTGTACGAGCTGAAACTTGAGATGTGTTCTCAACGATTACTAATCCTCACGAAGAGAGGCACATTGGCGCTTATATTTGTCGATGTGGGAGCAGCAAGAAACTCTAACCACTCTCTCGTGGAACCATAACTTTGCCATCGCGTTTATCAAAGAACAAGAGCAAAAGAGGAAAATACTCATACCGCATGCAGATGCTAGCGAACCTGGAATTAGAGCCATATATAGATAAATGACATCCTCAGTGCCGATAAAGTAAGAGACTGTGCAAAGGCTTAAGATTCTGAAGAACCGGTGTAGGTCTAATACATGCTAACCAAGTATGTTTTAGTTGGTTGACACCATTTTGGATCAAGAACGAAGCTAGCTAGCTAAAGTTGGAAAGGGAGATCGTCCATGGGATACCCACTGAAGATATCCTCCGTCGCGTCTATGAAGTTGCTAGACAGCGGCATGGTCGAAACAAAAGCATCATCAGCGTTGGTTACCTCATTGAATGAGGAATCAATCATGCTCGCATACTCCGATTGCTCCTGGTGCAATTGCTGGCGTGGCCTAGCCTGATGTTGGACTTGGACACCATCGGAGTAATCATTCCGAAGAGATGCCTCCGCAGAAGAGACCACCTGATGCTCGTTCCCGAAACCCGCGAAACTCAAGTTGAGCGGGCCGCGGCGGTGGGTCGGCCTGAAAGAGATGGAGGTGCTAGGGCAGCCAGTGAAGTGCTGGACCAGGGCTCTGAAGTTGGTGGCGTCTGCATTAAGGATGGTTGTGGGAGTCTTCTTCGATGCTCTTGATCTTCTTCTGGTTGGCTTTGATTGATTCTTGATGATGTTGTTGTTGCTATTACTGCCGGTGTTGGTGGAATTTTGATTGATGCTTTTGCTTGAGCTCATGGAGGTGACAATGGTGGAGTCAACAAATTCAGCCTGCGGATCAACGCTCTGCTGGTAATACTGAACCCACTCCTCACTTCCATTGTTGGTCATGACCCGATGATCTTGATGATCTCTTCTTTTATTCAAAGTCTTAACGCACTCGTGTTGAAAGGGATTAATTAAGAAGGAGCAACCCCATCCAAGTTCCAAGGTATTATATATAGTGACTGAAAAAAGGGACAAAGTTGTGGTCAAAGGTAAGACAGGTAAACTCTTTGACCATTCCTATGAGACCGAGAGGGATTGGTTTAATGGCGAAAGGAATATGGATAGATATGAGAGGCTTGGCTTCCAGGAAGCAACGTATGTTAACATCAATGAGCTTATCCCTTGTCCCCCCCTAGACAACCTTATGTTGCATGCGTTGGCATGTGCTTTAGAGCCGCCAAAAATGGATGAATCAATATGGCGTTAGTCAGAACAGTGTTTAAATCAACGACTGATGAACGGTGTCAGGAACTTTTTCATAGGGAAATGAAACTTTTATTCCTTAGTCATTAAGAGTTAGTGGAAACTAAACTAAAGGTTCATTTGACATTGTTGTTGCTTGTGAGGTGTTGCAGCGCATTCGTCTCGGCAACATACCATTTGCAAATAGAACAATCAAAGCTTTGAAAAGGCCAAAATCACATTTTTCATAAGCTTGTGACCGCGGTAATTTGTAGATGATTGACGATTCATCTAATTGCAATTATCAGGGTTAAGTTCATATGTCGACGTTGTTGGGAAATTATATTTGATTTTGAAGGAAATAAAATGATTATACTTCGATGAAAAGACTTTGATTTATACTTCGAGGATTTACTATAAATATATCTCGATGCTTTCGTACTTAAATGATTATAATGTTTCTATTCTGATAGAAACAGGGCTCGTAACGCATACGAAATCCTATAAGAGATGTATTTTGACCTTTAGATCTAATCCTCGCGGTTTATTTCAACATTATTCTTGTTTACTTTAGCAAGAAAAATATCACATGCTAACAGTCAATTATCCGGTTTGGATTGCATTTTTAAGTTAAAATTAATTGATAATCAATCATAAAGATATTGTCATATTCTTTCCTTATGAGAATCCTAAATTGATTGACAATTTATAAGACAATCTCCTTTTGAGAAGCTTGATTTAAGGAGTCTAGGATTTGATTTGCATGGACGAGCAAATCCCAATCAATCTCATATTACTCTCACATCAATGGTTCGTGATCCTTATTTTGCAACCAACCAACAGCTACTCCATGGTGTTTTAATTCTCTGCATGGTTCTATCCAAGGAGAAGATTAGAAGACATATAGTATATAAGAAGCACCAAGTTCGAAGACCCAATAGGAGAGATTAATAGAAAACAACATTCTTATTCGAGAATCCAGTGAGAGGCATTATACAGAGTCAAGTGTGTAAAGTAAGATAGTTTTGATAAAAGTAGCACTCGCTTTTGTCGAAAGTGCTTGTATTTAAGCTAGCACATCTTTCTGTAATTTCTCATTTAATTACTCAGTGAAATCCAACTAATATGTTGTTAGTGTGAGAAAGTGAACATAGGCTTTCAAAAAGCCGAACCACTATAATCTTGTGTGCATCATCTTCTACTCTCTATTTGCATCTATTAACTGTTTGGTAAAAGCACTGCACGATTCAACTAATTCCATCCACTCCCATCAATATGAACAGTGAACTTGCTATCTAATTAATGAACTTTGGGTTATGCCGTCCCTTACTATACAAGTTTGATTAAGACAGGTCAAAGCGTCATGTAGAAAGATAGAAGTGGTCCAAAAATGATGTGGTGTAAACCACTAGGAGAGATTATAGCTTGTGAAGCAAGCACATTAGATATGTGATTTGACTAGAGGGCTACATGCCTAATCCCCTTCCAAATCAGACCAAATCCTTTTGATTATAGACCTTTCACATCACGTGAATTTCCCTCCTCTTAACAATCTAGAGTTTAGACGAATTTCGGATTCCATTCTCAAGTGTCTCGCGACCCTAATTAATTCAATTAAATCGACCTTAAGAATTGTACCGTGTTAAGAGCTCTAATTAGAGTCAAATGGACTCTTTGTAAGGGGCATTTTCAAGACAAAGGTGGCGAAGATGGAATTGGATACTCATAAAATTCCAAGCACGAAGTGATGTTTCGGGCGACGACCGCGACATACAACGCCGTTCCTTCTATAAGATATAAAGAAGAAGAAGAAAAAAAACATTGGGCCCAAGATCAATTCTATCTTGAATGCTACGCTACACATTTTAGTAATAATTTCCCCCTTGTTCGCTTTTAGGGTTTTGATTTCTTTGCACCGTCTGGCCTTTGAACTTTTCGTTTTGACGAGAATATGAACGGGATGACCGGAGAGCACAAGCTGACGCGTAGGCTGATGCCATGAGTGCACTTGAATATATCATCGCGAATCATAGGCCTTTAGGACCAATCCTCGAGTCCGTTGACTTGGTCTCTCTCCTGTTCCCTCAATGTGTCGATCGTTAGGAATTCGCCTGCGGTGAGTTTGGGAGGTTGGGAGCTTGTTGTGTCTTGACACGCTCTTTGGATCTTATTATGGTTTATCACCACTTTGGAAATAGAAACATATCTTGTGGAGTATAATACTTGACGAGTGTCCAAAACCCAGTCAACAAGATCCTTACAATATATATATATATATATATATATATATATATGTGTGTGTGTGTATTCATTTCATTCTTTAATTGCTATTTAGACGAGCAGGTGCCGTGAAAGGGAATGGTACAGTCGCACATTATCCCAGGCAAAGTGGGTGCTGGTGTCCTCGGGCGGAACAGTCAAACTTCAAAAAGGGACTCCCCCAAAAGTGAAGACTTTGAAGTTTTTGTTTTGACCAACGAGTGTGGGTCCCACCCTTCCTTCACATCTGTTCTCGGAATGTGCTTCTCATCCGTTTGAATGTCCAGTTACGAACCCATCACGTGGGGTGGAATTCGTCAATTTTGGCGGACTAGCCCTAGCGCACGCCCTGTTGCTTTTAAAGACAAAGAAGGGAACGGGGTTTCTGGCGTACCTGTTGCTTGGGCACTGTCGTATCCATCGACCTCATCAAGTTTTTACTGGTGTCCTAAGCAATTCGTAACTCACACAAATGCAGTTCTCGACCGATAAACGCGGCTCTCGTCTCTCTCATTCGATATCTTAGTTGAATATGGATGACTCGAACTCGATAGATCGCAGGTACGTTTCCGACTGAGGTAACTTTGGGAAGTTGCAATTGCATATGCGTATGATGGATCTCAGGTTTGTTTCCGACTGAGGAAACTTTGAGAAGTTGCAATTGCAGCAAACCGACTCCTCCAGGTGCAGGCATGGTAAGTTAGTGCAGAGGAGCACAGGAAGGGGGTTAAGCCAGATCTTTCGTTTATTCTTGTCAGTCTCTGCAAATCAGCCCAAGAACAAGCACAACAGAAACCGAAAACAAGAATAAAAATTTTGCAGCACATTATGCATGTGACATTTACATTGGGTGGGGTGGAAAAACTACATCCCCATCATCACACAAGTGAAAAGAATGATAAAAAAAAAAAATGGTAAACAAAACTGGGATACTCATTTCCATTCGCACACGCTGCATCCCATGTAGTGTCCTCCCTCCCCCACTAAGCAGAAGAGCTACAACAACATTCTCATCCCCACGATTTCTCTTTTTTTTCCTTCCTCTGAAAATTCTCTCTATTATTCTCCTTTCTAGTCTACTCTACAGTTATTTCCAGAATAGTCGTAAGCCTAGGCTTTTTGTATCTTCTGAGGAGTAAAGAAGAGCACACGACACTCACAGACGAGAAAGCCATGCACGCACCAGCCACCCATGGTGGCAGCACTATCCTCAACCAAGGGAAGAAGACACCGGCCGCAACCGGTATCGCAATTGTGTTGTAGGCCATTGCGAAGACATAGTTCCAGCGGATCCGTGCAAAGGTCTTCCTAGATAGATCAATGGCTGTAATCACATCTTCTAGGTTGTTCCTCATAAGAACATAGTCGGCCGCTTCTATTGCTATGTCAGTCCCTGCCCCAATAGCCATGCCCACATCCGCAGCAGCCAGAGCAGGTGAGTCGTTGATTCCGTCACCAACCATAGCAACAATGCTCCCATCCTTTTGGAATGAGAAAACAACTTCCGCTTTCCCTGCTGGCATTACTTCCGCCCTCACATCTTCTATGCCGACCTGCACATGGATGAGAAACATCAGATGTTTAGCAATATGCACAGAAGTGGGATATTTCCCTTTGACAAGATCATTAGCCATCAAATACGAATATAAATTTTTGCCTGAGACTCCATGTGAAGTTACGTATCAAAGTCGTAAGAAAATTAGCACGGGGCCAAGTTATCCATGTCATCTCTTGAATGCTTTTGAGAGGCCGAGCCAAAATAGGGGCACAAATTGAGTTGTGAGAGGAAAGTAAGAAGAATCCTCGTCATATGTACAGAATCCACTAACTGCGCAACTCCTGCAAATGCATTTAAAACGCTGAATAGCAGTGATTTCCACGCACCTCCTTGGCAACAGCCCGAGCTGTCCTCCAGTTATCCCCTGTCACCATTACAGGGTTAACACCCATCTTCTTAAGACCTTCTATAACCACAGCAGCTTCCCTTTTCAGCGGATCTGCGACCCCTAAAACACCGATCAAGGCATCACCACATGCAACAAGTACACCTGTTTTTGCACTTTCTTCAAGCTCTACAACAAACTTTTCCACATGAGTTGGAATGGCAATTCCATTTTCAGCCAACAGCTTCCGATTGCCAACCTGTCAAGTTATGTGCCCAACAAGCATATTGACATTCTATCATAAGGCATATAATTTAGTTCAGCAGCAAAACTTTGAATCTTCACTTCGGAAAACTCACCAGTACTAGCTTCCCTTCAATAAAGCACCGAATTCCCCTTCCTGGAAGAGCAGAAAACCCTGCGACATCTTGGAGCCAGCCAGAAATCTTCGACTCCTTGGAGTTTGTAGCGTCATCAGTTTCAGAAGGATCATCAAAGAAATGGAAATGGCGAGCATACTCCACAATGGCTTTCCCCAGAGGGTGTTCACTGCTAGCCTAGTTGAGAAAAGTATAGAAAATAATTAAAATGCAATGTTGAAAACAAAGTCCAGAATATCAGCATATAACAAATCATTTAAACTACAGCCTACATCTCCAGAAAAGCCAATGCAAACAGAGTCCTGCAGTTTGAGCTTGGGCACTCAAAAATCTACAGACCAAATTTAGGTCCACAATAATTGCAAACTAGGAAAGTTTCTATTTGAAGTCAGCCTTCCACAGGACTGAATTAGCTTAACTTAGTAAAGCAGTTAGGTATCATGCCCCAAGGCAATCATATCGCAAATATAAAATGCCTCCATAATTCTACAAATCAATTACCCAAATCATAGCTTAAGAATCCATGTTTGGTAAATTTCTCTAGGTGATAGTACTTTTTCAAATGTTCTCATAAAGGTGGCAAATTAGTAGAATCTGTTCTAAAACAAACCCTGTCCAAATCTAGACGGTTCAAGATATGATCCTCACACAATCAGTTCAGATTCTATATACAGTGATGACATTATAAGAACAGATGTTTATGGTCCTGTTCTATCGTGGCCATTGCAGTTTTCTAAGATGTCTGCATCCGCAATTTCACTTGAAAAAAATACTGCCGTGAGTGCGCATTTCTCTCTCTTTCTGTTCTTTCTCTCCAGGAGAAATGGGGAGCCAGGATTTAAATAAATGAACAAAGAAGAAATAGTTACCTCTGCGGAAGCCACCAAATTGAGGAACTGTCCACGGTCCATCTCATTAAAAACTTTTGCCGTTGTGACAGTGGCTTTCCCCTGTGTAAGGGTGCCTGTTTTATCGAAAATTACATACTTAACCTTCTGGGCTCTCTCCAAAGCCTCTCCGCCTTTTATCAACACACCATTGTTAGCACCAACCCCTGTTGCCACCATCACAGCAGTAGGTGTTGCCAACCCAAGGGCACAAGGGCAAGAAATAACTACTACTGATATTGAGAACATCAGGGCAAGAACAAAGTAATTGCTCTTATCTGGCAGCCACTCTTCTGGATAAGCTCCAAAAGCGCCAGCGACATACCTGTAGACAAGTAAAAAGGGCCTTGGTGACTGTTCACACCTTTCATGTATTATCCGGTAATAAAACTACATTAGCGGTTCCTCAAGTTCATTTAACGTCGTGGTTCGATCCCTGATTATCAAAAATGAGATGTTACTCTCCACAGTTTATTTTTGTGCAATTTTGATACTCTGACCTAATTTACATAGAACTTGGGTGACCATTCTCGTATGTTACGAAAATACGGGGTATAAACAGGTCATATTCTGACTGTTTATATATTTTTCGTAACTATTTGGTGATTCAACTAAGACATGTGTAAAAAGTATGAACCAAATTCAACACAAATAGTGGTGAAAGATCATAATTGCAAGATATTGAATGCTTAAAGACTAGATACCATATTACAGAAAAGGCCAGCTAGGGACTATGAATGTGGTTTTCTCTTATCTAATCATATTGAAAGTGGATCAAAAGTAGAACAAGTCAGGTGTTGTACTCACCAACCAAAAAATGTCAAAAATGACAAAGCAACGACAGTGGGGACAAAGATGCTTGCAATCTGCGAGTAGAAAATACCAGTTAATCCACAAACTAGAGAAACTGCAAGTCAACTAACTATATAAAGCACTCTAAAATATATGAAGCTGCGATTTGCCACTACAAAATTCAAAAGTTCATATTGTAGAGTACTTTATTATCAACCAATGCCCCTTGATAGTCTGAGAAGGCTCTAAAAAGAAAAATGCACAATGCACATACCGCTGGAATCACCAATTTAAAACAGTGACCCAAAATCCTCAACTGCCATCACAAATAGTACATTCCGTAGTTCTCTTTTTTATTTAAACTGTCATCCACTACCCTTGTTCACCCCCCTTCTCTCTTTCTTCTCAACATAGAAGCCCACGCAAGCGAAGATAAGCCCCAAAAACACTACAAATAAAGCACTCAAAGTAAAACTCAACCAAATAACCAAACTGGTCTTCCTGTCCACTCCAACATCCTAAATTTTGCCCTACCATCAGCTCTCATTACCAGTACTAAACCACCATCCACATGTCAAATAAAACACCTAAATCTGGGTATTGATTATCTGTTTGATCCCTAGAGAGCCCATACCTTCCACTAGCATCAGGAGAGGAGCTAACATCTGTAAGTCAAAACTAAACGCCTTCAAAACCTCTATTAACTTCAAAGGAGCACACGAAAGATAGCTGTTCCCATCAGTACTGAGAATATTATATCAAGTAAAGATATTTGCTGTAGGATCCGGTCTTTAGATGTCTCCATTTCAGACCTTCTCAAAGTCCAAGACCAAAGAGATGCAGTTGAAAATAAATGCAGGGTTGAATAAATGGTTGGTTTCAGTATGAGATGATATGCGTCTTCATATGCATTGGCACCTTGCAGATGTTATCTTCTAGTTTCCGTTTGATATGAGAGGGAAAAAGCAAAAAATGACAGAAAGTGAGTGCAACAGCATTACTTTGTGTATAATTGTCTTCATCATCTATGTCATGGCAACGTTAATTGTTTCGAGACACATGCCATTAACACGACATGACTATATCTGCCTTTTACATAAATCGTTGCCATTTGGAACCAATAAGAAGAGATGATCCTAGCTGCAATTCGGAACTCATAAATGACTCTGGACGTCATTATCTATCATTCCAGGAATTCAAATGCTCAGCATATGGCATTTAAAGACCAGAAAGCCAGGAACCATAAGCCGACAAGATTTCAATAAACTGCAAATAGAAGAAAGTTTCTCACTGCGAAAGAACTTGGTCCATCAGCACTACTATCTCCTCCAAGACCGATTATTAGTATCAGAGCAAAGACATTATTCTCAAAATGCTCCCAATTATCAAAACGACATATTCAGAACGCTCAAATCCTTCCAGCATTGTTTTCAAACGATCATTAAAATACTCTAGTGCTGACTTCACACTACAAAAGGATTTGCAAAGTCTCACAAAGGGCGAAAAAGTCATTTGCTTTAAGCATTAAAGCTTTCCCGTACCAAGATTTATCCAAACAAGAAAAGTAATCAAATATGTCACAACTTTGCCTTGTTAAAGTACTTACAAAATCGGCAAACTTCTGTATAGGAGCTTTGGACATCTGGGCTGTCTCAACCAAGCTAATGATCTGACTCAAGACTGCATCACTTCCTACTTTGGTAGCTCCTATGTGAAGAACGCCATGTAAATTGATTGTACCTCCAATGACTGAAGAATTGACCTCCTTGAGAACGGGGACCGATTCACCGGTTACCATACTCTCATTAACATAACTAGATCCCCATTCCACAATGCCATCAGCAGGAACCTTTGTACCAGGCAGAACTTTCAACATGTCACCTGGCTGAATTAGCAAAGCATCTATTTCTCGTTCACCAACAGACCTTCCCCCTGCAAAATCAAAAATTTACTCCAATTTACTATAAAAAGAATTAAATCTCCTACTCAGAGAAAAAGGGTGCCAAAATTATTAGGTTGAGCATCAAATATCTAAAGCTTCTCTCTATTTAGTTAAAAGGAAGCACAGTAACCTTTGTCCTTGACGAGCAGCAACGCTGTTGCAGGTGCAAGTTCCACAAGCTTCTTGATGGCATCGGATGTTTTCCCCTTTGCAAGAGACTCCAAGTATTTCCCCAACAGTACAAAAGTTATCAGCATGGAGCTTGTCTCGAAGTAAGTAGGAGACCAAAACCCGGTGAGTGCACCATAAAGAAGTGCACCAACAGAATAGAAATAAGACGCAGAAGTTCCCAATGCAACCAAAACATCCATATTAGTTGAACCATTTCGAAGAGCTCTGCCAGCTGCGACATAGAAACGCTTGCCGATCACAAATTGCACGACGCTCACCAATGCCCACTTCAACCAATCACTCATTATAAAAGGTCCACAACGCCACAGCAGTAGAGAGTAGACCGATGGTATTTGAGGACAAACTACCCGAATGAGAAAGACCGGAATCTACAACCAATACATCAAGCACAAACTGTTAAGACTTAAATGAACATCAAAAAGACAAAAGTTGGCAAGAAGGATACGTCTAACATCAGGACCCTAAATTAATCCTTCACCCACATGTCACTCTAAACATCCTTAGTATGAGTGATCCTGGCATATGTGAATGGCCATTGATCAAGAATTCCATCGAGATAGAAAACATATATCCGAGTGGAAGAGCCTCCTCTTCAAGGCGACCAGACAACAGAAACAAGAAGCTGAGAGAATCTTTCTCTCAGTAGTGTGGAAAGATAAGGCAAAGAGGAAATGGAAGAGATACTCACACTTAAAAATAAGCTATATGTGAAAAGCCGAAACATGTTAGTTGTTTCTTCAACATCTTTAGAAGTCATCCTCGAATATGGGTTCATGACGTGCAACTTAAATTTGCCACTGCTCGCTCCCTCAATTGAGTCGACTAAGGAGCGGGAGGTCACAACTTCAGGATCAAAGAGAATATCAAGTTCTCCGGACATCCTGTCAAAGCGAAACTGTCTAATACCCTTTAAGGTGCTTAGTATGCCTTCCAGAAGATTCACATCCATCCCACTGAATATCCCAGCAACACCAAGTATGATCTTATCCTGTTGACTACTTTGCACCAGCGAAGCTTCAAAACCAGCATCTTCAATCGCATTGACTATATCATCTTTACTAATTACAGTAGGATCGTACTCAACTTCACCTAATGATGTCGCCAATGCAACCACTGCTCCCTTGACACCAGGAAGACTTCTCAAGATGCCTTCGACAGAATTAACACAGGCTGCACAAGTCATTCCTCCGATAGTGAACTGACCAAAGAGAGTTTTTTTCTGTTTTGTCCTTGAAGAGTTTGGTTCGGGCAGAATCTCTGCCTCAAAACCTGCATCTTCAATTGCATTCTTGATGTCTACTTCCTGAATCACGATGTAGTCACAAAAAACTGTCAAAAATAAGGAATAAACAACTCAGTACTTAATAAGTAAGCCACAGAAGCAAAATTAGACAACAAACAGGCTAAGTAATGTCTTCTTCAGAGGTAAGTCACAATGAAGCACCCGCATCCCACGCTGACTAAAAAAGAAAGTGTTCACTATGGCTCGAAGTATATACCGATTGATATCAAATCAGACCCATTCCTAACATTGCAAGGAAACCCACGCCATAATAGGAAAGTCCAAATTGAACTCTTGCCAACAGGATCATGGGCGATGCAAAAAGTTCACACTTCTGAGAGACAGAAGTCAAATTTCGCTCCGACAACACTGGAAGAAAGACAAATTATGCCTCACGATATCAAACAGATGTACCCCGAAGAGTTTAGTTCAGCAGGAGAATCCACAAAATCCTACTTTGTCAATGTTAATGAAGTCCATGAGCAGAATAGGTGAATAATCAAAGAATGAAACTAAACAATGATCCAAAAAGGTTTCGCCATTAAATTCTGTAATCCAGGCAAGATGCAATGACAATGGAAATCTAGTTTCTGAAACAAGGGGTAATGCTAGCAAAACCACAAGAGAAGTATGAAGAACAGGACCCTGACCAACAGTTGAAGTCGGAAAATTAACTAAACAAAGAACAGAAAGCAGGCGATCCTCCTGCGATTACTTGATCCAATTGTGAAGAACAGAAAGAGCAAGCAAAAATGGCTGACGGAGCTCACGAGCCACTAAAACAAACCAACTTCTCAAGCTTTGAATCCACGACGAACTAAGTCCACAAATGAGCCATCTCCAACTTTGCGAAAGATACAGAAAGCAAAAGATGAGGAGCGGAAACCAAGGAGCATCAACTGACCTTGACCAAAGTAGGATCGTAGACAACGTCAGCCCTGTTCTGCAACAACGCCACGGAGGCTCTCAAGACGCCGTCGACGCTCCGGAGAGCCTCCTCGACGGAATTCGAGCAAGCAGCACAGGTCATCCCGGTCACTCTCACCTGAACCCCCCTCATCCCTTCCTCCCCCGCGCTCTCCGGCGAGTTGTCCTCGTACGAATCGAGAAGCCTGACGTCCTCGAGGTCGCCGCCGCCTTCCGGGTCATCTCCGGCCAGCGCCGCGGCGGAGGCGGCGGCTTCTTTCCTGCCGGCGCCGCCGGAGAGGCGCGACAGCTGGAGGTCGGTGAAGCGCGGCGTCATCGGAACTGGTTACCGCGGAGACAGACGATCGGAATGCGAAGCAAAAGGCGGAGCGGGATTGAATCTTTACACGCGAATCATGATAGACGAAATCGAGAGGAAGTGTGTAGGAAGGATTGCGAAGAACAACCCCCGAGTTTCAAAGAGGAGGGAAGACTTCCGAGGGGGGAGGAGGGGCCGAGAGACAGCAGTCGTCGTCTTTTTTAACGGGGAGGGAGGACCGACCGGTAGATGTCGTATTTACGGTTGTGCCCTCCGAGATTTTAGGCCTTGTGTAGTACCGGCGGTTCTGGTGGGGGACCCGGGACTTGTACTGCAAAGTTTGTGGGTGGTGCAACGACTAAAACGTGTAATGGAAAGTCGTTTTAAGAACAACAATGCATTTCTCTTTAATAATTCAACGGGGTTTGGGCTTCTAGAGAGCGACGGGGCATCCAGCAAGAGTCAAATCTATTCTAAAAGTAGATTTCTCAAAATGATTTTGCAAACGGCAGGCCTGTGATATCAACATATGGATAAAGCAAAGAGAATACATGGAATCGAGAACCTCCTTGATTGAAAACCGCCCGGACTGTTATTTTAAATTTATATTTATTTCTTAAAAACATTTAAAGAAATCATTTAAACTCCTAATTATTACGGTATTTTTGCGAGGTTAAAATGTGAATGCGTTTCAAGCGCGTGCAGCCTATTCCATTGGACTGCCTAAGAATCAGATCAATGGATCCAGTTTCAGGATCGGATCACTAATAATATTAAATAAGAAGCACGATCAATGCAATCCTTTAACGAATAAGTAGCGCAATCATTGATGGGGATGAAAGGCCAAAAAGAAAAAAAGAAAAAAAAAAGTGGCACTGGTAGGAGGGGCGGTAGTAGAATAAAGAAAGAAAGGGAGGAATAGGTGGGAAATTGGATGAGGGTTAGATGAGCAAATCCCACCCGACAAGTATCGTTTCTTTACTTAATTTTTTTTTTTTTAAATTGCAGAAAGGGGTCCCTCTCACGACCTAATTGATGGAGACTTTGTGGTGGTGGGGGTTGCTTCGAAGCTGAGTCGTCAACAACAACAACAACAACTTATCGACGAAACCATGGAAACGACAACCAATTTTGGGCATTCGATTTGTTTGAGGAAGATGCTCAAGCCTTGTTTGGGAGTAGACATGGCTTTGCCTTTAAGAAATTTGGAACGTTTCGTACAAATTTCCAATGTTTTTTTTTTTTCCATAACAAGAGGGGATTGTCTAACTTATAACGTCCCCTGACGACAGTTACACGCGATATGTTTCGCCCAATTTTTACTATGACAATTTTTATTAAAAAAAATAATAATGTTGTCATGCATTGTCTAGGATGAAATCGGTCTGAAAATGAATTTTATGGACGACTGTTGCAAAAGACGTTTGTTAAGTCCAACTTATGCATGGGAAGTTCGTAGCTTTAGAATATTATAAATGATAAAGCAAATTCTTATACCGCGAGATGATTAAATAGATAAAGAGTCCCTTTTCGTACTTTCAAAAGCATGTCAATGAAAAATATTATTCAGGTCGAACGAAAATGGTACGGTTCTAGAATTGATGGACCAGCTTTCGGACGACTTGATGGCTAGAAACAAAAAAATTATGGGCATTTATATATTAAAAAAAAAGAAAAAAACTACCAAAAATATAATAAACTCGTTGTACTTATGACAATTCAATCTTAAACATTTTAATTTGATCGATTTAATTATAAACCTTTTTACAATGTGCTAATTGAATCAGTTTGCCCGATATTGACTAGGTTATCATTGACATTGATACGGATCGTCCTATATGGCACGGCTAGTGTAATAAATTTAGGACAGAATTGATAAATCGGTTTTCGGAGGATCAGATTGTTGCAAACAGGAAAATTACGCGTCGTTATTAAGAAAAAAAAATTTGTAAGGAAAAGCATCTCTCATATCACAAGTACGGTTTTATCAACAAATGCCGTGTTTACTCATCTCAAGTGTCTGAAAATTATGGGCAAGACGATTGTCGGACAACCTTCTTAAATCATGGGGATCTCATATCAAAGAAAGGAAGGTGCACTTAATTAGCGTATAAGTTCGTCTAGGCACATTTATCCGTGCAATTATGATAATAATAGTGGATCAACCACGGTCCACGGCCACACGTTTAGTTTAGGGGCACACTGCGAGGAATCACGTGCCGGCAACGTGAGTGGACCCGAGTCGGAACGGCGGATGCCTGCAAGAGTCCATGGGTTGGCCACGTGACTTGCATGTCTCTTTTCGTTTCTTTTTTTTTTACATTTGAATAGTGCCAATATATATCTCTATATTCATAGAGACGAGATGATTAATGAAATTTTTTTTTTTACAAATTACTGTAAATAATCATCGCCCACGTGTTTGAAAATCCCGAACTATCATATGACCGTAATATATAGTCAACCATTTCGACAGATTCGACACCGGACTTACATATTCACGGTCGGTGGTGCTCGATAACCTGGTCGACTTAAGGTAGTCGGCAGAGAGGAGGGATGATTAATTGATTTTTTTTTTCTTACAAATTACTGTAAATGGATCTAATTTAAAAAAAAAAAATTTATCATCGCCCGCACGTTTGAAAATCCCGAACATTACGAAACACTAATTCAACGCATATGTTTTCGCGTTAATCTTGATCTCCCACGCAGACTTGGGTCCAGAGAAAATGTTTCAAATGCTCATTTTTTTTCCACGCTTCTCTTTTCAGGACCACGTACGCGTGTATATGGGGCGGGTGTAATAGCTGTGGGGGTCCTCTTCTCAATCACTAATGTTAATACGACGAGTTCGAGCGTTCGAAGAATTAAGATTCGACACATGACTTGCATTATTCACGGTCGGTACCCGATAATCCGGCCAACCTAATATAGTCAACAGCAAGAGTTTTAATGATTCGGTTCGATAACTGAACCATTGGAGGGAAAGCTTAAATTAAATCAAAATCTCGCCCTGAAATGAATATAAGCTGAACCAAAAATCTAAATGGCTCGATTTTTTACTTTTATTTTAGGGTTTAGGATTTTTTTTTTCTTTCAAGGGGAACCGCCGACCACTATCCGAGAGCTAACTAAGGTGATCAGCCCCTGGATGAGAGGCTGCTGAGGCCGATAAGAGCCGTCACGTCCTTGCCTTGCCAAATCTGGCGTCATCGAAGGCTCACGGCCCCAAACCTATCTAGCGAGGGGTCACGCCCAAGAGTCACTAGGGGTTGTCAGCCCTTAGCTAGTGACCAGTGGCTCGCCAACCTTGCCCCAAAAAAGGAAAAAAGAAAAGATAGAAAACTAAAAGAAAAAAAAATAAAAATGGTTATTTTGGAGATTTTCAGTGCAATTTGGTTAATCGAACAAAACTAAACTGAACTAAAATAACTGAACTGGAAAAAGAAGAATTGTTATTTTTCAATTACTCGAGCAAAAAATTAAACTGAATCGAAATGCATGAAATTTTGGGTTCGCTTCGGTTTTCCAATTCAGTTTTGATATTAGTAGTACACAAAGGCTTATAATGACCATGTGATATCGGGTGATATTAGCTTTAAGTGATCTAATGGCGCATAGGCGATGAAATTGTGCTTTTTGTTAGAATTAGACACGTAAAATGAAATCGAGACACAAAATTTATCCATGTTCATCCTTAAATTAAGACTGCATTCAACAGATTATTATACTATGATTAGTACATCATATCTTTTTGTTACAAGCCCACTACCAATACCATAGAGGCTCAAATTAAAATGATAAGCATCTTGGTAAATGATTTTATTTCGCTCACGTCTCTAGCAAAATGTTTCATTTACTTAGGCTCGATCGATGAAGGGTGATACATTTCTTGAATAATTCTTATAATAAAGTCGCCCACGTGCTACCTAATAGGCGGTTATCTCCCTGTAATTCAATTTTATTCTCCATAAGAGAATATGTTACTTGTGGAAAAATTTGTTCAAAAAGTCATAAACCTATCTCACTTTTATCAATTATGTCCTAAACTTTTTAATTTTGCCAATTTAGTATATTCGGTTAATTTTGCCGGAAAATCACAAAAGTTATAGTCCAATCAACATTGGCTGTCCTATGTAGCCCGCCGGCATTGACGTGGACAACTTTTAATAATTATTCATTTTTTTTTTTCAATTTCTATTTTTTTTTCTAATTTTTTTTTGGCTCAAAAGGCCAACGACCTCCACTGCCCTGCTGTGTCAAATAAGACGGCAAACTCTGATGGGACTACAACATGAGCGATTTTTATTCAAAATTGATTGAATGGATTCAATTGGTAAAATGCGAAAAGGTTTAGGAATCAATTAAAAAAATTAAAAAAGTTTATGATTAAATTAACAACAACGCAATAAATTTAAAATTTTTTAGATAATTTTCCGTGCTTTTTTCACGAGTGCTTATTACCCTAAAGACAGAGACATTATTAGGCCGAAGTGAGTATGCGGAGCGAAGTGTTCGTTATTTAGCATCCCGATGATTTGCAAGACAATGCGTTCCGAGGTGGCGCAAAAGAAGATGGTGCGGCTTCCACCTTTCCGGAGCAGAAAAGGCTTTGATCCCAGTGGACAAGAAAGTGGGTCAAAAGCAAAGAGGCAGACGCTGAAATTTAGGAGGAATCAAATCACGGTTTCTTGGATCAAAGCAAAGATTCAGGTTTTGGAGGGAATTTTTTAAGGCACGCGAAGCTCTAAAATCACGGGTGTGTTGAGAAATGACGTCGTTTCCACCATCTCCAAAGCAGAGCAGAGCAGACAGCAGAGAGATTCCACTTCACACGGCACCTGAATTATAAAAGTAAGGGCCATGAGAAAATGGAGCTCCAAAAATCCTCCCCCACCAAATCCATCATCACCACCACCATCATCATCGTCATCACCTTCTTCGGCTTCTTTTTGCGGGTTCTTTGGCTTACTAGGACAGCATAGGCAAAGAGGCCACATCTCCAAATGGCCCCCACCGCCACCCACTGATTGTTTTGCTCTGCCCATGGTTTCCCACGTAGACCGCATACATATATGTTCATGCCCTGTCTCTGTCCAACATGCGAAAAGCCGGAACTGAATTGGTCCGTCCATGACCACGCTCTACGCTCTCGCGTCCCTTAATTACTCGTATGCAAAAATCCCAAATTTTCCATCGTGTGGGGTTGGAGAATTAGGTATGCAGGCAACGGCTCAGTCCGCTCCTTTCGTTTGATGTGGTCACTATGGCAATCTAGGCAAACCTTTTTGAACCTTAAACAAAAAGTAAGATCCGATGCGTAGCTTCTATTCCAACGCGCATATATTAATCGGGGGGGGGGGGGGGGGGGAAGACAACAAGGATTTAAGTAATGCAGAGTAAGTAGGGGGTGGGAGCATTATGGGACGTCTAAATCGAAGCCTTTTCCAATCCGAAAAATGGTTTTGTAATTCACACCCCAAGTCTCCGGCCAACCACTCTTGTTATTTGTACGGTCAGCCACCAACTCCAACACCACCACAAAATCCTTTGGTTAGCTAAAATTCACTCTTTTATTTAACGTCTCACTTGTTCTACAGCGAGGGGGGGGGGGAGATGTCTTCCAACCTTTCAAAATAGTGCTAAACCTTTTGTAATTTTGTGAATCCAATCATAAACATTTTAAGTTTGCCAATTCAATCGAAAACCTTTTCACATTTTGTTGATTTGGTCCTATTGGCTGGAAGTCGCTGAGGCGAACGCCAATCATCCTGCATGATATTATCGGTGTTGATGTGGGCAATTTTTAACAATATTTTAATATTCCTTAAATATTTTATTTAATTTTCCCTTTTCTTTTTTCTTCTATTTTCCCCCCTCCATCGACCTTTGGCAAGGGCTGCCCATGCCAAACCAAGTGAGTGTGACCCTCGCTTGAGGCCGACGGAGGAAAAAAAAAGAAAAGGGAAAAAAGGAAAATTAAAAATATTTGAAAAAAATATTAAAATACTATTAAAATTACCTACGTCAACGCCAGCAGTGCCACTTAGGATAGCAGACATCCACATTAGCGATTTTCGACTAATATGATTGAATCGATAAAAAAAGGTAAAAATGTTTAAGATTGAATTGATAAATTTAAAAGGTTTAGGATCAAATTAGTAAAAGTACACAAAGCTTTGGACTTTTTGGCAAATTTTCCCATGAACATCCAACCCCTCTCTCTATTCTCTCCCTCCCAAATTGAATCTTATGTTTCCCATTCTCATAGTTGCACCCAATTTCATCGCTCTCGCCTCTTGTCTTCCCGATGTTCTTTTCAAACTTGAATTAATAACGCCTGCCATTTGAAAGGCTACGGTGATTTCTCTTTCTATAGCTTATTGAATTTCATGGAATGATGTAATCTCTCAAATGAACCAATCATTATGAGATATGCTTGCTCACTAGAGGGGCCTAACGCGAGTTTACGCTAAGCTGAGCCTAAGGTGTAACAACAATCAACCTTGTCTAGGCCTGCCCAAGCTTGAGGTGTGCGAGCCTTTTGTTCGAGCTAGGCCTGCCCAATCATATGGGCTAAAGTTCTCTTCACATGATTGGGAGCAAATTGTTTATCCATGAAATGATAGCGAGTGTTGGGAAGGGGAAAATGAGTATGATTCAGGGGTTGCTAAGCAAAGTCGAGTAGCCATTTGTGTAAATCGAAGAGAGAGAGAGGGGTGGGGGGTTGACCGGGGGGGAGGGCACAAGATGTCAAGGAGCGTTTAGCATGACCAAGACAGAAGCCATGGCTTTGACGGCTCGAAAGGGCGGAGGAAGGCGTGACTTGGCCAGGCTCACTTGAACGGGCCTATTTCCTCTGCCAAGCTCACCAATTTGGTGGGCAGGCTCGTTAGCTGCTAGGTCCTCAACGAGGTCTTCTTGATGCAAAACCATTATTCCAATTGGCTAATCAATCAAGATTTGCATGAAAAAATTGGTAATTCCAATCCAAATTGCGTGGGATGTAGAGGTGGCCACGGGCCGGTTCATTGCGAACCGGAACTGGCCCGTGTGGCACGGGTCGGTTCCCGATCATAAATTTTCCAAATCGGCTCGGAACCGCCAGTTCTGAACCGGCCCGAGCCCAACCCGTGGGCCCAAATGGCTATATTATAGCCGTTTTTTTCATTTTTTTTTGTTTTTTATAATTATTAAATAAATTTTTTTAATTTATAAAATAACCATAACCATTATAAATACCCATCTTCACCTTTTATTTTCCCTCACAACTTCTCTCAAATTCTCTCATTTCTCTCATTTCTCAAATTCTCTCAAATTTTCTCAAATTCGTTCAATTTAGCTAGTTTTCTTTCGCTCAATTCTTTCAAAAAATGGCTAGTAGAAGAGGAAAGAGCCCGATGATTTTCAAAGAATCCAATTATTCTCATGATCCTCGTGAGTATGCACATTGGGGATACGATGATGAAGATGATATCAACATTATTCCTAATGTCGAGCACATCCCGATACAAGAAAGTCTACAACCAACTACCAATACAGAAGAAGCGTCATTAACAAAAGAAATGAGTCAAGGGGGTGCATTCATCATATGGCAACACTTCACCAAGTAACATTTAGAAGGTAACGACTATAATCTCATATGTAACCATTACAAAAAAGTATACAGATTTATAAGTGGAAGCAACTATGGAACATATCGACGACATTTGGCGTCAAAACATCCAACGGAATTCGGGATCAATACGAGGCAACAACAAATTCCCAAGTTTGTCGATTCTAACTCTTCTAATTTATTTTGTTACGATAGAAATAATTATGAACAAGAATTAGCTAAATTTGCTGCCGTTGAACATTTATCGTTTAATTTTGGTGAAAATTTTGGTCTTAATACTTTTGTACAAAATGCATGTACTCCACAAGTAAAACCCATTTCGAGAAATACGTTTAAATGCCAAATGTTTAAACTTTATAAAAAAAGGAAAAGATGATTTGAGAAATTTTTTTGCATTTTTCAATGAACGTGTGCATATAGGTAGCGACATTTGAAGTAATCCTTGGCAAACTCATTATTATATGGGTATTACATGTCATTGGATAAACGATGATTGGAACATTCAAAAAAGAATTATTGCATTTCGAGTTTTTGATGAAACGCATATGGCACATAATATTTATAGAATAATTAAGCAAGTTTTAGAAAAATATTTATTGGTTAATAAAATTTTTTCAATTGGTTTTGATAATGCCGCGTCAAATACTGCTTCTATTCGCGAGTTAGAAATGATTTGTAAACCTGTTTTTGGTGGAAATTTTTTCACATTAAATGTGCTTGCCGTGTTTTAAATTTATGTGTACAAGATGGTTTACGAACTCTTGAAATTTCTCTCCGTCCAATAAAAATAGTAATTCAATATTTATGGAAACATCCCCAAGTTATGAGAGAATGGGGTAGATGTTGTAAACAAAATGGAAGAAAACCAAAAAAATTTCCAAAAGATGTTCTAAATCATTGGGATTCTACATACGAGTTGCTTAATCAATCTTTTTCATATAAAGATTTATTATGTACATTTTTTGCAAATCATGTTTCTCAAAATAATTTATACCCATAAGAGTAGGATATTTGTAAAAGAATTTTAGATTTGTTAAAAAAATTTAATAATGCAACTTATACTTTGTCCGGTATTTATTATCCTACTACACATTTATTTTTAACAGAGCGTGTAAACATTGCTGGTATTTTTAAAGAAAATGAAGACGATAATCAATTAGGTCCAACTATTATAGCAATGTAAACGAAATGGATGCAATATTATACCAAAATCTAATAAATAGGCAAAAAAGACAAAAGGGAATAATGAGAAATATTTCCGAAATAGAAATTTATTTAACTACTGTATTTAAGTTTCCTCAATCAGAAGGCATGGATTTCTAAATTCTAAAGTGGTGGAATAGTCATTCAACTCAATTTTCAGTACTAGCTCACATTGCAAAAGAGATTTTAGCAATCCATTGCTCAACAGTTGCGGTTGATTTAGTGTTTGAGGTAATATTTTGGATGATCGACGTTCGAGATTATATCCGGAGTCGGTTAAAGCTCAAGCTTGTGTCGATGATTGGACAAAGACAGCATATCGACAACAAGAAATGGATCGCCACAACGAATTCGAATTCTCCAATGACGAAGATACCACCGTCACGGGTACCACCGCCACGGGTAGCGACGATTGACGATAAGGTAAGTATGGGGTTATCAAAGGTAAAAGAACTACATGAGTTTTAATTCTTTTACCCCCAAGAAGATATGTAGGCGCTTAATGATAATTCATTAAGTTCAAGTTCTTTCCTCCCTCTTTATTTTTTCCCCGGTCCCTAAATTTGATTACAATTTGTATTTGAAAATTTAGTATTTCATAATTTTATCTTTTTTATTTCATAATTCATTATTTAATTTTTTTATTTCTTAAATTTTTATTTGAAAATCGGTTTGAACCGGAACTGGAACCGACCCTTGAACCGGCCCGAACCGCCGGTTCATGATAGTCACGAATCGGAAGGGGCCTAGTTCCGAACCATGGCCATCTCTAATGGGATGTGCAACCAAATTGAGCTGGACTAACCGATGTCCAAATGGTCGAGGCCCAACAAGACATGCCGCATCCAACCCAACTTCTGGCCCAAATCATTTCTATCAGACTTGGTTTCTTTCCGGTTGCCCTTTTCTGCACAACTTCATTCTCTCTCTCTCGCGTCGCCCGAATGAGGAGGTGTGCGGCTCTGTTGCGGCGATCGTGGAGCTTGAGCGGCGGCACAGCAATCGAGGGCTTCCGTCGACGGCCTCAGTTTCGCCTTCCTCGTCTAAGTTATGCTGATGACGCAGAAAGAGCCGTCCCTTCCGTGGCCGCCTCTACCTTCACCGCTCTCTCTCTTCCCCGGACCTTCTCCTCCACTTCGTCTCCTTCAGGGCACCAAAAATGAGCAAGTGCATGCATGATCCCACTCTGAACATCTATATCAAGAATTGGCAACATGAATCCAATATGCTTGAGGACGTATTGTCGGCCATCTGACTTCAACTGACCCCATAACCTCTTGAGTTCTAGCTTTGGAGTAGGCACGAAATGGATATCGAGGCGACCCATTCGTATATAGATTACGTGTCAAATATTTCAACCTAAACCATGGATCGACCCAAAAAATGAGATGACAAGAGATAAGGGTCAAGAAGTTACTGCTTTTAAGCTGTAATGGCAACCACAAAGACATGCGCATGAATTGTGAATTTAATTCTAACTCTCCTAGCAAAGTGAAGTGATAGACGAACTGACAGGTCGCAGCCTCGCGCACGTTCGCCATGACTAGTCGCTGTCTCGCGTACATAAGCATGGCTAGTCGGGTCTATCACTCCGGCTTGGTTCGGTCGACAAGGGTAATACTCATGTATCGCAGCCTCGCGTGCAAGAAGACGACTCTTGAGCCATTTTTTGAAAAATTTTTGGGATCTAAATGGGATAACCTTTAGCGAAGCCTTACTGACAAGGTTAAAGAACCATTTAGATACCATCCTAAAACTACTGATGTGACTCGGATTCAGTCACGTGGTGTAGTGCAATTATACTAAGGCACACATAACATTTCAAGGCAAACACCACTCCAATAGTTCTAAAAATTAGATCATATATCCCCATACACCAAACTTGCAAAACAAAAGGGTTAGCCAATCACTTCTCCCCTTATAACTCCCGTTCTGCAAAACCATTTAACACCTAAGGATTAAAATTCAACCAATTGCCAAACCAAGTGAATTTTCATGAAATTTTACTGGCCTAAGTCCTCTTTGAATTTTCAAGAAAATTCTATAATCCCCAGTGGAGTCGCCAAGCTGTCGCGACCTAAAAATTCAGTTTTAGATTAATGGATTACCAAGTTAATTAAGTGAAATTAATTAACCTAGTTCGAACTCTCCCAAGCTCTACCAAATTGCAACTTAGGTTCAATGTTTAATTATGCAAAGATTTTTAACATGGAGTCGCCACTAATCATTTTTTGGTAGGTTGATTAGAAATCTAAGTAATCTAGTGGGAGAACTAAATTACTTTTGGGAACAAGAGATTTTAAGTTCGGGACTTGGTTACATTAATTTTTTGAATTAATGCCCTTTCGGTACCAATTTCATGAAAAAATGTTTGATTTGACAATTTTGATGAATTTTGAATTGAAGTTCAAATGTGCAATTTCTTTTGGGTTTTCTTTTGTTAAATGTAACGCAAATACAATCTAACTATATGACATGTGAAATGTAATGACGTGGCAAGAACTATGCTATATGCATGACGTAGCAGATATGACATGACAATATATGCATGTGGACACCTAATTTTTAATCATCTTTTCTCTTTTAAAATTGATAAAAAAAATCTATAAAAATTCATAAAATTAGAAAATCAACTTTGAGGACCTTGGTCAAAACTAGGGAACCAATTTTGACCAAAAAATGATTTTTCGTATTTTTTTGTATTTTTTAAATATATATTTTTAGAAATTAGGAAAATATTTCATAAATAATAGCATTTGAGGCCACAAAAATACATAAAAATAGTCAATATTATTCTTTTAAATCCCTTTTCATGTTGGCCATCGTAAATTTAAAAAATTCAATTCGGAGTCGTGTATTCTTTCACGAGCATAATCTCGAATCGGGCCTAAAACAAATTCAATTTGAGTCAATTTATTTTTATTTTTCACTTTTAGGAGTTGTGACATTGTTCTCTAATATTCTAAATTTTCATCTTGTCACAATTATACCCAGAATGACCCAATTTTACAAAAAGGACTTTAATTAAATTTTGCATTAAATTCAGTAACAAGAAATGAGCTTAAATTTGACATGTGGTGAATTGTGTCAAAAATTGTGAGGAGATTTGGACTTAAAGAAATATTTTTTTTCAGGGACTAAATTGTAAATAATTAAAATTCAAGGACTAGAGTGCAAATACCTAACTCTAGAAGGATTATTTTGTAAATAACAAAAAGAAGAGTTAGTGGAGAAATTAGAATAGAGAATGGAAGATGGAGAAGAGAAGATGGAGAATAATGGATGGAGAAAATAAGATAAGAATAGAGAATGGAAGATGGAGAAGAGAAGATGAAGAAGAATGGATGGAGAAAATAAGATAAGAATAGAGAAGGGAAGATGGAGATGAAGAAGAGTTAGTGGAGAAATTAGAATGGGAGATAAATATGGAGAAGGGAAGATGAAGATGAAGAAGAGTTAGTGGAGAGATTAGAATGTGAGATAGAGATGGAGAAGGGAAGATGAAAATGAAGAAGAGTTAGTGGAGAAATTAGAATGGGAGATAGAGTTAGTGGAAAAATTAGAATGGGAGATAGATGAGTAGGTTATAAATGGAGGAAGAAGTGAGCTTGAGAGGAGAAATTTTTGGAGAGAAAATTTTGGATGTTTAAGAGGGTGAAGAAAAATTTGAGAGAAAAAAAATACCAAAAAGAGAGGGAAAATTTTGAAGATGATGGGAGTTTAAAGCTAGAGGGTTATCATCATCAATTTCTTCATCGATCAAGAATTCATCCCAGATTTGAAGCTAAGTGTCCCTCTACTCTCTTTGATTTTTTAGTATAAACTAGTTCAAATTTTCTATTCTTCTTCCATTTCCCCATATTTGATTTCAGGCATGAACCAATTATATCCATCAAGCACTTTTCATAATGCCATTGAAGCTAAGTGCCTCTTTCATTGTTTTAATTTTTAATGTGAATTAAATCATATTTGCTACATTACTCCGTTTCTCCACATTTTTATGTCAGGCAAAGGATAACTCCAAGTCAACGGTAAATCCCATGGAGGTGTAAAATTGGCGCTGATAAGCTCTTGAGTGCCCATTAAATTTTCAATTGATCCGTCGATGGATTTCGGCCCGAATTGTCAAATCAATTCGTTTTATTTCAAAGAATTTAAACCCCAGAATGTGAAGGGCAGAGCCCGCTCACTGGAGGTCATTTTAAATTTCTGCAATTCAAATTCCTGCACCTTAAACCCCAAAGGAGAGGGCCAAGCCAAGGCTGAGCTATCCATTGGTGGTCTTTATTTATTGTTATTTACTTCCTGTAATTTAATTTTTGAATCACTAAACCCCAAAATGAGTAGCTCGTAGCACTGCACAGAAGTCGTTAAGGCTCTGTTTGGTAACGTTTCTGTTCCAAAAAAGTTATTCTGATTAAAAACACTTTTTTTAATTCTGTTCTTTTAGAGAATCAGAATGCGTTTGGTAACTACATAAAATTTTTGACTTTTTGTCCAAAAGTAATCCTAAAAAAATTGATCCTAAAAAAGTGTCGTGGGAAGAGGCTAAGAAGTCCATCTTTGAAAAGTGATCCTAAAAAAGTGTTCTTTTTTTAAAAAACAACTTTTTTTTGTTTTTGATTTTTGTTCCAAAAGTTTTCCTGGGAGCAGAACCAGAAACAGAATTATTTGCGTTACCAAACATGTTTCTGTTCCCAAAGTGTTCCCGGGAACAGAAATAGAGGAACAGAAACGTTACCAAACAGGCCCTAACTCACTCCCTCTTTCGTATTCAGGGAAATACTTAATATTTTGAAAATGCCAAAAAAAATGTCACTCACGTATATTCCATTTAAAAAAGTGAAAATACGAAAAGAGAACACTCCACTAGAGCCTTAGGAATAAACCAAGCCTAAGTTGCCAAATTATAATATCCATGAAATTAAGGTACCGAAAGGGCATTAGTTTTAATTAACTAGTGTAACCAAGTCCTCGAACTCATAATCTCTGGTTCGTAGAAGTAATTTAGTTCTCCCGCTAATTTAGTGGCGACTCCAAATTTTACAACCATTTGAACAAAAAACCAAAGTCGCGATTTGGTAGAGCTTGGGAGAGCTCGAACTAGGTTAGTTAATTTAATCAATTAATCTGGTAATCCATTAACCTAAAAATTGAATTTTAGGTCGCGACAATGCATGATGTTTAATATTACATGCTATGCAAAATGAATGACTCTTTTTTTTAGGGTATTTATTTTTTTTAGATTTTGGATGTATTATAAAAGAATACAAAATCACCCAAAGCAAACAAAAATGTGAAGAGAGAGCAGGTAAAGTAAAACTACCCTAAGAACAGTGAAAATAAAACCCGCAACTCGTCGGGTGAATAATTACAGACCAATTAAATAAAACCCGATACATGATCGGGAATACAACAAAAATGGATCGGAATGGACATCGGTCAAACACTCGTCACCAAGCCTCATGGGTCGGGAATACAACAAAACGGACCGGAATAGACATCGGTCATCCTCCAGTCTTCAAAGCATCAGGTCGAAAACCAAATGAAAATAATGAACTCTCCAATCGGACATGCACAATCACCAATGAGTTAAGACAATTCAAACGCTCAAAAAAAGTTTAACACGTGCTGATTAAATTTCATTGAGACCATTTTTTACATTTTCCAATGCATTAACACAAAAAATATATAAATTAAACCATACTGTTCATGAACATGCTTAGAGAGAAAGCAGTAACCATAAAATACAAAACAAATAATGAAATGTATGCAAAATTTCTGAGATTTTTTATGTGGATGGGAAAATATGTCGTTGACAACTTTCATGTTTTGCATTCTTATTGAAGAGACACTCATTTTCGTGTAGAAAATGGTCTTTCATGAGAGCTCAGCAGCAAACAAACAAATTTCACAGAACAGACATACTTCAGGATTAAGCTCAAATGGACACTCAAATCTCAAAATTAGTACACCAAACTTTCCAGTCTACTAAACAAGACCCCAATGAACAACTTTCATTTTTTGTGAAGTTTCAAAAGAAGACTCTAAACAAGAGATAACTACGAATCAATATGACCCCAATGATGAACCCGGGACGATGGCACGACGAAGGGGGAAATATTCCGGCCTCCTCCTCCTTTGCTCTCAGCGGTCGCTCTTCGGTTTTTTTTTCTTCAAGATCACTCTTATTTTTTTCTCTCAAAATCTCTATCCTTACATATTTTTTCTCTTTTCCTCCCCCCTCTTGGGTCTTCTTTTCAAAATTTGCTCAAGACTACCAACTTATAGGTCTCCTCCCTTCTTTCTTTCTTCTTTTTATTTTATTTAGTGGAAGACATCTTTTTTTTTTAATTTTTCCACTAATTTCTCTTTTATTCTTTTTTATTCTTTCTTTTTCTCTTAATGGAAGACATCTTTTTTTTGGTGGAGGACCATCCATTTTTTATTTAGTGGAAGACATATTTTTCTTTTCTAATTTTTCCACTAACTTCTCTTTTGTTCTTTTTTCTTTCTTTTTCTTTCTTTTTCTCTTAATGGAAAACATCTTTTTTTGTGATGGATGACCATCCATTTTTTTTATTTAGTGGAAGACATCTTTTCTTTTTCTAATTTCTCCACTAACTTCTCTTTTATTTATTTACAAAATGATCCCTCAATTTTTAAATTCTTGCATTCTAGCCCTTGAAATCTTGAGTATTTGCAATTGTGTCCCTGAGATTTTGAGCATTTGCAATTGGGTCCCTGAGATTTTGAGCTTTTGCAATTGGGTCCCTGAAGAAATTTTCACTAAATGTTCGGCGCATTTTCCTCATGTCTAGTCCAATCACCTATCAAATTTCAGCTCAAATCCACCGCCGTTAGCCTTAATGCAATGCAGAAAAATTAAACATGGAATGCATGAAAAATTATTTTTGGCGAGAATCAATTCTCATTTTTATGCAAAATAAAAAATCAAAAAATCAAAAAATCAAAATTTAGGTGTCAACAGCCAGCTGTGGACTCTTGTCTATATTTCTCCTTCTATTGGTACGAGGAAGGGTGATAGTGTTGCCGCAAGTTTTTGCATGTAATTTATGTTACATCAACACTGGACAAGACACGCCAACATGCGCATTCTTAAAAAATTAGAAAGTTCCGTTAAGCACGTTATATATTATATGTATATTTTATATATACATAATAAATTATTATTTTTGTGATTTCAATAATAATAACATCATGGTCATAAAGAACACAAATAAGAAATGCATATGAAAATTTCAACTACATTTCATATTAATAATCCATAAAACTTTGAGGAAAAGAAAAAAAAACTATTCACGTTCCATCATTAAATTTAACATTTAACGATAGATGATAAATAAAAAACAAACCCCATTTCCTAAAAAAGATATATATATAAAATATGAACCCTGTTAATAGCACAACATAAGCTTGCTCTGACCCAAATGGACGAAATGACCCAAATCGCGACAAGGATCAGAGGCAGAGCATTTCTTCTTGTACAGAGCAACAGAGGATGGGAGGCGAGTGACAAAGCAAGGCGGCGAGCTGAGGGCCTGAGATGAGCGAGAACTAGAAGGCAAGCTGAGGCGGCGACCTGTCAGGCGTCAGGAGAGGTAAGCCACGAATCGCGATGCAGAGCCGAGAAGGGACTCGATGTTCGATTGAGAGAGAGAGAGAGAGAGAGAGAGAGAGAGAGAGAGAGAGAGAGAGAGAGAGAGAGAGAGAGAGAGAGAGAGAGGGAGCTCGAGATGGAGATGAGAGAATGGTGTGAGGTTTTCTAGCCCATTTTACCTCCGGCCATGCTCGGGACTCACATTGACCAGGCATCAATGGGTATGGGGAGTGTCCAGCGTGTTGGACACGTGTTGGTGTCCAACATGCCAAAATTCTGATGAACCGCTAGTCTGTGTACCGTAGCACATAATCGGTACGTATATTGGATAAAACGATAAACAAGTGCAGCAAATTAAATATTGAGAGAGGTTACAGGGCGGCGTGTTTACGGTCGGCCTATCTACGTCCATGGACAATCACACGAAACTTGCTTTGATAATAAGGAAAATTACAGCGGACATTCCTCAACCAGACAAACATTGGACCGTAAGTCGCACTCTCAACCACTTACTCTCAACCGTAAACTTTTTACAGTATAATTCTCACAATCAAGAGAAATTGTACACCCAAGATTCCCTTTACAAGAGATCCCAGGCTTCCAAAACTCCATTGATCCAAAACCCAGAGAAAAACAGATGAATGACCCAGTGCAATCTGACTTACAACTGTTTCTCCTCGTTCCTCTCTCTCCACTCGTACGAAAAAAAGAAGTGGACGGGTGCCATGGGCAGTTAGGGCGCGCATGAAAACACTTCCAATTCAGAAACCATTTCTGAAACAGAAGTTGATTTTTCTAATTCTACTTCATAATTAGAAGTTGATTTTTTCACTTCTGCTTCAGAAATGATTTCTGAACTAAAAAAAGGCGTTTGATAACAAAAAAAAAATTCTACTTCTAGCGGTGACGGCTGGCGGTGGTGGCGGTGCATGATAACGTCAAAAGGAGAAGGCTACAAAAATGACTTCTGGTGGAGAAGCAACTTTTTTTTACTTCTCAAAACTTTTTCAAAAATGACTTCTGGTGGAGAAATTGATTTCAAAAGTAGAAATTTCAAGTTACGAACCAAACGGATTTCTACTTCTGAAGAAGTTTTATCAAATGGATTTCTGGTGATTTCTCTGCCAGAAATCACTTCTGGCAGGTTATCATGCGCACCCTTAGCACCTATTTTTCTATTGTTACATATAGTTGGACTTGGAATCGGAGTCGATGCACGAAATTCAAGGTCGCCAGTTATAGGCAGTGCTGCTCATACTTTTTTGAAAGTCTGACAAATTTGTACCATTATTATTGCTTGCTTGTTTTACTCTTTAATAATGTAAGCTCCATTAGTTTTAGCTCCCAAAGGGCTGTGTAGTGTATAGTTTCTGCCTCTTGGATGAACTGCATATTCTGAATGGTTCAAGGTTTGTGATCTCTTAAGGCCCATCTTGCAATCTCAGGTCCGTCGAACATCCACCTTATCAAGTCAGAAGAACAGTTCAATAGTATGCTTGCCAAGATCCGAGGTTTGTTCTTGTTCTGCTATCGACTCCTTTCTGCTTCATGGCTAGACATGTATGACATGGAAGCGATGGGATCACAATTCTCACCACTTAAGAGGGTCCCCAAAAGACGAAAGTATCTTATGTTATGCTTTTGTCTAATTGATTTTGACAGATGAGTCCTCACCAGTAATTTCCTACTTAACTGCGGCAACGTGTGGTCCTCGTAAGTAATCTCAACCATCTAGGCATTTGTCAACGTCTTCCATTAACTGGCACTTCTTGCTCTTGATTATTCTCTGTTACTTGAATGAATGAGGTCATTTTAGCCTGGTCCCCTTTAATTGAAGCATTGCATAAGGGGCACCCTCAAGTGACTATGTATGAAATTGACATTGATCTGGTAATGCCTTCTGCTTCTTATCTGGTTTCCACATTATGCCTCTAGACCACTCTTTAATCTTAGTGGAAGTTCTCCATGGTGATGTTAACGGCTTTCTCTTCTATGATAGAAATGCTTTCTACTCTTGGAAGCTAAGGCTGTTGATTTGTCTGCAGAAGGACATTGAAGACAAATTGATGGAGCTGGAGATGGACTCTGTGGTAAGACTATGTTCATGCGTGTTTTTGGATGCTATTTCCAAGCAATATATATGGTATTTTTACTATCACTAACATAGATAATCTGAAAATTGCTTGTCTAATTGATGCTGCAAAAGGGGAGACGTTATCAAAATTCAAGCTTGTCTTGGGAAGTGTTGGAGTATGGGAGTTACGGTGGTACACCCATGCGGACAACCACAACCCATTTAGTGGAAATAACCGCCAAGGCGGTTACTTCCTAAACATGAGTAAAAACTCACGTCAGTTTTCTAATTTTCTTCTCCCTCCAATTATCATACTATCATCAGAAACGAAAACAGATGATAGAAAACTCTCTCTCAAGAACTCGCATTGGACGATCGATTCTCGCAAGGCCATCATTGGAGGCTCTTAGTCTGTGGAAAATGGGTACATTCCCTCGTGTGATCGTGCTCCGATCAGTGTGCTCCGATCAGTGATACAAGTTAATAATTCTTGGACATGTTTTCGCACGTTCTTCCGCGTGTTTGGTGTTTAGATTAGGAATCCGTTTCCATCATTGGTATCAGAGCCAGTTTTAACTTGTTTTCCTGATCGTACGTTCATTGATTGAAGTTTTTCCCGTTTCGTAAGTTGTTCGTGTTTGCGTCGGCACTGTTCATGCCTTTTTGTGATTGATTTGTTAGTTAAATGTGAAATTTGAAAACATGGTTAGAAAGTAAACGTTGATACGAGTCTAACGAGTGGTCGCACATCGTCGGAGGAGGCCGAAGGCGGCCGCACGCGCCACACGCGCCGCGGCGGGGCGCGACTCTAGGGCACCGAAATGAAAAACTGCTTTTTTGTCAAACTTGGGTTAATAAAAATAAAATTTAAATATACCATTGGGACGGGCTCGACGATACGAGCATTTTGAGTGCTTGAACGTCGCCGAAGGTGGCCGGATGGAGCCACACGCGCCCCACGCGTCGGTGGGGACGGCGCAAGTGGGTCCCATGCGCTAAAAAAAAGGAAGCCTAACTGACGGTCGTGGGTTTTGAACCCACGACTCCCTTGCATTTTAGGGCCCAGACCACTTGGCTGTCTCATCTTCTGTGTTTATGTTAGCATTTTTTTTTATTTAGATACTTGATGGGCCTTAAGCCCGAGCGCGATGGGCCTAGCTCGCGCGCGATGGGTGCAGCCCAATCTATTTGACATTTGACCATTGACCCATTTGACCGTGGACCATTGACCCGTTGACTTGTTTGACCGTTGACTTTGACCGTTGACCATCGACGTTGACTTTGACCGTTGACAAAAAAAAAGGGCCTATCTTTAGGGACTTGCATGACATTTAAAATAGCATTTTTTTGTTACGATATGTTCGTAATTGTTGCTTAAAAGAAGGATTTTAGTAATTCACTTGGTTCTGCATTCATTGCAGGAACAATGTCAGCAAGACCAAGACCTAGTACATGATGGCACAGGAGTAAAATGCAAACACCTATAAGGAGAGGTACACCTCAGCTAAGGCGAGAACGTAATAGGAAGATTGATGAGTTGCACAATTATAGATAGGATAATAACAGTGATATCATATCTCACGTGAAGATGGTCAACGGTATGATCCAAGAGATCATATGGAAATGGCAAGAAATCAGTGCTGAAAATGCGTTTTATGCATTGAGGAACACTATGCTTGAGGAATGGCATAGGATGATGCAGAGCATATGGCTTGATCACGTCACTTACAAGAAATTCGTGCTGCATTTCTTGAACGAGTTCTTAAGGGTTGGGGCGATGAAGACATCGTCGCTTAAAATGAATGGGTCTTGGCGCAGACAGAATGCGCCTTGGCGTTAAACTAAGAAATTCCTGAAGGATTTTCCAATATTACCTATTTAGATACCTGATTTGTTTGCAAACCCTCCTGACGACCTTAAGGACTCCCTTCCTTGTACGATGGAGTGTACATGGTTTCATAGTCTAACTAATAAAACGGAGATAACCCGTGATTATATTTAAGTTTTTTTTGTAGTTTTGATTTTATTTTATGTCTTGAACCATGTTGACCTTTTTATCTATGTAATGCAAACTTTTATGTCATTTCCATTCATATCATTTGTACATATTTCATGAAGTATTTAGCTATAAATGAAATTTAAATTTCTGTTTATGATACTTTAGTGGTATTATACGTTTTTTTTAATTGGGAATTCTAAATAGTTTGTGTAACTTTGAAAGAACTCAATATTTTACATAAATGATTACATTAATGATAATCTCAAATGAGGATCCTTAGACGATGATTGGGAACTTAGTGAACTTTCGACTTTAAGTCCTTACGTGAGATTATGCATTAATATAATCACTTACTGTAAATAGAATCCATAAATATTAGGCAATATTAATTCGTGCAATATGTCTAAAACACCTCAAAATTCAGATACAATGGCAACCGCCTCGAAGAATATTGTGGCTGAGCTCAATAAGGGCGAGAAGCTGAATGGAGAAAATTATGAAATCTGGAATATGAAAATCCAGTATGTGATAGAAGAGCTTGAGGCATTAGAAGCCCTTAACCTGGTCATGATAGCACCAGAAGATGGAACTACTGCGCAGCACAGAAGGGATAATGAAGCCTTCGCTTCTTGGAAGAAGAAGAATTTCACTGCTCGCATTACGTTGCTGAGTAGTATGGATAACGATATCATGCGTGAGTTTAGACAGCATGAAAATGCGAAGGATATATGGGATGCATTGAAAGTTAGGTTTGGACAGACATCCGTCACCAAACTGAGACAGCTCACCATCAGATTCGACACAAATAAGATGCTACATGGGCATAATATGAAGCATCATTTGAGGCGCATGTCGAACATGATAAGTGAGCTGAAGGATGCAGGTCACACATTATCTGATGAGCAGCAGGTGCAGGCAGTGATCCGCTCCTTGCCCCACAATTGGGAGCATATGAAAGTCAACCTGACCCACAACGAGAATATTAAGACCTTTGAAGATGCAATGTGCCACCTTGAGCTAGAGGAGGACCGTATTCTGGCGAATAAAATACAGACTGATGTCTATTTGAGAAGCATGGCAAAGGGAAATGTCCCTTCAAGAAGAACATTTCTAGGATGAAATGTTATAACTGTGGCAAATGTCGCGACCCTCTAAAAACATTTTAAATTATTTCTAGGGGTTAACGGATTATTAGGTTAATTAGATTTGACTAACCTAACGCGGACCCTCCCAAGCCCTACCGAATCGCAACTTTGGTTTTTGTTTAAATGATTTTGAAATTTGGAGTCGCCACTAATCGTTCTTGGTAGGTCGATTAGAAACCTAAATAAATTAGCGGGAGAACTAATTTATTCCTGCGAACCAGAGATTAGGAGCTCGGGGACTTGGTTACACTAGTTAATTAAAACTAATGCCCTTTCGGTACCTTAATTTCATGGATATCCTAATTCGGCAACTCAGGCTTGGTTTATTCCTAAGGCTCTAGTAGGGTATTCTCTTTTGTATTTTCACTTTTTAAATAGGATACATGGATGATATATATTTTTATTTGTTATATTTTTTTATGTGTTAAAGATTCCCTGAAGCCGAAAGAGGGAGTGTGTTAACGACTTCTGTGCAGTATTACGACCTACTTATCTTTTAGGTCTGATGATTCAAAAATTAAATTATAGGAAGTACATGACAATGAATAAACACCTCCAATGGGAGGCCTAGCATTGGCTTGGCTCTTCCCTTTGGGATTTAAAGTACATGTATTTAAGTTGCAGGTATTTAAACTACTGTAAGTAAAAACCTCCAATGGGAGGCTAAGCATTGGCTTGGCTCTTCCCTTTGGGATTTAAGGTATAGGTATTTAAGTTGCAGGTATTTAACTACTATAAGTAAAAACCTCCAATGGGAGGCCAAGCATTGGCTTGGCTCTTCCCTTTGGGATTTAAGGTACAGGTATTTAAGTTGCAGGTATTTAACTACTGTAAGTAAAAACCTCCAATGGGAGGCTAAGCATTGGCTTGGCTCTTCCCTTTGGGATTTAAGGTACAGGTATTTAAGTTGCAGGTATTTAACTACTGTAAGTAAAAACCTCCAATGGGAGGCTAAGCATTGGCTTGGCTCTTCCCTTTGGGATTTATGGTGCAGGTATTTAAATTGCGGATGGACTTTGTCCTCTCCATTCTGGGGTATGAATTCTTTAAAATGAAATACAACGAATTGATTCAACAATTTGAAATTTGTGCGCGCTTGAAGACTCATCCAAGCCGATTTTGTGCTTCCATAGGGTTGACCATTGATATAGAGCTGCGGCTTCCTGACATAAAATAGAGTGAAGTGTGAGTATACAAAATATGTGCTAATCTGCACCTAAAACCAGAAGAGTGGAAAGAGTACTTATCTCCCATTTTTTTGGGAGGGATTTCTATAATTGATTTTCGCTCTCTATGTTCCCAATATAGAGAGTTTCTTTTGAATTAAGAGGGACTTTTAGTCACAGATCAGTTGAGAAATCGGTGGACAGCTTAGGAGCTTGTCTGGGCCGATTTTTGCATCTCTACGAGATTTTTGCTGTTGACGTAGAGATATCCTTCTCCTGACATAAAATATAGGGAAAAAAAAGAGATGGAGAAAGTGTATACAATTTGTGCTAATTTGCGAGTAAAATCATAAATAAATGAATAAATAAAAACACTTAGCTCGAATTTGCTTGCTCGTTGACGAGGATGAACTCTTGATTTATATTGATCGATGAAGGAATTTGTGATGATAACCCCTAGCTTTAAACTCTCATCATCTTCAAAATTCTCTCTCTTTTGGTATTTTCTTTTTCTCAAATTTTTCTTCAATCTCCCAAAACTCTATCAAACATCCAAAATTTCCTCTCCAAAAAATTCTCCCAAACACTTCAAATTTTCTCTCCCAAGAATTTTTCTCAAACACTTCTTCCTCCTTTTATAACCTACTCATCTATCTCTCATTCTAATTTTTCCACTAACTCTATCTCCCATTCTAATTTCTCCACTAACTCTTCTTCATTTTCATCTTCCATTCTCCATCTCTATCTCACATTCTAATCTCTCCACTAACTCTTCTTTATCTTCATCTTCCCTTCTCCATATTTATCTCCCATTCTAATTTCTCCACTAACTCTTCTTCATCTCCATCTTACCTTCTCTATTCTTATCTTCCATTCTAATTTATCTACTAACTCTTCTTCATCTCCATCTTCCCTTCTCTATTCTTATCTTATTTTCTCCATCTATTCTTCTCCAACTTCTCTTCTTCATCTCCTCTTCTCCATCTTCCCTTCTCTATTCTAATTTATCCACTAACTCTTCTTTTTGTTATTTGTAAAATAATCCTTCAAGAGTTAGGTATTTGCACTCTAGTCCTTGAATTTTAAGTATTTACAATTCAGTCCATGAAAAAATATATTTCTTTAAGTCCAAATCTCCTCACAATTTTTTACACACCAAAATTTACCACATGTTAAATTTAAGCTCATTTCTTGCCGCTGAAAATAATGCAGAATTTAATTAAAGCCCTTTTGTAAAATTGAGTCATTCTTGGTATAATTGAGCCAAGATGAAAATTTAAAATATTAGAAGACAATGTCACAACTCATAAAAAGTGAAAATTAAAAATAAGTTGACTCAAATTAAAAATTTTTAGGCCCGATTCGAGATTATACTCGTGAGGGAACACGTGACTCGAATTGGATTTTTCTGAATTTGCGATGGCCAATATGAAAATAGATTTAAAATAAAAATATTAACTATCTTTGTGTATTTTTTTTTGCCTCAAGTGTTATTTTTCCAAAATTTTCAAGTATTTTTGTATTTTTTTTAAAATTAAAAAATATATAAATATGAAAATTTATTTTTTGTTCAAAAATGGTTGCCTAGGCTTGGCCAAGGCTTCCAAAGTTGATTTTGTAATTTTCTCATTTTTTCTTTATTTTTCATGAATTTTTGAAAATAAAAATACTAAAAAATACTGAAAATATGAAAAATCATTTTTTTGGTCAAAATTAGTTCTCTAAGCTTGGCTAAGGTCCCCAAAGTTGATTTTTCAATTTTATGAATTTTTATAGATTTTTTATTACTTTAGCAATAGAAAAATTGATTAAAAATTAGGTGTCAACAGCTGCCCCTCTTTGAAAGGAAGCTCGGTAGAGGTTCATTTCAAAGATGAGATGACACTTGAATTCTAATCGACTCAATATAAGGAAATAAAAAGAGTTGTGACATAAATGTTCCACTGAAAATGAAATGAGAACCTAAGGATTCGTTATATAAAAAAAAAACTTTAGGGTGGTTGAACCTGAACCCGTATGATGGATCAACCTATGGTAGATTCCTAATAAAAGGATTCTACTGATTAAAAATTAAAATTTGACCCGTATGGTGGGTCATACCATTTGACCCGTATGGTGGGTCGTACCATGGTAGATTTCTAATAAAAGGATTCTACTGATTAAATTTTGATTGAGATTTGACCCGTATGGTAGGTCGCCCCATAAAGATACTTGTAAGAAGGATTTGGTGCCTGTAGAAAGGACTTGGTGCCTGTAAAAAGGACTTGGTGCTTTGCCTGTGAGAAGGACTTTATGCCTGTAAGAAGGACTTGCTTTGCCTATAAGAAGGACTTTGTTTGCCTGTAAGAAAGACTGTATGCCTGTAAGAAGGACTTGATTTGCCTGTAAGAAGGACTTGATTTGCCTGTAAGAAGGACTTTGTGCCTATAAGAAGGACTTGATTTGCTTGTAAGAAGGACTTTGTGCCTGTAAGAAGGACTTGATTTGCCTATAAGAAGGACTTTGTGCCTGTAAGAAGGACTTGGTTTGCCTGTAAGAAGGACTTAGTTTGCTTGTAAGAAGGACTTTGTGCCTGTAAGAAGGACTTAGTTTACCTATAAGAAGGACTTAGTTTACCTGTAAGAAGGACTTGATTTGCCTGTAATAAGGACTTGATTTGCCTGTAAGAAGGATTTTGTGCCTGTAAGAAGGACTTGGTTTGCCTGTAAGAATGACTTAGTTTGCCTGTAAGAAGGACTTGATTTGCCTGTAAGAAGGACTTTGTGCCTGTAAAAAGGACTTGGTTTGCCTGTAAGAAGGACTTAGTTTGCCTGTAAGAAGGACTTGATTTGCCTGTAAGAAGGACTTAGTTTGCCTGTAAGAAGGACTTGATTTGCCTGTAAGAAGGACTTTGTGCCTGTAAGAAGGACTTAATTTGCCTGTAAAAAGGACTTGCTTTGCCTGTAGGAAGGACTTTGTTTGCCTGTAAGCAGGACTTGATTTACCTGTAAGAAGGACTTTGTTTGCCTGTAAGAAGGACTTGATTTGCCTGTAAGAAGGACTTGATTTGCCTGTAAGAAGGACTTTGTGCCTGTAAGAAGGACTTGGTTTGCCTGTAAGAAGGACTTAGTTTGCCTGTAAGAAGGGCTTGATTTGCCTGTAAGAAGGGCTTGGTGTACCTCAAAGGGTGCCATTCTGAAATCTGGGGAGACTAGGAATCCTGCGGAAGCTCAAACCCAAATTATATTCTCTTGTCGCTTTAGGAATAAACCAAAGAGGCAGAGATCAAAAGGTCTCGAACATTTCTATCCTTGAGACAAATCATACTTTATTGAAGAAGGTGGATACTTGTATATACCGCAACGGATTTGAGTACCCCAACAACCGTCAGAATTCATTCTCTTGAAAGGTTCAGGTTGAAGATATACTTACCTGAGAATTTGAAAGAAATGCTTGGTGGCTTCTCGACAACCAGGCTTGTTCATTCAATAATCGCCGAATGAATTTCAAGACTTTGGAAGGTAACTCAAACACCGGGAATGTGTTGCCTGTCAGGCAATGTCAGAGCTAACATGTGCAAGCATTTTCATCAATGCATTCATTAGTTCATACAAAATTGTTCAGCTAAGTTGGCAATGATTAGAAGTAGTCTGTGTGATAACTCATGATGCAATCAATCAAAATGTGGATCATGCAAAACTATTCTATCAAGTTTGCATTACCAATTCTATTTAAGGAGGTTCTCATAATATGAACGCCTCGAATGTAATATGAATGGGGGACTTTAGTCCGAAGGGGCTTTCTCTCACTCTGGGGAAATGTTGTTTATCCGTTGATTAAAATGTTAGACTTGTGTGGAAATAGTTTGCCTTTCCTCATCCTGTCATGCTCCATTCTGCACATTTGATGACTCCTGTGTAGTTTATGCTCTAAGTTGGAGTTGGTAAATTAAACACGCGGAATAGTCATGCATAATTCATGAACTGTGTAAACACAATGCAGATGTGACAATTTTTTAGCATCATGTGTATTTATATAATGTGCAAATATGAGCGGATTTGAATTGCCCCTGGTATGTGGGCGGACCGAACAAATTGGTAAGCCTACTCCTTATGTCGAGGGGTGGTTCGTCTCAACTTTGCCCCTGTGCGATGAAGCATATGGGTGAGGGAGCATTTCGGTTTGCTTAATAACAGCGACCGCCGTGGTTTAGCGGTTGAATGCTCCTGCAAAAAGCAGAGAAATTATTCTTGAAATCGAACGAGATAAGGAAGACGTATTTGCTTTTTTTTGCTTCAGAACTTGTGATTAATTTGCCCCATTTTTCACCAAAATAGATCTTGTCAGATGATCATAATTTTCTTTTGGGATTTGTCTTCTTCAACATGTTAAATGTTAGTATAAATATTTCATGTAAAAAGAAAAGGAGACATGTCAGCCAGTATTAAAAGGGATAAATTGGAAACGATACTGATTCACCCTTCGTCTTGAATGCCTTGCACGAGTCTTTTACCAATTTTGCTGGATTGAATTTTCCTTGACTTTCGTTGGGCACCTCACCATTATGGTAAGACTATGGTAAAATACTGACTTTGATATCACTCATCGAGTATTCCTGTTTGCAAAAAGAAATGCACAAAAAGTTGTTTCATTTATTTATAATACTTACAACATTCCCCACCCTTGGGGATCGAACTCGGGACATTTCGGACCTACTATCATCCCCCATACCATTCGGTCCATTGGACCATAGGTGTCCATGGGGCTTTCCTTTCAAAGGTTAGCCCTTGGGGATAACGCAGCCCTGTTGTATCACCTTGGGCCATGTTACGGTATTTTCTCGAGGTAATTTGCAATCCCTGTTAAGAATAGAATAAAATAATTCAGGACTCGAGATGATTATGTGTAAATTAGAACGATACTGAATTACCCATTTCTGAGATTGTTCGCATCTTTTGCTTGTACTTTCCTTATCTGAAGCTGTCCATTCTGTGGTAATATCCATGAGTTGATTTGCCCCCAATTTAGCCCGACCAAGGAATTTTGTTTTTGGATACGACTGTGTTCTCGAGTCGCTTTTGCAAATTCTTGAAAATAGAAGGGATCAAATTTAAAACCTGGGTACTTCGAGGGTAACTTGAAACGATACGGATTTACCCTTCAGATTTATGCGGATTTCTTCTCGATATTAATTTTTTTCGAGTTTGGTGTGGTTAACGGCTCTGAGCATTTAATATGGGGAAAGGGAAATGATTACTTCTAGCTTGTGCATTGATTTTGGACATCGATAAAAGGCGAGAACGTGCGATGAAACTAAGTAGACGTATTCGTCCAGGTTTGATCTTCCTCCCTTTGCAGGTTCTTGAGTGATCAGCTAGCGTTGTTCCGGATCAGGTACGCGTCGGCTGTGTTGCAGGTCCCGCGATCACTAATTTTGAAATACAGGATCCGTATGCACATTAAAGCCCTGGTGCTTCATCAGCATCAAACTGCCTGATCATGGCGGCGAGTTCGTCGCCAATGCCACTTGCCTGGTGATGGTACCTCACCTCCTCCTCAGAAGGCATCCATGCTGATCCCATAGTCTCGGTCTTTTCGTGCCTTGCTCCAACAGAACTTGATCCTGCTATGAACTGATCTAACTCACCTCTTAAACGTGCATTTTCGATCCTCAGATAATGCATTTCATCGAGGGTGAGGAGAGTATTGCAGTTGGGGCAGGTGGCGGAGTCAAAAGCCTCTTTATATATCTTGTTCTCCGCTCGGAGGTTTTCATTTTCAACTCTTAGAAACTCGGCTTCGTTGTGCTCATGACGAGTCTTCATTTGGGTTCGTCTATTTTGAAACCAGAACTTGATTTGCGAAGGTTCAAGTCCTAGCTCTTGACTCAGTTCCATTTTGTGTTTGCCGTCTGGCATAGGGCACGTTCTGAAGAAATCTTCAAGCTTTCGTACTTGCTCCTCAGTATGGCGACGGTAACGCTTCTTTTAACCTTTACCGTTGTTGTCTTTGTCCTTACCGGGCTCTTGGACGTCGTCGGTGGAAGGGCCGGGCTCCATAGGCTCGATCCCAAACATGGCTTCGAACTCTTCCTCTCCCATATTCAGCAAGTAACGATAACTTTCAAGTGTGTTGGGTTGAGACATCTTCGATTTGGTTAACGATTTCTCAAAGTTTGATATCTCTTCTTGTATTTTCACTCTCTGGATTTTTCTGGGAGACTGCATATGCTTTAAGAGTCTCTCTTTCGAGCACGAATGAGAATTATCAAGAAGATGTCTCCTTTAAAATTAGATGTGGGTTTAGCAACTGTATTGCCTCTCTCGAGTGTTCTGGCTTTCTCGATTTTCTTTTTATCGTATCTCTCGCCCAGCTCGTCTCCTTCCATCTTTTCGTGGTAGGGGGGCCCTGTCGTTATATCCACCGTCGATTTTACTGGCGAGTCCCTCAATAAAGACGAGCCGTCTCTTCTTTTCTGCCGAAAATTTCTTTGTCTGCCACTTGGCTCATTTTTTTTCTCTTTTTCAAAGTGGTGGCGTCCCCTCAAACTTCTTTGCAAAGATGTCGAATCTGCTTGGCTCGAGATTAGAGACAAGTAGCGGAGGTGATACTGATAGGGAATGGTAGACAGAAAAATCTGGCCAGGAGAGACTTCCCCTGCAAAAATGAAAGGGAATGCGGCAGTATATGTTCTTCATATTCTAGAAAAAATTGGAACGATACTGTTTTACCCTTGTGTGTACTTCCATTGAATTTGAATTGAGGAAGTTCCTTCATTTGGACTGGATTGGATTATATGTCCCGAGTTACCCTTCACTTTGAGCTTGCCACATAAGTGCTTTGCTTAGTTGAGCCTTGTTTTCTTTCGGGTTGCCTTGGACCATCATCATTTTCTATGCCATCGGGTCCGTGGACCGGAGGGCTCCTTTAATTTGAAGGTTACTTTCAAGGCAAATGAGTCCTATCGCATTCCATTGGGTCATTTCTTTTTGCGACACTCTTGAGGCAATTTGCAATCCCCTGGGTGAGAATGGAATAAATCCAATTTAGCATTTTGCAACGATTGAGGGTAAATTGGAACGACACACAGTTACCCGTCTTCGAGCTCGCCTGGGCTTTTCACTTGAAATTTCCTTACGTGAGGCCATTCAACATTTCTCATTATGGCAGTCAGCGATATTGCCACAAATTGATCCGCCCTGAGTCTAGCATAAAAAGGGATTCACGCATTCGACGAGATAAAAAGCAAATTACCCCTTTGCCCCTGAATTAAATCTAGACACCTATAAAGCTGGAAATATCATATGTAGGGGAATTAAGCATGAAATGAAATGTGCACTTATTCAAGGTCAGTTCTGCCTCTCCTGTGGCTCTTCGATAATCAGCTAGTCTCGTGTTGGTTCGGGAGTGGATGATCGATGTTTGAGAGTCCCTACTCACTGGCTCTTGATCGCAGCTTGGGACGTCTGTCAACCCTAAACTGGTTGACCAGGGCAGTAAGCTCATCATCTGGGTAATCTCTTGAACCTTCCAGCAACTGATACTCGAATTGGGCATTGTTGTTGGCAAATGCTGGCGGTAGATTTCTCATTCTGTCCTCGCCATGAGCAATTTGACTTCTCGTGCTGGAGCCCTCATCATTACTCGAGAAAGTGTGGGGATCACCAACTGTCCTGCTGCTAAAAACTCCTTCCATTTGAGGATTAGAGAAGTGGAAGTGCTTAGGATAACTTCTTGTCTGATTCTCTGGCTGCGCAGACACGCTGATCATGGGATGAATTATAGCCGCAGGTTGGTGCTCAAACTAAGGAATCTGAATACACTGCCCCTGCGGTCTATACTCTTGAAGAGCATTAGGGTGATTATGGGAGATACTTTGATTAACGCCTGGGGGATTGATGGCACAGCTACTGGCTTGGTTGATGATGGGAAGTGGCTCGCCCCATACTAACCTGCGGAACTTATAGTGGCAAGGAGACTTGACGTTCAGGCTTGGATCAGTCCCGCCTTGGTTTTCTTGATTCTGAGCTGCATTATGTTCTCTCACCCTTTTTCTGTACTTCTGAAGATGACTCGAAACATTTCCTTTAGTGAGTCCCTCTACCTTTATAATTTCCAGTATGTGTTGCGGCCGTGCCGAATCGATTCCTAGCTACTGAACTGTATTAACAAACATACGATGCAGCTCGGGAGACCAACTCATCTTCTTTTTCCAGTTGCTTGGAACAATATTGAAGGCTTGATGATTGTTCTCTTGGTCGTGTAATTGCTTCCTCACCATGTGCTGCCATATGTTTTGAAGCATCTGAACCCTAATTGGTTTTGTTACGACGTCTTGGGCCCCGTGTAAGACAGCTTTCATTATGGCTTGCTGATCATTGCTTGCCGATATTACGACGACTGGCATGTTTAATTCAGAATTGATGAATTTCAAGATAGTGAAAACATCCATGTCAATCCCTACCATGGCGGTGAGGATGATATCAAACTGGTCACTACTCCTTCTTAATATTTCTAAGGCCTCTGTCGCTTTTGCTTGAGCTAAAACCTTATACCGGCATTTTCTCAATACGGTAACAAGGATTGACAGAGAGACTAGATTACCGTCAATGGCTATGACCAGTAGACCCTCAGGGTAAGGAACTTCATCAGCTTCGACCAGGGTTGAACATGCGCCCGTTTCCCTAATGCTCGACATATTTCTGGATCTAGGACTGCCGACTCGAGACCGCCTCAGGATGTCTTCTTGGACTTGAGGGATCACGGGATCGTCGATGGCTTCTCGTAACAGGCTTTGAAAGCCGATGCTTTGATGGTGAAGGTTTTGAATTCCTCTCCCACGAGAACTCCTTCCTCTCTATCTTTCTCCTGCGAGTTCTTGCGAATGAACTCTCACTATCAAATGAGGACAAGTTCTCTCTCTGAAATTGCAACGACTTCCCTCTTTACGGGCAGTGCTATTAGATTTTCCGAGGGAGAAAATCTGATATTCAGCTTTTAATCAAAGGGGAAATCCTTGTTTCTCGCTCAGTTTGTCTTCCTTTTTTCTTTTCGTGCTAGAGGGCCCTTGTCAAGATCTCCACCGTCGATTTACTGGCGGGTCATCCAATAAAGACGAGTCGTATCTCCTTTTCTGCCGAAAATTTCTTTGTCTCCCACTTAGCTCGTTTTTTATTCTTTCTTTTTCAAAGTAGTGGCTGCCCGTCCAACTTTTCTACAGAGACGTCGGGTCTGCTCAGCTTGAGCTTGCCGCTTGATTGGAATTTGAGCCAGCGGGGGTGTTGCCGACAGAGAATGGTAGATAGAAAAAACTCGACCAATAAGGACTGCCCCTTTGAAATCAGTATTTAAATTGAAGCAGATTATCGCCTTCGCATTCCGATCATCTGTCTCGCCTCTCTCCTCCTTTCTTTCGTGATCTGTTTTCAAAAATGGCCAATTCTCCTAACTATACCTTCTCCGCCGAAATCCTGGCTGGGTGGGAGAGACTCTACAATCTTCTTGGTAGAGGTTACGCTCATATAGCCCAAAACTCTACCATTGAGGCTGAAATCCTCGGTTTATTCAGGACCCTAGACACTGCTTCTGTTGAGGGTACCCAACTGGGGAGGGAGTATCGGAACTTCCCGACCCTCTTCATCAATTTTCTGGCTGCCTATAACCGCGCTTATGAGACGGTCCTTGTGACTGTCGTCGTGAAAGCTCGTTACCGAGACCGGCACGAGTGTCTGGAAACAGTCACATTTGTGGCTGATAATCACAAGAAAGCCTTCAAGTTTGCCAATGATCAGCTTTCGTGGCTAGTTCGTGAGAGGGGAAAGTTGGTGGACCATCTGGCCTTGGTCCGAACTTACGCCGAACAGGAGCCGGGCAATATTATGATGACGTGCAAATGCGGTTGGCTGCAGGAGAAACTTGATGACATTACGGCAGACATTACTTTCGAGAGGGCGGCGATTTCGGACTTGGAGTTTGCCGTCGAGCATTACGAGGCCAGTATGGCCCAGGCTAAGGAGAAGCGCGATCGGCTCTTCTTTAGGCTCGCGGAGCTTGATCCTGAGAACGCCCGATGCACCCGGAGCATCAACTGTTTGGAGAGTCAGTTGAGCTCCCTCGTAATGGTTATCAGGGCTCAGTTTGGCTTTATTTTTCCTCCCCAGTGAGCTGTTGTAATACTCTTTGATGAATGGAATGAAAGAAAAGCTTCACGTGTTTTTTTTGTTTAATTTTCCTGTTATCGTTTCTTCCGCATAGCATAACAGAACGATTTGAGGTACCGAAGATGTCGAGGCTTAATGTTCTTCTTGATGTTCTTGTTTAATTGCTCCAGACGATGATGTCGAGAACATTGATGAAGGGTTCGGCGGTGGCCCCCACTATCCATCTTGAGATCACGAACAATAACGCTATGACAACTCGATCAGTGCGCTGGTAATAAATCCGGCCACCTGTTGTGTGCCCACTTTTATCCATATTTTGTTTCTTTTGGCGTCCACTTGCTCGTGTCGGTCGCCTATAGCGTCGGGAGAAATTCCTGTGGGCCACGTTCATTAATAGAACCTCGGTCCTCTAAAGCCCTCTGCATGTTTCGGATAAGAGGAAATTTTAAGACCGGTCTCTAGTTGATTTAATCAGGTAAAGGTATTTGTTTCATGGGTTCTGATTATATAAACCATATTGTCTTTCAAAAGACGCGGGATCCTCTGCAATACATTAAATATGCCCCCGTGTTTAATCAGTATAAATCCACCGTCATATCAGAATACACTGCCCATACAAGTTTACGGATTGACACAACTTTGTCTGTCAAAGATGGACAGTTTCGTTTGCCCCCCAGAATTAACGGTTGAAGCTTCGATGTTTTTCGTCTTTTGGTATTTCTGAAGATGATTCTTGATATATTATTGAACTTAATTTTTACACCCGTCTAGGGTATCTAGGATCTCCCTGCAAAAGAAAAGGATATAATTAGTATGCGACACAAGGAATGTCGGTCCATGACTCATGTGTTAGTCCAATTTCATTTTTCTATTTTATAGAGAAATCAGAAGAAAAAAAATTTCCTTAGGAAGAAATGGGTTGATTTCTGATACAGAATTTTCTTGCAGATTTATTACTCTCTTTTTTTATTATTTTTTATTATTTTTTTAAAGGAATGTGACAAATCTCTTGACGTTTACTAAACTTTTTGAAGGAATTTCCTTTTTATCAAAATAAATTTTCAGAGGTAAATTTGTCAGGAAAATTTTATTTTTATTGAAGTGGGAAAGACATGACAGAAATCCTTTATTGGTCAACAAAATTCCCCCGAGACATTAGTCCAATTTTATTTAGTAAAAATTTTCTTAGAAAAACATGAGCGAATTTCTCGAAAAGAATTTTCTTGCAAGTCTTTATAATTTGAAAAATGTGATAAAATCACTTGATGTTTACCAAAGTTTTTTTAGGAATTTTTCTTTTTATTGAAATAAATTTTCCAGAGGAAAATTTGTCAGGAAAATTTCATTTTTATTGAAGCAATAAAAACACGACAAAAATCCTTTATTGGTTAATAGAATTCCTCCGAAGGGATTTTTTCACATCATTTTTTCAAAAAAATTTTCTAAAAGAAATGAGGGACAAATTTAATTTTTATTTTCTTTTAAAAGAATGGTCGTAATATCAAGCTCAAAAACTGACTAACACCTAGCATGGACCGACCGAAAATAAATACAAGATAAAATTAGAGAACTTACTTTTACCTTGGAGAAATGCAAATCACATAGTCATGCGCATGACTTAAGTGAGGAGTGGACTCTAGAAAATAAAAGAAGGAGAGACAGGGTATGGACCTAAAAGGCCCCCACTATCTGAATTGACAACCTTACCCTCCGCGCAATCAAATCACAATGGGAAGAATTGTCAATTCAGATAATGAGCGGGATAAAATATGGTCAACCCAAGCGCAATCGACGCAAGAGTTTTGCATATTCGATCCCTATCTATGGTTACCTAGGAAATATTTCGCGACTTGGGTTTAGACGCTTGTGTGTGCAGGTGTTGTGATCCTCAGAATATGCAAGACATGCACAACAATTGATATCAAAACAACGCTTCTAAAAATGTGTGAAATTAAACATAATCCCAACACCGAGCCTGCAAAACAAATGGGTTAGCCAAACACTCCGCCCCTTATAACTCCCATCCTGCAAAAACATATAACACTTATAGGATGAGTCCCAAGCAAGATCGCCAGAAGCGAGATATCCATGAAATTTTCATTGGCCTAAGTCCACTAAGACTTTTAAAATTTCGAAAAAATTTAAGTATTCCAATTGGTATCTTTTTTCGAAAATTTAAAAATCTCTATCCCCAGTGGAGTCGCCAAGCTATCGCGACCCTCTAAAAAAATTTTAAATTATTTCTAGGGGTTAACGGATTATTAGGTTAATTAGATTTGACTAACCTAACGCGGACCCTCCCAAGCCCTACCGAATCGCAACTTTGGTTTTTGTTTAAATGATTTTGAAATTTGGAGTCGCCACTAATCGTTCTTGGTAGGTCGATTAGAAACCTAAATAAATTAGCGGGAGAACTAATTTATTCCTGCGAACCAGAGATTAGGAGCTCGGGGACTTGGTTACACTAGTTAATTAAAACTAATGCCCTTTCGGTACCTTAATTTCATGGATATCCTAATTCGGCAACTCAGGCTTGGTTTATTCCTAAGGCTCTAGTAGGGTATTCTCTTTTGTATTTTCACTTTTTAAATAGGATGCATGGATGATATATATTTTTATTTGTTATATTTTTTTAAGTGTTAAAGATTCTCTGAAGCCGAAAGAGGGAGTGTGTTAACGACTTCTGTGCAGTATTACGACCTACTTATCTTTTAGGTCTGATGATTCAAAAATTAAATTATAGGAAGTACATGACAATGAATAAACACCTCCAATGGGAGGCCTAGCATTGGCTTGGCTCTTCCCTTTGGGATTTAAGGTACATGTACTTAAGTTGCAGGTATTTAAACTACTGTAAGTAAAAACCTCCAATGGGAGGCTAAGCATTGGCTTGGCTCTTCCCTTTGGGATTTAAGGTATAGGTATTTAAGTTGCAGGTATTTAACTACTGTAAGTAAAAACCTCCAATGGGAGGCTAAGCATTGGCTTGGCTCTTCCCTTTGGGATTTAAGGTACAGGTATTTAAGTTGCAGGTATTTAACTACTGTAAGTAAAAACCTCCAATGGGAGGCTAAGCATTGGCTTGGCTCTTCCCTTTGGTATTTAAGGTACAAGTATTTAAGTTGCAGGTATTTAACTACTGTAAGTAAAAACCTCCAATGGGAGGCTAAGCATTGGCTTAGCTCTTCCCTTTGGGATTTATGGTGCAGGTATTTAAATTGCGGATGGACTTTGTCCTCTCCATTCTGGGGTATGAATTCTTTAAAATGAAATACAACGAATTGATTCAACAATTTGAAATTTGTGCGCGCTTGAGGACTCCTCCAAGCCGATTTTGTGCTTCCATAGGGTTGACCATTGATATAGAGCTGCGGCTTCCTGACATAAAATAGAGTGAAGTGTCAGTATACAAAATATGTGCTAATCTGCACCTAAAACCAGAAGAGTGGAAAGAGTACTTATCTTCCATTTTTTTGGGAGAGATTTCTATAATTGATTTTCGCTCTCTATGTTCCCAATATAGAGAGTTTCTTTTGAATTAAGAGGGACTTTTAGTCACAGATCAGTTGAGAAATCGGTGGACAACTTAGGAGCTTGTATGGGCCGATTTTTGCATCTCTACGAGATTTTTGCTGTTGACGTAGAGATATCCTTCTCTTGACATAAAATATAGGGAAAAAAAAAGAGATGGAGAAAGTGTATAGAATTTGTGCTAATTTGCGAGTAAAATCATAAATAAATGAATAAATAAAAACACTTAGCTCGAATTTGCTTGCTCGTTGACGAGGATGAACTCTTGATTTATATTGATCAATGAAGGAATTTGTGATGATAACCCCTAGCTTTAAACTCTCATCATCTTCAAAATTCTCTCTGTTTTGGTATTTTCTTTTTCTCAAATTTTTCTTCAATCTCCCAAAATTCTCTCAAACATCCAAAATTTCCTCTCCAAAAAATTCTCTCAAACACTTCAAATTTTCTCTCCCAAGAATTTTTCTCGAACACTTCTTCCTCCTTTTATAACCTAGTCATCTATCTCCCATTCTAATTTTTCCACTAACTCTATCTCCCATTCTAATTTCTCCACTAACTCTTCTTCATTTTCATCTTCCATTCTCCATCTCTATCTCACATTCTAATCTCTCCACTAACTCTTCTTTATCTTCATCTTCCCTTCTCCATATTTATCTCCCATTCTAATTTCTCCACTAACTCTTCTTCATCTCCATCTTCCCTTCTCTATCTTATCTTCCATTCTAATTTCTCTACTAACTCTTCTTCATCTCCATCTTCCCTTCTCTATTCTTATCTTATTTTCTCCATCTATTCTTTTCCAACTTCTCTTCTTCATCTCCTCTTCTCCATCTTCCCTTCTCTATTCTAATTTATCCACTAACTCTTCTTTTTGTTATTTGTAAAATAATCCTTCAAGAGTTAGGTATTTGCACTCTAGTCCTTGAATTTTAAGTATTTACAATTCAGTCCATGAAAAAATATATTTCTTTAAGTCCAAATCTCCTCACAATTTTTTACACACCAAAATTTACCACATGTTAAATTTAAGCTCATTTCTTGCCGCTGAAAATAATGCAGAATTTAATTAAAGCCCTTTTGTAAAATTAAGTCATTCTTGGTATAATTGAGTCAAGATGAAAATTTAAAATATTAGAAGACAATGTCACAACTCATAAAAAGTGAAAATTAAAAATAAGTTGACTCAAATTAAAAAAATTTAGGCCCGATTCGAGATTATACTCGTGAAGGAACACGTGACTCGAATTGGATTTTTCTGAATTTGCAATGGCCAATATGAAAATTGATTTAAAATAAAAATATTAACTATCTTTGTGTATTTTTTTTTGGCCTCAAATGTTATTTTTCCAAAATTTTCAAGTATTTTTGTATTTTTTAAAAAAAATTAAAAAATATATAAATATGAAAATTTATTTTTTGTTCAAAAATGGTTGCCTCGGCTTGGCCAAGGTCCCCAAAGTTGATTTTTCAATTTTATGAATTTTTATGGATTTTTTATTACTTTAGCAATAGAAAAAATGATTAAAAATCAGGTGTCAACAGCAAAAAGGGTCACTTCGCTCGTGATTGTAACGAGCCAAAGAAGGTAGAAACCATTAAAACACTTGAAAGTATTAGTTACGTTTCAAGTTCTATATTTCTGACCGAATCTCATCCTTTGCGAACTGTAGACTCAGGGGCCACAGACCATGTAGCCAGAGACAGGAATACCTTTGTGGAATTTCGACGAATTCCACGTGGAGCCAGGTGGATATATGTAGGGAATAATTCAAGAGTTGAAGTTAAAGGAGTTGGCACATGTCAACTTATCATGCGAGGTGGTTGCACTTTGTTCCTACACGATGTCCTATATGCTCCAGAGATTCGTCGAAATCTTGTCTCTGTGTTGGTTTTAGTTAAGCTTGGTTTTTGCATGAATTTTCATGACAATGGTGTGGATTTGTTGTTGGGTACAACTTTCTACGGATCAGGTTATTTTGTAGATGGTTTTATTGTGTTGGATGTTGAAGACATCAATGTGAATGTTAGTTATTCCCTATTTACATCTGCCAATCCTTGTGATAATGATGTGAATATATGGCATGCTAGACTTGGTCATATTGGCCAACAACGAATGAATAGATTAGCCAAAGAGGACTTATTGGGCAACATTGAAAAAGTCGAGTTGTCCTCTTGTGAGCATTGCCTAGTGGGAAAAACAACACGAAAACCATTTGGAAAAGGAACAAGGGCTGAATTACCACTGCAATTAATCCATACAGACATCTGTGGTCCTATGAATGTTAGGATAAAGCATGGGGCTGTTTACTTCATCACTTTTATAGATGATTTTACATGATTTGGATATGTCTATTTGATCTCTCATAAATCTGAAGCATTAGATTGTTTTCAGAAATTTATGACCTTAGTGGAAAATCAATTAGATAAGAAAATCAAAATGTTGAGATCCGATCGAGGTCGAGAATACTTATCTGATGAGTTCGGAAATTTATGTGATGAAAAGAGAATAGAAAGACAGTTGTCTATTCCATATACTCCGCAACAAAATGGTGTTGCAGAGAGAAGGAACAGAATCCTAATAGAAATGGTTAGGTCTATGATGGCACAGGCTAATTTACCTATCACTTTTTGGGGTGATGCTTTGTTGACTGCCGTCTATGTACTTAATCGTGTACCTTCAAAGTCAGTTTCTTCCACCCTATATGAATTGTGGACAGGTCGAAAACCAAATTTAAGTTTTCTTAGACCTTGGGGTTGTGCTGCCTATACTCATGAGACCTCTCATAAATATGGAAAATTAGGTCCAAGAGGCAAGAAGAGTATTTTTATAAGATACTCAGAACACTCAAAAGAATATGTGTTCATAGGTGAGCAAGAAAGTGGAAGTATAACTGAGTTTGAATCTCGATATGTCACGTTCTTAGAGATTGATTTTCCGAGAAAGGGTGAAATAGGTGAAGACTATTCCCTATTTGAGACACTGGATCAAGATAATATGATAGTTGGATGTAATGATCCAAATGGGAGTAATGTGAGAAGTGGGGAGTCAAGTACTAATCAGTCTCAATTGCAACCACTTGATGAGTCAATGCCACTATCTGATCCGAGTGAGAGCGTAATGGAGAATGAAGTACCTAGGGTACAATCTTCTCCACGACGAACAAGTTGCAAAAGCATTCCTCGTCGACGCTTTGAGATCGAAAAGGAAGCTTTCATGATCACTCCACAAGATGAAGATGAGCCAAAGAATGTTAATGAGGCTTTATCTTGCCTTGATAAGGAAATGTGGATGAAAGCAATGGAAGAAGAAATTGAGTCAATGAGATCGAACCAAGTTTGGGAACTAATTGATCTTCCAAAAGGACACAGAGCTATTGGGAACAAGTGGGTTCTCAAAATAAAGCGTAAAGCTGATGGCTCGATTGAGAGACATAAGGTTCACCTTGTGGCGAAGGGGTATAATCAATAGGAAGGAATTGACTATGAAGATACCTTTTCTCCTGTTGTAAGATTCACCTTTGTTCGCCTTATTCTGGCAATAGTGGCCAACTTGGATCTTGAATTACATCAAATGGATGTAAAGACTACCTTTCTCAATGGAAAATTAGAAGAAGAAATTTACATGGAACAACCCATTAGGTTTGTTACTAAAGGCCAAGAACATAAAGTATGTCGACTTTTGAGATCGATATATGGCCTTAAGCAGTCTTCAAGACAATGGTATATACGCTTTCATAATGCCGTAATGGCATATGATTTTGAGATGATTCATGAAGATAATTGCGTATATGTCAAAAGATCCAAAGGTCATTTTGTGATCTTATCATTATACGTTGATGATATACTTATTGCTGGAAGCAATATGGAGTTTGTCAAGACAGTCAAAAGTTGGCTATCTTCTAATTTCGAAATGAAAGACATGGGTGAAGCTACGTACATTCTTGGAGTTAAGATCTCGAGAGATCGTTCGAAAAGGTTGTTATCTCTTTCACAAGAGACGTATATAAATAAAATCCTTGAACGATTTCGTATGCAAGACTGTAGACCTATTGATACTCCTATTGCAAAAGGTGAAGGTCTGAACCGTAGAATGTGTCCTAAGACTCCACAAGAGCAAGAAAGAATGAAAAGTGTTCCTTATGCGAGTGCCGTTGGAAGCTTAATGTACGCTACGATGTGTACTAGACCTGATATTTGTTATGCAGTTGGATTGGTGAGCAGATACCAATCCAATCTAGGTCCAGCACATTGGGCTGCTGTAAAGAGAATCATGAGGTATCTGAAAGCTATTGCTGATTATGCATTGAGTTATCAAGGAAGTGATCTGCAACTTGAGGGCTACACTGATGCTGATTGGGGAGGAGATTTAGATGAGAGAAAATCTACCTATGGAAATGTGTTCTTACTGAATAATGGCGCCATATCATGGAGCAGTAAGAAACAGAATTGCATAGCCTTATCTACCATGGAAGCCAAGTTTGTGGCTTTGTCAGCAGCAGCGCAAGAGGGTGTTTGGCTTAAGAGATCTTTGGAACATTTAGGTGTTACTGGCAAAGCTGCAAGTCTAGCTTTGGTATACTGTGATAGCCAAGCAGCGATAGCTTACACCAAATATCCTAAGTTCCATTGTAAGACCAAACATATAGACATTAAGTATAACTACATTAATGATGTAGTTGCACGAAAGGATGTGAACATACAGTATATATCTACGCATAGAATGTTGGCAGATCCGATGACTAAACCGATTCCTAGAGATGTTTTTCATAATCATGTTAAATCTCTTGGATTGCGTAGAATGTAATATACTGTATATTGTAATTTCCCTGATTGTTCACTATTAATGAAATTTGGGATTATTGCCTATGAGTTTTTATAATATTTATGGATGTTAAAGCTTGGTGCTTTATGTTGAGAAGGTATGTCGGACAGATAAGAGATTGACCTACTCACACGGGTAATCGCCTCTATTTTCTGCGTGATAAATAGAGATGAGACAATTTTAAGTTCATTATCTAGGTGATAATTGAGAGCTCTAACTTAGAATATAAATGTCGCCTTAACATAATGTTAAGATGAGGACTTAATATTCATTATGTCCGAAAGTGAAATAACCCACATATTTCACTTTATTTGTCTTTATTGTCAGATGTGAGTTCTGATGGATACTTTTGAGTAAAGTAGTTACGTGAACTCAGGTTAAACATTGAGAGTGTATAGACTATCATCTGTACGGTATTGAATGAAAAGACATACACTCCGTAGGGAAGGAGAAAATACCGTAATACGTATTTCATATTACGTATGCAAAAATACGACCAATGAGAGTTGGCAAAAGTTCAAGATCTCAACTTTATAAGCCATGTGAGACTCTCGAGGATAAGTGTTCCTCAATTGGTGCCCTCACAACTCTTCATTATTCTCGAGATTTCTATTTAGTGTTCGCTATCTTAGAGTGTTGCCTATGGTCATGAGATTGATTCGATCTAAAGGGACATTTCTAGAAAAGCGAGCTGAACTGAGATTGAGAGATTTAATGGAAGAGGAAAATCGATTTAGAGTCTTATGTCACATTATAGATTTATATTCACAGGCCGGTCAATTATGATTATTTTGTGTAATTGTAATTGTGAATATAACGCATCATACTTAAAAGAGATCAAGAGAGGGATATGTGAATGTGACTAATCAATCTAGGGTACAGCATACGAAAATCTACTGATGATCATGTCCAATGTTGAGCTGCTATATACTCCCAACAGATGTATAGCAACGAGCTCTCAATGTATGCTGGTTGCACGGATTATTTGCCGATATGAAACTTGCTGAGAAAAGGGTATTCTGTATAGCCCATAATATACAAGTGAGAGTTATTAGTCCTCCGTGTACGAGTGGGAGTTGTTTGCCCATCATGGGTGAGTGGGAGATGTTGGAGCATGGGAGTTACTGTGGTACGCCCATGCGGGCAACCACAACCCATTTAGTGGAAATAACCGCCAAGGCGGTTACTTCCTAAACGTGAATAAAAACTCACGTCAATTTTCTAATTCTCTTCTCCCTCCAATTATCATACTATCATCAAAAACGAAAACAGACGATAGAAAACTCTCTCTCAAGAACTCACATTGGACGATCGATTCTCGCAAGGCCATCGTTGGAGGCTCTTAATCTGTGGAAAACGGGTACGTTCCCTCATCTGATCGTGCTCCGATCGGTGATACAAGTTAGTAATTCTTGGATATGTTTTCGCACGTTCTTCTGCATATTTGGTGTTTAGATTAGGAATCCGTTTCCATCAGGAAGAAATTTGTGTCTTGAAGCCTCCTTCTTATCTATGGAAGAAAATTCTGGATTGTGATCTAAAATGTCTTGCATACTATGGTCATCAATGGTGGTTCCTTCTGCTAGAATTTATATCTTGGTACAGAGATAATAGCTCTTTTCCATTATCAAACTGCTCGTACACCAAAGCACCAAATCCTTTAATCCAGTATGATTTCATGAGCCCACAGCAGTTGTTGCTTCAGTGCATACTTTCCACATCTAGTGCTTGTCAAGTGCACATCATTTGAACACGATTATCTTACCTAATCGACTCTATAATTTCCTGAAATATATCTTTACTGGAGTAATATGGCAATATAGAGTTGGTCATTCTTTCCTTCACCACGGGGAAAATCTGTCTTTCTATTTTCTTTACTTGGAGCTATGACAGCCTTAGTAGAGCTGTGCCGTCATTTTTCATTTGATTTTTTTTTCTTTTTTGGGTGCTTGTGGGTAGAAATAGGGCTAGATGCAAAATCCAAGACAAGGAAAAAAAGGGACATGAACAGTGTTCTCGGAAGTGAACAACACCATAAAGTTGCACAAAAAACCCAGAGGAATTGTAGACCAAATTGAATCAGCTGGAGTCAAACAGGAAATGTTTAGGTTTAATTTAGTTCAGGTGGAAGTTCTTTTTCTTTTGGCTTTTATGTGTTCTTGCTATAGGTTGGTTCATGCCATATGAAGCAGAAATGGTCAGACTTGGAGTTGAACTGAATTGTTGCTGCTTCAAGTTCCAATTGTACATAGATTCTTCAAGTTTGTTTCAATTCTGTGATGTGTCGGCTTTGGGCTGATGTGCTGCAGTTAGGGTCACAAAAGAGAATTCCAAAAACTAAAAAGAAATCGGGTTAGTTTGGGTTTGCACCGAAATTGATCTGGCGTTGTTGACATTCATTGAGTGTAAAGTGAGAAGTGCTATGGGTTAGGCATGATGAAAAAGTTGGAAGCATTGCCATCGTTTTCTGACGTTTTCTGTCCTAAAATATGCATTCTGATGGATCTTTGTCGAGAAATGCCAGCAAGAACTGAGCAGGGGTTAATTTTCTGTCTTCGGCTTCATTAGATTCTCATCTGTGTAGCACTTTCTTGGTTTGAGAGACTGACTTCGAATTTAGCTGCATGGAAGACTTCATTTCTTCAGCAAGGGGCAGAAGGAAGATGAAGTTGTGAGAGCTTGTGTCAGAGGGTTGAATTCTATGATGGAGGTAATATAGAAGTGATTCCCTTATGGCCTCTTGCGCTGCACGAATGTGCTTGTGCATATGGGCTGACATAACTGCTCCTACCTTCTGGGCGTGAGTGGCTGCTGCTCCAACAGCAGGAGGGCATCACCTTGTGTAGAGCTTGTTGGGTGATGGCCATATATTTCACTGTTGCACGTTCTGTCGATAAGAGCCTCTAATAAAACGTTGGGAACTTTCTCTTGGCTGCCTCTTAAATGCATGCCTGGTGACAACTTTCTCTCGGATGTGGATATGCTAGTTTGTAGGGGTTTACATAGTTTTGGATTGGACTTGACCCAAACCAATTGGTTTAGCAAGACTAGAAATTTACATGGTTTTGGATTGGAACAAGACGGTTCCAGCTCACATCCAATCTCGACTCTTGACTGTAACGTTCAATTAGTGAAATTTACACTCTTAGTTAAAACACATCATGGGAATGCACTTAATTGCTCGTATTAAACTGGAGGGAAAGGATCGTTCTAACTTTAGTTTTGATCTAAAAAGGGGTTAAAGATAATTGAAGAGATTTAAGGAATTACAAGATGAGTCTATGAGATGCAACTGATGAAAAGAGCCTAGTTCTTGCAAGCCTAAGGCTAGAAACATAGATCCATGGAGGGTTAATTAGTAAATGGCAGTCGCAAATTATTTATATTCCTTAAATTATACGAAGTTGCTGATGCCGACGCTTGTCCATTCGGCTTAGAACTCGGATGTGCCTTAGGTTAAGTGAAGCGAGCTCAGTGGATATCTGGAATTTGACTACAAGGAAAGTCAAGTAGGGATGGCTCAAATGCATGTAGAAAATTGAATTCCAAAAGTGTTGAGCGCTAGTGGCGTATCGGAAAACCCAGATTGTGCCGATGGGAGTCGAAAAAACCATGCCCACCTCCGTCTCACCGCTTATGGCACTAGGCGCCTGACACTTCCGCAATTCAATTTTCCCTTTTCCTTTCTCAGCCTCCCCTACTTTACTTGCGCTATAATCAAATTCCTAATATCAAAAGAGGTGGTAGGAATTATCCTAGCGGGATTTTACGGCTCCTTGTCATGCGTCGCGTTGTTGATGTTAGGATTTGCTGCACAAATCACAAATGAAATAAAGCGTAAAAGTGATAAAAGGGATTCGAGACACAAGATTTGTCTTGATTCGCCTTTAAATTAGGGCTACATCTATTATAATTGGCACATCGCACTTCTTTATTACATTTCTCAATTACAAGAGAAAGATGCAATTTAGAAAAATAGCTACTCATATGCTCTAGCCCAAATCATCAATAAAAAAATATATAGGCTAAAACTACTCTAGCGGCTCGGGGGCGCAATCCCCGCACCCCAAAATTTGACCCCCGTCTATGTCGGATTGTTGATACCCTTCTACGCGTGGCTAAAGCACATCCAGGTAATGTAGTTCAACAATATCATCATTTGCTATTACAGGCCGGGGCTTGTTCCCTCATCCAGTGATTGTCCATCACCTACTTAAATAAAAGGAAAAAAAATTAAAAATTAATTTTTCAGAAAGAAAATTGTCCACGTTGGCACTAATAAGCTATTTCTAATCCAAATTGGTAACAAGAAATCAATTGATAAATTATGAAAACGTCTATGACTCAATTGATAAAATTAAAATGTATATAGCTAAATTGACACAATCACAATATATTTATTACTTTAGATAATTTTTCCCGGAGGAATTTTTTATATGGCGCGGCAGTACTAAGTTGGAAATGAATGAATTTATGCATGAGGAGGGCATTTCTAGGAAAGAGGAGCTCTTTTTGTTAGAGATAGAACAATCCTCGGATGACTATTACCACTTTTTTTTACCCTATCCTACCATTTTCATCATGTCCGATCATCATCTAGGAGTGATGAGCTTGGGATAAGTTGGCCATGATTGATCAACACCTCTCATGAACTCTTCATTCCTAAACCTTCAAAGTTTTATGCGGCTGTGAAATTCGCCCCATCCAAACTGTAGAGGATGCTTGACAAATTTTAACCTCCATATATATAGAGTTTAATTATATTGATAAAAAAGATTAAGCTATTAATTAAATGTGTGATTCGATATATTTTAAATCCGTAATAGCTTTGAAGATGGCCGTTGGTCAATTGTATGCACATCTTCTAAGGCTGCGTTTGGAAACACTTTTGGGGAATGTCTTTAGAAAAATGCAAATGACTTTGAGTTGAAGGATTTTTCTAAAATGAAAATTGTGTTTGGTAAGTTGTAACTTAAAAGTCCATTGAAAAGTAACTTTGGGTAAAATAGCGTTTGGAAAAATTATACTTGCAACTCACTTTTTCACTTTTTATTAAAAAAATCTTGAAACCCTTTGCCGGATTCCAGGACCAACGAGGGCTACCTGGGGTTGAGCCGGCCGCCAGTGACCCACCGATGAGAGCCACCGGGGTTGAGCGTGACTCGATCCTCAGCTCACGGCCCTCGGCCAAGCATGACTTGAGTAGTACCCATCGGCGACCCAGATTTAACGCCGGCGGCCACTGTCTGAGGTCTAATGACCTCAGGCAGCCCTCGGTGACCACCGACGAGGGCCACCTAGGGTTGAGCAACCTTTAACGGGGGTCGCGAACCCATAGAGGGCCCACCGGCGACCTAGATCTGAAACCACGCGACCCTCGTATGAGGCCAAACAAACTTAGACAACACTCAATGAGGGTCGCTAACCCATACGAAGTTCGCCAGCGACCCAAATCCGACACCCCGCGGCCTTCGTATGAGGCTGAACGACCTCAGGTATTCCCGGCGATCATCGACGAAGGTTGCCTCACTTGGGTTTCGCATGGGTCGTGCAATAGGCAGCCCTCACTTGGGTCGCGTGACCCCTTGCGGTGGTCATACAAGCCTAAGCGACGGTCGCTAGGTTGCACAACAACACTGACTCCCCTCCGATCGGTCGCCGTCCCCTCATAGCTAACTAGTCGGTGTAACCGAAGAAGATGATGAACAGTGACAGACGAGGCCAAAATCGAAAAACCCAAAAATAAATGAGGGTAGTTTCGGAAGAAATTTTTTTTACTTACCCGATACTGTTACTTACCGAGAATGCTGAAATGCCAAGGCACCTAAGAAGCAGCCTTGGGATTTGAGCTTTCAAAAGGCCAACTTTGGCTCAATGGGGTTTCTAAAAAAATTTCCCAAACACCAAATTTTAGCCCAAGGGGCTTTGGATGCCCAAAGTGGCTTGGGAAAGCCAATTCCAAAAGCACCCGAAGTATGTTACTTCTTTGAGCTCGAGGAACATGTACCAATAGTTATATTGTCTTAAGAATGTCTCAAGCAACATTATATTAAGATCTTTTTTTGATAAATTTTTAATAATATTTCGATATTCTTCGCATGTTTTTTTTTTCCGTTTTTCTATTTTTTCTTTCTCCTTTTCTTCTTTTTTCCCTTTGCTGGCCTTTGGTGAGGGCCACCCATGCCAGACCAGGTGAGGGTAACCCTCACCTAAGGCTAGCGAAGAAAAAAAAAAGAGAAAAAAGAATTAAAAAAATTTGAAAAAAATATTAAATACTATTAAAATTACCCACATCGATGACACGTAGGACAACTAGCATTCACACCAGATATTTTTAGCCAGTAGGATTGAACTGACAAAAGGTAAAAAGGTTTAGAACTGAATCGATAAATTTAAAAGATTTAAGAGTGAATTGGCAAAAGTATACAAAGTTTTGGACTTTTTTTTGACAACTTTCACCATGATCATCCAATCCCTCTCTCTATACGATCCCTCCCAAATTGAATCTTATGTTTCCCAATTCTCATGTCTGCACCCAATTCCATCGCTCTCGCCTCTTCTCTTCCCGATGTTCCTTTCAAACCTGAATTAATGACACCTATCATTTGAAAGGTTACGATGGTTTCTCCTTCTATGGCTTATCAAATTTGATGGAATGATGCAATCTCTCAATGAACCAATCATTATGAGATAGATTTGATCACTGGATGGCCTAACGCGAGCTTGGGCTAAGTCGAGCCTAAGGTGTAACAACCTTCAACCTTGTCTAGGCCCACCCAGGTCCGAGGTGTGCAAGCCTATTGTTGGAGCTAAGCCCGCCCAGTCATATGGGGGTAAAGTTCTCTTAACATAATTTGGAGCACATAATTTATCCATAAAATGACAGGGAGTGTTGAAAAGGGGAAAAGGAGTAAGGGCCAAGAGTTACTGAGCAAAGTTGAGTAGCCCATTGTGTAAATCAAAGAGAGAGGGAAGGGGGGGGGGGGAGGGGAACAAGATGTCGAGGAGCATTAAGCATGACCAAGATAGAGGTCACGGCTTTGACGGCTCGGAACGATGGAGGAAGGCGTGGCTTGGTTAGGCTCACCTAAATAAGCCTATTTTCCTCTGCCAAGCCCACCAAATTGGTGGGCAGGCCCATTATCCGCGAGGCCCTCAATGGGGTCTTCTCGATGCAAAACTATTGTTCCAAGCAGATAATCAATCAAGATTTGCATGAAAAAATTGGTAATTCCAATCCAAACTGCGTGGGATGTGCAACTAAATCGAGCTGGACTAACCGATGTCCAAGTGGTCCAGGCCCAACAAGACATACCTCACCCGACCCAAATTCTGGCCCAAATCATTTCTATTCGCTGGTTTTCCTTTCCTGCACAACTTCGCTCTCTCTCTCTCTCTCTCTCTCTCTCTCACGTCGCTAGAATGAGGAGGTGTGCGGCTCTGTTGCGGCGATCCTGGAGCTTGAGCGGCGGCACAGCAATCGAGGGCTTCCGTCGACGACCCCAGTTTCGCCTTCCCCTTCTAAGTTATGCTGACGACGCACAAAGAGCCGTCCCTTCCGTGGTCGCCTCTGCCTTCACCGCTCTCTTTCTTCCCCGGACCTTCTCTTCTACGTCGTCTCCTTCAGGTGCGCGCTCTCTCTCTCTTTTCTCTGTCCCAATTCATCAATACCCGTTTCGCTTTTTTTCCTCTTTAAAAACGTAAGCTCCTTTTAGCCCACCAAGGGTTGTGTAGTGTATAGTTTCTGCATCTTGGATGTACTGCATATTCTGAATGGCTTAAAGTCGCTAATCCACCATGGCCAATCTTGCAATCTCAGGTTCGTCGAACATGCACCTTATCAAGTCAGAAGAACAGTTGAATGGTGTGCTTGCCAAGATCCGAGGTTTGTTCTTCTTCTTGCTATCGACTCCTAATTGCTTTATGGCTAGAAAGAAATGTATGACGGGGAAGAGATGGGATCGCAATTCTCACCACTTAGAGGGTCCCCAAAATACGAAATATCTTATGCTTTTGTTTCATCGATTTTGATAGATGAGTCTTCTCCTGCAATTTTGTACTTCACTGCGGCATGGTGCGGTCCTTGTAAGCAATCTCAACCATATAGGCATTTGTCAATGTCCTTCATTCACTGGCACTCCTTCCTCTTGATTATCCTCTGTTACTTGAATAAAAAAAAAAAGGTTATTTTAGCCTGGACATTAATCTGTGTCTTGCAGGCAGATTCATGTCCCCTGCCATTGAAGCATTGAATGAGAAGTACCCTCACGTGACTACGTATAAAATTGACATTGATCAGGTAATGCCTTTTGCTTCTCCTCTGGTTTCCACATTGTCCCTCTAGGCCACTCGTTAATCTTAGTGGAAGTTCTCCATGGTGATGTTCATGGCTTTCTCTTCTATGATGCAAATGCTTTCTCCTCTTGGAAGCTAAGGTGGTTGATTTGTCTGCAGGAGGGCATTCAAGACAAGTTGATGGAGCTGAGGATAGACTCTGTGGTAAGACAATGTTTATGCATGTTGGATGCTATTTTCAAGCAATGTATAAGATATTTGCAACTTCACTGACGTAGATAATCTGAAGATTGCTTGTCTAATTGATGCTGCAAATGGGGGAAGTTCTCAAAACTCAAGCTCGTCTTTGGAGGAAATTTATGTCTTGAAGCCTCCACTATGAAAGAAAATTCTGGATTGTGATTTAAAATGTCTTCCATACTGTGGTCATTGATGGTGGTTCCTTCTGATAGAATTTATATCTTGGTACAGACGTAACAGCTCTTTTCCGTTATCAAACTGCTCGTACACCAAAGCACCGAATCCTTTCCTCCAGTATGATTTTATGAGCCCACAGCAATTGTTGCTTCAATCCATGTTGTTCACAGTAGTTGTAACAAGGCATAAGAGGAAAAATGCTCTGACGAACTTTGTCCGGCAATGTGCCAACTCTTGAAGTATGCCTGGTCGTGTGCCTAGGGCTTGTGATAGAAATGGAGCTAGTTGCAAAATCCAAGGTATGGAAAACACAGACATGAACAGTTTTCCTGGAAGTACATGACGCCCTAAAGTTGTAAAAAAAACCCAAAGGAATTCAAGACCAAGTTTAATCAACTGGAGTCGAACAAGAAACGTTTAGGTTTAATCTAGTAATCTAGTTCAGGTGGTTTTCTTTTGGCTGTTATTTGTTCTTGCTATAGGTTGGTTCATGCCATAAGAAGCAGAAATGGTCGGACTTGGAGTTGAATTGAATTGTTTTTTTTTGGGTAAGGAGTTGAATTGAATTGTTGCTACTTCAAGTTCTCAATGTACATAGATTCTTCAAGTTTGTTTCAACTCTGTGATGTGTTGGCATTGGGCTGATGTGGTGCAGTTAGCGTCGTAAAAAAGAATTCGAAAACTAAAATTAAACCGGGTCAGTTTGGGTTTGTGCAGAAATTGATCTGGCCCTAATTGGCACCCATCAACTAAAGTGAGAAGTGCCATGAGTTTGGCATGATGAAAAAGTTGGAAGGACCGTCATTGTTTTCTGACATGTTCTGTCCTAAAACTATGCATTCTGATGAATTTTTCATGAGAATGCCAGCGCGAACTATGTGGGAGTTAATTTCTTGTCTTCGGCTTCATTAAACTCTCATCTGTGCTGTACTTTTTTGTATGAGAAACTGATTTCAAATTTTGCTGCAGCCAAGGCTTCATTTCTTTAGCAAGGGGCAGAAGGTAGATGAAATTGTGGGAGCTGATATTGAACGCTTGAAGCATACGATGGATAGGCTATATAATTGATTCTCTTACGGCCTCTTGTGCTATACGGATGTGGTTGTGCATATGAGCTGACATAACTGCTCCTACCAACTGGGCATTAGTGGCTGCCGCCCCTGCAATAGGAGGGCATCACCTTGTGTGGAGTTTGTTAGGTGATGGCCATATATTTCACTGTTGTGTTGGTCCTGAGACTTTTTGGACTTCTTTTGGTCATGTTTTTCATTGATTAGGCCTACCTATTGTGAAGTAACACCTGTTCTGTCGATGAAAGCCTCTAATAAAACATTGGGAACTTTCTCTTGGCTGCCTCTTACATGCACACCTGGGGACAACTTTCTCTTGGATGAGGATATGCTAGTTTGTAGGGGGTTTACATAGTTTTGGATTGGACCCAAACCAAACCTATTGGTTTAGGAACAGTTCCAGCCCATATCCAATCGAGTCCCGATTGTGACGTTCAGTCAGTGACATTTACACTCTTTAGTTCAAACTCATCAGAGGAGTGCACTTAATTGCTTATATTGAACCGGGGGGAAGGTAAAAGGGATTGTTCTAATTTTAGGTTTGATCTAGAAAGGGTTAAAGATAATTGAAAAGATTGAGGAATTACAAGACGAGTCCAAGAGATGCAACTAACAAAAAGAGTCTAGTTCTTGCAAGCCTAAGACTATAAACATAGATCCATGGATACTTAAAAGTAATTAGTACTTGCGAATTAGTCCCATTCCTTAAATCCTACGAAGTTGCCAACACTTATCTTTGTTACGTTCTTCCATTACAAGAAAAAAGATATAATATATATTGGTAACTATTTATAGGCCCAAGCCTAAACTACTAATGAAAAAATATATGCTCAAATTATCAAAACCCTCTAGCGACTCGGGAGCATTGCCCTTGCACCCCAACAATTGATCCCCTTCTATGCATGGATAAAGCACGTCCAAGTAATGTAGCTCAAAAATATCATCATTTGCTATTGCAAGTGAGAGCTTGCTGGCCCTCATATAATGGTTTCCATCGTTGGCATCCCTTGCCAGCCTAAATGAAAGGGAAAAAAATAAAAAATAATAATTTTTTTAAAAAAATTGACCACGACTCCGTGTTGGCAATTTTATGTCAAATTGATCGGAGGACTCAATTAATAAATTATGAAAAGCTTTATGACTCAATTGGTATAATTAAAATGTATAAAATTGAATTAAAATAATTGCAATATATTTATAACTTTAGATAACTTTTCCCTGGAAGAATTTATTATATATGGCGTAGTATTGCTAACTTGCAAGTGAATAAATTTATCTAGAGGGGGGGGGGGCATTTCTAGCAAAGAGGAGCTCCTTTTTATAGAGAGACAACAATCCCCGGATGACTCTATTACCATTTTTTGGGGGTTTTCTATTCTACCATTGTTGTCGTGTCCAATCATCACCAATGAGTGATGAGCTTAGAGTGAATTGGCCATGATCGATCAACACCTCTTAGGAACTCTTCATTCCTAAACCTTCAAAATTATATAAGATTGTGTAATTTGTCTCATCTAAACTGTATAGGATGCTTGACAAATTTTCATCTCCACATATATATAATATAGAGAGAGAGTTTAATAAGTTATTTCGATTGAAAAGATTAAGCTATTAATTGAATTATATATATAATTTAATAAGTTATTTCGATCAAAAAAAATTGAGCAGTTAATTGAATTATTCTAATATGGTAACACCTTTGAAGATGGTCGTTGATCAATTGTATGTACATCTTATGGATAGGTTACTTCTTCGAGCTCGAAGAACATGTACCAACACTTATAGAGTCTATTAAGATCCTTTGCAGTTACCTTAATCACATAATACATAGGCTAATGAAGAGAAGAAGCGTGGTGAGAAAGGGCTCTTTGAAACGACAAGAAGAAGCGAAAAGACAGCACCTGACGATTTCATTGGATGCATGTCCTTTTAAAAGTTCATCAATACCCATGTATTCGACATGTCCTGATTTTCAACTTGTTGGAGGTAAAAAATTTGGCGCTTCCTGGGAAAAGGAACGGTCAATGAGCTTTTCAAGATCGTCAAGTCGAACCACAAATTCTCACCTGTCACGTGACCACCGACCCAGACCTTGATTGCCTCACGGCCCAGATTTCCATCACTTGGCTTCAATGGCTGGTCGTGGAAAGAGATCTCCGGGACACTCCTTAAACCAGACAGCAGAGTGCATGGACTGTTGTGCCATCTACAGTGGTTAATAAGGTTGTCTGTCCATCATAAGGATGCAGGGGAAAAAAAAGGTTGTCTCTTCACAATTAATCACCGTAGAATTTGAAAAGAAGGAGAGGGCTGCTAGAGATATTTACGATATTTTTTTTTTCATGAAAATTAAGGATATTTTTCTTTATTTTTTTGTATCCTTTTTGAGTCGTGAGCAATTCAGAGATTCTCCATGTCTTTCTTTAATTGTGCATGTCTTTGTTTGATCACAGCCAGGTAGTAGATGAGTTAAAGAAGTATTTAACTTTGAAGATTTCCGGAGTCGTATTATCTTGAAAGTCCTTGGCATTCGCATGCATATAGCCAATCAGCAACTCAATATATTTGAATAGATATCCATATTCGTTCAATTGCAAATAAAACCTATATTAAGGTACAAAGTTCAAATTTGAGTAAGCACAACGGTAATTAAGAACATGCACAGTGTCAAGTCAAGTATTAAGGACACTCATTTACTAAACACTCATGTTCTCAATTTGGAATTCATTTGACAAAAATGGGTAATTTCCACAAACTATGGACGTTTTCAAAATTTGGAATTTCATTCGACAAAATGGGTAATTTCCAGAAAGTTAATCGCCAAGGTTGACGTAGTTAGTTGGGGGCATTGGAGCATTTTAGCTCAAGAATTGGAGGCCATCCATTTGAATGCCACTAAAAACTTGCTAATTGCTCTATAAAAAATGCTTCTTGAAGCGGGAGTTTAGGGACGTTTTATTTTTGGAAAGACGAAATATTCATTGGTGCATGACGTGGGGGAGAATGTACGTCCTAGCCTAGCATTTCTCAAGCATTATTGAAGTTTTATGTAGAGAATGATAATGAAATACCACGAAGAGTTTGAGAAATCCGACATAGCCATGTGATGCCGTCTGACTCTTCCATTGGGTCGTATGGTCCTGGTCACATGTGGCTGGCTCGGGCAACACCCAGTTCGCCAAGTGGCATCACAGGATGTACTCCTGAACCTGCATCAAGCCTCAACCACCCAGCGATAATTCCAATTATTTGAGCACCGTCAAAATCATGGCCTTCGTTTCTCCTCTTGACTGAACTGTTGGCGAAATATGATAGGACGAAATAAAAAAAAAAAAAAGATTCAGACTCTAAAGCGTAATAGTACTTTTTTAAAGAAATTATTTGCCTCATGAAATTGCTAATAGTTACCGACAAAAATCCTCCAAAATACAACAGAGTCTTAAGCGAGAATATTAGGTAGCAATTCTAATATTTTTTCAAGAACTCTCTAGGAAAAATCCAAAAAGAAGGCTGTAATTCTCTTGTTTTTGCAAACGAAAAATTGAAAAAGAAATGTGTGTTCCAAATGAACAGAACATTTGAACATATCACGAGTAAAGAACATAAAAGTAATTAATTCTCATGCAACGCTTCGTGTCGAAAACAGTTTTTTTAATCACACATTTTCATATTTTGAAAATAGTTTTTTTTTTCCTTCTGTGAAATATTGCAGCTTTTCGAAGGTTTAAAACTACTATATCGAAAGGATGCAATTCTTCACTTAAAACTACTATCTCGAAAGGATGCAATTTTTCACGTCCAAAATAATTTTTATTAATATAAAAATTAATCTCAACTTCTAAGTGAACAGTCACATTATTTCGTTAGAACGTTACAATTAAATTTTATTAAATTTAATTTCAAAAATAAAAAATAAGAATATGATTGTTGATTATTACTCGCAACCGCGCAAGCGTGCTAAGTGCACCTAATAATCATAGGTTAGTATAATGAGAGCTAGTGCACTTGCACATTTCTTTATATTGAAAGACCATAACAGTCTTCTAACTAATAAAGAGGATTGCGCTCTTCTTCCTATCCTATGTGGTATTAAAAAAGGCAACATTTTTGTTTGTTTTATAAACAAACTTCTACATGAACTCTGTGATCGAATTTCATCTTTAAAAACGTGAACTTTTTTTATTACGACAAGCGCCATTCAAGACGAAGCACTTTGATCTGCGGCTCGTGTATTTGGCCACATATATAGCTGGTGAAAGATATACTTTTGAAACTTATGCGGTGATGAATTTGTGGACATTCACCTTCAAACATAAGAATGGATACGTAACGCCGTCATACAGATGCCAATTCCGCTACACCGGATACAAAATTGGCGAATCTGTATTCACCCGAGCTATGGCGAGAAACAGAAAATTGCACCTTGTCGTTACATTTATATAGACAGAAATGGAGAATAATGCTCGATACGAGCGCTGTCCGTACTGTCATTTTTTTCACAGTAGTACGTAGATAATAACTTATGATGGAACGTAGTAGGGGTAGTACTTGGAGGAATATATTGCATGTGGAGTAATAGTACTCAGTTGGAAGCGAATGAATTGATTCAGGGCCACGGGGTGGGGGGTGGTTTCAGGAAAGAGGAGCTCTATGAGGAGCTCCTTTTCTCCTGTTGCTCAGAGACAGAACAATCCCAGGGACGAGTTTATTACCACTCCTTTTGTTTTTTGTTTTTACAGCCGCTGCCATTGTCTGATGGGCATCGCGTGAAACTCCCGGTGTACTGCTCATGGCCTCGCTACTCGTGCATGACGTTGAGTTATTGTCCTCGTATTGACAATCGCGATGATGCGTTGAGCGGTGATCTTCATCTAGGAATGATGAGCTTGGTGTGGCTTGGCCATGATCAATCAACACGTCCGATGAGCTCTCCATTCCTAAACCCTCAAAATTCTGAGTGACCGTGAAATCTGCCCCATCGAAACTGTAGAGGATGCCGGACAGGTCTTCACCACCATCCAAAACATGATCCACCTATATATAAATATATATATATATATATATATATAGAGATATAGAGAGAGAGAGAGAGAGAGAGAGAGTTTAATTGGTCATTTTGACCTAAAAGATTAAGCTATTAATTGAATATGAGATTGGACATATTCCAGTCGCGTAATAGCTTTGAAAATGGCCATTGATAAATTTCTACGTATGTCGTCTACGTCTAGCTAGGTTACTTCCTTGAACTCGAAGAACATATGTACTAGCACTTATAGAGTCTAAAAAGTCTCCAACGCATGAGATGAAAGAACTCTACATGAATGGAGTTGAAAGACATGCTGAAGTCAGTTCACAGATGCGTGGGGTCATGAAGATAAGAGTCAAGCTGAGAAAGGAATCTTTGTAATGACAAGACATATGACTTTAGTGGGTCCACACTCTTCCCAGAAACTTTTAATGAAAATCAGGAGAGTTAACATGGCCAATGAAAGTTAAGAGGAAGCAAGCCAACGAACCTTGCATTGAAGAGAGCAGAAGTGGAAGGGTTCTTGAAGGGTCCTGTCACAATGGAAGCAAATATTTGAAGGGCCCTTGTAGTTTCTGGACTGGGGTCTTTGGTTCAGGAATATCACTTTCCCACCATTGATGGTGTAGGGCTGTTCCAGTTGAAGACAAACCAGGAAACAATTTATGAAAAGAAAAGGAAGAAGTCTCACTATCTAATGATCTCATCAATGCATGTCCTTTTCTCTCGCGGTCATTCACGCCAAGGGTTTCGTCATGTCCTATATATATATATATTCAGTCTTTGGAAGTCAAAGTTTTGTGTTACCTGAATATGGGAACAGTCAATGAGCTTTTCGAGATCTGCCAGTCGAACCACATCATGGTATACGTATCTCCTCACCTGTCACATGACCACAAGCCCAAACCTTGATTGGCTCAATGCCTATGTTTACATGACTGGGGTTGAGTTGAGCACTACTATTAAGGCTTAGACATGGAAAGAGATCTCGAAGACTATCATTTGATTGTTCAATTGCTGCATCAGGAGATCTTTTCAGGAGTTTTTTATTTTTAAATTTCAATATGACATCTGTATTAGGAACAAAGAAAATTAGAAAATGATGCCACAGTACATTTGTCATTAACGATACAGTAATATATCTGTACTGTCTTGCTGAAAATGTTGTCCATCATATGTATGCAGAAAAGTTAGAATCTTTACATTAAATCACAGTAGAATGCGATGGTAAGTTTTCTGGTTTTGCAAGGCTCGAACAGGAGGTGAAAAAGGCAGGCAACCAGCCTTCCAACGAAGCCGGTAGGAGATGAACTAATGAAATATTAATGAGCCCTTGAAGTTTATTTTTTTTTATGATTAATGAGGACAAATTCTTTGAGGAAGAAAAAGAAGAGGGAGGGATATTGAATTTGGATAAAATTTGTGGGAAATGAAAAGGGGTGGGGGGTCAAACTTTGAGTTTCCTTTGGAAGCAACAGCTCAGGGGGGAGCTTATGCAGGGAAAGAAGAGGGTAGAAGATGCCCCTTCCATAAATCACAAAAAGACCGACTCAAAATATGGTGAAGCCAAAGAAGTAATGGAACCATGGCTGTCTGTGTGACTTTACTGGTACAAAAGGTCGAACTTGAGATTTGACCAATCATCCAGGGAAATGGGTCTTGAAAACAAATGCAGAACGATCGTCCTAAGGACTGATTGGCTCTAGTTACAATAGATGGAAAAGCAAAAGTAGTTTGCTATGATGAACAAGTAAAACTAGGATGGATTTGTGGGGGAAGCAAATAATGAAAGTGGCATAATGCATGACATGGCAAGGATGAGAGGGAGAGAGAACCTGAAGGAGAGGGTGAGAAGAGTGGGAGGGGAGGCAGTGAGTGCAGAGGCTAAAGCAGCAGAGCAAGCAGAAGACATTCTTCTCACTCTTCCTCCTCTCCTGGTGCAACCTGCAGCTCCCAAAGAACCTCTCTTCCATCAGCCCCTCCAGCCAACCCGGCCTCTCCATCATTCCACCACCACCTCCTCTGCTGTGTTCCTCAATTTTGATGATCCAATTTGACGGCGATGACAGCGAAGACGACCACAATTTCTAGCACTTCCAGAGAAACGGAGAGAGAGAGAGAGAGAGAGAGAGAGAGAGAGAGAGAGAGAGAGAGAGATTTTGGTGTGCAGTAGTTTGACTATGCACTTCGGCGTTTTTATGGCGGGAAGAGAGCCCAAGCCCACCTATCTCATGATTCGGGTGAATTACACTTTGGCCATAACAAACCAATTACAATTATTTATCAAGACATTGGTTATTGTCTCAATGAATCAAGTAATACATAAGCAGAAACCTAGAGTGGCCTCCCATTATATGGAAATTGCTTACGTTAGCGGTGTCGCGAATTAGTTTATGATTTGTTTGTTAACTACAGGTCAATGTCATTACATTGATATGCTTATAATTTTGCCATTTATTATGTCAAAAACAAGTTTTTTCCCCCTTTTGTGGAGGTAACTTTTATTGCTCCACAAAATAGATAACATGGGATAGCTACTCCTCTTAAAAGGTGATTCATAACACTCAAGCACTTTGAGGGACATCACCACTTTATGTTTGATGTGAATTGGCAGCTCAGCTCAAGAAGAGATATTTGAAATCTTGATGACAAGACCGGCGATCATTGCAAGGATGTCAACGACAAGATTCACCAGACTGCAGTGCCAGCTTATGAGATAGCATTGCTCTCAAAGACACTCGGAGCAGATATGAGATCATAACAAATATAGGATGATAATGTTTCTCTTGAAGATGACTGGTTGTGGCTTCTCTCGAGGATGAAGCCTGATGGACAAAAAAGAAAGGCCTTGGAACAACAAACGACGGTCTCAACACCAGAGTAAGAATAATGATGGAAAAGGTCAGCTTCCTTTATTTCTTTTTTATAAGATTGGCCGCGATAAGAAAGACAAAGCTATTTGGATCTCTTTCTTGAAGACTCTAATAGCATATAAGTTTTTTAGGATCAATATCACCTACTCTAAAAATTTAATTTTATTAACGAAGGTGCGAATAGTATTTGTATATTCTACTAGTTAAAGCCTTAGTCCCCATTCCACTTGACTTGAGGACATATACAATCGCGTATCATCCATACCACAAACCTCGAATTTCGAGAACCTGTAAGCTGTAACATGCCTGAAATGTCCTGTTCCTTCTGAACTTTCTCTAGTATCCTTCCCAAGTTCTCCTTTCCTTTTGTTTTCTAGTCAGGATTTGTGCTCGTACTTAATTCCTCGAATTCCTAGAAGAGGTGTTGCAGGGCATTGGCTGACTCGAACCCCCAGACTCTAGCATTTCGTTGTCCATTGCTCTTGAGAAGTGTGCTTTGTCATTGCTTATTCTCAAACCAATTTGCTGGTGTATTATATGAACCTTGGCGTTTCTCATGGATGCTCAAGTGCTTCATTGTGGGATGGGCTATTATTCCTGTTCTTCACAAAATTTAAGGAAAGGCGACAAGAAAAACTGGAAGAATTGCCAGCTGCCACAGAGAATTTTCGTTCTCAAAAGCTTCTTGTCAGAGTAAGTGTGAAAAAGGCCCGTATTAGTAATCAACTTCCATGACCCTTCTGTAAAGACCCAGATATTATAAGGTAAAATTGTGCCAAATATCATGCGCAAAAAAGGCTTCGAAGTTGGTGATGATCATCAAATGAACTCAACACTAACACCGACTTCAGCCAGCTGAAAGTTGCTTCCTCACTAATGGTTGATTGTAAATTCGTTTACATAGTTTCTACAGGCAACACCTACAAAGAAAGCACCATAACCTAAATGGACCCCAGGATTATCTACACCCCCTTTGCCAAACAAGTATTAACAAGCAGCTCATGATTGGGGTTCTTCCCACTCTCAGGATCCACATTACATTGGTCCTGCATGATAACATGGTAAGCAACCTCATAGCCTTTTAAAAATTCAAACAATGGCTTGCTTGATTTACGTACCTCATAAATCATCTGGAGCATCAAAACAAACAGAAAGAGCTTGTGACGTGAAACGCTGATGGCCCTGCAAGCATAACATGACCATCGTTAACCAACCACAGACATCACTGGGAATTCACTAATCGGCATCTAAAAGAATTACTACTTTCCATTGATCGAAGTTGTGAAATTGATAAGTAGAATGCACAGAAACAATGGGGCTTTTACTACTAGAACTGAAATTCTCACTGTCGAAACACCCTACCGAGAAGCAGTCGCTAAGCATGAAATAATATAACTAGCCTCGATCACTCGCTTAACCAAAGCACTTGTGAGAAAGGTCGAAGACACCATCAACTAAACAATGCTCCATAACGGTCCTTCCATGGCATGTTCTTTGCTGTGGTAATCGATGCAATTTATAGCTACCTTGTTTAGCTGTCTCTGCAAATAAATTAAGAAATAAAACACTATCAATTGTGAGTTACAATGAGGATCCAATATACTCAACCAAAGGATAACACCTGTGATGTGATATACCATTCACTGCACAAAGCGCTGAGCACCAACATAGCCATCAAGAGCTGGAGCTCTTGAATTCAGTTTTCCTATAAAGATATAAATTAACACCCAAACTGCAAAAATAGCAAAGATTTCCACAAAATGAGTTGTACTAGGTTGGATGATACCATCACAGCACTGTTGTTGCTATTCAGTTACTCCATACAATCCCTTGCACGCTTTCTTGAGCATCATAGCATTCAAGTGCTGGTGCTTCTAAACTTGATGGTCCCTAAAAAGAGCACAAAACACATATTGTCAAGCTTCACGTGTATAGCTGACCCAGTAAAACATATAGTTAGCTGTGCCACAGCCAACTATTTGATGCCAGCTATTATTTGTCCCATTAGCAAAGAACTTTGTTTCTCTTTGTTCCGAGAAGTTACATGATTAGGCCCTTTCAAAAGCACTTTTCCCTTAAAAGTACCAACAAACAAAAGAAAAGTTACATAAAAGAACGTTATGGCCATGTAATTAATCAAACCTCTCCCTCTTTTGCTGAGCTATATTTCTTATCTTTCTTGGATGTTCGGTTGCCTTTGTTCACAACTTCAAGCTCCTGAAGACCATGAGGTGGAGAATTGGAATCCGTTGACTGAGCTGAATCATTTATGCTCTCGCATTTTCTTAAAGCTTTTTCAAGTGCCGCAGATGCAATAGCATAACTCTCTTGAGATAAAGATCCTTCATCACCTAACTTAAATGCTTGCTGACACAAATCATTGTAGCGGTCATTCCTGGACAGAATAATAGATGAGCCCCGTGTCGACAACGCTATACTCTTTGCATCCTTTGTCCAACGCCGCAGTACATATTGGGATGGGATACTATGCACACCAGATATTTGCAGAACAATCATCGCATGTCTACACAGAAAACCATTCAATTCAAATGAGCGGCACGAGCAAGAAATGTCCAATGTTCTTTCACTTAGAACTACAATAAGATCTCGGTTCTCCTCAAAATCTTGAACCTTGAAGCTTCTGATGTCTCCATCTTCACTTTCTTTCCTGGGATGACAAGCGACAACTCCTAAAACCTCAACCTGAAACTTTTTGAACAGTGCATGTGTATATGTAGCTGCCATTTGCTTCCCAAAAGGTGATGGGGACTTCAATACTGGCTCCTTATGCCAAGTTTCAAAGTCTGCTTTTGCTTCCTCTTCATACTTCTCTTGCAAAATAGTTTTGTATTGCTCCAAGAACTCTTTGAAGGTAGTTTTCCGTTGCACATGCTTGTCAAGGAAAGAAATTGTACTATCTGACCGTTGCAATGTTGACATTCCTGCCAAAAAGATGCCTTTCATGTATGTCGGGGCCCACTGGTGACGATCTTCATATGCTGAAAGGAGCCATGAATTACCTCCTAGGTTGAATCTATCAACCATTTTTCTCCATCTCTTCTCAAACTGTTCAGCTGTACATGACTCGGAAATGCATTTGTTGAATTTCTTCATAAAATTTCCATCTTGCTTAATCGTGCAACTGACCTTCTCTGGGACCTTACTTAAAATCTGCCATAAACAGAAACAGTGTTGAGATTCTGGTAAGACCTCAGCAATAGCTTCTTTCAGGGCTTTCTCTTGGTCAGTGAGTATGACTTGTGGAGCATGTCCACCCATTGCTCGACGCCATGCCTGCATCAGCCAAACATATGTTGATTTGGTCTCATCTGCCAGAAATGCACACCCAAGCAAGAAGGATTGACAGTGATGGTTCATGCCAATAAAAGGAGCAAATGGTAACCTGTATTCGCTTTTTATGTATGTAGTGTCAAAGAAGACAGTGTCGCCAAAATTTCCATAGTCAATCCTGCCTTTGGCATCAACCCAGAAAACATTTCTCAGACGCTGTTCTGGATTCAAGTCTACGGCGTAAAAGAAGTTTGGATTCTGGTCTTGGATGAACATAAAATGATTGAGCATAAGCTGAGTATCTCCTTCATCTAAGCGCAAATGCTGATCATTCTTTAGTTGCTTCGTAGAGCCACCTTTCTGGCTTTGAAGTTTCTTATACCCATCGGACTGTCTAGTCATTGAAACATACATCCTAGTTCCCGCATGGCTAGCATGCAGAGTATCCCCATGGCTGTCACCCTGATCTGAGTTTCCATGACACCTGAAAAAATATGCTTTATCTGGAAATATTTCATGATTATGCTCCGTTATTAAACTATGAATCACCCATCTTCCATCTTTCGTTCGTTTCACATGCATGCCAGCCTTACAATCGGTCTTTGACCCAGATTGATTAGTTCTACCTCGCTTTCTCTTGACAGGAATTGCCATGACGTCTGTAGTTGAAATTGGTTCTGCCATTGCATCCACTGCAGGCTCCCGCTTGTTACCATATCTAGTACATGCAAATTTTGCATCAATAAATTTGCCAGATATTCTTGAGCGTCGACTGGCTTTTATTAAGGCGGTAAAGCCCGCTGACTTTGCATACTCTCTATAAAAGGAGAAAGCCTCTTCCTTGGATTCAAACTCCATGCCATCATGGGGCTCTGTATTTGTTGAAGAATTTCCTTTGACATCCTCTGTGGCATAATTTTTTTGCCTATCGTCTGATGACTTTCTGCCCCAATTTGGGCCATCTTTCTCCCTGTTGACTTCAGAAACCACTGAAGGATTTATTACATGGCCATCTCCAACATACCTTTCATCACCGCAGTGAATGGTATCGCCATTTGTGTTTAACAATGTAGGTTCCTTTTGGCGTTCTCCTGAAAACTGTTCCAGATCTATCCCCATGCAGAAGCTACTTCTCCCTTGAAGAACTCTTTTCGAGAATACAACTGCAACTGTTAAAGGAAGTAGGAACGTTGAACTTTTGGCCAAAAAAACAACTTCCAAACTACCAAATTGTCCAGAGATGAAAAGGCCGAATTTGCATCAGTATTTGACTAAAGAAATCCTAATCGATTCATCCAGAAGAGTAGCTAGATATTGGAAAAGGGAGTGAGTACATATCACTACATCAGATTCACAAACAAATGTAAACAACATCTTATATCACAAACTATGGCAGATAGACAATGGACAGTCTAGGGGTAGTATCTAATTTGACTATAAAATTCAGGGACGTTACTAAAGATTATAGTTTTGCTTGGAGTTACACCAATAATCCCTCTTCCTACCCAGTCCACCAACGTTGAGTCATCAGCCTCTTTCTTGACATCAATGGGTGTCCGGGGCTCTTTGAGCACCCGACTAATCTCTATAGGGTGTTACAATCCCCCGTCCCACACGGACCACATAATAACTGGCGACACATGGGTCTGCGCTTCTAGGGGAGGTCACAAAAGAATGCACAAGCATGGTAATTTAAAACTAAGCCTTAGGCGAGCATGGCGACCATGCTTACCAGTCAAAGGTTGTGTCATGTCATAAGTTGAAAAGCTTGCGGGGAGGAGAAATTAACCCAACACATTGTGATTCCATGCCCCACCCACATGCCTTTTTCATCATGCTTAGAATGGTCCAGTACATTTCGTTTTTGGGTAACTTTCAACTTATGATGCTGCACCACATCTCATAATGGGATGTTTATCCTGACTGAATATATTGAAACATACAGTTTTCAATCTACTTGAATTTGACAAAGAAGGCACAAAAAAGTCAATTGAGCGCATAACAACATGGCACTAGAGCAATCTTCAGAAATGCAAGGGATGTCCCCAATCCAGCAAAACCTCGACTTTGTGAAACATTGATTGTGAAAGAATCCGCGAGAGGTAGAGGCAAAAAGAACTGATTTTTTTTACACAATGACTCAATAACACTGATAGAACTTCCAACTCGATCAGTACTTCGTTCCATTCTCTCGTCTTCCCAACTTTGCCAGCTTTAGACTACAATACGTGCCTCGGGCTTTGGCATTCATAACCAGAAGACTGGCGTACTTCTGCGCCGACAAAGAATCGGATGACCATAAGCAACAAACACGTAGTGATCGCAAATTCGATTACTGAAGAGCAATCAGCTACTCGCAAGGACTGGGAAAGGGCCATCCAAGCCCTGAACCCAGCTCTCCAGACTTCATATGATCAGTTCCACAGTTCAAACACAACTCGGCAGAGAAATAAAGAGCAATTCATCACGGAAACAGAAAAGAAAGGCATACAAGTTCACAAATTGAGCCGCTGTTCGGGAGGGAATCGAACGCCCGCCGGAGCTTCTCTCGGCTAAATGCCGAAATGAAAGCAAAGTTTCGTCTTCAATTCTCCGGGAACTTTCGCTCGAACCGGGCAAGAATCGCCGATGGTGAAGTAAAACATTCGGAAATGAATTTCGTCAAGACAAAAACAGCAGAACACACAGGTAGCCATTTGGGCTTAGATAGGCTCTTTCGGCCCAGAAAGAAAGCAGTCTGCCATCATTGAATTGCGCAAAAACGGAGTTGTTGAGGCCCAGATTTTGGCCCATCACTCTCCTCTTCGAAGAACTCGATTACTTTTTGGTGGATTCTCACATGAGAACGAGACCTTCTCACATGTACTCCTTTTTTTTCCCCCCTCTCTAATTGATTATAAGTAGTAGTCACACCCAAAAAAATTTGATTATAAGTAGAATAATCGCCGGGTACATAAAGAGATTTGTTGGTCCAGACCGTCGGTGCGAAAAAATATGTGCACCAGTGATTTTATATACCGTTAAAAAAATAATCATAATTCTCAATTTAAGGGATATACCAAAATCCACGGCATGTCGATTTTAGTTTTCAACGACTAACTTGAGCCTTTTTTTTTTTCTGCGAGTGCAACCTAAGAAAGGTCGAACCCGTCTTGTTCATGAATGAAAATGTGAGTTGTTTTGTGTACGTGGGCATTGGGCTTTGTCCTTTAGGTTGGGAAGGGGATTCTCTTGTGCTTTAACGAAGAATTTTCATGGGGTCGAAAATACCTAAACGACCCAAGACGAATTCATTAGTGTTTAGACGAAAGTGGGATGATTTTTTTTTTTTTTATAAAAAGGGCACGAAAAGAATCCTAGATTTGTATGTAATTCCTGGCAATGCTTATTAAGCCTACCCATACCTGTCCATGTCCAAGTCTGGGCCAGGCTCGACTCGGGAAATGAAGACCGTCTAATGATCCCCCATGACGAGAGTGTCCAGCTCAGGTCAACGCCCCTTTTGACATACGCAACCTTAGTGCGTCTCTCTCAAGAGCCTGCTGCGGGTCTTGATTACACCTAGTAAAAGTAAAACGATATCCCAAATCCAAGAACGTAAAATCCCTTAAGTGGGATGATTTTTTATTTTTATTTTTAAAAGGCATGAAAATAATCTGGGATTTGTATCTAATTCATGGCAATGTTTATGAAGCCTATCCATGTCCGAGGCCCAACCCGACTAGGGAAGTGAAGACCGCCCGATGATCAAAGGTGACGCCAGCGTCCACTCCAGGTCAACGCCATTTTAGCACGCGCGACCGTAGCGCGTCCCCCGCAAGAGCCTGCGGTCAGACTTTTTACGGTAAAAAGATATCCAAGAAAATAAAATCCCGATTTCGGTGCCCAAAAAATAATTTTGCTAATTCTGCTTGTAGCACTAATAAATAACAATTAAATAATGAGAAGTAAAGAGGGTAAAAATACAGAGCACGACCCTGTTTTGAATAGTGAGAGAGAGAAGAAAAGACATATGCAACTCAAGAAAATAAAGAGCAAAGAAAGGAGAGAGAAATTGGGAAGAGGAAGGCTGAAGAGAGCTTTCCATTACCAGTCTCACTCTGCAACACCGCCCCTCTTCTCTTGAATTGGAGTTTGGGATGACGGGATCAGTCCGCCAGATGGCTCGGTTCCTCTCCGGTAATTCTTGATTTCCAATCCGATTCCTCCTCCCGTTGACTAAGTTTGAATTTTTAAGCTGCTTTTGAGCTCGATCTGTTGTTCGCTTTGCTGGGTCCTGGGCCAGTGTGGTTGCGGAATTCTCGGGTTGCTATTGTGTGTGTGGATTGATGTTTTAGACCTCCGCTTACGAAGGTTGCGCGCCCGATTGTCATTTCTCGTTGTTGAGTGAGCTGTGATGGGTGATGTCGAGTCAAATCCTTTTCGATTTGGAGGATCGTCTCGCGGGGTTTAGTTTTTGGTTTACAGTTCCTTTGTTTAGTGGCGATTGACTTTGGATGATGAACTGTTGGGCTTTTTACCGAGACTTTTTAGTGTGATCAGTCGTGAAATTTACCCTTTTGTCTGTATTTGAAATTCTTGTTGTACGTCTTTTGGTTCGACCCATGTCAGATAATTCCGCGATCCATGATCTTTGGCTTGATGTTGCGGTTCTTCTCTGAAACTTGGTCCGTAATATTAGTTGTATAAGGTGTCCTTTTGTTTTGGTTGGATCTGACACTTCATGATCTCGTGCCTTGGAAAATGATAATTCGAATTAGAGGCTCACTGGAATGAACTACCTGTTTGAGGTGGCTCGTCCCCGAACCAGTTATAGAAGATGTACGCTACGAAGGATGAGTTTATGATTGTCAATTGAATATTTTGATATAGGCCTGTCGTTATCTTTTAGAACTTGCTTCGGAGTAGCAGCTGTTTTGTTTATTTTGCACCATCATTTGAAGATGCGATAAACCATTTAAGGAGCTTTTTGTCTTTATGGGATTAGTAAACACTTTGCTTTCTCGAGTTTATTTTCTTTTTCTTTTTCGAACTAAAAACTGAAATGGTTATTCTCCATTGGATCTCAAGATTTAGCGCAAGCTTCAGTACCTCGTGAAATTCCATTAAACCGTGGCGTGAGAAGTAGGCTGTCTAAAGTATGCATTGCACTTAGCTGGATCTGAAATTCTTCTCTATATGTGCTATAGATATGAATGTCAGGAGTCTGGCTTTCGATACTCCCCCAGTAAAGTTGAGTTGAATGGACAGAAATTTCGAAAGAGGGGCGATGAACCAACAGAAGGGCCACGAACAGTTTCGATATGCTAATATCGATCCTCGAAATCCAGGGCTCGGTTCCACCAATCAGAGTTTCTTCCATGATCCATCGAGTACTATCAACACGAATATGCGACCTCCAGATTACAACATGTCTGCTGGAGCCAGACCAGTTCTGAACTATTCAATTCAGACTGGTGAGGAGTTTGCGCTCGAATTTATGCTCAACCCCAGGCAACAGCTCATTCCACCAGCTCAAAGGGATCCTAGTAGCACATCAAACTATATGGATTTAAAGAGCATCCTTGGCATTCCTCATACAGGTTCAGAAAGTGGATCAGACATTTCTGTGATAAATTCGGTCGAAAAAGGCTTTGTTTCTGAATTTGAAAGAAAGAGCTCTTTGGCTAATGAAGAGAGAAATTACCATGAGTCCTTGCGGTCCGTACCAAGATCCACCTCGCGAGGTAGTAGCAGTAGACTCATTGATAATTCCCTTTCGGGATCTGGTGATCGCACATCAGCGCGAGTGAAGTTCCTCTGCAGCTTTGGTGGTACAATTTTGCCCCGCCCAAGTGATGGAAAGCTGCGGTATGTTGGCGGTGAGACTCGAATTATTCGGATAAGCAAGGATATTTCTTGGCAGGAACTTACACAGAAAACTTTGGCAATTCATGACCAACCTCACACTATTAAGTATCAACTTCCGGGTGAGGAACTTGATGCGCTGGTTTCTGTATCTTGCGACGAGGATCTTCAGAACATGATGGAGGAATGTAATGTATTGGAGGACAGAGGGACTCAGAAACCTAGGATGTTCCTTTTCTCTGATACTGATCTAGAGGATGATCAGTTTGGCATCAGAAGTATTGATCGGGATTCCGAGGTCCAATATGTGGTTGCAGTGAATGGCATGGATTCAGGTTCAAGAAGGAATTCAATTGCTCTAGCAAGTGCCTCTGGCAATAACCTGGACGAGTTAGTAAATCTAAATCTTGAAACAGAAGCTGGTAGATTAGCTGGGGCTACGACCGATCCTTTCAGAGGAGAGGCACCTACATCCAGTGTTCAGTCTTCTCAAGTGGTGCCAACAAGCTCCGCTAGCAATTATGAGTCTAATTTACACTCTTACCAGCGACAGAGAGTTAATCATGGAGAAGCTAGCCAACATGCTTTACCTGCTCCTCACCGTGCGGAGAGTTTCTCGGATTTGGAAGGAAAGGGTACTATTTCTTCCTCTGTCCAGTTCTTAAATGGCCAAGGATCTCCTTCTAATTTTGTGCATCATGTGGATAATGTAAATGCGATTCCTCCCAATGTAAATCCAGTGGCAACAGGAGGTTTGAATGAAGAGTATTTAGTCAGTGGTCAGCACACACAGGATATAGAAGCACCTATAAGGGACACCAAATTGAAAAGAGACAGCTCAGTGAAGAAAACAAATGGACCCGATAAAGTTCAGCCCCTAGAGAAGGAAAATAAATTTGAGGAGTTGAAAATGAAGAGAGAGGGCTCTATGCAGAAGATAGACGAGATTCAGAATGAAAACATTGCTTCTTCTAAACTGAATGAAGTCCCCGTCACAAGCTACACCCACCGGGAAGACACGTCTGGTGCTAAACTGGCCCCTGAGCTAAAGAGTCCTCTGCCCAAGGCAGTAAGCAAGAGGCCTCAGGAAACTGTACAGAGATCTGTGGACCCTGAAGATGCGAGGGAAGGGAAGAAGAATCATGAGGATGACCCCTTCTATACATCAGGTGGAGCGTTCATGGGTAATGGTGGGTCTGAGGCTGATCCAACAGAGTTGGGCTACCTAGAGCCACCTTCGATGCCCCAGCGAGTATTTCATTCTGAACGAATCCCAAGGGAGCAGGCAGAGTTGAGCCGTTTGTCAAAATCTGATGATTCTTTTGGATCTCAGTTTCTGATTACTCAAGGGCGGTCTGATTACACTCAGTCAGCCTCAGAGGTAATTGAGAAGCCACATGATGGAGATACGGCTTCTCAGAGCGAGCACTTTGTCTCATATGATAAAGTAGCATATAAAAATCCACAGAACATCCATGATGGAGCTAAGCAACTTCAAAGGCATGTAGAATCTGCTTCTTCAGACAATTTCAAATTGGACAGGCGTACTGCTGAAGAGGTGCTTGAACCAATGCCACGAAAAACTGAATCAAGACCTCTAAATTCTGCAGAGGACCACGGAATGACCCAGGATAAAGAAATGATTGCCGGGGCTAAAGACGCAACTGGTCCTCAACATCAAACATCAGGTCGAGTAACTCCTGGTTTGCACGCTGACAATTCATCCTTGAGGGCATCTGAGTATCTTTGGGATGAAGTAACACCAAACAAGACCAGCGGGAAAACAACAAAGGGTCATGCACAGCCTTTGACGCAGACTGTTGAGCCTTCAGTTAGCGTTAGCAACCCAGAGCATGGAGACATATTAATTGATATTAATGACCGTTTTCCTCGAGATTTCCTGTCTGACTTATTCTCAGTGGCAAGGCGCTCTGAGAATCTCTCTGATGTTAATCCTCTGCACAGTGATGGAGCTGGATTGAGTTTGAACATGGAAAATCATGAGCCAAAGCATTGGTCTTACTTCCGAAACTTGGCTCAAGACGAGTTCGGTAGGAAGGATGTTTCTCTTATGGACCAGGATCACCTTGGCTTCTCAGCTCCACTTGCAGAAATTGAAGGTAGAGCTCCTATTGACTACAGCTATCCACCTGTAAAAGCTGATGGAGTCCATGTGGGTCTTATGGAGCCCAGGCTTAGTTTCGAGGAGGATATTGCCCAAGCATCATCTGGCATCATTGGTCCAAGTGTGAGGAATGTGCATCCAGAGTACAGCACTTCCCAGCCCAAGGGGACTGAAAGTATGTTGGATGTAGTTCACCCTACAATACCAGAAATGGAATATGAGGTATATAGAGATTAAGATTCATAAACTCAGCCACCCAAAGGCTGCTTGTGAATGTCTTACCGTAAATGTGATGATACTTTTTTTTTTTTGTGGATTTTCAGGATGAAAAATCGGAAGTTCCTAATATTGGTCAATCTATTGCCGATCTTTCTCTGGGTGACGTGGATATCAGTAGCCTGCAGGTATGATGCTTTTCTTTCATTCTTTGATGAGATGCAGTGTGGGAAATATCTCATTCTCCACTTATGGTTTTAACAGTAATGCGTCTCTTATAAAATATCTTAGGGAATTTTTCTCAGGTCGGACTTGCTGGTTCCACCTGTTGCACTGGGAATTAGCTCCAGTCTTGTTGTTTCTTTGTTGATCAACCTTTGCAAGTTGTGCTTCATTGCTGGTTTGAGCGTAAGCTCGCCGGCCGCACGGAACCTCGATTATCAAAAAAAAAAAAAAAACCTTTGCAAGTCCATAACTAGATTCCATCCGGTTTGGTCCAGTCGAACTGATCAGTTCCTCATAGATGATTGTAGAAGCAATATCCAAATTCCAAATCTGTCCCCTATAGAACCTTCATGAAGTAATATAAGTTCTTAGGAAGATCAAAGAAGAGCAACTTCTTCCTCCGTCGGGCTTGGGCATTGGTGGACGTTTTTTATTCTTCACTTGGTCCTTAATAGTGTTTCCAAAGTCAAGTACTAACCAGTTAGGCCTATAATATTGCCTTTCTTATATTAAGATGAGTCTGTCAATAGTTAGATGGCAGTATATAAAATTAAGCCAGTTCACTCGGATCGTAGCTTGAAATGTTAAGGTAGAGAAATCACCTATTTATGGGAAAAGACAAAGGAAAGGGAAAAGAATGGCACATGACATGGAGCAGGGATTCAACCCCGGCCATCCCAGGAAGTTGAGGGGATTTTTACCAATTAGACATAGCATTCCTCATTTAATAAGTGCACGTTATTTTGTTTTGGAGAAACAACTGATCTCTCTTAACTGATTTGTCAAACGAGGGAGCTCAGCTTGCTTGCCTCATGCGATGTGCTGTACTCAACTTCTGTTCCAGCTACCCGATATTCTAAATTTAGATTTACAAGTATCTTATGATGTCATCAAAAACTGAACCCACAGTTTAGACCAAGTTTTTTCAGTTGAACTGATTGAATGAACCACAGAATACCTCATTGGTTTTACTTCTGATCTTTTTTAGTATTGGCTGCTGAGTGACATCTTTGCAGTTCAGTTCGTAATTACAATTGCTTTTTTTTTTGGCCAGTAGATAAGAAACTATGGCTGCTTTGGTAATTAAAGGGACAATGGAGATTGCTTTTCTGACATTTCATTTCAGTCTGAAGTAGTATGAATGTTCAGTTTCAACGGTTGTTTTTATCCTAATGCAGGCAAATCTGTTATTTGATATATTGTTTGCTAATCCTGCTATGATAACGGGATCGAATCCAATTCTGTCAGAATACTGTAGAAGGAAAATGGCTGTTTTACATGCAAACCAAACTAACCTTTTCTTGCTATTGCAAATGTTCATCTGTTGAGGGATCAGTTTTTGCTTATCTTCTGCACACAAATTGAATCTATGTGAATATTACCTTCAATATGCTCCTGAAGGTGTGAAAGTTGAATGCTGGTGGGGAAGTATTTAGGTGCTGAAATAGAGTATCCACATATCTTGAAGTTCAATGAGATGACTATGAAATGAGTAGACGTTAAATTCAGTTCTGGTGCCAATGTAATATCTCACATCTTAGTCTTCTAGTTTATCACTATTAGCAACACTATGGTATAATTTGTTACGGTAGTGCGACAGCATATCGTTATTGTTAAGCAAATTACTAGCTGGCAGTTTAGACATCTATAGTGCATATTCCTGCATGAGCAACTAATTTGATAGATGTTCACAGTCTCAAAAGTTTCCAAATGATTGACTGTTTTTGTTATCTGAGACCATATTCTTTCTTCAAACAGAAAGAAAACCCCAGGGTTTGTCAATGTTATTGATATTCTTATTTCATGATGCATCAGATTATTAAGAATGAAGATCTGGAAGAACTGAAAGAATTGGGTTCTGGCACATTTGGGACCGTTTACCATGGAAAATGGCGTGGAACAGATGTTGCAATAAAGCGCATTAAAAAAAGCTGTTTCACTGGTCGTTCATCGGAGCAGGAGAGATTGGTGAGCATTCTCTTGCTTATTAGTCTGTTCTTAACAGCTACACTTTCTCGCCTGTGATTTTTATGCCCTTAATACGGTATAACAGGACATCTTGTTTGGACTTCTAGATTCAAATTAATGATGTCTTTTAATTCTTTTAGACAGTTGAGTTCTGGAGGGAAGCTGACATTCTCTCAAAGCTTCATCATCCCAACGTGGTAGCATTTTACGGTGTTGTTCAGGATGGTCCAGGAGGAACAATGGCTACAGTGACCGAATACATGGTTAATGGTTCTCTGAGACATGTTTTGCTCTGTAAGGATAGGTAATCCACAATGATAAGGTTTTCTGCACTGTCACACTGATCAGAGGGAGATTTTGTCCTTTAACATTCTTCTCCATGTTTTGTGAACACAGGCATCTTGATCGTCGTAAGAGGATTATCATTGCTATGGATGCAGCATTTGGAATGGAATATTTGCACTCAAAGAATATTGTGCATTTTGATCTGAAATGCGATAACCTGCTTGTCAACCTGAAAGATTCAGTGCGTCCGATTTGCAAGGTGATTAAATATTTGCACTCAAAGAATATTCATGAGGTTCTTTTAGTTTGAGGAAAGAGGTTTATATCAGTCGGCTGCCTTAACTTGTGCAGGTTGGTGATTTTGGCTTGTCAAAAATCAAAAGGAATACCTTGGTTACTGGTGGCGTCCGGGGAACCCTTCCATGGATGGCACCTGAGTTGTTAAATGGTAGCAGCAACAGGGTCTCTGAGAAGGTATGGGTGCAAATATTTCTGCCGCTTATCAATCTGACTTTGTCCAGCAAATTGTCTACTTTACCTAACAAAAAGGATATTTGGGCTATGCACATTGTGCTTTCTAGTATTTATGTTTATGAGGAACTTAATGTAGGATGGCTAGTCCCACAGCAGAGGAAACATCTTTGGGCTTCACACCCAAAGGTCTGAAGCATCACACCTAGGTTTCTTAATCATCATAACAAAGAGAAGAATTGCTTCATGAGATCCCACAGCAAATACTTGCAAAATACTATAATTCGTCACATGAAAAGAAAGAATAACTACCCTATATGAAACATAATATCCTACTTAAAAACACCGGACTTATTAGAATCCTATAATACTCATGTCTGAGTTGATTACTTTACTTCTTAAACTTGAAGAAGAATCTCCATTTTAAGGGCTCTTATTTGAGTTGTAAAGTCCATCTTCACCAAAACTTGGTAGAAACGTCAATTATCTCAACAAATATAAGCTTGCACGATTTTGTTGGCTGCCTCTGACCTTCTCTACTGAATAAGTTTGAATAAGTTTCCTACTGTTTATTTGCTTTCAAAGTCTCATGGCTGAGATGTGTCACTTTTATTTTTCGCGATGTTTATCTTTCTTTGTTTTCAATCATGGACAGGTTGATGTCTTCTCCTTTGGCATTGTCCTTTGGGAGATTCTCACTGGCGAGGAGCCTTATGCCAACATGCATTATGGAGCCATTATAGGTATGTGGAAGGGGAATATGTATAGCTTGCATTGGACTTTTTATAGATAGTTTACTGGCTAATGTGTATTGGCTTAGCTCTGAAGATCACTTCTAAATTGATTGGAGTGCCTTGCATGGGTTGAGAATGGTGGTCCTCTGTGTAACTTTTGTGTTGGTGTAGGAGATTCCCATTATAATAAGTTTCACTTTCTGTAGGCCTTTTTTGCCGAGAATGCTTAATTCTTCGTGACGACACATCTCACTATGACTTCATATTTTGTAGTTTGATGAGCTCTCTGGTATTTGCAGGTGGAATAGTAAATAACACACTGAGGCCCCCAGTGCCAAACTCTTGTGATCCTGAGTGGAAATTGCTAATGGAGCAGTGTTGGGCTCCGGATCCTATAGCCCGTCCGTCCTTCACAGAAATTGCCCGACGCCTACGTGTTATGTCCACAGGATCCCAAGCCAAACCACCTACAAACCAGGCCTCCAGGTGATGGATCTCAAAGATTGACAAGCCCACCCTTGCTTCTTTTTTGTTGTTACCATTATTAATCAACATTTGTAATGCCACGAGCTGTTTATAGTGGGGATTCTACAGAGAAGTGTGTATTGTACGGAAAGCAGAGATGGCCTCTGTTCAAAATGCCTAGACTCTCTTAGGTATTAAAGGTGTGTGCATGGTGTGAATGTGTAATTAGACTACGGGGAAACCATTCTCTGTACAACTATTATTTGTGTTTATAGTAAGTACAGTTGTCAATAAAACTATACCCATTTTGCTTTTAACCTTCTCGGTTTCTGTCCATGGTTACTACAACCATGATGCTTCACTTTCATTGCAAGTTTTTATTGAAGGCAATGGTATTGCTAGTCAGACCATATATATATATATATATCACCATCTCAATCAGCATGGATAGTGCATTTGCAAAATGCATCTATGAGTTTTCGTTCCATGCATTTTCATGAGCTTTTTTACGAAAAAAGGTTAAAAAATTTACATTTTTACCGATTTAGGTGTTCGTGACAAAAATTTACTAAAATAGGGCTCGTTCGTCTATGGAGAAGCCGAACTAGAGGGGTGTCCCCCTCCTCCCTCTCTAGTTTGGCACTTGCCAAACGGGAGAGGACCCCTACCTATTTTATCACCGTCCCCCTCTCCTTTTTCCACGGCCCCCCTCTTCCCTTCTTTTTTTTTTACGCGCGGTACATTTCCTCTTTTCACGCATTTGACGCAAAAAAGCTACCGAACATATGAAGCAGAGATTCGTCTCAACAGCGAAAAAATTTATCATATAAGAGATAGAGCAGAGTCTGAAGAAACTCTGAGGGAGGCGAAACAAAGAATGTATCGAGAGAAAACAGAGAGAATGGAATGAGAATTTTTAGAGGTTGTTCGTCGATTTCCGGCGTATCCATATTTGCGGTTACTAATTTTGTCAATATTTCCTCACCATTCGTCGATTTCTAGCATGTTCATATTCACGGTCACTAATTTCGTCAATATTTCCTTATCATCGATCTAGGTAATATTTCACTTTATGATTTGTTTTATTTTGCCATTTGCGTTTTTTGTTTTGTTGCATGTAATATTATTTTTTTGCAGACAGTAGAGAAGTTAGAAAAGTCAAAGTATCATTTTCTCCAACTCAACACACGCTCGCTTTTTGAGCTAAGGTAATGCCTATATCCTTGTTAGAACGTGCTATTTTAGTACCATGCAATAATTGTTGTACTGTTGTATTGTGATATTTTATATGTTGTTTAGTCCGAAAAATGTCTTTTTTTTGTGCTACATATATGTCTATTTTGCATAGAGAAATAGCTTATTTTTGCGCTACATATATGTCTATTTTGCACAGAGAAATAGCTTAATTTTGCGCTACTCATATCTCTATTTTGCATGTCGATACATGTCTCATGAAATATTTGTGTATATTAAACCTGTATTTCATAATGAAATTTGAAATTTTAGAGGTCTAATTGGATATGATTTTCAAAATATTGAAATAATGACTAAATCTACAAGAACAATGAAAAAATTTGTGGGAAACCCTTAATAGATGTAGACCGTAGGAACTGGTAATTAGATCAGATAATGTAGATTTGATCTTTGGTTAAATATGAGCCGTTGATTTTAGTTGCCTAATATAATGAACATGACCATATAATTAGTTTATAATAATAAAAAAAACTCCCAAAGAATATAAAATTTTGAAAAAAAAATTGAGAAAATATAATTAAAAATAATAATAATATTCCTAAAATTATGTTATTTTAGTCTCAATTGAAAGCCGAGTGGGTTTTGGTCGGCTCTTTCAATTTATGAGTTGGGTTGAACTGACTCGGTCAGAAAACAAAAAGCAAAAAGAGGAAAAAAATTAGGAAATAATAATAATAATAATAATAATAATAATAATAATAATAATAATAATAAATGGAGAGGCACCGTTATTTGGGTCAAACCTTGGACTCGGCTTGATTAATAAAAAATTTAAATTGAAAATTTAGAAAAAAAAAATAAACCGGACAATCAGGAAAAAATGAACAAAATCATAAAAAAATTTCTAAAAAGTTTGAGAAAATTTCATGACTTTTCGTAAAAAAAAGTTTAGAAGAATGTAAAAAATTAGGATTTATGTTATTATTTTTCATTCATTTCATTGTAAATGACGATTGTACCCATAATGGCTAAAGTATCTCAGAAACATTATGCGATATTTATGAAATTTATCAGTTTCATTTACAGACATGACACATAGAAAGTATATTTGGCCGGGACTTGAGAATAATTCACTACTTACATAGCGGGCCGAACATAGATCGCAGGTCATTTGGGAGGCTGAGGTAAGTAATTAAAAAAGTTATCAGCTGAGCTATTATTTGTAACAGTTATATCATAATAAAATTATTAATAACAATTAGTGTAACATTTCATAGATAGATGATAATGAAGTTCTTCGGTGTCAACGAGATGAAGCAGTACTACACGAAGCTGAACTTGATCATCGCATAGAGCCATATGTTCGAGCTTCGGGATTTTACGAACTTTGGAAAATGAGATTCTGACAAGTTGATCACCATCTAATTACAGCTTTGGTTGAGTGATGGAGGCCCGAGACTCACACCTTCCATATACCAAAAGGTGAATGCACCATTACCCTGCAAGATATCGAGGTTCTTACAAGGCTTCCTATAAATGGAAATGCAATTACTTGCCCCACTAATAGAAATTAGGGCGATGTTTGTGAGAATCTTCTGGGCCACCGACCCCCACTCGGTCAAATACGTGATTCGATGGAGAAGATTACCTGGCTGATAGGAGTTTTTGATGGAATTCCAGACGATACAAATGAGGCTACGATAATGCAATATGTGAGAGCATTCATTCTGCAATTGGCTGGAGGCTCCATATTTTCTGATAAATCGGGTGCAAGGGTAAGTGTAATTTTTCTTCAATTATTAGAAAACCTCACGGATCGTACGCCGTATAGTTGGCTGGAGGCTCTATATTTTCTGATAAATCGGGTGCGAGGCTCAATGTAATTTTTCTTCTATTATTAGAGAATCTCACGGATCGTACGCTGTACTGTTGGGGTTCAGTAGCGCTTGCATGGTTGTATCGGGAGTTATGCAATGCCACCCATCCATCAGCGCAACAAATGAGTGGTGCCTTATATGTGTTGCAAATTTGGGCGTGGGATCGATTCAGTTGTATATCACAATCCATCAGAAGCAGTAATCCTTTTGAAGATGCGCCTCTTGATAGTCGGCTTGTGATATATATGTCTTTTTAGTTCGTGAATGACAAACTTTTTTCAGTCCATATAATATATGTAATTATTCTTTTTTTTTCACAATTACACTGTACAGATAATTTTGTGTAGCGTGTATAATAATATATCTAACTATTTTTTAAAAAATTTTTCAGCTGGTTTTAATCTCTACAGACAACTAGAGTGCCCACGCATACTTTGCCACATCAACGCTACCAATTCGATAGAATGACATTCAGCGATGTAAGTCATAATAAAAATTAATAAGTTCAATGTAATGTTAGCTTTTAAATTAATTCTTCATTTAATTTGATATGTTTCAATTTTTTTAATAGATTGTTTGGGAGCCTTACACTGATAGCATTCTCGAGGCTCTACCGGATTACTGTACGGAGGGAAAAGAAATTTGGACAACTCATGTCCCACTCATCTATTTTCACATAGTTAAGTGGCATTATCCGAACCGAGTGTTTCGTCAATTTGGCATGTAGCAACCAATACCGAATCCTCCGAATGATCATAAACCCTTTCATGCCATTAAATTAAGGCTAGTTTCAAAGAATTGGGTGGAAAAGCACATAGAGTGGATTCAAATGTGGAACAATCGTTCTAACTACATAGTTCGATTTGATACCTGCAACAAAGCCACTTCATTTCCATTCAGAATGCATGGAGTAGTACCGTGCATGCACACGACGATAGATTTCTTACATGAGAGGTGCAGCAGGTGCAGCGGTTAGTGCAAACACTTGCAATTTACTTCAAATATTTTTTTAGTCATATAAATTGTTAGCATTTAATAACTTGTATTGAGTTTGATTTCATGAATAGGCTGATGGCGCAGAATAAATTATATCATTATGCATATCTACTTCTTGAGATCGGGATCGAGATTGGGATCACATGCGGGAGATCGTACAGCAGATAAGCAGGATAGCTATAGCAATGCTACATGCATTCATTGAAGAGAGACGGTTATTAACGATTCCACGATCCCAATCAGCATCTACCACAACACATATTAGATCGCATGAAGATAACCCACCTCAGACTAGTCAATCAATCCGGAGTACTAGTAGAGTTCTTCAAGATACATATGTCGTCCCTTATCCTGTGGTCTATAATATGGCAGATTTTACTCCTGGATTCAATCCCGGGTTCGGCCAGACAAATTTTACTTCGAGGTTCGGCCAATTCACTAGCCTATTTCATGGGGGATTCCGTCTCCCCACTCCTCTAATTTCTCCGATGGCTAAAGGATTTGATCTCCCTCCTTTTTCCCAATATGCTTTTACTCCATATGTATCATTTGAGCATGAAATGCTTGCTCAATTTGATAATGCATCACAATCACGGTTATCAGAAGAGGATATTCCTTTGTCATCTATACAACCCACGTAAGCGAAATCTTGTCGTCGGTACAATACTAGACCTGCCGAATACCGGAGATAACCTACTTGCGGAACAGAAGGTCACGTGGGGGGACGACATCATTATTGAATGTAATTAGGGTTGACGAAAATTATGTATTATTATAAATTTGATGTATATTTTTTACATCATAAATATGATATTGCTATGTGTTGATACTTGATTTTTAAGAAAATTAATAAAAAAATCTATAATAAAAATCCTATAAAATTGAAAAATTATATTTGGAAGCTTTAGCGAAGCCTGAGGATCCAATTTGGAAGAAAAGTAATTTTTGAAAATTTTCGTAATTTTTAATATTATTTTCCATATTAAGAAAATATTCGAAAATAAAAAAATAGATTTCGTGGCCTAAAAAATACGAAAAAATTGCCAATATTTTTTTAAAAAACCTTTCCATATTCGACCATTTAAAATACTGACTATTTTTTCGTGAACACTTTTTTCCCCTAAAATGCTATTTTTTAATTGATTTTCAAGTGTTTTCCTATTTTTTGAAAAATACTAAAAATGCAAAAAATTTGAAATTTTATTTTTTATTCAAATATGGTTCCCTATGCTTGGCCAAGGTCTCAAATGTTGATTTTTTCAATTTGTTTTCATTTTCTAGATTTTATCTGAATTTTAAAAATAAAATGCAAGAAAATACTAAAAATATCAAAATTTATTTTTGGTCAAAATTGGTTCCCTACCCTTGGATGGAGGTCTCGAAAGTTGAATTTTCAAATTTATGAATTTTTATAAATTTTTTCAATTGTAATCCCCAAATTACGTCTACTAGTGGAAAAACATGCTAGGAAAGTCAAATTTGGTATCTATTTTTTGAAAAGTGGTTATTTAAGGGGCCAATTTGATTTTCTTTTGTCAGCCATGTCAACCGAGGCAAGTGACTTTGAGTCCATTTTTGTTGCTTCACCGTTAGTATTTATTGATGTTCCGTCGGGTCAACCCGGTCCATATAATAATAAAAACATATATAAAAATTACAAGGAATTAAGAAAATCCATAAAAAGTACAAGAAGTCCAGAAAAATAGAATAAAAACACATAAAAATATTACACAAATATTTTCTCGGGTTCATTCTTCTTTTAAGATTATCAAGAAGTAAACCACCGCCATTTGCATCAATCCTTTCATGAAAATGAATAGCATACCGTTAAAATTTTACGAATGTCGGTTATGACCAACGAAAGGTGGAAATATTGTACTTTTTGTGATAAAAAAAATAATTGAATAAGCGGGATAACTTGGAAGGGTAAAGAACTTTAAACCGATCTGTATGCACAAGTTTGATTACCGTGTCCTAATTTCCCACAATAGCTGCAGTGTTAGTCGAATCACTACTTCTCCAAGTACTCTAGTCCATCTCAGTGCGTATCCATGATGCAAGGGGTCTCCCTTTCTTTCTAATACGGTTCGGGTATGGCATTAATGCAAGCTCGTCAAGTTCAGGCCAGTAATCTGGATTCCCCAATGGATGAAACATGTATCGATAATACTAAAATATGCTATCTGAAGTGTAGAATTCATCTACCATTGTATTGTAATCAATTGCATATTTTTGACATACTGCAATTACATGTGAACACAGTATTTTCATCTCTCGAATTTTTCCACATGTGCATCTTTACAGGTTTAGCTCGACCTTATGTTTATGGCCCCCATTCTTCTGGATCTATCATATCCAATTTTAACTTCAAAGATTCCGGAATCAGAGTCAAACCGGGTCACCTTATGCCTATTTGCAGCTTCAATGTTTTTCTGAAGAATGTTACCTGCAAATTAAGTATATATCAATCCCTCCACCTTTCGTGCCCTATATGTAGTTCTTCTCGTATCAAAATAATTAACTAACTGATAAAATATCTTATTCACCATAGCTGTTATAGGCAGAGCACGAAATCCCTTCAGCATATTGTTAACCGATTCCGCTAAATTCGTGGTCATTGCTCCATATCTATTTCCTTCATCATAAGTTTTTGTCCATTTATCCCAAGGAATCTGATTACACCATTCAGATGTTTGTGGATGCAATTCTCTCATTCGATTCATGATGTGTAGAAACTTTCGCTTTTGGTTCTCGTAAACAGCATATTACAATAATAATAAGTATTTATCACATAATTTTATAAACAAGTGGTTTTCTCAAATTACATAACTTATAAATTTCATCTGCCATCTAAATAGCTCTTTTGCTTTCGGCATCTTTGAAGTGTTTATTATAATTGCTGAGAATATGCCGAATGCAAAATCTATAGCAGGCATGTGGAGGGCATCACTCATCCGTCTCCATTGCTTTTTGAATCTCAATATCTTTGTCCGATATCACGCAAATATCATCTCAGCCATTAGTAACATATATGCGTAACAGATCAATAAACAAAAACCAATCATCAACAGTATCCCGATCGACCACATTAAATGTTAACGGAAATATATGATTATTCCCATCAAATGAGGCCACACATAGGAGCGTTCCTCAATATTTGCCGTACAAAAAAGTTCCATTGACAAAAATCACGGGACGACAGCTTCTGAAGCCTTCATTTGTCTGTTTATAAGTCTAGAACATTCAGTTGAAAACCTTGTTACTCTGATCTTGGCTAAGGCGATCCTCGATCACAAAATGAAAATCTAGATTCATTAATTTCGTCATATTCATGTATTTTCTCAACTGATCGTACAAGCCATCCCTTTGCAATCGCCATTTGTGTAGCTAGCCATATTTTACGATAAGTAAGTTGGAACTCAGCTTATCTTTAATCATCGCCATTAGTGGCTTGATTTTTATATCTGGTTTGGCAGCAACCATTGCTTCTATCTAGCTGGCGAGGTACTTCTGATCAAGTTGCCAATGATCTGTTGACATTTGTGGATTACGACATGTATATGGGCCATTGTATTTAGTTATTTTGCAAAATAGGTCACCCACTTTATTCAATGCACAGAGCCTCCAATCACATCGTTCATTTGCATTATCGCACTTTATAACATATTTCCTTTTCTTTGTCTCTTCACTACGAAAGTGATGATTTCTCAACAGAGAATATTCTTTTTCAGCTAGCTGCACTACATCTCATAATGGAAATAACATTCCAATACGAAATTTTTTGGCTGGATCAAATAACATATGGCTCGGCTTATTTCTTGTATCGACTTACATCATATCATAGTTAATCTCTAAATAGGGTGGTGGATGTACCGACAGCAAAATAGGATTACTACAATGGGTATTATAGTAAACATCCATATCACCACTTTCGTCATTTTCTTCATCGTTGTCGTCACTTCTTAACCATGAGTCATCTTCTTCATCACTATCATCGTTATCATCATACTGCATAGAATGATTATCCACATCAACATCATCTTCACTAATATTGAAACCTTTCCCAATTGAATTATTTATTTGTTGGTGCTCATCTATAGTAGCATAAAACTGTAGAAACTCCATATGGCCGGACAAACATGCAAACTGTTGGATTCTCTCAACCATGTTATTGTTATGCACATCTACAATATTGTACATCATACAATTGATTGTTCTAACCGGTTGTCTATACATCAGACTGGGAATGAACTGATTTTCTGTTATATTCAACTCGCGCGCAATCGTAGCACGTAACTCATCAAATGTGGATATGTTTCTAAACTCAAACATAGCACATTGTCTATCTTTGTAATCATATCCAAATTGATTTTATACTATTTTACCTCCCCATTGTACAGTCGCAAAAGATGTAGACATTCCGTTAAACGAACAAATTATAAATTATTTTGCATGTACAATTTTGTAATTTTTTCTATACACATTAATAAATGAACATTATCACTATCAACCTTACAAAAAAAAAACATTATCACTATCAACATCTACATCACCTTTATTCCAAACTAGTTGGGGTCGACGGTTGATGAACCCGAAGTAAGTGAACATTATCACTATCAATATAAAAAATGAAATAAATGGGGTCATAAATATATTTATGAAATTATGTATTTTTTGAAAATATTTATAGATAAGTAATACAATTGTCATTTACAAATGAATGAAAGGCCAAAATCATCAATAATAATATCTAGTCAATTAATTGACGAAATTCTAATTTTTTAGATTTTCAAAATTTTCTTTATGGAATGTTTCCTAATTTTTTTAGAAAATATTATGATTTTGATCATAATTTTCAATTTTTTTGTGATTTCTTATTTTTTTATTTTTTGATTATTTTTTTAGTATTTTTTGGTTGAATCAACTAGATCAACCGAACATAAGCACTCAGGAGTTTGACTCAAATAACGAAGTCGCTTCCATTTTTCATATTATCTATTATTTTTATTTTTCTTTTACAATATAATTTTTCCTTTTATTTTTTTCTTTTTCCTATTAATTTTTCAGATTGAGGCGGTTTGACCCAACTCACAAACTCAAAGAGCTAGCCCAAACCCACTCGAGTTTGAATTGAAATTTTCACAATAGAGTTTTGTGCATTTTTTTTTATTTAGGATGATTTTTATTTTCGTTTTTTCCTAATTTTCTATTATCTGGAAACTTCTTATTATTACAAACAGATCGTATTAATACATGTATTCTGATAATCATATTTAATTAACACTACAAAATTTCAAATATATGATGAAAATACGATTCAATACGCATAAAAGTTTTCCTCAGACATGTCTCAACATGCAAAATACAGATATTTGTAGCGCTAAAAAAAGATATTTTAGGAATAAATCGACATAATTTTTGGAATATTTTTTTTATTTTTTTAATTATTTTTTCCCAATTTCATTTTCAATTTTTCTATTCTTTGGGATAATTTTTATCATTATAAATAATTTATATGGTCAGGGTTTGTCCAAGTGGGTACACATTCGTTATTAGGCAACAAATTACAACGACTCATATTTAATCGAAGATTAAATCTACATTGTCTGATCTAATTACCAGCTCCTGCGATAATAACGTTTTCCCATAAATTTTTTCGTTAAACATGTACATTCAGTAATTATTTCAATATCTTGAAAATCATCTCCAATTAACCTCTAAAATTTCAAAAATCATGATAAAATACGGGCTTAATATGCACAAAATCTTTCGTGACACATGTATCGGCATGCAAAACAGAGATATAAGTAGCACAAAAATAAGATATTTTTCAGTGCAACATAGACATATATTTGCCTCTTTAATTTTCTTTACAAAAAAAAAATATTTTTCGGACTAAACAACATGTAAAACATCACAATATAACAACAAAACTTTGTATGCACAGTGCTAAAATATAACATTTTCTAACAAGAATATAGGCATTACCTTAACCCAAATATCGTGCGTGTGTCGAGATGGGAGAAGTTGATACTTCCACTCTTCTATTTTCTCTGCCGTGTAAAAAAAAATATTAACATTACATGCAACGAAACAAAAAATGCAAATGCTAAAAGAAAACATATTATAAAGTAAAATATTACCTGATTTGATTGCAAGAAATGTTGAAGGAATAATTGACTGCAAATATGGAGACGCTCGAAATTGACAACTGATTTCCAAATCCTTTTTTTTTCTATTGATTTTCTCTCGGTTCTTTCTCAGTTTTCTCTCTATTTCCTCTCTGTTCCCTCTCTTTGTCTTCGTAAAATGGCCAAAGAGTTTCTCTCCTTCTTCGTCTTTAATAGAACTTAAGGATCCAGAAGTCTCATTTTCTTTTGAAACTTCACGTGGCTTTTTAAAATTGATTTTTTTTAATCTCCATCTAGGAAGTTGTTCGACTGTTTGGGTGCCGAACAAGCCCTTTGTTTGGCACCCCTACCCTTACCAAGCCTCCTTTTGGTATTTTCCCCACATGCATACCCAAATCGATAAAAACGTAAACTTTTTAACCTATTTTCGTAAAAATTCCCATTTTCATACCATCTCGGACCCAACTAATCGAGTCTTTTGAGATGCGGTGATGGACGTAAATCTTCAGTCGGAATAGACAAATTGGTTTGAGTTTTATCATGCATGTAAGCACAAACTTGTCTTCTGTACAGACTTAACTCTGGATGGCAAATGCAATGTTTGGTGAGCCCTTGACTGTGAAAAATCATTACACGGTTGAGCCTATCTAATGAAACTAAGGTGGTAATTGGTCCAAACAGCAGCATGTATATGCTGGTAATGCTTGCTGGCGTTGAGTTCACAATCTGGTTCTAGCCAAAACATGTGTTTATCTACCCATCAAATTGCAAAAGAACTATCATACATAAAATATCTGCCCAACATTCAAGAGACTCTCATGAGGGACATTAAAAATTACGCTATTTTCCCTGCATATCTTCCTGAGGAAAGCATATACATAATCAACAGTAATCTTCTTGTAGAATCTCGATTCCCTTCTCGCTCTCACAACTGTATTGCCCAATATATGCACCACCCCTGCATCTCTACACCTATTCAAAAACTCTAATTCATCCGTTTCAGTTCGGTTGCCTGCCTGTCCGGATGAGTTCGTCATACTATTCTGACATGATGAGGGAGATTTTGCCGGCATGATGGAGTCCATCGATGAGACTGTGAGGTCCACATCGGAAGTAGTAGCATTTTTGTTCTTAGACGTAAGGGCATCTCTTGCTGTCTCAGTTTGCGGACCATATATGCTATACTCATCTGAGTCCGAACACCCTTCCATCATGGACTCGAGCCGAACGAAGAGAAAAAGACTATCAAAGAGCTTCTTCTCAAAATCATCATCTTTCTTATGAAGGTCTTTATACCCGTACCTTGCAACACAGCGGAACATGTGAAAATTCTTGGGTCCGATCCGCTTCACGAGGAACCTCTCTTCTTCAGGAACCATGTACACAGGAAGATATTTAACACAGACAAAAACTACAACAGAATGCATGGCTGGAAGGTTGGTGATGAAGTGGGAAAAGATGCGAGGCACCCCACGTGCAAGTTCTGTGTACACAAGCCCAATGCCGGGGACTCGGACCAGTCCTAAGCTGGGGCCCAGCCCAAGAATCCAGGCCATCGAAACCCGACTATGCATCTCAAACTCATATCGCTTCACGGTGCCGTAGTGCCAAACATACATGATCAGAAGAAATGCTGCCGCAATAACCAGTGGAACCCACCCACCTTGATTTACTTTGAAGAGCACGGCGGAGAAGTATGTACACTCGACTATTAGTGACAGGCCAGTGAAAAGCAGAACGAGAAGCCAATGGCAGTGCCAGACTAAAATCATAATCAAAACCATGAGGGCCGTGGTTGCCAACATAACTATTACAACGGCGGTCCCTGTCATGGAAATTGAAATAGATATTAGGAGATACGAGGTTGATGCAGGCAATCAAATATCAAAAACATTATATTCAGAGAGATTGTGTAGCTCCTCCCACGGAAATTGCCACACTAGGATCACTTGACCATCAGTACATTCACCCAAGCAAGGTCAGTAATTAATAACAAGGATGGGACAGAAAAGGGCTATGAGACTAGACTCCGAATATCGTTTTTCAGTAGCTTGCGGGCCCAATTCATGGCTTTGGCATTCTAAGGAACACTTAAAAGGGTGACCAGTCTACACTTCCAGTCTTATACCCAGGATGATGCTCCTATGTCTCTCTTTCCGGTTTTACTTCAGGGGTAGCATTATTAAATTCTACAAGACTAAAAACCTAAACAAGAGATAAATTGAGGTTTTGTTATACAGATTGATGAAACATCTGGGTATTTGACAAAAGAAACTATTTGTTTAAGGGAAGACTTACCATATGCATTCCCAATTTGACTTTGGTTTTCAAAGCCAGCAGTGACGGCAATGCAGAGGATCATCAAAATCCAGTTTATATCAGGAATATATATCTGTCCGAGAAAATTCTTTGATGTATGTATGACTTTGACCCTGGGAAAGCAGCCAAGTGCGAGTGCCTGCTTGATTATCGAGAACGTAGCAGAAATCGTGGCCTGGCTGGCAACTATAGCAGCTAAAGTTGCAATGACGAATACTGGCCAGTATATGCTATCTGCAAGATTAAAAAGTCATCAACCTACATGGGGATAAGTTCGTTTCCAAGTATAAAATTGTAAATAAGAATATTTGCAAGTGCACCATCTTTGCATGAATCAAATATACTATTTGCCAACGTAAAGAAATTCTGAAAATCTGGACATGCATAAAAGAGAGCAGTTTTGTAGATGATAAGCTTCCACTAGAACGTGATTTAAACAGAACACAAACGAAAAGGACTGTTGGCATTACAGCTGCAACATGATCCAATCAATACATAAAGTCTCTAGATGCATAAAAGAGGAGTGCAGTTTTAAAACAGATAAGCTTCCGCTAGACCGTGATTTAACAATAGACAAACACAATTCAAAGCATCGAGAACATAATGGTTTAATAAAAGTTATCTCCCCAACACCAAGTTGCTACACCCATAAAAGCCTTGGGCTCTCACAACACACCAGACCCAGGAAGATACCCTAGCCACTACACTGCAACATTATCCAAACAATACTTAAACTCTCTTCCAATCGGCCATAAATGTGTAGAAAAATGACTTTTGAGGATATGTACATTTCCATGCCTTGTGTATCACTTTTATGCTTTGGGGATTTAGCTAAGCAAATGTTTTTGTATCTTAACCTCCAGAAAATGCCTCCACTGATCATACAATTGTCACGACTTCCTTGCTAGAAAGAAAAAAATAAGTCCACTTGGAAAAATATCAATCGAAAGAAAGCTATCAGTTCGGTTCAGGAAGTGAACTAAGCAGAAGACACACTAACCAACTCCTATGTGGTGGTTAAGGCCATTTATGGATAAGTTTTCCTCCACTGTCACTGGCTCAAACAACAGTAAAAAAGTAACACCTCGGTAAGTACACAGGCATGAGAGGCGAGTAATTAAAAAAGAATCATGTGCATCTTTTTGTTTAATCTTTATTTGTGCCAATCATAAAATGGTGTCAGATGCATAACCCCTGATGTAGTTGGACCATCTAAATAGTTAATACATATACACTACAATACTGATGGGACCAGCATTATCCTTGTTTAGAGATATCATTTCTTAATTACTCAAAAATCCTTAGACATAATACATAAGTTGATTGGTTTTGAGAAATTGTAATTAAGTCATGTTTTACCCGCTATCAAATTAAGCTTTAGTTGACGCGGAACAGAGGCACCCAAAAGGAGGACTCTCTGATTGACAGTCCTCTTTTGCACGAAATTATAAAGCCAGAGAAAACTTTGATAAGATAAACAAGCTAAATCAATAAATAGATCAACTGGTTTAGCTCTTTCATGTCATAAAACATGCAAACATTATGATCAGCCATCCCCTGCCAAAACTGAACAAGTACCTGGGATAGATCGATAAAATGCATCAACCACATGGTCCTTGTTCATCATAAGATAGGCTGCTTGGCCAGAATAGGCTAAAAGAAGGGAGGGAAAGACAACTACTGTAAAAGCAATCTGCACAGCCAAAACTGGAAAATGGCCAAGATCAGCGAAAAGAGCCTCAGTCCCTGCAACAATAACCACAAAAAGGATTAGCACGAATCCACTAAAACCTTTTTCGTTTCTTTCTTTTTTTTCTTTGAAAGGAGTGAATCCAACCTGTGATACAGAGCATGAGACCCCCAAGTGAGGTAAAACGATCTTTTCCGCCACGTTTCAGGTATCGATATATGTACACAGGAGAAAAAGCCCGAAGAACACCCTTATCATATTTACAAATGTTATAGATACCAATTCCTCCAATTAAGAGGAACCAAAGTAGCACAATGGGTGCAAAGAGCCAACTAACTCTATCCGTTCCATAGTGTTGCATGCTGAAAAAACATACTAAAACTAGCACAGCAACAACCACGACTGCTTCTGCACCAAGGAAAAGAACTCAGTGATTGAGTAGAAATAATCTAGGTTCTTATCTGCCAAAAAGTTTAGTGTCTCGGGGAAATACTCACTGCTGCTAACATCGGGATGGGCTACCTTGATTCCTCCAGCCGCAGAAAGAACTATTCCATATTGTATTGTTAGAAAAATCTCAATCAAATAAAAGCAAATGAAGAGAAAACAAATGACACCAAAAAACATTACTGCTCACCAAAAAAAAAGTTGTTCACGGAAAACAAAAGCATCTATGACAAAAAAAGGGTGGGGTGAAAAGAAAATAAAAATGGAAGATGCTTAGTGACAATTGTCCTACCCATCCACCACTTAGCAAGCAATTTGCAGTTTTCTCCATTTAAATGTCATCTCATCAAAAGTACGAGAATTTAAGCATCCAGGCTGATTTCATTTTTTGCTTGAAAGAGTACATGGGATTTCAGTCACTCACATGGATAATCTCTACTCAAATCTCCACCAAAGATTTGCCGATACCAACAACAGTTACCTGATTGACAATATTGATGGACTGGGCATGGACAGTGCATCATCAAGACTGACATTGGTATTCTACAGATTCTGAGGATTTTAGAGATCTCTTAGGATTGTTCTTGAAGAATAAAATGGGCTAAGTTACAACCTAAAAGGCTTCATACAAGAATCTAGTTGCAGCACTGACTCTTCAGGTCAACTTCTTGTGATGCCTCAAAAACAAACAACACGCACATCAGTTTCTCATCCAGGGTCACATATTGTCCTTGCTATTGACTAAAGAAACATAATGTGCTACTCCTCATGATTTGGTTGATAACCAATATTGACAGGAAGAGACATTTATTAAGTAGGGAAATCAGATGCACAATGTATAGCTGACATCGATGTAAAGTTCTGAATAACTCGTACCTGATATAGCTGGAGTAAGAATTCCATCCCCAATCACCATGCACGTCCCGACAAGGACAAGGATAAGTAGAGCACTCTTCCTTGAAGGACGTCTTTCCAACCAATTCTTGGTCTTTGCCGCAAATGACTGTTCATGGAATGTGGAACGACTGTAAGTCGTCAGCTCCTCATCAGTTCGATGTTGGTTGGGAATAGTTTTTATTTTCGCATGTCGACAAAGCAAGGAGTAAAGAGCAAATGTTCCACCTATGCCATTAGGACGAAAGTTACGCTTGACAAATCCTATGAGTAAAACCTATATCACAAGCACAGGCATTTACATTTTTGGCTGGAGAAGGCCCATATCAAAATTTTGGCTGAGACTCTCAATGTTGCTAGAAGTCTTTTGATTTTGCAAAAGAAAGAAAAGCTACTGATTTACGGACTGAGATGCTTTCATCAATGTAAAGTGCAGACTAACATTTCATGCATCTGAGAAATCCCTGGAGGTTACACAAAAAGAAAAATTGAAGGGGTAAGTACAGAAGGGATATAAGTTTACCTTGACCATTGTCATTAGCTCTACAGACGATAAATACGTATTTGAGAAGTGGGATAAGCGTCAGAGAGTATATAATTAGAGAAAGAGCTCCAATAACATCCTCCGGATCCGTAACTCCCTGCGGGAATGTATTATAGAAGACGTATAAAGGAGACGTGCCCAAGTCTCCATAAACAACTCCAAGACTCTGGAATGAAAGCCGAAGAAGCAACAGGGCAGAAAATTTCTGAAAAAAAGTAGAAAGCATTGAGCACACAATTAGGGTTGAATGATTATTAGCTCCTAACCTTTTTCAGGTCACCAAATATACCAGGTCATTAGTAGTACCTACCGAATGTAATGTAAAAGCACAATTACGAAGTACAAGAGCAATAACACGTTGCAAATATTGACATATGGCCATAACAAATTGCACAGAGGACACAGAGTTCACGATCTGAAACTTTACTTTTAATGAAATAGCAGTAACTTAAGCTTCACCAGAATTTGAAATCACTGCCTCATAAAGAAGGATCAAATGCTCAAACTCGGCTTATGCGAGATAGAAAGAAGAAGAGAAGAGAATCAATACCTTCTCTCTGTACATGTTTGTCAGCCTACCAGCCTCCTCATCCATGGGCTGATCAAGCTTCTGATCCAAAACCCACATACTTCCCCTGTTATCACTCTCTTCATCAATTTCAGCTCCTGAATCCATGTCTCAAACCAATTTCACACAATCAATTTTGCCTCTTTCCACTCGAATCACTCCTTCAAATACACGGGTAATTATGGCACCCAACCAAATCCAAGTATCTAAAAGTAAAAACCAGGCGAACTGGAATCTGCAAGCTCGATTAATCACTTAGGTTTAATGCTAGAATTGAATCAGCAAACGCATGCAAATACACCCAGAAAAATTTGACCCAGAAATCAAGAGGCTGAATCACTACACGCAATGTAGTAACCTTGGCTTGAACTGAGCATCAGTTCTACACTAACTTGGAGAATAGCAGGACACCGGATGTGAACAATTGGAGAGCTAATAAAAGTGGAAGATTCAAGCTGTATCGACGACCCACCAAAGAGATCAACATAGGAGAAAGGTCAAAACTCAAAAGGGCCAGGCAGACCGATCAAAGAAAGATAAAGCAGGCATGCAAAACCTCAAACCCCGGAATAATAAAGCTATAAAGGCAAGAAAAAGAATGCTCTTTTGGCTCAAATTAAACTACCAAGCGGTCAGCTTGACCATGGGATGGACCTCAGTCACTGGATCAAATTTAAAAAAAAAGGCAGCTTCACTACATTTCAGGCATACCCAAAGAGAGAGTCAGCTTTCAGGAAAAAAAAAATCAAGAAAAAACAGATAGACAGTGAAAGTAAGCTCGGACGCTTCACTTGCAAAAACCCATGAAAGAATTTCCCCAGAAAGAGTTGGCAAAACTTGGCAGACAAGAGACTGAATCAGGCAGACGAAGAAGCTGGAGAGAGAAAGAGAGACAGAGAGAGGTGCGGAAGACGAAAAAGATGGTTTTGGTTTGGGGGGGGGGGGGGGGGGGGGTCGAAAGGCTGGGGGAATTCATTGGTGTGCCAGCATCTGGGGAAGGTGATGAACTATTTTTGTGCTTTTTCTGTGCAATGGTCCTTTCACTGAATTTCCTCTGTTTTCCAAGGGTAACGAAGGCTATTTTGGAATGTAGCTAATTATGTGACCTATGGGATGTCTTCACCAATAACAAATGCGAGATATCTCCTTTTTCCATTCCAAAAACTTAAAGAGAAATCTATCTATATAATTTCATCGGGGACTTATAAGTGAATATTTTGAGATGTGCCTAATTATATAATAATTGCTTAACGGTCCTCGTAACGATATAGTTATAGTCAATTACACTCCTGCTCATTTGCTCTTAAAATATTTTCAAACTTCTCACCCTTCAAGTTAAAAACTTCATGCCAGGGAATCATCTTCTTAATTTGTTATAGGAACTTGGCGAATATTGAAGCTAAGATTTCAAATGCAGAAATTTAAACGAACTTTGCGAGATTTGCCCGCAAATTTCGCCTCGACCGTACTACAATCTTTAAGATTAAGCAGAACTTTATTTCCTTGAACTGGATGTGAGATCAAAAGAAAGTTTCTGGCTTGATCATAGGGTCACGTCAACAAGAAGCTCCTTAAGAGCAGGCACAGGCTGTTCAAATTAACCCTAATTGTGCCCCAAATCATGCATCCGAAAGTCAACGGCACGGGAAATGGTTGACTGGGCTTGCGGTTATGACCAAGTGACGCTCCGTCCCGCGCACGTGCTTATCGTTCCTGAGACGTGGAGTCATCATCGTCTGTCGGGTGCAGCTGCTGTCTTTCTTTTGGTTCCACTTTTCAGCAACTTCTGTGGGATGCAGAGGGCCCTTATCTGGACGATGGATAGTTGTCGCCGGCACGCCTCTCTCTGCACTTAGTCTCTATCCTGTCGACGTCGGTCGCCGTTGAAGATATACCGAACCACTCAAACAGAAGAACCAAGTCTCGATCGACGCCAATTGAGATCCGACGCATGTTCAACAGAAAAGCAAGTCAATCATAGGCGCAGAGAGGGGGATGTGGCCACGTTATCTACCAACGCATCGTTGATTGGATGTGATTCATACTCTATATCGATAGTGTTGACACCTAAATTTCGATTTTTTTGATTTTTTATTTTGAGAATTGATTCTCGCAAAAAATAATTTTTTATGCATTCCATGTTTAATTTTTCTGCATTGCATTAAGGCTAACGGCGGTGGATTTGAGCTGAAATTTGATAGGTGATTGGACTAGACATGGAAAAAATGCGCCGAACATCTTGTGAAAATTTCTTCAGGAAGCGAATTGCGGATACTCAAAATCTCAAGGACCCAATTGCAAATGCTCAAAGTCTCAGGGACCCAATTGCAAATACTCAAAATCTCAAGGACTCAATTGCAAATATTCAAGATTTCAAGGGCTAGAATGCAAATATCTAAAAATTGAGGGATCATTTTGTAAATAAATAAAAGAGAAGTTAGTGGAGAAATTAGAAAAAGAAAAGATGTCTTCCACTAAATAAAAAATGGATGGTCCTCCACCACAAAAAAATGTTTTCCATTAAGAGAAAAAGAAAGAAAAAGAAAGAAAAAAGAAAAAAAGAGAGGTTAGTGGAAAATTAGAAAAGAAAAAGATGTCTTCCACTAAATAAAAAATGGATGGTCCTCCACAAAAAAAAGATGTCTTCCATTAAGTGGAAAATAAAGATAAAAAAAAATTAGTGGAAAAACAAGAGTGGAAAATAAAGATAAAAAAGAGTTAGTGGAAAAAAAGAGTGGGAAATAAAGATAAAAAAGGTTAGTGGAAAAATAAGAGTGGGAAATAAAGATAAAAAAGGTTAGTGGAAAAACAAGAGTGGGAAATAAAAATAAAAAAAAGAGTTAGTGGAAAAATAAGAGTGGGAAATAAAAATAAAAAAAGAGTTAGTGGAAAAATAAAAATGAAATATGAGATATGTAAAAATAAAAAAAAAGATAGAGGAACACACTATAAAAGGGGGAGGAAGGAAAGATGTTAAGGGGATTCATTCTTGAAGAGAATTTTGCAAGACATAAGAGAAAAGAGAGCCAAGAGGGGGGAGGAAGAGAGAAAAAAATATGGAAAGATTGATATTTTGAGAGAAAAAATAAGAGTGATCTTGAGAGAAAAAAATAAGAGTGATCTTGAGAAAGAAAAAAAAAATCGAAGAGCGACCGTGGAGAGCAAGGGAGGAGAAGGCTGGAATATTTCTCCCTTCGTCGCGCCACCGTCCCGGGTTCATCATCAACGCAACTCACCACATCATGAGAGGTGCAAGTCCACAAGTTTTTTTTTATTTTCGGATCAGCATACCCAGTGGTCTTGCAACCGCATTTTTCATACCTAGATGACAAGATCTTGAAAACTTATCTTCTGGAATTTTGTAGACGACTTTGAGATCTTCGATTTGATATATTATGGTATGAAAATGGACGTCGTTTGCTATGTCAAAAAGGTCCCGAAATTGAGAGCAGAATCTGGAAATATGGTGATCAGAACCTGAGAAGGAAATTTTCTGATCTGACCTTTCATACTAAATGATTTTCCATGGGTTATTTTAGACTTCGTTTCATAAAGACCTCTTCATGACATTTGTTCATAACATCCTGATGCATAACATATAAAAAATAAAAAAAAAATATTCATGCACGTTTCATATTTTTAATGCATTTAATGAAATCATGCAATTCTGTTGGTGTCCTTGAGTCTGAGTGTTTTTTCTGTAAGTGGTCATATTAATTCATAGTTATCTCATGTTTAGATTCTTCTTTTGAAACTTCACAAAAAATGAAAGTTGTTCATTGGGGTTTTGTTTAGTAGACTGGAAAGTTTGGTGCATTAATTTTGAGATTTGAGTGTCCATTTAAGCTTAATCTTGAAGTATGTCTGTTCTGTGAAATTTGTTTATTTACTGCTGAGCTCTCATGAAAGACCATTTTCTACATGAAAATGAGTGTCTTTTCAATAAGAATACAAAACATGAAAGTTGTCAATGACACATTTTCCCATCCACATAAAAAATCTCAGAAATTTTGCATACATTTCATTATTTCTTTTGTATTTTATGGTTACTGCTTTCTCCATAAGCATGTTCATGGACAGTATGGTTTAATTCGTATTTTTTGTTAATGCATTGGAAAATGTAAAAAAAATGGTCTCAATGAAGTTTAATCAGCACGTGTTAAACTTTCTTTGAGCGTTTGAATTGTCTTAACTCATTGGTGATTGTGCATGTCCAATTGGATATTTCATTATTTTCATTTGGTTTTCAACCCGATGCTCTGAAGACTGGAGGATGACCGATGTCCATTCCGGTCCGTTTTGTTGCATTCCCGACCCATGAGGCTTGGTGACGGGTGTTTGACCGATGTCCATTCCGGTCCATTTTTGTTGTATTCCCGATCATGTCTCGGGTTTTATTTAATTGGTCTGTAATTATTCACCCGACGAGTTGCGGGTTTTATTTTCACTATCCTTAGGGTAGTTTTACTTTACCTGCTCTCTCTTCACATCTTTGTTTGTTTTTGGTGATTTTGCATTCTTTTATAATACATCCAAAATCTAAAAAAAAAAATACCATAAAAAAAGTCATTCATTTTGCACAACATGTAATATTAAACATCATGCATATATTGTCATGTTATATCTGCTACGTCATGCATATAGCATAGTCCTTGCCACGTCATTACATTTCACATGTCATATAGTTAGATTGTATTTGCATCACATTTGACAAAAGAAAACCCAAAAAAATTTGCACATTTGAACTTCAATTCAAAATTCATGAAAATTGCCAAATCAAACATTTTTTTATGAAATTGGTACCGAAAGGGCATTAATTCAAAAAATTAATGTAACCAAGTCCCGAACTTAAAATCTCTGGTTCGCAGAAGTAATTTAGTTCTCCCACTGAATTACTTAGGTTTCTAATCAACCTACCAAGAAATGATTAGTGGCGACTCCATGTTAAAAATCTTTGCATGATTAAACATTGAACCTAAGTTGCGATTTGGTAGAGTTTGGAGAGTTCGAACTAGGTTAATTAATTTCACTTAATTAACTTGGTAATCCATTAACCTAAAACTGGATTTTTAGGTCGCGACAGCTTGGCGACTCCGCTGGGGACTATTGAATTTTTCCAAAGAAAATTTAAGGAGGACTTAGGCCAGAAAAGTTTTATAAAAAATTTACTTTGTTTGGCAATCTTGTTTGAATTCTAATCCTTAGGTGTTAAATGGTCTTGCAGAAAGGGAGTTATAAGGGGAGTAGTCTATGACTAACCCTTTATTTTGCAGGTTTGGTGATAAGGGAATTTGATTTTAATTCTTTGAATTATTAGAGTGTTGATTGATTTGAAATGTTGTGTGTGCCTTAGTATAATTGCACTACACCACGTGACTGAACCTGAGTCGCACTAGTAGTTTTAGGATGGTATCCAAATGGTTCTTTAACATTGGCGGTAAGGCTTCGCTAAAGGTTATCCCATTTAGATCTCGAAACTTTTTCAAAAAATGGCTCAAGGGTCGTCCTCTTGCACGTGAGGCAACGATGCATGAGTATTGCCCTTGTCGACCGAACTAAGCCGGAGTGATAGACCCAACTAGCCATGCCTATGTACGTGAGGCAGCGACTAGTCATGGCGAACGTGCGCGAGGCTGCGACCTGTCGGTCCGTCTATCACTTCACTTTGCTAGGAGAGTTAGAATTAAACTCACGATTCATGTGCGTGTCTTTGTGATTGGCATATTCGGTTTTGAAAGGTAGTCTCCAAACCCTTCTCAGTCATTTATGTATTTTTTGGAGTCGGTCCATGACGTTGATAGACGAGTCGAGTATATTGAGCTAGTGGTATTCTACGTTGTTGTATTTCGGATGTATCTAGCTGCCTTGTACAAATTTGTCGACGTCCTTTAAGCCATTTTTGGGTCTTTGCTATTAAACGAAAAATGTTTGGAAGATTTTGAACTATCACGTGAAAAAAGTTCAGATTAATCCATCATGTTTTCAATTTTTTTATCGAGTTGATAATGAAGGAAAAATAATCTGGATTTTCAGAAAAACCACAGACACCGGTTTGTTCCGTCATTTTCCACTAGAAAAGTGATTATTTTGCAAGAAATCAAAACATGAAAGTGGTTAAATGGACTTTGAACTAATGGCCTGCAAATTTTGGGAGTTTAATTCATGTTTTTGATGGCTCGTTTGGCTCCCAAATGAAAACCGGACAAATCAGTTTTTCTCATCGGAATATTTTTGAAATATGCGTTAAACTGTATTGATCGGTACATTTTTTGGATAAAGTCAAAACACAAAAGTTGTGTATAATTATCTTGGCCATGTGTCTGTAAATTTTGGCATCATTTTGAGTACTTGTTGAATTTTCACGAATTTTTTGTCAAAAGTGGATGAACTGAAATCTTCTGAAATGGAATCTTGTCACCGTATGTACACCATCACCTTTGTCCACAAGTTACACTCAGATGGGAAGGAGTCTAGGCACCTGTCATGGATCGGCCTTCAATAGATTTATTCTCATTTCATTTCTGTTTCTTTTACAGGTAATCATGATACAATGAGGCGCGATATACGCTGATATTTGCCTCGGTCGATTCACTCAACCCGAATCGAAGGCCCTCTGAAGATAATGATGTCATTGTAGACATTGGACATCCCAACTTTGTATTTTACCATTGGAAGGGGGTATATTAAAAAAAAACGCACATACGAGGAAGAGAAGCTTGTAACTCATGTATTTGTAAAAGGATTCGTGAAATTGAAGTGGATTCTTTTTGCTCGACCCTTGTTAAGTCCTGTTGATGTATTCGGTGAACATAATTGACGGAAGAATCATTTTTTCGACCAAACGCGCTGTGCCAGAGTTCTGCAAATTGGAGATGGGCCTGCTCAAGCATTTTCTGATGCTACAACCGATGATGCCGTAAAATATGTTCAAAAATCACCAAGGTTTTAGTAGATGACATTACTGCTGAAGCACCCGGTATTGTTGTTATGGATAATGCAAGAATCAAATTCGGCTAAACATGAAATATGAGATGACGAGAAAACTGAAAGTCAAATGTATGAAAACTCTCATTTCATTCCATAGATTAACAAGCATTACAGTGGATTACTGGGGTGGAACGGTGAAACCAAACTGGGCTCTGATAACCATTACAAAAGAGCTTAACTGACTCTCCAAACAGTTGATCCTCTGGGTGCACCGGGCATTCTCGGGATCAAGCTCCGCGAGCCTAAAGAAGAGGCGATCACGCTTCTCCTTAGCCTGGGCCATACTGGCCTCATAATGCTCGACGGCAAACTCCAGGTTCGGAATCTCCGCCCTCTCGAAAGCAATGTCTGCCGTAATGTCGTCAAGTCTCTCCTGCAGCCAACCGCATTTACACCTCATCATAATATTGCCCGGCTCCTGTTCGGCGTAAGTTCGGACCAAGGCCAGACGGTCCACCAATTTTCCCCTCTCACGAACCAGCCACGAAAGCTGATCGTTGGCAAACTTGAGGGCCTTCTTGTGATTATCAGCCACAAATGTAACTGTTTCCAGACGCTCGTGCCTGTCTCGGTAACGAGCTTTCACGACAGCAGTCACAAGAACCGTCTCATAAGCGCGGTTATAGGCGGCCAGAAAATTGATGAAGAGGGTCGGGAAGTTCCGATACTCCCTCCCCAGTTGGGTACCCTCAATAGAAGCAGCGTTCACGGTCCTGAATAGACCGAGGATTTCAGCCTCAACGGTAGAATTTTGGGCTATATGAGCGTAACCTCTACCCAGAAGATTGTAAAGTCTCTCCCACCCAGCCAGGACTTCGGCGGAGAAGGTATGGTTAGGAGAATTGGCCATTTTTGAAAAGCAGAATATGAAAGAAAGGAGGAGAGAGGTGAGGCAGATGATCAGAATGCGAAGGCGATAATCTGCTTCAATTTAAATACTGATTTCACAGGGGCAAGTCCTTATCGGCCATATTTTCCCATTTGCCATTCTCTGTCGGCACCACCTCTGTTGGCTCGAATCCCCGTTAGTCTACAATCTCGAGCCGAACGAATCCGAAATTCCTGCTAAAAAGTTTGAGAGGACTCCACTACTTTAAAAAAGAAATAAGAGATAGATGAGCTGAGTGGGAGACAAGGCTATCTGTAGCAGAAAAGAAGAGAAGACTTGTCTTCATTCATAAACAGGGAAAAGGGATCGCCTGTAAAGCCGACGCTTGGGACAGGCGGAGGAGATAACGTCAGGAGCCCTACCACTATGAAAAGATGAGAAAAGACGAGCCAAGCAAGAAACACGCAGGAAAGGTTGAGAAAGACAGAACTCTCGGGAGAAGTAATACAGATGCTAAGCCCACGCTAAATTTTAAAGGAGACGTCCTCCTGATGATCTTCATCCATACTTTGAAGAAAGTTTTAAAGCATACACGGTTCAGAGAGAGTGAAAATACAGAAAGATATAGCAAATCTTGAAGAACCATTTGCCAAATCGAAGATGTCTCAATCCAATACTCTCGAGAGCTATCGTTACTTGCTCAATATGGGAGAGGAAGAGTTCGAAACTATGTTTGGGATCGAGCCCATGGAGACTGGCCCTTCCGCCGATAACGTCCAAGTAAAGATGCCGACAACAACGGTAAGGGTCAAAAGAAGCGCTACCGTCGCCATACTAAGGAGCAAGTACAAAGGCTTGAGGATTTCTTCAGAACATGCCCTATGCCAAACAGCAAACAGAAAATGGAACTGAGTCAAGAGCTGGGACTTGAACCTTTGCAAATCAAGTTCTGGTTTCAAAATAGGCGAACCCGAATGAAGACTCGTCATGAGCACAACGAAGCCGAGTTTCTAAGAGCTGAAAATGAAAACCTCCGAGCCGAAAACAAGATGTATAAAGAGGCTTTTGACTCTGCCACCTGCCCCAACTGCAATAGCCTCCTCTCCTTCGGTGAAATGCATGATCTGAGGATTGAAAATGCGCATTTAAGAAGTGAGTTAGACCAGTTTATAACAGGATCGAGTTCTGTTGGAGCAGGGTACAAAATGACCAATGCTACTAGATCAGCATCGATACCTTCCGAGAAAGAGGGGACAGATCACCTCCAAGCGGATATTGATGATGATCTTTTCGCCATAATCAACCAGTTTGATATCGGTAAAGCATCGGGGTTGTAATGCACATGCTCGGCCAGTGACCACCAGACCTTCAATATGTTCGATGCATACCTGACTCTGAATAAAGTTAATTGATCACGGGAGAGCCTGTGGAAGAAGCAGAATCAATCCTGAATGAGTACACATGTTTTATTTCCTTGCATGATGTGTTTTTCTGCTTTTGTAATATATAAAAGCAAGGAGTAATAATCCGACTTCCCCCTATTAAATGCTCGAATCCGCCACCTCACCAACCTCGTGGAAAATTGATGGCGAGTAAAAATCTGCATAAACCTGAAGGGTAACTCCGTATCGTTTCAATTTACCCTCAAATTGCTCCCTATTTTAAATTGGATCCCTGTTATTTTCAGGAATTTGTGAATTGACTCGAGAACACCGCCATACTCGAATGCGAAATCCTCTTGTTGAATGAAACTGGGAGCAAATCAATTTGAGGATATTATCACTGAATGGACGGCTTCAAACAAAGAAAAATACGAGCGAAAGACGGATTTTAAATGGCCTTGAAAAGAACCGGGATGTGGAATTGCCCAATCCAATGCAACAAAGCCACGTCATCTCAAAGATTAATACTTGAAAGAAAACCCTCATAGACGCCTAAGGTCTCATGGACCGGATGGCATGGGGAATGACAGTGGTCCGAGATGTCTCGAGTTCGATCCCCAGAATTGGGGAATGTTGTAAATGTTGTAAATAAATAATATAATTTTTGTATTTTTGCAGAGAGGAGCAAGAATACTCAATGAACGAGACCAAAGCCTATATTTTGTCACGACCTTGGCCCGAATGAGAAAGACCCAACAGAAGCCGAGAAAAACTCAGCCCAGCGAAGCTGCTAAAAGGGTCACGCAAAGCATTCAGAATAAAGGGTAAAACAGTATCGTTTCCAATTTATCCCTTCCAATACTTGCTAACACGTCTCTTTTCCTTTTCACAGGAAATATTTACTCTAACATTTAACATGTTGAAGGAGACAACCCCAAAGGGGAAAATTACAATCATATGATGAAATCCATTCCGATGAAAATGGGGCAAAGTGATAACAAATCCTGAATTGAAAGGGAGAGTATGTCCTTTTTAACTCATCTGATTTCAAGAATACCCCTTTCTGATTCCGTTATTGCAGGAACATTCTATCGACGGTCATGACAGTTGTTAACATTGAGCAAGCCCAAACGCATCAAATCTTCACTTGACTCCTTCGCTCATGCATTTCATTATGCAGGGGCAAGGTCAAAGATAAGCTGCTTCTTGACTTAAGGAGTAGATTTTTCATTTGATTAATCCGCCCACTCAACCAGGGGCAATTTACATACTTGTACATATTTTGGCCACATTTGCATGGTGTTCACACAATTTCATGTTTCATGCATAACTATTCTGCATGTCTAATTTGTCAATTTTGGCTGGGAGTATAAACTGTACACAATGCATCGAATATACAGAATGGGGCATGACAAGACAATGAAAGGCAAGCCATTTCCACATACGTCCTGTATTTTAATCCACAGTGAGTTGAGTGAAGAATAAATTCCGCATTTTCCAAGGCAATGGGTTTTCTCGCGAAAGATACGATAGCCGAAGTGAATGAGGCATTCATTCTCCATCCCAAACACTTCAGGTAACCATTGACAACCCATTTGAACGGCGGTTTCATTTTGTAACCCCTATCATGAACCACCCCACATCATGGGCCAAATGGAGATAGTTCCAACAATATCATCATGAAAAGGGTTAGAAATTTTCTTGCTTGGACTGACATCAATCTTCGAGTGTTTCTTTGCATGATACTCGAACTTTAATTCAAGTGTTTTAGGATGACGAAGAGAATTCGTTTCTCTATCCTACACACTCATCCTTTGCATAGCCCAATTGAGCCTGCAAATTCATTTCTCAAGCCCATATTGGTGATCATTGCTCATTTCTGGGCAAAGATAATGCATCCCCCCACAAGGAGCAGAATTGAAGACTATTGGGCAATAGAGAATTCTCGAATGAGCCCATTTCATATGCTAGACTTTTCATGTAATGTCTAGTATCATCTTTTGAAAATCATCTTGTTGCTAAAATTCAAAGCCACAAGATTGTTAAAGAGAAAAAAAATGTAGCCTAAAGAAAATGGGCATGCTCCCAAAAGGGAGTCGGGAATAAGAAAAGCAAAGGCTACTCCAAAGAACCTCGGGCAGAAAGAGCAAAGTGCCTATCAAAAGTAAGACCAATATCCATACATTTGTAATGAACTTCTGACTTCGAACATATATTTTAAGAATTCCCGAAAAAGAATCCCCAAAGAAGTCAGTTTGCAAAGTGTAAAAGAACTACCACCCCTCAGCCAATGGTGGTATTCATTGAAGACAAATTCAGGAAAGTCAAAGATCGGTGACAAGACTGCAATGATCACCAATACCAAGCCCTTCTCATATATTTTTCTAAGCCAAAACGAGCCCTTCGTTTCTCAGACCCAAATCCCGACCTACGTTACGACCCTTGAAAGTCTCTTCTGATTAGAGCACTTGAATTAACGTAAGAGTTGAATGACTTTAAGCATTGCTCAAAGAAATTCGAGCAAGATTATTTCTCTCTCATTTTGTAGAGTTCTTGACTTGTAAACCTGGAGCAGATGATGAAGACTTTTTTGTCAATAGCCTTGACTCGAAATGAGTCCCTTTTGATAAGCCTTTGACCCAGCCCACATTACGGTCCTAATCAAGACCTCTAGATCGGCTTGATCGTATCAATTGCGAGATTACTCAGACCCTTGCTGAATGTGATGATGGTAAGGTTGAGTGATTTCTTTTCAAATCTTGCAATCAGGATAAACATCCTTTCTCGAGAGTGAGAGAAAGTCCTTTCGAACTGAAGTCCCCATTCAGGTTACATTCGAGGTATTCATGACATGATAACCTCCCTAGACAGAATTGGAAATGCAAACTCGACAAAATAGTCATGCATGATCCACATTATGAGCATACACATATGGTTTTAATCATTGCAAACTCAACTGAATGGTTTTGCATGAACCGGTGAACTCATTGATAAAAATGTTTGCACATGTTACCAATGACATTTGCCTGACATGTAACATGTTCTCAATATTCGAGTTACCCTCCAAGGTCTCGAAATTCATTCGGTGATTACTGAATAAATAAGCTTAGTTGTCGAGAAATCACTAGGCCTTTCTTCCAAATCCTCAGGTAAGTATATCTTTAACCTGAACCTTTCAAGAGAATGAATTCTGACGATTATCAGGGTGTTCGAATCCAGGGTGGCACATACGGTTATTCAGTGCTAGAACAAGCAGGCATGACACAGTCAGCCTGTCTATTTCTTGATCATTAACTCAGAAGACACAGGTAAGTTTTCTAAACCCTTTTGACTCATGATTGAGCCGCTCTCATGAGATATTTATCAGTTCACGATTGACAGGTTCTCATATTCTTGATCTTTGTCAAATCACAATTGACAGGTTCTTGTGATCTTGACCTATCTCTACCAGCTCATAATTGACCCGCTCTCATGAGATTTTTATCAGTTCACGATTGACAGGTTCTCATGTTCTTGATCTTTGTCAAATCACAATTGACAGGTTCTTGTGATCTTGACCTATCTCTACCAGCTCATGATTGACATGCTCTCATGAGATTTTTATCAGTTCACGATTGACAGGTTCTCGTGTTCTTGATCTTTGTCAAATCACAATTGACAGGTTCTTGTGATCTTGACCTATATCTACCAGCTCATGATCGACATGCTCTCATGAGATTTTTATCAGTTCACGATTGACAGGTTCTCGTGTTCTTGATCTTTGTCAAATCACAATTGACAGGTTCTTGTGATCTTGACCTACCTCTACCGACTCATGGTGGCCTATGGTGGTCCCAAGAGACACAATGATGCCGCTTGAACCATAGTTCAAGCACATTCTTTCAAATCATATCATGCGCTGTTTCGCATTTGTAGGAAACTACGAGTAACAGACAGGCCACTCAGTACCTTGAGAATCTCGCAACTTCAAGAAGCTTGAAAATCAAGGGAATCATCAGTATTATGAGGTATTTGGTGAACCAGGTATTTTATGTGCGATCCATGTGTAGGTTTCTTTAATCCATTTCTTTGGAGCAGAGAAGTTTTGACACATGTTATTTATAGTTCTGCATATCATGCATCAATTCATCTGCATAAAAAAATGGGATTAAAACCCACAAAAAAATTCATTCATCATTTCATTTACATAAAAAAAATGGGATTAAAACCCCAAAAAAGAAATTCATTCATCATTTCATTTACATAAAATGGGATTAAAACCCCACAAAAAAATTCATTCATCATTTACATAAAAAAAATGGGATTAAAACCCCAAAAAAGAAATTCATTCATCGTTTCATTTACATAAAATGGGATTAAAACTCTCAAAAAAAAATCATCATCATTCCTCATTTGCATCGACAAAATTTAGGTTCAATTTGGTCTTTGAGCGAAACCTCTGCGAGCTTCCACTCAAAGAGGGGCAGCTGTTAACACCTAAATTTTGATTTTTTTGATTTTTTATTTTGAGAATTGATTCTCGCAAAAAATAATTTTTTATGCATTCCATGTTTAATTTTTCTGCATTGCATTAAGGCTAACGGCGGTGGATTTGAGCTGAAATTTGATAGGTGATTGGACTAGACATGGAAAAAATGCGCCGAACATCTTGTGAAAATTTCTTCAGGGAGCGAATTGCGGATACTCAAAATCTCAAGGACCCAATTGCAAATGCTCAAAGTCTCAGGGACCCAATTGCAAATACTCAAAATCTCAAGGACTCAATTGCAAATATTCAAGATTTCAAGGGCTAGAATGCAAATATCTAAAAATTAAGGGATCATTTTGTAAATAAATAAAAGAGAAGTTAGTGGAGAAATTAGAAAAAGAAAAGATTTCTTCCACTAAATAAAAAATGGATGGTCCTCCACCACAAAAAAATGTTTTCCATTAAGAGAAAAAGAAAGAAAAAGAAAGAAAAAAGAAAAAAAGAGAGGTTAGTGGAAAAATTAGAAAAGAAAAAGATGTCTTCCACTAAATAAAAAATGGATGGTCCTCCACAAAAAAAAGATGTCTTCCATTAAGTGGAAAATAAATATAAAAAAAAATTAGTGGAAAAACAAGAGTGGAAAATAAAGATAAAAAAGAGTTAGTGGAAAAAAAGAGTGGGAAATAAAGATAAAAAAGGTTAGTGGAAAAATAAGAGTGGGAAATAAAGATAAAAAAGGTTAGTGGAAAAACAAGAGTGGGAAATAAAAATAAAAAAAAGAGTTAGTGGAAAAATAAGAGTGGGAAATAAAAATAAAAAAAGAGTTAGTGGAAAAATAAAAATGAAATATGAGATATGTAAAAATAAAAAAAAAAGATAGAGGAACACACTATAAAAGGGGGATGAAGGAAAGATGTTAAGGGGATTCATTCTTGAAGAGAATTTTGCAAGACATAAGAGAAAAGAGAGCCAAGAGGGGGGAGGAAGAGAGAAAAAAATATGGAAAGATTGATATTTTGAGAGAAAAAATAAGAGTGATCTTGAGAGAAAAAAATAAGAGTGATCTTGAGAAAGAAAAAAAAATCGAAGAGCGACCGCGGAGAGCAAGGGAGGAGGAGGCTGGAATATTTCTCCCTTCGTCGCGCCACCGTCCCGGGTTCATCATCAACGCAACTCACCACGTCATGAGAGGTGCAAGTCCACAAGTTTTTTTTTTTTATTTTCGGATCAGCATACCCAGTGGTCTTGCAACCGCATTTTTCATACCTAGATGACAAGATCTTGAAAACTTATCTTCTGGAATTTTGTAGACGACTTTGAGATCTTCGATTTGATATATTATGGTATGAAAATGGACGTCGTTTGCTATGTCAAAAAGGTCCCGAAATTGAGAGCAGAATCTGGAAATATGGTGATCAGAACCTGAGAAGGAAATTTTCTGATCTGACCTTTCATGCTAAATGATTTTCCATGGGTTATTTTAGACTTCGTTTCATAAAGACCTCTTCATGACATTTGTTCATAACATCCTGATGCATAACATATAAAAAATAAAAAAAAATATTCATGCACGTTTCATATTTTTAATGCATTTAATGAAATCATGCAATTCTGTTGGTGTCCTTGAGTCTGAGTGTTTTTTCTGTAAGTGGTCATATTAATTCATAGTTATCTCATGTTTAGATTCTTCTTTTGAAACTTCACAAAAAATGAAAGTTGTTCATTGGGGTTTTGTTTAGTAGACTGGAAAGTTTGGTGCATTAATTTTGAGATTTGAGTGTCCATTTGAGCTTAATCTTGAAGTATGTCTGTTCTGTGAAATTTGTTTATTTGCTGCTGAGCTCTCATGAAAGACCATTTTCTATATGAAAATGAGTGTCTTTTCAATAAGAATACAAAACATGAAAGTTGTCAATGACACATTTTCCCATCCACATAAAAAATCTCAGAAATTTTGCATACATTTCATTATTTCTTTTGTATTTTATGGTTACTGCTTTCTCCATAAGCATGTTCATGGACAGTATGGTTTAATTCGTATTTTTTGTTAATGCATTGGAAAATGTAAAAAAAATGATCTCAATGAAGTTTAATCAGCACGTGTTAAACTTTCTTTGAGCGTTTGAATTGTCTTAACTCATTGGTGATTGTGCATGTCCGATTGGATAGTTCATTATTTTCATTTGGTTTTCGACCCGATGCTCTGAAGACTAGAGGATGACCGATGTCCATTCCGGTCCGTTTTGTTGCATTCCCGACCCATGAGGCTTGGTGACGGGTGTTTGACCGATGTCCATTCCGGTCCATTTTTGTTGTATTCCCGATCATGTCTCGGATTTTATTTAATTGGTCTGTAATTATTCACCCGACGAGTTGCGGGTTTTATTTTCACTATCCTTAGGGTAGTTTTACTTTACCTGCTCTCTCTTCACATCTTTGTTTGTTTTGGGTGATTTTGCATTCTTTTATAATACATCCAAAATCTAAAAAAAAAAATACCATAAAAAAAGTCATTCATTTTGCACAACATGTAATATTAAACATCATGCATATATTGTCATGTTATATCTGCTACGTCATGCATATAGCATAGTCCTTGCCACGTCATTACATTTCACATGTCATATAGTTAGATTGTATTTGCATCACATTTGACAAAAGAAAACCCAAAAAAAATTGCACATTTGAACTTCAATTCAAAATTCATGAAAATTGCCAAATCAAACATTTTTTTATGAAATTGGTACCGAAAGGGCATTAATTCAAAAAATTAATGTAACCAAGTCCCGAACTTAAAATCTCTGGTTCGCAGAAGTAATTTAGTTCTCCCACTGAATTACTTAGGTTTCTAATCAACCTACCAAGAAATGATTAGTGGCGACTCCATGTTAAAAATCTTTGCATGATTAAACATTGAACCTAAGTTGCGATTTGGTAGAGCTTGGGAGAGTTCGAACTAGGTTAATTAATTTCACTTAATTAACTTGGTACTCCATTAACCTAAAACTGGATTTTTAGGTCGCGACAGATAGGAAGGTACGGTGATTTAAAAAAATTATCCTAACAGAGGTTCGAGGGCTGTCCCGACGGGGGTTGCAAAGGACAACGTCCCAGGACGCTATATGACTTTTATAGTTTGAGCTCATATTTTATTAGAAATCTGACTTCGTGCTCATATATAATTATATATATAATATCTATTTTTCTTGTAAGCGAGAGTTGCAATATAGAAATGACAGGTGCTAATTATAATAGAATCTTTTATTGTATATAACGTTAGTTTAATAGTCGATCATGATAAACCAATCCTAACACTCATGTTCGAAACATGAATGGGGTTGATGGTTGACGTGAGGTGTGCTATGTGGGCTATTCCCAAACATTGTCACTATCCATATCAAGAACTATGTCGATCTTGTGGCGGTAGACATTCTACATTACAGAGCTACTTCAGGCTGAAGTGAAGCCATTTCAACAGCAAAAAATTAGCTTTTTTTTTAATGTTTAATTTCAGATGTCCATGCTTTCCATTAATGCACAACAAATGTTGCCCACCAAAGTTTTTAGTCGGTCGAAAAGTAATAATCATCGCCTTTATCTCCCAAAAGGAACATGTGCTAGTTAATAATGTGTACCGTTGAAGTTCAATCACTGAATTTGCGGGAGCACAATTCACCCTAAATTATGAAGATGGCCTTCTGCTTATCTGTCAACGTGAGATCCATGGTGGTTGATACATGTCATTTATTTTTTACTACATGCTTTTTTTTTAAATTAATGAGTACTTTATACAAAATCAATGATGACGATACGTGGATGATTAAAGTTGTGCCGTTCCTCACGGTAAGTATTTTCAAAAGAAGAAGAAGAAGAATAAAAGCACGGCCTATTTCCACGAGAGGGAATATTCTACGCATAACCCATCTAATGATCATACTATAGCGTTCTCACCTATATTGTCTAAAGCCATAATAATAAATGCCTCTTTCATTGCTATTCTAATTAAAGTAAGTTTACTTTTCCTACATAGCTAATGTCGAGGTTCCTGTCTTGCAAAGACGAGGATTAGGTGGACGGCATCCCACTCATTGCTAGATGGATCATGGAACAAAAGTCCACTTTGGTGCTTGGTGCTGTGGCACCACAGTAATGGAATTCAGCAGTTTGATTTGTCTTTAAAAAAAAAATGAAAGGAACGTCCTTCCAAATCTCTGTTGGAAGAGGGAACGCATGATGGAGCATGCATATGAATGGATTCCAAGGACGAAGAAGGGAAGCCGTCGGTTCGGAATGGATTTTGGCATGTCTGACGCTCACCTATTCTTGATTGTAAAAGTTCTTTTTGTGATTAATTCTGCATGAATATTGTTCGCATGGAGACCGATTCGAGAACCGCTCCTCGAACAGGACAAGCTCGACGCGTCTTTGCACGCTTCCGAATTGACCGGAATAGCATATACCATGTGATTCTTGTGGCGAGCAAGGTAGAGGGACGAAAGTCAACAAACAGGACGGCCGGTCGTCTCTCTCCAATCCCCGTCCTGTCCTGTAGCAACCCATAAAGGATCGACCCGTCCAGCTGTTTCAGGCCAACCCGCTATCCTTGCCCGATCCGGCAACAACAAGCAAGCGCCATCTTCCTACCGGGATAGTTCTTCTTTCTATCCTATTCATCGTCTTCTCGGAACGTCGCGGGAGAAAAGGGGTGTTCCGTATGGAGTCTCCGTTCAAGCCGGACGTGTTGAAGGGCAAAGTGGCGCTGCTGACGGGAGGCGGGTCGGGCATCGGGTTCGAGATATCGCGCCAGTTGGGCTTACATGGAGCCTCGGTCGCCGTCATGGGCCGCCGCAAGCACGTCCTCGACTCCGCCGTCGCTGCTCTCCACCTCCACGGCATTCCTGTAACTGAAAATTTCGTCTTTCTTTGCTCAAACACTTTCCTTTCTTTTGCTGTTTGACGATTAAGGCTCTGGTGTGGTGTCGTCCCTGTTGCTGCAGGCAATCGGAGTGGAAGGAGATGTTCGCAAGCGAGACGACGTTGTTAGAGCTCTGGAATCGACCATCAAGAGCTTTGGGAGGCTCGACATTCTGGTGAATGCTGCGGCTGGCAATTTCCTGGTCCCAGCCGAGGATTTGTCTCCCAACGGGTTTCGTACAGGTCTTGTTCTTTCTCTTGCCCCAGTTGTTGCCCCTAACGTGTAGTGAAAGTGAATCAGAATGGGATTTGGTCAAAGGTTCTATTATTTTCCGTCTTTCTTGTTGTGATTATGCTAGTCAATTGCTATGGTTGTTTAGATGAGGATTGAGATCTATAAGGTGGAAATTATAGTATTAGATTAGATGATCTGTTTTTCCAATGACTGGTTTCTGCAGTTATTGACATAGACTCGGTCGGCACTTTCACGGTGTGCCATGAAGCACTCAAGTATCTCAAGAAAGGCGGTCCTGGAAAGGAACCATCTTGCGGGGGGACGATCATAAATATCAGCGCGACCTTGCACTACACGGCGTCTTGGTACCAGATCCATGTATCTGCTGCAAAGGTTCGTCTGTGGTGGGTTCGGTCCAATTTCTCGTTATTCGCAAAGTTCTGAATCAAATTGTATTGGAGTTGCTTACTGATTGAGCTCTTCACAGGCGGCTGTGGATAGCATTACAAGAAGCTTGGCGCTGGAATGGGGGACGGATTACGATATAAGAGTGAATGGGATCGCACCGGGACCTATCGATGACACGCCAGGAGTAAGCAAACTCGCGCCTGGCGAAGTTCTGAGCAGCAGAGAGCAAATGCCGCTCTTTAAGCTCGGGGAGAAATGGGACATTGCTATGGCTGCTATCTATCTGGCATCTGACGCAGGTTTGTAATCTTTTTCAGCTGCTCGAACATGTCTCGGAAAAATTCTCCCTCTTGGTTTGGTTTTCCTTGTTAAGATCACTGCTTTTAGTGTCTTCTTTCAGCTTTGTTTTGCCGGAACTCTTTTTTTTTTTTTTTTTGGTAAAGATTGTTTTGCTGGAACTCTTTGTTTTATGCAATGCAGAAAAATACAATGTTAAAATTTCATTCCTGAAAATCTCGTTGCATCTGAAATCTCTTTCGAGATGCTTATGATGTTTGTACTGCGTTCCTGCTATACCGACATAAGCTAAATAGGAGGATGTAATGGATGTCCGGAAATGATAAACCACAGATCGAACTGCAGAACCTGGAAAAAAAATGCTGCGTATCAATCTTGTCCTCAGAAAAGAAAATTGGCCTTTGAGCTGGTTCTGTCGGCCATCTATTTATAAGGGACACATTGGTTGGCACTTCAGTGCTGTGACGGAACTCTACTAGCTGCTTCCTGCTTGCATACCTAACCATTCTCCCGGCCTTCGAGCTGTCCGGTTTGCTCTGAGTGCTTTCGTATTTCTCTGTTGCTACTCTTTGATGCATTCATGAATCATCATGCTTCGTGAAGATGAGATTTCAGATTGCAAGTACCAACTCGTCTTCTCAAGTTGGACAGATTGATATTTTAATAATTGAACAGTGAAAAGACTTGAATTTGCCTGCTTGAGGGACGATATATGAATTCAAATTACCGTATCTATGCATGCGATGATGAGATATTTGTGTCGAAAGGGCAACAGTCCTTACGTTAGAGCGGCAAAAACGAAGCGAGATGGTTGATCGTGCATTTTCTGGTAATGGCAGGGAAGTTCATCAACGGAACGACAATGGTAGTAGATGGAGGATCCTGGCTAAGCGCACCGCGCCATGTTCCCAAAGACGAGGTGAGGCGACTTTCGAGAGCTGTGGAGAGGAGGTCCAGAGATGTCGGGGTTCCGAAGAGCAAGCTGTAGTTAGCAAACACTTGTCGGTGCGGCATGCTCATTCCTTTGATCTTATGTGTGGTTGTAATAGAATTGCAGAACCAACACTAGCAGGGAACGGGAATTTCTTTCTTCGAAGCCATTTCTTTTCCCGTCCCCCTGCCCCGGCATAGCGCTCCGCTCCCGGTTTGTCGGAAGAATCAACTGAATTCTCCCTAATTCATTGATATGGGGGAAAAGAAATCATCTAAAGCGACTGTACCGTGAAAAACTGAATCTTAGCATTCGCTTCACAGTAATAAAACAGAGCTTCCCAATTCCCTTTCCTATTCATCCAAATCTTGTATGGGCTTCCACATTTTGTCAGATTGTTGATGCCAAAGCCCAAAAAGCAAAGGCCCAAACGGCCACTGGATTCAGCCCAGTGAAATAGCAGCTTGCTGTGTTTGCTGATGATTGAACCCCCTTTTTTTTTTTTTTATCTCATCTAATGCTAAAGATTTAGACATGAATTATTATCACACCGAGTTTAAACCGAGGGGTCGCGGTTGTGGTTTGCGGGTGTGGATGAACATAGAGTTGACTCGACACGAGTTACTCCACGAGGCTCAATAGCTCAATTCAAATCGGCTATCTCTAAGGTTGATCCACACAAAGTATTTCGCATGCTTGAACTTGACCCGACTCAAATTCGACTTAATGAGTCATGGCCCATATCCAGATTTAGGCTTTGAGTTTAAAGCCTGGTCACGGCACCTCTTCCGAGGTCATTAAATCTATGATAATAATGTGAGAATTTCTTAAATGATGGTTAATCGCGATTAGATGAGTAGGCACCATCACCAAGGTCATTGCTTTTTTGTTCTTCCTTCTCACGTTGTACTTTTCTCTCTCTACATGGAAATTAAACCAAAACGGCATGGCTTCTTGGGGGGAATGAATGCGACGTCGGTGCATATTTAATCTTCTTCTACTACTACTACTAATAGTAATAACATCATTTTGCGAAGATGATTAATTAATGAAAATGTCCAATTACTCGTTACGGTATTGTCATATAAGTTACATAACCTATTATGGTCTCAATATTTTCGCTAGCATCTTTGGCATAGCATTTTCAGGACTCTCAAAAAGTGTGACGAGATGCTCTTGGTCGATGGAACTTTTGCATTTGGATACGTGAAGATATATATATCTCAAGATTACCGTGGAGTAAACACACGTTAAGAGGGTGGTCAAGCAAAAATAAAATAAAATGCATATCTCTAGAGATTCATCTGTCAGCGCTTACTAGTAATAGTTTAATCATCATGTCAGACTCATTATCATGACATAGATCCGTCACGAGTTGATGCGCGAGTTACGCCTCAAAGGACACTTAATCAATGCTTAATTTTTTTTTTATGTTTTTTAATTAAATGTTGGCTCCTCATTTTATATAGCACGATTCTTAATATTTACTTTCTGGCTCCAAATGCGATGTGAACTGCTGGTCACTTTATATGAATTGCAATTCAAGAATACATAGGAAGCTTCCTTTCATGCAGCCATGTTCCCATTAGATCCAATCTTATGAAGATCGATCAGTATCGTTGGAAGCTGCCTTTGACCAAATCACTCCAAGTTGCTCCTGAATTCAAGTTCGGAAATAAGAACGTACAAGATATTTATTTTAAATCGTTGAGTTTAAGCTAGCTTGCAAATCTAAAAGTAGCCCCCCACTCCTATTTAAAAAAAAAAAAAGCCCCTCTTGCTTGTCGAGTTTTTATCTACCTTTAACGTGCTATCGACATCTTAATGTTCAACAAAATTTATTTTAAATCATTACTTTAAGCTAGCTATATCCTTCGAAATTTCTTTTATAGAAAAGGAAAATCACTCGTCACTCTCATTGAGATGAACCCCAAGCTTTGAGGTATGGGCTGTGTCCGTCCCGCACGAAAATTTTCAAGACTCATTCCAGCAAGTTCTTATTTTCTAGTTTTTATTTTTTATTTTCCTCTCTCGTGTCCTCCAAGTACTTGTCATCGGGTGGCGGACACGTGGGCGGCGTCACCTTGCTATCGTCACACTCGCTGACGTCATCATTGAGCAGGTCGCAATCGCTTGGTGAAGACTGTCGCTAGATTCGCATATTTGTGAGATTCGAGGTAAATTTTTTAGTCTTGGTTCAGATGATCAGATGAAACGTGGCCCGACAGACCTGCCATTCCTATTTTTCGGACAGACTTTACTCAGCAGTAAACAGAAAAATAACACGATTCTCTAGGTGGGCCGGTTCAATATTTGTTTAGAGACAAGCAATTGCCTATAATTCTTTCCGTAAGTGAGTTATCATAGCATAGTTATTTTCTTTAGCAAAAATATGGGATTATTGCATTATAATCAAGATAAAATCTTTGTACTTAAGCTGTATAAAAGATGCAAACCTTGCATATCCATGTGACTTTATGGAATCAATGTGTCTAATAGTCTATCTTGCTATACACCGTTTGTTTATATTGATTTCAGAAATCATCTATTTAACTTAAGAAAGAAATACGTGACTTTTTTAGTGTTTCATGGACTTTCTGGTTTTTACGTTATGCTAAAATGTGAAGTTAAATTTCACAATCAATTCGTGATGGATACATAATTATGCATTGTGGGATCGAAATATACAATTTATCCATCTTCACCTTTATAATAATCTCTTCTTGCCTTATACTCATGTCCAATTTTTGAATTAATTCAATTTTATACGTTATGCAAGATAGGTTTTAATCTGTTTATATCTGCATAATAAACTATGATAGAGCCATCTTTAAGCGTTGCCTTTACAAGATAATGTTTTGGCGATGTTGTCATTCTCCTCTCTCTTCCCCATTTTACTACTATATTGTAACCAACCTGTATTTAAGAAAATATTTTATTTTACATTAATAATATAATTTAAAGATCTTTGTACGAATTAGTAGACAAAGACTTCTATAGTTTGTATGCATGTCAGGGATAGCATATTTTTTTATGATATTTTACAATTATTGTGTTTATGGGAATTTTTTAATACTAAGAATAAATTGAACATGTCCATATGCTTTCACACCATTAGATTTACATTTAAAAAATCCACCGGCCTATCATTTTGACCATTAATTAGTGAAAGTCCCATCCCAATCTACACAACAATTAATCCATATATAGTTAATATTGGATGTGTAGTTCTTACTTTCCATTGACAGGAAAACATGGGGATCCCGCTCCAGCAGGGGTTTTAAGAGGGTAGAGCCACTTGGATATTAAAGGCCATTTATAATTTAAGCTTATATTTTTCTCATGATAGTTTGGACTTGAGTCCATGAATAGCTATATATATATTCTTTTTCACTTGTAATTGAGTGATATAATGAGAAGTGTGAGATACTAATTATAGTAGCATTCTTTGCTAAGCGTAACCTTAATATAAAGGTGGATTGGGATAAATCTTATATCGATTTCTCTTTTTTGCTTTACTCTTTACTTCGTTTATGGTTCGTGCGCCGAATCCTAACAATTAATTGGAGTGCTTGCTTACTGGGGCATTCACATATTGGATTGTATTTTCTCTATGGAAAATTATCATTCCTTGACTATAGATAATAAACAAAATAGTGATTCTAATACCGCACCGACGACAACTAGTTTCATTGATACATGAGTATCATCAGGTGGCATTTTGTGAATACCTAAAAAAAAAGAGAAATATTTTGCTCTGCTCGATTTGAACTTGGAGTAGCTAGTGCTTGCCTACTTGTATATCATAACAATTTTGAAGATTCATTTTAGGTCGATATGTAATTCTCGTCTATAAAATTTTCATTTACGGGGTGGTTGTTGTTGTTGTTATTGTTGTTGTTGTTCTTCTTCTTCTTCTTCCAATTCCAATTGAAAGGAGTATACTTTATCGAACAACAAACAACCCAATTTAACAAGGGCAGTCTTCTCAAGTGATGTCAAATTGGGAGCAAAATTTTCTAAAAAATTCAAACCTATTATACGATGGTTAATTTAATCCTAAGCCTTTCGATTAATATTTATAATAGTAATGATGATGACGATAATGGTCCAAATGATCAAGATCAATATTCGTGTGGGCAATTACTCGTAATTAAAAAGTGCGACAATACTTTTTTTTTTAATTGATGGAGCTTGTGCATATAAATATGCGAAGATATAATATTGCCATTGTCAATGTTAGTTTTCGATCTCATCATTTTGATCAGACGAGATAACACGTTATGAGAGTGGTCAAACAAAAAAAAAAGGTAGATCTCTCGGCATTCATTTGTCAACGCTTATTAATGATATTTTAATCATTATATGAGACCCGTTATAATAATATAAATTCGTCACGAGCCGATGCGGAAGTCACACCTCACAAAAAGTTTAAGCAATATATATATATATTTCCAAATACATACTGACCCTTCATCTCAGTAGCACAACTCTCAATTTCTACTTTCTGGCGCCGGATCATGATTTGCAATTCAATAATTCATTGGAAGCTTCCTTATATGTTGCCATGTTCTCCTAAGATGGATCTTATGAAGAGGGAATCGGTATCATTGGAAGCTGACTTCTTTCATCAAATCAATCGATGTAGCTGCTGTATTCAACCCATGACTTTTTCTATTTTGGTTTTAAGTTATAAAAGAGAGATAGCTCCCTTTGCTTTTTTTATTTTTCAAAGTTATATTAAAGAAGTGTCTAATTTTTGTGAAGTATTTCCTTTCTTTTCTTTTCTTTTCTTTTTTTTTTTCTCTTTGCTTTGACCAAACTTGTAAATCCAAATTGAGTATCCTACACTCCTATCAAAATAAGCCCCCTCTTATTCGTAGAGTATTCTCTATAATCAACGAGACACTGACATCTTAACGATTAATTAAATTCATATCAATTCATCCTGTTAAACTAGCTACGATTCCTTCCAAATACGTCGGTGTTCTAAAGAAAGAAATTCACTCATCTCATTCCGACCGGCAAGTTTTAATTTGCTAGGGTTCTTTTAATTTTCCAAGTGTTTATCCCATCAAATGGTGGACACATGGGTGACGTCACCTTGCTACCGTCACTTTGGCTGACGTCATCATTGAGCAGGTTACTATTCAATGGGGAAAGACCCCCATGATTATTCATATTCTATCGTTTCACGATGTTGCAAATCCGCGCGCTCGTGAAAACCGAGATAAAATTGTATTATTAGCAACTTTTATTTTCGGACAATCTATGTTAAACAATGAACATAAAATAACACGATTCGCTAGGTGAGTCGGTTCGAAATTCTATATTGTGAGTGAAGCAATTGCCAATGATTATAAAATGGCATTAGAATCGAGTGCCTTGAGAAAAATCAACCTAACTAATAAGGAAAGATTTCATCATATTATAACACGGAAGAATCTTGCCAAAAAAAATTGCAACTTTCATTTCCTTTGTCATCTTATTGCATTATAATCAAGATGAAATCTGCATACTCAAGGCATAGAAACTGTGCAAATCTAGCGTCTCTCTAGATGAGGCCCCCGACTAGTATTTTATTAAACACGTGAATTATGGAAAAAAAAATGTCTAATCATTTCTCCCGAATGGCTAAGGCCAAGATAAATGCTTGTTCATAATCCCTATTCAAACAGCTTACTTGACCGATTAAGGTAGCAGTTTTTAGCCCATATTTGAACCATGAAGGCTCTCATACTTTCAATTTTTCGTTTTTTCATTTCTCGGGATGACTCGCCCATAATACCAAAAAAAAAAGCAATAAATCCAAGATAAAAATTATATGAGCTGCCCTATTTCAATCCCTAACTCTATAGAAGCCAAATGCATTCGGGTTTGACAGAGAAATAGAAAACTTGCTTTCCCTTGAACGGCATATTTTGGTTGTCCAAAGGGTGTTCGGTGTTGGGAACCTATATATTACTCTCGGCACAACGTTCAAGTTAAGACCTTCGATTTATCCCGTGCACAACTTGCCACTTAGCGAACTCGCTACCTTACCCCCATCACGATGCGAATGGGGAACCAAAACATATGCCCATTCATTGCGGACTAATCAAGATTATTGATAATAGATTGTGGAGTCGTACTCATAACCTTTGACTTGCAAACCGATCTCAATATTGTCGCGACCCACCTCCAGAGAGGAGGGAGTTTAAGAATGACTGCCAAAGTATATGGATCGGAAGCGATCCGTAAGTTTTCTTGGACCCTCCCAAGTCCTCAGTTCGCACGATGGCGGGATTTAAGCTTCGAGTTCGACCATAGTGTTGACACCTGATTTTTAATCATCTTTTCTCTTTTAAAATTAATAAAAAAAATTCATAAAATTCATAAAATTAAAAAAATCAACTTTGGAGATCTTGGCTAAGCCTAGGGAACCAATTTTGACCAAAAAATGATTTTCCATATTTTCAGTACTTTTCAACATTTTATTTTCAAAAATTCATAAAAAAAAATCAATAAAAATGAGAAAATTAAAAAATTAACTTTGGAAGCCTTGGCCAAGCCTAGGGAACCATCTTTGAACAAAAAATAATTTTTCAAAATTTTTGCATTTTTTATTTTTTAGAAAATATAAAAATGCTTGAAAATTAATAAATAATGGCATTTGAGGCCACAAAAATATAAAAAAAATATTTAATATTTTTATTTAATCTTCTCTTCTTTTTGGCCAAAGAAAATCTCCAAAAATTAATCTGAAATCGGGAATTACTTTGTTAATCTCATCTTCAAATTAATTGAAAAAAATTATAAAAAAAATCACTTTAGCTCTGTAATTTTCAATTTTTGCATTTCTAGAGTCGTGAAATTATTCTCTAATATTTCAAATTTTCATCTTGGCCAAATTATACCTAGAATGACTCAATTTTGCAAAAAGACTTTAATTGAGTTTTGCAATATATTCAGCGATAAGAAATGAGCTTAAATTTGACAAGCGATTTAACTAGACATGCGGTGAATTTCAACCTAGTATAGGGGAGGTGTGTTGAAAATTGTGAGGATATTTGGACTTAAAGAAATATTTTTCCAGGGATTAAATTGCAAATACTTAAAATCTCCAGGACTAGAGTACAAATACTTAACACTTGAGGGATTATTTTATAAATAACAAAAAAAAGTTAGTGGAGAAATTAGAATAGAGAAGGGAAGATAGAGAAGATGAGATGGAAAAGGGAAGATGGAGAAGAGGAGATGGAGAAGAGAAGATAAAAAAAAAGGGTTAATACCACGAAAAACCCCAAACTGGTACGCTCGTGACAAATTTACCCCAAACTATTTTTTTGACCTCAAAAAACCCCAAACTGATACATTTGTGACAAATTTACCCCAAATTGATATATTTGCGACAAATTTACCCTCCGTTAATTTTTGTTAAATTTAACGTTAAATTGCTTAGTTGGATGGCATGTGGCACTTCACGGGTATACTGGTTTATGATTTTTACCCTATGTTTACCATATGTTTATCAATTTAGGATTTTTCATGGTACTGAACCAATTTAATAAAGGGTAAATTTGTCATAAGTGTAATAGTTTAGGGTTTTTCGTGGTAAAAAAAATTATTTTAGGATAAATTTGTCACAAATATACCAGTTTAGGGTTTTTTATGGTAAAAAAAATAGTTTAGGATAAATTTGTCACATGTGTATCAGTTTGGGGTTTTTCATGGTCAAAAAAATAGTTTGGGGTAAATTTGTCACAAGTGTACCAGTTTGGGGTTTTTCGTGGTCAAAAAAATAGTTTGGGGTAAATTTGTCACTGGTGTACCAGTTTGGGGTTTTTCGTGGTATTAACCCTAAAAAAATAAGATGGGAATAGAGAAGGGAAGATGAAATGAAGAAAAGTTAGTGGAAAAATTAAAATGAGAGATATATGAGTGGGCTATAAAAGGAAGAAGAAGTGAGCTTGGGAGGGGAATTTTTTTTTTAGAGAGAAAATTTTAGATGTTGGAGAGAGTTTTAGGAGATTGAAAAAAAATTTAAGAGAAAGAAAATACCAAAAAGAGAGAAAGAATTTAAAAGATGGTGAGAGTTTAAAGCTAGGGGGTTATTATCACCAATTTCTTCATCGATCAACACAAATCAAGAGTTCATCCCTGTCGTTCGAGCCGCAATCTTAATCCACAAGGTTATACGAGGTCCGAATTCGGTAATCAAATCCCTCAAATCAAATAACAATCCTAGCCATTAAAATTTTTGAGAATTTTCGTTGCCCAAATGGATTAATTTGAATTTCGATTATGTCATGTCGTACTCATATGTCTCCATATCCACATGTCGCATTCATACTACAATTTTCTGCATTTTTACTTAACAAATCTAAACCTCAGAATGAGAAGGCTGACCAACCATTGGAGGTTCTGTATATATTGCCTTTATTTTCTGCAATTTAATTCTTACACCATTAAACTCTACGTCGAGCCAAAGCCAAATCCCTCATTGGAGGTCCTTTATTTATCGTACTTAATTTCTGCAATTTAATTTTTGCACCATTAAACTCCAAAATAGGAAGGGCAAAGCCCACATGTTGGAGGTCCTTTATTTACCGTACTTAATTTCTTGCAATTTAATTTATGTACCTCAAACCCCAAGATGGGTAGGCCGAGTCAAAACCGAGTTTCTCGTTGAAGGTCCTTCATTTATTGCAATTTAATTTCCTGCATTTTAATTTCTACATCATTAAACCCCAAAAAGAAGGGCCAAGCCGAGGCTGAGCTATCTATTGGAGGTCTTTATTTGTTGTCATTTTTTTTGTAATTTAATTTCTACAACATTAAACCCCAAAAGGGAGGGCCAAACTAAGGTTGGGTCATCCATTGGAAGTCTTCACTTACTGTTCTTTATTTTCTGTAATTTAATTTCTGCACCATTAAATCCCAAAAGAGAGGGCCAAGCCAAGGCTGGGCCATCTATTGGAGGTCTTTATTTACTGTCATTTATTTTTGCAATTTAATTTTCGCACCATCAAACCCTGAATGGGTAAATCAAGCTAAGGCCGAATCCCTCGTTGGAGGTCCTTTTTACCGCATTTAATTTCTACAATTTAACTTTTGCATCATTAAACCCCAGAAAGGGTAGGCCAAGCTAAGGCAGAGCCTCCTTGTTATAGGTCCTTTATTTGCTAAATTTACTTTCTGCAATTTAATTTCTGAATCATCAGACCCCAGAATGAGTAGGCTAAGCCACCTGCTGGAGGTCGCAGCACTGTACAAAAGCCGTTAGCTCACTCCCTCTTTCGGCTTCAGGAAATTTTTATAATTGATTTCCCATTGACTTTCATTATTATCTTTTAGAAAATTGATTTATAATTGACTTCGTTCTTATCTCTTAAAAAATGGACTTATAGTTGAATTCACTTTGATTTCGTTCTTATCTTTTTAACTTGCCATTAATTCATTTGACTTAGTGTTAGCTTTCCTACTTCATTTGATTTATAGTTATCAAATTTAGGACTAGTATATTCTCTAATGCAATTTTCCGAAAAACCTCTTAAATAGGCTAAGCAATAACTTTCTTAAAAGCTTTGAAATAACTTTCCTAGAAGTTACTAATTAGCCTCTTCTAAAATTCTCAAAAATCATGTCAAGAAGTCTTATTTTACTTTTCTAATTATTTTCAATGTAAGAAAATTCGGGATGACACGAGCTTAGCATTGACTAAGTCAATGGCTTACTGGAGAAGACGGCCATAAAGGTCATGACTCCGGCGAGTTCTCTGAAATCTCACCAAAACGCCTGCACAGAGCATAAAACTAGCATGAAACTCCTCGATTTCAATCACAAACCATTCTACACCTCAAAACGCGCAACATATGTCCTTTTTGAAGGTATTCGACGCCTATACGGAGCCTAACAGTTTCGGTCAGGATGCAGTTTCCAGCGACTTTATTTTTTTTTTTTTTGACAGTTTCCAACATTTTCTTTCGACTCTAAGTAGTCAATTAACATCAATGAGGTTCCAGAAGATTCACCTGAACAGCCGCGATGATCGACGAACGTCCGACGAGAATCCATAACTCAAGAATTATATCGAGAGTTTGGAGGTTTAACAATGGAGGATTCAGGTCGAAATGATGCAAATAAACGTAGAGGCATGGTTAGGGATGTCTCTGGTGTTAAGTTGTTAACCAAAAATAGAAAAATACAGAATAGAGGTCGGATGGATAATCCGCCTTTAGAGTCGAGCTCAAACGGTCAAGAATGGCGCATTCCAATTTCGGCGATGAACGGCTATGCCGATGGGTTTGGGAGCTTCCTTGAGGTCATGCGAAGCTCAGACAACGATCGGTGGAGTTTGATTCGTTCTGAAATGGCACGATGAATCAAATCCTTCGAAGTTTTTTCGAGCTCCCCCGTCCATGGCACTCGAAGGAGGTTTTCCTTTTTGCTCTTCCTCTCTCTATCTCACCTCTAGGTCATGCTCACATGACAAAAGCATGCCATTTGGTGTCGCCGGAGGTCGGACGGGAATGGGCACATCGGAGTCTTCCGTTTGGTCTCCGACTGCGCTCGTTTGATGAAAAAAAAAAAAAAAAGATGGCCTCTTCTTCTTCATGCAAGCTCGTGCGCGAATCCCCTGAGAAGAAACGTTTCCATGCGTTGTCTTGTGGGCTGGGTCGGTCAACCTGACCCGATGGACCCAGTTTAGCATTTTAGGTCCAATTTACTATCCATCTGGCCTATTTTTTTTTTCAAATATAAGCTCAAAATTGAATTCTACAACATGAATATCATCTAAGAATGATAAGTTTAAGTCAAATTTGTTCGGATTTAAGCAAAACCCCCCATATTTTAGTTTTGACCCGATTATGAAATTTACTTAATTCGAACCCCAAATGGCCAAATTGGGCCAACTTAACCCACTAATGGGTTTAGAAAGGTAAAAAACCTACGGTTAAAGGTTCATTTATGGATGGGTTCGCGCTTAGAATGCCCAATTTTGACTTTCATTTAAACCGAGGACTAAATTGAAAAATATTTTTTTCCCATTTTTTAAATTGCTCAATATATAAAATTTGTTTGACTAAATTGCAATTGAAGGTATGAGGATCAAATTTCATAACTAGCACAAAGTGAGATAATCACAAGAAAAGGCTGAATTTGTGATTTTTTTTTTTAGAAAACTAAGGAACTAAATGTAAAAATATGAAAAAAAGAAAAAGAAAATAGGTTCCCGATCGAATTTTTGAATTTTGAAGTGACAAAAATGTAATTGAAATTAAAAAATAATAATAATGGCTATTTTTTCGTATTTTTCTGATCACAAATGCTATATTTCTTATTCTTGGGCTTTTTTAATAAAAATAAATTCCAAAAATTCGAAAGAATTCTGAAAGGCATTTTTTGTTCAAAAATGTTCCTTAGCGTTAGTCAAGGTTTTCAAATTTGATTTTCAAATTTTATAAATTTTTTTATTGCATTTTAAATACTTTTCTAAAGAAAAATTGATTAAAAATTAAGTGCCAGTAACTGTTCGGTCAACCACCGTCTTGGTTTCACCCCCAAAGGGTTATGCAAAGCTAAGCTCAAGAAATAAAGTACGCAAATGTACTTATAAACTGACCTTTGGAGTAAACATGTTTTACATGGCAACTTAAAAGAACTCCAGTCAACTGGGCCAGCAAATGAATCGACAGCTAGGTCCCGTGTGAATTCCCCGACAAAGCGAGGACACCAATTAAATATATAAAGTTCAACAGTCAACATGGTTGGCCGGTGGCCTTTTTAAGTCAATTTATTGTTGTGAAAGGAGAGTGACATGTTCTATTTATCTTTAATATACAAACAAAAATTCGCAGACATAATATAAATCATTACATACCATAAATATGATGCTAACTCCGAAATGTAGATAACTATAGAAGTTTTTGTTTATTACCTAATATTGAAAATCTTTAAATTGTTATTATGCTGAAATAAAAAAGTATTTTCGAAATAAGGATGAGTGAAATTATGAAGAGAGGGGAGAAGAATTAGGGAAATGAAATAATGGTAACATATTTTGCTACTTTTTTTTTTCGAGAAAGTTCTAAAATATTTATTGCAACGAGAAGAGTCCAATTCTAACAACCTACAATTCTTAATGGGAGACTTGGTAAAAACACTAAAAAAAGACCGTGTCATAACATATTTATATAGATATGTGCGGATTAAAAGATCTCTCGCATAAAATAAAATAAAAATAAACTCACATGAAAAAATGATATTAGTTGTGTGTGTGTGTGTATATGGCAAGAAAAAACGATTATAGATGTGAAGATGTATTAATAGTATATTTGGATGCTACAATGTTATCTATCTACCACAAATTGATGTCGAAATCTCACTTCACATTTTAGCACCAAAAAGTCAATGAAGCACTCGAAAAGTCATGCCATTCTTTTCTCAAAATAAATGGGCGATTTCTGTGATGAATATTAACAGATGGTGTATACACCTAGGAATCGAACAAATTTTGGAATCGATTTTTAACTACTGTTAAAAAAAAATAGTCTCGCTCACCTCACCTTCTCTGTGTATGGTATATTATAATTTCTATTGCTCATATTATGAATTATTATTTTTGATGAATAGAGAGTTTTATTATTTAATATTTTATTTTGAATTGTTTCATTACTATTCATGTTATTTTATTGAAAAAATAAAATCAAAAAAGAAAAAAAAAAGCAGGTTCTTAGGTAGACTTGAGAACCAAATCGGAAAAATAGAGTAGATTCTAAAATAGGTTTCAAGATGAAATGGTAATTTTCAGATTTCAAAAATTGAGAATTGATTATAATTGCGTAGGTTTCGGGTTATAAAACTTTCTAGAAATCAAAAGAAATAGAAGTTGAAATTTTGTAGGCAAGATTTCTTTTTGTGTTATTACGACCAAGTCCTCCCCTAGAGAACCGTGTTATTTTCTATTTAACGTCTGATGGAGATTGTCCCAAAATAGGACAAGTAGATCTACGAGGCCACGTGTGGTCTTTTTTTTTTTTAATTGTCGCGGAACCAAAGACGACGGCGAATTTGTAACCTGCTCAGTGGAGAGGACAGCGAATGTGACGACAGCAAGGTGACGTCACCCATGTGCAGAGCACATCATGAATAAATGCTTGAAAAAGGAAGAAACCCTTGGAATTAAAACTTGCCGGGACCAGCGTTAGAAAATTTTCAGAAAGAACAAACACAGCCCTTACCTCAAGCTTCAAAGTTATTAATGAAAGAGCGCGAGTGAATTTTTTTTTCCATAAATATTTTTATGGATTAATATCACGAAGAACACAAATTGATGTATTTGTGATAAATTTATATCAAATTATTCTTTTTACGCAAAAAATTTAAATCGACGCACATGTAATAAATTTATCTCAAACTATTTTTTTGACCTTAAAAAATTTAAAACTGGTGCACCTATGCCAAATTTACCATCCATTAATTTTTCTCAAATTTTTTTGTTAAATTAATGAGTTAGATAACACATGACAGTTGATGGACATACTATTCTATGATTTTTATTCTTTATTTATCACATGTATATATAGTTGAGATTTTTCGTGATATCAACTTAATTTAATAGAGAGTAAAATTAGCACATGTGTATTGATTTGAGGTTTTTAGTAGTCATAAAAATATTTTTGTAGTGAATTTGTCGTAGATGTATCACTTTTAAGATTTTTCATGATTTTAATCCTATCTGCAATGGATGTGGCCATCTTAACAAATGTTAAAGATAGAGACGAGGGGCTTCTTTAAATGGTGATGGAGGACACTTAATTTTGATTTACAAGTTTGGTCTAACCAGATGAAAAAAAAAAGGGTCACGCTTTTTCCACTCTCTCCTTGGCTACCACACTCTGAATTAGTGATTTGCCCACAATATTCCTTGTGAGTCTCACCTTTTAGCATATTATTCCCATCAACGAACTAGTATATTAGAACACGGGACCCATTTCGTGTTTACCTTTTTTCTTTCTTTTTTTTTTCTTTTTTTTTTCTTTTTCTTCCCTATCTCTCTCTTTTCTCTCTTTAGTTGTTGGTTACGTATGTCCTCCAACACCCCTGCGATCCAAAAGCTCCATTGGTTGAGTTCTCTTACTTCTCCGACTAGCCTCCTCGACCCACCACCGTCATCGAGACCTTCTTGACTATGGTTTACTCCGCTGTGAAGGGGCGATGTTTTCACCTTGAGGGAATCATCAGGTTGGCTGTGAAGAGCAACCAGATGGAGAAGCAAGCAAACATCTCGGCCAATGGAGCCTTGGGGTCGAAGGCACGGTGGAGGACGTTTGTGCAGAAGGCAATGAGAAAGAAAATGAGGAACGCGCAAAAAGCGAGAAGAGAGAGATAGGGAAGAGAAAGAAAAAAGAAAAGAAAAACATAAACACAAAATTGGGTCCACGTTTGAATTTAATAATCCGTTAATGGGAATGATATGCTAAAAAGTAGGATCTACAAGGATATTATTGTCAAAACACTAATTCAGGGAGTGTGATAGCCAAAAAGAAAGTCGAAAAAGTGCAACAAAAAAAAATCATTGACAAAAATTAGCTACTTATTGGAAATATATTGGAAATTGCAGCATTTTTTTCGGTTCCTTCTTTTCTTGGGTGGAATATACAGGTAATGATTCCATTCTTAGCCTACCCAAAATAAATTAGAGGAAATGAATGACCATAAGTTTAAGGGAAAATAACAAGAATTCCTTTCTCAAAAAGATTACTTTATGTTCCCAGTGATATGTTTTTTGTCTAGCGCGAAACATGGTCGGGCTTGTAAAACGTCTACCTCAAGAATGCACTATAGTGGATATTATATATATAAATAATTGTATGCTTTTTACACATTGTCATAGCTCTTTATAATATGAAATAAAAATAACAAAGACTGCACTACCTCACATCCGGCGCCAGAAAAGTACAAATTCAGAGTCGTGCTACAAAAGGCAGTGTGTAATTTTAAAAGAACGAAATAACAGACACGATTAAACTTCGTGAGGGGCAAGGGCAACTCAAACTTCGGCTCATGGCGCACAATGACCAAAATATCCTGAGGAAGCATTGACTCATGAGACTCTGGAAGTCGACATTTTTTTGGTCTCCATCTCGTAGCGTGTTGTTTGGTTTGATGGAAATGATGGGAATGACAAGATAGTTATAAAAAATGGTAATATTTTATGTTCTCATGTCGGTATGCTAAGGTCCCATCAATAAAAAACATCTTGCCACAATTTTCAGAGTCATTGTCCGCACAAATATTGATCTTGATGGTTCGGACATTGACCATACTCTTAAGAGACGCTAGCGAAAACTGAATAATATATAATTCATATTAAGATGCGGGAAAAGAGTAATTCGATATTTCCATCATTTTTCGTCATGACATTATTATTATTATTTTAATTGTTTCTATTGCTATTATTATGACACGATTGAATGTGCAGAGATATCACATTTATTCCCCAAAAGCCATTCCTTTTCTGTTTAATGACAAAAAAGAAAAAAAGAAAAATAAAATGGTATACCTAGATGTTATGCTTTTATGCAATAATCCACAAGATCAATATTCAAGTTTGACCTATCACATGGCAGCGATGATAAAAGCGTTTACATTGTGTATGAGAGAGACTGTGTATGAGAGATGCTTTTAAATAGAAAGAACCGGTCTGAATAGATCAATTCCATAGAATTTCTCCTACAGAAAATTCATGTTAGAGACAACGTTTGTATTAGAGAGAAAGAGAATGAGGTAAGGGTCATCCCTCCAAAATTCTCATTTTAGAAACACTTTATGTTAAAGATAAAATTAGAGAAAGAGAGAAAGAGAGAGGATAAGGGTGGTCCCCTCAAAGAGCGTAAGCTCGCCCTCTACCAAAAAAGAAAAAACAAACAAAAAATTTGAAAAAGTTATTAAAATATTATTAAAAATTCCGCGTTAGTGTTAGCAGTGCTATATCAGCTTGCAGTTAAAATTGATCGGATAAACTGAATTAACATAAATGTAAAAAAGTTTATGATTGAATTGATAAATATAAAAGTTTAAAAATAATTGTGGTAGGTTTTGAATTTTTTTTTGTATTAATTTTATCGAGAAAATTTATGTTAGAGATAATATTAGAGAAAGAGGGAAAAAGAGAGGGGTAAGGGTGGTCCCTTCAAAGAGCCTAAGCTCGTCCTCTACCAAAAAAAAAAAAACAAAAAAAAAAAAACAAAAAACAAACAAAAAATTTGAAAAAGCTATTAAAATATTATTAAAAATGCCACGTCAGTGTTAGTAGTGCTACATCAGCTTGTAGTTAAAATTGATCGGATGAACTGAATAAACATAAATGTAAAAAAATTTATGATTGAATTGATAAACATAAAGGTTTAAAAATAATTGTAGTAGGTTTTGAATTTTTTTTTTTGTATTAATTTTACCGAGAAAATTTATGTTAGAGATAATGTTTGCATGAGAGAGAGAGAGATGGGACGGGGGAAGGAAGGGGGTGGGGGGTTTTAAGGGTGGTCCCTCTAAAGTCCCCATTTAAGAGGGCACCATGACATGACCGTTCGCCTGTCGCGACGAGCAAAAGACAAAACCCTAGTTTTATTCACTTGGGAAGAAGAACAAGAAGATGAATAAGGAAGGGATAATTTGACAAGTGGCTTCCTCTGCGATCTAAATTGGCTGTCTTGGCGGGGGCAAGAAGTGATGTAAGCGGCCTTAGGTCATCATGGTGTTCATCGAGCGATAATGTATGACCTTCCCACGAGTTTTGAATAGCCAACCTGCTGAGCAGTCCTTCAAAATGAGTCGAGGAGACGCATGCATTATTGTACACCAAGTTTGACATTAAGCGAACTAACTTGTTCTCAACGTTTTGGCTGCATATTAAAGATTTCTTCCGCGTATTGGCCGTGAAAGACAAAGGAAGAGAGTAATGACAAGGGAGAAAATAGTCGGTGCTTCGATATCTCCTGTTGTAATCAATTTTTACGCTTAGTCCCAGACCAAATTTATGCGCACATGAGCACAGTAAAGGTTAAAATGGGCACTCACTTGCCTGTTTAAAAACTTATTTTCTAGCGAAAAAACAGAGAACTGTTTAAAACTTTTTCAAAATTTTACGGTGCATGATATGTCACGGTTTCTCTGTATCCTGACTGCGCTGAATATCAAGGTTCATGTCCAAGGTATATCCAAGTCCCAAAAGAGGGGGCAAAACTTTGTTGACAACTTATCCTTAGCGTAGTCGTCGTCGTTGGATAAGAATATTGAAAGTCTGAAAATTTATCATGAAAATGCAATCGAATCTAAAACTTCCAAAAGATATAACAAGTCTTAAAACTTATCAAATTGGTTTAATCAAATCTTCTCATTAATTCCGTCCAACTATATTAACGGAAAATGCTGGCGTGTCTTATTTTGTTACTTTCTTAAGATACGCAGTGATGATGTGGAGCCCACCAACTGCCATGTCAGAAAAACATTAAAAAATTAAAAATTAAAAAGGAGTACAAACTCACTTAGATTTAAAGAAATGCAATTAAAAAAAAACGAAAACTAAATCAGGTGCCAGGCTTTGACAAGGCCCAACCAGTCTCTGCCAGTCCTTTCTTGCTATAGGCTGGAGCCACCGACAAGGGCTTATTCCTCCTCCATTTTTTACTTGGTTTTTGAAAAGAAAAAATTGTCCTTGTTAATTTGTTTAATCTGATTCAAGTAAAATATGAAAAACAAAATAACAAAAAAATGTCATGTAGGGGAGAGAAAGTAAAAAAAAAAAAAAAAGCTACGCTAGCGTTCTCCATTTGTCAAGATAGATAGAGTCAAAGGAAGTACTTAGATTGTACTAATTTGACAAGTTTTAGGATTTCGTTGTATTTTTTTTTTTGAAAGTTTTAGAACGCGATTACATTTTCGTGACAAGTTTTGAGAATATCCAATAGACTAGACCCTCATTTGATTGTTGTGTAGAAGCTTAGTAGTCTTTGTCTTGGCAAATGTTGAGTCTTTACATCAAGAAAATGTGAATCGTGTGATTCTCTTGATTTTCAACTTAACTGCCGTCCTTTTGCGGGATAGACAGGGTGAACTTAGTCTGATGCCTGAAAATTTGTCTAATATTCAAACCATAGAATCAGAGTAGGAATTAAAAAAAAAAAAGGACCAAACCGAAAACCGGACAATTAGACATAAAACTTGTGTACATGACATTAATCGGATAAGAGATTTGCGTAAGCATTTCGTCCAAAATGGCATCCTTCTGAACGACCTAGAGACGATGGGCTTACCGTGGTGCATCGAAATTAGTTGGAGATACATGTGACCGGGTCCTGGCCAAAAGAGAACCCAAGTATCTCGGAGCCAGACCAAAAATTCTATGGTGCATGGGATTTTTAGCGTGCTATATGGCAGGTGCTCATTTGGGAAAAAAAAACTGTTGTTTTGTAGTTGACCAACTGAAAGAAATTCAAAATGGGAATTGACTTAAGAAAGTTCTGGTTCTGGCCAAGTCTCCCTTCTTGTCCCGGTTGGTCCGTCAACTCGTCGTGTTTAGGTTAGGGGCGTGAAACACAACTAGGTCAACGCTTGACTCGGAGATCAGGTACACATACGCCCACCGCGTAAAGCTCGTTTGCTAGCACCAACACCAATGTGAAAGGTTGAAGTTAATACTTTTCGATAGACGCGACAACCTTGCATCACCAAAATTTTTAATTTTATTTTATTTTGGAACCTCCAATGTTTAGACATAGGCGTGATGTCATAGAGGAAATTTATGTTTGACTTTCTCAAACATCAATAAGCGGAGGAGAGATCATGTTCTTCTGGATAAAACAAGTGGGAAGAAGCCGATTGAAATAAGGTGGGGAAGTAAGATGCATGATTAGTCATGTCTTTACCACTCACATCTTCAAGAGCCTCGCGGCAAGTTGGCCACATGATTTATATTTTTCTCGCTAATAATCCCTTGAAAAAAACTGTTTTACCTTCTTTCGTGAGTTTAAGGCTTCGTTTGTTTTGCGAAAAACGTATAATTAGAAAAATATTTCCCTACAATATGTCGTATGTATCATATATATAGATATATATATATGAACAAATAAAAAGTATGCTGATTGTTCATGAAAATATATATACATAAATTGATATGGGTAATGAAATATTTTTCGTTGATTAGTTATTTTAATCAATACAAAAAGATATTTTTTAAATTATTCACTTTTCGCGAAATAATTGGAGCCTAAATCGATGTGACTTTGTCGTAGGAAACAAAATTGTTCATCTGTCTCTCTTTTAAGAATGGAAAATTATATGTCCTCCCTACGTTTTCTATCAGATAATTTCTTAAGAGACAGATTCATTCGTACTGGGCGTGGCATTAGATGAGCATGTCCTTTTTTTTTTTTTTTGGTGGGTCCTCAAATGGGGACGCTTTATTAAAGAATCTTTCAGCAATGTGAAGGTCATACCATTAAAAGTGACCAGTTGTCATCTGACAACTCAGTCTGTAGTATACACGCTTTGTATGGTCTCTGCGACATTTTATATTTGCGTTGAGGCGAAAAACGCGGGCTCTCCGTTAGGAGATGGGACGGGGAGCCTTAATCATCTACTTATGTCCCGAAAGGGATCATTTCAAGACATCCTAATCGTCGAGGAGTCACGGCACACATCAGTTACAAATCTTCCTTGGCTGATTGGTTTTTAAGTGTATCAATCAGGCACACGTAGTTTCGCTCTGCTCCATTAATCGACAAATACGAAATCAATGCATTCTTTGACATATGTGGAAGCCGAGGAATTTCTTCTACCGTTGGCTCGTAACCAAGGTGACGAAGAGCTATAAATCTTCCTCGAAAAAGAAGAAGTTGCATCAATTAAGTCTTGTATATTTTGAATTTGTGCTAATTCAGTCTATTCGTTTAATTTTAAACAGAAAGATGAGGTGGATGCCAGTTCTCTTACTTGGTATGACCGCTTTGATGTGTACACTTTTTAATAATATTATAATATTTTCTATTTTTTTTGTTATTTTTTTTCCTTTCCTTTGTTTTTTTTCCCTTACTATGGCTGGCGAGGGTTGCCAGGCCTTTCATGGCCGCGGGTGAGGGTTATGCCCTCACTTGTGGCGGGCGAGGGTCCTTACTAGCCATAGTAAAAAAAAAACAAAGAAAATAAAAAGAAAAAAATACTAGAAAAATGTTAATTATAATTAACAATTGTTCACCTTAGTGCAAATTACCAGCGATTTTCCATAATAAATTAGTCAGGTGGACTGAATTGACACAAATACAAAAAGTTTAGGACTCAATGGAAAAAAAAAATTTAGAATTGAATTGATGTAAATATAATAAATTTAGGAATTTTTTTTGGTAATTATCCCGTCAAATTGGCACATGGATGAGTCAGTCAAGGATACGCCTGCACTGCGAGTGAAAAATTACGGTGATTGTGTGTGAACATGAGAAAGGGGGGTGCTGCGGCGAAATTTCTGTGTCTTCTTTGCCGAGGGTAATGGTTTATCACGCAGTAAGACCAACAAAATCTCCCTTTTTCACCGACAGTCAACCGTACCTTCTCTTGTTACTGTACACCTTTTCTAGGATTCAAGTAAACCTGGACTGACTTTTCCTGAGATGGGGAAACACGTGCTAGATGTTGATGCCTCCCTATAAATAGGAGCTCTGACGATTCGGTTTTTGGATGTGGGTCTAACCAAGCAGTCGCGAGAGCTCGGAGAGAATCATCAATCAAATGGCGGAGCTTGGGGTAGCGTTGGATGAGAAAAGGAGGTTGAAGAAGGGTGCATGGAGTGCAGAGGAAGATCAAAAGCTCACTGCTTATATCAAGAGGCATGGCATTTGGAATTGGAGCCGAATGGCTGCTCCAGCAGGTAATCACCACTCACCAGGCCATCTTTTGAGTCTCTAGGGTTCTAATTCTCTCTTTTGAGATGGGAATGGTTCTCTGAATCTGGATTGCTCAAAATTTTGGACTAAACTTGTGTATCACTTTCTGTGATTGATTCAGGACTGAGGAGAAGTGGGAAAAGTTGCCGGCTTCGGTGGATGAACTATCTGAGGCCCAACCTTAAGCATGGAAATTTCACCCAAGAAGAGGTGGAAACCATCATCAAGCTTCACGAAGTTCTGGGAAACAAGTGAGCAGATTGGCTACATAACAAACGCAGCGGGATTAGATGTATGCATCATCTCGATTCTCGATGAATTCCTTCTCTTTTAACTCGTCCCTTCTGTTACAGATGGTCTGCAATCGCATCGAAACTCGTCGGAAGGACGGACAACGAAGTGAAGAATTACTGGAACACCCGCTTGAAGAAGCAGTTCAGGGGGCAGCCGATTCCAAAGCCTAGAAATTCCGAAGCCGCGAGGGCACATGACAGTGTTGACGCCGACCGTGCGAGTTCATCTCAAGAGGAAGAAGAGTATAGGTCAACGCCCGCTTCAACTCCAGCGCACCTGCCGAATCTCGGAGATATTACCGGGAATCCGACATCGAGCGCAGATGACTTCGGCACATCTAGCTCTAATCAAGCCATCGGAGCCCATGGGGACAAGGAAAACTCCTTTGTGAACAATGCGTGTTCATCATATGTGGATGATGAAGTTCAAAGCTATCTGTGGGCACAGCAGTTTTCTGTGGAAGATGCACTCATGGTACAAGATCTAAACGCTTTGTTCACCGACTCGACGACTACTATATCGTGTCCTGGGTGGCCACCGGAGACAACATCTTCTGCTGCTTCCTTGGAGGATTTCGCCATTAATCTGTGGGAAGATTGATGACCGTCCATTCACGCTAACAAGATGCCGAGTATTGGCTTTTCGTTATGTTTGAATTCTAGTATTTGTTTGAACGTACGGAATGGTAGTTCATGCCCTGATAAAGTGCAGGAAGTATGGATCCCTGCGAGTTTGTGAAGCTATGCAAATTTATGTATCCGAGGACCGAAACAGTCGTTATTGTATAGCAATTAGCAAATGATGGTTTTAAGAGGGCTTCATGATGATAGATTTTGAAGATTGAGAATGTAAACGTTATTACCGTTGTATAAGGTCACTATGTACGAGTTCAAAGGAAAAAGAAAGGAGATTATCCCAATGTTCATCTATCTATTGGCTTAAACATGGGGTCAAAAGTTTACCAATTACTGATTTTGGCCGATGTAATGTACATTCATTCGCAACACTTGCTCCCTAAACTATTACCATGTAGCAATGGATAAACTCGCCATCGACATGCGCAGCGCGTTGCTCCCTTAAACTTTTACCATGTAGCATTGGATAAACTCGCCATCGACATGCGCAGCTCGCGTGGTCGAAACTTCGTACGCACGGATGATACACTAGGGCAATCCCTAATACTGCAAAAGACCTTGAAAAAAGTTTTACACTCTACAAACAGATTTGCCAATTCAGATCACACACTGGGGCCGTACTCTTAGAAAAAATTTCCGTAACCTGGCCTTGAAACTGTGGCCTATTACTCGGATGGGCCAGCTGATTGGTAAACAAGACAGAACCCAAAGCGGAGCTTAATTAAGCAAAAGCTAAGTTAATCAAATCCTAAATGGGGTTTCGCAGCTCTTATCCCAGGTGGGTGAGGACCAGGGCGATTAAATTCATTTTCAAAACCAAGAAATGACATAGCAACGAGTCGTCGTCGGGCCGTCGCCATCACATCGGACGTAAGAGAGGGCATCAGCAATGATGTGTACTGTTGGACCCGTTCGGAAATTTCAGCTCGTCAGATCCTATTCAAACGCCCTGAATCTAAGCGTTTGTGGAGTTAATTCAACAGTTCCCATGTCGCCATGCGGTTTCACCGTTAATGCTTGCGTTCTGTCCACAGATCATTGAATCTTGAAGGATGTTGACTTGATTCTTGATACGTGTTCTCCCGGGTCAATGCAGACCCATATGAACACTCTAGGAAAAACTTTCTCAAAAACAGAAAATGGGTATTTTTGCTTATAATTTCAGGGAATTAATGGTAAAATGGGACCCCCATTTATTTAATTCATTACTCAACATAACCCGCCGACATTATTGTTTGATGGCCGGGATAGTCACACGCTAGGTTTGGTTGCTACTGGGGTTTTGGTGATAGATGAAGCTATGAAATTGATTCATTACTCGGCGTAACCCAACCGTTTCGGAAAGACGGCGTGGGCTAATGACCACCATTTATTTTCCTATTATTTATCATTTCACCATTTATTTAATTCCTTTCGGGGGTCTTTTGTTGACATAATTCACTGGTAGAGGTTGCCCTAATCTTATCGTCTCTTTGCTTTTTTGACTTCGCGAACCATGTGTGTCACATGGCAATAAATTTACATTTTTTTTGGGGGATATTTTTCCGAGCGCTGCTAAAATATCGACATCATTAACAATTCTTGAGTGTAAATTGAGGATGTTTCGTGTCAATGCTGTTTAGGATTTGATTAACTTAGCTTTTGCTTAATTAAGCTCCGGTTTGGGTTCTATCTTGTTTATCCAGTTCAGTAATGCTTCAGTTGGGACAAAGCTTCATCTGAAATGTCATGGTTTCGCGTGAAATTAACTCTATGATTAAAGCTCCTATAAGACGGTATCTTAGGCTCCGTTTGATCGCGAAAAAAATTAATTTGGAAAACATACTCCGAAATGCTCGTAACTCTTGCCAAAAATGAATGAATGAAAATATTTAGACATAAATTATTATTGATGATAATAAAATTTTTTATTGACTAATTATTTCAAATAATACAAGTATTCATTTTTAGGAAAATATTTTTCAAATCATTCATTTTTCGCGAGACAAAAACAGCCATAGAGGGCACAATTTTTCTAAGGTGTTGACCATGTGTTCATGTTAATATAAATATTATCATCAAATACGAATTTCGCAAGGGTTTTTCTAGCTTTTGTTTGATCCGAAAATTCTCACCTTGGACGGAAGTGATGGCACCAGCAATGACGTGTCGAATGAAAACCCTAGTTAAGGATTATTTGTTTGGAACAAAATTCCGTGGACTTCGACGTCGCTTTCGTTCCTTCTTAAATTTGCAGTCTACTTCAGCAGAAAACTTCATTACAGATGGGACCGAATACGTGTGCGGTCTGGGGAATCGATCCATCGTCTTCTTCGTCGTTATGTGCATGAGAATGTCCTCGTTCCTCTAGAATTTCTCCACCACACTTTTGACTTGTCTGATCTTTCGGTAACGAATCGGCTGAGAGTAATGCCCGAAGCGTCTCTCAATCTCTGGTTAAATACATCACTACGGGGGTAACGAAAAGAACCGCGTTTGACGGGACCTGTTCGCGCATGCAGTAAAATTGTCTGAAAAGCCTTAAATTTATTGAATTTTCATTAATTCAGTTTTAAACCTTTTAATTGTGCCAATTGAATCTTCAATCTTTTCATATTTTAATAATTTAGTTTATCCGATCAATTTTGACTAAAAATTACTGATGTGGATATCAGATATACTACGTAGCATGATTAATGCTGACGTGGACGATTGAGAAATTCTTAAAAAAAAAAAGAAAGTAAGAAAATAAAAAAAACCATTTGAAAAAATATTAAGAAATTATTAGTAATTGTCCACAATAGCACCGATGTAGGACTACCCGCTTTCACGTCAGCGATTTTCGATAAAAAAAAAAAATTGAACGGATGTAGTTAAATGATAAAACGCAAAAAATTTTGTGACTCAATTATTTGTGATTCGTGATGATCGTGGGAGTTTCATGTAAGTCAAATGGCTTTCAAAGTTGATGTGCGGTGAGGGGTTGCTTTGTTGCACAATTTCTTTGTTTCTTCCTGTTGGACAAAGGCAAGGACTTTCTTCGGAAATTGCAAGTTCTAATGAAACCTAAGATTGCAAGTTGCTCTTTATTATATGGTCCGTAGTGATTAATCAATTGCTGCTGAGCACATGGATGATATAGGCAGTGTTATTGGATTACTTGCCTTTGGACAACTTCATCATTCCAAAATTATTTGCATACTTCTTCGACAATTTTTTTCTTTATCAGGTCAAAAGCCCTAATACGCGCACGTTTCATTAGTCTTTTTTTTTTTTCGTTTAATTGACGTCATTAGGTTTTGCCCTAGTATTATATCGATTGAGGGTGTGCATGGGACGGTCCCCGCGGGCTTTTGACCAAATTTTGGCCCAAGCATTTCGGCCTAGGTCATTTTGGGTGAATCGATGGTTCGTGCATTTCCAATTTCCATTGCAGCCTGCTACGTCACTTAGTCTGTCGATTATATTTAGTAATCTTAGCACGTCTTGTATTCGTTTATTTTCTCTTGACCGTGGGAAGAGGTTCTTCATCCCCGATGCCGGCAAATCGGGTATAACTATTGAAATGCCCATGTTCGTGCTAGTGAAAATTATACGTTGATGCGATTCTATTACACGGTCTTACTGAGACTGCAAATAAGACATCTGATTGCGTTACTTGATGTAGCTTACTAGTAATGCCGTGGCGCCTCATCAATCGTCCCTCCTCTTTCCTTTGGAGTATATGGGCTCACAACACCAAGTGCAGATGCACCCCATTCATGCATCTCAAAGTTAATGGCAAATGGCTTGGAGTTTCCGGTTTCCATGGAGGTTGAGCGAGTCTCCACGGTGTTGAGAAAAACCTTCATCTGAATATTTTCTTTTTGACAAAACTATCATTCCTTGAAAAGAATATGGTTAATGCCAATGAACATTTTATTGCAGGAATGAACATGTGAATAAAAAGCTTATTATATTACTCCAACCTGATGGTCAGACTTAAGGCAGATTCGTCACATATTTGACAAAACTATCATTCCTTAAAAGCAATGACCTGTTGTCGCGACCCTCTAAAAAATTTTTAAATTTTAAAGGGGTTAACGGATTATTAGGTTAATTAGATTTGACTAACCTAACGCGGACCCTCCCAAGCCCTACCGAATCGCAACTTTGGTTTTTGTTTAAATAATTTTGAAATTTGGAGTCGCCACTAATCGTTCTTGGTAGGTCGATTAGAAACCTAAATAAATTAGCGGGAGAACTAATTTATTCCTGCGAACCAGAGATTATGAGCTCGGAGACTTGGTTACACTAGTTAATTAAAACTAATGCCCTTTCGGTACCTTAATTTCATGGATATCCTAATTCGGCAACTCAGGCTTGGTCTATTCCTAAGGCTTTAATAGGGTATTCTCTTTTGTGTTTTCACTTTTTAAATAGGTTGCATGGATGGTATATATTTTTATTTGTTATATTTTTTTAAGTGTTAAAGATTCCCTGAAGCCGTAAGAGGGAGTGTGTTAACAACTTCTGTGCAGTATTACGACCTACTCATCTTTTGGGTTTGATGATTCAAAAATTAAATTATAGGAAGTACATGACAGTGAATAAACACCTCCAATGGGAGGCCTGGCATTAGCTTGGCTCTTCCCTTTGGGATTTAAGGTACATGTATTTAAGTTGCAAGTATTTAAACTACTGTAAGTAAAAAACCTCCAATGGGAGGCTAAGCATTGGCTTGGCTCTTCCCTTTGGGATTTAAGGTACAGGTATTTAAGTTGCAGGTATTTAACTACTGTAAGTAAAAACCTCCAATGGGAGGCTAAGCATTGGCTTGGCTCTTCCCTTTGGGATTTAAGGTACAGGTATTTAAGTTGCAGGCATTTAACTACTGTAAGTAAAAACCTCCAATGGGAGGCTAAGCATTGGCTTGGCTCTTCCCTTTGGGATTTAAGGTACAGGTATTTAAGTTGCAGGTATTTAACTACTGTAAGTAAAAATCTCCAATGGGAGGCTAAGCATTGGCTTGGCTCTTCCCTATGGGATTTAAGGTACAGGTATTTAAGTTGCAGGTATTTAACTACTGTAAGTAAAAACCTCCAATGGGAGGCTAAGCATTGGCTTGGCTCTTCCCTTTGGGATTTATGGTGCAGGTATTTAAGTTGCGGATGGACTTTGTCCTCTCCATTCTGGGGTATGAATTCTTTAAAATAAAATACAACGAATTGATTCAACAATTTGAAATTTGTACGCGCTTGAGGACTCCTCCAAGCCGATTTTGTGCTTCCATAGGGTTGACCATTGATATAGAGTTGTGGCTTCCTGACATAAAATAGAGTGAAGTGTCAGTATACAAAATATGTGCTAATCTGCACCTAAAACCAGAAGAGTGGAAAGAGTACTTATCTCCCGTTTTTTGGGAGGGATTTCTATAATTGATTTTCGCTCTCTATGTTCCCAATATAGAGAGTTTCTTTTGAATTAAGAGAGAGTTTTAGTCACAGATCAGTTGAGAAATCGGTGGACAGCTTAGGAGCTTGTCTGGGCCGATTTTTGCATCTCTACGAGATTTTTGCTGTTGACGTAGAGATATCTTTCTCCTGACATAAAATATGGAGAAAAAAAAAGAGATGGAGAAAGTGCATACAATTTGTGCTAATTTGCGAGTAAAACCATAAATAAATGAATAAATAAAAACACTTAGCTCGAATTTGCTTGCTCGTTGACGAGGATGAACTCTTGATTTATATTAATCGATGAAGGAATTTGTGATGATAACCCCTAGCTTTAAACTCCCATCATCTTCAAAATTCTCTCTCTTTTGGTATTTTCTTTCTCTCGAATTTTTCTTCAATCTCCCAAAACTCTCTCAAACATCCAAAATTTTCTCTCCAAAAAAAATTCCTCTCAAACACTTCAAATTTTCTCTCCAAAAATCTCCCCCCTCAAGCTCACTTCTTCCTCCTTTTATAATCTACTCATCTATCTCCCATTCTAATTTTTCCACTAATTCTATCTCCCATTTCCACTAACTCTTCTTCATTTTCATCTTCCATTCTCCATCTCTATCTCACATTCTAATCTCTCCACTAACTCTTCTTCATCTTCATCTTCCCTTCTTCATATTTATCTCCCATTCTAATTTCTCCACTAACTCTTCTTCATCTCCTCTTCTCCATCTTCCCTTCTCTATTCTAATTTATCCACTAACTCTTCTTTTTGTTATTTGTAAAATAATCCCTCAAGAGTTAAGTATTTGCACTCTAGTCCTTGAATTTTAAGTATTTACAATTTAGTCCCTGAAAAAATATATTTCTTTAAGTCCAAATCTCCTCACAATTTTTGACACACCAAAATTTACCACATGTCAAATTTAAGCTCATTTCTTGCCGTTGAAAATAATGCAGAATTTAATTAAAGCCCTTTTGCAAAATTAAGTCATTCTGGGTATAATTGGGCCAAGATGAAAATTTAAAATATTAGAAGACAATGTCACAACTCATAAAAAGTGAAAATTAAAAATAAGTTGACTCAAATTAAATTTTTTTAGGCCCGATTCAAGATTATACTCGTGAAGGAACACGTGACTCGAATTGGATTTTTTCTGAATTTGCGATGGCCAATATGAAAATAGATTTAAAATAAAAATATTAACTATCTTTGTGTATTTTTTTTTTGGCCTCAAATGTTATTTTTCCAAAATTTTCAAGTATTTTTGTATTTTTTTTTTTAAAAAAAATTAAAAATATATAATATGAAATTTTATTTTTTGTTCAAAAATGGTTGCCTAGGCTTAGCCAAGGCTTCCAAAGTTGATTTTTCAATTTTCTCATTTTTTTCTTCATTTTTTGTTTTATGAATTTTCGAAAATAAAAATACCGAAAAATACTGAAAATATGAAAAATCGGTTTTTGGTCAAAATTGGTTCCCTAGGCTTGGCTAAGGTCCCCAAAGTTGATTTTTCAATTTTATGAATGTTTATGGATTTTTTATTACTTTAGCAATAGAAAAAATGACTAAAAATCAGGTGTCAACACCTGTCTCATGAAAACCCTAATTATCCACCTGTTCAAAAAAAATTAAATTTTGGTTTGGAATGAAAATTACCGTGGACTTTGACGTCGCTTTCATTCTTTCTTTTAATTTGCGGTCACTTTCATTTGGAAACTTCATTAGAGATGGGATTGTGAGTAATCGTACTAAGTCATTCTTTAACCCTAAGTGCATGTGCTCATCGTTTTCTCTGTCGTTATGTGCATGAATTGTGCTTAGTCCTCTAGAATTTCACACGCGCTACACGATGATGCACGCTCATAGATATTGTAGGGGCCAAGAATTTGTTCTTAATATAATCTCGACGACCCAAGACCCGTCAATGCGGACCAATGTGTGTGAAGCCTCGGAGAAAATCGTTGAACAAAACCTTATTAGTCTTGCTATTAAATTCAGCTAAATTTGTTTTTCAACCCCATCTTACGTCTAATTATATTCATGGAAATTAACTTACATCTTAAACATTGATGTGCAAATTGGGCGTTGCTTGTGAATTCGTGATGAACGTGGGAATGTCAAGTTTCTGCCGTCGGGACACGAAAATGTAAAACTACTAGTCAAAGGGATGTCAAAGTTGATGGACGGTGAGGTTGTTTTGTTGCACAATTTCTTGGCTTCTTTCTTTTGAACACAGGCGACGACTTTCTTCTGTCAAACCCAAGATTGCAAGTTGCTTTTTATTATATGGTCCCTAGCCATTAATCTATTGCTGCTGAGCACATGGATGGTGTAGGCAGTGTTATTGGATTGCTTCCCTGTGGATAACCTCATCATTCCAAAATTATTTGCACACTTCGACATTTTTTTTTTAAAATCAGGACAAAGCCCCAATACGCGCACGTTTCATTAGTTTTTTTTTATAAAAAATAGATATCACTAGGTTTTGTCCTAGTATTATATTTCGGCCCCATCCATGGCCGCGTACAATTCAAAAAATTTAAAAAATTACCGAAATTATCCACGTTTGCACTGGCTGTACCATGTTAGAAACCGCCAGCGATGACCAGACCTCTACGTCATCAATTTCTAGTCAAAATTTATACGGAATGACTGATTGGTATATAGTCAAAAGGTTTGGAACTAAATTGACCGCCGTACAATAAGTGAGAACTAAATTATCTATCGTGCAATAGATTAGAGTTGAATTAGCTGCCATATAACATGTTAGGACTAAATTGGTATAAATGCAATGCTTAAGATTGAATTAGTCATCATATAATATGTTTAAAACTATTTATATAATTTCACCAAAGTTTAAACCACTCGTTTTGCCACTTATTTAATCGCAGGATCCATCATCACTTTGCTAACTCGATAAACCCTTGCTATTATCCTCTTAGCCTGTCGATCAACAAGTTTTAGGTATTAACTCTCATTTGAGGTTGTCATCAACATTGGTTTGATTCGTCTAAAATTTACTACTTCGCCGTTGAGTTACTATTTTTATTTGCCTTGCCAATCTACTTTTTAAATTTACCAACTGCTTTTCGAAACCTTGTTCGTGTAACTTATCAACTTTTCTTTGACTAAATTACCTAACTAATTTTGTGTTTCGAACTGTCACTTGAGTTGCTTAAAATTATTTATTTATTTATTTTGGTATGAGCTAGTTTTGTTTATATTAATACATTGATAAGTAATTGAGCGAGAGTTTGCAGCCCGAAACTATTCGGAAATTTAATCTAACAAAAGTTAGCAGTTCATTCTACTTTAGGTTTGTAATTTCATACAAGCGTTAGTAAATTGAAATCTTTCGTAAGTTATGTAAATGAATGACAATAAATTAGTACAAGAAGTTCTAACTTATAGGCTATCCTAAAATGTTGGTAATTCCACCGGTTGTCATAAGTTAACACCCTTTTAATGCACTCAAATTACACGTAAAAATTGGTTCCTTACCCCTTTATCCGTGCCGGTGAGATTGAAATGTCGCATCTGTGGACTGTACCCTCGAGATGGAGTATTCAGGGATTAATTGTGTATATGGTCATAAGATTCTCATCTACTGGTATGTGCGAACATATAAGATGATCCCCACAAAGTCAAATTAGACAGCCAATGACTATAGGAAAAGCCAGGCACAAACATAAATTATGCAATGGGGTCAGTTCCCACATGACACCTTTCGATGGTGCTAAAAGATGCATGAACATATCCACTTTCCACGAAGAGTCAGTGCCCCTTTCCTCGTAATCGTCTGACTTAAATACAATTTCAAGTCAGAACATAGAATATTATGGACTTTGCATACACGTGCAAGATATAGGAAAGTCATAGGAGGACCACCCTGTATTTATAAGCACCTCCGATAGTGAGCTTCATCATTCCGGCCAAGAACAGACTCTGAAATCAACATTTTCATCAGGACTCTGAACTGATCTGTATTAGTCGACACGATGGCCAGGTATCCAAGGAATGACAGAAGCAACAAGAGGACATTGGTTAAGAAGGGTGCTTGGAGTGCCGAGGAAGATCAAAAACTGGTGGCTTACATCAAGAGATATGGCATCTGGAACTGGACTCACATGGCCAATCCTGCTGGTCTGGGATGCATAACTCATATTCTCATGTTCTTCTCTTCATATTTGTCTGGTCTTTCCGGTTTTTGTTGGGTTTATTCGACTGACCCTGGTCTCGAATTATATGCGTTAATCCCAGGTTTGGCAAGAACTGGCAAAAGTTGCCGTCTCCGTTGGATGAACTATTTGAGGCCCAACATCAAGCATGGAAACATCACCAAAGAAGAAGAGGAGACCATCTTTGAGCTGCACCACGTTCTTGGAAATCGGTAATTAATTGCACTTAAATTGAAAGAGAAGTCGGGACCTTAATTGAAAGCACTAGCTAATTGATTGCCTTTTTACTGATGCAACTGTCTCATACCTCTTTGTTTCAGTTGGGCCGCAATTGCAGCTAGGCTTCCAGGCAGAACAGACAACGAAATAAAGAACTACTGGAATACCCGCTTGAAGAAACAGCTCTCCGAGGAGAGGTTTCTTTTGCAGAACTCGTACAACGATGTTGATGTCCATACCGATCGCGAGGGCATCTCGTTCCATCCCTCGAATAATAGTCCCAATGCTACAAACCATGGACTCGACTATCAAATCCCGACAACAAATGCAGATAACTTTTGTCCTCCCGTTGGAGTCCATGATGAGAAACCATGGAGCCATAAGGGATGCTCAGCACCAGTATATGAAGATGGTGAAGGAGGAGTCGTATGGAAGCAAGTTCTTGCACTGGAAGATCTCTATATAGCAGAAGATTTCGAGTATATGTGCGCCAACTCAGGAACTAATAATGCGCCTTCTCATGGTTGCACGCAGCCCGAGGCCACATACTTTGCTAGCTCCTATGATGATTTTATCCTAGATTTGTGGGGGGAGTCATGGTGATTGTACTACCTTTCCCGTATATTGATCTTTGTCTTGTAAATTGTTTCCATGGTGTTGCAAGACGTCTCACCTGTACTTCTCTTTTCAAATATGAACTTAACAAGTTACTGGGTAAATCATTAATGGCTAGTAAATCTTTATCTTCAGCATCTCTCTCTCTCTCTCTCTCTCTCTCTCTCTCTCTCACACACACACACACACACACACACACACACACACACACACACACACACACACACTCGTTTTGGGTAGAGTGACAGAATAAAATAGAACCATCGAGTATTCCGAAACAGCCTAGCATCACACACATTGGGCCATGTTCAAAAGAAGTGCTTTCTTCTTGAGAAGAGGATGATTATACATAGACTCCTCAATTTTTTGAAAGGATTATTGTAAAAAGTGATGTTATTCCCATAGTAGGGGTATTGTCCAATCAATACTAAACCTATTACAAGGGATATCAATTCAATCCTAATTTTTTCAATTTTATCAATTTAGTCCTAAATTTTTGCAATGTAGTATTTCCGATCAATTTTTGCTGGAAATTGTTGATGTGGTGTGCTATGTTGGATGGTTAGCGATGATTGTATTGCCACCTCAATGATTTTCGGTCAAAATTGATTGGCCAGGAGCATTAGAGTATAATTTTTTTCCTCATGTTACATTGTCACACATTCGAAAGCATTGGAAACAAGTAAATGGGTCTAGTGGAAGTGCCTAAGTAATATCAATACATAAATATACGAGGTGCCACTCTTTACCTATGAGGGGAATGCATTCCCATTATAAATGCAGCGTATTACTCAAAAAAATATGCCCAAGGACATACTTGAATCACCGATCGCAGAAGCATATCACATAACTGACATAACTTGTTTTTTACGGATTAAATGTTTCCATTGCAGTCTCCAGAGATTGTTTGTCTTGTCACCATGTTGTGGAGAGGAGAAGGAATGTCGTGGTCATTTTCTCTCTTTTTCTGCTCTCTGTATTCTCTCTTTTGTGGAACGTTAGAAGAAAATGATGAAGGAACGTGATTCTTTTAATCACAATCAAGAGAAGTAACGGCCTTTTGTAGTTATTTCAACTTTTGTGGTTTATGGCCTAGATTTGCCAATCTTGGGCGGCCCACGACCCATCTACAAAACCCAACAACCTACTAATAAGAATAATTCGCCTAAATTGCTCTTCCCAAAAGAGTGAGTTTTCATCTGTTTCCTTCGTCTCATGGAAACATGGGATGTGTGCCACGGGTCCACAAAACCATAACCTTATAATCTGTCTCCTGCTTCTTAATCTGCTTTGCCAAGCCGTGAAATCCGTCTCATGAACCAGGGACAGACCCACTAGGACATATATGAATATCCCTGATCTCTATGTCCAAGACTGAACAATGGAGGTTCCTAAGCCAACTAAAATATAACTTGGTCTCTTTTCAAGATTGAACTATGAGGTTCCCAACTCACCAAATGCCGATACTAATAAGCTCTGATACAATTTGCCTAGATTGCGCAACAAAAATCCGATATTATTATTTGGGGAGATCATTAAGATTGAGCCCAAGTTCGAGCTTGTAAATATATTCAGTAAGATTTACATTTACTAAAAAACTTAATTCAATAAGTTATGTGCTAACTAGGATATACAAACTACTTCAAACTACACCTATTCTCTGATGTGAGATTGTTTTTCTAAGACATCTCTCACATGCATCTCAACATGTATCGCATTTGACCAGACAACATAAACTACAGAGTCTTCCTCTTTTTTTTTTTTTGTGCATGTGGATAGGATCGCAAAATTCCATAGAAATTGATTGATGGTTGCGAATAATGATTTAGTTCATAAATTGTTGACATGTATTAAAAACATGGACGATAATCGAAATACTGTCCGTATTTCACGGGATCATCTTAAAAAGAACTTAACTGTTTCGTGCATGAGACTTGGTTCGTGTAAGGAAACAGCAACATGCTTTGGGTTATCATTTTATCAGGCAACCCAGGGTCGCATAAGCAGAATATGAGAAGTCAAAGTTATCTTCTAAACTGGTTAATTACACCTGACGTGAGACTAATCGGCACAAGAAGTACTTATCTAAACTCGTTGATTAAAGCCCGTTCATGCAATTCTCGATTCATTTCTCGTCAAAGTTGATGGGCTAGAAAAAAATATCCCATGCCTTTGAGGTTGATTAAATACTCGATATGTCTCGCGATAAACAATAAAATAATTTATTGTTCCTTTTAAAGAATAAATTGACAGGTAAAGTTGACGACATACGATGATTGTCCCGGTGAAAAATGTCAACGTCTCCTTATACAGTCATATTATAGTACTTTCCGGGTACATATTCGCTAATCACGATTATTACGAAAAATGGCTGCGAATTAGGGAAGAAGCAGGAGAGAAAACATCAACAAAACAGGCGACATGACTGCTAGATAAACAAACAGTAATCCTTGACTAGTTGACTTTTCCATATACAACCCTAGTTCTCCACGCTTGCTTTCTATTTCGCAGTAAAAAATCGTGGTTCTTTGAGGTCTCTTTCGTACTTCCACTCGCAATTCTTTTTCTTCATAATCTGACGGAAAGCTCGAAATTATTCTCTCCCTTCTTCTCCTTAATAGTGGGCCAAGATTTTGTGCTTCGTTTCACCTAAGCTATTCCTAGTTCATGGGTAAGAATATTCGGGTCCCTAAGAAATGACAAATTGTTCTGATCTACATCCCCTCCAATTGCCTCCGAGGTCATGAATAATTTTGAAAAGTCAACCTTTAAAACGGCATTTGTTTTTAAAAGTATACCTTGACCTATGAGATTAAGGTTTTAAATGGACTAACATTTTTTTTTAAAGGTTCTTCTAATCCTACTTTAAATTGCAGGGACAGAGAAACACCAAAGTTAAAATAGTATTGGCCTTTATCTTCGGTCGTGGCATTTAATTCTCGATAGTAATAGGCAGCTAGTTCGCAACATCTCTATCTGCTACATTTCTATCTCTAGATTTATTATATAATTTTTTTTCTTGATGTGAACAGCGACTTTTATGGTGCCCTTGGTTATGTTCATTGCTTAAAAAGACTATACTGATTTTGTCCAAGTATTTAACCCACCGCTTTCATACTAGCCATACGCTTCGTTATCTTTTTCCACTCCAGCATATGATAAAAACCAAGGCAGCAAGTTGCCTCTTCTTTTATTTCATTTGGTCCTACCCAGTGAATTCAACCTTTGCTGAGGACATGGATGACGTGAGCAGATTTGTATTAATCGCCTCCGGGTGGTGTCATTAAAAAACCAAATCAACACTCCAAGATTTTATCTTCAAATTTTTGAACAAGAGGCCGCAGCCCACGTGTCATAATTGATAATCAATAGATTATGGAATGATATGTCTTTGGACTCACTTCGTGATATCGTTAAGTTAAAGTTGTATGGAAGTCTGTTTTTGTTGTTTAGGAAATTGCCTCGTGGGAGCTTTGCTTCCAAGATTGAGCTGCCATCTTAAACCTAGTTTCATGGTGTTGTTCCATGTAATGCAGTTTCAATCCTGCACCGATACAGGCATGAATTTGGCTAACTCATTTTCAGAGGAAAAAGAAGACGGTCTTTCTGACCAAATTTCAAAAGGTAGGGTGAAGATCACATTGTATGTGAGGCAGACATGTAAGCTGCGATTATAACCATAAGTAGAGCCCTAAGATCACCATGATTAGATACACGAATCTCAATAATGGAGTAGAGGACTTTTATGTATCTTGTTTCAGATTTATTGTTCTTGATACGGAATATCGACGAACCAGTGCTCAAGAGTTTCTCTTCTATAACCCTTGAATCATTAGCTTCAATGAGATTGCCCTTCATATATCACTTTCTATGGGAACATTTTATGTTGGATTATTTATGCATTAGGGTTTAGAGAATGGACTTGAGTTTTATTTATAGAGTTTGTAACTTATCTCCTCATTATGAACAAGGTTTAACTCGACCCATATTATCCAATCCCATATTAGACTAATTAATAATTAGAATAATAATTAATAATGCACAAATTAGGAAATAACTTTTACAAGATATTTTCCACCGTTGTCTTTAAGAATCACATTGCTGTGACTCTGAAAAATCTTCTGATGAATTGCGGAAGTCATTGGGAAGTACGAAAGCGGTGAACATGAAAGTCTTGGTCGTGCATTAGAGTAGACGTCTCTCGCTATGTTCTTGCATAATTCCATTAGTGGTCATACCTGAGTGTCGTTTCAAGATTTCTGAAGATTTTTCGAGAATAAGAGGATAGTCCTCTGGACGTTTGTTTGTGTTCTTGAAATCAAACCTCGTGTTCAATGTCGTTCCAGCTTTTGCACGTTGACCACATCCATCAGGGGAATAAGCGTGAATAATATCCAAGAATAGAAGCGTGTTGAAGGAATGGGATGGTCAATAATATATTTCAGGATTTGGATGGGAAGTTTCTTATGGTACCTCGGGCATAATTTGTTTTTTCCTAAGGTCTCTGATTAAACAAAAATCAGCTTTTGCAATTGCATCTAGGTTTTACTTCTCTCTCTCTCTCTCTCTCTCTCTCTCTCTCTCTCTCTCTCTCTCTCTCTCTCACACACACACACACACACACACACACACACACACACACACACACACACAAACACACACACACACACACACACACACACACACACAACAAGTAATAGGTCTTCCAGATCAATGAAATTAACAATTAATGCCGCATTTTGATGTACAAATGTGTGGAATTTGCTAATGTAATATCGGAAAGCTTTATTGTTTAGAGAGTACTTGCCGTTAAAAATTGGGCTAGGACTAAGCATGTTTTGTTGATCAATACCAGCCACGATTTCAATACGTATGATGTCCTTTAACCCTACGAGAAAGTTTATGTACGCTGATTAGACCGTGGGAAGCATATAAAATGAAGGGACATGTGTGCTTTGAGTTTAAGTAAGTGCTGCATTACCATAGGATCAAGAACAACAACCATTTGCCGCGTGGCGAACCAGGTAAATAAGAGACGATCAGAATAAAGGGAATTCACGGGTGATTGAAGTGATTCTCCTGCCCTCTGTTCGAGTCCAGCTCGTGACAAGGCCCTTACATGGCTATGAAAAAAAAATGTCTTTCTTCTTCAAAATACATTAATAGAGAAGGACTTAGAGTTAATCATACATCACATATGACCTAACCCTCGGATCCATAACTTGCAGCTTATTAACTTCAGAACACTCGGACAATGCAGTATAAAAATACAAGCACATCACATTTCTTTTTTGGTTATAATGTCGATAGAAATGAAAGTTTGGTGCATTCAGGGAATCAAATTTAAGGATAATGACATGAACATAAGTCGTTTGAAACTATTGATCAATTATTGACATTAGCCGCCTGGATATTTTCTTGCCCGACACGTCCAACATTAGAAAATCTAATGGTGCTCTACCTGGTTGTATAGCACTCTCGTCCAGTTCTTACTTTGCACGATGTGCTACTAGACTTCGCCGCTAGCTTTCCATTTAGTTCATTTAATTAATCTGTTTTTATATCAATGATTGGCCACATCCACCTGCAAAGGTTCTTGTCACCACATAAAGAATGGCAAACTTTCGTCTAGTTTCAAACTCGTTGAATAATTTTGAAGATCGCCGAGAAATATGTGTCCGTTTTTAGTTGTTTGTGGAATTTATTGTCATCCTTGGATAACACGGATGACAAGCAGGTTCACTTCACTTGCGAGAATCAAAATAGATCTGTTTCACACTAGGCATATTCTCTTAAACTTGGATTCACACGAATAAACCATGCCCCAAATATATATGTTTTGATTTTGTTGATATTATAATACTAGCTTTCGTTCTAAATTCTTGGAGGGGAAGTAAATGAAAGAGGAAAAGGTATCTTCTGTTAAGGGTGCGTTTGTTTCACATAAAGCTCAAGATTTGGAAAATATTTTGCAAAAAAAAAAAAAATTGCTTGTATTACTTACAAAAGTGAATTAATTTAAAATATCTTTATCATCCACCAAAATAGTTAGGCAATTTTGTTTTCGATAATGAAAATATTTTGCATTGACTAATTTTTCTAAGAGTTATAACTAATCATATCTTGAAAAAATATTTTTCAAATCTTTAGTTGCACCCTAAGTTCAAAGAAACAAGCCCATTTGCTGCTGGAGAGGAAAAAAAAAAAATCGATTAGACAGATGTTCATGCTAAAACTTTTAGAGCAATGACTTGTCCGAGTGAAGTTAACTGACTATCCCCTATATAGTTTTAACTAGAGTATGTCTCTTTTGTAAGAGACATTTTACACTTGGATGTCCAACAGTGGGGTCAGTCCGCACTTTACCATTGATGCTAAACATGCACAACTTATGGTGCTTCCGGGAAGAGCAAGTACCCAATGATTATCCATGAAAAAGCAAGTTTTATTATACTTTAATTTCATGCTAAATCTCCCTTTTTACTTATAAGTATTCTGCTTCCCAACTAGCTGATTAGGATGATCCTCTTGTGTTTGTTATTGATCAACATGAGACATCTGAATTAAGTTTATGAAATAATAGCACGGCGTCGCTATTTTTTTGGGGTCCCTTCAATTAACTATCTAGCAAAGTCGAATACTAAGGCGATTCTTATAACTCATCTTTAGCTTAAAAAGTTCAGTATCGGCGATAAAAGGAAATCGGCCATTACCAGATTTCCGTTGCTCGGAAAAAGGAATTGAATGGAAGAAGGCAAGAAGATTCGAGCCAGCTAAAACATTGAGCAACAGAAACCATACTAGATTTAGTTCGAATACCAAATAATAGTGGGGTCAACACCCACCTTACTATGCACGTGCTATTTCTGGAAGAACAAGTGCCCATTTCGTCTTGAAATTATCTTGGTTTAATTATTCATCAAAAAACCCTTGCACGTTTAAGCTTTGGTATACGTGCGAGGTCCAGGACGAGCATAAATATGAGGTCACCCTCTTTGGAGAGGAAGAGCTTCATTCAAAGCCAAGAAGGGTTTGGAACTGCGCAACCTCTGGTGTCAATGGCCAGGTATCCCAGGGTCGACAAAATCAGAAACAGCAAGAGAGTGAAGAAGGGTGCTTGGAATGCTGAGGAAGACGGGAAACTGGTGGCTTATATCATGCGATATGGCATTTGGAACTGGACTCACATGGCCGAACCCGCTGGTAAGCGAGTGATGTGTCGAGATCTTTTACTTTCTTGATCTGAAGGAGATCTATATGGATCCAAATCCCAGAGCAGTGGTGGATCACTATTCTATTGAAAATTGCAACACCTAATCACTAACCCTAGTCTTGAACTTGTTCTTATCATCAGGCTTGGCAAGAACTGGAAAGAGTTGCCGGCTTCGATGGATGAACTATCTGAGGCCCAACATCAAGCATGGCAACATCACCCAAGAAGAAGAGGAAATCATTATCAACTTGCACCGAGTTCTTGGTAACCGGTAAGTGAGTTTCGAGTATGCAGCATGATTCTGGGTTGATATTGTACGACATGCATGGACTTTAGGCAATTTGCGCTTCAGAAATGTTCTGTTCTCATGATTAAAATCATTTTCCCCAGTCTACTTGCAATGGACCTAAATTGGCATGCAACTTCAAACCATCTGCTTTTCCAAACTTATAGATGGCATCTGCTATGGAATGGGAATAACTTTGTATTGTCATTATAATTTATACCACAACTCGAGGCACGAGTGGGGTAATCACCACAATAAAGCATCTAAAACTAACTAGATTGCTGGATAAATCAAGCATTTCATATTTTATATATATATATATATATATATATATATATATATATATGATTCTACTAACAAGCAAGAACACATTGTCAATGCTGTTCGTAAAAAGCTAGATTTCCAATTTATAGATTTTCTTGTTCTAGTTGGGCCACAATCGCAAGTAGACTTCCAGGAAGAACAGACAATGAGATAAAGAACTACTGGAATACTCGCTTGAAGAAGCGCTTCGTCCAGGAGAAGTTGGAAATGCCAATTGCTTGTGATGTAGAAGTTAACTCCAATCCAAATAATGTTTTAACCCACCACAATCCATCTATTGCCGTTCTTCATCCTACGGAAGCACCAAATCTTGGATCTCCCCATGATATTGCAACACTAAACGGAAGCAGCTTGTGCCCATCTTATGAAGTTCATCATGGTGACAAGACCCTAGCGAATCACTGGAACTCACAAGGCAATATAATTGGAGAAGATGCAAACTTGTGGGAAAAATTGCTTTCTCTGAAAGATTTTGGCGCAATAGAAGATTTGGAGGGTACGCGCCTGAACTTGGGAAGTACATTGCCTTCTTCGGAGTGTTTGTACTCCGATCCTGTGTACTTTGGGGATTCCTACGACGACTTCTCGATAGATCTATGGGGAAACTGATGGTAACATGGTTAAATATCATTGCAAAATGTCATTATCGTCGAACTCCTTTGTAAGTTTGGTTTTCCCTATGTTTTCATAAGGCTAGCCTTTTTCCCCTACGTAGTGAACTTTGTTGTGCATGTATTAAATAAAGTTTCTACTGTGTTGTGAGTTGTAGCCTAGCCTGTCTATTAGTGATGGTGGACAGATGAATCAAGTGTGGTGCTACTGAAAATCAGTTCCATGGTGATACTACTTTGTTTCTTTTAGAGATCAACTCTCCTCTATTAATCATGTATGATTTTTTATAGCGGTTGCTTTATGCTTTATCAGAAAGATTTGAAGAAAATGTATTCTAAATTTCTTTCCTGTTCTTTGTATAGCATTATGTAATTTCTTTTATTGTGGTGTTTGAGCTTTAATGCCACGGGTTGGCCATTTTAGCTCTAATACCACTTGGTCACCATGATGGTTATTGCATAAGTACGATTATACTGAACAGATCAAGATGAAGTTAATATGCTAAAATATGTGCTATGCCAATTAGTCTCTCCCAAATGTTCACAATACTTTGCTTTACACATTATTTCTTAGTGGTAGAGTAATTAAATATTGAACAACGCCTTCATTTAACAGTTTAAGCTTTTAGAACAGCTGGCAATAGTCCTATAAAATCTCATATGGTATCAGAGTAGGAGGTCATGAGTTCATATCTTTCCAGACCCCTATTTGCTTCACCAATGATATATTTTCACACTTAGTACTTGGCAAAAAAGACCAGACTAAGTGTGAGAAAAAGTGTTAGAGTAATTAAATATTTAACTATACCTTCATCTAATAGCTTAAGTTTTTGGAACAGTTGGTAGTGGTCCTATAAAATCTCACACTTAGTATTAGTTTTCTATGGTCACTTGCACAAATCTTATAACAAATTTCGAACTTTGGCTCCTTGTGGCAACCACATGATCTAATGGCTAATATGAACCATCAATGTATGTATGTAATGGATTCAAGCAAGAAAAGTTGATTGCATAGATATTTGGTCGGTATAGTTATAGCTTAGCGTCCCAAGCTAAATATTTTCGAGAGCAAGTGTTGCCTATATTCATTGTACTCAATCAAGCTAAAAATATCAAGAATCCTCGTAAATCAAACTAAAATCTGTAGGAATTCTTATTTTTTTTTTCCAAAACAATCGGTCATGCCTTAATTCTAAAAGACATGTATATTAGTACTTGGCCACTATGGTGAGCACGGGCTGGGTGGGCGGGGTCTCAAGGTACCTTTTTTGGCTCGATCCCAACCAGTCAGCTCTGGAATTTTTAGGCTAGGCTCAATTGAACAAAAAAAAGGCTCGCACCGGACAAAGCCGGTTTGGCCCGGCCAAGTCAAGCCTAGCTCGATTTTTTTTTTTAAGTTGAAAACGGCCTTATTATTATTTTCAGCTTCAAAAAGCACTTGTTAATGAGTATGGACTGATTCATTTCATCGATTAGCTTTGTCTAGTTTCACAAGTATTATTTATCTATGTCAATCCAGCGTTACAAGTGGGGGCCGCAATCAAGAGTCCAATTTTCATTAGCACATGACTATTGGTCGAAGAATAGGTTCAAGAATATTAATTTTCTTAAATTGACAGTCTTGGGTCATGAAAAGACTTAATTTTATACGAACGGACATACTATTTCAACAGTAGAAGCAACTATGGATAAAAAGACACAGCCCTACCAATAAATTTTCAAGCCGGTTAATCTCTAAAACGAAAAACAAAAAAAAAGACTAGCAGCATATTAATTTCAAATACAATATTTTTGTTTGACGAGTTCACGCAGCACCATCACTACCACCGTCCATAAATGATGGCACCAGCAGTGACGTGCGCCTTAAACCCTAATTTCCCACACGCGCTTTCTAGTTCCAAGGAAAATGCATGAACTTTGAACGTCTCTCTCGTTCTCTCTCTCGGCTGTTCTGTCTCCTTCGTCGGAACCTTCGTTGACGTGAATAATATTGGGTCAATCACTTTGATTCCCAACCAATTTCGTCGGCCGTGCGCAGTTCCTATCTATGTTGTCGTTATGGGCAGTTCTGTGCCTTAAAACTACTTGAATTGCCAAGATGATTCTCTGCATGAGACTGACTAAGACCATTGAATTACGAACTGACAGTATGGGACGACGTTCTCCTGCTGCCTGATCCCTGTTTCACATGGATGTGGTTGAAGGATTGTAGAATGAAAGTCAAATACTCTAAACGCCAAAATGGACTTCATCTTCAGTAAAAGAAGTTTTGTGAGAAATTAATTTCCCTTTTTTTTTTCCATCACGCACGATCTCATTGGCAGGAGTCCAATTCTGGATTTCCTAACGAGGCCCAAGTTTCCTTGTGATTCAATTTTTGGGTTTGGGATTAACTTTGAGCCATAATCAACAAATCTCCTCCAAGGTGACAAGTCCAACTTCATCCTCTTCGGTCATTGATTGAGCATTGTCTCTCCCAAGCCCCTTCGACTCCTCATCCACTACAGACACTGGCCAAGTCCGAACAGTACCGGAACTTGACCATGGTGATTGAATTCATTGGCATGTCTGTCAAAATAACTGCTGTGTTGCACTTTTTCAAAGAATATGATTCCTTGTGACACTATATCAAGTATAAAACTGTACTTGACATCAATGTATTTTTTCTGCTCATGACACCTAAGTATTTCATTCTGATTGTTGGAGTAAATAACAATCTTCTACTACAACAATCCTTGATCATTGAGCAAGCCTCTTAGCCAAACAGATTTGTTGATTGCCTCGGGTTGATGCTATATGCTCTGCTTTAGTTGCCAACAAAACAATTGCCGATTGTAGCTGCTATTGCAGACAAGCGATGTGGGACACTTTAAAAAATTTTAGTAAAGAATAATATATGTTTGTAAAGTGTTAACCTCGCAAAAATAAATAATACTAAGGCGTAAATTTATCACGTAATTATAGGGTTTCCTAATTTTTTTTCGATTAAATAGCAATTCATGCGTACGCGGTTTTTAACTTTAACATAAACAAGAATTGCTTCCTCTTTTGACCACGCGCTCTCTCTAAATTGGGTGTGGACTATTGGTTTTCTTTCTTATATGTTTTTGGTTTGTGGTAGGGCAAACGAGTGGAGTGCGCTTTCAAACTTGCCTTTCGATACATGAATTTATGGTCCAACTAGTGATTAATTTAGTTCTGTGCTGAACACACGGATGACGTCAGCAAATTTGGATTACTTGCTCTGTGCCTACGTCATCACGAAGAACATGCACGTTTCACAATTGAATTTCAATTGATTATACGAGAAGTCGTTTGGCTCATGTTTGAAAATGATTTGCTCCCGCGTTCCATTTTCATTCTCACTTCGGTTTTTCGTCCTTAGCGATGGAGTTTCGTTTGTTGAATAAGAAAATCAATAAACTTTTTAGTTTTCTATGCTTGTAAAGGATTTTTTTTTACCTATGATGTATGCGCAAGTCTACGACGTGTCATTTTTTTTTTGGTAAAAAGTCTACGACGTGTCATTCACATGCTTATACTTGCGAATTTAAATATTCTAAGTAATTAATATAAAACTAATTATCCGAATTACCAATTGTAAAATCTAAAAGTGAGATACATCTTCACGCTCTTTAATCATGGAGTTTTGTATGTTGAATACATATAACCTTCTAATTATTCTTTGCGTCCTAAAGGGAATTTGCTAGAATGAATTCCTATCATATCTACCATCTGTTCAATCTATCTTTTAGTCAGGAGCTTATTCAAAATGGCAAGCCAGCCTATGAAGCTATCCTTGGGTGTGTTGGGTGCAATCCACATTAGGTTTGTGCCAAAGAACCTTCCTTCCGCGAGCTCTAATGCAACTCCGTCGCGCACTATTGACAGAAAAAAATTCTTAGAAGAAGTAGCCCTCCATTGCACTCGATTGGACTAACTTGGATTAGAATACATCCATTCACTTCACCTATGCACACTTAGTTCTCAGATTAGCATATTTAAAGTTTCTCGAAATACACAAAACGGGAACTCGCCTACCCGTCAAATTATGAACTTTCTTCTCCACGGGTCAATTCTTTGGTCAACCTTCTAGATTTAACGTGCTAGAAACAAGAAAATAAAAATATAAAACGTGAGGCTCCAGTTTACTAAGCTGAATTAGGGAAGTGTGAAAGTGGTGTATATCCAAGAGAAAAAACACCTCTTCACTGACTGCAGCGGTCTCCTTGTGAACTGTCCTTTCATAGTTTCCGAGAATTTGTCCGTAGGACCACGGATCTCCGTAATATAATAGTGCTCAGAATCTTGACTATCTATGGGAATGGGAATGATATGCAAGTTTTCACAAAGTAAAAGATTAAAAAAATGATTGTGTTGTGTTCTGTGTGCGCCTCTGCAAATTGAACCACATCTGTTGGGAGACTGTGTGAATATCATGGACTTTTGGCAGTGGTTTGAGCGTGTTGAAGGCAAGTAAGAGTCAATATTCCACAATTTGGGCCTTTCATTGTCAGTGGAGCTTTCCTCTTTTTTTTTTTTTTTTTAATCTTGGCATATCTTGCCCTCTTTATCTCTTGTTAGGAATAAATGAAGGAATGCATCTGGGTTTTACTTATCCGAGCAATGTGCTCTCTGTCAAGTAAATAAGTTTACAGCCTCGCTTATCGCGTTTATATCTTAGGGAACCAATGAAGATGACCAGATTGTAATGAACAGTTTTTCTCCTCATTAAAAAGTTTACAAAAAATGCAACGAACGAGTTTATACTTTCCAAGCATATTTAGAGAATTCCGTTTTGTGCTTAATGTCGTGTTACATGCATGTATTTACAAGATAGGGGTGGTGGTAAGTCAAACATCAAACAATTAGAACAAACCTAATTGTTCTTATGATAAATCGGCCTCGAAATTATTTGCTCTACATGTTGTTTAATCACAATAAGCCACAAAACGAGCAAGAACTCACAAAACTAAAATTCTATTAAAGCAACCCTAGAACAGTAACTCAATCATTAAGATAAACGCTTTTCGGGTGCATTGCATTAACTTTGATGCCGGCAAAGCAAATCGCCAACTCACTAAAATCACGTGTCTCCTCAAATAGGGCTTATAAGTTCCATAAAACGTATACTGTAAAAAGAAAACTATACGATTGCCGTGGTCCGCTTACCATACAAGACTCAAAGCCAACTTGTCTTTCCCCTTTGAATCTGTAGCAATAGCACACTCTTTAACAAACTAGGGCTAACATCCGGAGATTTTGAATCCATTGAACTCAAGGCGATGAAACTTTTTTGCATCCAAATTCCGACATAAAGTAACCAGAAGTGTCGTATTTACCTGGCTATTTTGAATAAAAGGTAAAGCTATTCCACAATTTTTACAGGTCTCTTGTGCAGGTATTACTTTGGGCCACGTGCTTTTGACTTCGCTGCGAACTTTCCATTTACTTCATTTGTTTATGACCAATATTGGCCTCCAAGAGCCGAGAAATTTATGTCACAATGTAGAGAAAAGGAAAAACCCTTCGTCTAATTTCAAACTTAGTGAGGAATTAGTGGGTTGCCTTTCTCACCAAGTTTCTAGAACGTATAGAAAACTATGGTTATCTTCATCTGCTTCTGGAATTTCATTTTCTTCTCCTGATTTCACCCGAGCATCATTCATCCCTCCGAATACTGTCTTCATGCATTCGACGCAGAAGTAAAAGACTTCTGCCTCCTCCAAGTCAAATATTTCCATGGCTTCCACATTGTTAGGCCTTTGACATGGAAATCCATCGCTAAAAAACTACTAATCACAACTTGATCATCCAATTGATTACTTGTCAACCTAGAATTCATTAATGCTTATCTGATAGTGTAAAGTTCAAAAGTGATTCGCATTAAGTGCATGTCAATTTAGAATTAATCATTGCCTCTTTCCCTGTGTAGTCGTGTGAGTTTGGATATTAATGCATTGGACCATTTTTTCCTTCTTCAAAAGAATGAAGCCATTGAGAATGAAATACAACACTATCAATTGGCTTCTTTCGTTCTTTCTATTTTTGATAAACCAACCCAAGGGTATGACCATAACTAGTTAGCTATATAGAGGGGAACTAGCACAACAACCTACTGCCACTATCCCCCACTTAAATTTGAGTTCTTCATAGCAACAATCGAACTCACAACCATCGGTTAATGAGTTGAAAGCATAGAAACAACCTTGCCATTCGTGTCAATTTGTAACAACTTGGTCTGATGATGGCCGGATCAAGCAGTTTCTGGCGGGCTTCTAGGATGACAAATGCATGCAAGAATGAACTATTGGTGTATAATAGTTAGGGTGTGCGCCCATGCGGGCAAACACACCCTACCACCAAAGGATAACTACCTAGCAGTTATTTTTTTATTTAAAAAAAAGGAGAAAATCATGTTACGTGATATCCCCCTATCAGTTATTGAAGAGAAAAAAAAAACTGATGTTGTCTTCTCTACGACGCTCTCACTGAACGAAACCCTTGGTTCTCCCAAAACACTCTCTCTCGACGACGCCTCTCCGACGAAGCGATATCGGTGCAAAGTTGGCTCTTAGTCCGTGAACAATAAGGTACGATCCGTTTTCTGTGACGTAGCCTTCGATCGGTGTCTCAATATTTCTGGGCATGCTTTTCCGCAAAAATCGTTTGGGAATTAGGTTTTCCCTTCATTGGTATCAGAGCAAAGCGTTATTGATTCCCGATTGCTTGATCTACTTTGTGTTGATTTTTGGAATTGAATTAAGAAAACGGGCTAGAATACATATTTTCGGAAAGTTACTGTTCATGCATTTTTCTGGAAATTTGGTTCTGTGAAAATAGGTTTTGATTGGGTATATAGAAAGTACTCAGCGATTCGAGCGTTTTGATATATTATGCGTTGTGAACGGAGGTTGGATGTGGCCGTGGTGGCCGCCGAAAGCCGCTGATCTCCGGCGGCAATTTGCAAGGGGAAGGCGGTGTTGGCCGAGGTCGCCGCGCCGGCTATGACCCAGTTGCGACCGGCCAACGACCCGGCCCGCGACCGGTCGCGACCGGTCAATGACCCGGCACGCGACCAGTCGCGACCGGCCCATGACCCGTCGCGATCGGCCCACGACCAGGTCGAGGCCCAGGCCTCGTGGGCCACGATCAGGCCGCGACCCATGCCCGGTGGGCCGTGACCCAGGCCACATGTGCGCGGGCCTAGGCCACGCAGAGCTTCTAGCCCATTGACTTTGACCGTTGACTTTGACCGATGAAAAAAAAAATTAAAAATTAAAAATTAAAAATTAAAATTAAAATCTTTATTGGGTCTCCTACGGGGGCATATGATATCCAATTGGGATAATTTTGGTACCGATGTGTTCGTATCAAAATTTTCTTCAATGTGATTATAATTAGGGGCTTGCTCAAGTTTTGTTTACTTCCGTGCCTATTATTGCATATTACGATATGTTCGTGATTTTTTTTAATTGATGGGTTTTTGTAATCCACTTTGTTCTGCATTCGTTGCAGGACCAATGTCGAGGCCGATGCCTAGGAATTTATGGACTAGGAAGGGAACAAAAACGCCTCTCATAAGATTGACAAGTGAGTAAGTTCGAGCCCTAAATGTGAAGGTGGATGCACTAAATAATTATCGATGGAATAATGAGAGTGATATCATATCCCATGCGATAACGGTCAACAACATGATCCAAGAACTCATTTGGGATGGATATCGAATGGATGCTGAAATGGGTTTTTATGCCCTAAGGAATTCCATACCAGAGGAGTGGCATGGAATGATTACTCGAGTGTGGCTTGATACCAACACCTACAGAGCCCTAGTGTTGCTTTTCTTAGACAAGTACATCAGGGTTGGAGCGACGAAGACGTCGTCGCTTGGTATGAATGGTTCTTGGCGCAGACAGAATGCGCATTGGCGTCATAACACGGGTATTAAGAAGGGTTTTCCTAGCGTACCATTATGGGCTCCTGATTTAATTAGCAACCCCCTAAGGATTTAAAGGACTCCCTCCCTTGTACGATGGAAACTAAGTGGGTTCATAAAGAGACTGACGAAAAGAAGATGACGCGTTATTACCTTTGACTTTTTTTTTAGTTCACTTTGGGATTGTTGAATTTGTTTCGAATCGCCATTGCTTATATTTTTTTTAATGTTCTAATTTTTGAATTATGATAGCTTTTCTGTTGTTAATGCTACTTTATACATATATTTGTTATATGTTTTGAGTGGGAGTGTTCATAAGTTTTTTTTGTAACTTTAAGAGGAACACATTTGAATCATTGTATTAAAAATAAATACAATTTAAATGCATAAATATGATACATTTGTTGCATACAAATGGGCTTTAATAAATCGTGCTTAAATGTCTAAAATGTTCAGATACAATGGCTTTTGCATCTAAGAACATTGTGGCAGAGCTGAATAAAGGCGAGAAGTTGAATGGCGAAAATTATGAGATTTGGAACATGAAAATCCAGTATGTACTAGAAGAGCAAGAGGCTCTAGAAGCTCTTAACCTAATCATGGCTGAACCAGAGGATGGAACCACTGCACAGCGTAGAAGAGATAAGGAAGCCTTTGCTGCTTGGAAAAAGAAGAATTCCACTGCTCGCATTACGTTGTTGAGCAGTATGGATAATGATATCATGCGAGAATTCAGACAGTATGAAAATGCAAAGGACATGTGGGATGCATTAAAGATAAGGTTTGGACAGACTTCGGTCACCAAGCTTAGGCAGCTAACTATTAGATTCGACACATATAAGATGCCACATGGGCATAATATGAAGCAGCATTTGAGGCGCATGTCGAATATGATTAGTGAGCTGAAGGATCCAGGTCACATATTATCTGATGAGCAGCAAGTGCAGGCAGTGATCCGCTCTTTGCCTCATAGTTGGGAGCATATGAAAGTTAACCTGACCCATAATGAGAATGTCAAGACCTTCGAGGATGCTATGCGCCATCTTGAGCTGGAAGAGGACCGCCTTCTGGCGGCCAAGACACAATCAGATGTGTATTTTATTGGATCTGGCTCACATGGAGCTTCGGGCTCTAAGCGCAAACATCCTGGCTGGTTCAAGAAAGGGAAAGGTAAAGGAGTGGAACCTTCTGGAAAGAAACCAAAGTTTAACAAGCATGGAAAAGGGAAACGTCCCTTTAAGAAAAACATTTCAAGGATGAAGTGTTACAACTGTGGCAAAAAGGGTCACTTCGCTCACGACTGTGGTGAGCCGAAGAAGGTAGAAACCCTCAATGCACTTAAAAGTGTTTCTTATGTATCAAGTTCTGTATTTTTAACTGAATCTCATTCTTTGTGGACTGTAGACTCAGGAGCCACAGACCATGTAGCTAGAGACAGAAATACCTTTGTGGAATTTCGACGAATTCCACGTGGAGCGAAATGGATTTATGTGGGGAATAACTCCAGAGTAGAAGTTAAAGGAATTGGCACCTGCCAACTGATGATGCGCGGTGGTCGCACTTTATTCCTGCATGATGTCTTATACGCTCCAGAGATTCGTCGGAATCTTGTTTCTGTATTAGTTTTAGTCAAACTTGGTTTCTGTATGAATTTCCATGACAATGGTATGGATTTGTTGTTAGGTACAGCTTTCTACGGATCTGGTTATTTTGTGGATGGCTTTATTGTGTTGGATGTTGAAAACACTAATGTGAATGTTTGTTATTCCCTGTTTACATCTACTCATTCGAGTGATAATGATGTGAACGTGTGGCATGCTAGACTTGGCCACATTGGTCAACAACGAATGAATAGATTAGCCAAAGAAGGCTTATTGGGTAATATTGAGAAAGTTGAATTGCCTACTTGTGAGCATTGCCTAGTGGGAAAAACAACTCGAAAGCCATTTGGAAAAGGGATAAGGGCTGAGTTTCCATTGCAGTTAATTCACACTGACATCTGTGGGCCGATGAATGTGAAAGCTAGGCATGGTGCTGTTTATTTCATTACATTCATTGACGATTATACTCGATTTGGATATGTCTATTTGATTTCTCATAAATCAGAAGCATTGAGTTGTTTCAAGAAATTTATGATCTTAGTGGAAAATCAGCTAGACAAGAAAATAAAAGCATTAAGATCCGATCGAGGTCGTGAATATCTATCCGATGAGTTCAGACATTTGTGTCATGAAAATGGGATAGATAGACAGTTATCTATTCCTTATACTCCTCAACAGAATGGAGTAGCTAAGAGAAGAAACAGAACCTTACTTGAAATGGTTAGGTCCATGATGGCGCAAGCAAATTTGCCAATCGCCTTTTGGGGTGATGCTTTGTTGACTGCTGCCTATGTACTTAATTGTGTGCCTACTAAATCGGTGACTTCCACTCCATATGAGTTATGGACAGGTCGAAAACCTGATTTGAGTTTTCTTAAATCTTGGGGTTGTGCCGCCTTCACTCATGAGACCTCTCATATATATGGAAAATTAGGTCCAAGAGGCAAAAAGAGTATTTTTATAAGATACTCTGAACACTCAAAAGGATATGTGTTCATAGGCGAACAAGAAAGTGAAAGTATAACTGAATTTGAATCTCGAGATGTCACGTTTTTAGAGAATGATTTTCCAAAAAAGGGCGAAATAGGTGAAGACTATTCCCTATTTGAGACACTGGATCAAGATAATATGATAGTTGGATATAACGATCCAAGTGGGAGCAATGTGAGAAGTGGGGAGTTAAGTACTAATCAGTCACAATTGCAACCACTTGATGAGTCAATGCCACTATTTGATCCGAGTGGGAGCGTAATGGAAAATGAAGTGCCTAGGGTACAATCTTCTCCACGACGAACAAGTCGCCAAAGCATTCCTCGTCGACGTTTTGAGATCGATGTCGCGACCCTCTAAAAATATTTTTAAATTTTAAAGGGGTTAACGGATTATTAGGTTAATTAGATTTGACTAACCTAACGCGGACCCTCCCAAGCTCTACCGAATCGCAACTTTGGTTTTTGTTTAAATGATTTTGAAATTTGGAGTCGCCATTAATCGTTCTTGGTAGGTCGATTAGAAACCTAAATAAATTAGCGGGAGAACTAATTTATTCCTGCGAACCAGAGATTATGAGCTCGGGGACTTGGTTACACTAGTTAATTAAAACTAATGCCCTTTCGGTACCTTAATTTCATGGATATCCTAATTCGGCAACTCAGGCTTGGTTTATTCCTAAGACTCTAGTAGGGTATTCTCTTTTGTGTTTTCACTTTTTAAATAGGATGCATGGATGGTATATATTTTTATTTGTTATATTTTTTTAAGTGTTAAAGATTCCCTGAAGCCGAAAGAGGGAGTGTGTTAACGACTTCTGTGCAGTATTACGACCTACTCATCTTTTGAGTTTGATGATTCAAAAATTAAATTATAGGAAGTACATGACAGTGAATAAACACCTCTAATGGGAGGCCTAGCATTGGCTTGGCTCTTCCCTTTGGGATTTAAGGTACAGGTATTTAAGTTGCAAGTATTTAAACTACTGTAAGTAAAAACCTCCAATGGGAGGCTAAGCATTGGCTTGGCTCTTCCCTTTGGGATTTAAGGTATATGTATTTAAGTTGCAGGTATTTAACTACTGTAAGTAAAAACCTCCAATGGGAGGCTAAGCATTGGCTTGGCTCTTCCCTTTGGGATTTAAGGTACAGGTATTTAAGTTGCAGGTATTTAACTACTGTAAGTAAAAACCTCCAATGGGAGGCTAAGCATTGGCTTGGCTCTTCCCTTTGGGATTTAAGGTACAGGTATTTAAGTTGCAGGTATTTAACTACTGTAAGTAAAAACCTCCAATGGGAGGCTAAGCATTGGCTTGGCTCTTCCCTTTGGGATTTATGGTGCAGGTATTTAAATTGCGGATGGACTTTGTCCTCTCCATTCTGGGGTATGAATTTTTTAAAATAAAATACAACGAATTGATTCAACAATTTGAAATTTGTGCGCGCTTGAGGACTCCTCCAAGCCGATTTTGTGCTTCTATAGGGTTGACCATTGATATAGAGCTGCGGCTTCCTGACATAAAATAGAGTGAAGTGTCAGTATACAAAATATATGCCAATCTGCACCTAAAACCAGAAGAGTGGAAAGAGTACTTATCTCCCATTTTTTTGGGAGGGATTTCTATAATTGATTTTCGCTCTCTATGTTCCCAATATAGAGAGTCTCTTTTGAATTAAGAGGGACTTTTAGTCACAAATCAACTGAGAAATCGGTGGACAGCTTATGAGCTTGTTTGGGCGATTTTTGCATCTCTACGAGATTTTTTGCCGTTGACGTAGAGATATCCTTCTCCTGACATAAAATATGGGAAAAATGGAGGTAGGAGAAAGTGTATACAATTTGTGCTAATTTGCGACTAAAACCACAAATAAATGAATAAATAAAAAACACTTAGCTCGAATTTGTTTGCTCGTTGGCGAGGATGAACTCTTGATTTATGTTGATCGATGAAAGAATTTGTGATGATAACCCCTAACTTTAAACTCCCATCATCTTCAAAATTCTCTCTCTTTTGGTATTTTTTTTCTCTCTCAAATTTTTCTTCAATCTCTCAAAACCCTCTCAAACATCCAAAATTTTCTCTCAAAAAAAAAATCCCCCAAACACTTCAAATTTTCTCTCCCTAGAAAAAATCCCCTCTCAAGCTCACTTCTTCCTCCTTTTATAATCTACTCATCTATCTCCCATTCTAATTTTTCCACTAACTCTATCTCCCATTCTAATTTCTCCACTAACTCTTCTTCATTTTCATCTTCCATTCTCCATCTCTATCTCCCATTCTAATCTCTCCACTAACTCTTCTTCATCTCCATCTTCCCTTCTCCATATTTATCTCCCATTCTAATTTTTCCACTAACTCTTCTTCATCTCCATCTTCCCTTCTCTATTCTTATCTTCCATTCTAATTTCTCCACTAACTCTTCTTCATCTCCATCTTCCCTTCTCTATTCTTATCTTATTTTCTCCATCCATCCTTCTCCAACTTCTCTTCTTCATCTCCTCTTCTCCATCTTCCCTTCTCTATTCTAATTTATCCACTAACTCTTCTTTTTGTTATTTGTAAAATAATCATTCAAGAGTTAGGTATTTACACTCTAGTCCTTGAATTTTAAGTATTTATAATTCAGTCCATGAAAAAATATATTTCTTTAAGTCCAAATCTTCTCACAATTTTTGACACACCAAAATTTACCACATGTCAAATTTAAGCTCATTTCTTGTCGCTGAAAATAATGCAGAATTTAATTAAAGCCCTTTTGCAAAATTGAGTCATTCTGGGTATAATTGAGCCAAGATGAAAATTTAAAATATTAGAAGACAATGTCACAACTCATAAAAAGTGAAAATTAAAAATAAGTTGGCTCAAATTAAATTTTTTTAGGCCCGATTCGAGATTATACTCGTGAAGGAACACGTGACTCGAATTGGATTTTTCTGAATTTGCGATGGTCAATATGAAAATAGATTTAAAATAAAAATACTAACTATCTTTGTGTATTTTTTTGGCCTCAAATGTTAATTTTCCAAAATTTTCAAGTATTTTTGTATTATTTGTTTTAAAAAAAAATTAAATATATATAATATGAAAATTTATTTTTTGTTCAAAAATGGTTTCCTAGGCTTGGCCAAGGCTTCCAAAGTTGATTTTTCAATTTTATGAATTTTTATGAATTTTCTATTAATTTTCGAAAATAAATAAATAAAAAATACCGAAAAATATGGAAAATCATTTTTTGAGCAAAATTGGTTCTTTAGGCTTAGCCAAGGTCCCTAAAGTTGAATTTTCAATTTTATGAGTTTTTATAAAAAAATTTTTTTTTATTAATTTTAAAACAGAAAGGATGATTAAAAATCAGGTGTCAACAGCTGCCCCTCTTTGAAAGGAAGCTCGGTAGAGGTTCATTTCAAAGACGAGATGACACCTAAGTTCTAATAAACTGAACACAATAAAATAAAAAGAGTCGTGACATGAATGTTCCACTAAAAATGAAATGAGAACCTAAAGATTCGTTATAAGAAAACCTTAGAGTAGTTGAACTTGAACCCGTATGGTAGGTTAACCCATGGTATATTCCTAATAAAAGGATTCTACTGATTAAAAATTGAATTAAAATTTGACCCGTATGGTGGGTCGTACCATGGTAGATTCCTAATAAAAGGATTCTACTGATTTAAATTTTAACCCGTATGGTAGGTCACCCCATGGTAGATTCCTAATGAAAGGATTATACTGATTAAAATTTGATTGAAATTTGACATGTATGGTAGGTTATCCCATGAAACTGCCTGTAAGAAGGACTTTGCGCTTGTAGAAAGGACTTGGTGCCTCTAAAAAGGACTTTGGTGCCTGTAAAAAGGACTTGGTGCCTGTAAAAAGGACTTTATGCCATGTAAAATGACTTAATTTGCCTGTAAGAAGGACTTGATTTGCCTGTAAAAAGGACTTAATTTGCCTGTAAGAAGGACTTTGTGCCTGTAAGAAGGACTTGCTTTGCCTGTAAGAAGGACTTGATTTGCCTGTAAGAAGGACTTGCTTTACCTGTAAGAAGGACTTTGTTTGCCTGTAAGAAGGATTTTGTGCCTGTAAGAAGGACTTGATTTGCCTGTAAGAAGGACTTTGTGCCTGTAAGAAGGACTTGATTTGCCTGTAAGAAGGACTTGCTTTGCCTGTAAGAAGGACTTGATTTGCCTGTAAGCAGGACTTGATTTGCCTGTAAGAAGGACTTGGTTTGCCTGTAAGAAGGACTTTATGCCTGTAAGAAGGACTTAGTTTTCCTGTAAGAAGGACTTGATTTGCCTGTAAGAAGGACTTTGTGCCTGTAAGAAGGACTTGATTTGCCTGTAAAAAGGACTTACTTTGCCTGTAAGAAGGACTTTGTGCCTATAAGAAGGACTTGGTTTGCCTGTAAGAAGGACTTGGTTTGCCTGTAAGAAGGACTTGGCTTGCCTGTAAGAAGGACTTGATTTGCCTGTAAGAAGGACTTTATGCCTGTAAGAAGGACTTGATTTGCCTGTAAGAAGGACTTTATGTACCTCAAAGGGTGCCATTCTGAAATCTGGGGAGACCAGGAATCCTGCAGAAGCTCAAACCCAAATTATATTCTCCTGTCGTTTTAGGAATAAACCAAAGAGGCAGATATCAAAAGGTCTCGAACATTTCTGTCCTTGAGACAAATCATGCTTTATTGAAGAATGTGGATACCTGTATATACCGCAATGAATTCGAGTATCCCAACAACCGTCAGAATTCATTCTCTTGAAAGGTTCTGGTTGAAGATATACTTACCTGAGAATTTGGAAGAAATGCTTGGTGGCTTCTCGACAACCAGGCTTGTTCATTCAATAATCGCCGAATGAATTTCAAGACTTTGGAAGGTAACTCAAACACCGGGAATGTGTTGCCTGTCGGGCAATGTCAGAGCTAACATGTGCAAGCATTTTCATCAATGCGTTCATTGGTTCATACAAAATTGTTCAGCTAAGTTTGCCATGATTAAAGGCATTCTATGTAATAACTCATGATGCAATCGATCAACATATAGATCATGTATTGCATTACCACTTCTGTTTAAGGAGGTTCTTATAGTATGAACACCTCGAATGTAATCTGAATGGGGGACTTCATTCCGAAAGGACTTTTTCTCACTCTGGAGAAAGGTTGTTTATCTGTAGATCAAAATGTTAGACCTGTGTGGAAATGGTTTGCCTTTCCTCATCCTGTCATGCCCCATTCTGCACATTTGATATCTCCTGTGCAGTTTATGCTCTAAGTTGGAGTTGGTAAGTTAAACACACGGAATAGTCATACATAATTCATGAACTGTGTAAGCACAATGCAGATGTGACAATTTTTTAGCATCACGTGTGTTTATATAATGTGCAAATATGGGCGAATTTAAATTGCCCCTGGTATGTGGGCGGACCGAACAAATTGGGAAGCCTACTCCTTATGTCGAGGGGTGGTTTGTCTCAAACTTTACCCCTACGCGATGAAGCATATGGGCGAGGGAGCATTTTGGTTTGTTTAATACCCCTGTAAGAAGCAGAGAAATTATTCTTGAAATCAAACGAGATAAGGAAGACATATTTGCTTTTTCGTTTCAGAGCTTGCGATCAATTTGCCCCATTTTTCACCAGAATAGATCTTGTCAAGTGATCATAATTTTCTTTTGGATTTGTCTCCTTCAACATGTTAAATGTTAGTATAAATATTTCCTGTGAAAAGAAAATGAGACATGTCAACCAGTATTAAAAGGGATAAATTGGAAACGATACTGATTTACCCTTCATCTTGAATGCCTTGGACAAGTCTTTTACCAATTTTGCTGGATTGAGTTTTCTTCGACTTTTGTTGAATGCTTCACCATTAAGCCGAGAATGTGGCAAAATATTGACTTCGGTATTACTCGTCGAGTATTCCTGCTAGCAAAAAGAAATGCACAAAAAGTTGTTTCATTTATTTATAATACATACAACATTCCCCACCCTTGGGGATCGAACTCTGGATATTTCGGACCTACTGTCATCCCCCATACCATTTGGTCCATTGGACCATAGGTGTCCATGGGGCTATCCTTTCAAAGGTTAATCTTTGGGGATAAAGCAGCCTTGTTGTATCACCTTGGGCCATGTTACGGTATTTCTCGAGGTAATTTGCAATCCCTGTTAAGAATGGAATAAGACAATTCAAGATTTGAGATGATTATGTGCACATTAGAACGATACAGAATTACCCATTTCTGAGATTGTTCGCGTCTTTCGCTTGTACTTTCCTTTGTCCGAAGCTGTCCATCCCGTGGTAATGCCCATGAGTCGATTTGCCCCCAAATTTTGTTCAACTTGTATTCGGATATGATTGCGTTCTCGGGTCGATTTGCAATTTCCTGAGAATAGAAGGGGCTTAATTTTAAAACTTGGAGCAACTGAGGGTAAATTGAAACGATACGGAGTTACCCTTCAGGTTTATGCAGATTTTTACTCGCCATCAATTCGTCGCGAGGTTGGTGAGGTGGCGGATTCGAGCATTTAATAGGGGGAAGTCGGATTATTACTCCTTGCTTTTACACATTCACAAAAGCAGAAAAACATATCACGCAAGGAAATAAAACACATTCACTCATTCAGGATCAGTTCTGCTTCCTCTACAGGCTCTCCCATGATCAGCTGGCTTCATCCCAAATTAGGTATGCATCGGCCATATCGAAGGTCTGGTGGTCACTGGCTGAACAAGTGCATCGCAGTCCCGATGCTTTACTGATATCAAACTGGTTGATTATGGCGAAAAGATCATCGTCAATGTCCGCTTGGTGGTGATCTGTCCCTTCTTCCTCGGGAGGTATTGATACTGATCCAGTATCATTGGTCCTTTTGTACCCTACTCCAACAGAACTCGATCCTGTTATAAATTGGTCTAACTCACCTCTTAAACGTGCATTTTCGATCCTCAGATCATATATTTCATCGAGGGTGAGGAGGAGGCTATTGCAGTTGGGGCAGGTGGCGGAGTCAAAAGTCTCTTTATACATCTTGTTTTCCGCTCGGAGGTTTTCATTTTCAACTCTTAGAAACTCGGCTTCGTTGTGCTCATAACGAGTCTTCATTCGGGTTCGTCTATTTTGAAACCAGAACTTGATTTGCGAAGGTTCAAGTCCTAGCTCTTGACTCAGTTCCATTTTTTGTTTGCCGTTTGGCATAGGGCACGTTCTGAAGAAAGCTTCAAGCTTTCGTACTTGCTCCTCAGTATGGCGACGGTAACGCTTCTTTTGACCTTTACCGTTGTTGTCATTGTCCTTACCGGGCTCTTGGATATCGTCGGTGGAAGGGCCGGGCTCCATAGGCTCGATCCCAAATATGGCTTCGAACTCTTCCTCTCCCATATTCAGCAAGTAACGATAACTTTCAAGTGTGTTGGGTTGAGACATCTTCGATTTGGTTAACGATTTCTCAAAGTTTGATATCTCTTCTTGTATTTTCACTCTCTGGATTTTTCTGGGAGACTGCGTATGCTTTAAGAGTCTCTCTTTCGAGCACGAATGAGAATTATCAAGAAGATGCCTCCTTTAAAATTAGACGTGGGTTTAGCAACTGTATTGCCTCTCTTGAGTGTTCTGGCTTTCTCGATTTTCTTTTCATCGTATGTCTTGCCCAGCTCGTCTCCTTCCATCTTTCCGTGGAAGGGGGCCCCTTGTTACTGTCTCCACCGTCAATTTGCTGGCGAGTTCTTCAATAAAGACGAGTCGTATCTCTTTTCTGCCGAAAATGTCTTTGTCTCCCACTCAGCTTATTTTTTATCCTTTCTTTTTCAAAGTAGTAGCGTCTCGTCCAACTTTTCCGTAGAGACGTCGGATTTGCTTGGCTCGAGATTGGAGACGAGTAGCGGAGGTGATACTGATAGGGAATGGTAGACAGGAAAATCTGGCCAGTAGAGACTTCCCCTGCAAAAATGAAAGAGAATGCGGCAGTATATGTTCTTCATATTCTAGAAAAATTGGAACGATACTGTTTTACCCTTGTGTATACTTCCATTGAATTTGAATTGAGGAAGTTTCTTCATTTGGATTGGATTGAATTGTATGTCCCGAGTTGCCCTTCACTTTGAGCTTGCCACATATGTGCTTTGCTTAGTTGGGCCTTGTTTTCTTTCGGGTTGCCTTGGACCATCATCATTTTCCATGCCATTGGGTCCGTGGACCGGAGGGCTCCTTTAATTTGAAGGTTACTTTGAAGGCGAATGAGTCATATCGCATTCCATTGGGTCATTTCATTTTGCGACACTCTTGAGGCACTTTGCAATCCCCTGGGTGAGAATGGAACAAATCCAATTTAGCATTTTGCAACGATTGAGGGTAAATTGGAACGACACACAGTTACCCGTCTTCGAGCTCGCCTGGGCTTTTCACTTGAAATTTCCCTACGTGAGGCCATTCAACATTTCTCATTATGGCAGTAAGCGACGTTACCACAAATTGATCCGCCCTAAATCTAGCATAAAAAAGGGATTCGCGCATTCGACGAGATAAAAAAAACAAATTACACATTGCCCCTGAATTAAATCTAGTCACCTAGAAAGCTGGAAATATCATACGCAGGGGAATTAAGCATGAAATGAAAGGTGCACTTATTCAAGGTCAGTTCTGCCTCTCCTGTGGCTCTTCGATAATCAGCTAGTCTCGTGTTGGTCCGGGTGTGGATGACCGATGTTTGAGAGTCCTTACTCACTAGCTCCTGATCGCGGCTTGGGACGTCTGTCAACCCTAAACTGGTTGACCAGGGCAGTAAGCTCATCATCTGGGTAATCTCTTAAACCTTCCAGCAACTGATACTCGAATTGGGCATTGTTATTGGCAAATGCTGGCGGTAGATTTCTCATTCTGTCATCGCCATGTGCAATTTGACTTCTCGTGCTGGAGCCTTCATCATTACTTGAGAAAGTGTGGGGATCACCAACTGTCTTGCTGTTAAAAACTCCTTCCATTTGAGGATTAGAGAAGTGGAAGTGCTCAGGATAACTTCTTGTCTGATTCTCTGGCTGCGCAGGCGCGCTGATCATGGGATGAATTATAGCCACGGGTTGGTGCTCAAACCATGGAGTCTGAATACACTGCCCCTGCGGTCTATACTCTTGAAGAGCATTAGGGTGATTCTGGGGGATACTTTGATTAACGCCTGGAGGATTGATGGCACGGCTACTGGCTTGGTTGATGATGGGAAGTGGCTCCCCCCATGCCAACCTGCGGAACTTATGGTGGCGAGGAGACTCGACGTTCAGGCTTGGATCAGTCCCGCCTTGGTTTTCTTGATTCTGAGCTGCATTGTGTTCTCTCACCCTTTTTCTGTACTTCTGAAGATGACTCGAAACATTTGCTTTAGTGAGTCCCTCTACCTTCATAATTTCCAGTATATGTTGCGGCCGTGCCGAATCGATTCCTAGCTGCTGAACTGCATTAACAAACATACGATGCAGCTCGGGAGACCAACTCATCTTCTTTCTCCAGTTGCTTGGAACAAAATTGAAGGCTTGATGCTTGTTCTCATGGTCGTGCAATTGCTTCCTTACCACGTGCTTCCATATGTTTTGAAGCATTTGAACCCTAACTGGTTTCGTTACGACGTCTGGGGCCCCATTTAAGACAGCCTTCATTATGGCTTGCTGATCATCGTTTGCCGATATTACGAGGACTGGCATGTTTAATTTAGAATTGATGACTTCCAAGAGAGTGAAAACATCCATGTCAATCCCTACCATGGCGGTGAGGACGATATCAAACGGGTCACTACTCCTCCTTAATATCTCTAAGGCCTTTGTCGCCTTTGCTTGAGCTACAACCTTATACCGGCATTTTCTTAATACGGTAACAAGGATTGACAGAGAGACTGGATTACCGTCAATGGCCATGACCAGTAGACCCTCAGGGTAAGGAACTTTATCAACTTCGACCAGGGTTGAACATGCGCTCGTTCCCCTAATGCTTGACATATTTCTGGATCTAGGACTGCCGATTCGAGACCGCCTCAGGATGTCTTCTCGGACTTGAGGGATCACGGGATCGTTGATGGCTTCTCGTAACAGGCTTTGAAAGCCAATGCTTTGATGGCGAAGGTTTTGAATTCCTCTCCCACGAGAACTCCTTCCTCTCTATCTTTCTCCTGCGAGTTCGTGCAGATGAACCCTCACTATCAAATGAGGACAAATTCTCTCTCTAGCAATAGCAACGACTTCTCCCTTTACGGGCAGTGCTATTAGATTTACCGAGGGGAAAATCTGACATTCAGCTTTTGATCAAAGGGGAAATCCTCGTTTATCGCTCAGTTTGTCTTCTTCTTTCTTTTCGCGGTAGAGGGCCCCTGTCAAGATTTCCACAGTCGATTTACTGGCGGGTCCTCCAATGAAGACGAGTAATATCTCTCTTTCTGCCGAAAATTTCTTTGTCCCCCACTCAACTCGTCTTTTCGTTCTTTCTTTTTTCAAAGCGGTGGAGTCCCGTCCAGCTTTTCCACAGAGACGTCGGGTTTATTCGGCTCGAGGTTGCCACTTGGCTGGAATTTGAGCCACCGGGGGTGTTGCCGACAGAGAATGGTAGATAGGAAAACCTATAAGGACTGCCCCTATGAAATCAGTATTTAAATTGAAGCAGCTTACCATCTTCGCATTCTGCTCATCTGCTTCACCTCTCTCCCCCTTTCTTTCGTATTCTGCTTTCAAAAATGGCCAATTCTCCTAACCACACATTATCCACCGAAGTCCTGGCTGGGTGGGAGAGACTCTACAATCTTCTTGGTAGAGGTTACGCTCATGTAGCCAAAAACTCTACCGTTGAGGCTGAAATCCTCGGTTTATTCAGGACCGTGGACGCTGCTTCTGTTGAGGGTACCCAACTGGGAAAGGAGTATCGGAACTTCTCGACCCTCTTCATCAATTTTCTAGCTGCCTATAACCGCGCTTATGAGACGGTCCTTGTGACCGCCGTCGTGAAAGCCCGTTATCGAGACCGGCACGAGCGTCTGGCAACTGTTACGTTTGTGGCTGATAATCACAAAAAGGCCCTCAAGTTTGCCAGCGATCAGCTTTCGTGGCTGGTTACTGAGAGGGGAAAGTTGGTGGACCGTCTGGCCTTGGTCCGAACTTACGCCGAACAGGAGCCAAGCAATATTGTGATGAGGTGCAAATGCGGTTGGCTGCAGGAGAGACTTGATGACATTACGGCAGACATTGCTTTTGAGAGGGTAGTGATTCCGGACCTGGAGTTTACCGTTGAGCATTACGAGGCCACTATGGCCCAAGTTAAAGAGAAGTGGGATCGCCTCTTCTTTAGGCTCGCGGAGCTTGATCCCAAGAGCGCCCGGTGCATCCAGAGCATCAACTGTTTGGAGAGTCAGTTGAGCTCTTTCGTAATGGTTATCAGGGCCCAATTTGGCTTTACCTTTCCTCCCCAGTGAGTTGTTGTAATACTCTTTGATGAATGGAATGAAAAAAAAGCTTCACGTGTTTTGTTTTTTTTTTTTTAATTTTCCTGCTATTGTTTCTTCCGCATAGCATAACAGAACGATTTGAGGTACCGAAGATGTCGAGGCTTAATGTTCTTCTTGATGTTCTTGTTTAATTGCTCCAAACGATGATATCGAGAACATTGATGATGGGTTCGGCGGTGGCCCCCACTATCCATCTTGAGATCACGAACAATAACGATATGACAACTCGATCAGTGCGCTGGTAGTAAATCCGGCCACCTATTGTGTGCCCACTTTTATCCATATTTTGTTTCTTTCGGCGTCTATTTGCTCGTGTCGGTCGCTTGTAGCGTCGGGAGAAATTCCTGTGGGCTACGTTCATTAATAGAACCTCGGTCCTCTGAAGCCCTCCGTGTGTTTCGGATAAGAGGAAATTTTAAGACCGGTCTCTGGTTGATTTAATCAGGTAAAGGTATTTGTTTCATGGGTTCTGATTATATAATCCATATTGTCTTTCAAAAGACGCGAGATCCTCTGTAATACATTAAATATACCCCCGTGTTTAATCAGTATAAATCCACCGTCATATCAGAATACACTGCCCATACAAGTTTACGGATTGACACAACTTTGTCTGTCAAAGATGGACAGTGTTCGTTTGCCCCCCAGAATTAACGGTTGAAGCCTCGGTGTTTTTCGTCTTTTGGTATTTCTAAAGATGATTCTTGATATATTATTGAACTTAATTTTTACACCCGTCTGGGGTATCTAGGATCTTCCTGCAAAAGAAAAGGATATAATTAGTATGCGACACAAGGAATGTCGGTCCATGACTCCTATATTAGTCCAATTTGATTTTTTCTATTTTGTAGAGAAATCAGAAAAAAAAAGAAAAAAAATTTCCTTAGGAATAAATGGGTTAATTTCTGATACAGAATTTTTTGCAGATTTATTACTCTTTTTTATTATTATTTTTTTTTAAGGAATGTGACAAAATCTCTTGACGTTTACTAAAATTTTTGAAGGAATTTCCTTTTTATCAAAATAAATTTTCAGAGGTAAATTTGTCAGGAAAATTTTATTTTTATTGAAGCAGGAAAGACCTGACAGAAATCCTTTATTGGTTAACAAAATTCCCCCAAGACATTAGTCTAATTTTATTTAGAGAAAATTTCTTAGAAAAACATGAGCGAATTTCTCGAAAAGAATTTTTGTTGCAAGTTTTTATAATTTGAAAGAATGTGATAAAATCACTTGATGTTTTTTTTTGAAGGAATGTTTCTTTTTATCGAAATAAATTTTCAAAGGAAAATTTGTCAGGAAAATTTCATTTTTATTGAAGCAAGAAAAACATGACAAAAATCTCTTATTGGTCAATTAGTCTAATTTTATTTAGAGAAAATTTTCTTAGAAAGACATGAGCGAATTTCTCGAGAAAAATTTTCTTGCAAGTTTTAATAATTTGAAAAATGTGATAAAATCACTTGATGTCTACTAGAGTTTTTTTTGAAGGAATTTTTCTTTTTATTGAAATAAATTTTCAGAGGAAAATTTTTTCAGGAAAATTTCATTTTTATTGAAGCAATAAAAATATGACAAAAATCCCTTATTGGTTAATAAAATTCCCATGAAGGGATTTTTTTACATCATTTTTTCAAAAAAAATTTTTTTAAAAGAAATGAGGGACAAATTTAATTTTTATTTTCTTTTAAAAAGAATGGTCGTAATATCAAGCTCAAAAACTGACTAACACCCAGCATGGACCGACCGAAAATAAATACAAGATAAAATTAGAGAACTTACTTTTACCTTGGAGAAATGCAAATCACATAGTCATGCGCATGACTCAAGTGAGGAGTGGACTCTAGAAAATAAAAGAAGGAGAGACAAGGTATGGACCTAAAAAGGCTCCCACTATCTGAATTGACAAACTTACAATCCGCGCAATCAAATAACAATGGGAAGAATTGTCAATTCAGATAATGAGCGGAATAAAATATGGTCAACCCGAGCGCAATCGACGCAAGAGCTTTGCATATTCGATCCCTATCTATGGTTTTCTAGGAAGAATTTCGCGACTTGGGTTTAGACGCTTGTGTGTGCAGGTGTCGTGATCCTCAGAGTATGCAAGACATGCACAACAATTGATATCAAAACAGCGCTTCTAAAAATGTGCGAAATTAAACAAATAAACCCAACACCGAGCCTGCAAAACAAAGGGGTTAGCCAAACACTCCGCCCCTTATAACTCCCATCCTGCAAAAACATATAACACCTATAGAATGAGTCCCAAACAATATCGCCAGAAGCGAGATATGCATGAAATTTTCATTGGCCTAAGTCCACTAAGACTTTTAAAATTTCGAAAAAATTTAAGTATTCAATTGGTATCTTTTTTCGAAAATTTAAAAATCTCTATCTCCAGTGGAGTCGCCAAGCTGTCGCGACCCTCTAAAAATATTTTTAAATTTTAAAGGGGTTAACGGATTATTAGGTTAATTAGATTTGACTAACCTAACGCGGACTCTCCCAAGCTCTACCGAATCGCAACTTTGGTTTTTGTTTAAATGATTTTGAAATTTGGAGTCGCCATTAATCGTTCTTGGTAGGTCGATTAGAAACCTAAATAAATTAGCGGGAGAACTAATTTATTCCTGCGAACCAGAGATTATGAGCTCGGGGACTTGGTTACACTAGTTAATTAAAACTAATGCCCTTTCGGTACCTTAATTTCATGGATATCCTAATTCGGCAACTCAGGCTTGGTTTATTCCTAAGGCTCTAGTAGGGTATTCTCTTTTGTGTTTTCACTTTTTAAATAGGATGCATGGATGGTATATATTTTTATTTGTTATATTTTTTTAAGTGTTAAAGATTCCCTGAAGCCGAAAGAGGGAGTGTGTTAACGACTTCTGTGCAGTATTACGACCTACTCATCTTTTGAGGTTGATGATTCAAAAATTAAATTATAGGAAGTACATGACAGTGAATAAACACCTCCAATGGGAGGCCTAGCATTGGCTTGGCTCTTCCCTTTGGGATTTAAGGTACAGGTATTTAAGTTGCAAGTATTTAAACTACTGTAAGTAAAAACCTCCAATGGGAGGCTAAGCATTGGCTTGGCTCTTCCCTTTGGGATTTAAGGTACATGTATTTAAGTTGCAGGTATTTAAACTACTGTAAGTAAAAATCTCCAATGGGAGGCTAAGCATTGGCTTGGCTCTTCTCTTTGGGATTTAAGGTACAGGTATTTAAGTTGCAGGTATTTAACTACTGTAAGTAAAAACCTCCAATGGGAGGCTAAGCATTGGCTTGGCTCTTCCCTTTGGGATTTAAGGTACATGTATTTAAGTTGCAGGTATTTAACTACTGTAAGTAAAAACCTCCAATGGGAGGCTAAGCATTGGTTTGGCTCTTCCCTTTGGGATTTAAGGTACAGGTATTTAAGTTGCAGGTATTTAACTACTGTAAGTAAAAACCTCCAATGGGAGGCTAAGCATTGGCTTGGCTCTTCCCTTTGGGATTTATGGTGCAGGTATTTAAATTGCGGATGGACTTTGTCCTCTCCATTCTGGGGTATGAATTCTTTAAAATAAAATACAACGAATTGATTCAACAATTTGAAATTTGTGCGCGCTTGAGGACTCCTCCAAGCCGATTTTGTGCTTCTATAGGGTTGACCATTGATATAGAGCTGCGGCTTCCTGACATAAAATAGAGTGAAGTGTCAGTATACAAAATATATGCCAATCTGCACCTAAAACCAGAAGAGTGGAAAGAGTACTTATCTCCCATTTTTTTTGGGAGGGATTTCTATAATTGATTTTCGCTCTCTATGTTCCCAATATAGAGAGTCTCTTTTGAATTAAGAGGGACTTTTAGTCACAAATCAACTGAGAAATCGGTGGACAGCTTAGGAGCTTGTTTGGGCGATTTTTGCATCTCTACGAGATTTTTTGCCATTGACGTAGAGATATCCTTCTCCTGACATAAAATATGGGAAAAATGGAGGTAGGAGAAAGTGTATACAATTTGTGCTAATTTGCGACTAAAACCACAAATAAATGAATAAATAAAAAACACTTAGCTCGAATTTGTTTGCTCGTTGACGAGGATGAACTCTTGATTTATGTTGATCGATGAAAGAATTTGTGATGATAACCCCTAACTTTAAACTCCCATCATCTTCAAAATTCTCTCTCTTTTGGTATTTTTTTTCTCTCTCAAATTTTTCTTCAATCTCTCAAAACCCTCTCAAACATCCAAAATTTTCTCTAAAAAAAAAAATCCCCCAAACACTTCAAATTTTCTCTCCCCAGAAAAAATCCCCTCTCAAGCTCACTTCTTCCTCCTTTTATAATCTACTCATCCATCTCCCATTCTAATTTTTCCACTAACTCTATCTCCCATTCTAATTTCTCCACTAACTCTTCTTCATTTTCATCTTCCATTCTCCATCTCTATCTCCCATTCTAATCTCTCCACTAACTCTTCTTCATCTCCATCTTCCCTTCTCCATATTTATCTCCCATTCTAATTTTTCCACTAACTCTTCTTCATCTCCATCTTCCCTTCTCTATTCTTATCTTCCATTCTAATTTCTCCACTAACTCTTCTTCATCTCCATCTTCCCTTCTCTATTCTTATCTTATTTTCTCCATCCATCCTTCTCCAACTTCTCTTCTTCATCTCCTCTTCTCCATCTTCCATTCTCTATTCTAATTTATCCACTAACTCTTCTTTTTGTTATTTGTAAAATAATCATTCAAGAGTTAGGTATTTACACTCTAGTCCTTGAATTTTAAGTATTTACAATTCAGTCCATGAAAAAATATATTTCTTTAAGTCCAAATCTTCTCACAATTTTTGACACACCAAAATTTACCACATGTCAAATTTAAGCTCATTTCTTGTCGCTGAAAATAATGCAGAATTTAATTAAAGCCCTTTTGCAAAATTGAGTCATTCTGGGTATAATTGAGCCAAGATGAAAATTTAAAATATTAGAAGACAATGTCACAACTCATAAAAAGTGAAAATTAAAAATAAGTTGGCTCAAATTAAATTTTTTTAGGCCCGATTCGAGATTATACTCGTGAAGGAACACGTGACTCGAATTGGATTTTTCTGAATTTGCGATGGCCAATATGAAAATAGATTTAAAATAAAAATATTAACTATCTTTGTGTATTTTTTTGGCCTCAAATGTTAATTTTCCAAAATTTTCAAGTATTTTTGTATTATTTGTTTTAAAAAAAATTAAATATATATAATATGAAAATTTATTTTTTGTTCAAAAATGGTTTCCTAGGCTTGGCCAAGGCTTCCAAATTTGATTTTTCAATTTTATGAATTTTTATGAATTTTCTATTAATTTTCGAAAATAAATAAATAAAAAATACCGAAAAATATGGAAAATCATTTTTTGATCAAAATTGGTTCTTTAGGCTTAGCCAAGGTCCCCAAAGTTGATTTTTCAATTTTATGAGTTTTTATAAAAAAAATATTTTTTTATTAATTTTAAAACAGAAAGGATGATTAAAAATCAGGTGTCAACAATCGAAAGGGAAGTTTTCATGATCGCTCCGCAAGATGAAGATGAGCCAAGGAATGTCAATGAGGCTTTATCTTGCCCTGATAAGGAAATGTGGATGAAAGCAATGGAAGAAGAAATGGAGTCAATGAGATCGAACCAAGTTTGAGAATTAGTTGATCTTCCAAAAGGACGTAGAGCCATTGGGAACAAGTGGGTTCTCAAAATAAAGCGTAATGTTGATGGCTCAATTGAGAGATATAAAGCTCGTCTTGTGGCAAAGGGGTATAACCAACAGGAAGGAATTGATTATGAAGATACTTTTTCTCCTGTGGTAAGATTTACCTCTATTCGCCTTATTCTGGCAATAGTAGCCAGCTTGGATCTTGAATTGCATCAAATGGATGTAAAGACTGCGTTTCTCAATGGAGAATTAGAAGAAGAGATCTATATGGAACAACCCGTTGGGTTTGTTACTAAAGGCCAAGAACATAAAGTATGTCGACTTTTGAGATCAATATATGGCCTTAAGCAGTCTTCAAGACAATGGTATATACGCTTTCATAATGCCATAGTGGCATATGATTTCGTGATAATTAATGAAGATAATTGCGTGTATATCAAAAGATCCAAAGGGCAATTTGTGATCCTATCGTTATACGTTGACGATATACTAATTGCTGGAAGCAATATGGAGTTTGTCAGGATAGTCAAAAGTTGGCTGTCTTCAAATTTTGAAATGAAGGATATGGGTGAAGCTGCATACATTCTTGGAGTTAAGATCTCTAGAGACCGTTCCAAAAGGTTGTTATCTCTTTCTCAAGAGACATACATAAATAAAGTCCTTGAACGATTTTGTATGCAAAATAGTAAACCCATTGATACTCCTATTGCAAAAGGTGAAGGATTGAGTCTTCGAATGTGTCCTAAAAATCCACATGAACAAGCGCAAATGAAAAATGTTCCATATGCCAATGCTGTTGGAAGTCTGATGTACGCTATGTTGTGTACTAGACCTGATATTTATTATGCAGTTGGATTGGTTAGTAGATACCAATCCAACCCAGGTCCAGCACATTGGACTGCCGTTAAAAGAATCCTGAGGTATCTGAGAGCGACTGCAAATTACTCGCTGACATATCAAGGAAGTGATCTGGACCTTGAGGGCTATACTAATGCTGACTGGGGAGGAGATTTGGATGAGAGGAAATCCACTTCTGGAAATGTATTCTTACTTAATAATGGCGCCATATCATGGAGTAGTAAGAAGCAACAATGTATAGCCTTGTCTACCATGGAAGCCGAGTTCGTAGCATTATCAGCAGCAGCACAAGAAGGTGTTTCGCTTAGAAGATTTTTGGATCATTTGGGTGTTGCTAAACATGCTGCAAATCCTGTGTTGATTTACTGTGATAGTTAGGCAGCAATAGCTTACACTAAGGATCCTAAGTTTCATTGTAAGACCAAACATATAGACATTAAGTATAACTATGTCAAGGACATGGTAGCACGAAAAGATGTGAACGTACAGTATATATCTACGCATAGAATGTTAGCAGATCCTATGACGAAGCCGATTCCTAGAGATGTTTTTACTGGTCATGCAAAAACTCTAGGACTGCGTAGAGGTTGATGTATTGTATATTTGTATTTTCCCTAAATGTTCATAACTGATGATGTTGTTTATCAGTATAAGTGTTTATAAGTCTATTTGAAATTTATGCATGTTAATGATTGGTGCATTATATCGAAAAGGTATGTCGGACAGATAGGAGATTAGCCCACTCACACGGGTAATCGCCTCTATTTACTATGTGATGAATAGAGATGAGGCATTTTTTAAGCTTATTATCTAATTGATAATTGAGAGCTCGAGCTTAAAGTACTAGTGCCGCTTAACTGAGTGTTAAGATGAGGTCATAATATTTATTACGTCCGCAGGTGAAGTAACCCACATATTTCACCTTACCTGTCTTAAATGCCAGATGTGAATTCTGAAAGAATTTTATTTTTGGAGTAGATTTGTGAACTCAAGTTAGACATTGGGTATGTCTGAACCATCATCTGTACGGTATTATTTTTGAAGACATACGCTCCATAGGGAAGGAGAAAATACCGTAATACGTATTTCATACTACGTGTGCATTATTTGACCAATAAGAGTTGGCGAAAATTTTGATCTCAATTTTCTAAGCCGTGTGAGACTCTTGAGGATAGAAGTTCCTCAAATAGTACCCTCATAACTCTTACTTATTCTCAAGATTCCTTTTTGGTGTTTGCAATCTTAGAGTGTTGCCAATGATCATGAGTGATTCGGTCTAATGGGACATTTCTAGAAAAGCAAGCTGAACTGAAATTGAGAGGTTTAAGTAAAGAGGAAGATCGATATATCTTTGACTCACATTACAGTTGGTATTCACAGATCGGTCAATTATGATTGTTTTGTACTTAATCATAATTGTGAATACAACATATATTATTTTAAAGAGATCAAGAGAGAGTAAATGTGAATGATCGATCTAGGGCACTGCATACTGAATCTGCTCTGAATTGTCATGTCTAGTTTGAGCTGCTATATACTCCTAACAGATGTATAGCAACGAGCTTTCGGAGTATGCTGGTCACACAGACTATTTGTCAGTATGAACTTTGCAAATAAGAGAGAGTCACAATTAGCCCTCAGTGGGCAAGTGAAATTTGTTGGTTCTTGATGGACTTGTGGGAACTGTTTGCCCTACATGGGCGAGTGGGAGATGTTGGTGTATAATAGTTAGGGTGTGCGCCCATGCAGGCAAACACACCCTACCACCAGAGGATAACTACCTAGCAGTTATCTTTTTATTTAAAAAAAGGAGAAAATCATGTTACGTGATATCCCCCTATCAGTTATTGAAGAGAAAAAAAAACTGATGTTGTCTTCTCTACGACGCTCTCACTGAACGAAACCCTTGGTTCTCCCAAAAACACTCTCTCTCGACGACGCCTCTCCGACGAAGCGATATCGGTGCAAAGTTGGCTCTTAGTCCGTGAACAATAAGGTACGATCCGTTTTTCGTGACGTAGCCTTCGATCGGTGTCTCAATATTTCTGGGCATGCTTTTCCGCAAAAATCGTTTGGGAATTAGGTTTTCCCTTCATAACAAAGTCGTCACCTAACAGACCTATGTAACTAGGAAGATGTACTTTTCCTAAAGTTTAGTGTTCGAACTCCAATGTTTAGCATGCTCAATTGAGGATGCCACTAGGATGGCAACCTCCTAGGAAAGTGCATACATGTACGCAAAATGACAAAGCTGTTAAACTTAGTACGGAATGCATCAAAGCAGATAATAACTCAAGTTACGTAATCAATGGTGCTAGCATTTGAGGGAAAATAGCTCCTTTAGCCATGATTTTTATTCTGTTTGTAAAATTTATCAGTGAGGGGGACATTCTCCTCCAACCAGAAATCAAGGAAGACACGGGCCAGGAGAAAATATATGTAAAACGAGCTCGTATTACATACACCAAAACACAGAATTCGTGACATATATGATGTGGGCAGAGGAAATTGGAATCTGTTTTTCCATTCAATCTTGCTTTTGTATGTTCAACAATTGATCACTTTTTAATAGCATTCTCCTGAAACAACTACAAATTAATGAACTTGTTGCGATAATAGTACTCTTGTCATCGTTTGATTTCCCCTTCAGCTAATCAATACGGGACATGAGTTAATCGTAGGTAAATCAGGATTTCCATTTTACCATTTGGGTTTTTCCTCCTCCCCTCCAATCCCCATTCACTTAAAGAAGTTTTGTATTAGTAATACAAAGGAGCTGATGATTTAGGTCTTTAGATTTTTAAAATTTGGATTCCATTTAATTCATATATCTGAGTTCTATTTATATTTGAAAAATAACTCTCGAAAAATTTTGCATGGGAAAGAATTATTCATGCTGAAAATTTTAGACAACGAAAATCTTCATAAATAAGAGCTGCCTAATAAATTTGTTGGGGCTTATAACCATCGGGAGAGAGACTTTTTATATTTGCATGTCCTAATAGCGTGGGGTCAGTTCACACTTCTATGTTTGATTATAAGGATGCACAAAGACAATACCAAAAGTTTTAGACTTTTATGCGGCTTCCAGGAAGAGCTGCCCCCATTTCCATGACAAAGCCTTTAGATTCATATTTGACGAGCTGGACAAGCATAAATACATAAGTCACCTCCAGCAGGGGAACTTCATTCAAAGCCAAGAGAGCTGAAAAGGCAATAGCTCTCTCTGACCCATAATCTCTAGTATCAATGGCCAGGTTTCCAAGGGTTGAGAAGAGCAACAACAAGAAGACAGTGAAGAAGGGAGCTTGGACTGCGGAAGAAGACCACAAACTGGTGGCTTATATCAAGAGATATGGCATCTGGAACTGGGCTCACATGGCCGAACCTGCCGGTGCGTGTGTTGTTATTTCATCTCTCTTGTTTTCTGATCCTTTATCTTTGCAAGAAACGGGTTTTTACGTGGAACCGAATCTTCTTGATTTAAGGCCAATCATCTGGCAAAAAGAGATTGAGTACTGTGATAAGGATCAAAACCCCAGTGTCTTGGTGGATCAAGATCTCGTTGAAAATTTCACCGCATAGATCACTAACCCTGGTGACGGATGTGTGTATGCTCAGGTTTGGCCAGAACAGGAAAGAGTTGCCGGCTTCGATGGATGAACTATCTGAGGCCCAACATCAAGCACGGAAACATCACCAAAGAAGAGGAGGAAATCATTATTAACTTGCACCGAGTTCTTGGTAACCGGTGAGTACATGCAATTGTACAGCATGATTCTGGGTCGATATTGATGACACTAATCAACTTTGGGCAAAGAAATGATAAGAAATAGTTGTGCGGGAATCACTTAGAATATTACCTTTGCTATATGATAGGGAGAATAAAATTGTTATGGTAATACAGAGGAAGAATACAATTTGAGACATAAGTGGGGTCATCACGGCACTCAGGAATCTAAAACCCTCCTTTAACTAGGGAGTCCATGATTCTACTAACAAGTCCGAACAGATTGTCATTGCTTTTTGGAAATAATGAGAGATCTAATTCATAATTTCCTTGTCGTAGTTGGGCCAGCATAGCGAATAGACTTCCGGGAAGGACGGACAATGAGATAAAGAACTATTGGAATACTCGCTTGAAGAAACAGTTTCTCGTGGAAAATTTGCAAAGGCCAGCTGCACGTGATGTGAAAGTTTACTCCATTCACAATGATCCTGTATCCCACCAAAATTCGTCAATTGCCCTTATTGATGCTACAAAAGTACAAAACCTTGGGCCTCCCAGTGGAATTGATCGGGTTGATGAAACCCTAATTAATGGCTTGATCTCATCTGTTGACAAAATTGACAAAGAAGAAGAGGACTTTTTGGAACAATTGTTTGCACTGAAAGATCTTTGCATACTAGAAGATTTTGATGGTCTATGCTCAAACTCAGGAACTGCATCTCCTGCTTCGGAGCGTATGTATTCTGAGCAAATGGATTTTGCTGAATCCTACGAGGACCTCATCATAGAGTTATGGGGAAATTAATGATGATAACATGTTCGAAATTGTGTCGCCATATATGTTCCTCGTGGTTTTCCTTTGTAAGGTCAGTTATCCAATTTGTAAGGCTAGCTTGTTCCCCCTCATGTAGTTAAGTTCGTTTGCGCAAACTACTTTATAGAGTTTCTACAGGGTTGGGAATTAGAGCATGTATATCAGTGATAGAGGAGAGATGTAACAAATGTCCTTGCACTATTGAGAATCATTTCTACGGTGATAGATATCAACTCGTCATTTTGCAGCTGATTGTATTCCAGTTAAATTCATAAATTGAGGTCACTTACATCTAGTGCAATTTCATGCCCCATTTAGAAAGTTGGCAGTGCATGATCTATTGCCCTGCATTTTCTTATGTTGGATTGGTTCGTAGATATACTGCTATTGGTTTTGTCTCAGTATATTTGATCGAAGTACGATAGTTTGAGCTCTAATGCCATTTGGTTGGGGGTTTAAGCTCTAATATCGCTCATTCATCTTTGTGGTGATGGCATACAATCTATTATATTGATCATCCAGATAGACTTGCACTCAAATACAGTCTAAGCAAAATCTTTCTTAGATATGGAGAAGAGTTTGAAAGGATGCTGCGACATCTTCAAGAAAAAATTGTCTCCTGGTGTGTTTTCCGACTTATGTTACACCCAGAAGTTTAAGTTGCGTTATGAAAATTTTGTTGAAATCGTCGAGTCTCTTTGCCTTAGCTATCATTTCCAAATCAAAATAGCCATAGGGTATGCCAAAATCATTTGAGATCCAATCCATGGGGTAGAGAATAACAGCTCTTGCAGCTATGAGTATCAGTATGATTGCCGATTTCCCAAAACTCAGCGTAACTTGACGATGATTTCCTCGTCTTCTTTCTTTGGTCATGTCCCCGTGCCTGATGTTGGGCCTCAAGTAGTTCATCCAACGAAGTCAGCAACTTTTCCCGCTTCTTGTGAGTAAATGCAACTCCAAGACAAAACAAAATAGTTTGTAAACTTTCTCTAGGATCATATACAAAATCTAACCAGCAGGTTTAGCCAAGCGAGTGCAGTTCCAAAGGCCATATCACCTGCAGGCCCTTGCCTGCGGCCAGCCCCGGTCCCCAGCCCACCCCGCCGATCATTTGCTGAGCATCGTTATCTCATCTTTTTTTTTTTAAAGAAAATTTCTCTTGTGCCCTCAATTGCGGAAGAAAATGGAGAAAAAATGGGACAAAACAGTTAAGAAATGTGCCTTGGCACTCAGTTACCTGGGACTGTTATATCGTTCCTCGTCACTCTTTTCTTCTTTGGATTATCACCCTCAATAGGCTTCCAACTTATGTTTTTTTTGCTTAAATATTATAGAATTTTGAATGGCTTTTGTGCATTTTATGATTGTCGCCCGAATTCTATGGACCATCTCTTTTTCGGTTGCCTTTTTAACGGTTGCCCTTTCTATTTTTTGGGCCGCCAAATGTAAAACTTGCCTTGGCATAATTTTACTTAGCATGATAACATCGAATAGATTCTCATTTGGTACTTTATGTTACATCATCTGGACTGAAAGGAAACTATACCCTCTTCCGCAAACAACAGATTTGTCCTATCGGCTGTTAAAGCGCACCTCGAAAAAGTGGTCAGGGACAAAGCCTTAACCTTCAAACATGTCATTAACACCCATCGAAACCGCAGGCTGCAAGCTAATTGGGGCATCACTGTATCTATTTTCAACTGACAATCGATTGACATTTCGGTTTTGCTGGTCCTAGTCCTTTTGGCCGTATGTTTTGGCTCTTTTAATTGTATATATTTTTCTTTTCCCAGACTGCCCTTGCACTTTTAGTGACATGTTGTGGTGTGTGGTTGGGGTTCATCTTGTAATCCGCACTTTTTATTCAATACACTTCTCAACTTATAAAAAAAAAACAGTTAAGAAATGTGCTAATAGCAGGAAAAACAACAATAATTGAAATACAAGATAAGATTTTTTTAAATTTTTTTCACTAATCAGTCTGACCCTCCACACACACAAACTGGCAAAGATGAAATTCAACCTGGGAATGAGATGTTGGAGATGACTATACGGTCGTTTTCGAAGGTTCACAGAATATGTTTAAACTAAAAAGGGCGGCTGCTTAAACCAAGAAGTAACGTTGTTTATTTGTAAAAAGCCATGGAGGTTCACATCACATGTAGTTTAACCCTTAGTCAATTGAATAACCAATGCACAAAGATATATACATCTGGGCGGGTATAATCTACCTAGTTGAGCATTTTGGCCATATTAACAAAGAAACATCGGCGGGGAGAAGTGGGCTAATTGATGTGCGCAAAAGCTGATCTAGACACCACTTAACCTCCAAGCTAAAAAGGAAAAATAATGCTAGTCGCAAGCAATTAAACAGGTGCCTGCATCATGCAGGAGATAAAGGGTTTTTAAAATGTTAAGACATGAATTGAGAGATAGGATGGATGGGCACTAGTGATTTCAAATCCTGAGTTTAATTGTAGTCTGACAACTTTATGTAAGGTAGAGTTTCATTTTCTAGGGTGATAGTGGAAAAGTTGATATATAAGTCACCCTTATTGCCATTTACAGAATAGTACATGAGATTTTCACCGCGCCTCGTTCAATTCTTTTGAAGTCATTGGGTCCTTTCCTCATTTGAAAATCTCTAGAATCTCCTGTTTTTTCAATCCAGTTCCTCTATCACCGCGAACCCTAGTTAGATTCAGGCATGATACACATTCAAAATCGTGATGTAACGTGTATCCCACCTATTCCGGTCATGGAACAAATGGAATAAATAAAAAATAAATGTGTGAAATTTCTGCGTACTTACAAAATAATGAAGATAGGCTTTATTGGATAATTATTTAAGGTAACATATCAATCAAGGAAATACCCAATCAAAAAGAGATATACAAGCAATCTTGAGAGATACGGAGAATCAAAAGAAATATTCTGATTATCTTTAAAAAAGGATTATATTCTAGAGAAATATATAGGTTCTGAATAGTCGAGCTATAAGTTGCAGATGGAAATAAATGTTTTTTGTATATAGATATCCGAAATGGGTGTGGATATGTGTTGTGTGAACGTAGGCTTGAGATACTACGTTAAATGTACAAGAATTAATAAGAGAACAAAAAGCATATGTTAGGTCATGTGTCTCAATTTAAGTTGAGTCAATTCATTGTAAGCATAAAATTTCAGATATCTGATTTTCTAAAAAGACAAAACGACCTACTCAAATATGTGAAATCACAGCTGTAATGTTTCAATCGCTACTGTCTACATTATAATATTTTAAATGGTTAAAGATAAGAGCGAATTAAAAAGGAATATTTAAACAAATGTCTTATAATCAATATGTACTTCTCGTTATGGGTAATTGATTCAGATTGTTTTTTAGCCGTTGATCCTGCCTTTTAAAATGGTGACAAAAGCATATCTACAACAACTATACTATAGTTGGTCATCATAAGCTAATGTGCTTTGTATTTTTGGTGGGAAACAAATAGATAATGTGGCGCACATCTCCCAATAAATTGTCCACTTGCTATGGTGGGACAAATAACTTCACTTTTTTCATTTTAGCACGTGTGTACTTCCTATTAGTTTAGACGCGTTTGAATAGATCCGGACAGTCGAAATGTTGACGTATACATTCACGGCCTCTAATTAAGTTTTGATTTTTGAATACGATGAGATGTAATTTCATCGAATTCGCCTCAAAGCAAAGTAAGAATCTTTTCTTTTGACAAGCATTTTATTTCATCAACGTCCAATCCCATCGTCTTGTTCAGTGTTTGTGCCCGATTTGAGCATCAGTATCTCAATATCACCAAAAAATTTGTTTATCTTAGACGACTGAGTATATTACGCAGAGGCAAAAGAGAGTAAAGCTAGGTGTGACCTTAGATTACCAAAGAGGGTAATAGCAACAGAGAATGGTCAAGAAACCTCAATGCATACTAGAAAAAGTGCGGTGCAAACATTCAATCACAAAGACCTCGGTTCAGCAACCACTCGTGCAAATTCATTTGAGGAACCTTTATTGTGGAAAAAGCATTTATACGGTATAGGAAAATGAGTTTATGGCAAATCTTTTAATAATCTAGCGGAAAAACATTTATATGGTATGGAAAAATGAGTTTACAGAATATCTTTTAATAATCAATGGAATGCGTATGTTTAAATTTACGAAAATGATGAATGATGGAATGTGATCTTTGTGGTTATCGCCCAGCCGTCACAATTGAGATGGACTCCTTAACAACCTTCCCTAGTTTCTCTCTTGTCTCTACTCTCTAGCAACAAAGAAACAATGACCAACGATAGGGAGGTGCCACCTCTAATGAACTGCAGGGACAAATTTCTCGCCCACCAATGTCGGTACTCATTCATCTTAAGGATACATGTGTGCGTAGTATATATCTTTTTGGTCTATTCGAGTAAATTTCAATTTGATGGAGTTCTTATCTCTGTGTTTCGGAAGGTTAACAAAGGTGGAAAGAACATAGGTTAACATTGCACCAAGGAGCCGCTGTAGAACACAGATGTGATTTTAGTGCCGGACACGGCGGATACCAATATGGATAGGGTGGATATGAAGGTGCCATAGGTAGAATCTCTGGTGTTGAGAATTGATATACGAAAGAGAAATCTCAAACTTGTGTATATTTCGATTTAATAATGAATAGTACATGAGCTTATTTATATGTTTACAGAATTACTATCTAGGGTAACTAAATATTATAATATCAATTTCGATCAATCAAAATCAATCGAGGAAGGCAACGTGCAATCCTGGGGTTTACTTGTGTTTAAAAGATATGGAAACGTCCTGCAACCCAAGTTTTGGAAAGAAATCGTTATGCTGATAGGCTTGCTAACTTTGGTATCAATAAGCTCTTTGACACCAAGTTTTGTTCGCAACCTTCGAGAGAATTACTTCATGTTTTTTGTTATATGATCAAATAAAAATAGTAAATTCTCCACCCTGATTTTAATATTTTGCTCTAAACCTTTTCACACCAAAGCAAACAAAAAAAAAATTGGTTAACTAATTTATCAAGTGAAAATTTTGCGCACCCAGAGATAGAAAGCATTCATAGAATATCTGTTCCAACCATTGATTGGTGTATGATCAATTTAAGGAGCTTCGTGTTCGATTCGATTCACAAATGGAATCGATGGATAGATCTAATTTTGAGACTCGACTGAATTACATCTTTATTTTTAATTTCACTTTCGTTGTAATGCGTGGTGAGTAATATTTCATTAATCTACCTAAGTCATTTTCTTGTTTTGTAAATAAGTGAAAACGGAACCAAACCGACCGACTTCGGTTTGGTTCGGTTCCACTACCAAAAACAAGGTAGGGGTTAATTTGTCCCAAAATTTCCATTTCCCTCAAAAGTACTCACGTGAAATCCCATGAATTACGCAACAAATCCTGTTAACATGTCTTTTTTTTTTTTTGGTAAAGATCCTGTTAACATGTCGTTGAACAGCTTGTTTCGAATAATTTCTGATGGTATAAATTTTGTTCCACGCACGGTGCACCCAAAATCAACCAAACGTTTTAGATAGGATCAACGACATAAGCTGCAAAGTACACGAAATCGTACCCAAAGAAAAGAAGATAGATTTTCGGAAAGCGCCATATTTGCACTCATTAGGTCATAATCACAATCATTCACTCAAAAATATTATACAAAAAATATTAACCCACACAAATTATGAATTCGGCCCACAGACAACAATCAACGCTTGCTTTGATACCAATCTTGGGTTTTGGGGTTAGCCGTACCTTTGGTGGTCCATGATTGATGCAAGGTCGATTTGGTCGGACACCGTGCTTGGTATTGAGACCGATATGATTATTGGCAAGCTATATGACAGTGACAGTAGAGCTTATCGATGACTACGAACAATGATTATTGATTATCGATGATGACGAGTGGTTGACGAATATCTCATTTCAGTGATAAAACTAATGTATGGCCAATTTTTAAATTTGACGTAGTGTTGGACACAAGGAAACAAAGAAACAAGACAAGTAAAAATGTCAATTAAAGGCATGGATACCGAGCTACTGTGGCGCAACCTAGTGGCCCAATCCTAAATTCTTTATAATATACGGATAATGTTAGATATAATATCTGTCTTCAATTCTATATAACTTTCGGGATTGCGTATTAACTTCTTTATTGATTCTAATTGATTGTGATTGTTAGTATAATATTCAATTATTGTGATTGACTTTATAATATACATCTATCGATAGTTGCTATGCGCATTTTAGTGCCCTATCATATTTCATGATCCTCTTTTCCAATCTAGTGTTAATTTGCAGTTGAAGTGTATGAGCGCATGCACAAAAGAACCAAAGTAATGAAAACCCAATACAACATATACGATAATGACATCTATATTGATGACAAAACACTTATTATAAGCCACTCAACTATAAACTTCAAGAAGGACCCATAGAAAATATAGAGGATCCTTCGATGTGACTAGGGTTTGTGCTATTTCACTAAACTTGAGCCAAACCTTTTTTGCTATCACAGCTGCATATCAACATGGATATAATGGATACTTTGGGTTTCAGGTTCAGGCCTGGGTTCAATACGAACGCGACGGACGTCAATCCGGATGTCTTCAACCCAAGTACCTTCTGATGAATTGTGGTCGTAGCCTACATAAGGAACCCACCCCCCCTTTGAAGCTGGAGCCCAATGCCATTTTGGTGCTGGAGTTGCTTTAGAAATCAAATGAGATTTTGGGGGCGGGGGAGGATACGGATAGGGCGTGTATTGGGGTGGATACGAATAGGGTGGCAGATACCGATATTGATGCTCCATACTAACTTGAATCTCTAGTGTTGAGGAATGATATGCAAAAGAGAGAATTGTAAGGTTTGTGTGTATTTCAATGTAATAGTGAAAATTATATGAGCATATTTATAGGGTTTACAAGATAACTATATAGGGCAAGTGTGTATTACAATATCAATTCGGATCAATCAGTGTGAATCAAGGAAGATAATAATCGTCATTTTATAATGATCTTGTGGCCATATATATTTTATTTCATCTTCTTTCTTGTCCAACACTCTTGGGAGATAAAGAGAAAGTGCAATTTTTATGGTAACCACAATCAACTCCAATGTCTAGTGTTGCTATGTTGGAGATTCTGTACTTCTTACCAAAGAAATCGCACCAGTCGTAGGGCATGTACTTCTTCTTTTAACCCCCAGAGTATCCCACGGGGAAGAAGATAGGACAAAGTACATATTGGCATAAGATCGATATTCCGTTTCTAGTAGAATACCATCGGCATCAAAAGCAACGGAGGACTGATGGCATAAATCAGCTAATTTGATTACAAATTTCATTGATGTGGACTTACTTCCATTTTTTTTTTTTGGTCGAATACTTGCTTCCATTGAAAAGCACTGATTTTGAATTTTTTTATAATTAAACAAATAAAAAAATTTATTTTGAACGACCTATTGATAATTGAGGTCCTATAATTGTATGGGTACCGTCTTCATAATTTCCCAAAAAGAATGACATGAAATTTCTTTTTTGGAACATGATTCTGGCCGAAGCATAGTTTAAAAGCCCTATGTTATGAGAACTATATATAAGATTTTTCCGACCACGGAATGATATCAATCAAATAAGATCATATTTACTCGAAGTCATAAAGACTAGCATCTGCTCGCTAAAACGAAAACAAAAAACAAAAGAAGAAAACACAATGATCAGAAGCAAATCGCAGTGCAATAATATGTTTTCACCTTTCCTTCATTCCAAATGAAAGGCCTACAATTGTGGAGATGCAGTTATTTAGAGTATTAACACCTTATAAGCAGTTACATTTAGTAGGCTGTAAACATCGGGCGTATAACTGTCAGAAAGGGATCCATCATCAATAATACATATTCCTATGTGCTCCAAATTAGAGTGATTAGGGTTCCAACATGGACAATGTCAATTTCCATCCCTGCTTTACTTTTTTTTAAATGAAAAATGCATGTATTATAAAATAGATGAAGTACAGCAGCTAAGGGACATCCCCCAACATTACAAAGGAAGCTAATAATTCGAAAAGATGGAGGTAGGAAGTCTCCATATTGTAGCCAAGACAACATTCGTTTGGGAAGATCTGGTCCCTTACATTTTTATGCACTTTAGCCAAAAAATTATGGAAGTTAATTGACTTGTTATGAAAACATTTCACATTTCGCTCCATCCAGATGTAATATAGGTTGCTAGAAAGGATAACTTGAGAAATCTGGCTGTCAAGTCTTTGTCCTTTGTTGCCCTAATCATCCACTAGAGTTCCTCATTCCATCCTCCTAAAGGGTGCCTTATCCCATGTTGTGCTAGGATACGAGGCTATATGCTGCTTGTCCACTCACATTGAAAGAACAAATGTGATCTGTCTTCTATGCTAGCCTTGTAGAAATCATAGTGGATATCAACTGTAGGTAACCATTGTGAGATGATCTGAGCTATTGGTAATCTATCTCTGTATACTAACTAACCAATAAAACTGTGTTTGCTAATGCTACTGGGCCAAATAAGGTTATACCACTCTATTGGGGTTTCACTTGTCTGAGCTCGTCATATATATCTCAGCAGCAGTACATTGAGCTTATGATAATCGATGATAGATTAGGTCGCAATTTAAGGAGATATCGCCAACTCCAAGTCATACTTCCCTTAATGTGAAGCTGCAAAAATGGGATACCTCTGCATTTGGTATTGTGAACCCATATACTCCAAAGGGAAGAGGATGGATGATTGATGAGGTTCCACAACATGCGGCCTAACAAAACTTTGTTCCATATGTTCAAATCGAGCAATCCTAATCCTTCTTCCCTTTTATGTGAGCAAACTACTTGCCATGCAACCTTGTGTGAACCATGATTCATTGTATTACTTGCTTTACTTTGGTGAGTCATCTTTTGATCTTCAAGCAATTGCATAGTTTTTTTTTTTTTTGATAACCGGGGGTTCCGCGCGACCGGCGAGCTTGCGCTCGAACCGGTGGTGAAGCCCTTCAAGCAATTGCATAGTTAGGGTTTGGTAATTTGAAAAAAAGAGAGAGTCTATATTTGTTTGCTCACAAACAAAAAAATCAATATTAGTACTTTTGAATAGAACTGATCTACAAAATTCATAATCAGTTTAGCTTATTTATGTCACCAATCCTCTGTTGCTTTTGATGATGATGGCATTCTACAATAAATGGAATATTGATCTTGTGCCAATATGTATTAGATTATGTGTCTCAAATCAAGTTGAGTCAGTCAATTACAAATATGAAATTTAAGATATCCGATTATCTAAAGAGATAGAACCACCTAATCAAACATGCGAAATCATAATTGCAAGCGCTTCAACTGTTACCGTCTATATTATAATATTTAAACATCTTATTCAAATGTCTTATAATCGAGATGCAGTTCTCGTTATGGGTGATTGATTCATATTGTTGCTTGGCTGTTGATCCTTCGTCTTAAAATGGTGACAAAAATATCTATCCAAAACTATATTACAGCTATTCATCATAACCTAACGTGCTCTGTATTTTTGGTGGGAAAGAAATAGATAACATGCCACATGGTGCACATCTCCCAAAAAATTTTGTCAACTTGCTATGGTGAGAGAAATAGATTATATTTTCATTTTAGCACGTGTATCCTTCCTATTCGTTTAGGCATGTTGAATAGATCCGGATAGCCGAAGCGTTCACGACATAAAAATGTTGACGTATACATTCACGGGCTCTAAAGATGTTGACATATAAATTTTGTGCATTTGATTTTTTAAGTTTTCGAGGAAGAGTCCAAAAGCACATTTAACATATGATATCTCGAATTTTCCTAAGCAGCATCTGTCCCTATGGTCGTGATAGCAGTTAAAACTGTCTTGCCTTATCGAGGGAGGGTGCATTGCTTGAGGTCGGGGGCTCTTGAAGATGGGCAAATTGACCCTGTCTCTTCTTCGTTGCTTCTACAAAAAGAATCAGCACCGAACAAATTTGGTAAAGATTTACTTCCACATGTAATTAACTCCAGTTGATTTTAGTTTAATCAGATAATTAATTTTAGTAGTTTTGTTCAAATTTGGTAAAGATTTACTTCCACATGTTGAATTGTTTGAAGAAATTGTGGAACAAATATCCACCTATCCAAAAGCTTAAGGTAAGTGTTGTCAATGCAACTTATTATTTGGTCTCCATTTTACTTTCAACCATCAAAACAACTTGCAGGACGGTGCATGTGATAATGACTGCAGATTATTCTTTCCCAAGCATCAGTGGATCACAAAACAATGCTTCTTTAGAGCGGATCAATACATCTGGAAATGGGTTGTCGGAGAAGAGTACGCAGTGTTTCTTCAATCAAGCACGTGAGTTTATTCAAACCCAAGAGCTCCAGGACGATGCATGGGATGAGGACTGGAAGGGACGGCTACTTTAACTTAGAAGCATATTATTGGAAATCTATAGATTAGTTTACTTTAATGGTTTTGTTAATATCAACAATCGGTGAATCTAATCAGACATCTCGAAGGATATAATTCTGTAGAAGATGCTGTATATGTTTGGTAAGATTAGAAATTAACAAATGCAACTTGCAAAGAAAAGAACTCATGTCCGAGGATGAGGCTTTGAAGTCAGACATGCTGAGAGAGAAACTATCATAATTTTATTGTCCACTTGTTGTTAATCCGACAGAAAATTTGCGACCATATACACAGATCGTGACTCCCGACAGCTTTTAACTTTGGCACACGCTAGGCTGCATATAAAAACTCGACCGAATGGAATCATGATGTGGACGTCATCAGGAACCCTAAGTGCTCAGTGATCAAGTGAATTTGGATGCTACAACACCAAGTCCGGGAAATAAAACAACCCCATGCAAACTGGATTTTTTTTTCGTAAATAATCCGATTCGGCCATGGATATATGCCTTAATGTTGTTGTAATATGTCATTCTAATTCATATGATTTACTGGAATATTTTGATAAGGTTTTGTGATGTATCTTCTCTTCTTAACTATGTGAATGATCTCATGCAAGAAAGCATGCATGCATGGATACCTATATAGGTCTGCCGATATATGCATGTATATATTGTGAATGAATTTAGTATATGGATCAAGGTGACACGATGGTTTTAATGAAGCCATAATGCGGAATTATTCAGCATATTTACGAATCTTTAAATGGATTCATTACAAGAATCTCTGTGATTGTGCAGATTACAAAAAAAATCGGGTCTTCAACAAGAGAATACTTCTCATGGGGGATTGTGAACGACAACCGGTGGCCAGCAACCAATGACCGGAGAGCGATGGCGGATTCTGGCTACCGGCAACAAATTCCAATGGCCGGTGAGCATCACCAGAAACCAGCGACCAGCACTTGCCAACAAGCAGTGGAGATCGGCAACCGTTGACAGAGGCGGGGGGCGGCAGCAGCGGCGAAGGGTGGGGGAGTTGTTATATGTATATATACATATACATATATGTATATATAATATATAATTTTATGGTTATAAAAATGAAATCTCAATTGTAGCTATAGCTAGATAATCCACAATGCATCCTTGAAAACCATTGACAAAAGAAAAACCCCACCAACGCGCCAAGTTTGAGGCTTCTCCAAAATCTTGCTTTTCATTAGATGATGACAAGGAAAGATTTCCCCATGATAGCGAACTGTTAGAACACATATTTCCTTAAAGTAGCTTATATACTTCAAGCTGCAGAACTCAGAGCTCCTCCACCATGACCAATACACACTTAGCTTTCCCGGTAATAGTTAAGTTATCTTCATGTGGACTCCAATTTCTAGTAAATAACAAAAGTTACAAGAGAGGAAACAACAGGTGAATTCATCATAATTAAATCATATAAGTTCTCTTTAAGCTGGTTGGAAACTCCAACCCAAAATCTTAAGTTTATAGGTAGAGGGAAATCACATGAATATAAAGAGCATATACGATTTGTTGTCAGGTGATGTGGAATAATAACTTCAACACCACCTCTCATGTGCAAGCCGAATTACGAGCGGTAGGTGAAATTTGACTAATAGAGGGTGAACCCACATTCGTAGACAACAGTGCCTCTAATACCATATTAGAAGTTGTGCCTCACATTGCTTAGTAACGAAGTCTTATATGCTTTTTATATTCATGTGGTCTCCCTCCATCTATAAATTTAAGCTTTTGAGTTGAGTTTTCTCACATGATATTAGAGCAAGAGGTACTAAGTTTGAATCTTTCAAGCCCTATTTATCTTCCCATTTAAATATATGCATGCTTAGAATTAGGCAAAAAGACCAAATAAAAGCTTTTGCAGCGTAATTACAGCTGTCCACCATCTACTAAGGTGTTAATTTTTTGGTGGAAAAGGAACAGCAGCGGATAATGTGCACGCATCTCCCAATACATGTGGTCCTCTTACTATGTTGCTTTCACTATAAAGAGGTTGTAGTTTCATCCCAACAGCAAGTTGATTTAGTCAACTTTTTGGTGAAACATAGTTTATTTTGCATTTTAGAACGCGCGTTGTAACACTATCGTCGTATTAAAAAATTGTTGCAAAAGTTATATATATATATATATATATATATATATATATATATATATAGTCACACGACGGCATGTGATTTCATCAGATTTTCTGAATGAGAATAAAAGAATCATTCTATTTTTAAATGTGATTATCGACATGATTTGTCTGCTACAGAAGTAAGAAATGTAGATTGACAAAAGCAAGACAACTCAAATGATGAAGAGGAAGCGCCAAACGATTTACAAAACCAAGGCACAGTCTTTTAGCTTTTATAGGGTTAAGTTTTTGTGGACACAATTTTTTTTTTTTTGAAAGTTGACGATCCTCTGAGTATAGTTTATCTTGAATGGATGTTCCCTGCATAGAAATGTTCTCCTAAAGGTCCCTTATAATCCGTCTTGTGTTACGAAAGATGGAAAAACATCATAAAAGTATGGAACATAATTTCTTTTTTGGGCGTCAGTCGGTATGAAAATTCGTTGAAAAGAGAGAACTTAGAGTCGCTTAACACTAGGATTTCCTAAGCCAAACAAAGTGTTCTCTAAAGATTGTTATATGAATTTATATGTATTAATTAAAACGAGTTGTTGTTGAGTCATTAATATAGAGATAAACAAATGATTGTGAGCTACATAGGATTTCATATGGTTAATCTCTACATTAGGATAGCGTTCCTCAATTTCAATTTTTTTAGGAGGTTTTACGAAAAGCCCTTATAATAGCAAACCTCCATATAGAAGTTTTAAAAGTTCCTGCGTTTTATTGTCTAAATTTCTTCACTTTTTAATATATGAAAGCACACTTTAATTACCTTGTGATATTACTTTCTTGACTCACTTAATGTCCAGTTCTTTTTTTATGCCAGATTATCCGTAGACTTTTCTAACTTACGACAATCATACCCAAATTATCTAATCGAACTCCTTAGTGCATGTATTAGAGCTACGCAATCGATTTAGTAGAAAAAGATGAAACATGTTGCATTGGATTTTACGAAGTTTTGAAGGATAGATCACAAATACGACAGGTGATAGTTATTCCACGTCAAATGAACTTGACGGATACAGGACACTAGAAATTTCTCCTGATTGCATGCAAACTACAAATTACAAATTTAAAAAGATCTTGCTCAAGTTAAATTAAAATTTTACAAATAAAGTTACGATAACGACATATTTTTACTTTTTAAAATTTTCATAGCTGCATTTTCCTCTACCAAAAAACTTTGAAATTTTCTTTCACGCTCCATTTGTGTGAAAAGCTTTCACACGAATTTTGGAAAATTTCTTTCACTTTTCTATGGATGTTGTCTATAATGTATTACATAATGAGAATATGGCCTCCCAATTTTTTCGGGAATCTTAATCCTTTTAGCTTTTCCTTGATGCCCTTAAAGATATTAACGAATGTGAGAAGATTGATAATCTCAATAATTTTGAGAAATTGTATTAAAGCTCCAAAAAGGTAGGAATGCTGTCAGATTAGTATAAATTGATGCATTTTAAACTAATTAATTTCTTCGAAAAAGAACAAATAATTAATTTCATTATTTGCATGCATTTTAGAGATAGGTTGAGGATAATATTCAAATACGCCATGTTATAGATAAACATAAAGCCATTTCATCTATGTCCTAAAAAGGTAATCCAAGCAGTTAATAAGGGCACTTCATCCTCTCAATGTCCATAGAAGGATTAGATCACTAATGTGTTTCGGGGACACTTAAGAATCAACAAGCAAGTAAACGCAACGAAAGTTCAGAGAAACTGTGTGCTTAGGATCTTCTCCGTAGGTCAAGAGAAGAAGAGTTTGAAATTCCTATAACATTCATCACCAATTATTGGTCATATTATATGTTTGGAATATAGGTCAGTGGCACACAATTTCCACAGGAGGACCAAAACTTAGTATTGTAATTATTCCACAAATATTCAATGGATCCAGAGCCAAAAAGGAGGACTAAACACAGTGAAGGGCTGTTAGAAGGTGTTGTGTTTCACGCACTTATCGAATTGACGATTATTTATAATTAAAGGTGGGGTCGAACTAGCTTCGGACAAACTACACCATAGAAAGATCGGATCATGGATGTGTTTTAGAGATACCTAAGATTCAACATGCAGGTAAACGCAATGAAAGTTCAGAGAAAGTGTGTGCTTAGGATCTTCTCCATAGGTCAATAGAAGAAGAGTTTCAAAATCGTATAACATTCAACACAAATTATTGATGATATTACATGTTCGGAATATAGGTTAGTGGCACACAATTTCCACTGGAGGACCAAAACTTAGTATTGTGATTATTCAACAAATGTTCAATGGATCCAGAGCTGAAAAGGAGGACTAAACACAGTGAAGGGTCGTTAAAAGGTGTTGTGTTTCATGTACATATCGAATTGACAATTATATATAATGAAAGGTCAGGCCAAACTAGCTCCGGACAAACTAGACCATTGAAGGATCGGATCATGAATGTGTTTCGAGGACACCTAAGATTCAACAAGCAGGTAAACGCGATGAAAGTTCAGAGAAATTGTGTGCTTAGGATCTTCTCCATAGGTCAAAAGAAGAAGAGTTTCAAAATCATATAAAATTCATCACCAATTATTGGTCATATTATATGTTTGGACTATAGGTCAGTGGCACACAAATTCCATTGGAGGACCAAAACTTAGTATTGTGATTATTCAACAAATGTTCAATGGATCTGGTGCTGGAAAGGAGGGCTAAACACAGTGAAGGTCGTTAGAAGGTGTTGTGTTTCATGCACATATCGAATTGACAATTATATATAATGAAAGGTCAGGCCGAACTAACTCCGGACAAACAAGTTTGACTGACCAAGTATGGAGAGGACGATGAGGAATCACTGAAAATGGACGTGATTCTTGGATTCATATAAACATATGTAAAATTAAAGAAATTAGGGTTGCTATGCTGTGTCACTGCATGTCTCACTACTTTTCGGTATATATATATAGTGCTCTGAATTCAAAGGTCGTGTCCTCTGTATAAAGCGTAAATTTGAAGATTTTATCTACAGAAGTCACATAAAATAAACACGTCATATTTGGGTGCAAAGGAAAATAGGTTTCACTGCAGCGAGCCATAAATAATCGTGAAGAATGTAGAAATGACGCTGAGTCACTTCTAACCATTGGAATAATTTGTTGATATGATTTTTTGTTCATTATCAGCCTTCAATTTTGGATCCTAAAAATACTTTCGATAGAAAACAATCATTTTTTTTTCAGCTTAGGTGACGAAAAGAATAGTTTATCTTGACGTCTTATGCCTTAGTTAAAAAAGAAAATTGTATATATGGATTATTTGAACACGTACGAATTCTTAACTTAATTTTTTTCAGTGGCCATGAAGGTTTCAATAACGTATGCATTGGGTGTCCTATCTTGAACCCAAAGATATCTTCATCAATGAGAGGCAAATTTTACCAAATTAGATCTCAAAGCGGAGTGAGTGAGTCACGATTTTGTCATGAAATTTTTCCATAATGTCTTATTAAGGTTAAGACCCCGTTATGCGTGCATAGAATTACATAATTATGTATAGAAAGAAAACGAGTAGTTATTTACGAAATAGGTGAATGTGAGATAAATAATGAAACATGAACCAAGCTAGTAGATCTTTTTGCCTCTTATTGGCGTATATGAAAAATAGGACTATCGAGAGAGGTTGGAATGAGTAAGACAATATTTATTATAGAATTGATCGACAACAATGCTAAAAGCTCATGGGTGATATCGGTATTTGGAAGAATAGGTGAACATACTCCTATCTATATAAAGGATAATGTATGGCCAAACTGAAACCGTCCCTTGCAATAGTATTGCTGCCCCCTTTTTTTTTTTTTTGCAGCTTTTGTTACTGGAAGCATGTGCCATGATTCAGCAATAGCCTCTATTGAATTATTTTGTCCCACTCGTCATCGTGCCAGACTTGAGAAAAGAGCATATTACTTTCTTTGAGGATAAGCCCATGTTCTATTGTATAGTACCCATAATGCAATGGCAATTTAGGAAGTCTAGTGGCGAGAGAGAAAAGCGAAGCGAATGGCCAGTTATGAATTGAGTCAGTATGATCGCAAGAGAGAAAGAAAAACAGAGTAATTCAGGTAATTTAAAAGGGAGACAAACTGGTATTTTAAGTTTGATTTACATAAATATAGGGTCAAAATCTTGTTCATCAACTTTTAGAAAAGCATGTCAAGCATGCCTCTGTATTAGGGACGGAGGCCACATGATCTTACATGATTTTCCGTACCTCCAAAAAGTTGGTGTTTTGTCATTTTCTGTAGTGTTTATTACGAGCATTAGTGAACTCCCGACCCAACTTTGGATGCATTTTCACTTCTCGAGAACGTCCTTAGATTTCTCCAATAAATATGGTTTGTTGTTTTCAAGAGGGAGAGAGAATCTTCTCCAACCGCCATGGCCTCGAGGCGGGTAAATAGAATCCAACTGGCAGAATTCTGCATTTTGTTTTTGTTAACTTACGGTCAGCAAAAAGAGATTTAGCGCTCCATTTATTTCCTCGAAAAATATGATATTTTTAAATTTTATTTTGAAAGTCAATTTTCAGAAAAATAGTAATATTTTTTGGTATTTAACTAAGATTTAAAAATAAATTGAAAAACACTTTTCATCGTTTGGCAAGGAATTGATTTTCTTAGAAAAGTTATTAAATAATTTGAATTTTTATTTTATTTTATTTTACCTTTTCGAATAAAAATTTAATTTTTAATTATTTTAATTATTTTCTTTAATTTTTTTCTCTTTTTTTTCCTTCTTACTTCTTTAATTTCTTCGTCAAGCAGTTGCTAGCCACTTGCGAGGCTTGGGCCTTGCTGGAGGCCCGCTAGCTCAGGTTGAGCCTCATTAGCCTCGAACGAGGCTAAGCTTCGCCTTGGCTGACGAAGAAATTAAAGAAGAAACAAAGAATAAAAAATTTAAAATTAATTAAAAATAAAAAATTATTTTTAATTGAAAAATAAAAATTAATATTTTTGAATTGAAAAATAATTAAAAAAATAAAAAGAAAGTAAAAAATAATTAAAAAGAAATAAAATATGAAAGAGAGGAGGAAGGAAAGATGAAAAAAGAATGTTTCATCTTTTCAAAAAAAGAAAAATATTTTCCTCATTTTTGAAGGAGATTTTTACATGGGGGGGAAATTATTTTCTAGGATTAGCTTATTTTTATGAACCAAACGCTAGAAAATTTGGAAAACGTCTTTTGAGAAGTTATTTTTAGCGAAATAAATAGAGGCTTAGGGTTCATTTATATGGGAAGTCTTTTCTTTTCCTTTCTCCCTTTATTTCTTCCTCAGTTTTCTTTTTCTTTGAGAATTATATAAATGCGTCTGAAACTTCAACATCTAATTAATATCACGAGTGCACGAAATCATTCCAACTCTTATCTATTCTTCGATTGTTCCTTTTTGAAAGAAAGTTTGGAGTCATCTTCTTAGTCCAGGTAGTTGTGCATTTGAAGGGTAATTTGTTTGTTAGGAAGCTTCTGAAGCTCGCCTGTGAAGACTCCTTTTACTACTTGGGGACTCAAAGTTTTGTGGAAGCTTCATCTGTTAATGGTTTTCTTTTAGCTGGTGACTTTGTTGTTTTGTGAAGTTTTAGCCCCGCTGCTGATCTGAGTTTGTATTGTATCAACTATATCAGATTTGTGCTAATAAAATTAAAAATAGTAAGTACAAGATATGGTGTACTTTATGCCCTTGATACACATGGACAAACGCCTTAGGCTATATTTGGAAGGATATAGTAGGCTTTCTTATATCCTATATATTGTTTGGTAAAATAGCAAATGTCCCTACAAGCTTGGTACATATTACTGTAATCAATGTTTTGAATAGATTGGATCCCACACACACTGAACATTGCATTAGAAAAGATCGAGTAAGGATTTTGTATAAACATACTAAAAATCCGGTGAAACCATAAGCTTGTATTTAGATGAATCATAGATGTCCATTAGAGACATGAAGGATATATTTACATTAATGAAGATACCTGGAAAAACTCAAATATATTTAGGAAATGAAACAAAATGTTGAACAATTATCAAAAACTCAATGTACCCTCATCTTTCCTTTTTCTTCTGATTATAAATTTTATTATACAGTGGTCAAAAGTATATCAGGGGAATTATGCTTTCAAAGTTAGTAGCCGCAAAAGCAAACTTCTATAAAATTGATGCACGTTCGGTTGTCTTTCTTGTAAATTTCTATAAAACCCTAGCTAGGCTTACAAGTTGCATTATTTTGTTGTGTTATGATTAAATTATTCTATGCTTCGCTCATACATGACCTCTGCATGGCTTGGATTACATGTCATCTGCTGCGTCATCGCACAACTTTCGCACACTTTCGTACGTTTGGTTCTCCACTGTCTACTTGCTCTTATCACGAGATATCTTTCGCAGAATAGTAAAAGCCCTTCAAAACCTCTTTAATTTTAGATTTTGGTTTTTCTTTATTCCATAAATTTTATCGATCAGCTGTGGTAAGTATGTCTAACCTGATGAGCTTTCTACATGAAGTTTATTTATTTATCGATATTCTTCTGTTGATAAAACTAGAAACAATCATTCTGAATTTACATTACATTTATTTTATTTTATTTTCTTAATCTAATATATTATCTCAAGATTTGGGAGCCAAGTATTGGACAACTTAATAACTTAGGTTTGCTACACAACATGGCTGATGTTAATCAACACTCATCTGGTAATCTGTCCATAGATAAGTCAACTTTAATATAGAACTCATTGCACGTAAGAAAAGTCAACTTTGACTCACATGTACAAAAAATGTATATTCATACAGGGACTTATAACTCACGCACAGAGATAAAAGTCAAATTGATTAGCAACTTGGCAAGCTTAGCATGAGATTTGATCTCTATCCGATACCATAAGGTAGACTGTAGATAGATAAATAATCCCAATAGGCAAAAACTTCACTTTTCTAGAAGTAGAAAGCCAAGTTTTAACAACCGTAATCAAAATGGCATTTAGCTAACTATGTTTCCATTGACTCAATATGTCATCCAACGGAAGAAAGTTCTTCTAATTCTGAGTGTTTCAACTGTTTTACCACCACTTTTTCTTTTTGCTCTCGCGACGTGGACAAGAAAAGATCACATAGCTAGAGTCACAATGAACTTTCTCACTTTCTTAAGAGCACACTTTTCAGATTGCCACTTTAGAAGTCAAGCAAGAAATTTTTTTGACAGCTCGTGAATTGCAAGTCCACCACAAACATTACATGTTATAAGCTTTGGGCTTTGAGAAAATTCTACCTTTTCAAGACAGTGGATTGATCCAGTCTTCTATAGAGTGTTCCCAATGTGATACCTCGATTAGATTTCCCATTAAGAAGTTCAAGAAGATAGCTGTCATCTTCACAAACCTGTAGCTGACACATGGTTCCTCCATTAAATAACATTTCTCTTGATGATTACATAGAATTTTAATGGAGGTAGAGGCAATGGATTAGCGTAGCAGTACTGCTTCCTTCAAAATAATTCTAGATACTAATCATAAGTAATAAAATTTCATTTACTATATATGCTTGTGTGACAGAATCCTATTGGAGGATTAAAATGTTATACACCAAGTCAATGCCCTCTTCTACCTTGATATATTGCTTAATAGTACTATTTTGATAGATAGTCTTATCTCTCGCATTACCCTTTAGTAAGAACCATTCACAAAATCGTTTTACTTATTAATAAATGAAGACTCCTATGGAGCATTCAAATGTGGTGCTAAAACCTTAAATAACTATACATAGTTTGTCTCTAAATTTAATTTACCGATTTTGTTCATCGTTCCAGTAACCCTTGTAACATGCGCTTTCTCTTATATGAGGTGACCGCTTTATCCTTATAGAAGGATGAGAGAACGACCAATTTTGTGCAAATTTTTTTTTTCTTTTGTTAAGGAAATTATTGCTCCAACTCATTCGAATAAATCAAGCTACCTCACCTTTTATGTACCACGATATCCATCGATCATGTTAAAAATTTGCATGATTTTATGCAATACTTTTCTTGTGAATCTTTTGACCTTGACAAAAGTAACTACGCGTCTTTGACGTACGACTGTAGTTATTATTAAGCATGAACTAATACATGTGAACCCTAATTCATTAAGACCTTTAGCTTATTGAGACATTTGCCTTGTTGATCTTTTGAGAATTGTTTGATTTACCCTATCCCTTGTTTGGACTTCGTATCAGCCAACTAAATAGGGTGATCACACTTACCAATTTCTTGAAGCTTTCCCTTATTGACTTAACAAAGAGAAATTAACATTGACCATGGCTCGTGAAGTCAGATTTTTATACAAGGTTGTGTAGTACTTGAGTTTCTTTCCAAGTTTTGCCTTCGGGTTCCTTCCTTTCTTGGCAGAAATCTGTTAGTAGTCGTGTATTTCTGTGAAGAATCACTGAAAAGAAAACAGAGAAGAATCACTTAAACCAATCGAATGATACTCGCCGTGCAGTGACCTAAATAGAAAAGAAAATGATTCTCATTGTCATGGGAGTGAAACCGTAAGAAATTGCAGGACTTCATATGCTCAGACAATAAAGTAAGTGATAGGGGGAAAGACGCACGTTGCGAACATGACTTAAAAAAAGAAAATCATCTGCTGTTCTTTATGGCAATTGACCAGATCTATTGGGAGATTTTATTTATTTTTTTTTTCCACCAAGGAAAAGCTTGTAAGTTGGTTTATAATGTCCAGCTTAGTGTTGGTGGCAAGATGCACTTTTGTCATCACTCTAGTGTTTTGGCGTTTCAGCAAACCTTTTTCTCTCGATTGTAGTTTCAGTATTTTATCCCAAGCTTAAAAAAATCCATCTCTATCTGGTCATTAGATACAATATACCCGGGGAATAATCTTTTTTGGCATAGCCTTTTTCTTCGGTGGACTAAAATAATAGCGTGCGTTACATTGATTAAAGCGACGCATTATCTAGTGTTGCACTTATCTGAGTTGGCTATTCCATCTTCATTGGTTATAACCTAAAAACCTTTCATTAAGTTATGCCACTTGTTTCACAGTCATCAGAATAATAGACAGATGTGTCTATTTGTCATATTATATTGCAAGTTGTTCCCGGCAAGTTGTTCCCCTGATGCTAACATTTTTAATTCGTTAGATTCAGAAGATAGATCATTTGGACAACTGTCGTTAGTTACTTGTTTATGATTGAGCTAACAGAAGAGCAATATACCTCCAAGTATGACATATAATTGAAAGAGATGACAAACTTACAGGAAAGGATAATTACCTCTGCCATTAGAAGTGTCTTCCATAAAAGGTTCTTTAGATTTATTGCGTAGATACCGTCCATGCAAAGTCTAGCTTCTAAGACTTTCATATGTGCATTAAGGTGAAAAGACAGCCTTTAAAATAATATATGCCACCTATCTATAATATACTATAGCAACTATGCAATTCCATTCATGTGTAATCGAATTTTTAGCTTCAATATATATATATATGGGTTGAAATCTCCAATATATGGGTCATCACAAAATGTCACCAAGTGGTTCATTTAGAGTGTAACGAGGTGTAAGAGTTTATTTAATATAACTATCATTCAGAACCTTTATGTTAAGTTTTACTGCAAGATTTTAAGCATCTCTATCAAACATGACCCTAAAATATATGTTTAGTAATTTGTTGCATATCCCTTGTTGATCCATTTCTTGACGATTTAAGTTAAAAGAAAAAGGGAACAGTTTTTTTTTACAAGATATCAGGGCTCAGGCCAAGGGTTCAAATTTTTTTTTTCACTCTCTTTCAATTTTATCTTAAATGTTATTCACATTATTGTAGTTCCTATTCCCTGGTAACGTTGTCGATGTGATTACATTGACAACCAGTTTTCTGCATTGGAAGAATCGACTTATGTGGGATGAGGTGTCAAATACTATAACATAGATTCGTATGTTTTAGGAAAATCGGCTTGTATTATCCACGTTCACGAGCTATTTGATGTTTGTGATGTAGAACTCCCCATACTAGTTAGAACCATCAACATCTTGGGTTATTTTCAGTCGATTGTGGTTAGTGTGTTTTAACTTGAGCCTTTCTTATAACTGTTGGGGAAAATCCGGCAGCACTTCGCCTCTAATTAGGTCAATCCAGGATAAAAAATATTCCCCTAATTTCACCGATTTACTCCAGCAACAACCAACAAATATATCCAGACAAATATTCTCTTGCGGAATGATAAAAATAACACACCAAGATTTACGTGGAAAACCCAAAACGGGAAAAACCACGGACCACCCAAAATCTTCCACTAATCACCAAGAAATAGCAGGTATACAAAGGTCTTCTCTCTAGTCACACACTAGAGGCTATACATCAACAATACAACAATACTTCATCACCACAAAGGTGAAATACTACACAAATGGGCAAGAAACCCTAACCGCAATTGGAGAATCGGAGGAGAGTTTCAACGAACGAGGACCATCACCACGTAGGTCTCGGCCTCACGAACAACATACCCAAATTTGAGCCAATTCCGTCAACGTTTGGCCTTCAAATCTGGACTACAAATATCAAAACTCTCTCTTTTCTCCCTCGCACGAAGCTCTCTGTGTATGTTCTGTGAAAACTCTCTCTTCTACCTTCGCCTGAAGACACTCACGCACACATACACACAATATTTTATTTTATTTTTCTCCCTCATCATTTTGTCTCCTCTTTTTCTTTTCTTTTTCTTAAACAAATAAAAAAAAAAGTTGGTGGGTCCCCCCACATGAGGGAGACCCAACCGACAAATCTCCCCCTCTACCTCATGTGGGGAGTTCCATCATGCCCGCTTTGCTTCGACAGGAGTCAAGTTTCACCACCGGCAAGGCCTTCGTCATCATATCGGATCAGTTGTCATCGGTATGAACTTTCTCAAGTAGAAAGACCTTTTCTTCTAACTTTTCTCGGACCCAATGATACTTCACATCAATATGCTTCGATCTTGAATGCAACACTGGATTCTTGCTAAGATAAATAGCACTCATGCTATCACAATATAAAATAAACTTCTGTTGCTTCAAGCCCAACTCTCGTAGGAATTTCTGCATCCACAAAAGTTCCTTGCCTCCCTCGGTAATAGCAATATACTCCGCTTCAGTTGTAGACAGAGTAATACATTTTTGCAATCTTGATTGCCATGAAACTGCTCCCCCTGCAAAGATCATCATATAACCCGATGTAGACTTTCGGGAATCATTGTCACCAGCATAATCAGAGTCTGAATAACCATTCAACTCAAGCTTTCCATTTCCATAACACAAGCAGAATCTGGAAGTGCCTCTGAGATACCTCAAAATCCATTTTACACCGTTCCAATGTTCTTTACCTGGATTTGAGAGAAATCTACTCACAACACCAACTGCATGAGCAATATCTGGTCTTGTACAAACCATGGCATACATCAAACTACCCACGGCAGATGCATAAGGAATTTTCATCATCTCTTCCTTATCTTTCTTACTCGTAGGACACTCATTACTACTCAACTTGAAGTGACCAGCAAGTGGAGTACTTACCGATTTGCATGTGCTCATGTTGAATCTTTCAAGCACCTTTTCAATATACTTCTCTTGAGATAGCCAGAGTTTCTTATTCTTCCTATCACGAGTAATTTGCATGCCAAGGATTTGTTTAGCCGATCCAAGATCTTTCATTGCAAAAGCTTTACTCAACTCATTTTTCAAGCTCTTGATTTTATTAGCATCATGCCCAACTATCAACATATCATCCACATAGAGTAGGAGGATAATAAAATCATCATCTGAAAATCTTTTCACAAAGACACAAGAGTCAGAGTTGGTCTTACCATATCCATGATCTTCCATGAATGAATCAAACTTTAAGTACCACTGTCTTGGCGCTTGCTTGAGACCGTATAAACTCTTTTTCAACCTGCATACAAAATGCTCCTTGCCTTCAACTTTAAAACCCTCTGGTTGCTCCATGTATATCTCTTCTTCTAAGTCTCCATGAAGAAAAGCTGTTTTTACATCAAGCTGTTCAATTTCTAAATCCAAACTTGCAGCTAACCCAAGAACAACTCGAATAGAAGGCATTTTTACAACTGGTGAAAAGATCTCTTCAAAGTCAATTCCCTTCTTCTGACGAAAGCCCTTCACAACAAGCCTAGCTTTGTATCGTGGTTGCAAACTGTTTTCTTCCGTCTTCAACTTGTACACCCATTTGTTTGTGAGTGTTCTTTTGCCCTTAGGCAATTTCACCAATTCAAATGTGTGGTTCTCATGCAAAGATTTGAGCTTATCTTGCATGGCTTCATGCCACTCATTCTTTTTATTACACGATATAGCCTCTTCATAAGTTTCTGGCTCTCCTGCATCGGTGAGTAACACATACTCATGTGGTTGATATTTTTGCGATGGTCTACGCTCTCTTTCTGATCTTCTAACTTGAGGTAGAATCGGTTCTTCTTGCTCAACTGGTTCAACTGGTTGCTCTTGCTCAACTGATTCACCCGGTTCCACTGAAGAATCAACATTCTGTGAGGATTCATCATCTTCATGATTTCCATGCGCTTCTCCCCCTTGATTTTCACCCAATACGGTTGGAGGATTTGGGCTGAAATTAACCCTGTGTTGAGCTACATTCTTTGGCTTCTCTGGCTTGTCGATGTCTTCAATGGTTTGATGCTCAAAGAATACCACATCTCGGCTTCTGATGACTTTCTTTGTAGCAGGATCCCATAATCTGTAGCCAAACTCTTCATGTCTATAACCCAAGAAGATACACTGTTTAGACCTGTCATCAAGCTTGGATCTCTCATCTTTTGGAATATGTACAAATGCCCGGCAGCCGAACACTTTCAGATAATTGTAGGAAACATCTTTCCCACTCCAAACTCTCTGTGGAACATCCCCTTTAAGAGGAACTGATGGAGAAAGATTTATCAAGTCTACGGCCGTTCTCATCGCTTCACCCCAGAATGACTTAGGCAACTTCGCATGAGATAGCATACACCGAATCCGATCATTAATCGTCCGGTTCATTCTCTCTGCCACTCCATTCTGCTGTGGTGTTTTCGGAACAGTCTTCTCAAGCTTGATACCATAATCCCTGCAATAATACTCAAACGGGCCTCTATATTCTCCACCGTTGTCGGCTCGAACACATTTCAACTTCTTCCCGGTTTCTCTTTCAACGTTGACATGAAATTGTTTGAAAGCCGCAAGCACCTGGTCTTTAGATTTCAAAGCAAAAGCCCACACTTTTCTAGAGCAATCATCGATAAATGTCACAAAATATAATGCACCACCAAGTGTTCTAGCATCCATGCAACAAACATCAGTATGAACTAGATCAAATACATTAGATTTTGTGTGTGGAGAGGAATTCTGAAATGAGAATCGATGTTGCTTACCCATTATGCAATGAGTACATTTTGTCAGATTTTTCTCCTTCAATGGTAGAAAATTCTTTCTCGCAAGAGTCTCAAGTCCTTTCTCGCTAAGATGACCAAGCCTCATATGCCATAGATCAATTGAGGAGTCCTCCACTGCATTTACCTCTTCTCTAATCAACTTTGCTTCCATGGTATAAAGAGTGCATGTCTTCTTGCCTTTTGCCACTACCATAGAGCCTTTAGTCAATTTCCATTTGCCATCATAGAAATAACTGCCATAGCCATCGTCATCTAAGGCACCTGTAGAGATCAACTGCAGTCGAATATCCGGAACATGTCTCACATTTCTTAGAAACAAATTGCATCCCATATCGGTCTCCAAGTGAACATCTCCCATGCCAATAACCTTAGAAACACCACTGTTTCCCATCCTAACACAACCGAAATCACCGCTGCGATAAGATGTAAAATAATCACGCCGTGAGGTAACATGAAAAGAAGCTGCAGAATCAACAACCCAGCTAGACTCTTGACATGTAAGGTTTACATAACCATCATCACAAATGAAGACAATATCACCGTCGGATGCAGCTGCTGTTGTAGCTTGATTTTCTTCTTTCTTTTTATCCCCATTTCTATCATGGGATTTATCTCTCTTTGGTTGCCAGCACTGTTTGGCATAATGTCCCATCTTGCCACAATTGTAGCACTTCACATTTCTCCTCGGCCTGGACTTCGATCTTCCTCTTGACTTGTCCCTGTCATTACTTTGAAACCTTCTTGATTGACTTCTTGACCTGTTTTCTATGACAAGTGCCTCCGATCTAGAAGCATAATTCGAGCCTTTTCTTCTTGTTTCTTCATTGAACAAGCTTTCTTTAACCATGCTCATAGAAAGCACACCACCAGGAGCTGAATTATTTAACGCCACAACCAGTGTGTCCCAACTATCAGGAAGAGTACCAAGCAACAAACATGATTGCAATTCATCACCTAAGTCAATCTCAAGATTTGTCAATTGATTTACAACATCTTGAAATTCACTCAAGTGTTCCGACATACTACTTCCCTCCTTGTATCTCAAGTTCACAAGTCGTTTGACTAGAAAAGCTTTATTTTGCGGGGTTCTCCTCTCATAGAGATCTTGTAGTTTCTTCCACAAGGCATCCGCTTTGGTTTCTTGAGCAACATGATGAAATACACTATCATCAATCCATTGCCGAATAAACCCAACCGTCTTCCGATTCATTCGCTCCCAGTCTTTGTCTTCCTTGTCTCCTTGAGCTTCGTCACCGTCGATGGGATCAAACAAATCTTTGCAATATAACATGTCTTCCATCCGAGGCTTCCATATAGAATAATTAGAGGCATTCAACTTAAACATGGTGCTACTTGATTGATCCATCTAATACTGGAATATCAACACAAGCTCTGATACCACTCTGTTGGGGAAAATCCGGCAGCACTTCGCCTCTAATTAGGTCAATCCAGGATAAAAAATATTCCCCTAATTTCACCGATTTAATCCAGCAACAACCAACAAATATATCCAGACAAATATTCTCTTGCGGAATGATAAAAATAACACACCAAGATTTACGTGGAAAACCCAAAACGGGAAAAACCACGGACCACCCAAAATCTTCCACTAATCACCAAGAAATAGCAGGTATACAAAGGTCTTCTCTCTAGTCACACACTAGAGGCTATACATCAACAATACAACAATACTTCATCACCACAAAGGTGAAATACTACACAAATGGGCAAGAAACCCTAACCGCAATTGGAGAATCGGAGGAGAGTTTCAACGAACGAGGACCATCACCACGTAGGTCTCGGCCTCACGAACAACATACCCAAATTTGAGCCAATTCCGTCAACGTTTGGCCCTCAAATCTGGACTACAAATATCAAAACTCTCTCTTTTCTCCCTCGCACGAAGCTCTCTGTGTATGTTCTGTGAAAACTCTCTCTTCTACCTTCGCCTGAAGACACTCACGCACACATACACACAATATTTTATTTTATTTTTCTCTCTCATCATTTTGTCTTCTCTTTTTCTTTTCTTTTTCTTAAACAAATAAAAAAAAAAGTTGGTGGGTCCCCCCACATGAGGGAGACCCAACCGACAATAACTAATGGAATATATCAAGAGTGATGTATTAATTGTCTCAAGACACTTTACTACGATTTCCTATCAAAATCATGAAAGAACAGATGATCCAAAATAAAAGAGACATTAAGGCATTTAACCTTTCTATATTTTCTTCAAATTCCTACTGTTTGAGTGCAGCTGTAACACAAAATTCAATACCTCATCACGATATATCAAAAGATAATATTCCAACCTAGGGGCCCTTGAAATGAAGTTAGTTAAATTACCTTCTGAGGAGTTATTCTCTCATCCCACACCACCTCATGAACTCGACAAATCTCCAAGTAAGCAAAAATTCACTGCTCGAAAGCAAAGGAGGGGTGTGGATCAATCCCCTTTGGAATCCCACATTCCATGCCATAAGTCAACGTGACTTCCCAAAACAAACATCAATCAAAACACACACACAGAGGTAATCAAACCAAGCAACAAACAGCCTTCCTTACAAACAAACAGGAAATACTTTATGCAAGACCAACAAAGCCTCACATCCAGTAGCATCTAAAGAACCTGAACCTTGTCCTTTAGGCCAAGCCGCAACTTTGACGTATGCATTTATGTTGAGTTGGAATCCACATAGGCAATTAAAGTATCTATAGGAGTTTTGGCAATATGAATGAACCAATCAAGATAGTTTGATCTTTCATTATTGTCAATCTGACCGTTCAAACATGTAAAAAAAGGCCACTTGTGGAAGCAAAACATGAGATATATGGCATTTAATGCTACGATATAATGAGCAGTTGATGTTTGCATTGGGTAAGAATAAGAGATGATATTCCACAACGTTTTCATCTAAGGGTTTAAATTTCTAAAATAATTGGAAAATAAACCTCATTTTTTTTACCAAATAAAATCCTAAATTAGAACTCTATAATGAATGATTTGGACATTTGAGAATTCATCAATTATGACTTTAGTTTTTAGCAAGTCCAATGACCATAAGAAGAGGCGTGCATAAAGGAATCTTCGATGCTTCCTTGTTGTGTTAAAAACCAAAAAAAAAAAAAAAAAAGAAGGGCCGTCTCATTGGGAGGAGAAGGGATCTGCAATGGAAGAGACTACTGACCCCCTTCTTATTCCTAACCATCTATTCTGATAAGCATAGAATCCTCAACATGGGGGATCCTTCCAAATAGAGAAGGGTGGGCAAGGCTTCCACGAGAGCCTTCCCCCTCTTCCCGGTCAAGATAGATGGGAAGGAGCCCCATCAAAATAAAGGCCATAACCATTCTCTTTATTTGTTTTATGAACAGGGTGGGGCCGCCCTTCCTTCAGCTGGTTTTGGCTTGCCCCTTGTATAGATTGCAGCTATGAAATTCCTAATTTACCTCAAAAACGAATTTGTATCGGAGGAAATTTCTTAGCGTTTTATTCCTTGGATCTAACATACATAAAACAAAATATATTGATGTGAATGTATTACTGCATAATTCACAAGCAAATTGGATTAACTAGCATAATAACGAGAAGATGAGCTAGTGAGATTCGAACCCTTCATGAGATATAAAATTATATTAAGTGACTATTATTTGAGAAGGATACGAGAGCATTGCGCATTCCGAACATATTTCTTACTAAAAATATCCGACCGATGTCCATCCAATTGGCTCTTAGGCAGAGGGTATCCAAACTGATGATGCCAAAACATACACCAATAAACACTGCTCCAACATGTGAAAATGTCTGATAAAAAAAAAGAACTTGTGAAAATGACATCATTTCACTTTCTTGGAAATGCAACTTGCTTAAAAAAAAGAAGAAGAATGCGAAACTATTTTAAATTTGGTGGACTTTTGAAAACATTGTGTATGCGGGACCAACCACAAATGTAAACAGAAACCAGCTCTTGGAGCTACCCAGAACATCATTTAAGCCTGAGAGTTATCGCACAGCCTCACTACTTCTCTCCCTACTCCCCCAAAAAGTCGAAATCTAGCTCAAAAATGGTGACAAATCCACTTAGACACAACAAGAGAAACAATTCAACAGTGAAGAAGGGCACTTGGAGTGGGGAAGAAGATCAGAAGCTCATTGCTTATATCAAGAGATATGGCATTTGGAACTGGACTGACATGCCCAAACCTGCTGGTACGAAATATTCATGTGCTCATTGCCTATATCTTCTTTTGTTGGGTAGAATATCAACCCAAGTCTTGAATATGCATGTGAATGACACAGGTTTGGCAAGGACTGGGAAAAGTTGTAGGCTTCGGTGGATGAACTATCTGAGGCCTAACATCAGGCATGGAAACATCAGCAAAGAAGAGGAGGACATGATTATCAAGTTGCACTGACTTCTCGGAAATAAGTAAGATTGCACAATCATCACCTTAGTGAAAACCTGATAAAAGATTACCAGGAAAAGAAAAGAAAAAACACATCTAGACTTCCCATAAGTTTGTATTGGTAGACTAATGATTGATTGTTGATTAAATTCCCCTATCGCAGATAGGCGGCAATGGCAGCCAGACTTCCGGGAAGGACTGATAATGAAATAAAGAACTATTGGAACACCCGCTTGAAGAAGCGTGTCAGGAAACGGGTCGGGAACGGGAATAAGTTGCAAATTTCAATTGCATCTGATATTAAAGCTAAGCCGTCTCTTCCCACAATTGATACTCAAAAATCAGAACCCGACATTGGGTTTCCAAATGTAATTCCAACAATGAGTGCAAATAGCTTCTGCACCTCTTATGGAGTTCACCGTGAGGACAAAACCTTGGAGAATAGCTGCTATTCATCGTGCAGTGTGATTGAAGAAGATGAAAGCTTGTGGGAGCAATTTCTTGAGCTGAGAGATCTTGAAATTGTAGAGAATTTCGGTGGCACGTACATGCATTCGGGAGCTACGGACCCTGCCGTTGTGTGCATGCAAATGGAGCTCCTGCACCATAGCGGCTCCTGTGAAGAATTCATCATGAATTTATGGTAAAAAGGATGATTGCTGAAGGCACTTGTACGCAGATGAAGAGGTGTGTTGACACCTGATTTTTAATTATCTTTTCTCTTTTAAAATTAATATAAAATCTATAAAAATTCATAAAATTGAAAAATCAACTTTGGGGACCTTGGCCGAGCCTAGAGAATCAATTTTGACCAAAAAATGATTTTTCATATTTTCAGTATTTTTCAGCATTTTTATTTTCAAAAATTCATAGAAAATCAAGAAAAAATGAGAAAATTATAAAATCAATTTTGGAAGCCTTGGTTAGGCCTAGGCTACTATTTTTGAACAAAAAAATAATTTTTCATATTTTTCGCATTTTTTATATTTTTCAGAAAATAGGAAAAATGTTTGAAAATTAATAAAAAAATATATATATAATTTGAGGCCATAAAAATGTGTATAATTAGTCAGTATTATTATTTTAATTTTCTCTTCATTTTTGGCTGAATAAATTCTAAAAAATTCAATCTAGAATTGAGAGTTTCTTCATTAATTTCATTTTTTAGGTCATTTGAAAAATTGTAGAAAATTCATAATTTTTTACTTTTGCGTTTCTGGAGTCATGACTTTGTCCTCTAATAGTCCAAATTTTTCGATAGCTTAATGGTGCGCTTTCCGTGGTCGTGTTTGATATTCCGAATTCGATTTATCATTTGAAGTTTTTCTCAATGCTGCATTGTCCTATTTGCAGGATTCACCAGTCGAATGTGTAAGATTAACTTCACGAGATGTTCTCGAGAATTAGCGTGTTTGAACGTGGAGTTGGAAGGGTTGCTCTAGGAGCTGTTTGGCCAAGCAGAATCCTCAACAGTCAACACTTAGGTTGCAGTCTAGGTTACAATTGGCTCTGGGAAATGGTGCTCATCAATGTTGTTTCTGTTTCAAGCTGCTACTGCTATTTGTCTCGAGCTGGCTACAGACCGCCATGGTTGTTGTGTGCTTCATAAGTGCCTCAGTCATTCTGGTGGTGAGCAGGAACGCCATCTGATCGGTGGGATCACATCCAATGCTTTAATCCTTTCACTGGATCAATTTGGGAACTATGGAGTGCAATTTGTTTCTTGAGCTTCACGTGCCTCATGCATCAAGAGATTTACATGACCAATTGGATGGAAATTACGGAGACCTGTCCATACAAAAATATAGCAGCAACATTGTGGAGAAATGTCTGAAATTTGCTGGTGAAGAACTTCGCACTTGCATTATCCAAAAGTTGATGGATGATCCTCGGTTAGCTCAGACCACGCAAGACCCTTTTTGCAACTTCGTCATCCAAGCTGCACTTAAAAATCAAAGGTCAGCGAAATACCTTCTTAAGATTAAGAATACCCGTGGATCCATGTCTTCATTTTCTTGAGCAGGGAGCTCTTAAAGCCGCATTTGTGGATGCTGTAAGGCCCCATGTCCTCTGCTCCAAATAAACCTTTATGACAAGAAATTCCTCTCATGTCCCTCCTTAGAGAACTATTGATGGTATGATTGACCAAAAAAATCTGCAAGCTTGGGTAAAAGTGCGGAAGGAGAGCTTGGGATCAGCTTGGCACGTCTCATTTCAGGATTTTTGTAACCTCCGAGGACGATGACTTCGAGAAAGAGATACATTCCAAACATTGTGAAACGACAGCTGGAATTTCTTGTTGTTGTTGTTCCTTAGTCCATACACAATCTGTTCTAAGTATAAGTTTGGCCGGACTCCCGAGAAGCTAAGCTACTAGCATGGTTCCAGCATGGATAAGCAGTTTTTGCACAGGAAAATAAGGAATTGCAAAGCTTATGCAAGGCGGAGCTCTATTCTTTTGATCTGGCGCCCTTTGTCGCCGCCCTAGACCTATATTGATCTCCGAACATGATGCCATGTTGGTATAATTCTGGGACAGATCTTCGTTCACATTATCGGACTGTTTAGTAATCGTGTTTGGGCTGCATCGAGGAATACCGAGAAGTCAATCCTTCGCCTAAAGCTGCCGACATCGACGTCAGGGGGCGAACAGAGCGAATTACAGCAGAAAGAGGAGAAGAGTTAATAATCCTAGCCCGGTTTTGGAGACTGATACTATGAGAAGTTTCGTGAAAACTTGGGAGGAAATGTCTCGGACCTGTTCTCTTTCCGAGTTTGGTTCACCAACTAGCTGACACGTCTAACTTGGACTTCTGCTGGAGAGTTTGGTGTTCAAATTTTTTGGACCGAAAGAAGCGGCAGCATCATCAAACAGAATGCTTTCGGTGAGATAAAATAAAAGAAAAGGTAGTAGTGGGGGAGCAGAGGTGGGCTCGTGGCAAAAAGAAAAGGAACTAAAGCGGAGAAAGGGCATAATGGCTCCGAAAGGAAATAAAGAAAGAAGTAAGCTTGGTCAAACGAAGGACAGCTGGGAGGTGGGGGAGAGACGGACAGAAGGAGACGTCTCCACTTTGACTAGGGGACTTCCACCGAAAGAGGGGGGGCTCCGGGATGATTACTGGGGATCTTCTCGACCTCCCAGAGGACTCAAGGGCTCGCGATCGCCATCAACGTCTTGGTTCGCCGGCGAGCTGTGGCGGAAATCCTCTTGAAGCTACTCCGTTGCTTCGAGAAGGCAGCATCTGCATGAGATTCACGTGAACATTTAAAAAAAAAGAAGGCTGCTAGGAAGTTCATCGGGAGCTAAGAATCATTAACGACGTAGAATCCAACGAGGAGGAACAACAAGAGCCGGGGGAACTTGCAGGAATACAGGCACATTTTGGTAGTTAGAGGGAGTGGCTCAACGCGACTGGCCCCGAAATCCTACAGAACATCTTCGGTTTCTGTCTGGGTCACTATTCTACGTGAATAGTGGACTGAAGAAAAACGGAATTGCTCGTAGTGAATTATCCCCTTAAGCATCATCTGCTCGATCGCAAGATCCTCCAAAAAAAAATATGGCTCACTCATCTCTTTCTTTTCGCTCTCTGTTTACCAAGCCCCTCTTGAGACTCAGGTCTCGACTCAAGATCAGATTCGCCACTCTTTTGCATTGAAAACGTGAATTCCGTCAATTCGGGTGCCACCTGTTCAATCTTTAACCAAGCAAATAGTCCAATTTGCTTTATCCCCTGAAGAGCCTGACCCTTCCTCCAATTTCTCCCAAATCCACCGTATCCATTTCTCATTCCTCTCCCAAATTGCGCTCTTTTGCCTCCGCAGTCCTCACTAATGAAGGAAGAGGCAAAAGGGGGTCATTGCCAAGTTAGCTTTACTGCAACCTCGTGGTCCATTGGCACGAGAATTGTCACGGCATGCTATTGTTCTCAAGGTTAATGATTGGGTCTTTTGTCATGGTAGCCTCATTCCTTACCATGTGACCCATGGTATTGAAAGGAGGAACTTTGAAGTATCTAACTGGATGAGAAGTCTTTCTGAAAGTGATCTTGGTCCTCAACTCCCTTCCTTTGCTACATGGGGCTATGGCAGTTTTGTTTGGAGCAGCTTATACTCGAGAGATGTATCGGATCTTGAGGATTACTAGATCAAGCAGATATAATCTATTCTCCAAGAGATTTTGCGAGCCGTAGAAGTGCAAGGCTGGAGTGGGTGCAACTTGAGTGTACCATTTCCGTTGTTTTTCTCTACCATTTTGGGGTTGACTGAAGTGGGTCAATTACTTTAGACCAGACCTTAAATGTGGTGACTTTGGTCAAGACGAGGAAGGTCTCATCACCAAGCTGCATGTGTTCCTCGGGAACAGGTGGTCTCTCAACTTACGAAGATTGCAGGGGGAGAGAAGCGAAGCTGAAATCGCTTCACTGAAGAATGCTTTCACCCAAGAAGTTACAGCGTGGCGAGTCCGAGCTCCTTCATGTTCAAATAGTCTCTACTTGTACACGAGTTCTCAGTCCGACCCATTGGCCGCTAAATGAAAGAAAGTGGTTCTGTTTTGCTGAAAACAGAGAGCTTCACGGGGGACGAGGTGGAGATTTGAGAGGGTGATGATGGAAAGCTCTCGACAGTTTTCCTTCCTATTCGAGGCCAACCACCCCACTGCTAGTGCCGAGCTCCTCCACTTCCCTCTCTCACCTCAGCCTGTGGAAGTGGTGTCCGAGGCGGTCTTGTGCGAGCATTTGCAGGAGCGATGAAGAATCGGCGCAGAAAATGGTTGAGATCGACGACTAGAGGAGGCGGGTCACTCGCGCGAGCTCAGTCGGACATTGCATCACTTCCTGCATCTCCGTCTCCCTCAACCAGGTCACCCTCGCTCTCATTCCTCACTTCCTCTCCACCTCTTCACTCCTCATTGAGCTCGTCCTCTCAGCTCTGGTGCTCTTGGTGGTTCTGGGATTAGGAGGGAGGTGTAGGTGATTTCTCGGAGTCTATGCATCGGCCCCTGCCTTTGTTGTTCTAAATATTATATACATCTGGGTTGTCTATGTGACCGTCATCAGAGAAGCGGTTCCACTGTTGACGAGTATTTTATTCCATGGTGACGTTGCCATGCTTATAATCGGCATTTGCAGTATTTTTTTAAAGCGATCTGGTAGTACGACACCTGGACCTTCCTTATCAAACCAACTTTGTGATGGATCCATCTCCGAGGTCAGTGAGACTAGTTCTTTGATCGGAAGAGTAATATATTGTAGAAGTTGCGAGGCATATATCAAGGGGTCTGATCATCATTGCCATGCGTTTGGAAATCGTAGAAACTTGGTCGTTGGTGGATTGCTGTTTTCTCTGGTTCAATTGCTATGGCAGGGTATATTTTTCATGTGGCGTATATACTGCGTATGTTTCAACATTAGAACTGATAAGTGGATAAACTAGAAGAAGTATCCAGAGTTTCAACGCCAAGTTAAATCTGAACAAGGGCAAAGTTCCACTAATTTGACATTCCGCAACCCCTATGATGAGGGAATCCTGGGGAACGTTAAAGATTTTATATCATAAAAAGAACAGAGAACCTATGCATCTGCTGGTGCTGGAAGCATAGCAACATTCTGGTCCTTTGCCTGTTGATGCTCCACCATGGTGTCAAGCCCCCTTAATCCTGAAGATCTTTTGAGTTCAGTGATAGCCTTGGTTACGTGCTTGGTCGGCTTGCAATTTGGACGTGTCTCTGTCCAGGTTAAGGATTATAGGGCACACTGCCACGATTCCGGAATGGATGGGGATGAATACCTTGACCGCCTCTTATCTTTACTGCAACAAATGTCTTGCCCTTTTCCCTCCAGGGGTTCCACTGGAGACGGTCAGAGAATAATATTATGTCTAGGAGTCCATTCACCAAGTCCCAATCGGCATCCTGAGGTCAGATAGCAAGGAGTGCACTTTGCAGGGAAATATATGTCAACATGCAAGAGAGAATTTATGTTGGTACAAGGCGCACGTGAAGGTTATCCTCCGGATTTTGTCACTTTTGACCCAAAGCCTCCCCAACGCTTTTTGTTGATCTGGCGTGGCCACTTGTCCCACCAGCGGCATACACAATAGATGCGCTGGCGAAAGCCCAATGCAAGGTAACTTTCTCTACCTTCGATTGTCATTATGCCATGCTTCATTAGTGCTATGCCATTAAATCTCCGTATGTCATATGTTTTGCATATCATACTTTATCATACCTCATGATGCATTATCACATGGATTAAATTGCATATTGTCATGAAGTTTTTGGACTACGCCGTTATTTTGTTTATCATACTATGTTATGTTGCATGTTCACATGTTGATATCATGTTATCCTTGCATATCATTATACTATGTCGTTTGCGTGTCACGTAATGTCATGTTTAGTTTCATTCATCTTAGGCTAATTAACTTAATATCCAAGTCATTTAATTAAAGCTTGTACGTCTGCATAGTTAAGCATAGACTTTGTACTTATTATAGGATTTTGTATGTTTAGACAATTTAGCGTATATTTCATCGTGTCATATGGTTTGCTGCGCATCACATCTTGCTATGTTGCATACTTCTACATCATATCTTCACATATTGAAAGATTTCCCATCACATAATTGCATGCCTACATGTCGCATTCTTTGTATGTATGAATGTTCGCATGTTGTATTTGAGTCATGTCACTTTGCACGCTTTAATTGGCTAGTTGAATTTCGCATGAATTGCATATCATTTTTTATTATTATTATTTATTTATTTACATACAAGCCATTGCTGTACACATTCGCGCATTACTTTTGCAAATAAATTAATTAAAAAAAAAGAAGGAAGGAAGGAAAAGGAAAAGAAAATCCAAAAATCTAAAAAAATAATAATAATAAAATAAAATTCTAAAAAAAGCTTCCAGAAAAACATGAAAAAAAAATTCCAAAAATTCTCAAAAGCCTTCAAAAATCAAGAATGGATCATCTAGCTGATGAATGCCATTTTTGACGGTTTTCACCTTCCAATTTTCAGAAATGACGATTTTGCCCCTCATGGGCAAATCGTTTTCAAAAATTCTGAAAAATTCTGAAAAATCCCAAAAATTAGGAAACGGGTCATTTCGACTGACCAATCCTATTTTTGGTGAATTTTCATCCCGATCCTTCCAAAATGACGATTTTACCCCTTATGGGTAAATTGTCTCGGAAAATTCTGAAAAATTCAGAAAAAGCCCAGAAATTAGGAAACGGGTCATTTCGACTGACCAATCCTATTTTCGGTGAATTTTCATCCCGATCCTTCCAAAATGACGATTTTACCCCTTATGGGTAAATTGTCTCGGAAAATTCTGAAAAATTCAGAAAAATCCCAGAAATTAGGAAACGGGTCATTTCGACTGACCAATCCTATTTTCGGTGAATTTTCATCCCGATCCTTCCAAAATGACGATTTTACCCCTTTATGGGTAAATCGTCTCCAAAAATTCTGAAAAATTCAGAAAAATCTCAGAAATTAGGAAACGGGTCATTTCGACTGACCAATCCTATTTTTGGTGGATTTCCATCCCAATCTTTTCAAAATGACGACTTTGCCCCTTATGGGAAAATCGTCTCCAAAAATTCTGAAAAATTCAGAAAAATCTCAAAAATTAGGAAGCGGGTCATTTCGACTGACCAATCCTATTTTTGGTGGATTTCCATCCCAATCTTTCCAAAATGACGATTTTGCCCCTTATGGGTAAATTGTCTCGAAAAATTCTGGAAAATTCTCAGAAATTGTGGAAAATAAGGAACGACCACATTCAACTGGTTTGACCTGTTTTCACTTCCTGATCCTTGAAAAATGACCATTTTATCCTTCTGATCAGTTTGATCCAAACCTCACCCCAAACGAATTTTCATGAAATTGGTACCGAAAGGGCGTTAGAGTAATCTAACGTAACCAAGTCCCCGAATTCATAATCTCTAGTTCGCAGAAATAAATTAGTTCTCCCGCTAATTTATTTAGGTTTCTAATCGACCTACCAAAAATGATTAGTGGCGACTCCAAATTTTAAAATCATTTGAACAAAAAAACCAAAGTCGCGATTTGGTAGAGCTTGGGAGAGCTCGAACTAGATTAGTTAATTTAATCAATTAATCTGGTAATCCATTAACCTAAAAATGAATTTTAGGTCGCGACAAGGTGCCACATGATTACTTATAGTTTACTGTTAAGGGTCGTGGTTCATTGTATGGATTATATTTTTGATGTAATAAATCCAGGGTGCATCTTTTGTGTGTGTGTGTGTGGGTGGGGGGGGGGGGGGGGGGAGGGGGGGTTAAAGGTAAGAATTACATAGATTTTTCAACGCGCAAATTACAAGAGCGAAATCGGACACAAAGACTTTGTACTCGAGGGGACACAAGGGAGTGTCATGATGGGTGCAAAGCTGTTACGGCTAAGCGAAGACAGGATAGCTAAAAGTGCGCAACAACAAACAAAGGCCGAGCAACGCCTCTTACAAAGCCTCTCAAAGATAAAGCTTATAACTCTTAAGAACAAGAGAATGAATTTGAACAACTCAAGTGCTTTGGAATTGTAAATTCTGATCTTACTCGGCTGGACTTCGTGGATCTTCCTTTTATAATCCTTCACCCCACAAACTAATCATTGGATAGGTCTTCAAAGGATCACTCTTCAATCGCTGTTTGGACGTTATCAATTTTGATTGAATGAGACTATATTTGGAAAGATTTAGTAGTCATTAGAGTAGAGTCTGAATCCTTTAGATTCAGTTGCCCAAGCAACTAAATCCTTAGTTTCCATAAGTAGAGTTAATTCAAATCTTCAAGATATCTTGTTCAAGGAAGGTAATATCCAATTGAGGATATTTTCCTAATTTGATTAGAAAATAATCCTTTCAATCAAATCTTACAAATTTCCATAAATTGCACAGCTAAATGTGAGTCTTTAGAATCGAGTTAAGATATTGTAGAATCTGAACATAATTCAGAAGCAGTCTTCAAACGTACAAGAGACTCTTTGAATTTCAATAGATTAGAATAGTAACTCTGAGTTTTAGTAAAGTCCTTACTGATGTGTCACATAAGTCTTCTCGAGATTTAGTCTTCAAAAGCAATATCTTCCTCCATATAAATAAAAGACTTTAACTGTCTCAAAAACAAATACGTGACAACTACACCTTAAGTTTGAATGCTAGGTTTGGAACAACACAAGCTTTTGTTCATGTGTTCATTGTTGCAATAATAATTTATTGGCATTAACTAGATTCTTTCTTAAAAAGGATAATTTTGTCAAAATCAAAATATTTAGAAGGAAGATTTTCTCAACAGTTCCTAGTGGACAGTTCTTGGTTCTAGAATGGAAGCCACCCACTCTGGAACTGATCACCCATATTTAGGATTGTCACTTTACAAGTCAAGTAAGACATGCCCTTCCAACTTTCTAAGAGTCACCATATGTCAAATATTTTTTTTACATTCTGCAAATTGCAAGACCTCCACAAACAGTGCATGTTATAAGTTTGACCTTTGAGAAAATTCTTGCTTTTCACGACAATAAATTGACCAATCTTTATGGAGTATGCTCCTATTGACACCTAAATTTTGACTTTTTAAAATTCATTCACTTAAGTACATAAAAAAATGAGAATTTGTTCTCACCAAAAATTAATTTTTTCATGCATTGCATATTTATTTTTTTGTCGGTCATGCATTTTATTATGGCTAACGACGGAGGATTTGAGCTTAACTTGACAGACGATTGGACTGAGCGTGAGGGAGGTATGCCGAAAGCCTTATGAAGATTTGGACTTAAAAGAAATTTTTCCACAGGGACTGAATTGCAAATACATAAAACTTCAGGGACTGAATTGTAAATACATAAAATTTTAGGGATTATTTTGTAAAGAAGAGTTAGTGGAAAAATTAGAAAGAAAGATGGAGAAGGGGAGATATAGAAGGGAAGATGGAGAAATTAGAAGGGGAGATGGAGAATAGAAGATGGTGGATTTAGAAGGGAAGATGAAGAATTAGAATGGGAGATGGAAAGATTAGAATGGAAGATGGTGAATTAGAAGGGAAGATGGAGATAAAGAATGGAGGATGGTGGAATTAGAAGAGAAGATGGAGATAAAGAAAGGAAGATGGTGAAATTAGAAGGGAAGATAAAGTTAGTGGAAAAATTAGAATGGGAGATGAAGATAGAGAAAGGAAGATGGAGGAGTAGGCTATAAAAGGAGGATGAATGAGAGCCTTGAAGGGGGGACTTTTGGAGAGATTAGAGACAAATTGGGAAGACTTTGGAGATTAGAGAAAACTTGAGGAGAGATTTTGGGAGAGAAGAAAATTTAGAGAGAAAAAGAAAACAAAAAAAAAAAGGAGAGATTTCTTTTAGAAGAGAGAATTGAGGGGAACGAGAGTTCGAAGCTCGGAGTTACCATCTTCATCGACCAATACAATCCGCGAGTCCATCCCCGTCGTTCGAGCCGCGATCCGCAATCTTGATCCACTAGATAATCCGAGGTCCGAGTTCGATAATCAAATCCGCCAAGTTAGGTAACGATTCTAATCATTCAGAATATTCGAAATTGTGTTGCCTAAATGGATTGATTTGAATTTCGATTATACCTTGTTGGATATATTGCATTTCTTTGGAATAAATTGCATATCCAATTTTGAGATTTTTATTGCACGTTGTAATATTTTCTTTAAAAAAATCTAAAAAAAGGGGTTTGCCTTTGTTGCACATTTTCACATCATGTAGATAATTGCACGCGTAATTTATTTTGTAAATATTTAGATTAAACCGCATGCATTGCATATAATTTAGTTCCTTACCTTGTCATAAAAAAAGAAAACCCAAAAAAAAAATTGCACATTTGAACTTCAAGTGAGAATTCATCGCATTTGCCAAATTGAACATTTTCCATGAAATTGGTACCGAAAGGGCATTAATTGAAAAATTAGTGTAACCAAGTCCCCGAACACTGAATCTCTGGTTCGTAGAAATAAAATAGTTCTCCCGCTATTTTATTTAGGTTTCTAATTAACCTACCGTAAATGATTAGTGGCGACTCCTGATGAAAATCTTTGCTTGTTTAATGTTTGAACCATAAGTTGCGATTTGGTATGGACTTGGGAGAGTCCAAGCTAAGTTAATTGATATGATTAATTAATTTGGTAATCCATTAACCTGAAATTGGAGAAACCCGATTTTTAGGTCACGACAGCTCCACATGATTCCTCTATTAGATTTCTCATTAAGAAGTTCAAGAAGATAGCTGTCATCTTCGCAAACTTCTAGCTGACACGTGGATCCTCTGTTAACTGACACTTTTATCTGTGATTACATAGAACTTTAACGGAGTTAGGTACAATAGATTAGCCTAATAGTATTGGCTCCTGTTGACACTCAAAAAATGGCCTGTCTGAACCATGACGGACCCGTAAAGCCCATGAGATGGCATCAGTGGACTGGTCCATGAATCGAGCACAAATGGGAGGATAAGAGCGGCAGCTGTGACAGATAAAAGATATTCAGTGAGTACTAAGGATCGATAGATCGCTGAAAAAAAGAAAATTGAATGATACTCACTGGACTAAACATAAAAGAAAACGATTCTCATTGTCATGCGAATGAAACCCTAAGAAATTGCAGGACTTCATATGCCTAGACAATTGATTATGTGGAAACTCTTCGTGATCATTTTCCTCCTTTTTTTTGGAAATTTGACCAACTAATTGATTAAGTCATAATGGCAATAAGACGCACGTTGCGGCAAGGTGTTAAAATGTGCTGTTTCCTTATGGCAGATTGACCAGATCTATTGGAGATGTGTGAATACATAATCTTCTTTTTGTTTCCTCCAAAGAAAAGCTTGTACTATTTAGTTTATAATGACCACAGCTCGAGTACTGTTGGCAAGATGCGCTTTTGTCATCATTTTAGGGTTTACACATCTCAATAGACCAACTTCTTCTCTCTATTTTGGATTTCATTTTATCCCAAGCTACAAAGAATCCATCTCCATTTGGCCATTAGATGCAATGTAGTAAGAGAATAAGATATAAAAAAGAACCGATTCTTTTTTGGCATTGCTGCTATCTTCGGCAAACTAAAATAGCAGCCTTTCGCTTATTTAAGTTGGCTATTTTGTCTCTATTTATAATCGGATTAAAAAATTCATTAATTAACGTTGCGTGTTTCACAGATCTCGAGAATAATGGACACATGTGCTCTATTATACAATAACTTTTTCCCGGCAAGTTGTTCCCACTGTGCTACCATAAATCATCGGGATAATTGTCCAAAAAGTCCTAAACCTATTGTACGACGGTCAATTAAGTCCTCAAAATTTCAATTATTCAATGTAGTCCTAAATCTTTTAACAATTTGATAATTCAGTCTTAAAACTTTTAATTGTACCAATTTAGTAACAAACCATTAGATAATTTGTCAATCAAGTCATTTTTTTCAATGTAGGTTTAGGCTAAATTGGCAAAATTTGAAAAGGTTTAGGACTAAATTGGTACAATTTCATAAGGCTTAAGATAAAATTGACACAATTGAAAGTTTAGGACTAAATTGGCAATTCCTAAAAAGATTTATGATTAAATTGACATAATTAAAAGATTTAGGACTTTTTCGATAATTTTACCATGAGTCATTTGGACAATGTGGTTAGTTGCTTGTACCTGAGTGAGCTAATAAAAGAACGACATATCTCCAAGGATAGTATGTGTTCATCGAGGTCACAAACTTGTAGGAGAGACTATTTATATAGCAATGGGGAAATCTCTGTTTATCTACACGTATATAGAATATATCTTTATACTTTTGTGAGTACTTTATGCATAATTTTGTTCAGCACTATACTCATAAAGTAAATTTGCTCAACAGTTTCAGTTTGCTTTCATCATGGTTAAATGCTATGCCATTAGATGTGTCTTCCACATAATGTTCTCTTAGATTTTCATTGCATAGACACCAGTCAAGTGCTCGAGCTCTCTTGAACTTATGTTTAAAATTTCGGAGCGATGGAATCTCCATCCAATGGGCTCTTTGACACGGGGCATCAAAACTAATGATGCCAAAACCTGCACCAACCAACACTGCTCCAACTTGTGAAAATGACATGATGTTACTTACTAAAAACGCAACTTGCTGAAAAATAAAAAAAAATCAATCCGGAAATCTTTTGAATTTGGTGGACTTTTGAAAGTAACTGTACGAGACCAAACCCAAATATAAATAGAAAGCAAGTCTTAGAGTCACTGACAACATCAATTAAGCAAGAGGGTTAATAGCACAGCAACATTTGTTCTCCCTGTATTCCCCCGCAAACTCAAAAGCTAGCTCAAAAATGGTGAGAAATCTACGTAGACCCAACAAGAGAAATGATACAACAGTGAAGAAGGGCACTTGGAGTGGGGAAGAAGATCAGAAGCTCATGTCTTATATCAGTAGATATGGCATTTGGAACTGGACTCACATGCCCAAAGCTGCTGGTACGAAGCATTCATGTGTATTCATGCACTCATCTTGTTTTTCACGGATCTCTATATCTGGTTTTGCTCGGTATCATATCTGAAGGGAAGTAAACGAGAATTTGATCACGAAAAAAAAAAAAACAGAGAAGAATAGACGACACACGATTTTACCCAGGTTCACCCTTAAAGTAGGGCTACGTCCTGTAAAGAGATTTCACTATTTTTTTAGATTTACAGCCGCTCAGCTCAATTATAATGATCGGAAACGAGCAAATATATATATATATATATATATATATATATATATATATCCTAAACAGGGTCCAAAACCTAAACCTATAATAAATCTCTTAATCTCGCACTATACGAGCCAGCTTAAATAAAAGTCCAAACCCGTTGAGATTTCGGGGGCGCTGCCCCCGAACCCCCGCCCGCTCACCGGGCAGTAGGGCACCCGTGTCGGGGGCGCTGCCCCCGAACCCCCGCCTTCCGTACGCAGGGATTATATATTGTTGGATAACACTTCAGTTTCCCTAAGCTCACGTGGGCGTACCCAGTGTAAGAACACAAGGGTCCCCGAAGTATTCGCCAACTCCAACAATATTAACCCGTGTCTTGAATATGTGCGCGAATGACTCAGGTTTGGCAAGAACCGGGAAAAGTTGTAGACTTCGGTGGATGAACTATCTGAGGCCCAACATCAGGCATGGAAACATCACCAAAGAAGAGGAGGATGTGATCATCGAGTCGCACCAACTTCTTGGAAATAAGTAAGTTTGCACTCATCAGCTCAGTGAAATCCTGATAAAAGATTGATAAAAACGTCACATCTGTGAATTTATTTAGCCTCATCCCGACAAAATACAATCTTATTATCACCTTTGCACAGAACACTTCATTTCTTTTGTCACAAACGACTTTCGATTCCACAATGATAGACTACAGGTATGTATGTAGTTCTTGCACTACACAAACTTAAGTCTCTTTTGGTAAAATGACTGATTATTTCCCCTATCACAGATGGGCGGCCATAGCAGCCAGACTTCCAGGAAGGACTGATAATGAAATCAAGAATTATTGGAATACCCACTTGAAGAAATGTGTCGGGAACAGGAACAAGTTGCAAATATCATCCGCATGCGATATAGAAATTAAGCTGTCTCTTCCCACTACCGATACTCCTATACTAAAGCCCGACATCGGATCTCAACATGAAATTCCTATAATGAGTGCAAATAGCTTATGCACCTCTTATGGCGTTCTCTGTCCTGACAAAACCTTAGTGAATTGCTGGCATTCACCATGCAACGTGATTGGAGAAGAAGAAAGCTTGTGGGAACAATTCCTTGCGCTGAAAGATTTTCAAATTGGAGAGAATTTCGGTGGGACGTACATGCAATCGGGAGCTAAGGCGCCTGTCCTTGTGTGCATGCAACAGGAGCTTGAGCACCACAGTGGTTCCTATGAAGGTTTCACGATGGATTTATGGGAAACATGATGATTGCTGAAAGGCACTTGAACGGAGATTGAAGAGGTGCCGCATGACTACTTGAAGTTTCCTGTCAAGGGTCGGGGTTCATTCCTGAAGATAGATATTTTGGATGTAATAAATATAAGATGCATTTTTAACTTACAATGTATGTGATATTAATGTCGTGAGTATTGTGCTTTTTGTAATTGAGTATCCGTGTATTTCACTTTAGAATATGTCTAGAATTTGAACCACAAAGGAAACCTGATTTGCCATAAAAAAAAAAGTCATATGAATGTCTTGTTATCACATAGATCTCTTATAGCGTTTATGTTTATATTATAATTCCCATCCCTTAATCGTTTTATTGGATTTCGCAACATAACTAAAATAGCACATTCCCTTTCTTTATTAGAAGCTTTTTCTTTTTTTGCAAGTACAACTTTTGGTTGCGTCAAGCAACTTAGTTTCGAACTAATTTCACTAAAATTGCCTTTTACACTACTCCCTTAAAATATAGATTTATCTGATGCAATATCTTTCCGATTTTACGATAGGAGTTTTTATGGGTTAACCTCTCGTCATTTAATTTCTTGAGGGAATTTTGTAGGTATTTGTTTTGTATTTTTCTTATAATTTATATTTAGCTTGTGTACGGTACATCGAAGTAGGAGAGGTGTACCGTTCACTGTATGTACACATAGCACATAGGTCTAATACTCACTTAAAATGGTAATCAACAAGTCAAAATGCCTCACAAAATTTCAACATTAAAATATAATATGCATCACCATGTAAAATATGACATACGATACAAAGATAGTAACAATATCTTGGGGAAAATTGTCGAAAAAGTCCTAAACCTATTACACTTTTGCTGATTCAGTCCTAAACCTTTCAATTTTGCCGATTCAGTACTAAACCTTTTCATATTTTGCCGATTCAGTCGTAAACCTTCTAATTTTACGGATTCGGTCCTAAACCTATTCATTTTTTTGTAATTCAGTCTTCCGGCCAATTTAGCATTCGGAAAATGCTTACGTGGATTCCTAGTTAGCGCTGGCGATCCTACGTGGCTGGTCCGGTGCTGACATGGACGCCAAAAAATAGAAACGACGACGTTTTCTTTTTTTTTTTTTCCAGGCTGGGCAAATTGTCCAAATCAAAATGCTCCCAAACAGGGAGCTCAGAACCCTAAACACTCCCCCCCACCAAATCGTTTGCCCCTTTGACGACGGATGACGAGTGACTGCTATCGGATGCCCACGATGCTCCTCCATTTGCAGCGAATCTCGTCGGCCATTTTCACGAGACCCTAATCTACTCCTCGAAGACAGCCGGCAGCCGACGACTTTGACGACGCTCGCGACTCATCGGGGTTTTTGTAAGCATCTCACGACGAACCTCGACGACGGCAACTTGGCGGAGAGGACGAGCCATGGTGTTGCGGAGAGTGGAGATCTGATTCACCCATTCCCAGTACCGAGCCGATTCGATCTCAAGGTTTTTGGGCGAACACCGGCATAAGGGTATGCTTCCTTTTGGACTCTTCAATTTGCGATGCATTCTGGAACGAGCTTGCTTTGAGAAATTGAAATGTTTACCGGTGCTCAAATCGAATGAACGATGCTTGAACTGCACTGTGATTTTGATTTTGGAATGAACGATGTCTTTTGCTTCTTAAATTGCCGATGTTGATTTAGTTGGTTAATGAGTGTCCTCAGCAGCTTGTCAAATCTGGCACGATTAGTCCTCTCTCGTAAGTTTGAGATGTTTGAGTCAATTGCTTTCAAATTCTGATGTGCCGATTTTACGCGAAAATGATCACAGCAGATTTTCTCGCGGTCGTGTTGAGATGGAGAGAAAATTCAAGATCCTCTTCGTTCTGTTCTTTTGGGGTAGTAGAACTTAATATTTATATGTTGTATGTGATATTTAGAGCATATGAAATGCTCAATTTAGGTGTTGAAATTGTTCTCTTTTGCAATTGATGGGCTTATTTCTGGTTTACAAGCTATGCGATTAGAATTGCTTTCTGGTCATACTTAAAGGCGCCTTTCTATGCGTTTGTAACTTCTCACCAGCAAGAGGTGAAATTTATGCAAAAATTACAGTTTGGTTGGTTCGTATTTTTGATTTGTTTGCTCACTATCTTGACAATTTGACGTGTTCCTTTGGATTCTCTTTATTGTTATGCAATCCTCACCTTTTCCCTTGCAGATGGCACAATCGGTGAAGTCAATCCCTCCAATCGACAACGATACATCCTTGTTTTGCTATTGTGGCCTCGAAGCTCCTCTGCGAACAGTAAGGATATTGCATTGATCCTTGTCCACTGGAACATTCCTCGTTTATGCGAAAATCATTCCCTTGAGTAAGTGATTCTGCTATGTCATGGCTAACTGTGAACTATCCCTTTTGTCATAGGCTCTTATTATGGACGAAAAAAAAAGCAGAACTTTTATGCTCTATCACTTTTGTTGCAGGCTTTTCTTATGAATGTGAGGGATAAACTTCTCTTTGAACCTAAATATTTTGCTTAAGTCATCTTAGGATTCCATGGTCTTGGTCGCCTAGTGCTACTCTCTCTGCCTCCTTCAAGAGGTATATCTACATAAATTCTAGAAGCTAAGCATTGGTGGTTAAGTAGCTATTCCTAATGTGGTTGATTTTCCCTTGTCATCTTATAGTTTCTTTTTTATTGATAATCTCAAAAGTAGTAGTCTTTGAATAGGAAAGACAAATACCCAGTACTTCAAATGATAGGTGCAATGTTACCACTTTTATTGTCTATGCCTTTATGTTGACCCTGCATTAATATACGTTCTCCTTTTGTACAGGGTCAATATGAGCTGCAAGTCAACATTGGTTCGCCTTTTCCATGGTGGAAAATTTGTCCGACGCCCAATGCTCGAGTATGTTGGGGGCAGGATGGATTTAGTGTAGGTAAATATCAACTCAATGAGTTATGAAAGGTTCATCACGGACATCGAGAATGGGGCAAATGGTAAATTTGAAAAGCTTTATTTTAAATATCCCGGGAAGTCTCTAGAAGATGGTTTGAGATTCATATTTGAAGATAGCACTCTTGTCGATCTACTTTTTCATTATTTGCATCAGGAGTGTGTGGAAATTTATGGAGAATATTTTGACGATGAGGTAGGTCATGGTGAGGGTGGTGAGGGCATTGGTGCGAGTGATGAGGGTACTGTTGCACGTGCCGATGAGGGTTTTATCCAGGGTAATGACATTGGTGAGGGTGCCGACGAGGGTATTGATTGTCAGGGTGAAGAAATTGATTTAGATAGCGAACATTCAGACTTCTTAGTTGATGCAATGTTCTTGACTGATGATGAGGATAAAGATGATGAGGACCTTGTAGAAGGTAGGAATAATATTAGGAAATTCCACAAGAGGGCCACAAAGGGTTGGATTCAAGTAGAATCATCTACTACCCAACGATCTGATGAGGTTATTGCCGAAGCCGATTACCAAACAGACTATTATGAAACAGATGGAGATGAGAGTTTGGATTCTAATGTAGAGGAAGAAGATGTCGATGTGACAAGAAGGAAAAGCAAGTTTCTAAGTTATGATCCTAATTGTGCAACCCCTTTTTTTACTACGTCTATGAAGTTTGATGATGGTAGGCAATTTAAAGATGCTCTAAAAAAGTATTCTGTGGTTGAGCGTAGAGAGATAAAGTTTATCAAGAATGAAAGAAAATTTGTTAGAGCTAAATGTGCCGATGAGAATTGTTCTTGGAAGATTTCTGCATCTTTTGATGCTAGAAGTGGATCATTCCATGTGAAGACCTACCATGAAGAACATACATGTAGCATTAGCTTTACTAATAAGAGGGTCACTAGTTCTTGGTTGGCAAAGCATTATCTAGGTCTAATTCGAGCAATGCCAACTATGAAAACTGCTGCTTTTAAGGAGCTTATCAAGGATCAATTGGGCTTAAATGTCAGTATGAATCAGTGTACTAAGGCTAAGTTACTTGCCTTTGAAATTCTGATGGGAAATTATAAAAATGAATATGCAAAGTTGTGGGATTATGTAGAGGAGCTTAGGGCCACAAATCCTGGGAGTATGATTACATTGAAGGTTGAAAAGCCCAACATACATTCGAAGGCATTGTTTGAGAGAATGTACATCTGTTTTGCTGCATGCAAAAAAGGTTTTGGAAAAAAACTAGTAGAGAGGCACCTGAACCGCTTCCAGCCAGGACGAAGCCCAGTAGACGTAGACACAAAAGATTAAGGGAGGAGGGTGAGTTGCCAAGTGGAAGTAGGATGTCGAGAAGAGGAATGAAGATGAGTTGTCGAACTTGCAAGAAGACCGGACACAACAGTTTGACATGTCCTATTAAAAATGCTGGGTGTACAATGTCACAAACACAATTCTCAGGAAAAAAACATTCGGTAAGTACTTCAATTTCCATTGAATTATGCTAGGTTCATGAAAATAACTTTAAATTTGTATTACTCTTTGTAGGTCTCGAGACGTACAAGCGAAGGTGCGAGTGATAGTGTTGGCGGAACACCAATTGCTAGTGCGACTCCGGTGACTCCTACACATGGGACTTTTTGAATATCGTCTTAGTTCAAATGAACTTTTTGAAGTAGCATTGCGCACAGTTCAAAATGAACTTTTTGGCTCTTGATGATGATCGGGTTAATGGAGATCAAGCAAGGAAGGCTAAAGGAAACTGATGGCGAGAGGTCTAATCAGGAAGGTTTTTGCTCATGCTAGCGAAGAGATCTACACAAGGGCTACAAGAGTTTTTGGCACAGTGTAAGACTCAATCCAAAGCTTCACTAAATGATAAAAAAGAGTGTTGATAGTGCAGTATCATTCTTAGTTTGGCTTGATACTTAGTTGATATAACCACCATTATTCAATCTATTTTGCGTTCATTCGAAGCTTCTCGGAATTGAATCTTGAGAAAACCTCTTTATTTTTCTGGATTTGTCATGTTTATTTTTCTGGGTTTAAGCCATAAATGCACGCATAATAATAACTACTATTGGATTTGCCTCACTAGGTTAATGGTGATCTAGTAAGGAAGGCTATAAGGGAACTGATGGCGAGAGGTCTGATCATGATGGTTTTTGCTCATGCCAGCCAAAAGATCTACACAAGGGTTACAACCGGAATTGAATCTCGATAATATATTTTCTGGGTTTATCCTCTTTGTTTTTCTGTGTTTAAGCCGTTAATGCACACATAATAATAACTACTATTGGATTTGCCTCAACAGGTTAATGGTGATCTAGCAAGGAAGGCTATGAGGGAATTGATCGCAAGAGGTCTAATGAGGATGGTTTTTGCTCATGCCAGCCAAGAGATCTACACAGGGGCTATCTCGTTGTTTAGATTAATCTATCTGTAATGACTCAATATGCAATGATGCAATATGGACGCAATCTTGTTGTTTAGATTAATCTATCTGTAATGACGCAATATGGACACAAATGTTTGAAGCTGTTCAAAGGGAATTGAATCTTCAGAGAAGCTCCCTATTTTTTCTGGGTTTGTCCTCTCTATTTTTCTGGGTTCGTCTCCTTGTTCATGAATAAGCACGGCTGAATGATATGGAAAATTTAAATCTATTACGGCAGTAGTTTACTGGAAAAACTTTTTGGTGTCAGGAATTGATTGTATTGACATGAAATTGTTAGAAATCTCTTTTGAATTCAAGTCAGCGTCTCATTTTGGAGTGTTCTCTTTTAATTTGCAATAGCATAACATCTCATCATTTTAAAATAAGCAAAGTGATCTTATATTTTGCAGCTTTCCGCATATTGGTCCACCCGCCCAGTTTTTGAAGCTAAAAAGAAGATGAAAGTTCTTGTTTGTGTGGTTAAGTTATAGACCATCATGAACTTATGAATCAGTGTTCATCACTTGTAGGCATTCATGCATTTGCAGAACTAGCCTAATCGTCAGGGCCCAATATAACAGCTCAAGAATAGAGATATGAACTAATAGCATTCTTTCTACAACAACATTAAAAAAAAAAAAACTTCCGACTTTACAGGTGCATATGAGCAGGAGATAAGCAATCCAAAGTCCATGTAAATAACTTCAGTACTTCGACCCCCCCAAAAAAAAAAGCCTTTAGTACGAAATATTTTATACTGAAGTTATTACACGGAGGTGAAATAGAACAATTAGAGTCAAATGCTCAGTTCCAAATAGCTACAAAGTCTTCACTTTCTCTTCCTACCAATTGACGACTACTCAAAATTATGCATATAAAAGGACATCATGAGAGGGAAACTGTTAGCAAATACCAAGATAAAACAACATTCACTTCATTCGTCCCACTAATAGAGAGCACATACATACAGAATATGTTCATGATCATTTACTTTTATGGCAAAACCATAAATTGTGATGTTACTATAAACAATAACAATACAACCACAGTTATCTTCAATCTAGAATTTTGCTTCTTCAGGTATGCCAATTCTCGTTTCACTTGTTTCATTTCTTTCAGCTGTGCCTTGAGAGCTTTGACCTCAGCGACTATTGAACAACCATCATCCTCATCATGGGTCGATATTGGTTCTTGTTTGACATTGCTCCGCTGAAAACTTTTGGACACACTACTTAACGATTGAATGATTTCCCCATCAGCCCACATAAAAAAACTACAACTTTCCCCTTTATTATTGTGGTTGTATCTTGGGCAGCCACGGTATTGCCTTCCCCAATTCTCCTTCGTCCTTGCTGTTCGCAGAGGAGCTTCGAGGCCACAATAGCAAAACAAGGATGTATCGTTGTCGATTGGAGGGATTGACTTCACCGATTGTGCCATCTGCAAGGGAAAAGGTGAGGATTGCATAACAATAAAGAGAATCCAAAGGAACACGTCAAATTGTCAAGATAGTGAGCAAACAAATCAAAAATACGAACCAACCAAACTGTAATTTTTGCATAAATTTCACCTCTTGCTGGTGAGAAGTTACAAACGCATAGAAAGGCGCCTTTAAGTATGACCAGAAAGCAATTCTAATCGCATAGCTTGTAAACCAGAAATAAGCCCATCAATTGCAAAAGAGAACAATTTCAACACCTAAATTGAGCATTTCATATGTGTCGCGACCTAAAATTCATTTTTAGGTTAATGGATTACCAGATTAATTAATTAAATTAACTAACCTAGTTCGAGCTCTCCCAAGCTTTACCAAATCGCAACTTTGATTTTTTTCACATGATTTTAGAATTTGGAGTCGCCACTAATCATTTTTGGTAGGTTGATTAGAAACCTATGTAACCTAGTGAGAGAACTAAATTACTCCTGCAGACCAGAGATTATGAGTTCGGGGACTTGGTTACACTAGTTAATTAAAACTAATGCCCTTTCGGTACCTTAATTCCATGGATATCCTATTTTTGCAACTCTCGCTTGATTTATTCCTAAGACCCTGGTAAGGTGTTCTTTTTATGTTTTCGCTTTAAAATGAAATGCATAAAGGGTATGAACGCAAATGTTGACATACGAATACGATACACAAATACGGACATACAAATATGATATACGAATACGTAGATATGCGAATACGAATACGTGCGTGACGTGCGAATGACATACGTACATGACATGCGAATGACATACGTACGTGACATGTGTATGAATACAATATGCATACGGGATAGACGAATACATATACGTGCGTTACATGCGAATGACATACGTACGTGGACATGCGAATGATATGCGTACGTGACATGCGTATGAATACAACATGCATGCGGGGATAGACGAATACGAATACGTATGTGACATGCGTATGAAGACGTACGAATACGATATGTAACATGCGTACATACACCATACAAATACGTGACATATATATGTGACATGCATAGTGATATGTGTATGTAAATACGTACATTTCGATTTTGCCCATAAAGGGCAAAGTCGTCATTTTGAAAAGAGGGCATAAAACCCTCATTTTTGAAAAAAGAGGGGATAAAACCCTCATTTTGAAATTTTTGATTTTTCTGAATGAATATGCATGGGTTAATAACATATCATAACAGACAAATGTGGATTTGCAAACGTCGCGTACGTGACGTGCATACGAGAACAAACAAATACGATATATCTATACGAACATACGGATAACATGACAAACATACATGAGACATACTACATGAGATGCACATGAATGGCATTTTTTGTATTTTCAGATTTTCCATTTTTTTTGGGTTTTTTTGGATTTTCTACATTTTTTTTTGTATTTTGGATGTATTATAAAAAGAATGCAAAATCACCCAAAGCAAACGAAGATGTGAAGAGAGAGCAGGTAAAGTAAAACTACCCTAAGGATAGTGAAAATAAAACCCGCAACTCGTCGGGTGAATAATTACAGACCAATTAAATAAAACCCGAGACATGATCGGGAATACAACAAAAATGGACCGGAACGGACATCGGTCAAACACCCGTCGCCAAGCCTCGTGGGTCGGGAGTACAACAAAATAGACCGGAATGGACATCGGTCATCCTCCAGTCTTCAAAGCATCGGGCCGAAAGCCAAATGAAAATAATGAACTTATCCAATCGAACATGCACAATCACCAATGAGTTAAGACAATTCAAAAACTCAAAGAAAGTTTAACGCGTGCTGATTAAACTTCATTGAGACCATTTTTTACATTTTCCAATGCATTAACACAAAAAATACGAATTAAATCATACTGTCCATGAACATTCTTAGGGAGAAAGCAGTAACCATAAAATACAAAAGAAATAATGAAATGTATGAAAAAATTCTGAGATTTTTTATGTGGATGGGAAAACGTGTCGTTGACAACTTTCATGTTTTACATTCTTATTGAAGAGACACTTATTTTCGTGTAGAAAATGGTCTTTCATGAGAGCTCAGCAGCAAACAAACAAATTTCACAGAACAGACATACTTCAGGATTAAGCTCAAATGGACATTCAAATCTCAAAATTAATGCACCAAACTTTCCATTCTACTAAACAAGACCCCAATGAACAACTTTCATTTTTTGTGAAGTTTCAAAAGAAGACTCTAAACATGAGATAACTACGAATCAATATGACCACGCACGGAAAAACACTCAGACTCAAGGACGCCAATAGAATTGCATGATTTCATTAAATGCATTAAAAATACGAAACGTGCATGAATATTTTTTTATTTTTTTATATACTATGCATTAAGATCTTATGAACAAATGTCATGAAGAGGTCTTTATGAAACGAAGTCTAGAATAACCCATGGAAAATCATTTAGCGTGAAAGGTCAGATCAGAAAAATTCCATCTCAGGTTCTGATCACCATATTTCCAGATTTCTGCTCTCAATTTCGGGACCCTTTTGACATAGCAAACGACGTCCATTTTCGCGCCATAATATATCAAATCGAAGATCTCGAAGTCATCTACGAATGTTCAGTATATTTGTTTTCGAGATTTCGTCATCTAAACACGAAAAATTGAGTTACCAGATAATTGCACATGCTGATGCGCCTAGAGCTCGTTGGAGATGAATCCGTCGCGTCGCCAAGGCTTGTTCCACGGCGGCGAATTTTTCTCTCTCAAAATTTTTTCTCTTGAAATCTCTCCAATTTTTTTTCCTCCCCTTCAAAATCTCTTCTCCTCCTCTTTTATAGACAACTCTTCCATCTCCCTTTCTTTATCTTCATCTTCCATTCTTATTTTCATCTTCCCTTCTAAATCCACCATCTTCCATTCTCCATCTCCCCTTCTAATTTCTCCATCTTCCCTTCTATATCTTCCCTTCTCCATCTTCCATTCTAATTTCTCCACTAACTCTTTTTTGCAAAATAGTCCCTAAAATTTTATGTATTTACAATTCAGTCCCTGAAGTTTTATGTATTTGCAATTCAGTCCCTGTGGAAAAATTTCTTTTAAGTCCAAATCTTCATAAGGCTTTCGGCATACCTCCCTCATGCTCAGTCCAATTGTCTGTCAATTTAAGCTCAAATCCTCCGTCGTTAGCTATAATAAAATGCATGACCGACAAAAAATTAAATATGCAATGCATGAAAAAATTAATTTTTGGTGAGAACTAATTCTCATTTTTTTATGTACTTAAGTGAATAAAAGTCAAAATTTAGGTGTCAACAGCTGCCCCTCTTTGAGTGGAAGCTCGCAGAGGTTTCGCTCAAAGACCAAATTGAACCTAAATTTTGACAATGCAAATGATGAATGAATTTTTTTTTCAGGGGTTTTAGTCCCATTTTTTATGCAAGGGAATGTGATGCATGATATGCAAGCCCAGGAATAACATGTGTCAAGACTCCTCTCGTCCATGAAATGGATTAAAGAAATATGCACATGGGTCGCATATAGAGATACCTGTTTTACTAAATACCTCATAATACTGATGATTCCCTTAAGCTCCAAGTTTCTTGTAGATGCATGAAACTTAAGGTACTGGTGCCTATCTGTTGCCAGAAGTTTCCCTCTGACGCGAGAAAGCGCAAGATCTATAAAGGCTTTCCTCCGAGATCACAAGAGCATGTCGATTGTGATTCGAAAGATATCAAAACCATAAGAGCATGTCGATTATGATTTTGATAAGGGATGTGTCCACCAAACCTCTTCGGGTGAAATCACATCAGGGAGATAGGTACCGCCAACCCCACAGGGCAGTGACCGTATCAGGATATAAAGATGGGTACCGCTAACCCCACAGGGCGATGACCACATCGGAAGGGTGTGCTACACGAGCCATGTCAGTGTAAACACAAGATATTCAAAAATGGGTTCAGAAAACTTACCTGGGTTTTCTGGGTAGTTGGGAGGTAGATTTCTCTCAAGATCATTAGAGCTGGTCTTTGATGATCTGAAAGGGAGATGTGCCGTTTATCTCACAGGGCGGTGACCACATCGAGAGGGTGTGCTACACGAGCCATGTCAGTGTAAACACAAGATATTCAAAAATGGGTTCAAAAAACTTACCTGAGTCTTCTGATCGAATGGTCAAGGAGTAGACAGGCTGACTGCATCATACCTGCTTATTCACTTGAAGCAAAATTATGCGCATAGACCAAACCAAATGCTAATGCGACATGTATTTCATAAGAATCACACTTCACTGAAGAAGGTGAATACTTGAATGACTGTATGTGCCGCAACGGATTTGAGTGCCTTAACAATCATCAGATTTTCATTCTTTTGAAAGGCTCAGGTTGAAAACATACTTACATGAAAATGCTTGGCGAGCATTAGCCAACAGGGCTTGTTTGTTCAATAGCCTCTGGATGAATTTCGAGACCTCGGAGGGTAACTCGACTATCAGGAATGCACTACCTATTAGACAGTGTCAGAGGTAACATGTGCAAGCATTTTTATCAATGAGTTCATCGGTTCATGCAAAACTATTCAGTTGAGTTTGCAATGATTAAAACCGTATGTATATGCTCATAATGTGGATCATGCATGACTATTCTGTCGAATTTGCATTTCCAATTCTGTCCAGGGAGGTAATTACATTGTGAATACCTCGAATGTACTCTGAATGGGGGACTTCAGTCTGAAAGGGCTTTCTCCTACTCTCGAGAAAAGCTGTTTCTCCTGACTTGCAGGATTCAAGAGAAATCACTCAATCTTACCATCATCGCTTTCAACAAGGGTCTGAGTAATCTCGCAATTGGTACGACCAAGCCGATTTGGAGGTCTTGATTGGGACCGTAATATAGGCTAGGTCAATGATTTACCAAATGGGACTCCTGTGGAGTCAAGGCTTTTTTGAAAAAGATCTTCATCATCTGCTCCGGGTTTACAAATCAAGAACCCTGCAAAAATGAGAGAGAAATAATCTTGCTCGAACTTCTTCGAGCGATGCTTAAAATCATTCAACTCTATGTTAATTCATGTACCCTATTCAGAAGAGACTTTGAGGGGTTATAACGTAGGTTAAGATTTGGGGACTAAGAAACGAGAAGGCTCGCTTTGGCTCAGAAAATATATGAGAATGGCTTGATGCTAGTGATCATTGCTGTCTTGTCACCGATCTTGGCCTTCTGAAATTGATTTCAAAATGTGCCATCACTGCTTGAGGATGGAGCTTCCGCTGATGATTGCAATTTCCCATTTGACTCTCTTGGAGACTTTTTCTTTACAAGTCTATCATTTGGGATTTTCAAAACAAATGAACAAGGATTTGAATGGGCATTGGCCTTGCTTTTGATAGGCGTCTTGCTTTTTATTGCCCGGGATTTTCTGTGGGACTAAACTTTGCTTTTCTTACTTCCGACTCCCACTTTCTTTCTTGAGAGAGAGCTATTTTTCTGACACCTCTCTTTCTTTTCCTTTCTTTGTAAGGAATGATGCTAGACACTCCATGAGAAATCTAACATACGAGATGAGTTCACTTGGGGATTCTTTATTGCCCCGGTCTCTTCAGTTCTATTCCTTGGTGATGACGTCATCTTCAAATTGGAACGAGCAATGATCACCAACGGGGTTTGAGAAATGAATATACAGGCTCAATTGGGCTGTACAATGGATGTAGTGTATATGATAGAGAAATGAATGCTCTTCATCATCCTAAGGTACTTGAATTAAAGTTCGAGTAAAATGCAAAGCAAGACCCGAAGATTGATGCTAGTCTGAGCAAGAGAATTTCTAACCATTTACCTCATGTTGTTGTTGGAATTACCTCGTCTTGCCCCAATGTGGGGTGGTTCTTGACAGGGGTAAGAAAATGAAACCGCCGCTCGAGAGGTTTGCAATGGATACCTGTAGTGTTTAGATGGAGAAATGGATGCCTCTGTCATTTCGGCTATCGTACTTTTTGCGAGAAAACCCATCGCCTCGAGGAATGCGGATCCTGACTACCGCTCATCTCACTGGGGATTAGTTTACAGGACGTGTATGGGAATGGCTTGCCTTTCATCATCCCGTCATGCCCCATTCTGTACATTCGATGCATCATATGCAATTTATGCTCCCTATTCAAAGTTGGTAAATTAAACATGAAGAACAACCATGTATAAATCACACAATTTGGAAGTATTTTTTTTTAATCAGGCAGATGTAGCAATCAATCAGAATTGCCATGCTTCTCAAAAACAGATGAAGGGGAATCTAAGTTGTCCCAAGACATGCGAGCGGATCAAACGAGGACGAGCTCATTCTCATGTTTGCCCCAGAATAAAAATATGCTCGTTTTAGTCGTGATATGGCGAAGACCAACATGGTTGGTCGAATGCTCTTGTTTGCCTCATTTCCATCAGGATGGATCGCGTCAGGCGATCATGGCTTTTGCCAAAATTGGGAATTGCCCCAAACATAGTCACTGCTGGGGATTTGACTTTGAACCCTGGTTGATTACTCGTTCCCACAATTGACCCTGCATAAAAAGAATGTGCATGAATAGGGTCTTAAAATGATGGAGTGAACGAATATTGGGAAGCTCTGGTTTTGACTTGCTTCAGCAGTAGCAATTATAGGCATGTCCTCTAGCTTGGCACCTGCAAGAAGAAAATTGGGTGTCACTTTGAAAGACATATGATAAAGAGAGAGAGGGTACTCCTTTTTTTTTTTTTTCAAGTTGGAGCTCACTATCAGTTTGCCCTGTTCTCAATCAGGCCAGGCTTTGGCAGAATCCAAAATTGCCCCCGTACATGCCCCAGCTGGGAGTTTGACTTTGGGAATTTGGTAGATAAGGACTTCTTCTATTTGCCCGGTGTTCCTTTAGCTGACGTCGCATGGTCAAAGGGTTGGTGAAGTAAAGATTTGCCTCGATCGATCGATATCAAATAACTCATGAGATTTTTTTGTAAAAATCTTGATGAACAAGTCATGTAAGCATGCAAGAAGTCTTTGGGGATCATGAGTTGTTTTTATCCATGTAGAAACTTTGGTGTCTGCTTTGAGAATTTCAAGATTTTTTTTTTATTATTGAGTTTTAAGGGGAAGGGATACTTACCTATCCGGCACAGTGATGACCCCTGTAAAAATGAAAGGGAATATGTTAATATACGCTCTCATATTCTGGAAAAATTGGAACGATACTGCCTTACCCTTCATCTTGAATGTTTTGCGCGACCCCTTTATTAGGTTTGCTGGATTGATGTTCCCTTGGCTTTCGCTGGACACTTCAACATTAGGCTAAGATCATGACAAAATACTGACCTTGGTATTGCTCGTCGAGTATTTCTGTCTCTTTCTGCAAAAAGAAATGTGAGAAAAAGTTGTTTTATTTATTTACAATACTTACAACATTCCCCACCCTTGGGGATCGAACTCGGGATATTTCGGACCGCTGTCATTCCCCATGCCATCGGGCCCATTGGACCGTAGGCGTCCATGGAGGCTTTCTTTTAAGAGTTAACCGTTGAGATGGCGTAGTCTTGCTACTTTGCATTGGGCAATTCCACGTCCCGGTTCTTTTCAAGACCATTTAAAATCCTCCTTTCGCTCGTATTTTTCTTCGTTTGAAGCCGTCCATTCAGTGATATATCCGCGAATTGATTTGCCCCCCAGTTTTATTCAACAAGAGGACTTCGAGTATGGCTGTGTTCTCGGGTCAGTTCGCAAATATCTGAGAATAAAAGGGGTTCAATTTAAAATCGGAAGTGATTAAGGGTAAGTTGAAACGATACAGAGTTACCCTTCAGGTTTACGCGGATTTCTTTTTAGTCGCAATTAATTCATCGCGGGTTTGGTGAAGCGGCAGATTCGAGCATTTACTATTTTCTGCTTTTGCATTAATCCCAGATATCCATAAAAGCATAACATATCCGATACAAGGAAATAAGGCCTATGCATTCGTTCAGGATTGATTTTTCTTCCTTTGCAGGCTCTCCAGCTAGTTTCGCTTCGGATCAGGTACGCGTCGACCATGTTGAAAGACCTGTGATTACTAGCTTCGAAATACGGGCTCCGTGTGCATATTACAGTCCTAGTGCTTCATCAACATTGAACTGGTTGATCATGGCGGTGAGTTCGTCGTCAATGCCACTTGCCTGGTGGTGATCTGTCCCCTCTTTCTCGTGAGGTATTGATGCTGATCCAGTATGCTCGGTCTTTTCGTGCTTTTCCCCAGCAGAACTTGATCCTGTCATAAACTGGTCTAACTCACCTCTCAAGCGTGCATTTTCGATCCTCAGATAATGCATTTCATCGAGGGTGAGGAGGCTATTGCAGTTGGGGCAGGTAGCGGAGTTGAAAGCTTCTTTATACATCTTGTTTTCTGCTCGGAGGTTTTCATTTTCAACTCTTAGAAACTCGGCTTCATTGTGCTCATGACGAGTCTTCATTCGGGTTCGCCTATTTTGAAACCAGAACTTGATTTGCAAAGGTTCAAGTCCTAGCTCTTGACTCAGCTCCATTTTTTGTTTGCTGTCTGGCATGGGGCACGTCCTGAAGAAATCCTCAAGCCTTTGTTTTTGCTCCTCAGTACGGCAACGGTAACGCTTCTTTTGACCCTTACTGTTGTTGTCCTTATCTTTACTGAGATCTTGGACGTCGTCGGCGGAAGGGCTAGGCTCCATGGGCTCGATCCCAAACATGGCTTCAAACTCTTCCTCTCCCATGTTCAGCAAGTAACGATAGCTCTCAAGTGTGTTTGGTTGAGACATCTTCGATAATTCCTCAAGGTTTGCTAACTCTTCTGGTGCTTTTACTCTCTCTGGGTTTTTCTGAGCGACCGTCTTTGAAACTCTTTTCAGGGCATAAACGAAGATTATTAGGAGAACGTCTCCTTTTAACATTCGGGCATGGGTTTAGCAAACTGTATTGCTTCTCCCGAGAGTTCTGTCTGCATCTCTCGCTCGGCTCGTCTTTCTTTCATCTTTTCATGGTAGGGGCCTCTATCATTATCTCCACCGTCGATTTGCTGGCGGGTCCTCCAATAAAGACGAGTCGTATCTCCTTTTCTGCCGAAAATTTCCTTGTCTCCCACTCAGCTCGTTTCTTATTCTTTCTTTTTCAAAGTAGTGGCGGCCCGTCCAACTTTTCCGAAGAGACGCCGGGTTTGCTCGGCTCGAGGTTGCCGCTTGACTGGAATTTGAGCCAGCGGGGGTGTTGCCGACCAATAAGGACTGCCCCTGTGAAATCAGTATTTAAATTGAAGCAGATTATCGCATTCGCATTCCGATCATCTGCCTCACCTCTCTTCTCCTTTCTTTCGTATTCTGCTTTCAAAAATGGCCAATTCTCCTAACCATACCTTCTCCGCCGAAGTCCTGGCTGGGTGGGAGAGACTCTACAATCTTCTTGGTAGAGGTTACGCTCTTATAGCCCAAAACTCTACCGTTGAGGCTGAAATCCTCGGTCTATTTAGGACTGTGGATGCTGCTTCTGTTGAGGGTACCCAACTGGGGAGGGAGTATCGAAACTTCCCGACCCTCTTCATTAATTTTCTGGCCGCCTATAACCGCGCTTATGAGACGGTCCTTGTGACTGCCGTCGTGAAAGCTCGTTACCAAGACCGGCACGAGCGTCTGGAAACAGTCACATTTGTGGCTGATAATCACGAGAAGGCCCTCAAGTTTGCCAACGATCAGCTTTCGTGACTGGTTCGTGAGAGGGGAAAGTTGGTGGACCGTCTGGCCTTGGTCCGAACTTACGCCGAACAGGAGCCGGGCAATATTGTGATGAGGTGCAAATGCGGTTGGCTGCAGGAGAGACTTGATGACATTATGGCAGACATTGCTTTCGAGAGGGCGGCGATTCCGGACCTAGAGTTTGCCGTCGAGTATTACGAGGCCAGTATGGCCCAGGTTAAGGAGAAGTGCGATCGCCTCTTCTTTAGGCTTGCGGAGCTTGATCCCGAGAACGCCCGGTGCACCCAGAGCATCAACTGTTTGGAGAATCAGTTGAGCTCTTTCGTAATGGTTATCAGGGCTCAGTTTGGCTTTACTTTTCCTCCTCAGTGACTTGTTGTAAAGCTTGTATGGAATGAAGGAAATGTTTTGCATATTTGTGTTTTACTCTTCTTGTCATTCCTCCTCCTGTATAGCATGATAGAACGACTCAAGGCACAGGAAATACCGAGGTTTAACACCTTTCTTGATATTAGCTGCTCCAGATGATGATACCAAGAATATTAAATCGACTTTCGACAGCGGGCCCCACTGGCCACCTTGAGCCCCGTGAGCTAGTTACGTGAATTATTGTAAATATGACCATTCGATTAGTGCGCCGATAAATGCACCCAGCCACCTGTTGCGTGCCCCACTTCATTCATCTCTTTCGGCGTCCGCTTGAATGTCGATCGCATGTAGCGTTGGGAGAAACGTCTGTGGGCCATGCTTAATAATAATTCTTCAATCCTCCAGAATTTTCCATGTGGTACGAATCCGAGAAAGTTTAAAAGGCAGGCCTTCGATGGATTTATCCAGAAAGACGTTGTGGGGTTGGATCAACGTACTTGCTACATAGATTCTGGTTACAAAATCTATACTTTTCAAAAATACAGGAACCTCCAAATATATTAAAAATGCCCCCAGGCCTGACGGATACATTCACTACACCATCCAAATACATAACTCATACACGCTGCCTGATTGATACGGTTCTATCTCCGAGAGAGTCGATCTCTTCGTTTGCCCCCAAGATTATCGGCTAGAACATTGGCAATTATCCATCTTTTCGTATTCCTGATTTTGCTCCCGCCTGGGGTACCTGTGATTACCTGCAAAAGTAGAAGAAATAATTAGTATGTGATTCAAGAGAGGTCGGTCCATGACTCCTAGATTAGCCGAATTTTGTTTCTTCATTTTATGAGAAATCAGATGAAATTTTCTTGGGGAAACATGGATGAATTTTCTCAGAAAGAATTTCCTTGCAGATTCTATAACTTGAACAATGTGGTGAAATCCTTTGACATTTGGCAAATTTCCCGAAGGAATTTTCTTCTTTCATCAAAATGAATTTTCAAGGGTAAATTTGTCAAGAAAATCTGATGTCCATTGAAGTTTTAAGGAAAACCGTGACAAATCTTTCATTGGTCAATAAAATTCCCTTAAGGGATTTTTCCACATTCATTATTTTCAAAAATGGGATACCAATTAATTTTTAATTAATTAATTAATTTTTTTTTATTTTCTTCTGAAAAATGACCATGCTATTAAATTCAAAATTTGACCGACACCTAACATGGACCGACCAAAAATAAATACAAGACGAAGTTAGAAAACTTACTTTCACCGTGAAAAATACCATGTAGGTCACATAGACATGCACATAAATTGTGAGTTTAAATCTTAGCCTATCTACTCTAAAGGCTGACAAATTGAAGCGAAAGACTTACGGCAAGGCGACAATCTCGCGCACATAATCAAGATTAGCCGTGATCCCCTACGACGTAATCAGGATTAGCCGGGTCTCCCCACTTTGGCTGCTCGAGCTAAAAATTAAAACCACTGCTTTGGTAATCTTACCAAGCCTGAGGCCTAACTTTTAAACTCATTTTTGAAAAGAGGTTCGGGATTGAATCTGGACTAACTTTCGACGTGATCTCACGGCGAACGCTAGAACCAAATCACAATACCATCCTAAAACTAGTGGCCCAGGTCCGGCCACGGGACGTGTGTGGTGTAGTGCTAAAGCAATTAATCATGCACAGCAATTAAATTCAAACACCGCTTCAAAAATGTGCAAAAATTAAATTCAAATTTCTACACACCAAACCTGCAAAATAAGGGGTTAGCCAAACACTCCACCCCTTATAACTCCCATCCTGCAAGACCATTTAACACCTAAAAATTAGAATCCAACCAAGATCGCCAGAAGCGAGATATCCATGAAATTTTCATCGGCCTACGTCCACTAAGGCTTTTAAAATTTCGAAAAAATTCAAGTACTCCAATTAGTGCTTTATTCTTTCGAAAATTCCAAAAAATCATTCCCCAGCGGAGTCGCCAAGCTGTCGCGACCTAAAATTCATTTTTAGGTTAATGGATTACCAGATTAATTAATTAAATTAACTAACCTAGTTCGAGCTCTCCCAAGCTCTACCAAATCGCAACTTTGATTTTTTTCACATGATTTTAGAATTTGGAGTCGCCACTAATCATTTTTGGTAGGTTGATTAGAAACATAAGTAACCTAGTGGGAGAACTAAATTACTCCTGCAGACCAGAGATTATGAGTTCGGGGACTTGGTTACACTAGTTAATTAAAACTAATGCCCTTTCGGTACCTTAATTCCATGGATATCCTATTTTGGCAACTCTCGCTTGATTTATTCCTAAGACCCTGGTAAGGTGTTCTTTTTATGTTTTCGCTTTAAAATGAAATGCATAAAGGGTATGAACGCAAATGTTGACATACGAATACGATACACAAATACGGACATACGAATATGATATACGAATACGTAGATATGCGAATACGAATACGTGCGTGACGTGCGAATGACATACGTACATGACATGCGAATGACATACGTACGTGACATGTGTATGAATACAATATGCATACGGGATAGACGAATACATATACGTGCGTTACATGCGAATGACATACGTACGTGGACATGCGAATGATATGCGTACGTGACATGCGTATGAATACAACATGCATGCGGGGATAGACGAATACGAATACGTATGTGACATGCGTATGAAGACGTACGAATACGATATGTAACATGCGTACATACACCATACAAATACGTGACATATATATGTGACATGCATAGTGATATGTGTATGTAAATACGTACATTTCGATTTTGCCCATAAAGGGCAAAGTCGTCATTTTGAAAAGAGGGCATAAAACCCTCATTTTTGAAAAAAGAGGGGATAAAACCCTCATTTTGAAATTTTTGATTTTTCTGAATGAATATGCATGGGTTAATAACATATCATAACAGACAAATGTGGATTTGCAAACGTCGCGTACGTGACGTGCATACGAGAACAAACAAATACGATATATCTATACGAACATACGGATAACATGACAAACATACATGAGACATACTACATGAGATGCACATGAATGGCATTTTTTGTATTTTCAGATTTTTCATTTTTTTTTGGTTTTTTTGGATTTTCTACATTTTTTTTTGTATTTTGGATGTATTATAAAAAGAATGCAAAATCACCAAAAGCAAACGAAGATGTGAAGAGAGAGCAGGTAAAGTAAAACTACCTTAAGGATAGTGAAAATAAAACCCGCAACTCGTCGGGTGAATAATTACAGACCAATTAAATAAAACCCGAGACATGATCGGGAATACAACAAAAATGGACCGGAACGGACATCGGTCAAACACCCGTCGCCAAGCCTCGTGGGTCGGGAGTACAACAAAACGGACCGGAATGGACATCGGTCATCCTCCAGTCTTCAAAGCATCGGGCCGAAAGCCAAATGAAAATAATGAACTTATCCAATCGAACATGCACAATCACCAATGAGTTAAGACAATTCAAAAACTCAAAGAAAGTTTAACGCGTGCTGATTAAACTTCATTGAGACCATTTTTTACATTTTCCAATGCATTAACACAAAAAATACGAATTAAATCATACTGTCCATGAACATTCTTAGGGAGAAAGCAGTAACCATAAAATACAAAAGAAATAATGAAATGTATGAAAAAATTCTGAGATTTTTTATGTGGATGGGAAAACGTGTCGTTGACAACTTTCATGTTTTACATTCTTATTGAAGAGACACTTATTTTCGTGTCGAAAATGGTCTTTCATGAGAGCTCAGCAGCAAACAAACAAATTTCACAGAACAGACATACTTCAGGATTAAGCTCAAATGGACACTCAAATCTCAAAATTAATGCACTAAACTTTTCAGTCTACTAAAGAAGACCCCAATGAACAACTTTCATTTTTTGTGAAGTTTCAAAAGAAGACTCTAAACATGAGATAACTACGAATCAATATGACCACGCACGGAAAAACACTCAGACTCAAGGACGCCAATAGAATTGCATGATTTCATTAAATGCATTAAAAATACGAAACGTGCATGAATATTTTTTTATTTTTTATATGTTATGCATTAAGATCTTATGAACAAATGTCATGAAGAGGTCTTTATGAAACGAAGTCTAGAATAACCCATGGAAAATCATTTAGCGTGAAAGGTCAGATCAGAAAAATTCCATCTCAGGTTCTGATCACCATATTTCCAGATTTCTGCTCTCAATTTCGGGACCCTTTTGACATAGCAAACGACGTCCATTTTCGCGCCATAATATATCAAATCGAAGATCTCGAAGTCATCTACGAATGTTCAGTATATTTGTTTTCGAGATTTCGTCATCTAAACACGAAAAATTGAGTTACCAGATAATTGCACATGCTGATGCGCCTAGAGCTCGTTGGAGATGAATCCGTCGCGTCGCCAAGGCTTGTTCCACGGCGGCGAATTTTTCTCTCTCAAAATTTTTTCTCTTGAAATCTCTCCAATTTTTTTTCCTCCCCTTCAAAATCTCTTCTCCTCCTCTTTTATAGACAACTCTTCCATCTCCCTTTCTTCATCTTCATCTTCCATTCTTATTTTCATCTTCCATTCTAATTCTTCATCTTCCCTTCTAAATCCACCATCTTCCATTCTTCATCTCCCCTTCTAATTTCTCCATCTTCCCTTCTATATCTTCCCTTCTCCATCTTCCATTCTAATTTCTCCACTAACTCTTTTTTGCAAAATAGTCCCTAAAATTTTATGTATTTACAATTCAGTCCCTGAAGTTTTATGTATTTGCAATTCAGTCCCTGTGGAAAAATTTCTTTTAAGTCCAAATCTTCATAAGGCTTTCGGCATACCTCCCTCACGCTCAGTCCAATTGTCTGTCAATTTAAGCTCAAATCCTCCGTCGTTAGCTATAATAAAATGCATGACCGACAAAAAATTAAATATGCAATGCATGAAAAAATTAATTTTTGGTGAGAACTAATTCTCATTTTTTTTATGTACTTAAGTGAATAAAAGTCAAAATTTAGGTGTCAACAATATGCTCTAAATATCACATACAACATATAAATATTAAGTTCTACTGCCCCAAAAGAACAGAACGAAGAGGATCTTGAATTTTCTCTCCATCTCAACACGACCGCGAGAAAATCTGCTGTGATCATTTTCGCGTAAAATCGGCACATCAGAATTTGAAAGCAATTGACTCAAACATCTCAAACTTACGAGAGAGGACTAATCGTGCTAGATTTGACAAGCTGCTGAGGACACTCATTAACCAACTAAATCAACATCGGCAATTTAAGAAGCAAAAGACATCGTTCATTCCAAAATCAAAATCACAGTCCAGTTCAAGCATCGTTCATTCGATTTGAGCACCGGTAAACATTTCAATTTCTCAAAGCAAGCTCGTTCCAGAATGCATCGCAAAGTGAAGAGTCCAAAAGGAAGCATACCCTTATGCCGGTGTTCGCCCAAAAACCTTGAGATCGAATCGGCTCGGTACTGGGAATGGGTGAATCAGATCTCCACTCTCCGCAGCACCATGGCTCGTCCTCTCCGCCAAGTTGCCGTCGTCGAGGTTCGTCGTGAGATGCTTACAAAAACCCCGATGAGTCACGAGCGTCGTCAAAGTCGTCGGCTGCCGGCTGTCTTCGAGGAGTAGATTAGGGTCTCGTGAAAATGGCCGACGAGATTCGCTGCAAATGGAGGAGTATCGTGGGCATCCGATAGCAGTCACTCGTCATCCGTCGTCAAAGGGGCAAACGATTTGGTGGGGAGGAGTGTTTAGGGTTCTGAGCTCCCTGTTTGGGAGCATTTTGATTTGGACAATTTGCCCAGCCTGGAAAAAAAGAAAAGAAAACGTCGTCGTTTCTATTTTTTGGTGTTCATGTCAGCACCGGACCAGCCACGTAGGATCGCCGGCGCTAACTAGGAATCCACGTAAGCATTTTCCGAATGCTAAATTGGCCGGAAGACTGAATTACAAAAAAATGAATAGGTTTAGGAGCGAATCTGCAAAATTAGAAGGTTTAGGACTAAATCGGCAAAATATGAAAAGGTTTAGGACTGAATCGGCAAAATTGAAAGGTTTAGGACTGAATCGGCAAAAGTGTAATAGGTTTAGGACTTTTTCGACAATTTTCCCCAATATCTTGCATGATTCTATGTTTTCTCCAAAAAATATATATAGAATAAAAAAAAATATTCCGCTTTATCAATTTGTGAAGAGTAAAGAAAGCAATATCCTCTTGCTAAAGAAAACTTATTGGCAAAGTAATCCATTCAAGGTAATCAATAATACAAGTCCCTAAATCCAACACACTAGTAACACTATTGAAACGCCCAATTGAAAATCACCATATGTCTTGGAGTCTAGAGACAATAGTGTTAGGGTGTTGTAAATCTGAAAAATATGTACCAAAATTTTTGCCAACGATGGTTTTGATAACTTTAGGCGCTGAAAATAAGAATTATTTTAATTTGGTAATAACCTAAAATTGAATGGTGATGAAAATACTTTTTTTTTTAAGTATAGAAGGGGTTGAGGATTTAATTTGTAGATTTTAGCAACCTGACGATAACATATTGAACCCTATTATTTGCATGCACGCATGGGAATTAGTCAAGCTGGCTAGGTTATTGTCTCTTAATTCAAGTTGAGTTAGTCAATTATAAATATGGATAATGCGTAAAATTACAGATGTAAACATTTCATCCGCTATTGTCTATATTATAATATTTTAATCTGTCAAAGATGACAGCGAATTAAAAGGGTAGATTTTTATAGTTTAATGGAGTGTCTTATATTCTAGATGTAGTGCTCCTTATTGGTAATTGAGTCACATTGTTTCCCAGCTGTAGATAGGACCTACTAAAACAGTGATAATGACATCTCGCAAACAACCATGGTACAGCTATTCATCATAAGCTACCGTGCTTTGGTTTTTGGGCGGGAAAGAAAAAGACAGTGTGTACACACCAATAAATTTTGTCCAATTTTAGAACTGTGTATATTTCACGTTGATTTAATATTTTTTCGATAGGTTATTACTTTCTACTTAATCTCCATTTTGCAACACAATCATTTTTAGGCCGTAAACTTGAAATTCCATATTCATAGCTTAACATGTATATTGACAAGCTGTAAATTAACACTGGGCTTAGGTTCCTAGCTCCCACGCCAAGATCCATGCGCCCAAACCAGAGTCCTTGGTTGTCGTGAGCACAGATCTCAGTGGATGTGCCTCAGTTTCAATTGACTAAACTTGTCAAACAAATGGATTGATGGTCCAACTCAAATTAACCCATATAATCCATTCATGATCAGTTCATTGCAATGCAAATTTCTTGACCTGTATCTGACTCGACTCATATTGCTAAAATAATTTTATATTTAATTCAATTTAGGCTTCGTTTGTTTTGTGAAAAATAATTTTCAAAAAAATATTTTTTGGATTTGTCAGTGTTTGGTCTGCAAAAAATAAGCTAGTTAAGGAAAATATTTTTCACTTATGGAAAAAAATTCTTCAAAAGTGGAGAAAATGTTTTCCTCTTTTTGAGAAGAGGAAACCATCTTTCCTTTCTCCTCTCTTTTACATCTCCTTTCTTTATAATTATTATTTTTTACTTTCTTTTCATTTTTTAATCTATTCTGCAAAATTCAAAAATTTCATTTTTAAAATTTTTCTCCTTTTCTTTTCCACACAATCACCAACAATTGAAAATTTTACTCTTTTGAGATTTCCTTTGTGTACTTACTGTTGCTTCTGTCGAAGCAGAAGTATATTACAGCCGAGTACAAAAATCATTACTTGGAGAACATATTAAGGGTTAAGATATCGAAAATGTGTCTTCAGTCTTCGGTGGTAATTTTTTAAATGGTAATTTTGGGAAGGTAGATATAAAGCTTCTGTCCCAAGTCTCAGGGAATCGAAAACAATGCTTATTTAGAGAGGATCAATGCATCTGGAAATGTTTTTTTTTTTTTTTTGGGGGGGGGGTCAAAGAAATGGGTTGTTGGATGCGGACACTGTGTTAATTTCCAATCAAGCATGAGAGCCTTTTCAAACCCTAGAGCTCCAGGACAATGCATGTGATGAGGACTGGAAAGGACGGCCACCTTAACCTAGAAGCACTTTACTGGAAACTTAAAGATAGTTTACTCTAATGGGTTGTTAGTATCGACAATCAATGAATCTAGCAAGATATCTGGAAAGGTATAAATTTTGCAAGAGATTCTGTATGTTCTTGTCAACATTAGAAATTAACAAATGCAACTTGCCTAGAAACAACTCATATCCGAGGATAAGGCAATGAAATTAGACATGCGGAGAGAGAAATAATCATAATTTAATTGTCTAGCTGTCGTTAATCCGACAGAAAATTGTGACCATGTATAGACTTATGATGGTGAGTCCTGATAATATTTTAACTTTAGCACATATGAAGACACTTTCGAATAAAATAATAAAACCGGATTCATGATGTGGACCTTACGAGGAACCGTAGATAACCAAGGATCAAGGTGAATTTGGATGCACGTACGCACAATCTAGGAAATAAAACAACCCCATGCAAACTGAGTTCTGAAGATTAACTGATTTGGGACAGAAACATATACCCCTGGACATATTATTTGAAATTCCACCCCCCCTTTATTTCCATGACAAGAAATAATGGATTCTCATTCCTTATTTTTAATTATTTGGACTGCAACAAATTTTGGTCTACAACGAGATAATAGTTCTCATCAGCGACAGTGACTGATAACCGGTTGCTGGTGAACCACGGCAGCGGGAGCAGTGGCGAAGTTTGACTACCGATGATAATGGCTGGCGGTTGATGACTAACTCTAGTGACCAACAATTCATGACCAATAGCCGAGGGCGACAACCAATGGTTGCGGTGGGGAAAGCAGTGGCGGGCGGTGGATGTGAGTTTATGATTTTATGGAATCTAAAATGACAAGTAGGTATTTTTCAGACAAAATATTGGTAATCGGATTTAGTGCTTTTTTTCTTTTTTAAAAAAAGGAAGCCGATGAAGGAACCTAGGTTGGGCCTTAATTGCTAGCCTGATATCTCAATTCAAAATTCGGAGTTCCACTTTTGACTCTCATCATAAAGTACCAGACTTCGCATAGCCATAACCCAATTTGGTGATGAGTATTTAGAATAGCAAACCTCGTGGATTTGGCGTTAAGATTTTATGCCTATAAATTCGCACTTTGGAAATTCTAGTTATTAAATTAGATGATTCTACTAAATCCCGACCATATATACCTTCGTATAATGTAAGAAGAAAGTCAATAGGTCTCTAGGAAATATCATTTTAATTATTCAATTAGACAGATCATCTGAACCAAATGAATGAAATCGGATATGTAACTTTATTATAATCAGCAAACACAAATATGCCTACTTAGCCATTTGTTATAAAGTAATTCTCACATCTTTATATTATATACTTTGATTCTTCTATGAGACTAAGTTCCCTGATCTTGCTAGGTAAAATACTAAAAGCGAAAAGCCTAATCTATTAAAATGTCTAGATGTTTTGACAAAAAAAAAAAAGGGTCTAGATGCTAAAATGATGACAAAAGCTTCTGCAAACAACATAATTAGAGCTGTCCACCATATATTGAGGTTTTTTTTTTGAGAAAATAAAAATAAAAGAAAAACCAGTGGATAATGTGTACGCGTCTCCCATTACATGTGGTGCACTGGATATGTTGTTTTCATGATAATCAGGTTATTAATTTCATTCCGACAGCTTGTTAATGTGATCAACTTTGGTGGAAAATATAGATTATTTTGCATTTTTGAACGTCGGTTTTATGCCTCATTGACTGGAAATATGACTTGACCCATCAACGTCATCGCATTAAAAAAATTGATGCAAATCCTTTAATTATTGACTTAATCGTTACGACAGTTTGTGATTTTATGGGATTCTCTCGAAAAGAATAAAAGATTCTTTTTACATGATTATTGATGTGATTTCTTTGCTGGAGATGGAATAAATGTAGCTTGAATCTAGATTGACAATCAAGCAAGACAAACTATCTGCAAAATCAATGCATAGTCTCAGCTTTTCTAGGGTTCCGTCGCTACAAGCTTTTGTAGGCAGTAATTTTCTTTAAAAGTTGATAATTCTTCTAGTGCAGTTTATTTTGAAGCGATATTTATTATATCTAAAAACTCTTCTAATTTCCTTTAATTTGTCTTGTATTCCCATAGATTACATTAGTTTGAAAAAAGTCAGTATTTTTAAGAAGTCGGTATGAAAAATTGATAAAACGAGAGAACTTTTAGTCACTTAAGGGTTTCCTATGTGAACAAAGTGTTTTCTAAAGACTGTTATCCAAAATTCTATGTATCGATTAATGAGTTGTTGTATTTAGTTCGTTAATATAAAGACAACAAATAATTGTGAGCTACAAAAGGGTTTTCCGTGGTCAATCTCTACATTTCAGATAGCATTGTTCGAGTTTAGTAAAATAAAAAAAATATGAAATGAAAAAAAAAGGCTCGATTTTTTTTGTGTGTGGTAAATTAAGAAGTATATCAACAACACAAAGTGCGGATTACAGAGAAAAAAACCCGACCACACAAACCTCGTACAGGAAGCAACATTAGATAATGTCATGACAGGTGCAAGGGTGTCGTGGATGACAAAGTAGAGAGTTTTTTTTCAATTTGGGTTTTTTTAAAAAAATATTTACAAATTTGGGTTTTTTAAAAAGTTATTTACCAATTTGGGTCCCGCGCGGCACTGCGGGACCCGTGCGGCACTATAAGTGCCGCACGGCCTGACAGACCCACATGGGTCTGTCAGGCGGGCCTGACGGAAGTCAGGCCCGTGAGCCGTGCGGCAGTATGAGATTATGAGTTCGGGGACTTGGTTACACTAGTTAATTAAAACTAATGCCCTTTCGGTACCTTAATTCCATGGATATCCTATTTTGGCAACTCTCGCTTGATTTATTCCTAAGACCCTGGTAAGGTGTTCTTTTTATGTTTTCGCTTTAAAATGAAATGCATAAAGGGTATGAACGCAAATGTTGACATACGAATACGATACACAAATACGGACATACGAATATGATATACGAATACGTAGATATGCGAATACGAATACGTGCGTGACGTGCGAATGACATACGTACATGACATGCGAATGACATACGTACGTGACATGTGTATGAATACAATATGCATACGGGATAGACGAATACATATACGTGCGTTACATGCGAATGACATACGTACGTGGACATGCGAATGATATGCGTACGTGACATGCGTATGAATACAACATGCATGCGGGGATAGACGAATACGAATACGTATGTGACATGCGTATGAAGACGTACGAATACGATATGTAACATGCGTACATACACCATACAAATACGTGACATATATATGTGACATGCATAGTGATATGTGTATGTAAATACGTACATTTCGATTTTGCCCATAAAGGGCAAAGTCGTCATTTTGAAAAGAGGGCATAAAACCCTCATTTTTGAAAAAAGAGGGGATAAAACCCTCATTTTGAAATTTTTGATTTTTCTGAATGAATATGCATGGGTTAATAACATATCATAACAGACAAATGTGGATTTGCAAACGTCGCGTACGTGACGTGCATACGAGAACAAACAAATACGATATATCTATACGAACATACGGATAACATGACAAACATACATGAGACATACTACATGAGATGCACATGAATGGCATTTTTTGTATTTTCAGATTTTTCATTTTTTTTTTGGTTTTTTTGGATTTTCTACATTTTTTTTTGTATTTTGGATGTATTATAAAAAGAATGCAAAATCACCAAAAGCAAATGAAGATGTGAAGAGAGAGCAGGTAAAGTAAAACTACCTTAAGGATAGTGAAAATAAAACCCGCAACTCGTCGGGTGAATAATTACAGACCAATTAAATAAAACCCGAGACATGATCGGGAATACAACAAAAATGGACCGGAACGGACATCGGTCAAATACCCGTCGCCAAGCCTCGTGGGTCGGGAGTACAACAAAACGGACCGGAATGGACATCGGTCATCCTCCAGTCTTCAAAGCATCGGGCCGAAAGCCAAATGAAAATAATGAACTTATCCAATCGAACATGCACAATCACCAATGAGTTAAGACAATTCAAAAACTCAAAGAAAGTTTAACGCGTGCTGATTAAACTTCATTGAGACCATTTTTTACATTTTCCAATGCATTAACACAAAAAATACGAATTAAATCATACTGTCCATGAACATTCTTAGGGAGAAAGCAGTAACCATAAAATACAAAAGAAATAATGAAATGTATGAAAAAATTCTGAGATTTTTTATGTGGATGGGAAAACGTGTCGTTGACAACTTTCATGTTTTACATTCTTATTGAAGAGACACTTATTTTCATGTCGAAAATGGTCTTTCATGAGAGCTCAGCAGCAAACAAACAAATTTCACAGAACAGACATACTTCAGGATTAAGCTCAAATGGACACTCAAATCTCAAAATTAATGCACTAAACTTTTCAGTCTACTAAAGAAGACCCCAATGAACAACTTTCATTTTTTGTGAAGTTTCAAAAGAAGACTCTAAACATGAGATAACTACGAATCAATATGACCACGCACGGAAAAACACTCAGACTCAAGGACGCCAATAGAATTGCATGATTTCATTAAATGCATTAAAAATACGAAACGTGCATGAATATTTTTTTATTTTTTATATGTTATGCATTAAGATCTTATGAACAAATGTCATGAAGAGGTCTTTATGAAACGAAGTCTAGAATAACCCATGGAAAATCATTTAGCGTGAAAGGTCAGATCAGAAAAATTCCATCTCAGGTTCTGATCACCATATTTCCAGATTTCTGCTCTCAATTTCGGGACCCTTTTGACATAGCAAACGACGTCCATTTTCGCGCCATAATATATCAAATCGAAGATCTCGAAGTCATCTACGAATGTTCAGTATATTTGTTTTCGAGATTTCGTCATCTAAACACGAAAAATTGAGTTACCAGATAATTGCACATGCTGATGCGCCTAGAGCTCGTTGGAGATGAATCCGTCGCGTCGCCAAGGCTTGTTCCACGGCGGCGAATTTTTCTCTCTCAAAATTTTTTCTCTTGAAATCTCTCCAATTTTTTTTCCTCCCCTTCAAAATCTCTTCTCCTCCTCTTTTATAGACAACTCTTCAATCTCCCTTTCTTCATCTTCATCTTCCATTCTTATTTTCATCTTCCATTCTAATTCTTCATCTTCCCTTCTAAATCCACCATCTTCCATTCTTCATCTCCCCTTCTAATTTCTCCATCTTCCCTTCTATATCTTCCCTTCTCCATCTTCCATTCTAATTTCTCCACTAACTCTTTTTTGCAAAATAGTCCCTAAAATTTTATGTATTTACAATTCAGTCCCTGAAGTTTTATGTATTTGCAATTCAGTCCCTGTGGAAAAATTTCTTTTAAGTCCAAATCTTCATAAGGCTTTCGGCATACCTCCCTCACGCTCAGTCCAATTGTCTGTCAATTTAAGCTCAAATCCTCCGTCGTTAGCTATAATAAAATGCATGACCGACAAAAAATTAAATATGCAATGCATGAAAAAATTAATTTTTGGTGAGAACTAATTCTCATTTTTTTTATGTACTTAAGTGAATAAAATTCAAAATTTAGGTGTCAACAATATGCTCTAAATATCACATACAACATATAAATATTAAGTTCTACTGCCCCAAAAGAACAGAACGAAGAGGATCTTGAATTTTCTCTCCATCTCAACACGACCGCGAGAAAATCTACTGTGATCATTTTCGCGTAAAATCGGCACATCAGAATTTGAAAGCAATTGACTCAAACATCTCAAACTTACGAGAGAGGACTAATCGTGCTAGATTTGACAAGCTGCTGAGGACACTCATTAACCAACTAAATCAACATCGGCAATTTAAGAAGCAAAAGACATCGTTCATTCCAAAATCAAAATCACAGTCCAGTTCAAGCATCGTTCATTCGATTTGAGCACCGGTAAACATTTCAATTTCTCAAAGCAAGCTCGTTCCAGAATGCATCGCAAAGTGAAGAGTCCAAAAGGAAGCATACCCTTATGCCGGTGTTCGCCCAAAAACCTTGAGATCGAATCGGCTCGGTACTGGGAATGGGTGAATCAGATCTCCACTCTCCGCAGCACCATGGCTCGTCCTCTCCGCCAAGTTGCCGTCGTCGAGGTTCGTCGTGAGATGCTTACAAAAACCCCGATGAGTCACGAGCGTCGTCAAAGTCGTCGGCTGCCGGCTGTCTTCGAGGAGTAGATTAGGGTCTCGTGAAAATGGCCGACGAGATTCGCTGCAAATGGAGGAGTATCGTGGGCATCCGATAGCAGTCACTCGTCATCCGTCGTCAAAGGGGCAAACGATTTGGTGGGGAGGAGTGTTTAGGGTTCTGAGCTCCCTGTTTGGGAGCATTTTGATTTGGACAATTTGCCCAGCCTGGAAAAAAAGAAAAGAAAACGTCGTCGTTTCTATTTTTTGGTGTTCATGTCAGCACCGGACCAGCCACGTAGGATCGCCGGCGCTAACTAGGAATCCACGTAAGCATTTTCCGAATGCTAAATTGGCCGGAAGACTGAATTACAAAAAAATGAATAGGTTTAGGAGCGAATCTGCAAAATTAGAAGGTTTAGGACTAAATCGACAAAATATGAAAAGGTTTAGGACTGAATCGGCAAAATTGAAAGGTTTAGGACTGAATCGGCAAAAGTGTAATAGGTTTAGGACTTTTTCGACAATTTTCCCCAATATCTTGCATGATTCTATGTTTTCTCCAAAAAATATATATAGAATAAAAAAAAATATTCCACTTTATCAATTTGTGAAGAGTAAAGAAAGCAATATCCTCTTGCTAAAGAAAACTTATTGGCAAAGTAATCCATTCAAGGTAATCAATAATACAAGTCCCTAAATCCAACACACTAGTAACACTATTGAAACGCCCAATTGAAAATCACCATATGTCTTGGAGTCTAGAGACAATAGTGTTAGGGTGTTGTAAATCTGAAAAATATGTACCAAAATTTTTGCCAACGATGGTTTTGATAACTTTAGGCGCTGAAAATAAGAATTATTTTAATTTGGTAATAACCTAAAATTGAATGGTGATGAAAATACTTTTTTTTTTAAGTATAGAAGGGGTTGAGGATTTAATTTGTAGATTTTAGCAACCTGACGATAACATATTGAACCCTATTATTTGCATGCACGCATGGGAATTAGTCAAGCTGGCTAGGTTATTGTCTCTTAATTCAAGTTGAGTTAGTCAATTATAAATATGGATAATGCGTAAAATCACAGATGTAAACATTTCATCCGCTATTGTCTACATTATAATATTTTAATCTGTCAAAGATGACAGCGAATTAAAAGGGTAGATTTTTATAGTTTAATGGAGTGTCTTATATTCTAGATGTAGTGCTCCTTATTGGTAATTGAGTCACATTGTTTCCCAGCTGTAGATAGGACCTACTAAAACAGTGATAATGACATCTCGCAAACAACCATGGTACAGCTATTCATCATAAGCTACCGTGCTTTGGTTTTTGGGCGGGAAAGAAAAAGACAGTGTGTACACACCAATAAATTTTGTCCAATTTTAGAACTGTGTATATTTCACGTTGATTTAATATTTTTTCGATAGGTTATTACTTTCTACTTAATCTCCATTTTGCAACACAATCATTTTTAGGCCGTAAACTTGAAATTCCATATTCATAGCTTAACATGTATATTGACAAGCTGTAAATTAACACTGGGCTTAGGTTCCTAGCTCCCACGCCAAGATCCATGCGCCCAAACCAGAGTCCTTGGTTGTCGTGAGCACAGATCTCAGTGGATGTGCCTCAGTTTCAATTGACTAAACTTGTCAAACAAATGGATTGATGGTCCAACTCAAATTAACCCATATAATCCATTCATGATCAGTTCATTGCAATGCAAATTTCTTAACCTGTATCTGACTCGACTCATATTGCTAAAATAATTTTATATTTAATTCAATTTAGGCTTCGTTTGTTTTGTGAAAAATAATTTTCAAAAAAATATTTTTTGGATTTGTCAGTGTTTGGTCTGCAAAAAATAAGCTAGTTAAGGAAAATATTTTTCACTTATGGAAAAAAATTCTTCAAAAGTGGAGAAAATGTTTTCCTCTTTTTGAGAAGAGGAAACCATCTTTCCTTTCTCCTCTCTTTTACATCTCCTTTCTTTATAATTATTATTTTTTACTTTCTTTTCATTTTTTAATCTATTCTGCAAAATTCAAAAATTTCATTTTTAAAATTTTTCTCCTTTTCTTTTCCACACAATCACCAACAATTGAAAATTTTACTCTTTTGAGATTTCCTTTGTGTACTTACTGTTGCTTCTGTCGAAGCAGAAGTATATTACAGCCGAGTACAAAAATCATTACTTGGAGAACATATTAAGGGTTAAGATATCGAAAATGTGTCTTCAGTCTTCGGTGGTAATTTTTTAAATGGTAATTTTGGGAAGGTAGATATAAAGCTTCTGTCCCAAGTCTCAGGGAATCGAAAACAATGCTTATTTAGAGAGGATCAATGCATCTGGAAATGTTTTTTTTTTTTTTGGGGGGGGGGGGGGTCAAAGAAATGGGTTGTTGGATGCGGACACTGTGTTAATTTCCAATCAAGCATGAGAGCCTTTTCAAACCCTAGAGCTCCAGGACAATGCATGTGATGAGGACTGGAAAGGACGGCCACCTTAACCTAGAAGCACTTTACTGGAAACTTAAAGATAGTTTACTCTAATGGGTTGTTAGTATCGACAATCAATGAATCTAGCAAGATATCTGGAAAGGTATAAATTTTGCAAGAGATTCTGTATGTTCTTGTCAACATTAGAAATTAACAAATGCAACTTGCCTAGAAACAACTCATATCCGAGGATAAGGCAATGAAATTAGACATGCGGAGAGAGAAATAATCATAATTTAATTGTCTAGCTGTCGTTAATCCGACAGAAAATTGTGACCATGTATAGACTTATGATGGTGAGTCCTGATAATATTTTAACTTTAGCACATATGAAGACACTTTCGAATAAAATAATAAAACCGGATTCATGATGTGGACCTTACGAGGAACCGTAGATAACCAAGGATCAAGGTGAATTTGGATGCACGTACGCACAATCTAGGAAATAAAACAACCCCATGCAAACTGAGTTCTGAAGATTAACTGATTTGGGACAGAAACATATACCCCTGGACATATTATTTGAAATTCCACCCCCCCTTTATTTCCATGACAAGAAATAATGGATTCTCATTCCTTATTTTTAATTATTTGGACTGCAACAAATTTTGGTCTACAACGAGATAATAGTTCTCATCAGCGACAGTGACTGATAACCGGTTGCTGGTGAACCACGGCAGCGGGAGCAGTGGCGAAGTTTGACTACCGATGATAATGGCTGGCGGTTGATGACTAACTCTAGTGACCAACAATTCATGACCAATAGCCGAGGGCGACAACCAATGGTTGCGGTGGGGAAAGCAGTGGCGGGCGGTGGATGTGAGTTTATGATTTTATGGAATCTAAAATGACAAGTAGGTATTTTTCAGACAAAATATTGGTAATCGGATTTAGTGCTTTTTTTCTTTTTTAAAAAAAGGAAGCCGATGAAGGAACCTAGGTTGGGCCTTAATTGCTAGCCTGATATCTCAATTCAAAATTCGGAGTTCCACTTTTGACTCTCATCATAAAGTACCAGACTTCGCATAGCCATAACCCAATTTGGTGATGAGTATTTAGAATAGCAAACCTCGTGGATTTGGCGTTAAGATTTTATGCCTATAAATTCGCACTTTGGAAATTCTAGTTATTAAATTAGATGATTCTACTAAATCCCGACCATATATACCTTCGTATAATGTAAGAAGAAAGTCAATAGGTCTCTAGGAAATATCATTTTAATTATTCAATTAGACAGATCATCTGAACCAAATGAATGAAATCGGATATGTAACTTTATTATAATCAGCAAACACAAATATGCCTACTTAGCCATTTGTTATAAAGTAATTCTCACATCTTTATATTATATACTTTGATTCTTCTATGAGACTAAGTTCCCTGATCTTGCTAGGTAAAATACTAAAAGCGAAAAGCCTAATCTATTAAAATGTCTAGATGTTTTGACAAAAAAAAAAAGGGTCTAGATGCTAAAATGATGACAAAAGCTTCTGCAAACAACATAATTAGAGCTGTCCACCATATATTGAGGTTTTTTTTTGAGAAAATAAAAATAAAAGAAAAACCAGTGGATAATGTGTACGCGTCTCCCATTACATGTGGTCCACTGGATATGTTGTTTTCATGATAATCAGGTTATTAATTTCATTCCGACAGCTTGTTAATGTGATCAACTTTGGTGGAAAATATAGATTATTTTGCATTTTTGAACGTCGGTTTTATGCCTCATTGACTGGAAATATGACTTGACCCATCAACGTCATCGCATTAAAAAAATTGATGCAAATCCTTTAATTATTGACTTAATCGTTACGACAGTTTGTGATTTTATGGGATTCTCTCGAAAAGAATAAAAGATTCTTTTTACATGATTATTGATGTGATTTCTTTGCTGGAGATGGAATAAATGTAGCTTGAATCTAGATTGACAATCAAGCAAGACAAACTATCTGCAAAATCAATGCATAGTCTCAGCTTTTCTAGGGTTCCGTCGCTACAAGCTTTTGTAGGCAGTAATTTTCTTTAAAAGTTGATAATTCTTCTAGTGCAGTTTATTTTGAAGCGATATTTATTATATCTAAAAACTCTTCTAATTTCCTTTAATTTGTCTTGTATTCCCATAGATTACATTAGTTTGAAAAAAGTCAGTATTTTTAAGAAGTCGGTATGAAAAATTGATAAAACGAGAGAACTTTTAGTCACTTAAGGGTTTCCTATGTGAACAAAGTGTTTTCTAAAGACTGTTATCCAAAATTCTATGTATCGATTAATGAGTTGTTGTATTTAGTTCGTTAATATAAAGACAACAAATAATTGTGAGCTACAAAAGGGTTTTCCGTGGTCAATCTCTACATTTCAGATAGCATTGTTCGAGTTTAGTAAAATAAAAAAAATATGAAATGAAAAAAAAAGGCTCGATTTTTTTTGTGTGTGGTAAATTAAGAAGTATATCAACAACACAAAGTGCGGATTACAGAGAAAAAAAACCCGACCACACAAACCTCGTACAGGAAGCAACATTAGATAATGTCATGACAGGTGCAAGGGTGTCGTGGATGACAAAGTAGAGAGTTTTTTTTCAATTTGGGTTTTTTTAAAAAAATATTTACAAATTTGGGTTTTTTAAAAAGTTATTTACCAATTTGGGTCCCGCGCGGCACTGCGGGACCCGTGCGGCACTATAAGTGCCGCACGGCCTGACAGACCCACATGGGTCTATCAGGCGGGCCTGACGGAAGTCAGGCCCGTGAGCCGTGCGGCAGTATGACTGCCGCACGGCTCACGGGGGCCCCCTGGGTGTCAGGCCGTGCGGCACTTATAGTGCCGCACGGCGGGCCCGGGCCCGGCCCCCCCCCCCGCCTGCCTCCTCTTCCTTCCCCCCCCCCCCCCCCCCCCCCCCCGCGGCAAAACACGCACATTCCTCCCCCCCGAAAAACACGCACATTTCTCCGCTCCTCAGTCCTCTCGCCGACGCCTCCCTTCTCCCCCCTCCCTCCTCTTCCCTTTTTTACTCAAGTCCCGGTTGCAATTCCTCCGCTCCTCACCCCTCCCGCCGACGCCTCCCTTCCTTTCCCTCATCCTCTCCTCTGTTGCACGTTTTCATCCTCTCCCTATATTATTCATCCGCGAGCGCTGATCCATTGAAGATTCTATACTACAGGTTAGTAATTTACCGATACTTTTTACTTAAATTGACCTTATTTAGTCTTTTTAATTCATTTCATCTTTTTTGCAGATCTCCGTCGTAGATTCAGCAACAATTGTCGTCATCTAGAAATTTCCGAACAGGTATGGACAGAATATCTCATGCTTTATTAATTTTGTTATGGACAGAATATCTCATGCTTTATTAATTTTGTTGCTCGATTTAGGCTCTGTTCAGTATTATATATATACACTGTGATTTATATGTAGTAATATATGTACGTGAGATGAAAATTATTTAGGCCCACCCGTGCGGCAGCATATCTATAATTTTAAATTTAATTTATTTCTAAAATTTATGTTTATATGTATTTTTTATATAGTTAATTTTGTTCTTGTAATTATGATGAGATTTATAATTATGATAAAAATACGAAAATAAATTGTATCAAATATATTTAATAATTATAATATTTATTTTCATAATAAATTTAGCGTAATTATGCTTTTATTACACATAGTAATAATAAATTAATGAATTTCCTATTTTTGTAGAAATAAATATCATAATTATCTTGTTATTACACATATTAATAATAATTAAATTAATTTCCTATTATTGTCATAGTTAATTTAGCGTAATTATGATTTTATTACACATAGTAATAATAATTTAATGAAATTGCTATTATTTTCAGAAATAAATTATTATTAATATCTTATTAGTGGATATATTAATAATAATTAAATTAATGTCCTATTATTTTCATAATAAATTTAGCGTAATTATGCTTTTATTACACATAGTAATAATAAATTAATGAATTTCCTATTTTTGTAGAAATAAATATCATAATTATCTTGTTATTACACATATTAATAATAATTAAATTAATTTCCTATTTTTGTCATAGTTAATTTAGCGTAATTATGATTTTATTACACATAGTAATAATAATTTAATGAAATTCCTATTATTTTCAGAAATAAATTATTATTAATATCTTATTAGTGGATATATTAATAATAATTAAATTAATGTCCTATTTTTTTCATACAAAATTTAGCGTAATTATGCTTTTATTACACATAGTAATAATAAATTAATTAATTTCCTATTTTTGTAGAAATAAATATCATAATTATCTTGTTATTACACATATTAATAATAATTAAATTAATTTCCTATTTTTGTCATAGTTAATTTAGCGTAATTATGATTTTATTACACATAGTAATAATAATTTAATTAATTTCCTATTATTTTCATAAGTAAATTATTATTGATATCTTGTTAGTGGATATATTAATAATAATTAAATTAATTTCCTATTTTTTCATAGTTAATTTAGCGTAATTATGGTTTTAATAAATTTCCTATTATTTTCATAAATAAATTAATTACTTTCCTATTTTTGTTACAAATAAATAATCGTAATTATCTTGTTATTACACATATTAATAATAATTTGCTTAATTTATGATTATTATCATAATTAAATTAACATAAATTATTTTTTATTACACATATTACAAATTATCATTATTATCTTGTTAGTGAACATATTAATAATATTTTATTAAATTGTAGATGTTAAATAATTTGTAATTTATTCATTTAGCAGAATGTCGTCTACAAATTTTGCAACTGTGCAATGGGGAGGTAGATTAATAGAAAATGAACATGGACATGATTATGAAGGTGGACAATGTACTATGTTTTATTTTGGAAACATATCCACATTTGATGAGTTACGTGCTACGATCGCACGCGAGTTGAATGTAGCAGAATACCGGTGTATTCAGAGACTGATGTATAGATTACCAGTTGCAATACCTGGCCGTATCACGTATCGCATTATGGATGTGTGTAATGATACTGCAGTAGACAAAATCCGTCAGTTTGCAGATCAGTGTCATTCTGGAGGGTTTTTACAGTTTTTTGCAATTATAAATGAACACCAACCCATACATTACTCAACTGGAGAAGATGAAGTTAATGTGGCTAATCGGTACGTGGAGTACGGTGATAATGATGATAACGATAGTGATGATGATAGTGACGAAGATGATGACTTTTGGATGGATACTGATGATAGTGATGAAGAAGATGACGAAAGTGAGAATACAGAGGATGATTACGAGACTCATTGGAGTAATCCCATTTTGCCATTGGTACATCCACCGCTATATTCGGATATTGACTTTGAGTTGATGAGAGACGATACAAGAGCCAAGCCCAGTCGTATGTTGTTTGATGCATCAAAAGAATTTGCTGTTGGGATGCTATTTCCATCACGGGATGCGGTACAGTTAGCTGCGAAAGAGTATTCTTTGAGAAGAAATCACCACTTTCGCAGTGATGAGACAAAGAAGGCCAAATATATGATAAAATGTGGTAATCCAAATGGTCCGTGTGGTTGGAGACTCCGTGCAATTAGACAATCTACTATGTTATGGAAAATAACTAAGTACACCAGGCCACATACATGTAACAATCCTCAAATGTCAAGGGATCATCGACAACTTGATCAGAAGTACCTATGCACCCAGATAGAAGCAATGGTTACTGCCCAACCAGATATCAAAATCAAGCCACTGATGGCAGAGATTAAAGACAAGCTGGGTTTCGAACCTACTTATCGTAAAACCTGGGCAGCTAAACAAATGGCGATTGCCAATGCTTTTAGAGGATGGGATGCGTCGTATGGTCAGCTGAGAAAGTATATGAATGAAATGCAATTGAAGAATCCAGGTTCTCATGTTGTAATCGATGATTACATGAACGTAGATGGGAGTTGCAAAATTTTTCATCGCATGTTCTGGACTTTGAAGCAGACGATTGAAGGCTTCAAAAGTTGTCGTCCCGTTATATTTGTCGATGGGACTTTTTTGTACGGAAAATACAGAGGAATGCTCCTTTGTGCGTGCTCACTTGATGGCAACAATCACATATTTCCATTGGCATTTGCTGTGGTCGATGCCGAAAATGTGGACAACTGGATATGGTTTATGACTTTGTTGCGGAGATCTGTGACTAGTAGAGATAATATTTGTGTAATATCAGATAGACATATCGGGATTAAGAGAGCAATGGAGACAGAAGGGTGGCGTCCTCCACATGGCCACCATCGGTATTGCATTCGGCATATAGTCAGCAATTACAATAAACGCTTCAAAAATGCCGAAGGCAAACAACTTATTCAGATGGCAGGTAAATTATTGTATTGAATTTTAGTAATTTCAAAAAAATGGAATTATTTGTTAATAATTTCAAAGCCGAATGCAAACAACTTATTATTTTTTTAATGTACAGCTTACGAGAATCAAAAGTGGAAGTTTGCACGCATCATGAATCAAATTAGGGCTTTAGATCCACGAACAGCTGAATGGTGTGAGCAGATTCCACTGGAGAAATGGACGAAAGCTTATGATGAAGAAGGGAAGAGATATGGATCGATGACGACCAATTTAGTTGAATCGGTTAATGGGATGCTCAAGGGCTTTCGTGGTCTGCCAATAACAGCTATGGTGAATAAGATATTCCATCAGCTGGTCCACTATTTCGACACTTTTAGAACTACATACAGGAGCCAGAAGCTGAGTGGATGGGTATATACTCAATTCGCAGGCGAAACGCTACTGCAAAACAGTCAAAGAGCACAAAAGCATAATGCGACACGGTTCGACTCTGATCGAGGGATTTTTGAAGTTCTAACTGGATCCAGAGGAACAGGAGGGCACACACACGTTGTAGACCTAAACAATCGAACGTGCACATGTGGCAAATTTCAAGAAATTAAAATCCCATGTTCGCACGTAATAGCAGCATGTCAAAAATATGCAATTGATTACCAAGCATACGTGGATGAATTCTATACATTGGATAGAACACTTCGGTGTTATAGGTACATGTTTCATCCATTGGGGGATCCTAATTACTGGCATGAACTTCATGAGCTGCCATTAGTACCAGACCCGACCCGTATTAGGAAGAAAGGAAGGCCCCGTGCATCACGGATACGTAATGAGATGGACTGGAGGACGCCGAGCAGTAGCACTTCGCGCAACCATTGCACCAACTGTGGAAAATCCGGCCACAATAGGCAAACTTGTGCATACAGATCGACCCAGAAATAAAATTTATATAGTGTGTGAATACTGAAATGTAATAAATCGATTTCCTTACTCAAAGTTAATTGTATGAATTACGTAAATTACGATTTGTTCAGTGTGACATTCATCAAGTTCTTTTGTTCCATTTGCAGGCATGGCAGCGAGAGATTACATTCGACCGGGACCTGAGATTGATTCACTACTTACGCAGCAGTCCTCCCATAGATCACAAGCCATATGGGACTCTAAGGTATTTAATAAATTTAGCAGTTAATATATCATTTGCACTAACTAGATAATATTTGTAATTTCACTAACGGTTAATGTAACATTTAACAGCTAGACGAGAATGCAGTTCTTAGATGTCAACGAAGTGCGCATATAGGTGGATTGGATGATCGCATTGTACAGTATGTTCGGAATTCAGGATTTTACGGAGTATATGCAATGGGATTTTGGCAATTGGATTGGCATTTGATTACGGCGTTGGTGGAGCGGTGGAGGCCCGAGACTCACGCCTTCCATATGCCGGAAGGTGAGTGCACGATCACACTGCACGATATGGGGGTTCTGACAGGGCTTCCTATTGATGGAGATGCAGTTACTGGCCCCACTGACATGAATTGGCATCATATTTGTGAGGAGCTACTTGGCCAGGTCCCAGTCGATTTGCGTGGATCAATGCTAAAATTAAGATGGCTAAGAGAGCAGTTTGATGAGATTCCAGAATATGCCGATGAGCTTACCCTACTGCAGTATGCTAGGGCATTCATTATGCGGTTGATTGGATCTATTTTTTCAGACAAATCCGGTTCTAGGGTTAGTCTGACTTTTCTTACACTATTAGAGCACATTGACCAACCTACGCAGTACAGTTGGGGCTCGGCAGCACTTGCATGGTTATATCGGGAGTTACGCCATGCGACGGCTTCAGATAGTAGTCAAATCGGTGGTGCCGTACATATATTGCAGATTTGGGCATGGGATCGTTTTAGTTGTGTCTCCCCATCCATCAGACGGCGTTATCCTTTACCTGATACACCTCTTGGTAGTCGGTACGTGATCTATTGCTCTTTTCATAAGTTTTTTCAATGTGTATTTCATATCTTATTATTACTGTTTTTCATTTATGCAGCTGGAGCCAACCCAGACAGATAACAACGGTCCCCACGCATACTGTGACACACCTGCGCTTTCAATTTGATACTATGAAAACCGAAGATGTAAGTGATGATACAATAAACGCGTTCAATATAATGTTTGCTTTTAAATTAATTATTCATTTAATTTTATATGTTTTAATACTATGGCAAATTACTTGGGAGCCATACACTTATGAGATTCTCCAGAATCTACCGGATTACTGCCTGCAAGGAGAACACCTTTCGAGGGCTCGTGTCCCACTCATCTGTTTCCACATCGTTGAGTGGCATTATCCAGACCGAGTACTTCGTCAGTTTGGCATGGTGCAATCGATTCCTGCTCCTCCCTTTGATCATACGGCCTTTCACGATATTGACATGAGGCCAGTTTTCAAGGACTGGGTAGATGTTCACAGAGACAGCATCAATATATGGGATGATCGTTTTACTCATATAGTCTATGGCGAGCTTGCAACGGAGCCACTATACTATCATTCAGAATATATGAAGTGGTACCGTAGACATACACGGAGGTGGATCTCCTACAAGGGAGCTGCAGCTGGTGCATCGGTTAGTACAAACACTTATAATTTACTTCATTAATTTTTTTTATTAACATAAGTTATTGGATTTTAATAACTTATAGTTACTTTTATTTCATTAATAGGCTGATGGTTTGGAGCAAATGGTACACTTAAGCTCCACTGCATTAACTTCAGCCGCTACTCGGGAACACATGAGGGATGCCTTGCGGGCTTTGGCGAGGATATCTAAGGCAACCTTATACGCTTACAATGAGGAGAGGCGGCTCCGAGAGATTCCACCACCCCAACCAGCACCTACAGCAGCTCCCGCTAGCCTGCACGAGGATGACATGCCTCAGACTGTTCAGTCGACCCGGAGGACGAGACCAGCTTATCCAGTTAATGCTGATACCGTCCCTTACCCAATGTCCTATGATACGACATATTTCACTCAGGGATTCACTTCAGGGTTCGATCAGACAGATTATAATGCAGGCTTCAGTCAGTTTCGCAGCCCAGATCATCCAGCTTATCCTTCTAGTTCTTATGAATCTGACTTCTCTCCGCTTTTCTCATACCCTTCTACCGTAGGATATGTACCCTCGGAACATGGATTATCTTCTCAGGATATGCCATCATCGTCTACACATCCACCTCAGTCCGAACCTCGTCGTCGGTATAATACCAGAACGGCCGAAGAACGAAGACAACCTCTTTGCGGAACAGGAGGCCATAGAGGACACCGACATTAGAGTTGATTGTAATCGAGCTGAGAGTTGTTATCTATTACTAAAATTTTGATTTGTTGAATTTTTTTAGTTTTCCACGTCCTTTTCTTCCTTTAATTTGTTTAGGCTTGTTTCTGTCTCACCAAAAATTCTAAAATTATATTTATATCTCTGTCAAGACTTCGTCAATAAGCATCGTTAACGATTTATTTAGGAGAACGATGAAACGAAAATGATTTTCACATGAATCTCATGTAACTTAAATAAAATGAAAACGAGATTGTATTGACTGAAAAATCATGTGACAAATTCTTGATTGACTATAAATAGGTCACACGTATACAAATTTAGAATTTCCAGGTTTATAAATAAGTTATTAAATATAAATTTTTATTTCCAAGTTTATTTTTATAACGTAATTATCAATAAATAATTAAATTTTTTTAAGATATATGTATTTAATTTATTTAATTCGAAAATAATGAATAAATAAATATTCAAAAAATATAAATAATTAATTTATTAAGATAAAATTTTCATTTAATATAATTTATTTATTATAGAAATAAATAATTATTTAATAGGATAAATTTATATATAAATTTCATTAATTATTTACATACCAAATTAATTAATTACACACATATTAACAAAATTTTCAATTAATTATTGATAATTACGCTATAAACATAAGCTTTGAAATTAAAAAATAATATTATAAATATAGATATAAAACAATTAAATATTTATATCAATATAAAATTATAAAAATACTTAAAATAAAAATACGAAATGAACAAAATAAAATTTTCAATTAATAAAATTTATTTTGTATGTAAATAATTAATTAATTTATGAAGATAAATTTTTTAGATAAATTTGTAAATAAATTAATTTCAATTAATTATTCATAATGTTATAAAAATAAGCTTGAAAAGGAAAAAAATTAATATTCGAAATATAAATATAAAAAATTAAATATTTATACAATAGAAATTATTTAATTAAAAAAATACTCAAAAATGAGAAATTAAGAAAAATAAAATTTTTTATATAATTTTTTATTAATTATTTACATACTAAATAAATTAATTACATACATATTAATAAAATTTTTAATTAATTATTGATAATTATTAATTACCTACATATTACAAAGTTATATAAATATAAAAAATTTATTTAATTCGAAAATAATGAATAAATAAATATTCAAAAAATATAAATAATTAATTTATTAAGATAAAATTTTCATTTAATATAATTTAATTATTATAGAAATAAATAATAATTTCACAGGATAAATTTATATATAAATTTTATTAATTATTTGCGTACCAAATTAATTAATTACACACATATTAATAAAATTTTCAATTAATTATTGATAATTACGCTATAAACATAAGCTTTGAAATTAAAAAATAATATTATAAATATAGATATAAAACAATTAAATATTTATATCAATATAAAATTATAAAAATACTTGAAAACGGAAAAAATTAATATTCGAAATATAAATATAAAAAATTAAATATTTATACAATAGAAATTATTTAATTAAAAAAATACTCAAAAATGAGAAATTAAGAAAAATAAAATTTTCATTTAAAATAATTTATTTAGTATCCAAATAAATAATTATTTTTCATATAATTTTTTATTAATTATCTACATACTAAATAAATTAATTGCATACATATTAATAAAATTTTTAATTAATTATTGTTAATTATTAATTACATACATATTGCAAAGTTATATAAATATAAAATTATAAAAAATATGTAAAAAAATGGAAAATTAAAAAAAGCATATTAATTTATTTAATATGTAAATAATAAATAAATAAATATTCATAAAATTTATTTATTTTTACATAACTTTGTGTATATAAATAATTAATTTATTAAAATAAAATTTTCAATTACTATAATTTATTAATATGTAAATAATTACTTAATTTATTCAGATAAATTTTTATTAATTATTTGCATACTAAATAAATTAATTACTTACATATTAATAAAATTTTTTAATTAATTACTAATAATTATGTTATAAAAATAAGTTTTAAAAAAAATTATATTTATAATATTATATAAATAAATAATTAGAGTGGGCCGTGCGGTAGTATGACTACCGCACGGCCCAGATTGGTGGGCCGTCTGAGCCGTGCGGCACTATAAGTGCCGCACGGCTCTTGGGCTGACAAACCCTTCAGGGTTTGTCAGCGTACGGCCTCCGTGCGGCACTATAAGTGCCGCACGGGACCCAAAATGGTAAATATGTTTTCAAAAAACCCAAATTTGTAAATATTTTTTTAAAAAAACCCAAATTGGAAAAAAGCCCCAAAGTAGAAGAGAACTAGGGTAGGGGGGAAGCCCAACCATATACATAGGGAAGTGAGAAGGCCAAAACAATGGCCAGGGAGCTGGAAAAAAAAAAACCTTGAAATTCACGCCTCCTTTTACAAAAAAAAAAAAAGCTCTTGCAAAATCAAAACTCCATAAAGTATTCAAGCATGTTCCATCAATAGTGCATCTAATTTGTATTCATCATGTATGAATTTTTTTTGTAAAAAGTTTTGTACATGCGATATTTCTTACAAGATTCCAATTATGTAGGTTGAAAATAATTAATGAGCATGTTGTTAAAAGAAAATGTTGCTTATTAGGAGTTCCATGATTTCCTAACTTTCTTCGATTTGTAATTATACAACACTAAAATCAAATTAATTACCATGTGATATTACTATTTTTCCAAAAATTTTCATTCCCAGTTAACTGTATACTTTTCTAACTTCATTTGAATTCATAAGGTATCAAATAAAAAGGGTAGTTTGACCCAAATAAATTTCGGCAGTTAAGAGGTTGAGCAGTGAGTATGCAATGGAAGAAGAGTATGAAAATAAATTACCGAAGATTGTTTAATCATGTTCAAAATTGAAGGTAATTAGGGCTACTCTGTCAATCTATTACAAAAAAGAAAAGTCTTTTTGATGACGTCGGCCACAGACATGTAATCCCAAGAATTATCCATGTCTTCAGCATACATTAAACTAGTCCTATGACCATTAGTATAAGATGAAACTTGCTACATTGGTTATACAAAATTTTCCAGATATCGACCCCATTGACCCCCAGGAATTTGACAGGCGATAGCGATTCCACATAAGGCGGAATTGATGGATACAGGACACCAGAAATTTCTCCTCATCTCTAGGGAAAAAAAAAGATTATAAGTTTGAAAAGATTGAGTTAAATAAAAGTCAAATTAGGCAAAATCGAAAACAATTTTTCTAAGTCCATCTAACAATAACTATCGCTAGAGAGTATTCCAGAAGGGTGGCCTTCCCCCCAAGCCCCCAACCCAACCAACAAAACAACAACACTCGGCACGCCATGTTATGATAAATAGAAAAGACGTAGTTTATCTGCATCCTAACAAGGTATCCCTTGTAACTAATGGGTGCATTTCATCCTCTCAGTGTATGCAAAAGGATTGGATGGTTGATGTGTTCCGGGCACATCCGACATTCAACGAGAAGGTGAACCAAATCTTGACAGAAAGTTCAAAGAAATTTATGTGCTTAGCATTTTCTCCGTAGGTCAAGAAATTGCCGCTGGGACTAGGAGGACCAAAACCTAATGTTGTGATTATTCAACGGTTGATCATAGTAAACTGAGCCGGAAAGGAGGATTAACAACAGTGAAGGGTCATTAGAATGTGTTGTGTTTTGCGGGGCATATTGGATTGACAATTATATATAGCAGAAGATCGCGTTGAACTTGTTCCAGACAAACTGGATGGGAAAACGAATTGGACTGACCAAGTACGGAGAGGATAAGAATATGTTAAGGCATATATCTCCCTCTGTAATATGTTATTTCCATAATAAGTCATCTACGAAAACTTATAAATAGACTTATGTATCAATGCCACATACGCAGAAATATCCACAAATTATAGGATTCCCTCCTCCATACATCTTAGCATCAGAGTTAAACTATCTATCCACATGTTGTCGCATAATCTCCGGACATCAGCCACGGCAGCCTCGCCACATTAGCCTATTGCCGCGTAGTCCCTACATAGTGGCCATGTCAGCCTATTGTGGCATAACCTGCACATGTCAACCGGTTCTCTCTTCATCATACCAAATCGTTTTGCTGATCCAATCAGCATTTTTGTTTTGAATCTTTTTTCCATACTTAAGTTGGCTTATTTTGAGTCATATTGAGTTTCAAGGGATGTTAGAGATAATTGAGATATTTTCATTGATCCACCATATCTAGTAGGATTGTGCATATCTTTGATTAATTATATTTTGTAAAATCTTAATACGTAAGATAGTTGTCTGATTAATAGGCTCGCGTTCTCTTGAAGTATATACAAAAATATGTTGATATTACACAATTCTCTCTTTTGTATTTACCTTATCTTATATAAAGAATAAAGTTGAAGAATTTTTTTTTTTGGCAAGGTAAGAAATATATTCATGAAACAAAGTGCGGGTTACAAGCGAAATCCAACCACTAAAAAAGACACCATGCACCCCAAGTGAAATTGAAGAATGTCATAATTGGTGCAGGGGAGTAATGAGAAAGAAACACAGAACCTGAAGTGATGCCCAAGAATGTCACACCATGCACCCAAAGATTTTATCATCAAAAATCACAAAAAATAAATACGTTCATGTTTGGGTGCTAAACAAAAAATGTCCACCGTATCGAGCCATAAATAATAGTGATCATGTGCTTTGTGGCACTGTTCTGCCTCATATTCATTTCCTCGATTAATCAGATAGTGATGTCCTCACTAAGGCACATCTACCCGGGCATTTATTTTGGGTCTTTTTTCTTCTCCAAACTCTAGATGACTTCTCCAACCTCACCTTGAATTTGAAGGGATGTTAGAGAAATGAAACATAATAAGGGATTTTTCCTATCTTACTTGATTTTACAAGTCTCTCTGGATTGTGTATCATCTCCCATCATTGTACATATAATTGATTGATCTTGACTGATTGTAATTTGTATTGTATGATCTTGTTACTTTTATATTGTATAGACTCATGTACTTATCATTATAGAACATACAAAAATTACACAATCTCTCTTTCACATATTCTTATATGTCGAGAATGTAGAAAATGACTATAATTAACTTTTAACTACCAAAAAATTTCATTTAATTGAGGTGATTTTACTGTTCAATATCTGCTTTCAATTCATATTATTTGTTTAGTATAAGATAGTCATTTAGATTCAATGCTTCCTCTTAAGAAATATGATTAGAACAAGAAAAATGTATCCATGAATTATTCGGACACATCTGAATCAAAACTTTCCTTTATTTCTTTCTGTGGCCATGCAGGTTTGAATAACTTGCGTATCGGTGTGCCTTATCTTGAACACTTTGATATCTTCACTAACCAGTCACATTAAATCTCAAAAGGGGAGTGAGTGAGGCATAACTTTCTGACGTTTTCTAATAATGTCTTGTTAGGATAGGCGAGTGCGAGACAAAGAATGCAAGGGTAAGTTAGGAAGTCTAAATGTGAGAAGAGAGAAATAAAGTGAGTGTGATTTCTTATGAAATGAGTTGATATGACCATCCAAGAGAAAGAAAACATGTTACGCATATCTAAAATCAAAAGAAGAAGAAATTATAGAAAAGCGTGGACACATGTCTATGCTAGTTCGAAATGATCTTATATGATATTGTAAAACCCGTTAAAAGTTCGTGATTTTTTTTATATAATATTTTCGTATATATATTAATTGCTCAAAGGGCACACACTCTTGTAGGGCATAGTTTTATTAATAGAATGACCGAATAATATTCACCGATGCCACAACTTTTGGTGTTTTTCACTTTTCGAGAACGTCATAAGTCTTCAACCTGTAGAGGACAGATGAGCTATAACGTAGCTTTCCAACATTCATTTAACCTTGGATTAGGCGGTTCTGCATTTGATGGTTAATTCCTTAGTTAAGAAGATTCTGAAGGTAGGCTAGGATGACTCTTTTGCTTAATGCATAATCTGTTATAAGTTTCCTTTAGCTGGTAACTATCTCGTTTATCAAGTTTTAGCCCCGCAGCTAATCTGGGTTTGCATTTTTATTTATTTATTTTGGGTCTGATGGGTTTGTCACTTTGTAACTTTTTGTGCAAATAAAGGTTACTAACTTACTGGAAAAAAAAGGGGTAATTCTCCCTCTGGAGTGATCGGGATTTCCTCTCTCGGTTGAGAGTTCCTTTTCTCTACCTCATGAGTAGTAAACCCTAATTTTGTCCTGCATTCCTTGCGTCCAGAATCCACTCGATGGTTACAACACAAAACAAACCCACCCACAACCCATATACCTTGAACCCCATTAACCCTAGATCTATCGTGCATCCACCCTGTTGCCCTTTCTCTGGGTATCTGTTTCATTGAACAACATCGCATTTCCCCTCCACCTGTAGGAAGACCGCCTCAGTGCTGAACCAAGATGACGAGGGACAATGATCAAGAGCTGCGTATGGCCTCTCTGTGCAGACGCCTGGGTCACCTCTGGCCAAAAACAAAAGTAGCAATAATGGATGAGATTGTTACAAAGGAGAGTCTGGAGGAAGGTGAACGTACAGCTTTCGGCCGACTGCTTAATAGCCCTTCGATTAATTTCCAAGCATTTCAAAAAACAATGAAGAAAGCTTGGAAAACCGAAAAGGTAGAAGTCTCTCACCTGGAAATGGGCCTATTTTCGTTTGTCTTTGAGAATGTAGAGGAGAGAAATAGGGTTTTAGAGACGGGACCTTGGTCCTTCTCAAGACATTTGCTGATTATGAAACCTTGGGAGCCGAGTACTCTCCCTCAATTTATTCCTTTCGATCAGTGTGCCTTTTGGATGCATATAGTTGGGCTGCCTGTGGAGGGAAGAAAGGAGGAGGTTATAAACAGTATTGCTGAAAAGGTGGGTAGCGTTGAAAACATAAAAATAGAATCAAAGGGTTTCGCTGGGCTATCCATTTGTAAGGCCAAAGTGAATCTTATTCTAGACTCCCCGCTCGAATCTGGATTAATCTATAGTTTCAAGGGTAAGGAAATTTGGCTGGATTTCTGGTACGAAAGACTGCCTACCTATTGCTACTCTTGCGGAAAAATGGGTCACTATGCCCAGAATTGCACTGTCATTCCATATGTTGAAGAGGCATTTGCAGACAATGCGAACCTGTTCTATGGGTCATGGTTGAGATCTGAGATGAATTTACACAGCCCTTTCTGGAAATCTTATTATGAAGCTGATGTAGAGGGACTGATGGAGGAGGAAACCATACCAGAGACACCGGAAGACTCAAACAGACCTGTTCTTCCGCAAGGAACAGAGAAGAAGAGGGAGATAGGAGACTGCTCAAAAGAAGACAAAGGCAAAAGAAAGGTGAGTGAGTTAGAACCTCATACCTTGGAAGGAGAAACCCAAGAAACTCTTCCTTCAGCAGCTGGAACCATACCCCTGCTGTTAGAACTCCCTTCATTCCAGCAAGATAGTGACGCTCGGAAGACGAATCAAAAGAAAACAAAACTCAGAGCATCTAAAAGAGGAAGAAAAAGTATGAACTGTGATGGTGTGAATATGCAGTCTATGTTACTAGATGAGGATAGTCTACTGGACACCCCTGTTAATTCGGTGGAAGGGTCAACAATAAGGGCTTTGGTGGCTTGCCCTAAAAAGCCACAAGGATATAAATGAGTCTTCTTGCTTGGAACTGTCAAGGGTTGGGCACACCATTGACAGTTCAGGTGCTCAGAGTCATTATGGCTCAAGAAAGGCCCAGTCTGGTTTTCTTATGTGAAACAAAAAATAGAGAAAACGTGATCCAAAGGGTGAAAAAGAGAATCTCGATGCAGAAACACTTTGTGGTAAATCCTACGGGGAAAGGAGGTGGATTAGCTCTGTTCTGGAAGGAGGAAGCCGAAGTCTTGATCTATTCAGCTACGGAACATTTTATTGATTTGCAATATACAGATCCCACTATGAAAATCCCATTTAGAGTCACCTTTGTCTATGCACCAGCAATATACAGGGAGAGAGTCATCATGTGGGACAAGATTAGACAACTCAGACTTATGAGCGATCTTCCATGGGTCTGGATTGGAGATTTTAACGAAACTCTTTATCATTGGGAAAAAGTAGGAGGAAGAGACTCGGTAAACTATCGGATGCAAACCTTTAAAGGGCTGCTAGATCAGTGTGGTATGATGGATCTGGAAAGCAAAGGATGTGCTTTTACCTGGTCCAACAATAGAGAAGATGGACAGATGGTTAAAAAAAGACTGGATAGGGCCTTGTGCAACTTTGATTGGAGATTAACGTTCCCCCTAGCTGAAGCTTTTGCCCTACCTGCAATTGGGTCAGACCACAGCCCAATAGTACTATCCCTAGCCGAGAAAAGGAGTAGAACGAAAAAACCTTTCAGATTTGAGGCTTTCTAGATGGAGAATGCAGAATGTGGGGGGTATTATTAAGGAAGCTTGGGAAAATGCTGAGAAATTAGGTGAAGGGCTGGTACTCAAAATAAAATATGTCTCTAGAGCTCTAGAATCTTGGAGCAAAAGACGCTTCCCCAATTGTCTGAAGCAGATAGCAGAATTGAAACGGGAACTAGTGGCTCTAACTAATGAGTCACACCTCAACCAGCACTCATCTAGCAGGAATGACATTTTAAATCAGATCGAGAGTCTTTGGAGAAGGGAGGAGATGTATTGAGGCCTCAGATCCAGAATTAACTAGTTGAAGTGGGGGGATAAAAACACAAAATTTTTCCATGCAACTACCAACCAGAGAAGACAGAGGAATAGAATTTCTATGCTGAAAATGGTGGACCAGGACATTTGGGTTAAAGATCAATCTCAACTGAAAGATATGACAACCAGTTTTTTTAAAGGACTGTACTGCTCTGGGGGAGCCAGAAATTTCCACCCTATACTTAGCCAGTGCCCTTCTACTGTGTCAAACGAGATGAATGCCAAGCTATCGGTTCCTGTGTCTCTTAAAGAAGTCCACCAAGCAGTCTTCGAGATGGGATCCTCTAAAGCTCCAGGTCCCGATGGGCTTAATGGTATGTTTTTTCAACAGAATTGGGACAGCATCAAAATGGGTATTTTCGAAGAAATTAGAAGTTTTTTTGAGACTGGTATCTTGCATCCAGATCTGAACAGAACCCACATCACCCTAATACCAAAAGTTAAAAACCCGGAGAGGCTGGACCAGTTCAGGCCAATCAGTCTGTGCAATTTTGTTTACAAAATCATCTCAAAAATACTAGCAAATAGGCTCAAACAGTGGCTGCCGGACCTCATTGCTGAAGAACAAAGTGCTTTTGTGGGGGGAAGACAGATCCAAGATAATATCCTAGTAGTTCAGGAGGTTTTACACCAAATGAGAACAAGGAAAAGGAGGAAAAAGTTTCAAGCTGTCCTAAAACTTGATATGAAGAAAGCTTATGATAGAGTGGAGTGGGACTTTCTGGAAGCTTGCTTACTAAAAATGGGGTTTTGTTCCTTTTGGGTAGACAGGGTTATGACATGCGTTACTACGGTAACTTTAAGTGTCAAGTTTAATGGTGAACCCTTGCCTTTCTTTAAACCATCTAGAGGAATTCGCCAAGGGGACCCAATCTCACCTTACCTATTCATTCTAATGTCTAATACCCTGTCTGTGATGATAAGAAAAGCTGTGGTGGACGGGACCATAAGAGGGATTAAACTAAGAAGTGGCTGCCCAACTCTGTCTCATCTTCTCTTTGCGGACGATTCTATCTTTTTCCTAGAGGGAAAGGTCGTTGAAGCTCAAAATCTGGCCCAAATATTGAATCAGTATTGTTATGCTACTGGACAGGAAATTAATCTGAATAAGTCGGGATTGTTCATGGGATCAAATTGCCCAAACCAGCTTAAAGAAAATATTGCAGCCTGGTTGCGGGTTCCAGTATTGGAGAAATCGGGGAAATACTTAGGCATACCATCAGATTGGGGAGGATCCAAACAACAGATGCTCAATTGGATAAATACTAGAGTTAACACGAAGCTGGAAGGCTGGAAGGAAAACCTCATATCGAAGGCAGGGAAGGAGATTCTAATTAAATCTGTAGTGCAGGCTATCCCCCAATATGCGATGTCCAGTTTTAAAATTCCCATTTCAGTCTGCAAGACTATTGAAAGGAGAACGGCAGATTTTTGGTGGAAATGTAGCAAATCTGGCACTGGAATTCACTGGAGAAAATGGGAACTACTGAAAACTAGAAAAGATAACGGGGGGCTGGGCTTCAAAGATCTACCAGCTTTAAACAAAGCTCTGCTTGGAAAACAAGCATGGAGGATTGCTGAAAACCAGAACTCATTGTGGAGCAGATTACTTAAAGGATTGTACTTTCCAAATAGTTCCTTTTTCCATGCTCGGAAAGGCCATAGACCGTCCTGGGGGTGGCAAAGTATTCTGGTTGGGAGGGACACAATCTTAGAATCTGTGAAATGGTCCATTGGAGACGGAGAACTGGTCAATATTAGAAATGATCGTTGGCTGAAGAGAGGAATTATTGGGGGTCCTGCTAATGAGAATGAACCATTAATGGTTGCAGAACTTATATCGAAACAGAATGCAGGTTGGAAGGAAAGTGAAGTTAAAAACCTTTTCGATGAGGGATTGGCTGAAGAAATACTGGGGATACCCCTCAGGGCACCCCTCCAGAAGGACAAGTTGGTCTGGACAGGGAAACAGTCTGGCAAATTCTCGGTAAGGAGCTGTTACAACATTATCAGAGACAGAGAGACTTTATTCTCGGTCAATCAGGCATCAAGCTCATACAGACCATCTCGAGGACTATGGAAGAGGATTTGGGATACCTACTACCCCCCAAAGCTACGATTTTTCCTATGGAATGTCTGCCAAAACGCCTTACCCACTAAGGAAAACCTAGTCAAGCGGAACATCATCAACCAGCCGATTTGTTCAGTATGCAATGCAGAAGTGGAAACAACTGAACATCTTTTTCTTCGGTGCTCATGGGCTTAGCAAGTATGGCAGGACCCAAGATTGTTCGAACTAAATCTGAGAACGACTAGATCACGTATGGATATGTGGCTACAGGACCTTTCAGAAAGACAAGATCAGGACTTTACCTTTGATTTGGTCGCTGCGACCCTCTGGTTCATCTGGAAGAGCAGAAACAACTTGGTCTTTAGAGGGACCATACCGCACGCAGGAGATCTAATCAACGAAGCAGGAATATTCTTAGATCTTCACAACAGATGGAATAAAAAAGATAAGAGGACATCGGATCGAAACAAGATCTTATCTGAGAGATGGTCTCCGCCGACAGATCGTGTTCTGAAACTAAACCTGGATGCCTCGATCTGTGCCGACGATGTCAATGGAGCCATTGCAGGAGTACTGCGAGACTCCAAAGGGGTTCTGCTGGACGGATTTGCTGAAAAGATTCAAGCTTGGTCGCCGATTGAAGCCGAAGCAAAAGCCCTTCTTGCTGGTCTAAGATTTCTGGAAAAGAAGAGAGAGAGATACGAGAGAGTTATCTTAGAGTCTGATAGTTGTACTTTAACGGAAGCAGTCAACGCACGAGGGGAAACCAGCTGGGAAGCGGAGCATTGGATTTCCGAAGCCCAAAACCGATTGACCCAAATGCATTCTGTTTCCGTGGCCCAGTGTGACAGAAGAGCTAATAGGGCGGCAGATTGGGTTGCTAGAAATTACCGGTTAAACTTACTTCCTTTATCTTGGGTTTCTAGACCTCCTCCGTGTCTTTGGAATTTGCTGTGTGTGGATGCCCCTTCTTTGGGCTTTCATTGTAAGAACTCCTGATTGTCGTTTTATGGTACTTGATCTTTTCTGACCAAAAAAAAAAAACTTACTGGAAAAAATAAAAACAAGAAGATGTCGTCTGTTTTATATAGTAGGCTTTTTAATATACTGTATATTGTCTGGAAAAAGACAGGATGTCATTTTGGGCTTGGTATTTGCTACTGGAAGTAGTGTTCCTTAGGGCGACAAACATGTTTGCTTCCGACCATCTCACAGCCATGCGACCACCCTAAGATGCCTACGGATGGCGACCACATCCATATCATCCTGTTAGGATTTTGGTCTCAAATCCCATAGAAAGTGAATGAAAAGTGTGGATGGAGGATCCCACATTAGATAGAAGGTGGATGGAAGATGGGTTTATTTAGTGGAGCCTCTCAAATGAGTTTGGGTCTCGAGGGGCATCTCACTTTTGTGGAGGGGAGAGGACCTACACAAAACTGGGTTGGTCCACGTGTGCGCGTGCTGCCGCCGGCTCGAGTCTAGGTTTAGGTCCAATTATTATTATTTTTTGGAACTTAGCCCATTACCCATCAATTTTATTTTTTTACTGAACAGGCACGATGAATTAATGTTTGAACAAACATGTTTTTCATCTTTGAAATTTTTCTTTTGGGATTATCCTACGAAATTGAGTTCGAAGGTTTCCTTTGAAGAAGTACCGCTTCATAGGAAAGCGATCCGTTCTATCTTAGGAGGCAATTGTCCAAGAGCCTTTGGTACCGGTGGAGGGGACAAATTTGTCTTGAGGACACAATGTGAATTTGTTAGGTTCGGATCATTCGTCTATATTTCATTTACTCAATCTGTACTTCAATTCAGGTTTGTCGTCTGACATTCTTTTGCACATACGAACTCTTAGGAAACAACACATCTTCACATATCTAAGATCTCACACGCGCTGAACATTGCATAAAAAATGATCGAACTCAAATCGTAATTAGCTCTCCAAAGAATGTAATTCTTTTTACAAGCATTTTGCCATTAAAGATTTTTTTTTTATAAACTTGCTAAACGCTCGATGAAAACTTATCTGCATCGTTCAGAATGAGATGAATCATAGATGCCCAATTGAGATAAAAAGCGTAACTTTGAGATTTAGAAAGATATCCGGAAAGTATACACTTAGAGATTTTTAAGTTTGTATTAAATGATAGCCAGCCCAATCAATGAAAGGTACCCTCCACTTTCCATTTTCTTCGGCTCATGAATACTATTATTCATTTGTTAATGGTATATCAGTGGAATTATGCTTTCGACGTTGATGGCCAAAACAAAAATCAAAATTAATCCGCGTTTGGTCGCCTTTCTTGTACATGTCTATAAAACCCTAGCTAGGCTGGCAAGTTGCATTACTTTGTTGTCTTATCATTAAATTATGCTTGCTTCGCTCATGGATGACCAATGCATGGTTTGGATTACATGTCATCGGCAACGTCATTACACAACTTTTTCACACTTTAAGGTTTTTTTTAATAATGAACTATTGATCCTGAATTCCAATTTCATTCACGTTTCATTCTCTGTTCGCTCATATCACGAGATAGCTTTCCCAAAATATTATAATCCCTGCAAAAATTCTTTGCTTGTAGATTTTCCTTTTCTTTATTGCATAAAAATTGTTCAGTAAGCTATGGTAAAAGTGTCTTACCTGATGAGTTTTCTATAGGAAGTTTATTGATTCAATGATATCCTCTGGCTGATAAAAGTACTATCAATCGTTCTGTAACATTCTCGGGAAAATTTATACGGCATGCTTTGGATCTTATTTTTCTTAGTTTAATCTTTTACCCCCGCCTGAGACTTTGATGTACATATACACTATAGACAAATTTAGTCGCGACTACTGATGAAAGAGATCATAGGCCAATTAATTCTGCAAAACCCCGCCACTGATGTTGACCAGAAGATTATTTAATCAAACGTGTCTGAAATAGAGCTGACCTAAATCTGGAAATGCTCCCAAGATTGATGAGGTTATCCATGATAAATTAAATCCTAACTGTAAATAAAACATAAAGAATACCTAACAACAACGGAAGCTGAGGTAGTGCAAGCTTATGACTTACCATGTCCATTGTTCATGCGTAATTAAGACAAATGAAAGATTAACACATGAATCCATGCACGGGTCGATTTGGATTTTTATTTTCTTGTTTACTTGTAAATTTGCAACACTCGCATTTGATTTTTTTTTTCTTTTAGGCGTGAAACGTTCAAAGCCCTATTCCAAGATTCCAACGTACATACATTGATGATATAATCGTTTACAGTATTTTCTGTTGCTTTTCAAAATGAAGCAGCATTCCAAATTTGTGTGTTTGATTTTTTATGTTTTCGAGGAAAATTCAAAAAGTAAATTTAACATATGATATCTTGAGCTTTCCTAAGCAGTAGCATCTGTCCTTATGGTCGTGATAATAGTTAAAAAGTAAATCTGTCTTGCCATATCGAGGGAGGGTACATTGCTTGAGGTCGAGGGCTCTTGAAGATGTGCAAATTGACCGTGTCTCTTCTTCTTTGCTTTTCTGCAAGACAAAAGTAAAAATGACTTTCCAAAACCGAAAAAACAATCACTCGAGAACTTATTTTCCGGGGAGATTGATACTCATTCAATGACCCAGAAAAAAAAAAGGTCTTAAGTTATTTGTAGATGGTATCCTAAATATTCGTTTGTAATGAAATTATAACAAAATGTAAACTTCGGACACCGTTACAATCGAGGAACTATTCTTCAAGAGATCACTGAAAGTCCAATGGAGTACATCAACGGGGCCATCACAGACGATAGCCCTAGGCGTTGACATGATATGATATTGCATTTGATTAACCCAAGGAAATTTGAAATGGGACAGAAAATCAGGTTCTGTGGGTTCACAATTTCATCTGGAGTGCCAGAAAAATTATTCAACTGTTGCCGTAGTTGTTCGACATACATTAATCTGTGCTCATTGAATTTCAATTTGTCCTCCTTTGCTCCAAAATCAGTCGCTCACTAACCTTGCATTACCGATATTCTAATTTTTCTTCGTTCTAACCAAACATATAAAGGCATGAAGGTGTGGTTCAAAGTTCGTTTATCCCTGGGTGTAAACAGTGCAACAAAATTCCCCTTCTAAGATTGCAAGCTAAAAAAGGAAAGTTAATTTACATATGCCCTAAATACAAACCCTAGACATCTCACACGTTGAAGCACAAGTAGTATGGAGAGACAAAGGTGCATAACTTGACGAACTTAAATTTATCTTCAAACAGACGTGAATAAGACCAAAATGTGTTAGGGCCCCTACGCTGTTGTACTTCATCTGCTTTATAATACTTATAATTTTCACCCAAAAAAACCAAGAATATGCAGGTTGATAAAATATCTCTTCGTACCTAGGGTTTGTTCATATATGCCATTTGGTACTATGTGGGAGATAATAACGGGAATAACAAAAACTGAGGCACTACAAGTTCCATGAATTTTGCATTTTTGTAGAAACTCACCACTCGATAATTTAATGCTAACTGTTACGGTCCCTCGACCAATGATAATCGGGCCGTAACACACGATAGCAACACACATTTCGACGTAATGCATTCATCGCTGATATGCTACAGACTGTTGACAGCCATACGATCTCATCATCTGAAGTAATTTATGCGTTACCGATTCTCTATCCGCGCCGAAAAGTCCCTCATCAAAATAGAAAGAAAAACGAAAATTTTCAATTTTCAGACTTGGCATCAGCTTAGGAGAAAATAAAGAGGATGCTTATTCAAATGTATAGGGACTTAATTAAACTATCGTCTGATAAGAGCATATATCTGAACAAGGCCAGTTCACATCACCGGCCAAAATCACTTTACATAACTTTTCACATTGCAGAAGTACAGCTTAGAACTAAACACAGGACAGGATGTGGAAAATAAAGGAGAAAAAGGATCAACTCTTCCTGTATAATCACTAGGGCAATAACGAAACAAGCCAAGCTACTAGAAATTGACTCAACAACTATTTCAACTCAGATTAATTTAATCAAGTTTTGATGGGTTCAAATAGCTTCAATATCGAATGAAGTTAAGTTTCAATTCATAATAATTAACTCCAATGGGTTTTAGTCTAATCAGGTAACGAGATTTAGTAGATTTGCTTAGGAAAATGCTTTTCCGACAGTATTGTCAAGGATGGTATAATCTCAATTGTAGAACCATATACCATTATCACATGTTTTGCATAAAGTACTCATTGATTGGGAGATCGTGTGGTAAAAAATAATTGACGGTATTATCAGACTGTCAGGCTAGCAGCTCTCTTTTGTTTAAATTTCGTAAACTTTTAATTTCATATGTTGAATTGTTTGAAGAAATTGTAGAACAAATTTCCACCATTCCAAAAGCTTAAGGTAAGAGGTGTAAATGCAACTTCTTATTTGGTCTCTGATCTACTTTCACGGATCAAAACAACTTGCAGGACAGTGCATGTGGTAAGGACTGCAAGTAATTGTGTCCCTAGCATTAGTGGATCACAAAACAAGGCTTCTTTAGAGCGGATCAATACACCTGGAAATGGGTTGTCGGACAAGAGTACGGAGTGTTTCTTCAATCACGCACGTGAGTTTATTCAAGCTCAAGAGGTCCAGGACGATGCATTTGATGAGGACTGAAAGGGACGGCTACTTTAACCTAGAAGCGTTTTCTTGGAAATCTATAGAGAGTTTACTTTAATGAGTTGTTAAAATTGACCCTTGATTAATTTAATTGTTGGGGGTGTGGTTCATACTCCCTAACGCCATGAGAAATTGTGGAGAAGTAAGAGGTAATACAAGCAAGAACTTCAAATGATAGAACCCTCGCCATCCATAGAAATCCATCTAAGGGATAAGAATAAATAAGAACAACCCCTTGTTCTAAAGCCAAAGGCAATAAATTATCAATTAATCAAGTCTGGCTCTTTATTCATCTCAGTATGCTTTTATAGATGAGCATGGAAGAACCCTTCAAGCATGAACAACTCTTCGCAGGAAAGAGACTTAGACATGAGAACTTGAATAGTAATAAAGTCCTAGAAACTAGAAAATGACATTAAATACTTTAGAGACTCCAACATGGACTGTTTGAGAACTTAAACAACATTTATTGGACCTTGAAAAACATGAAAGATAATGGTAGTTGATTGAAGGTCTTCAATAATTTGACTATTCTTAAGTTTCTGAATTGATGTCCTTCAATGAATGTAAAACCTACTACCAATAGACGCTCATGAATCAGTCACGAGGAGATGGTCGGCTACGAGGAGTTTGATTGGTAACTAGAAAGTTGATAACTCCTTTGCATTGTCGGTATCTTTAGGGAATGCTTCGGCATCACTCTCTATTGATAGGAAGGCACATGAGTCTCGCTTTATGCTGAGCAGACAGGAGTCTCAAGAGGGCAACGCCTTTGGATACAAGAGGGTTTTTATACTTTAAGCCCATATTTTTTATTGGCAGTTTGGACTTGGGTCCCTGAATAGTTACTATTATATATAATCTTTTTTCCTTATAATTAAATAATGTAACGAGAAGTGTAAGGTGTTAATTATAGTAAAGTCCTCTGTTGGACATAACCTTATTTTAAGGGTGAATCAGGATAAAACCTTGTGTTGATTTCCCTTTCTCATTTTACACTTTATTTCGATGTGATTATGCGTCAAATCCTAACACTAATCAGACATCTAGAAGGATATAATTCAGTAAAAGATGCTATACAATTTTGGCAACATTGAAATTAACAAATGCAACTTGCAAAGAAATTAGACATGCAGAGATAAAAACTATCATAATTTTATCGTCCACTTGTCTTGTGACCATGTATACAAATCGTGACACAACTTTTAAACTTCGGCAAACGCTAGGCTACATATAAAAAACTCAAATGAATGGAATCATGAAATGGACCTCATCAGTACCCCCAAGAGCTCAAGGACCAAGGTGACTCGGATGCAACAACACCCAGTCCAGGAAATAAAACATCTCCATGCAAACTCGTTTTTTGAAATTATGCGACTCGGGATGAAAACACATATTCGTGGAGATATGCCTTGAAGTTCTTGCAATTTGTCGTTCTTATTCATATGCATGCCTAGGCTATATAGGTCCACCCATATATGCATGTATATATTATGATGAAAGTAGTAACACAGATTCAAGGTAATTATGTAACTCTCGATGATTCGTGTCAACAAATGTTTATGGATCCATTAATGCGGATTTATTCAGCATATTTTTGTCTCGTTTAGTTCCATGAAAATGAATCATTAAATGGACTCCCATTCCAAGAATCTCTGTGATTGTTCGGATTGCAAAAAAATTGGGTCTTCCACAAGAGAATACTTCTCTTCAGCAATAGTGAACGACAGCAGGTGGCCAGTGACTAATGACCGGAGAACGGTGGCGGAGTCCGGCTGCCGCCAAAGAAGTCTGATGGCCGGTGACCATCATCAGCGACTGGTGAAGAGCACTTGCCAACAAGCAGTGGAGGCCGGCAATCTGTGACAGCGGCGGGGGGCAGTGGGCAGTGGAATTGAGTTTTTGATAGTTATAGGGTTATAAAAATGTGAAATGAAGTCTCAATTGTAGCTATAGCTAGATAATCCATAATGCATTCTTGAAAACATTGACAAAAGACAAACCCCATCACCAACGCACCAAGTTTGAAGCTTCTCCAAAAATCTTGCTTTTCACGAGATGATGACGAGGAAAGATTTCCCCTTATGATAGCGAACTGTCAGAACAAAAATTTCCTTAAGGAAGCATACATACTTCAAGCAGCAGAACAAGAGCTACTCCACCATGAACGATACACATTTAGCTTTCTCGGTAATAATTAGGCTATCTTCATGTGTAATCCAATTTCTAGTAAAAAACAAGAGTTACAAGAGAGGAAATAACAGGCGAATCGTCACGTAACTAAATCATATAAGTTCTTTTTAAGCCTTTAAAGGAACTTAGGTTGAGCCTTCATACCTATCATATAATTCATATTGTCCTATGATTGATGATTAATCATCCTCCGCGAGACATATTTCCTTTACTGGTTGAGTATTGCTTGCTTCTTGGATGAAGCGCCAAGCACAATTAATCTTCAAATCTATGAGGGTTGCAGATGGTTCACTGGAACTTATGAATTTAGAAAGTTTGATTTCTAATTATTTATTTGAACAGAGCACCGAATCAGATGAGATATAATCATGTTTGTTAAATATGTCTTGAATTTTTTGACATATTATTTGAATGGGCCTTAGGCCCAAACCCAGAGGAATTAGGTTTTCCTTTTTTTTTTAAGACACAATATATATATATTGTGATTAGGGTTTCATTGGACTTGTACTCTCCTTTTGATATAGTGGAATTTCGTTTTGCCTCGCCCGTGGACGTAGATCAATCTGATCGAACCACGTAAATCTCGTTGTTCCGCTTTTGTTCTTCGTTTGATTTCCGCAACAAATTGGTATCAGAGCCTGGTTAAGAGACGAAGAAGAAAGAGGGCGGCGTTTTGTGAGAGTTTTGCGTCGGCCGACCACACGTCCGCTACGCTCGGCCAACTCCCTCGGCCAAGGCCCGTGATCTCGGCCAACTTCCGTCGGCCACGACCTGTGCTCTCGGCCACTTCCGTCGGCCACGACCCGTGCTCTCGGCGACTTCCGTCGGCCACGACCCGTGTCCTCGGCCACTTCCGTCGGCCTTGACTCGTGATCTCGGCCACTTCCGTCGGCCTCGGCCCGTTATCTCGGCCACTTTTCTCGGCCAACGCCCGTGATCTCGGCCACTTTTCTCGGCCAACGCCCGTGAACTCGGCCACTTTTCTCGGCTAAGGCCCGTGCGCTCGGCCACTTTTCTCGGCCACCTCCAGGCGACCAGACCAGAACAGTCCCGACAACCCCCGACGACCCGATACCAAATCAAAGGGCTCTTTTAGATGGCATCTCTGAAGTTTCAGATTTCATCTTTTGATGGACAGAATAATTTTGGATTATGGAGAATAAAGATGAAAGCTTTATTGAGGAGGGAGGGTACGGTTAGGGCGCTGGACGGAAAGTATCCAGATGACATGACCTCGGCAGAAATAGAAGAGATGGACGAGAAGGCGCATAGCGCGATTCAGTTGTCTCTGGATGACAAGGTTCTGCGAGAAGTCGCCGATGAGGAAACAGCTGCGGGTCTCTGGAGCAAACTGGAAAGTCTCTACATGAAGAAATCTTTGACGTCGAGACTTTATTTGAAGCAGCGTCTTTACACCCTAAAGATGCGCGAAGGTACGCCTGTTCAGGAACACTTGGATGAGTTTAATAAAATTGTTCTTGATATGAAGAATTTAGATATTAAACTTGATGATGAAGATCAAGCTTTGATTGTGTTATGTTCACTGCCTGCTTCATATGAGAATTTTGTGAACTCGATGCTTTATGGACGTGAATCCATAACCTTGGAGGATGTTAAAGCATCTTTGAATTCTGCTGAATTGAGAACGAAACTGAATGGGAATACTAATGAAAATAAAGCAGATGGTTTATTTGTGAGAGGCAGGAACAAGAATAGGGATAAAGCTCCTCGAGGGAAATCTGTTGGTCGATCAAAATCTAGGCCACCTGCCGATAAGACAAACGTGGAGTGCTATTATTGTCACAAAAGAGGACATTACAAGTCAGATTGTCCTGTGCTCAAGAGAAAAGGTAAGCAGCATGCTCAAAGACAAGATGTGGTGAATGTTGCTAGCGAAGATGAGTCTAAGGCGTCAGACAGTGTTCTTACTGCATGCTCTGTTGTTAGTTTGTCCGATGATGTTTGGATATTGGACTCTGGAGCATCTTTTCATATGTGCCCAAATAGGGAATGGTTTACCACGTATGAAAAAATAAATGGTGGATCAGTCTTGATGGGTAATGATACTGTATGCAGAGTTATGGGTATTGGTACTGTTCGGATTAAATGTCATGACAAAGTAGTAAGAACCTTAACTGAAGTTAGACATATACCAGACTTGAAGAGAAACCTTATCTCGTTGAGCAGTTTGGATTCCATTGGGTGTATGTACTCAGGTGGAGGTGGAGTTCTCAAAGTCTCCAAAGGCAATCTAGTTGTGATGAAAGGATGCAAGGTGAACCACTTGTATCATCTACAGGGTAGCACGGTTATGGGTCCTTCGATTGGCACATCTAATTCTGTTTCTGATAATGATAAAACAAAACTGTGGCATATGCGTTTGGGCCACATGAGTGAGCGTGGCATGACGGTTTTAAGTAAACGTGGTTTACTTTGTGGAGAGCAGACGACCTCGCTAGATTTCTGTGAACATTGTGTTCTTGGCAAGCAGTGCAGAGTCAGCTTTAGTACTGGCACACATTCAACAAAGGGCACACTTGACTACATCCACTCTGATTTATGGGGACCAGCACAGGTTCCATCTAAGGGTGGTGCTCTTTACTTTGTGACGTTCATTGATGATTATTCCAGGAAGGTTTGGGTTTATTTTCTGAAGAAGAAAAGTGATGTATTTGAAACCTTCAAAAAGTGGAAAACCCTTGTTGAGAATCAGACTGGAAAGAAGATCAAACGTCTTAGGACTGATAATGGTCTTGAGTTTTGCAGTGGCGATTTTAATGAATTCTGTGCAGATGCTGGTATCGTTCGACACCGTACAGTTAGACACACTCCTCAGCAGAATGGGGTGGCAGAACGTATGAACAGAACCCTTTTGGAGAGAGCAAGATGCATGCTCTCTAATGCTGGCATGGAAAAAGACTTTTGGGCTGAAGCTGTTAACACAGCCTGTTATCTGGTTAATCGCTCTCCTTCAACAGCAATAGACTGCAAGACTCCCTTTGAGAAGTGGTCAGGTAAGCCTTGCGATTACTCTAATCTAAAGGTTTTTGGATGCCCTGCTTATTATCATGTTAAGGATGGTAAGTTAGAACCTAGAGCAAGAAAATGCATCTTTGTTGGATATGCTGATGGTGTAAAAGGGTATCGTTTGTGGTGTCAGGAATCCAACTCGCATAAGTTCATTATTAGTAGGGATGTTACTTTTAATGAAATGCTTATGCTTGATCAAAGAAAGGTTGTTGATGATCATGCAGGAAAGCCAGAGAGCAATATGAATAAGGTGGAGCTTCAGGTGGAGCTTCCAGAGAAAACCTCTCGAGATGATTTAAGCGAACAAAGTGTTACTGTTGATTCAAGTTCAGATGAGGAAGTTGTAGATGAGGTGGAGCAGCCATATTCTATTGCTACTGGCAGAGAAAGGAGGCAGACTCGACCTCCTCAAAAATATGGATACTCTGATCTAGTGGCTTATGCTCTCACGACAGCAGAAGGTATGGGTATTCATGAACCCTCTACTTATACTGAAGCTGTTACTTGCGTAGAATCAGAAAAATGGGCTACTGCTATGGTTGAGGAACTTGAATCACTTCACAAGAACCAGACTTGGGACTTGGTGTCGTTGCCTAAAGAAAAAAAGGCCATTGGGTGTAAATGGGTCTTCAAGAAAAAGGAAGGAATTCCAGGTGTTGAAGATGCTAGATACAAGGCACGACTCGTAGCCAAAGGCTACAATCAAAAGGAGGGAATTGATTATACTGAGGTATTCTCTCCTGTGGTTAAGCACACTTCCATCCGTGTGTTATTAGCTTTAGTTGCTAAATTTGACTTTGAGCTTGAGCAACTTGATGTGAAGACTGCTTTTTTGCATGGTGACCTTGATGAGACTATTTATATGGCCCAGCCTGAGGGCTATTATGTAGAAGGCAAGGAAGACCATGTTTGCAGATTGAAGAAATCCTTGTACGGTTTAAAGCAGTCTCCAAGACAGTGGTATAAGAGATTTGATAGCTTTATGATAGGAAGTGGTTATCATAGGAGCAGCTATGATAGTTGTGTCTACTTCAGGAAGGGTTCAGATGGATCCTTTGTCTATCTCCTCTTATATGTTGATGATATGCTAATTGCTGCAAAGAACATGTCAGATGTGTTGATCTTGAAGAAACGGCTCAGTGAGGAGTTCGAGATGAAAGATCTGGGTCCTGCCAAGAAAATCTTAGGGATGGAAATTCGAAGGGACAGACAAGCAGGAAAGTTATATCTATCACAGAGGAGCTATATTGAGAAGGTACTTGAGAAGTTTGGCATGCAGAACGCAAAACCTGTTACTACACCATTAGCACCTCATTTTAGACTCTCAGCTCTACATTCACCTCAGTCAGAAGATGAGGAGGCTGCAATGTCTCATGTCCCATACTCCAGTGCAGTTGGCAGCTTGATGTATGCTATGGTATGTACTCGTCCCGACATTGCTCATGCAGTTAGTGTGGTAAGTAGATATATGGCTCACCCTGGAAAGGAGCATTGGCATGCAGTAAAATGGATACTTAGGTATCTTAGAGGTTCCGCAGATTTAGGCTTGGTGTTTGATAGAAATAGTTCAAGTGGTACCTCAGTTGTGGGATTTGTGGATTCTGACTATGCAGGTGATCTTGATAAAAGAAGATCTTTGACTGGCTATCTTTTCACGCTATCTGGCTCAGCTATTAGTTGGAGGTCAACCTTACAGTCGACAGTCGCTTTGTCTTCTACAGAGGCAGAGTATATGGCAGCAGCAGAAGCAGTGAAAGAAGCTATTTGGTTAAGGAATCTTGTTCAGGAACTTGGCCTCCAGCAGGAAGACAATTCAGTTGTCTTTTGTGATAATCAGAGTGCTATACACTTAGTTAAAAATCAAGCATATCATGAAAGGACTAAGCACATTGATGTCAGATATCACTTTATTCGAGATGCAGTTGCTGAGAGAAATATGATGGTAAAGAAGATTGGCACTGCTGACAATCCTGCTGATATGTTAACCAAGTCAATCCCCGCCAACAAGTTTAAGCATTGCTTGAACTTGATTGGCATGCCTGTTTGAGGTTTGCCCCTTTCTGGGGCTTGGTGGCGAGGTGAAGGAAATTCTACCTTGTTTGAAGAGGACATATTCTTTCCTTTGTTACATCCCTTGTTTCCTACACCGAGTTAGCTCACGTAGGCTTAGGGATGCTGGAAGAACATGTTCGACTTCTTGATGATTAAATTCAAGCCAAGGTGGAGAATTGTTAAATATGTCTTGAATTTTTTGACATATTATTTGAATGGGCCTTAGGCCCAAACCCAGAGGAATTAGGTTTTCCTTTTTTTTTTAAGACACAATATATATATATTGTGATTAGGGTTTCATTGGACTTGTACTCTCCTTTTGATATAGTGGAATTTCGTTTTGCCTCTCCCGTGGACGTAGATCAATCTGATCGAACCACGTAAATCTCGTTGTTCCGCTTTTGTTCTTCGTTTGATTTCCGCAACAATGTTCTTATCAAAGATAACAGCTGGCAAACAAGAAGGTGTCCGATTAGTCTTTTGTCTAGTTAGATTCACTGATGCTTGTAGGGAATTGAAATATATTGGTCTGGCTAGTTGAAATTGTAAAAGAGAAAAGCATAGTCGATTAAATTGTCTGGATACTAAAATGATGGAAAAAGCTTCTGCACACAACGTATTTACAGCTGTCCACCATCCACTGAGGTGTTAATTTATTGGTAGAAAAGGAACGGCGGTGGATAGTGTGCATGCATCTTCCATTACATGTGGTCCTCTTACTATGTTGCTTCCCCTCTATGGAGGTTATAATTTCCATCCCAACAGCAAATTGATTTGGTCAACCTTTTGGTGTAACATAGTTTATTTTGCATTTTAGAACGTGCGTGTTATGGTCAAAGTTGTTCCACCATGCCACATAAAACAATTACTACAGAAGATTTTTTTATATTTATACACACACGACAGCCTGTGATTTCATCAGATTCTCTGAAAAAGAATAAAATAACTTTTTTTTATTTTTAAATGCAATTATCGATGCAATTTGTTTGCTACAGAAGTAGCTAATGTAGATTGACTATTACTCAAATGACGGGGGGAAGCATGGTGAAGAGGAAGCGCTAAACGATCTACAAAACCAATGCACAGTTTTTAGGTTTTCTAGGGTTTCGTCACTCCAAGTTTTTGTGGACATAATTTTAATTGAAAATTGATAATTCTCCTAAAGATTCCTCTAATCCGTCTTGTGTTATAGATAAAAATAAATCCATTTCATCTACAACCTAACAAGGTAATTACAAAAATTAATAAGGGCACTTTTTCCTCCCAATGCCTTCAGACGGATTTGGATGATGGATGCGTTTCAGGGACACTTAAGCAGGTAAACACGATGAAAGTTCAGAGAAGTGTGTCCTTAGGATTTTCTCCATAGGTCAACAAAAGAAGAGTTTGAAATTCACATAATATTGATCACCAATTATTTCTCATACTATATGTTTGGGACATAATTCGGTGGCACACAATTTCTGCTGAAGGACCAAAACCTTTTTTTTTTTTGGTAAGTAAAGAATTGTATTGAAAAAAAAATGCGGATTGCAAGACAAACCCCGACCGTACTCCACAACATGTCACTAAAAGTGCAAGGATAGTCCGAGAAGAGCAAAAAAATATACAATTAAGGGCCAAAATAGACGGCCAAAAGGACAACTAGCAAAATCAAAAAGTCAGCCAATTGTCAGTCAAAAATAGATGGAGGACCAAAACTTAGTATTGTAGTTACTCAACAAGTGTTCAATTTGAAGTATTCAATGGATCCAGAGCGGGAAAGGAGGACTAAAGACAGTGAAGGATTGTTAGAATGTGTAGTGTTTCATGCACATATCGAATTAACAATTATATCTAGAGACTAAAGATGAAGATCTTATCTATTGAAGTCCCATAATATAAACATGTTCATATTTGGGTGCCAAGGAAAATAGGTTTCACTACATCGAGCGATAAATAATCGTGAAGAACGTAGAAATGATGGTGAGTCACTTTTAACCACTGGAGGTGATTTTTTGATCAATATCAGCTGTCAATTTTGGATCTTCATCTGACTCTATGGTTTTCAATCATCAGGAAAAGATAAATAAAAAATAGATTTTCTTTGTCGGCTGAAGCGACGAATGGAATAGTTTATTTTGACGTCTTATACCCTAGATTCAAGAAAATTCTATTACGGGATCAGCAATCTCCATATTTACTTATTCTCTTAGTTGTATATTTGTAACGTTTCTACAGAATTAGGTAGGTTTTTATTCTTTTCTTTCTTTAGTTGCACATGCCTAAATTAAGCGATTGTAATATCCCTATTTATGTAACCTTCTTCATCAGAATAACAGATCCTTTTGAGCTTCGTTCATATCGTCTTTATCATGGTTTCAGAGCGCCTTCGTTCTAGGACCGCCTATTCATTTGGTCATTGAGTGTGTTGATCATCGGAGATGACGGACGCAACTGATTCCGTGAGCGAGACGCTTGGAAAGCTGAAGGGGATGGAGATGGGAGATGCTCCGATTAAACCATCGGTTATACCGGCGGTATATCGACTCAATTCATCTGACAATCCGGGCAATGTCATCATTGTGTGTCGCCTAAAAGGCGATAATTATTTGACGTGGTCGAGGGCCATGAGGACGGCATTGAAGGAGAAAAACAAATTGCCGTTCATTGACGGGACTCTGACGAAGCTCGATGATGAAGATCCTGCTAGAGAATGGTGGGAGACATGCAACTCCATGCTAATAGCGTGGATTTTCAACACCATGGACGAGGAGTTACAAGCCGGCGTTGCGTGTGCGGTGGATGTGAAAACACTGTGGGATGATTTGAAGGAAAGATACTCGCAAGGCAATCTGACGCGGATTTTCGAGCTGAAATCCGACATTTGCCTACACAAACAAAATGGGCAAAGCGTGCAGAGGTATTATTCGAAATTGAAGGACTTATGGGATGAGCTCGAAAATTATCTCGATAATCCGAACTGTACGTGTGTCGCGGCGGAGAAAGGGTTCCAATTCCTTATGGGACTTGATGCTGAATATGCTATGGTGAGGTCAAATATCCTAAGTATAGAGCCGATGCCATCATTGAATAAAATTTATTCAATGGTAATACATGAGGAGAGGCAAAAGACAGTTACACGAGCTCGCGAAAACAAACCGGACGCGACTGCTTTCCTGGCCAAATCAGACAATTTGATGGAAGGTTCAGGACTCGGAAAACAGCCACGGGTTGCATCGGAGACAAGGCTGAGTTGTGAATTTTGTGGGAAATTGGGTCACACCCGTAATAATTGTTGGGCCTTACATGGTTTTCCAACTGATTGGGGAAAAGCCAAGGAGAGGAGATCTGCTGGACCGGCTGGAAAAGGAAGCGCTGGACCGCGGCAATCTGGGCAACAACAAGGAGGGTCTCGCTGGAGGCAGCAGGGCGGCCCGCAGCATTCTGACACCGGCTCCAACAAACCGCCACAGTATCCTAGGTTCAACAGGGCTAACGCGGTTCAAACTGCTCAAAATGCACATTCGATCACAGGGTTGACGGACGCACAATTCCAGAAATTACTAAACATGATCGGGACAGAGGATAACGATGCGGATGCACTCACCGGTAATAAATTTTTATTTACAACTGTAAACGGAGAATGGATTTTGGACACCGGGGCTTCAAGACATATGACGGGCCGACTCGATTATTTCTCGGAATCTTTTCCTATTACGGGTTCTTCACCCGTACATATACCTAATGGTGGCATTATGCAGGCAGCTCGCATTGGGACAGTGCAAATTACGCGAAATCTTACCCTTTCTGACGTGTTATTTGTTCCAACATTTAATTGTAATTTGTTGTCAATTGCACAATTATCAAAGGATTGGAATTGTAACATGATTTTTTGTTCGAATCTCTGCGTGATTCAGGACCGCACTACGAGGATGATGTTTGGAGTGGGTGAACTCCGAGGGGGGGTCTACTATTTGCGATGTGTGGAAGCAGTTTCAATTGCGGGTCAGGCTTTATGGAGAGCATCTGCAGACGTCTGGCACCGGAGACTTGGCCATCCATCACGCAATATTAAGATAAGTGGCATTGATTTGTATTTCGGAGAAGATCGCAATAAGGATTGTGATATTTGCCTTAGAGCTAAACAGACAAGATCGCAATTTCATTCCAGCTTGAATAAAAGCGATTCTCCATTTCAGCTTGTTCATTGCGATTTATGGGGTCCTTATAGAGTAAAGTCTCATTCTGGAGCCAGTTACTTCCTGACTATTGTGGATGATTTTAGTAGGGGAGTTTGGTTATATTTATTACGAGAAAAATCAGATGCGCGATGCTTTCTTGTCGATTTTTGCAATTTAATCAAAAATCAATTTGATCGCACGGTCAAAGTGGTGCGTAGTGACAACGGTATGGAGTTTTTGTCCGGAGATTTGCAGGAATATTTTTCTCAGCATGGAATAATACACCAGACGTCATGTACGCAAACTCCACAACAGAACGATCGAGTTGAGCGGAAACATCGGCATATACTGAACATTGCACGAGCATTAATGTTTCAAGGGTCCCTCCCGATCGATTTTTGGGGGGAGTGCGTGTCCACGGCAGCGCATCTCATCAATGTGACACCAACTCCGCTCTTGGATAACAAAAGTCCCTATGAAGTCCTATTTGGTAAACCGCCCGATTACTTTAATTTAAGAGTTTTCAGTTCATTATGTTATGCTCATAATAAATCCCGTACAAAAGACAAGTTTGAGGAGAGATCCCGAAAATGCGTATTCATTGGTTATCCTCATGGTAAGAAGGGATGGCGTTTGTTTGACTTGAAGACACGAGAAATTTTTGTTTCACGCGACGTACAGTTTTGCGAGGATGTTTTCCCATTTGCAGCAGAAAAATCGAGCACAGATGCTTCTATTTTATCCCCACCGATGTTTAGGGATTTTGGGGGATTTGATGATAATGATGAGGTGACATTTTCTAATCAATATTCCTTGGGCCGGGGGGAGTACCCTGGCCGGGGGGAGCAAACGAAGCTTCTTACCTTAGCTCATGGGGAGCAAATCGGGGCTTCGTCGGGAACCAACCACGGACTTGATGACGGAGTGCTCATGGACAAGGCTGTAGAGAAACGGAAAGATGTGAGTGGGTCAAGATCTACACTTGATTCATTGAATGAACCACCGTCTGTATCGTCTACGAGAGAGACAGTGCAGCTCATGTCGTCTGGACGACTGGCTGGAGGTGAATCCAATATCGAGCCTGCAGTTTCGGTATTAGAAATAGGGAACGATCGAAAATCAGGTCGGATTAAGAAAACGCCCGAGTACCTGAAGGATTATGTAGTTCACACAGCACAATGTATCCCCCCCTCGCAACAGCTCACTTCGACAGAATCCTCAGGTACGTCCCATCCCATAGAACGATTTATTGATTATCATGGTCTTAATGGTTATCACAGAGCCTTCTTAGTAGCTCTTGATTCGAACATAGAGCCACAGTCTTATCGTGAGGCAACCCGAGATCCGCGGTGGAGAGCCGCAATGGCCGAGGAAATACGAGCCTTGGAGTCCAATAAGACATGGACAATTGAGAAATTACCACACGGCAAACACGCTATTGGCTGCAAATGGGTGTTCAAGTTGAAGCGTCGAGCGGACGGAAGCGTCGAGCGCTACAAAGCACGGTTAGTTGCCAAGGGTTTCACACAAGAAGAAGGAGTGGATTTCACCGAGACGTTCGCACCGGTGGCGAAGCTAGTAACAGTTCGCTGTTTGTTGACTGTTGCAATAGCACGAGGTTGGGAGATACATCAAATGGACGTGCATAATGCATTTCTGCACGGTGTTTTAGAAGAAGAAGTTTACATGCAATTACCACCTGGATTCTCCTCGACTAAAGCAGGCTCCGTGTGTCGGCTACGCAAGTCTATCTATGGTTTACGACAATCCTCTCGAAATTGGCATGCTAAGCTAGCAGATTCACTTCATCGGTACGGATTTAAGCAGTCAGGTGCCGACCACTCTCTCTATACTTACACACGTGGTGATATATTTATTGGAGTTTTGGTATATGTGGATGACCTGGTCGTGGTTAGTAACAATTCTGCCAATTGTGCCCTTTTTAAGAGTTATTTGAGTAAATGCTTTCCTATTAAGGACCTAGGTCCTCTGAAGTATTTTTTGGGAATTGAGGCTACGCGCATGGATTCCGGCCTCTTCCTAAGTCAACGCAAGTATGTGCTCGACATACTTACAGAGTGCGGGATGTTGGGTTCACGACCGTCAAGTTTTCCTATGGAACAGCACCATCGACTTGCTACCAGTTCGAGCACAATTCTTGCCGATCCATCGCGATATCGACGACTAGTGGGGCGACTTATATACTTGACCATTACGCGGCCAGAGCTTAGCTACTCTTTGCACGTTCTAGCACAATTTATGCATGAACCTCGGCAAGATCATTGGGATGCAGCGATGCGGGTTCTTCGTTACCTCAAGCAATCCCCTGGACAAGGACTTTTCTTACGGCCAGACTCTCTTGAGCTTAGAGCTTATTGCGATTCAGATTGGGCCAGCTGTCCCTTAACCCGAAGGTCAGTTACCGGTTATTTTATTACCTTAGGAGGCTGTCCCATTTCTTGGAAGACCAAGAAGCAAACGACCGTCTCTCGATCGTCAGCAGAAGCAGAATATCGTGCTATGGCAGCCGTGGTCAGTGAGATTATTTGGCTTCGTAGCCTGCTTATGACTCTAGGAGTCACGTGTCCTCGGCCAACTTCTCTTTTCTGCGACAATCAAGCGGCGATACATATTGCCGCTAATCCTGTGTTTCACGAGCACACGAAACATATTGAGATAGACTGTCATTTCGTTCGTGAGCACATTCAGAAGGGAATTATTGCCACCTCTCACGTGTCTACGCAACTTCAATTGGCGGACATCTTCACAAAGGCACTGGGACGAAATCGTTTCGCTTTTATTCTCAGCAAGTTGGGAGTTCGGAATCCTCACTCTCCAACTTGAGGGGGAGTATTACGGGATCAGCAATCTCCATATTTACTTATTCTCTTAGTTGTATATTTGTAACGTTTCTACAGAATTAGGTAGGTTTTTATTCTTTTCTTTCTTTAGTTGCACATGCCTAAATTAAGCGATTGTAATATCCCTATTTATGTAACCTTCTTCATCAGAATAACAGATCCTTTTGAGCTTCGTTCATATCGTCTTTATCAAATTCTGAACGTGTATTATTAGAACAGATATGAATTATTATTTTAATTTTTTTTGTGGCCATGCAGGTTTCAATAGCGCATGCATCGGGTCTCCTATCTTGAGCACCAAGATATCTTCATCGATGAGTCAAATTTTACCAAATTGGATCTCAATTCAGTGTGAGTGAGTCATAATTTTGTTCTAGAATTTTCCCATTATGTCTTATTAGCGTTAAGACATGCGTAGATGTGTCAATAGCACAAATCGGAGGATAAGAGCAGTATCTGTGATAGATAAAGGCTATTCAGTAAGTATCAAGAATCGACAGATCTCTGCAAGAGAAAAATTGAATGATACTCATTGGACCAAATATAAAAGAAAACGATTCTCATTGTCATGGGAGTGAAACCCTGAAAAATCGCAGGACTTCATATGCTCACACAATCGATAATGTGGAAACTCTTCACGATCGTGTCCCTTCTCTTTTCTACATTTGACCAGCTAATTGATTAAGTGATAATGGCAATAAGATGCACGTTGCCGAAAGGACTTAAAAAGAAATTTATGTGCTGTTTCTTTATGGCAAATTGACCAGATCTGTTGGGAGATGTGTGCACGCATAATCTTCTTTTTGTTTCCTCCCCAGAAAAGCTTGTACTATTTAATTCATAATGACCACACCTCGAGTACTGTTGGTAAGATGCGCTTTTGTCATCATTTTAGGGTTTAGACATCTCAATAGACCAATTTTTTTTCTCTCGATTTTAGATTTCAAACTATTTTAACCCAAGCTACAAAGAATCCATCTCCATTTAGCCATTAGATGCAATGTAATAGGGGAATAAGATATAAAAAAGAATCAATTCTTTTTTGGCATCTCTGCTGTCTTCGGCAGACTAAAATAACAGTGTTTCACTTATCTGAGTTGGCTATTCTACCTCTATAGATAATCAGATAAAAAAATTCATTAATAAATGTTGCGTGTTTCTTGGTTCTCAAGAATAATAGACGCATGCGCTCTATTAGACAATAACTTTTTCCCGAGAAGTTGTTCCCCTTGTGCTACCATAGATCATTGGGATAATTGTCCAAAAAATCCTAAACCTGTTGTACGATGGTCAAGTAAGTCACAAACATTTCCATTGTTCAATGTAGACCTAAATCAGTTGACGATTTGCTAATTATGCCCTGAACCTTTCAATTGTGCCACTTTAGTCCTAAACTATTGGATAATTTGTTGATCTAGGTGCTTTTGTCAATATAGGTTTAGGTTAAATTGGCAAAACATGAAAAATTTAGAACTAAATTGGTACAATTTCATAAATATTAGGATAAAATTGACATAATTGAAAGTTCATGACCAAATTGGCATAATTGAATGGTTTAGGAATTTTTGAATTTCTTTTTGGTGTCAAATTTTTTGGATAGTTTTACCATAAGTCAATTGGACAATTGTGGTTAGCTACTTGTACCTGAGTGAGCTAACAAAAGAACGACATATCTCCAAGTATAGTATATGTTAATAGAGGTTATAAACTTGTAGGGGAGACTATTTATATAGCAATGGGGAAATCTCTATTTATCTACACGTATAAAGAATATCATTATACTTTTGTGAGCACCGTATGCATAATTTGTTCAGCGCTGTACTCATAAAGTAAATTTGCTCAACAGTTTCAGTTTGCTTTCATCATGTTTAAGTGCTATGCCATGCCATTAGACGTGTGTTCCACATAATGTTCTCTTAGATTTTCATTGCATAGACACCAGTAGAGTGCTCGAGCTCTCTTGAACTTATGTTTAAAATTTAGGAGCGATGGAAACTCCGTCCAATGGGCTCTTTGACACCGGGTATCAAAACTAATGGTGCCAAAACATGCACCAACCAACACGGCTCCAACTTGTGAAAATGGGATGATGTTACTTACTAAAAATGCAACTTTCTGAGAAAAAAAAAATTCAATCCGTAAATCTTTTGAATTTGGTGGATTATGAATGTATATGTTTGAGGGACCAAAGCCAAATATAGATAGAAAGCAAGTCTTGGAGTCACTGAGAATGTCACTTAAGCAAGTGTTAATAGCACAGCCACATTTCTTCTCCCAGTATTCCCTCACAAACTCACAAGCTAGCTCAAAAATGGTGAGAAATCCACTTAGACCCAACAAGAGAAATGATACAACAGTGAAGAAGGGCACTTGGAGTGGGGAAGAAGATCATAAGCTCATGTCTTATATCAGTAGATATGGCATTTGGAACTGGAGTCACATGGCCAAAGATGCTGGTACGAAGTATTCATGTACTCATTGTCGCGACCTAAAATTCATTTTTAGGTTAATGGATTACCAGATTAATTAATTAAATTAACTAACCTAGTTCGAGCTCTCCCAAGCCCTACCAAATCGCGACTTTGGGTTTTTGATTTAAATGATTTTAAGATTTGGAGTCGCCACTAATGGTTCTTGGTAGGTCGATTAGAAACCTAAATAAATTAGCGGGAGAACTAATTTATTTCTGCGAACCAGAGATTTTGAGTTCGGGGACTTGGTTACGTTAGATTACTCTAACGCCCTTTCGGTACCAATTTCATGAAAAATCATTTGGGATGATTTGGAAAGATTTGGGCCAAATTAACCAGAAGGGTAAAATGGTCATTTTTTCAAGGAATGGGAAGTGAAAACAGGTCAGACCAGTTGAATGTGATCATTCCTTATTTCTCACAATTTCTGAGAATTTTTCGGGACTTTCTGAGACAATTTACCCATAAGGGGCAAAATTGTCATTTTGAAAAGACCATGGAGAGAAATCATCCGAAAATAGGATTGGCCAGTTGAAATGGCCCGTTTCCTAGTTTTTGAAATTTTTGAGAGTTTTCTGAGATCTTTCAGAACAATTTGCCCATCAAGGGCAAAAATAGTCATTTTGAAAATATAAGAAAGGAAATTCATCAAAAATAGGATTGACCAGTCGAAATGGCCCGTTTCCAAATTTTTGATATTTTTCTGAATTTTTCAGAATTTTTTGAGACAATTTGCCCATGAGGGACAAAATCGTCATTTTGGAAAGATCGAGGTGGAAATTCACCAAAAATAGGATTGGTCAGTCGAAATGACCCGTTTCCTAATTTCTGAGATTTTTCTGGATTTTTCAGAATTTTCCGAGACAATTTACCCATAAGGGGTAAAATCGTCATTTTGGAAGGATCGGGTGGAAATTCACCGAAAATAGGATTGGTCAGTCGAAATGACCCGTTTCCTAATTTCTGAGATTTTTCTGAACTTTTCAGAATTTTTCGAGACAATTTACCCATAAGGGGTAAAATCGTCATTTTGGAAGGATCAGGTGGAAATTCACCGAAAATAGGATTGGTCAGTCGAAATGACCCGTTTCCTAATTTCTGAGATTTTTCAGAATTTTTCAAAATTTTATATTTTTGGACCGGGACGGGTCGACCCGGCCCGTTCGGCCAAGATCCGACTTGGGCCTTAAGGGCCCAAGTTAGTCTAAGACAGGGGACATCTATTGGGCTTGACCCAAAACCTATTTATTTTATCCATTTTCTTTCTTTCTAACGAATTTAATCCTCAAGCTCAATTTTGACTTGATTTTATTCGTAAGCCCGCATGCATCAGCCCAAACACAGTATCGGGCCCAAAACTCCCTAGCCCAAAACGCAAGGAGGCTTCTCACGTTTTCTACTATTTTTGAAACAGGCCCAACTCACATTTCTTTTCTTAGTATCTAAAACAACCAACCAGTGGCCCAAGCATAAAATCAGGCTTAATTCTCAAAAGGCAAGCCCACGTTGCCCCTCTATCTGACATTAATCAACTCACGCTGTTTTCCTTTTTTTGTTATTCTTTTGCTTGGACTATGCTTTTGTTGCTTTGACTTCTCCTTTTTTATTTAATTCTAAGCTGTCCTCTACTAAACTCTTCCCCGAGAACTTCGTTACCAGGAATCACAAACTCTCGTCACTTATTGCAATCATGACAGGCAAAAAGGTTATACGTACTCACCTCAACGGACTCAAACCGTGGGCCGTCGCCTGTTATTGATCTCTGGTCCGTCGGTCCTTGTCTTAGTCGTGCTCTTGATAACGTACTCGATCTCGCTTCCTTTACTCCACGACCTCTCACCGGTGTTTATGACATAGGATCTGTGCATCATGTAGCTCGAAGGACTCCACGTAGCGTTCGTCCAGCCGCGAGAACGCGAAAGCTTCTGGGCCAGTGAACCCGAGCATGAAAGGCTGTAGTTCTCTCTGTCTTCGACACAGGCTCATCAACTCCTCTTGTTGGCCCTTCTCTTAAAGTCAAAGTCTTCCCAAAGCTTCTTTATAGGCTTCATATGAACTTTTGTTTATTGAAGCTCTAAGGACTTAAATTTCCCAATGCCAATGAGGGTGCCTCGCAAATCTTGAACGACCTCAACCTCGCTGATGGTGTTGACTTTAGCGAACGTTGCAATAGGTTCGACTGAACGTCCATCTGCCTTGCAGACCCGAGCACGAAGCGCTGTAATAGGTTCGTAAATCTTCAGCTCCACGTCCTTTCCACGCATATGTACGAACGAGTAGCAGAAGCTATAGCCAGCCCTTGCCGATATGCTATGCTCTCGTCCGAGATAGCTATTTGTGCAACCTCGTTGGTTCTCTTCAGCAAACGCACTTCAATTTGTCACGAAATGATATATGGGATCGACAAAGCTCTCAGCATACCCGAGGAAGGAAATAAACCTCACAACTTCCAGGGCAAGCCTCTTCGAACCGCCAAAGCAGATCTTGATATGCTCATCTTTAGCAGAATCTGCTGCACCCTCAAGACACCCAGGTCTTCCAAATAAGGCCTTTACGCGCTGCTCAATGATGCTCACAGCGGCGGGTGGTTCTCCTCCGCGAGGTTGCTCACGCTCCACACCCCCGCGGACAACAAATTGACGGACAACACCATAATCATATTCTGCATGGTCATGGATTGTTCGTTCACTTTTCTTGAACTCCCCGTTTTTAGCTTCTCTTGCCCAGCATTCCTTTAGATCTGGTCCCTCCTTTTTGAACTGACGAGGACCCTCAAAAAACTTCCCTCTTCTTCACAATCATACGTCTGGTGGACGTGGTTCAGCCGGTAAAACTCCTCTGCTGTTTTTTTTTTTCTCTGGCTTTCTGTGTCATAGTCCCGCCTCTGGATCTCTTCCCCCCATATCGTCGCTTTTCTGATCTCTGTTCTGTTGTCTTCTCCTCCTTCACACTTCTAACGACGCCAATGGCCACGATCCGGCGCACGTCCTTGGTGTTCTTCCAATAAGGTATCCTGTAACGAATACAGTGGCTTCACCTTTGTAAGAGCCTTGTGCATCCACTGGATATATTGAGGACATTGTGTGTGGGGTTCAAAGCTGTGTGAAGCTTCGATGTGATTATCATGTAAGATACTTCATAAAACCCGTCCCCAAAGCAGGTAACTGCACCACTTGGAAGTCGGACTTCCATATGCTCACAACTTTAAGCAGCATGCAACTTGCAAAAAGAACCGCCGAATAATCCCTCACATCTCTTCTCAAACAATAGGACATTTATAAGTGCTGCAGAGCTGAAATAGTGCATTCTGATTTGCTGCATCAAGATTCTCACAGAAGATCTGAGTAAACTTCCCAAGAGACAGGGCAGACAGTCTTGCCAGAGAAGTCACCAAGAATTCTCCTGGTTCCCTTATATCCTTCAGAGGGTCCTCTTCCTTCCTTCCAGCATCGCAGAGATTGACAAAAGTGGCAGTATGACCGGCATTTTCAGCTACATCTGGAGCTTCTGGCTCTTCCACGGTCATATCCTCCTCAGGATGTGAAAGCATGATCATAATGCTGTCTAGCATTTTCCCCCAGTGTCTACTAGCTGCTGCATTTCAAAAGATGATATTAAAGAGGTATCCTTCTCACAACCCCCCCTGGAACATCCCTTGGCGTCTGAATGATGAAGAAAGTCCCCCTTTTGCCTCCTCCCCCTGCATGCATGTGACACGGTCCGGACACGAAGGGGCAAATCTGAAGAGGTTTTCGGAACGAAGAAACGATCGTGTCTTGCGGGAGAATCTCCTAGAGAACCCTAGAGAATTCTGGAGGATTCTAGAAGGGGTAATCTTGTAATTGTACATTATTATAATAAGGAAAGTTAGGTGGGAGTTAGGCGGGAACCCATCTCCACCGTTAGATCAAAGGGGAGATCTACGGTTTATATCGTACGAGAACTTGTATATAAGGGGGCTCTCCTCCCCTCATTGTATCATCTCATTCTCACGAGAAATAGAAATCCAGAGCTTCTCTCTCTAGTTTCTCTCTCTAAGAGTGCTTGGGAGAGTTGTGAATCGAGTGAGGTGAGCGAGGAAAGGCTGACTTGGGAAGGTTTTCCTAAGGCCGCACGAGCGATTGATCGGTGATTCGATCGGCCCGTGACAAGTGGTATCAGAGCCAACGTCCGGTGCGTAGCCAAGATTCATCGAGGGGTGTGATGGATCCAGCGTCCGAGCCAGCTGCTGCCCAGGGGAAGAAGGCCGCCGAGGAGCGTGGTCGTGATGCTGAGAAGGCCAGCAAGGCGCAGAAGGGTCGTGCTCGATCGAGTTCGAGGGATGCGATGGGGCTCTTGGAGACCCGGGTGTCGAAGATGGAGGTCGCACTCGCGGAAGTCCAAGGCGCAGTCGGGGATCTAGCCGAGAACGCTGATGGAGACATGTCCGGGAAGGGAATGCTCGAGGCCGAGGTGCAAGAGCTGAAATCCGGCATGGGGGAGCTCCGAGGCGAGATGCTAGGGACCTTGGCATGCACTGCTGAAGAACTCCGATCGGAGAACGATGACTTGCGAGCCCTGGTCGAGGCTATGCGGGGGGAGCTGGACGTGCTCAAGGTCAAGGTTGCAGAAGTTGATGCTGCACGCGTGAACGGGGTGATCACCGTGCAACCTGCTCCACGAGTGGACGCTCCGAAGCCTAAGGAGTTCAAAGGCTCAAGGGTGGCCAAGGACGTGGACAACTTCCTATGGCACGTGAACCAGTACTTCAACGCGACGGGGATTGCTGATGATGCCCTGAAGGTTAGTACTGCTGCCATGTATCTTACCGAAAACGCACTATTATGGTGGCGTCGTAGGTGTGACGAGCGAAGTGGTGGACCGATCACTTCTTGGGAGATGTTTGTTGCGGAGTTTCGTAAGCAGTTCTACCCAGCGTACGCGGAGGAGGAAGCCCGAGAGGAACTCCGACGCCTGGAACAAAGGGGAAGCGTCCGGGACTATGTGAGGAAGTTCTCGGAGCTGCTGCTTCAAATCTCCACGATGAGCGACACCGAGGCCTATTACCAATTTCTTGGTGGTCTCAAGCCCTATGTGAAGCAAGAGATCAAGCGCTGCGGTGCAATGGATCTCACGTCGGCCATGGCTGCGGCCGAATCAATGGTGGAGTACAAGCCGACTCTTGCAAGCAAGCCAGACTTCCACCCGAGGGAGAAGAGCATTGGTGGGGGAGATCGTGGGAGATCCTATCGCCCAAGCAACACCAAGCCGCCAACTGCTCCACCTAAGGCAAGGACCGAAGCTTCAAGCAGTGGAAGCAGCGGAAAGCCCGAGAAGAGGCGTTTCCAGGTCAAGTGCTTCTTGTGCGACGGACCGCACTTTGCACGCGATTGCTCAGCCAAGGGGCAGATCGCATCGGTGATTAAAGCTAAGGAAGAGGAGAAGAAGCAAGCCGAGAAGGACGAGACGCGACTCGGATCCTTGCGAGTCCTTAGCTCGATCAAGTCCAAGAAAGCGGCAAAGTCCAAGGGGATGATGTTCGTGGAAATGAAGATCGGCGACACCACGATGAATGCGCTGGTAGATACGGGGGCGTCCGATCTATTCATCTCCGAGGAAGCTGCGAAGAAGCTCGACCTTAAGGTTGAGAAGAGGACGGGATGGCTAAAGACCGTCAATTCAAAGCAAGTGCCCATGAGCGGGGTAGCACGAGGCGTGGAGATCCATATCGGTCAGTGGACGAGCAAGGAGGATCTCGAGGTAATCCCTTTAGACGACTATGATATTGTCATGGGATTGGGATTCATTGACAGGATCGAAGCGATGCTACTTCCGTTCGCGGATTGCATCTGTGTGCTGGATGAACGGAACCAATGCGTGGTTCCAATTCAGAGGAAGTCGGGAGGCAATCACAAGATGCTCTCGGCCATGCAACTATCCAAGGGAGCTAGGAAGGGCGAGGAGACCTTCTTGGCCGTTCTGAAGGAGGTAGATCCCAAGGGTGGGATGGACGACGTCCCGAAGGAGGTGACTCAGGTTCTTGAAGCGTTCAAGGATGTGATGCCTCCGGAGCTACCAAAGAAGTTGCCACCTATGAGGGAGGTGGATCATCGGATCGAGCTAGTGTCGGATGCTCGACCGCCTGCTATGGCACCATACAGAATGGCGCCTCCAGAACTTGAAGAATTGAGGAAACAACTGAAAGGATTGCTTGATTCCGGGTATATCCGTCCATCGAAGGCTCCGTTCGGTGCGCCGGTCCTATTCCAGAAGAAACATGATGGATCGCTGCGTATGTGTATTGACTACCGGGCGCTGAACAAGCTGACGGTGAAGAACAAGTACCCGATCCCTCTCATTGCAGATCTATTCGACCAACTTGGCGGAGCGAGGTGGTTCACCAAGCTGGATCTTCGATCGGGTTACTATCAAGTGCGGATCGCGGAGGGAGATGAGCCAAAGACCGCTTGTGTTACGAGGTACGGTTGTCGCGACACTCTAAAAAAAATTTAAAATTTTAAAAGGGGTTAACGGATTATTAGGTTAATTAGATCGACTAACCTAACGCGGACCCTCCCAAGCCCTACCGAATCGCGACTTTGGATTTTTATTTTAAATGATTTTGAAATTTGGAGTCGCCACTAATCGTTCTTGGTAGGTCGATTAGAAACCTAAATAAATTAGCGGGAGAACTAATTTATTCCTGCGAACCAGAGATTATGAGCTCGGGGACTTGGTTACACTAGTTAATTAAAACTAATGCCCTTTCGGTACCTTAATTTCATGGATATCCTAATTCGGCAACTCAGACTTGGTTTATTCCTAAGGCTCTAGTAGGGTATTCTCTTTTGTGTTTTTACTTTTTAAATAGGATGCATGGATGGTATATATTTTTATTTATTATATTTTTGAAGTGTTAAAGATTCCCTGAAGCCGAAAGAGGGAGTGTGTTAACGACTTCTGTGCAGTATTACGATCTACTCATCTTTTGGGTTTGATGATTCAAAAATTAAATTATAAGAAGTACATGACAGTGAATAAACACCTCCAATGGGAGGCCTAGCATTGGCTTGGCTCTTCACTTTGGGATTTAAGGTACAGGTATTTAAGTTGCAAGTATTTAACTACTGTAAGTACAAACCTCCAATGGGAGGCTAAGCATTGGCTTGGCTCTTCCCTTTGGGATTTAAGGTACATGTATTTAAGTTGCAGGTATTTAACTACTGTAAGTAAAAACCTCCAATGGGAGGCTAAGCATTGGCTTGGCTCTTCCCTTTGGGATTTAAGGTGCAGGTATTTAAGTTGCAGGTATTTAACTACTGTAAGTAAAAACCTCCAATGGGAGGCTAAGCATTGGCTTGGCTCTTCCCTTTGGGATTTATGGTGCAGGTATTTAAGTTGCAGGTATTTAACTACTGTAAGTAAAAACCTCCAATGGGAGGCTAAGCATTGGCTTGGCTCTTCCCTTTGGGATGTATGGTGCAGGTATTTAAGTTGCAGGTATTTAACTACTGTAAGTAAAAACCTCCAATGGGAGGCTAAGCATTGGCTTGGCTCTTCCCTTTGGGATTTATGGTGCAGGTATTTAAATTGCGGATGGACTTTGTCCTCTCCATTCTTGGGTATGAATTCTTTAAAATAAAATACAACGAATTGATTCAACAATTTGAAATTTGTGCGCGCTTGAGGACTCCTCCAAGCCGATTTTGTGCTTCCATAGGGTCGACCATTGATATAGAGCTGCGGCTTCCTGACATAAAATAGAGTGAAATGTCAGTATACAAAATATGTGCTAATCTGCACCTAAAACCAGAAGAGTGGAAAGAGTACTTATCTCCCATTTTTTTGGGAGGGATTTCTATAATTGATTTTCGCTCTCTATGTTCCCAATATAGAGAGTTTCTTTTGAATTAAGAGGGACTTTTAGTCACAGATCAGTTGAGAAATCGGTGGACAGCTTAGGAGCTTGTCTGGGTCGATTTTTGCATCTCTACGAGATTTTTGCTGTTGACGTACAGATATCCTTCTCCTGACATAAAATATGGAAAAAAAAGAGATGGAGAAAGTGTATACAATTTGTGCTAATTTGCGAATAAAACCATAAATAAATGAATAAATAAAAACACTTAGCTCGAATTTGCTTGCTCGTTGACGAGGATGAACTCTTGATTTATATTGATCGATGAAGGAATTTGTGATGATAACCCCTGGCTTTAAACTCCCATCATCTTCAAAATTCTCTCTCTTTTGGTATTTTCTTTCTCTCAAAATTTTCTTCAATCTCCCAAAACTCTCTCAAACATCCAAAATTTTCTCTCCAAAAAAATTCCTCAAACACTTCAAATTTTCTCCCCAAAAAATTCCCCCTCTCAAGCTCACTTCTTCCTCCTTTTATAATCTACTCATCTATCTCCCATTCTAATTTTTCCACTAACTCTATCTCCCATTCTAATTTCTCCACTAACTCTTCTTCATTTTCATCTTCCATTCTCCATCTCTATCTCACATTCTAATCTCTTTACTAACTCTTCTTCATTTTCATCTTCCCTTCTCCATATTTATCTCCCATTCTAATTTCTCCACTAACTCTTCTTAATCTCCATCTTCCCTTCTCTATTCTTATCTTCCATTCTAATTTCTCTACTAACTCTTCTTCATCTACATCTTCCTTTCTCTATTCTTATCTTATTTTCTCCATCCATTCTTCTCCAACTTCTCTTCTTCATCTCCTCTTCTTCATCTTCCCTTCTCTATTCTAATTTATCCACTAACTCTTCTTTTTATTATTTGTAAAATAATCCTTCAAGAGTTAGGTATTTGCACTCTAGTCCTTGAATTTTAAGTATTTACAATTCAGTCCCTGAAAAAATATATTTCTTTAAGTCCAAATCTCCTCACAATTTTTGACACACCAAAATTTACCACATGTCAAATTTAAGCTCATTTCTTGTCGCTGAAAATAATGCATAATTTAATTAAAGCCCTTTTGCAAAATTAAGTCATTCTGGGTATAATTGGGCCAAGATGAAAATTTAAAATATTAGAAGAAAATGTCACAACTCATAAAAAGTGAAAGTTAAAAATAAGTTGACTCAAATTAAATTTTTTTTAGGCCCGATTCTAGATTATACTCGTGAAGGAACACGTGACTCGAATTGGATTTTTCTGAATTTGCGATGGCCAATATGAAAAATAGATTTAAAATAAAAATATTAACTATCTTTGTGTATTTTTGGGCCTCAAATGTTATTTTTCCAAAATTTTCAAATATTTTTGTATTGTTTTAAAAAAAATTAATATATATATAAAATATGAAAAATTATTTTTTTGGTCAAAATTCATTCCCTAGGCTTGGCTAAGGTTCTCAAAGTTGATTTTTCAATTTTATGAATTTTTATGGATTTTCTATTAATTTTCGAAAATAAATAAATAAAAAATACGTAAAAATACTGAAAATATGAAAAATCGTTTTTTGGTCAAAATTGGTTCCCTAGGCTTGGCTAAGGTCCCCAAAGTTGATTTTTCAATTTTATGAATTTTTATGGATTTTTTATTACTTTAGCAATAGAAAAAATGATTAAAAATCAGGTGTCAACAACGGTTCGTACGAGTTTCTGGTCATGCCCTTCGGCTTGACAAATGCGCCGGCGACGTTCTGCACGCTGATGAATAAGGTATTACAACCCTTCCTCGATCAATTTGTGGTTGTATACCTGGACGATATAGTCATATACAGCAGGACGCTCGAGGAACATATCAAGCACATCAAGCAGGTGTTCCAAGTTCTGAGAGAGCATGAGCTGTACGTGAAGCGCGAGAAGTGCGCCTTTGCCCAGCAGGAAGTGCCATTCTTGGGGCACATTGTGGGAGATGGACGAGTCCGTATGGATCCGGCCAAGATTGAGTCGATCGTAGGTTGGGAACCGCCGACGAAGGTAACCGAACTTCGGTCCTTTCTAGGCCTTACTAACTATTATCGACGATTTGTTAAAGGCTATTCGAGCATTACCGCTCCGCTCACGGATATGCTGAAGAAGGAGAAGCCGTGGGAGTGGACGGAGCGCTGTCAAGGGGCGTTCGAGAGACTCAAGAAGGCTATGACAGAGGAGCCGGTCTTGGCGCTACCCGACTGTTCGAAGCCATATGAGGTAGAAACTGACGCTTCTGATTTTGCGATTGGAGGTGTTATTATGCAGGATGGGCATCCCGTGGCTTACGAGTCACGAAAACTGAACGAGACCGAGAGGCGGTACACCGTTCAGGAGAAGGAGATGACGGCCATCGTGCACTGCCTACGCACTTGGCGTCATTACTTGCTGGGATCAAAGTTCGTCGTGAGGACGGACAATGTTGCAACGAGCTACTTCCAGACTCAGAAGAAGTTGAGCCCGAAGCAAGCTCGCTGGCAAGATTTTCTAGCGGAGTTCGACTATGTGCTCGAGTACAAGCCGGGGAAGGCTAATGCTGTGGCGGATGCGCTAAGTCGAAGAGCAGAACTGGCGTCCATAAGTCGGCCAGACTGCCCGCTGGTGGGACGGATCAAGGAGGGGCTAAAGCATGATCGAGCGGCGCAAGCTCTCTTGTATTATGCGAAGGAGGGCAAGACTCGAAGATTCTGGTGCGAGGACGACCTGTTGTATGCAAAGGGGCGACGGCTATATGTCCCGCTCTATGGGAACCTGAGGAGGGACGTCCTTCGCGAGTGTCACGACTCGAAGTGGGCTGGTCATCCGGGAGTCCACCGCACACTAGCGTTGGTGGAGGAGCATTATTTCTGGCCACACTTGCGAGACGACGTGGAAGCCTATGTTCGAACTTGCCTGGTGTGCCAACAAGATAAGTTGGAGCAAAAGTCGCCCGCCGGCCTGCTGGAGCCACTGCCCGTTCCAGAACGTCCATGGGAGAGCGTCTCCATGGACTTTATCGTGGGATTGCCCAAGTCCGAAGGGTGTCGAACGCTAATGGTCGTGGTGGACCGATTTTCAAAGTACGCGACGTTCGTACCGGCCACCGACGACTGCCCAGCCGAGGAAGCGGCGAAGTTATTTCTGAAGCACGTGGTGAAACACTGGGGTGTACCCCGCACGATCGTGAGCGATCGCGACCCTCGGTTCACGGGGAGATTTTGGACCGAGCTATTCAAACTACTCGGGACGGACCTGAACTTCTCAACGAGCCTTCATCCCCAGACGGACGGCCAAACCGAGCGGGTGAATGCTTTGTTGGAGGTGTATATGAGGCACTACGTGAGCGCAACGCAACGAGATTGGGCGAAGTTGATCGATGTGGCCCAATTCTCCTATAATCTACAACGTAGTGAATCGACCGGGAGGAGTCCGTTCGAGATAGTGACGGGGCAACAACCGCTCACGCCGAGCGCGATTGCGTCGGGCCACAAGGGAAGTAGCCCGGCCGCCCACAAGGTTGCCGAGGAATGGCACGAGCAAGCCGATCTTGCTCGCACATGTCTTCACAAGGCGTCAAAGAGGACGAAGAAATGGGCGGACCAGAAGCGAAGGCATGTGGAATATCAAGTCGGAGATCAAGTATTGTGCAAGCTACCGCTACGATACAAGGGCGTTCATAAGGCGCTACTCCGACGATACGAGGGGCCATTCCGCATTACGCAACGGATTGGCAATGCTGCTTACAAATTGGAGCTCCCGGCCAAGCTGAAGATTCATCCGGTGTTCCATGTAAGTATGCTTAAGCCGTTTCATTTTGATGAAGGGGATCCGGATCGAGGGAAATCGCAACGGGCGCCTATTGGGGCAAAGACTTCTTATGACCGAGACGTCGACAGTATCCTGGCGGACCGGGTCGTGCGGAAGAGATATTGCGCGCCGAAGAAGGAGTATTTGATCCGATGGAAGGGACTCCCCGAGAGTGAAGCAACGTGGGAACTTGCCGAGTCACTATGGCAGTTCCAGAAGCAGATCGAGGCGTACATCGCTGAGAGTGCGACGAGGGCGTCGCCAGAATAGGTGGGGGAGAATGACACGGTCCGGGCACGAAGGGGCAAATCTGAAGAGGTTTTCGGAACGAAGAAATGATCGTGTCTTGCGGGAGAATCTCCTAGAGAACCCTAGAGAATTCTGGAGGATTCTAGAAGGGGTAATCTTGTAATTGTACATTATTATAATAAGGAAAGTTAGGTGGGAGTTAGGCGGGAACCCATCTCCACCGTTAGATCAAAGGGGAGATCTACGGTTTATATCGTACGAGAACTTGTATATAAGGGGGCTCTCCTCCCCTCATTGTATCATCTCATTCTCACGAGAAATAGAAATCCAGAGCTTCTCTCTCTAGTTTCTCTCTCTAAGAGTGCTTGTGAGAGTTGTGAATCGAGTGAGGTGAGTGAAGAAAGGCTGACTTGGGAAGGTTTTCCTAAGGCCGCACGAGCGATTGATCGGTGATTCGATCGGCCCGTGACACATGCATGCATGCGTGCTCTCTTTCCCTTTTTTTTGCTTTTTCGGCCGAGAGCCCTTCTTTGCCATCTTGTTGCATATGATTTACTAGTCATTCGTGCGCCAATGCTGAAGGAAGAATCCACTTCTAGTGGTGGGAGAGTCAACGTGTTACTCCCCTTCTTTCTCAAAGGGCCCCACGGGCTTTGAACTTAAGACAGCTTACTCATCTGGAGAAAAACTGGGCATGCTCTGAGGATTCTTTCCAACATCTAATACTGGCGGATGGTGCGACTCGAGTGGCTGAAAGTAAAAGAAAACTCTAGTGCAAGAAGATGTAATGCAATAGCGGCATTCAAAGCGGGGAGTCACTCCTCTGTATCTGCATGATTCATATTCACGTCCCTTGCTTCTTCATTCAGCGAAGTATCGCACTCGACGTCGACAAATCTGTGATCCCCAGAGAGACCGATCGTTCCCATGCCAACGTTAAAATCCCTAGGGAAAAGCATGAGAGCGATCATCGCTGTTACCAGGCGAGATCAAGAAGGCGAGCTTAGGTTAGAACGACGTTGGAGCGGCCAAGCTTGGGTCGACGAATTAGAAGGGCTTTGACCACTGGAGGAAACCGGAGCTTGAGTTCAAAGGCCACGCGATTTACATGTGCGACCCGGCGCTGGCTAAAGTTGCATCGACGAGGAAGGAGATGCCGTCGTTGGAGCTGAGAAGGCCGACCAATGTTTTTGGTATGAAAAAGAGAGAGACGGAGACCTTGGTTAGAGCCAGTAAAGGGACACCATGGATGATCCAGAGGTGAGAGAAGGTCCCAATGGAAGGTCTAGACATGGTGATTCGTTCAGGAGTCGAAGTGAATGGTCGCCTGAGAGGATCAAGTGGCTTGACTTTCGGTTGCGGAGGGTAGAGAACGAGTAGAGGATGAGGTGAGCATAGCTAAGTTCGCTATCGGGGGTAGAGAGATAAGAAGGTGAAGAACTTCCCGGGATTCAGGTCAGGGTTGGGGCAGGTGACTCGAGGATCCGTGCATGGAGCTGCCTGACCTACGGCATCATGGTTGCCTCTCTTGGTATCTGCGAGCGAATTCCTCCTGCTTCTTTGCCTTGGATCCCCTTCATTTTCCTATCCACCTCCAATGATCACCAAGAGTTAATCTGTAAACTACTTTCACTCTAGCCATCATTACGGTGGGGTCGTTGATGCACCAAGCTCACGAGCTATCCACTTTCTGAAACAACTCTCCACCTTTCTTTCTTTATTGTGATGGTCTCTTCAAAAAGAAATTCTTTATTCAATCCCTCCTCCATCACGGAAGGCCCCATTGAATTTCTTTCCCTTCTTTCATTATGCCGCCAGCCAAGTCACCTTTCCTTTTTGTCGTGTCTTGCGCTTGACGTGAATGGATTGCTTTTGGAGGAGATCAAAATTGCATCCACACGTCAGGAACATCGACGATGGTATCTGATCCCCCTGTGTGTATGCTGTTTGACAATAGTTTGGGGCAGCCAGAATTCTGGACTGAAACTGAGGTGTAATGACAGCGATACTGGTCGGTCATAGGTTGGCGGTGGCCTTCCTACTACCCATACCTTTACAGCTGGAGCCGAGCCATGCTCGCTGCCAGCAGCCCAAACAAAGAGACATGTAAAGGCACGTCTTCTTCATGAGACCGAGAACCAGGCAAGCCTCGGAAGTAATGAACGTCACTGTGGGGATCCCGAGCTTGGTGAACACCTCTTGGACCTTGTACATGACGTGATTGATCACCACGCAGACAGGGCGAACTCGAGCTGGGTCGCGCCCAGCGAGGAACGACTCGATGCCTCGGGCCATCTGTTGGTGGTGGCGAGGGAAGCTAGCAGGTGGGTCGAGTATTGCGGCTTGTGGCGGCAAGACGTTGATCAGGGTGAAGAGAGGCGATTGGTGGAGAGCAGAGGGGTATGGAGGAGGAGATGTCGGAGTTGGCGACAACGGTGATGCGAAAATCGCGACGGAGGAGGCGGTTGCAAAGCTCGATGCCAAGGAAGAGGCGGCCTCGTCCGATCTTGGGCACCCCCAGGATCTCCTTCCTCGCCGACGTATCTTGATCATCGTTGGTCAAGGATCCCCTCCTTTTTCCTTTTTTTTCCACTGACTCTGCTTTTCCTTTCATATTTGTGCTCCACATCTATTCTTGCTTTCGGTGACCGTTCGTACTCATTATGATCATCATCATTCAGATTTTCTTTTCCATGGTGTTGACCCTTGTTTTGCCGAGCTCTCTCTTTTCATTTTTGGTCGTAGTGCCTTCAACCACCATCTTTTTCTTCATATCTTTTTTTATTGGGATTCATCGTGTCATCATCATCATGCTTTTTTCTTCCTTTGCAATGATGTGTGTCTCCCATTCTATGATTCCAAGAGAATATCGGTTTGCAAAAACTTCTCAATACTGACTGCAGCTATGCGGATAGTGCATCCACTTGCCACGGTAATAGGGGTCGCATGAACTCTCTCCAGGAGCGCGCTCTGCAGCATAGTTTGACTGCTTTCTTGGAAGTTCCGATGTATCCATTCACTAGCTTCTTCAAATTGACTTCATTCGACAAAAAATCAACCAAAGGACCATGTGAAGGAGCAGATTGTCGCTTCCAATGTGTCCATGACAATAAGTCTGAATAAAATTGGTGTTTTGAGCAAGACTTCCATTGCATCTTTGCGACATGCATGTAGAGGTCTTTCCGTTTTTCTTTTCGCGCGCACGAGGGGTCACGTGACTGCACGTGTACCTTGGTATCGTCGGTGGTGTTAACTGATGTTCTTTCCCCCAGTATTGGACTTGCAGCAAAATAGAATGAACTAGTATAAGTTGTTTCGCCACTTGACGTTGTCCTTGAATCTTTGCAATTTTAAGCTCAACATTGAAAGAAATTGGACCAAAATGCAATATGAGGCATTAGAGGACAATGTCACGACTCGAAAAATGCAAAAATCGAAAATTATAGAACTAAAATGAATTTCCTATAAATTTTTTTTAATTTTAATTTTAATTTTTTTAAAAAAAATTAATCTGAAGACGAGATTAACAAAGTAATTCTCGATTCCAGCTTAATTTTTGGAGATTTTCTTTAGCTACAATGAAGAGAAAATTAAAATAAAAATACTGGCTATTTATTCACATTTTTATGGCCTCAAACGCTATTTATTTTTATTTTGATAATATTTTCCTAATTTATGAAAAATATTTAAAAGAATGCAAAAAATATGAAAATTTATTTTTTGTTCAAAAATGGTAGCCTAAGCTTGGCAAAGGCTTCCAAAGTTGATTTTGTAATTTTCTCATTTTTTCTTGATTTTCTATGAATTTTCGAAAATAAAAATACCGAAAAATACTAAAAATTTGGAAAATCATTTTTTTTTTGTCAAAATTGGTTCCCTAGGCTTGGCCAAGGTCCCCAAAGTTGATTTTTCAATTTTATGAATTTTTGTGGATTTTCTATTAATTTTAAAAGAGAAAAGATGATTAAAAATCAGGTATCAACACTCATCTTGTTTTTCGGGGATATCTATATCTTGGTTTGCTCGGTATAATATCAACCCGAGTCTTGAATATGTGCGTGAATGACTCAGGTTTGGCAAGAACCGGGAAAAGTTGTAGACTTCGGTGGATGAACTACCTGAGGCCCAACAGCAGGCATGGAAACATCACCAAAGAAGAGGAGGATATGATCATCGAGTCGCACTGACTTCTTGGAAATAAGTAAGTTTCCACTCATCACCTCGGTGAAATCCTGATACAAAATTGATAAAAATGTCACATCTGTGAATTTATTTAGCCTCACGCGGAGAAAATACAACCTTATTATCAACTTTGCACAGAACATTTCTTTTGTCACAAACGACTTTCGATTCCACAATGATAGACTACTGGTATGTTTGTAGTTCTTGCACTACACAAACTTAAGTTTCAATTGGTAGACAAATGACTGATTATTTCTCCTATCGCTGATGGGCGGCCATAGCAGCCAGACTTCCAGGAAGGACAGATAATGAAATAAAGAATTATCGGACCACTCGCTCGAATAAACGTGTTGGGAATGGGAACAAGTTGCAAATATCATCCACGTGCTATATAGAAATTAAGCCGTCTCTTCCCACTACTGATACTTCTATACTAAAACCCGACATCGGATCTCAACATGGAATTCCGACAATGAGTGCAAATAGCTTATGCACCTCTTATGGTGTTCACTGTTATGACAAAACCTCAGAGAATAGCTGGAAGTCACCATGCCACGTGATTAGAGAAGAGGAAAGCTTGTGGGAACAATTCCTTGCGCTGAAAGTTTTTCAAATTGGAGAGAATTTTGGTGGGACGTACATGCAATCGGGAGCTAAGCGCCTGTCCTTGTGTGCATGCAACAGGAGCTCGAGCACCCCAGTGGTTCCTATGAAGATTTCACGACGGATTTATGGGAAAAATGATGGTCGCTGAAAGGCACTTGTACGTAGATTGAAGAGGTGCCCCATGACTACTTGTAGTTTCCTGTTAAGTATCGGGGTTCATTCCTGAAGATAGGTCTTTTGGGTATAATAAATATAAGATGCATTTTTAACTTCCAAAGTATGTGATATTAATGTCGTGAGTATTGTGCTTTTTGCAATTTTTTTTTTGGTCAACTAAAGCATTCCAATTCATTCGGGAGAAGCGAAATTACAACCATTAGCGTTCTTAGCATCGCAACATAAAATGTCCCATAAAGGTTGGGGGGGTTTGATTATCCAGTTAGCAGGGAGCCGCTTTCTCCGGTGGGCTTTGGCGACCCAATCTGCGGCCCCATTTGCCTCTCGGTTAACGTAGACCACTTTGACCTCTTCCTTTCCGAGTTGGGCCAAAATGTTTCTGCATTCCACAAATAGCGCACTGTAGGACCATGGGCTTTCCTCTGGTGAATCTAGAATGGTTAAGATAGATTTGCTGTCAGTAGCCACGTCCACCTTTTTATCTTCTTGTACGATCACCTCAGAAGAACCGCACGACTCCACCAGCCATTTCTCCTTTGCTTTTTCTTCCTTCAGAAGGCGCAAAGCTTGCAGGACCCCTAGGGTTTCTAGCTCCAGCACCGAATCAGCTTTCTCCTCCTTCGCGAATCCAGTGATGATGAATCCTTTGTCATCCCGACAGATCCCAGCTACTGATCCGAGCCTCTCGTCTTTGATCCACGAGCAGTCGACGTTGAAGCTCCACTGGCCCTGTCTCGGTGGGATCCAACAACCAGGTACAACTTTCTTCTTTTCCTTCGAGGATATCTTGCTTAGCCTCTCTCTTTCGAAAATTGATACTTCCCCATCAGCTTCATCCACAATTAGCTCAGGTCTCGGCCGAATCCCACGGAACACCACACCATTACGCTCTTTCCACAGGCCCCATAGAACGTTCGCAGTTAGTGCAGGAGGTGGGAGTCGCGAGTCAGTGGTGAGTACCTCCCCGATCCACTTGTCCATTCTTTGAATCTAGTTTGGCGTTGCGGATAATTGCATTCGGTTATCAGTCCAGATCCCTTTGACCCAGTCGCAAAGCAAGAACAAATGTTCTAAGGTCTCAGGGTGCTGACGACACACCGGTCATAAAGGGTCCGGGGCGAGCTTTCTCTTGAAGAGGCTTTCTTTTGTGGGTAAGGCGTTCTGACATACACTCCATAGGAAGAATCTGAGTTTTGGTTGTGTAGGGATATGCCATATAGATATCCATAGGCTTCGGGGTGGCTGGTATGATGATGTTGCTGATTCTGTGTTGTTCTGCTTTGTGGCTTTCCTGATGTTGTGGTAGCCTTCTCTGACTGAGTATCTCCCTTTTGCGTTAGCTGTCCATACCAGTTTATCTCCTTCTGTGCTTGGGTTGATAGGAGTGTCGAGGATTTCCTTTACCGTGTTTTTCTGGAAAATCGCTTTGAGTTTTTGGACATCCCATAATCTAGAGTCTAGGTTAATCACTTCAGCCACTAAGATGGGGTCATCCCTATTAGCTGGTCCTCCAATCACTCCGGAGGACAACCACTTGTGTTCTCTAATATTGATACTTCGTCCATCACTCACTGCCCATCTGGTGTCTTTTTCGATGCAGTCTCTTCCTAGCAGCAAGCTCTGCCAACCCCACGAGGGTCTAGGCCCTTTCTTAGCAGACCAAATATCTTCCTTCGAGTAGTAAATGCCTTTGAAAACCCTACTCCAAAGTGCTGAAGGGTTTTGCGCTAGTCTCCATGCTTGCTTGCCCAACATAGCTTGGTTGAAAGCTATAAGATCTTTGAACCCGAGTCCCCCTTCCACTTTACACTCCTTCAAAGACTCCCACTTCTTCTAATGAATGCCAGCTTTTGATTTGTTTTGTTTCCACCAAGAGTTGGCTATTTTCCTCTCAATCGCCTTGCATACCGAGATAGGGATCTTGAAGATCGACATAGCATATTGTGGGAGTGCTTGTACCACCGTTTTGATCAAAATCTCCTTTCCTGCCTTGGATAGTAGCTTCTCTTTCCAGCCTTCGAGTTTCATATTGACTCTCGCAAGAATCCACGCAAACATGTCTTTCTTCGTTTGGCCCTAATTTGAAGGTATACCCAAATATTTCCCAATTTTATCAATGATTGGGACTCTTAATTCTGAGGCCAGATTCCTCTTTAGGGGTTCTGGGCAGCCTTTGCTAAAAAATACTCCAGATTTGTTGAGATTGATGGCTTGCCCGGAAGCTAGACAATATTGGCTCAATATACTAGTTAGGTTTTGACATTCTGTGATGGTCCCGTCCAAGAAAAAGATAGCATCATCCGCAAATAGGAGATGAGATAAAGTAGGGCAGCTTCTACTCAATTTGATTCCTTGCAATGAGCCATCCTCCACCCCTTTATACAATAGGGACGACAAGGTATTAGCCAAGATAATGAATAAGTATGGAGATAGTGAATCACCTTGTCTAATGCCTCGGGAAGGCTGAAAATATGGAGTGGATTTGCCATTAATATTTATGCTGAAGGATACCGTTGAGATGCATTGTTTGACTAGACTAACCCATTTTGCACTAAAGCCCATCTTTGTCATGCAAGCATATAGGAAGTCCCACTCCACTCTATCATAGGCTTTCTGCATATCCATCTTGAGAACGGCTTGGAATTTGCTCTTTCGCTCCTTGGTTCTCAACTAGTGCAAAACTTCTTGGATGATCAATATATTATCTTGAATTTGCCTCCCACTGACAAAAGCGCTTTGCTCTTTGGCGATTATGCCCGTAAGCCAGGGTTTGAGCCTATTAGCCATAACTTTAGAGATAATTTTGTAACCGAAGTTACACAAACTGATAGGCCAAAACTGTGAGATACTCTCCGAATTTGCCACCTTAGGAATGAGTACTATCTGGGTTTGGTTAAGCGAAGGGTCAAAGACCCCCGAAGTGAAGAAGTCACTAACCAATTGAAAGGTGTCAGTTTGTATGTCCTCCCAATATCCCTGGTAGAAATGGCCATTAAGTCCGCCCGGTCCAAGGGCTTTGATGGCCCCAAGCTGGAAAGTAGCAATTTTGACCTCTTCAAGGGACACCGGGGCCGTTAGAGCCTCGTTTGTGTCCCCTCGGACAAGTGTTGGGCATTGGTCAAGAACGGGCTGAAAGTTTCTATCCCCAACCGACTCATATAGGGACTTAAAGTAGTCAAGGATGTGCTGGTCCAAGCAGTTTTGGTTTCGACACCACTCCTGGTCATCTATCAGCAAAGCTGTAATTTTGTTCCTTTGGCGCCTTTGAATTGTGGTGGCATGAAAAAACTTAGTGTTTTTGTCTCCTCCCTTTAACCAGCTGATTTTAGATCTCATCATCCAATAGGACTCTTCTCGTCTCCATAGCCTCTCGATTTGTTCAATGATGCGCTTAGAGGTCTCTCGATATGTATGATCTGCGGGGCTATTTGTAAGGGCTGTCAACTTGTTCCTCAGTTCTTCTATTTGAGCACGGGCATTGGGATGCTTTCTTTTACTCCATTTACATAGAGCTCGGGTGACATTCTGGATTTTCCTCAGAAAGTCCTTCTCATTGTTGTATTGGAGTCCCCAAGCTTTCTTCACTATCTCTCCGCACTCCTCGTCGTCTAACCAAAAGGATTCGAATTTGAAATCTTTCCTGCTTTTCCTTAAAGAAGGATTAAGGTCAAGAAGGATAGGACTATGATCTGATCCTATGGCAGGTAGGGCGATAGCTATGGCATTCGAAAATGCTACCCGCCAATCCATGTTGCAAAGGCCTCTATCTAGTCTTTCCTTGACAAGAGCATCCCCTTCCCGATTGTTAGACCACGTGAATGTACACCATTTACTCTCCAAATCCATTAGTGATACACTATTTACAAAATCATTAAAGGCTACTATTGACACCTGATTTTTAATCATCTTTTCTATTTTTTAAATTAATAGAAAATTCATAAAAATTCATAAAAATTAAAAAATCAACTTTGGAGACCTTGGCCAAGCCTAGAGAACCAATTTTGAGCAAAAAATGATTTTTCGTATTTTTTGTATTTTTTATATATTTTTTAGAAATTAGGAAAATATTTAATAAATAATAGCATTTGAGGCCACAAAAATACATAAAAATAGTAAATATTTTTCTTTTAAATCCCTTTTCATGTTGGCCATCACAAATTTAAAAAATTCAATTCGGGGTCGTGTATTCCTTCACGAGCATATTCTCGAATCGGGCTTAAAAAAATTCAATTTGAGTCAATTTATTTTCATTTTTCACTTTTAGGAGTTGTGACATTATTCTCTAATATTATAAATTTTCATCTTGGCCCAATTATACCCAGAATGACTCAATTTTGTAAAAGGGCTTTAATTAAATTTTGCGGCAAGAAATAAGCATAGGAGAGGTGTGTTGAAAATTTTGAAGAGATTTGGACTTAAAGAATATTTCTCCGGGGACTGAATTGCAAATACTTAAAATCTCAGGGACTAGAGTGCAAATACTTAACATTTGAGGGATTATTTTGTAAATAACAAAAAGAAGAGTTAGTGGAGAAATTAGAATAGAGAAGGGAAGATGGAGATGAAGAAGAGTTAGTAGAATGGGAGATAGATATGGAGAAGGGAAGATGAAAATGAAGAAGAGTTAGTGGAGAAATTAGAATGTGAGATAGAGATGGAGAAAGGAAGATGAAGATGGAGAAGAGTTAGTGGAGAAATTAGAATGGGAGATAGAGTTAGTGGAAAAATTAGAATGGAAGATAAAATGAATGGTTATAAAAGGAGGAAGAAGAGAGTTTGGAGGAGGATTTTTTTTTTGGAGAGAAAATTTTGGATGCTTGAGAGGATTTTGGGAGATTGAAGAAAAATTTGAGAGAAAGAAAATACCAAAAAGAGAGAGAGAATTTTGAAGATAATGGGAGTTTAAAGCTAGGGGGTTATCATCATCAATTTCTTCATCGATCGATATAAATCAAGAATTCATCCCAGATTTGAAGCTAAGTGTCCCTCTACTCTCTATGATTTTTTAGTATAAACTAGCTCAAATTTTCTACTCTTCTCCCATTTCCCCATATTTGATTCAGGCAGGAACCAATTATGTCCATCAAGCACTTCTTATAATGCCATTGAAGCTAAGTGCCTCTTTCATTGTTCCAATTTTTGATGTGAATTAAATCATATTTACTCTTCCTTCCTTCTCCCCATATTTTTATGTCAGGCAAAGGACAACTCCAAGTCAACGATAAATCCCATGGAGGTGTAAAATTGGCGCTGACGAGCTCTTGAGTGCCCATTAAATTTTCAATTGATCCGTCGATAGATTTCGGCCCGAATTGTCAAATCAATTCGTTATATTTTATTTTAAAGAATTCAAATCCCAGAATGTGAAGGGCAGAGCCCGCTCATTGGAGGTCATTTAAATTCCTGCACCTTAAACCCCAAAAGAGAGGGCCAAGCCAAGGCTGAGCTATCCATTGGTGGTCTTTATTTATTGTCATTTACTTCCTGTAATTTAATTTTTGAATCACTAAACCCCAAAATGAGTAGATCGCAGCACTGCACAGAAGTCGTTAACTCACTCCCTCTTTTGGCTTCAGGGAAATACTTAATATTTTGAAAATGCCAAAAAAAATGTCACTCACGTATATTTTATTTAAAAAAGTGAAAATACAAAAAGAGAACACTCCACTAGAGCCTTAGAAATAAACCAAGCATGAGTCACCAAATTAGGATATCCATGAAATTAAGGTACCGAAAGGGCATTAGTTTTAATTAGCTAGTGTAACCAAGTCCCCGAACTCATAATGTATGGTTCGTAGAAGTAATTTAGTTCTCCCGCTAATTTACTTAGGTTTCTAATCAACCTACCAAAAATGATTAGTGGCGACTCCAAATTTTAAAACCATTTGAACAAAAAAACCAAAGTCACGATTTGGTAGAGCTTGGGAGAGCTCGAACTAGGTTAGTTAATTTAATCAATTAATCTGGTAATCCATTAACCTAAAAATGAATTTTAGGTCGCGACAGCTACCAACCTAAAATGGTCAGCTCGGGGTCCCCCTTGCTTCTCCCAATGGTACATAATTTCATTAAAGTCCCCAATACACAGCCATGGTAGCTGGTTCACCTCCTTAATTTCCTTAAGTCTCTGCCAAAGGTCCATTCTCTCATGAAAGTCATTTGGGGCGTGAAGAAATGTCACCCTCATTAGTGTGCCACAGTCCATATCCCTACATATAAGGTCGAAAAATTGTTGAGTGCTTTCCTCCACAACGATCTCCATTGTCTCGTCCCAAAGAATAGCCAATCCACCCACAATACCTTCGGGGTTAACCACCGCTGAATGCTGAAATCTAGGGGTTCGTCTGACCCGGTCAACAACTTCTTCTTTACCCAAACCTTGACAGTTCCAGCTTACTAGTTTCATATAATCTCCGGTGACTTATTAGGGCTAGCCACCAAAGCCCATTCGTTTCCTGCTTCCGCCAATAAAATGGGAGTCTCGAGTAACATTTCCTCATTAATAGAGTTTCCAAGAGCAGCTCACTGTTTTGAGGAGAAAGATCTCTTCATTTTCTTTTGGAGTTGAACTTTCAGCACTACCTTACCCTTCTTTTACCTACTTGAGGGTTTTCCAGCTTTAGATTCTTCCTTAGAAATCTGTTGGGTGTCTATATCAGTATGGGTGCTGGAACGGTCGCATATCCCTTGCCTCCCCCAACTCTAGCATGACATTATTATGTTGGTCATCAAGTAAAGGAGTCTCCGGGATCAATTCTTCCTCATCAATTTCGGGCATTTCCTTCCCAAAAAAAGAGCTCCCAAAATGGGCTAGGGGATCTGGCTTCAGCACGCAGCCAGCCACCAAACTTCCCTGGTGAGTTATTTCCACTACTTGCCTCTTCATGAGGGCACATGATGCAATCAGTTGTGTAGTGACCGATACAGCCGCACGAATAACAAAATTTGGGGAGTCTTTCATAGCGAAAATCTACCCAAAGTTTCCTGTTTCCCAGAGTAAGGATAGTACCTGACTTTAGGGGGGCAGATAAATCCATAAGGACTTTAGCTTTGCTTACTTTCCTCAAATTGCTACCTCTTGACTCAATCTTTACTTCGAGAACATCTCCAATCTTGGCAGCCACGTTTCTTAGCACGTCCTCCATCAGTCTCCCTCTTGGAATCCCAATTAGTTGAACCAAAAGCCGCAGTGGGTAAATTCATAACAATGATCGGGTATATCCGGCTGATATGGCTGCAGAAGAAGAAGATCTCTCGCAAAACACCAGGGTCCATCCTCCAAAACTCTTCTTTTCACCTCCACAGTCTCAAATTGAAAGGAGAATAGACCATTTTCAAACGAGACGCATTCCACTTCTTCCACCTTCCACGCCTTCTTCATAGTGGTGAGGAAAGCTTGGTAGTTGACATTTGACTTTGAGAATAGTCTGCCATACAAGATTAGGTCACACTCCTTTGCCTTTTCCTCTGGGATTTCTTCCTCTACAACGACCTCATCGTTTTGCAAACCACATATCTCCTAGCCTTTTACATAGAGCCATCAACCGTATATCGCTTTCCATTTCTTTACCTGACACAGCACCCTACCGAGGGCTGAATGACAGATGAAATTGTCCCTCTATTTTGCAGGACCGATTAAGCATACAAGGGGATGCGAGGGGCTTTTCTGCAACATCATAGAGGACTCTTCAAGGGCCTTCGAGAGACATCCTGGGTGCAAGGAAGATGCGCCGCGGAACTGCAGGGCTCTTACAAGAACAGGGAGGCCTAACTTGACTAAGGTGGGGTGGGTTGAAGGGAGATCTCGGTATGGGGAAGGGGTGAAAGTCAACCTCTACCCTTTCGGGAAGATACCGGCATGAGGAAGGTAGGCTTAGGGTTAGGGCTATGGTTTCTGGAGCTACAAAGAGGACATGGTCAAGGGAGGGGGATAGTGGAGCAGAAGGGGGAGCTCGGATTAGGTTACAGGGGTAAAAGGGGAAGGATACTCTCCAAATGGGGGAATGAAACACTGGTGGGCCACAAAGGGAGATAGGACATGGAACGAAAGGGAACACTTACAGGGGAATACCAGCCAAAGGGCAGGGATGAGGGAGGAAACAATGTGTAGGGCTGCAGGGGCTAGGGTTTAGGGTTATCTTTATGGGAGAAGGGGGAACTCTTCAGAAGAAGAGAGAGGGAAACGGCCCTTGTGCTTTCTGCAATTGAGTATCCATGTTTTTCACTTTAGAATATGTCTAGAATTTGAACCACAAAGGAAACCTAATTTGTCATAAAAAAAAAAAGAGTCATACGAATATCATGTTATAACATAAATCTCACATAGCGTTTATGTTTATATGATAATTTCCATCCCTTAATCATTTTATTGGATTTCGCAACATAACTAAAATAGCACATTCTCTTTCTTCATTAGAAGCTTTGCCATTTTCGTGCAAATGCAACTTTTGGTTATCGTCAAACAACTTAGTTTCGAAATTTCACTAAAATTGCCTTTTATACTTCTCCCTTAAAATATAGAATATCTGATGCGATATCTTTCCAATTTTTCAAGAGGAATTTTTATGGGTTAACCTCTCATCATTTAATTTCTTGAGGAAAATTTCTAGGTATTGGTTTTGTATTTTTCTTATAATTTAAACTTAGGTTGTGTATAGTACATCGAAATAGGAGAGTGTATTGTTCACCGTATGTACAGGTAGCACATAGGTCTAATATTCACTAAAATGGTAATCAACAAGTCAAAATGCCTCACAAAAATTCAACATTATAATAGTATATGCATCACCATTTAAAATATGACATACGCTACAAAGATGATAACAATATCTTGCATGATTCTATGTTTTCTGCGAAAAAATTTATAGAATAAAAAAAATATTCCGATTTATCAATTTGTGAAGAATAAAGGAAGCAATGTCCTCTTGCTAAAGAAAACTTACTGGCAAAGTAATCCATTCAAGGTTAATAATAATACAAGTCCCTAAATCCAACACACTAGTAACACTATTGAAACGCTCAATTGAAAATCACCATATGTCTTGGACTCTAGAGGCAATAGTGTTAGGGTTTTGTAAATCTGAAAAATATGTACCAAAATTTTTGCCACCGATGGTTTCGATAACTTAAGGCGCTGAAAATAAGAATTATTTTAATTTGGTAATAACCTAAAATTGAATGATGATGAAAAAAAAATATTTTTTAAGCATAGAAGGGGTTGAGGATTTAATTTGTAGATTTTAGCAACTTGGCGATAATATATTGAACCCTATTATTTGCATGCACACATGGAGATTAGTCAAGCTGGGTTATTGTGTCTCAATTTAAGTTGAGTTAGTCAATTGTAATTATGGATAACGTGTAAAATTACAAATGTAAACATTTCATCCGCTACTATTTACATTATAATATTTTAACCTATCAAAGATGACAGCGAATTAAAATGGTAGATTTGTACGGTTTAATGGAGTGTCTTATATTCTAGATGTAGTGCTTGTTATTGGTAATTGTTGTGGAAAATGCCAAGAGATGCGTGAATTCAAGCGCGAAATAGCGAACGATGAAAGTAAAATAAAACGCACAAGACGCGATATACATGAAACCCCCAAAACGGGAAAAACCATGGGGAGAGAGGAGGGTTTCACTATCTTCAATAACAAGTACCAGCGTACAATCAAAGATCAAAAGATCTAACAAGAAGAAGTGAAAAATAAAGGGTTTCAGGGCAATAGTGAAAGCAATCGTTACAATATAATATGTAACAGATTCCTTTTATAACCCCTTTTTAAAAAACTCTAAAACAAAAGTCAATGGTATGAAATAACCTTATTACTAATTTGAAAGTCAAAACATAACTAGAATTTTTCATACCTAGAATTTTTCATACCTTATTACTAATCTGCGAAAGGTATAGCTTCCCAACCTGTCTATCTCTGCGAATTTCCATACCTAGAATTTTTCATGGCAGCTCTAAGATCCTTCATCTCAAATTTCCTACTAAGTTGCCTTTTCAACAATTGTATCTCTGACATATCCTTCACTGCAATAAGCATGTCATCTACATATAATAGTAAATAAATAAAAGAACCATCACGTAACTTCTTATAGTATACATAACTATCATGCACACTTCGCGAGTAGCCATGACTCAACATAAAGCTAACAAATCTCTTGTATCATTATTGTGGAGATTGCTTGAGACCATACAAGGAGCGTTTCAACTTGCAAACGTGATCTTTTTTTTTCCTCAATAACCAATCCCTCGGGTTGACACATATAAATCGTCTCATCAAACTCGCCATGCAGAAAAGCGGTCTTGATGTCAAGTTGCTCAAGTTCTAGATCATAAAGGGCCACTAACGCGAGCAACACACGAATGGAGCTATGTTTCACAATTGGAGAGAACACTTCATTGAAGTTTATCCCATCCTTCTAACTAAAACCCTTCACTGCCAAACGTACTTCAAATCTTTCATCTTTAACTCCTAGAATTTCTTCTTTTCTTTTAAAAATCCACTTGTATTCAACAGTTCTTTTGCTCTTAAGCAATTTCACAAGATCCTAAGTTTGGTTCTTATGAAGAGACTCTATCTCTTCATTCATCGCAACAAGCCACTTCTCAGATTTAGAACAAATAGTAGTTTCACGAAATGTAGAAGGTTCTTCAATACCAAACTCTTTAGCAATTGTAAGAGCATATGCTACTAAATCAGCGAAACCATACCTCTGAAGAGGCTTGATTTGCCTTTTAGCTCCCCCTACAGCTAAAGTCTGATGTTGTTCAACTTCTCCTACTTCATCTTTAATCAAATCTGAGTTTTGTTGCTCACTGTCACTTTCTAATTGACTAAGAACATTTTTAGAGGTTCTCCATGGATGCTCTACACTAAACTCTACCTTTTTCGTTGCATTCTCTTCCTGATTATCTGTAGATTCAACAACTTTTCTTTGATCAAGCATAGAATTTTCGTCAAAAATAACATCCCTACTGATTATAAACTTTGGCGATTGAGAGTCAAAACATCACAATTTATATCCCTTAACATCATCTGCATAACCAACGAAAATGCCTTTTTTGGCTCTAAGTTCAAGCTTACCATCTTTTACATGATAATAAGCAGGACATCCAAATACTTTTAAAATAAAATAATCAGAAGGTTTACCAGACCATACCTCATTTGGAGCCTTACATTCAATTGCGATTAAAGGAGAACGATTTACCAAATAACAAGCTGTGTTCACGATTTCAACCTAGAAATTATTTTCAAGTCCAGCATTAGAAAGCATACATCTAGCTCTCTCTAAAAGTGTTCAGTTCATGCGCTCTGCCATCCCATTCTGTTGAGGTTTATACCTGACCATTCGATGTCGAACAATCCTTGAATCTTCACAGTAATTGTTAAAATCACCTTTACAAAACTCAAGACCATTGTCTGTTCTGAGACGCTTTATCTTCTTGCCAATTTGATTTTCAATCAACATTTTCCACTTATTGAACGTATCAAAAACATTACTTTTATGCTTCAAGAAATAAACCTATACTTTTCTAGAAAAGTCATCGATAAATGTCAGAAGATAAACATTACCACCTTTAGATGTAGCTTGTGCAGGTCCCCACAAATCGAAGTGAATGTAGTCAACTATACCCTTTGTCGAGTGCACCTCAGTACTGAAACTAACTTTAAGCTGCTTCCCGAAAACACAATGATCGCAAAAGTCAAGTGGGACTGTATGCTCCCTACAGAGTAAATCACGTTTACTTAATATAGTCATTCCTCTTTCACTCATGTGGCCCAACTGCATACCTAGGTTTATAGGGTGTGCTCTATGTAATTCCTCGATTAGGTTTTCTATTAAGAAGATCAAGGAAACAATTGTCATCATCACATGGGTCATTCTATTAAATAAAATTTTTATTAATTACTCCTTATCCTAGCAGCACTGTTTTCTTTAAAATAATGCTAGAGATAATAATACTAGTTAGCGAAATTTATTTATTAAATAATGTGGGTACGATAGAGTCCTACTGGAGGATTAAATATGATACACTAGCTCAATGCCCTCTTCTAGTTAACTTTAAAAGTCAACTTTGTAGCCAATAGGCATGCGGCCTTATTGATAAAAGGATTTTGGTTTGGGGGGAGAGGGGTGGAGACGCTAGTATCATAGGTGCGGCATAAGACTCTTGCTCTCCGTAAAGAGGCGGAGCGAAAGGAAAGACCAAAAAAAGAAATAATCTACTTTGTAAGCTAATCTTATCTCTAGCATTACTCTTTACCGAGACCCATTCACCAAAAAAAAAAAAACTTGTAACTACATAATTTCTTTTTTGGTCAATTGTAACTGTATGGTTAATTGACGACCTATTGGTCATTCACATATGGTCCTATTTCTTTAAATATTCATATACCATTTGACTTTGAATTTACTTTGCCAATTTTGTTCATCAACCTAAGACGCGAACAATAAACATTTTGTTCCTGGCATCAATTTCTGGCCAGAAATTGATTTTTTTTATTTCTATTTCTTGAACAAGTTTCTGAGTAGAGATGCATGTTTGATAATGACACAAAATTTCTATTCTCAGAACAGAAATTAGTTTAATAACAACATAAAATTTCTACGGTGACTAGTCGCGTTCGTCGGTCGGGGATCGACCACGAAAAGAGTTCTTATTTTTGTTCTAAAAATGGAAAAATAAAAAATTTCTACTTCTTATTTATGTTCCAAACCTGTTTCTGAGCTAAGAATTTGTCCCAAAAAGAAAAATTAAATTGCTTTCCCAAATGGATTTCTATTTCAAACTTGTTCTTAGGAATAGAAAAATAGCAGGCTGAAAATTTGTCCCGGCCATTTTTCTATTTTTTTGTTCCCAAAAATGGGTTTGGAATAGAAATGCATTTAGTAAAGAAATTTCATTTTTCTATTTTTAGGATAATTTTATAGCCCAACCGCTTGTCGCCATCCGCTGGTCGCGATCCCCGACGGCCAGCAATTGTAGAAATTTATGCTATTATCAAACGGATTTCTACTCCAAGAAAAAAAAAATTGTGTCGTTATCAAATGCACATCTTTGCTTAGAAATTCGATCAGGGAATAGAAATAAATAAATAAATATCTATTTTTGATTCGAAATAGTTCCCACGAACAGAGTGATTATCATTCACGCCCCGAGTATCCCTATTAATATGCAGGAACCACTTTTTCTTTTTTTTCATAAGGATGAGAGTATGACCAATCTTGTGCAAGTTTTTTGGTTAAGAAAACTATTGCTCAGACTCATTCCAATAAATCAAGCTGACTCACCTGTTTTGTACCGTGATTAATTCTATCGATCATGTAAAAAATTGACATGGTTTTATGCAACACCTTTCCCTCAAATCTTTCAAACTTGACCAAAGTAGTGCTACGGTAGTAATTATTATGTATGAGTTAAGACCTACGAACCCTAAGTTATTAAAACCTTTGTCTTCTTGAGACTTTTTCCTTCTTGAGAGGGGGGAGGGGCGGAGCTGTTTGATTTATCCTTTCTCGTGTGTAGACTCTGCATCAGCCAACTAAATAGGGCAGGAAAGAGGTTGTCAAACAGTTTCAGATTTTGCTTGACGCTTTTCCATTGTGACTTAACAAATAGGAATAAACATTAAACATGGGTCGTGAGGACAGATCTTGATTCTTTCCTTTTATGAGAACAATCACTGAGGAAAAAAGAATAATTGAATGATACTCGCTCTGCTGCGACCAAAATAGAAAAGAAAAAAAAAAAAAAGGGATTCTGATTGTACTGTGAGTGAAACCCTAATTGCAGGATTTCATGTGCACAGACAATTGATTATGTGGAACCTCTTCGTAATCATGCCCATTCACGTTGTACATTGGCCCAACTTATGAATTAAGTAATAGTGGGATAAGACGCACTTTGCTAAAATTACTTAAAATGAATTTCTGTGCTGTTTCTTCATGGCAATTTGACGAGATCTATTGGAGATGCGTGCACACATTGTCTTCTTTTTGTTTCCTCCTAAGAAAAGCTTGTCAGTCAGTTTATAATGAACAGCTTGAATATTATTGGCGAGATGCTCTTTTGTCATCTTTTAAGGATTTAGACATTTCAACAGACAAACTTTTCCCTAACGTTAGATTCCAGCATTTTACCCCAAGCTAAAAAGAATCCATCTCTTTTTGGTCACTGGTTTCAATGTACCTGGGTTAAGACATTAAGAATCGATTCTTTTCTGGCATAGCCACTGTCATCAGTGGAATAAAATAACGCTGTGCATTAGATTGATTAAAGCGGCACATTGCTTGGGGCTTCACTTATTTGAGTTGGCTACCTTTATCTCTATACATAATCAAATAAAAGAAAAGTTCATTAATAAATGTATCGTATTTCACAGTTCTCGAGAATAATAGATAGATATGTCCATCTATTTTATTATACATCAACTTGTTCCCAGCAAGTTGTTCCCCTATGCTACCCTATTAAATTCAGGTACATTTCTAAAGATCAATCATTTGGACAATTGTGGTTAGCTACTTGTATATGAGTGAACTAGCAAAAGAACAATATATCTCCGAGGATGACATATGATTAAAAGAGATCACGAACTTATAGGAGAGGCTAATAACCTGGCCAGTGGGGTATCTCTATAAATTTTGAAAACATTGCATGGACAATGCTTCTATTGGCATAGGATTTAACCAGGATGAAAGCAAACTGAAATTGTTAATTAAGCAAACTTAGTTTATGAGTACAATCCTGAAGTTTGTGATCTCATTGGCTAAATTATTAGTGTTAAAATTGACGAATACTTCAGGAACCCTTGTTTCTCACATCGGGCATGCTCACGTGAGATTAGGAAAACAGAAATATAAACCAAGAACATGTGATCTCTACGCACGGAATGCGGAAATCTGGGGGCAGCACCCCCAACACGGAGGTCCCGCTGGCCAGTTAGCGGAGGGGGATTCCGCTCGTCGGTGAGCGAGCGGGGACGTGGGGGCAGCGCCTCCGAGACAATATCGGTTTTAGGCTTTTATTTAAGTTGGTCTATTACTTGTGGGGCCCAATTTGAGCTATATATATTGTTTTTTCGTTCATTGTAACCGTGCGATAGAAAACCTAACAATACAGACTACAGGACATAGCTCTTTTCTAGGTGAACCTGGGTAAATCACATTATTTCTTTTTCTTATCTCTGTCATTCTTCCGATTCGATTAGATAAATCTCATCAATTAGGCTCCTTAACAAAAAAAAAGAAAAAGAAAAAAGAAAACAAAAATATACTTTATGAAAGAACAACGAAGCCTCACACCCGGTAGCATCTAAGGAACTAACCTTGTCCTTTAGACCAAGCAGGAACTTTGGCCTATAAGAACTAAAAAGTGTTGCTGTATAAATGAACTAATCAAGGAAGTTTGGTCTTTTTATTATTGTTGTTGACACCGAAATATTGTCAATATAATTCGGTATCTTGGGAATGATAGGTACGAGAAAGGATGCCATCAATTGGTCTCGAAATACGGCAAGAAGGAAAAGTTATCCCGAATGACAGGCCAACATTTTTCCCTTCGGGATGTACGCGTCATTCGGGAGGATATCGAAACAAGTAAGAAGAAAATGCCATAAGTGACAAGCTGATGTGTCAATATTCGGGATGTACGTGACATTTGGAGAAATGAGAGATATTCCCGAATAGAGGAAATGACATACTTAGGTTCGGCATATCCCGGTGGTGCAGTGCGAAGGTTTTATGACTAAGGATTCGGGAAGCAGGGCGCGAACAGTTTTTCAAGATAAAGAAAGATTATTAAAAAAAAGGGGCAGTTACTCATGCGGTTATGGGCTATGAAGAACATGAGTCCCGATTTACACGGATCAGTTTTGAAGATCGTGGGTTGAAAAAGACAAGCAACGGCGCTAAAATTCAAAGGTTTGAAATCGAGGAATAACTGCTCAAGCGGTTATGAGCGCAAGGAGAATAAATACCCAGAAGAAAGGAAGAAAAGGCTCTCCACAATCATCCAGAAAAAACTCTGTTTTCATTGCAACTTTAAAGCTTTCATCGTTCGTAGCCTAGCTTTAGTTTTCACTCGCAATTTATGTTCCCTGCACTTTCAGATTTCAGTGATTTATCTACCAGTTTCTGCAAGTAGGAGTATTGTAGCTATAGATTCTCCAAATTTCCGCACACTTTCATCAAACACAGTTCCATCCACACCGCTCGTCCATTTTTTCCATCAGAACAGAGCCACAGAACCCTTCTTAATAAAAACCGAAGTACGAATTTCGGTGAAAGATATTCCCGATCATAAATCGCGCGAACATCTTTTTGGCACACCCGGTGGGACCATTGTGGTGAGTTTTGGCAAAAATGGTGAGAACAAGAAATCAACTGGATGGTCAGAATGACAACGTTAACAATCCAGATGATGGCAATCAGTCAGAGCATTCTGCAGCAAATGTGATTGCCGGGGCTACTGCCGACATCCCGCGGCAGATGACAGAAGATCAAGCTCGTATGTTAGCACCAAATGCTACTCTGGTAGCTACGATGAAGAGGATGTTTGAAGAGCAGCAAAACGAATTAACCAACCATATGGTCCGACATGTCACTGACGTGATCAAGCCGATGGTGGTCAATGCGATAAATGAGGTAATATCTCGACCAAGTTCGTCATCTCAAGTACCTCCATTTCAAGTGAATGCATCCACTGCCATGCCCTATCCTTCAGTATATGGTCCTCCTTTCATTAGTCAGAGTATTGGTGGAGGGATACCTATTCATCCTTCTCCAGTAAGGATCATACCAAGACCAGAGAATCCGACGCAAACGAACTTAGTAAATGGAGTTGCTGGGTATGCTTTTCCCCAGACTAGCCAGGTTGAAGTTAACACAGTCAACCCAAATGTTCAGAATACACATACAATACCAAATGTACCCAATGCAGAACCAATAAGACCTATGGGTATCCCAGCATACCCACAAGGTGTTGGACAGGGCATAGGAAATCAGCCACATAGACCAGTACTACCTATTAACTTCAACCTTCAAAACCAAGGAGTTGATAGACCCCCACCAGTTGATCCCAGGGGGCAAGAAGCGTGGATCGGTCAACAAAATATGAGACCATGGAACCCAGACCGAGTAGCCGAAATGGTACTCCAACAGTTGGGAGTAGACAGGGGTGCAACAAGACCAGTGTATAGGAAGCCACATCCCGATTGGGTGGATAACATCCCATATCCCAGGGGATTCAAAACACCAGACTTTGCTGTCTTCACCGGGGAAGAAGATCAGTCGACAATAGAGCATATAGGACGATTCCTGGCACAATGTGGAGAAGCAGGGATAAATGAATACTTAAGGCTCAGGTTGTTCCCTTTGTCGCTATCTAAGACAGCGTTTACTTGGTACACCAATCTGCCGGCAAACTCGATCCAAACATGGGCTGAGATGGAAAGACAGTTCCATTCTCAATTCTATCGTTCAGTACCCGAAGTGTCGGTAGCTGATCTGGCAAGGATGCACCAGTATGGCGGGGAAACTGCAGATCAGTTCATTGCACGATTCAAGAAGTCAAGAAACCGGTGTCTGACATCCCTCACTGAAAAAGAGTTCACTGACTTAGCGTTCAATGGGTTAAAGTTCAACCTTCGGGAACGTTTTGAAGGACAGATGTTCGACGATCTCTTTCAACTAACGACGAGGGTCTCGAAGTATGAACACCTTTTGAAGGAAAAGGATAGAAGGCCGATGAAGGAAAATCGACAGGCTCTTATCGGGATAGGTAATACCGAGGTGGAAGACCCGATAGAGGAAGAGGAAGAAAAAGAGATAGCGGTGGCTACAATGGTATTAGCCAAGCCGTATGTTTGCCCAGCTCTTAAACCAGCAAGGGTGAAAGAATTCACAAAGGAAAAGGGAAAAGAGTCGAATAGCTATTCGTTTGACATATACAAATTGGATGAGATATTCGATTTGTTATTAAAGGACGGAGTGATAAAATTGGCTGAAGGACAGAACATCCCGTCAAAGGAAGAGTTGGTGAACAAAAGATACTGTAAATGGCATCATTCGGTTAGCCATAACACAGCAAACTGCATTGTCTTTAGGAAGACGATACAAGAAGCAATTCGGCAAGGCAAAATCAAGTTTGCTGAAGACAAAGGGAAGGCACCAATGGAGGTCGATGCGGATCCTTTTCCTAAGATAACGGGAATGGTGAATGTTCATACACCATTAGATCATCAAGTCGGTGATATATGTCCTCGTTGTCATCTAGACTTGTATCATCAAGATCAGCGTCGCCCGGGGTACCAGTTCGTTAGAGGATCAAGAGGAAGATACCGATCGGGGTCTTTCGTTCGGGGAAGCTTTAGATCTCGAGGAGGTTACGAAGTTGGGTCAACAAACTATCCAATCCGTGGGACTAGAGGAAGGTACCGATCAAGCTCATACATTCGGGGAAATGTCAGACCCCGAGGGGGATATGGGATTGGATCTGCAAGTCATTCAGTCCACGGAATTAAGAAAGAGTATCAAGATGAATTCTATTCCCGAGAGGAAGATCAAGCACGAGGAAGATTTGGAGCAACAATACGAGAAGACCCTATTCGGGTGGGGGATTCTTCTCAGGAACATCAGAGGGAAATACGACCGAGTCAGATCAGGTCGGAAATTGTAGCTCCCAACCTTCCTTCCCGAGAGAAGGACACGCCATGTGAACAACTAAAATTGGAAGATTGGCGCGAATTGGCACGTCATGAGGGTCGCGAAAAGCGGCGTAGTCAACAAGTTCGAGGAGAAAACGATGGTCAAGTGGTTTCCCGAATCAATGAAAGCAGCAGGACCGCAAGCAAACTAGCCAAAAAGAAGAGTTTATGGCAGCGCTACCAAGAAGGAGATCCAGAGGTAGGTCTTCTTGGAGAACCTAGTGGCAAATTTGAGTACGTTGTGTATTATGGGAAACCGGATTACCTCAAACAGCCACAGTTGCCTGTTGAACCGTCTGGTTGGGGGGAAGAATTTGATGATCCACCGCCCAAACCTCTGCAACAAAAGGTTGAAGGAGATAAGATCTCTAGGGACCAACGAGATCTTCCCGAGGAAGGAAGGGACAACCCATCATTGCAGTCCACCCCCTTGAGGATTAGGAGAAAGAAGACTTACAAAATCCCGCATGATCTTCCCGAAGGAACATGGAGAGAAGCAAAGCCACCTGGCCAAGCGTCATACCGAACCATCAAAAGGCGGGACCAAAGGCAGAAGAGCAAACAGAGGTATTTTGAACAGGCTCGGAAATATAAAATGATCCCAAATTACGGGAAAAGAAACTGGGTTTGGAGGCGTAGTGATCCCGAAACAGAGAAAAATCAGAAAGGGAAGGCTACTGTCCTAAGTCAGCAAGGAGAGAGTTCAAGGCAAGAGCTAATGAAAGGAAAGCAGGTTCGAGAGGACAAACAGACGATAGACTTCGGACAGTTTACAGTAGCGCTTGCTCCAAGGCATGAACATGGAGTTAGTCAAGATTACACGAAGCGTGAGGATCATGAAGCCAATCGAGTATGGAAAGGGAAATCTAAGATGCCAAAAGAACGTGATCATCCGATGAGAATCGGGATGGTAAATGCAAGACTCCCGACTGAATTCGGGATGAGAGTAACGGTGGAGGAGGATTCGGGACATATTTCCGAAAGGGAAGTAGCTATGGCTGAATTCCATTTTCCTGGGAACGAAGTTGTAGAATTTGAGAAAGTCCCGAATGAAAGGGCCAAACACTTGAAGTCCTTGCTAATATCTGGTAAAGTAGACGGACGACCTGTTAGCAAGATATTTGTGGATGCTGGAGCCACCCTGAATTTAATGTCATATGGATACTTTAGGAAATTGGGTAAGAGGGACGACGAGATCACACCGTCTAATGTGCAATTATCTGATTTCCTGGGGGAAATAACAGGTGTCAAGGGGGCGGTCATAGTCAATTTGACTATCGGGTCCAAGACGTCGAAAACCACTTTCTTCGTGATTGAATCAGATGGGGCATACAATCTACTATTGGGAAGAGATTGGATTCATGCCAATCAGTGTGTGCCATCTACATTGCATCAGATGTTAGCATTTTGGAATGGAGAAAAGGTAGAATATGTCAAGGCAGATGGAAAGACTGTCCCGATAGGATGGACTGAGATTCATCCCGAAGATGAAGACCACATGATTGGAAACCAAGTTCTGGAGATTCCCGAGACCGATTCACGGTCTTATGCATTTTGCCGCTTCGGCAAGGGGAAAAGTGAATGGATCCCCAAGTCAAGCTTGGCACCTCAAGAGCTAAGAGATCTTTATGGAAGTCAATACATCATTACAAGAAACTGAGGAAAGGTATTTCGCATATCTGGCTGAAGTAGCTCAACAAGATCAAGAGGCATCATACTGCATTGAAGAATGGGAAGATTCACCAACTAAAGAAGAGGCCAAATCTATAGAAACCGAAGACCCTCTGGTCGAGATAAATATTGGGAAGGACGATCATTACCGACCCATATTTATAAGTGCACTTCTACCAGGGGGCATGAGAGATGATTTGGTGAAGTTGCTTACCAGATACAAGGATTGTTTCGCTTGGGATTACCATGAGATGCCAGGGTTATCAAGAGAAGTTGTTGAGCACAGATTACCAATCAAAAAGGGATTCCGTCCACACAAGCAGCAAGCAAGGAGGTTCGCCCCAGATGTGATTGACAAAATTAAAGAAGAGATCGAAAGATTACTGAGAGCAGGATTCATAGAGACGGCCAGGTATGTGGAATGGATTTCCAACATAGTTCCAGTGAAAAAGAAGAATGGAAAACTGCAGGTATGTATAGACTTTCGGAATCTCAATACTGCTACTCCGAAAGATGAGTACCAGATGCCCATTGCAGATATGTTGATCGATTCGGCGTCGGGAAACGAGATGTTGTCCCTAATGGATGGGCATTCGGGATATAATCAGATATTCATCGCTCGGGAGGATGTCCCGAAAACAGCATTTAGGTGCCCAGGAGCCATTGGGACCTTTCAATGGGTTGTCATGCCATTTGGATTGAAGAACGCAGGAGCTACGTATCAGCGAGCGATGAACTTTATTTTCCATGACATGATTGGAAAGTTCATGGAGGTTTACATCGACGATATTGTCGTGAAATCAGCCCAGGACGATCATTTGGATTACCTGGAGCAAGCCTTCATCCGAATGAGAAAGTACAAGCTGAAGATGAATCCACTCAAGTGTGCCTTTGGTGTACGAGCTGGGAACTTCTTGGGATTCCTTGTTAATCAAAGAGGTATTGAGATGGATAGGCACAAGGTGAAGGCGATTATGGAATTAACTCCTCCCGAATCGAAGAAGCAACTCCAGATGATATTGGGCAAGATTAATTTCTTGCGGCGGTTCATTGCTAATTTATCTGGAAAAATCGAGCCGATGTCACAACTTCTGAGACTCAAGGACAAGGACACGTTTTTTTGGAATGAGAAACAACAGGCGGCTTTTGACGCGATCAAGACTTATTTGGTGAATCCTCCTGTCCTCATGTCACCGAAAGCTGGTAAGCCGATGAAGTTGTATATTTCAGCGGCAGATAATACCATCGGGAGTATGTTGGCACAAGAGAATGATGAGGGAAAAGAACAAGCGGTATACTATTTGAGCAGAACATTGACTGATGTAGAAAAACGTTATACCTCGTTAGAAAAATTATGTTTGTCTTTATACTTTGCATCTGTAAAGTTGAGACACTACTTGTTGCCAACTACTGTACACGTGCTCGCCAAAACGGACGTGATAAAGTATATGTTGTCACGACCGATCATAAAAGGGCGTATAGCCAAATGGGCATTCATCTTGTCCGAGTTTGATCTGGTATACGTACCATTGAAAGCTATGAAAGGACAGGCTGTAGCTGATTTCCTTACCGAATATCCATGTTTGCAAATGGAAGAGAGCAAACAAAGTGAACAAAGTCTTATCAGAATTGTGCCATGGACTATGTACTTTGATGGCTCGCGTGCTAACAACAATTCGGGAGTTGGTTTAGTCATAATATCTCCCGATGGGAAGTGTACCAGGTGCGTTTGCAAGCTGGATTTTGAATGCTCAAATAATCAAGCCGAATACGAAGCACTGGTGATCGGGTTGGGAATATTAATTGACTTGCATGTTCAATTTGTTAAAATAATTGGTGATTCCCAACTAGTGATCAGACAGTTGAATGGAGATTATCAATGTTTGAATGAAAATTTGATTGGCTATTACTATTTAGCCAAGAAGCAGTTAAGCCAGTTCTTAGGTTATGAAACGGTTCATGTCAAGAGAAAAATGAATTAGGAAGCCAATGAGTTAGCACAAATGGCTTCGGGATACAAAATATCAAAAGAATTGGCAAACATAGTCTCAAGCGTCGTGTTATCAGTACCTTCCATTGAACGAAGAGAGATACCGATAGCTATGAGCGAAGAAGTTCCAAAAGAAGATTGGAGAAAGCCCATAGTGGAATACCTTAAGAAGCCTGATTCGAGAAACCAAAAGTTAAGAAGACAAGCCCAGAAATATGTAATAGTAGAAGAAGAACTGTATTATAGATCTTCCGATGGGCTATTGCTGCGTTGCTTGAATGAAGATGAAGCCAAATTGGTCATGGCAGAAGTACACGAGGGAATATGTGGAGCACATCAAGCTGGGATCAAGATGAGATGGCTATTGAAGAGACATGGATACCATTGGCCTTCAATGATGCAAGACTGTATCGGTTATGCTAAAGCTTGCCATTCCTGTCAAAAACATGGACCATTACAACACGCGCCTTCTGCAGAGCTCAACCCGATCGTGAAGCCATGGCCATTTCGAGGATGGGCAATGGATATAATCGGTAAGATTTATCCACCATCTTCCAATAAACATAGTTTTATATTGCTTGCTACAGATTATTTCACGAAATGGGTAGAGGCAATTCCATACAAGAGTATTAGTCAGAATACGGTGATCAAATTTATTGAAGAAAACATTATCCACCGATTTGGATTGCCTGAGACTATCACAGCAGATCAAGGTACAGTGTTTACTGGACGAGAAGTGATGAATTTCGTTCAGTCAAGAGGAATCAAGATGCTGCATTCAACACCATATTATCCGCAAGCTAATGGACAAGCCGAAGCTACAAACAAAATAGTCGTCGGGTTGATCAAGAGGCATTTGGAAGAAAACCCGGGGAAATGGGACTCTCTGTTGTCAACAGTATTATGGGCTTACCGAACATCAAGAAGGTCGAGTACAGGTGTTAGTCCATATATGCTCACTTACGGACAGGAAGCTGTGTTACCTATGGAAATAACAGTAGCATCCTTGAGGGTTCAGCTTCAAAGTGAGATGCTTCCCGAATATTACAGAGATTGGATGCATCTTAATCTTGATGACTTAGATGAAGTTCGAGCAATGGCTTTGGACAGGTTAATAATGCAAAAGAAAAGAGTAGCTCGGGCTTATAATAAAAGAGTGAAGGAAAGGCGCTTCACTGTTGGTGACTTGGTATGGAAGACCATTTTACTAGTAAATCAACAAGATCCAGAATTCGGCAAATGGGCACCGAATTGGGAAGGACCATACTTGGTTACCGAAGTGATGAGCGGGAATGCATACAGATTAATGGATATTGAAGGGAAAGAGCTGCTTCGTTCAATCAATGGGAAATACTTGAAGAAGTATTATCCTTCAATATGGGAAATGCAGCCATAACATATGTAAGGTTATATGAAATGAAAATATGCTCCGATCTTAGCCACTAGAATTTTCAGGTCAGTTTCTAAAGAACAAAGATCAGCTGAGAGATGAGCATAATAACACAAGTCGTGTTGGAGCTTAGCGAGCTGTACTTCCAAGCCAGCCAGTCGGTATGTTTTGGTCTGAATTATTTCGGCAAGATCATCCACCTCATGAATCACATCCTCGTATAAGTTAAAGGAATGATCGGCTAGACGTTCAGATTGTTCCAGTTTGTTTCTCAACATTGAGGAATCCCCATGTTCCAGAATAAGGTTTGAGAAAAAGTCGCGAATGTTGGCGGCAGCATCTATATCCGAACGAAGCTGAGAGCCAAGTCGATCCGCTCTATCATGCTCTTGCTTCAAGATGAATAGCTGCGATGATTCATCAAGGATACGAGTTCTGAGGGCGTCGGCATCTTGAATGATAGGATCAAGGTTGCAAATTTTCTCAATGATTTGACGAACAACCTGGAGACTGGAAGGAATAAGAGAAAACAGTTCCCATGTTAAGTCAAGGAAATAGGAGTCAGCAGATAAGTCAAGGAACACGCTTGTCAGGTTGTTCACTTCCTTTTCCAACTCAGGAGTCATCAGCAGGGTACGGTAACCAAGAGAGAGGAGTTCGTGAAGTCGCCCCCAGATAGCACGATCATCATTTGGCGTACGGCTGATGAAGGCTGAACCTAAAAATCAAGTTGGAATCGATAGGATTAGTAATAAAAAGAAAACCGTTCGAAGTCAGGGTCGCATTGCATATGGGGTTCAAGTGAAGTAAAGACAGAGAAAGATCGTCGTTGGATGTTACCTCCACAACCAGAGTGATGACTGCTGGAAGCCATGATCAATTGAAGAGCCAAATTGGTGAGCAGATCAACTGGTCCTTGGAAAGAAATAATCGAATGGGGTATATGTATGCAGGGTGAGATAGCGGTTACAAAGACGTGTGATCGTGTGAAAGAGGTTCAGTTATTAGGGTAGTGTTCCTGAGTTCGAGCCATCCAAGATTCAAGTTGGTCCCGAAGAGAAGTTCAGTTCGGTTTGAATATGTATGAAATTATTCTACTGAGGACTGATTATCGGGATGTTAAGCTGGAGCATTCGGAGAAGAAGCAAATCTTTCACCTGGTTGTCATCCCGAATACAAGTTAAGGCAAAGCTGATTGGAAAAAGGTTCAGTTATTAAGGCCGAGCTGCTTTCCCGAAATTAAATTATGAAAAATACGTCAGTGGGATGTCGGGAAGGTGCTTTGACTTGATATATTATTATGATCCCGAGAGCCGTCGATGTGCAAGTGGGGGTTTTTCGGGAAAATCTTACAGTTTTCAACATCGTGGTTTCCCAAGTTTAGATCGTTAATGATCGTTTGAAGGTCTTTCGGGAAAGGAGTTTAGTACTTTATGTTGTTCTCCTGAAGCCAAGTTATCAAGAGGTTATGGCGCAGAAGCTTGGTGAAGTTTCAGAGCAGAGTAAATGTAACACTGAGAACAGTACAAAATTCATCCAGGAGGGCAAAAAATTCAACTTTCAGTTTGCCATTCGGCCTCAGCCAACAGTTGTTTAGCCTTCTTTACAAAATTTTGTAATTGAAGCTCAAGACTAAAGTTCTGCTCCATCAGCTCCTTCTTCCGCTTTTCTGCAACTTGATTATTGCGCTTGCCAGTGTCATACTCCTTTGTCAGCTTTGCGAGTTTGCCGAACTCTCGTCGGAAAGCAACACAGACCTGTTCCTTCTTGATTCCCCGAAGACGAATCTCGTTTTCGGTTATCTTGAGTGCTTCCTCGAGGTCTGCTTTCTTCTTCTTGAGATCTTCAATTTCTTGCTCTAGAGAAGTATAGGTATTGAAGAACAAGGATGTGTCATTTTGTTTTGCACGCAACGCATCCTCAGTAGCCAATTGTGGTTGTTCCATAGAGAGAAAGTATGGCAGCGTGTGCGCGTTGACCCTCACTGTGTCTACTGCCTCGACGAAACCAATCTGGAATTCTTCACAAGTATTTTGAAGTTCTGTCGAAGGCAAGTAAGAAGGATTACCCGAGAAGATTTCTTGGGCAAGCATTCTGGCTCTTCGCTCTCTATTGGAATCCACAATCAACTTGCCATATCCAGGCTCCAGAAGGTTCAAAAATTCTTCCCAATTAGCCTTGGCAACCTGGGCAGGAACTGGAACAGATACTGACGAGAGATCCCGAAATGAATCCGGGAAAGTTTCTCCAACCTTGAGCTGAAAAATCTTTTTAAAATCAGTTTTTTCCTGCTCAGTCAGCGGAGGAACCTCTCCTGTCAATAAAGCAGCAATCTCAGAGGATGATGGTATGTGACAAATTCTTGGACATGATGAAGGAAGCGTTAGCGGAGGAAGAGGAGGCTGAATATCTACAGCTCCAACAGCCCGGATAGATGTTTTTGCTTTTAATAAACGAAGTCCTATAATCCAAGGAAACTAGTTAATTGGCGACTAGGAAGCACATCAAAAAAGAGGAATATGAAGTTCACTTACTGAGGACATGAGTGTCTTCTTCGGGAGCATCAGAGGTGGAATCGGCAATTTGATGTGTGCCTGGATCAACTTCAATTGCAGGAGACGGAAGAGAAATCACTGTGATAAGTTTTGCCAGCAGTTAGAATTGGTACAACTCAAGAGCAAATTGAATCGACTAAGTTTCGCGAGAGGAACATACCGAGTGGAAGGACTTCCTCAGGTGAGGTAGGTTCCTCATGAGAGGCAGATTCTTCGGGAGTGAAACCCGGAAGTGTAATGGCGAGCCTCCCTGGCGATGTCGTTGTCATCGTTGGAGAATCGGGATGAGTGATCTCAGGCTCCACAGGATCAAGTTCGATCAAAGGAGGATGATCAGGAGTCCTGGCTTCAAGAGCTGGAATTTCTACGGCGGGTTTTGAAGGAGAGGAGGAAGGTGTTTTCTTCGTGGGAGCTGATATTCAAAAGATCAAAGTCAGAAATGATAAGCTTAGCAAACATGGTGCAAAGAAAAGAATACAAATACCTACCCTTGCCTGATCGTGGCTTCTTCAGTAATCGAAGCGGCACTTCGGGAATTATGTTCTGAGATGAAGCTCTTGATGGATCCGATATGCGAAGGCCTGCTCTCGGTGGCGTTGCTTTCTGAGTCAACTTTTTCGGAGCAGGGGACTTCGGTGAAGCCACTCTCTTCCTTTTGCTGTCTGCAAGTGTAAATAAAGATGAGAAGAGAATGAAGAATGAACTCATGTTACTTGCACATAAAGAAAGAAGCAAGTTACCCTTCTTTGGATTTCCCGAAGGTACTGGTGCTGGGAGCGCTTTCGGTGTTTCGTCTGTCGCAGGAGTTGGATCTGTTGCGCTCAGTCCCCGATCCAAGAATGAATCGAGATCCTCACTCTCAGAAAAGAAGCGGGAATGATGGTCGCCCCACCAGAGTTCGAATTCTGGAGTGGAATAGGCAGGCCTTGGCTCATACCGAGAGACAGGGAGTTTTCGGTATATCCTCCGAGTAATGATTTTCAGTTCAGTGAAGGCCGAACTGTCAGAAGGTCGACAGATGACCTTTTCGGGAAGATTTGGGAAGGAGAAAGTGTAGAGTGCTGGTACAGGAAGGCCCTGAGTAAGCCCAAATTGCCGAGCGCAATATTGGGGAGAATAGATTTCGAAGCCCGAAATAAGCCTGCCTTTGAACGAAATTTTCAGAGGGAGATCAATTGAAGTGAGCACAGCCTGCCAGTATTCACTACGATTGTCAGGAAGACCGGGAAGAAGCCGACGGAATTCGGGAGCAAGAAAAGGAGCAAAATCAAAAGTCTCGGCGTCCAAAGAATAGAGTTGAGTGACAAAGTATCGAAAGTAAGAGGAAAACTCGGTACTGAGAGGGTTGAGTTCTTGACTCAAGGCTTGACAGGGGAAAGTGTTCGGTATGGAAATGGAGGAGGGCTGACCAAATCGGGAATCAGAAAACCAAGTAGGAAAATAAAAGGCAGCCCAGACTTGCAAAATCCAAAGAGGGCCACCGAAAACCCCTTGGGTACCTGTAGAGGTAACCGAAGCAGCATGGGAGAGCCCCCTATACAGAAGAGCAAGAGCAGTCTTGCCCAGGGCTAACTTAGTTCCTGCGGCTAAAGCAGTGGCTATATACAAAAAATCTTTAGATACCCTGACGACAGGGTGACAGAAAAAGAATTTGCACAGCCAGTAGAGTAAGAAGGCAATGTGCTCTTCTTCGGTGACTTCCCCTTCCTTCTTGGAGTACTTGTTCAGAAAAGTCCCGAAAGACAGATCAGAGTCCGAGAGCAGACGAAACTCTGGGTGAGCATTTACCGACAGGGTAGCAACATCTTCCCCGAAGGGACTAAGACCAGTGATACAGGCTAGGTCTAAAAGAGTAACAGACATAGGAGCGAAAGGGAAAAAGAAGCAGTTGGTGGAAGAGGACCAGAAACTAGACAGGGCACCTATCAACTCAAAGTTTAAACGGTAATCAAAACAAGAAAAGCGAAGGGCGTCATGAATCTGGAGTTCATCCCAGAGTGTAGCCTTGGAAGCGTAAAGCCGAGTATACCACTGGTAGAAGGATTGTTCGAATGGAAAGAAAGCCCTAAGTCTAGAAGGCTGAGAAGTCCAGTGGTGAAACTGGATGGAATGGTGATGGATGGGAAGAATCTCGGTAAAATGTCGAGGGAAAACATCAGTAAAGATTTTCGGAACCAAGAAATGATTATAAATGGCAGGACCCAAAATGAAAGAGTTACCACCGTCATTGTTCAGCAGAGCGAAGTTGTGACGATCGTCGAAATCGTCTGCCTCCACGAACTCAAGGAAGCGGTCAAGAGCTGCTGCGTGGGAAAAGGTGGAAGCTTGAGACGCCATTGTTGAGAAAAACGAGGATTGAAACTAGGGTTTCGAAGGAGTGCTCTGAAGACGGAGAAGATCAGATGAGAGCGCGCAGACGAAGGAAATGCGAAGAAGACAAAAACTTGATTTTGTGGGGACAAACAACTTTATAGCTGACCTGGAAGTGAAACGGTGTAGAAAGCGTCATTTGATACAGAAAAGGACGAAAAGGCAAATTCTGGAAACGGTGCGAAGACGTGTCGTTTGGAGGAAGAAGTCGAAAAGACGGGTATTTAAGACGATAAGAAAGGCGCTGTCAAAAAGAGAATAAGACGCCATTCGGGAAGAGTGATGCACAGAAGTTTAAAAGAATTAAACCTTTTAATTCTTTTAAAAGGGGGCATATGTTGACACCGAAATATTGTCAATATAATTCGGTATCTTGGGAATGATAGGTACGAGAAAGGATGCCATCAATTGGTCTCAAAATACGGCAAGAAGGAAAAGTTATCCCGAATGACAGGCCAACATTCTTCCCTTCGGGATGTACGCGTCATTCGGGAGGATATCGAAACAAGTAAGAAGAAAATGCCATAAGTGACAAGCTGATGTGTCAATATTCGGGATGTACGTGACATTTGGAGAAATGAGAGATATTCCCGAATAGAGGAAATGACATACTTAGGTTCGGCATATCCCGGTGGTGCAGTGCGAAGGTTTTATGACTAAGGATTCGGGAAGCAGGGCGCGAACAGTTTTTCAAGATAAAGAAAGATTATTAAAAAAAAAAGGGGCAGTTACTCATGCGGTTATGGGCTATGAAGAACATGAGTTCCGATTTACACGGATCAGTTTTGAAGATCGTGGGTTGAAAAAGACAAGCAACGGCGCTAAAATTCAAAGGTTTGAAATCGAGGAATAACTGCTCAAGCGGTTATGAGCGCAAGGAGAATAAATACCCAGAAGAAAGGAAGAAAAGGCTCTCCACAATCATCCAGAAAAAACTCTGTTTTCATTGCAACTTTAAAGCTTTCATCGTTCGTAGCCTAGCTTTAGTTTTCACTCGCAATTTATGTTCCCTGCACTTTCAGATTTCAGTGATTTATCTACCAGTTTCTGCAAGTAGGAGTATTGTAGCTATAGATTCTCCAAATTTCCGCACACTTTCATCAAACACAGTTCCATCCACACCGCTCGTCCATTTTTTCCATCAGAACAGAGCCACAGAACCCTTCTTAATAAAAACCGAAGTACGAATTTCGGTGAAAGATATTCCCGATCATAAATCGCGCGAACAATTGTCAATGTGACTATATTATGTTTTAATGATGGTTAAAAAAAAGGCCATTTGTGGAAGCCAAATATGAAAATATGACTTTTCATGTTACCATACAACGACCATTTAATATTTGCATTGGATAAGCATACAAGATGATCTTCGACAAAGCTTTTAGCTAACAATTTAAACTTTTAAATCAATTGGCAATTAGTCCCACAAAACTTCACATGCACTTCTACTAACTCATAATAGTCACAAGAAAAGATAGCAAAAAAATGAAAAATTACATAAAGCTTCGGTTAGGATCCAAAATTATATGAGCTCCTTCTCAAACCAAAGGCCTATTCAATAATAGAAATTTTAACCATCGTTCCACCAAAAAAAAAAAAGATTCAACTTTTTATAATGATACAATTTAAAGGAGTCAATTTTGGATGTTTAACTATTGGGAAATAAATAATTACATAATCTTTAACCAACCATGATGTTTATCTTGCTTGAGCCAAGTTCAGTGTGATTATAATAGATATGTTTTTGTTTATTTGGTGGAAGATGTAAAAATTATAGAGCAGATGAAGTACAACAGCTTAAGGGCGTCCCTTAACATTACAAATAGAGCTAATAATTTAAAAAGATGGAGGTAGGAAGTCTCGACACAATAGCCAAAATTACATTTGTCTAGAAGGTGAAATTTTTTGGTAAATGGAAGCTCCACCTCTTATATTTTTACGCACCTTGACCAAAATAATATGGATATCAGTTGACTTATTTTGGAATCGTATCTGATTATGCTCTATCCAAATATAATATATAGTTGAGGAAAGATACTTTTAGGAGTCTCGCCGACAAATCTTTGCCCATTGTTGCTCTAATCATCCACGAAAATTCCTCATTCAATTCCTCTAAAGAACGACTAATCCCATGTTGTGCAAGGATATTGCACCACACATTGCCTATCCACTCACATTGACAGAATAAATGTGCTCTGTCTTCTATACCGGCCCTATAGAAATTACATTGGATATCAACTAAAGTCATCCATCATGCAATGATTTCTGCTGGAAACAAGTTAATTGTGATAGTTACTCTCTTAATTTTAGTTATTTGTACCTGATTTAGTTAATCATACCTAGCAGATTTGTTCGAATTTAGTTAATCCTACCTGACCGGCCTGACTAATCCCCATGGATACATGCAAATAGTGTATCGATTACTCTAATTACAAGCATGGATTTTTATAAAATGCGAATGTTTAAGTTGATGTTTTATGGGCGTCCCGACAAGAGTAGTTTGAGCTTCTCATGAAGAAAAACAAATATAGGATATGAACGAGATATATGGCTATTTACCTGGAAGCCTAAGCCATAGTTTCAAATATTATACGGAATATAGACCTTATTTAGAGTTAGCAAGTCCTATGATCATAGCAAGTAACATGCGTAAATGAATCTTCAGTGCTTCCTTACTGTAGCATTGTATCCTGTTCCCTCTTTCCTTTTCTTCTTCTACAGATATATCAAAAGCCAATTTTTGTCAAATGGTCAAACTAACAGGGAGGAAAATTCTTGGCGTTCTCCGTTTCGCTTAATTCCAACACATGTGAAGCACGGCATGTTGACGTCAATGCATATAAGTCACGGGCAAAATGGATTAACTAGCATAATAACGAGAAGACAAAATAGTAGGATTTGAATTTTGATGAGATATAATACTATGTTTGGAGACTATTTATGTCGAAGTTCTACGCAATCAGAGAGTATGATCTGTATCAAGCATGTTTCTTGTTTCAATTTTTCCGAGCGAGGGAATCTCGGCCCAGTTGGCTTTTAGATTGATGATGCCAAAAGCATACCCCTGTCCACACTGCTGCCAACCAATGAAAATGACATCATGCTACAAGTTTCTCGGTAGTTCAATTTGCTTTGTAAAGTTCTCGGTGGGATATTGAAAACATGTGCATGTGGGACCAACCCTAAAAGTATATGGGAAAGCTAGTCTAGGTTTGTTACTGAGAACATCATCACCAGAGAGTTCATACCAGAGTCACATTTCTTCTCTGTATTCCCTCACAAAGTCAAAAGGTCACTCAAAAATGGTGAGAAATCCACTTAGACCCAACAAGAGAAACAATACGACAGTGAAGAAGGTCACTTGGAGTGCGGAAGAAGATCGGAAGCTCATTGCTTATATCAGGAGATATGGCATTTGGAACTGGACTCACATGCCCAATCCTGCTGGTACGAAATATTCGTGTACTCATCTTGTTTTTCGCCGATCTCTGTTTCTGGTTTTGCTCAGTATAATTTCAACCCGACTCTTGAATAAGTGAGTGAATGACTCAGGTTTGGCAAGAACCGGGAAAAGTTGTAGACTTCGGTGGATGAACTATCTGAGGCCTAACATCAGGCATGGAAACATCACCAAAGAAGAGGAGGATCTGATAATCCAGCTGCATCAACTTCTCGGAAATAAGTAAGTTTGCACAATCATACCTCCCTAAAAAAGTATGCACAATCATAACTCTGTAAAAAACCTGATAAAAGATTGGGGAAAAGAAAATCACCTCTGCAAATAGCATTGCGAAACGGAGACAGTACAATCTTCAAATCCCTGTTGCATAAAACACTTCATTTCTTTTGTCACACACGATTTTCTATTCCACAATGATAGACTGTAAGTATTTCTCGATTAACTATTGTTTTGTCCATTTTTTTTTTTTTGGGGGGTGGGTGGGTGTGTTGTGGGGTTGGGTTTTTTTGTTTTTTTTTTGTGGGGGGGGGGGGGGGGGGGGGGTGGTGGTGTGGGGGGGAGGAGGAGGAAACCCTTCTTCTCATATGATCCTTGGCTCAAACGAGTAGTATTGACTATAAGGACATAATTCCTAGGCAATCTTCTTTTATTAGATGTGTATAGCACAAATCACACAGGCGCATATGCATATATACGCACAGAAAGAATGCTCTTCAAACAGTGGAGAAAGATGTAACGTCCATGAATTCAAAGATTTCAGAGATAGAAAATCAAATAGAATTACTAGAAAGTCAAAGTTCGTTGGCTTCAGAAACAATGATTGCATAGCTCGATGTGAATTGAGTAACCATGTTAAGCTACCTACTGTGTAAATAGCTTCTTCAGATTAATTGGTGAGGATAAATACCGAAGCTAGTACCTACAGGAGACGTATATTATCCGAAGGATTGAATTTGAGCATGAGAGCTGAGAGATAGAGAGGGGAGGGGAGGGGAGGGGGTAAGAACATATATACAATTAGGACATGTCCATACATATTAGTAGTCGAACTACGCGAACATAAGTTTGTACTTGTAGACAAATGTATGATTATCGATTAAATTTTCCCCTATTGCAGATGGGCGGCAATTGCAGCTAGACTTTCTGGACGGACTGATAATGAAATCAAGAATTATTGGAACACCCGCTTGAAGAAACGAGTCAGCAATAGGAACAAGTTGCAAATTCCAACCGCACCGGATATTAAAGTTAAGCCCGATCACTGTGACAGTTCATCCCATCCATATGGGTCTCTTCCCATCATTGATACTCCAAAATTGGAACTCGACATTGGATCTCAAAATGAAATTTCAACAATGAGTGGTGATGGCTTCTGCGCCTCTTATGGAGTTCACTGCGATGACAAAACCTCGGAGAGTAGCTCGTATTCACCATGCAGCGTGATTGAAGAAGAAGAAAGCTTGTGGGAACAATTTCTTGCGCTGAGAGATCTTGACCTTGGAGAGAATTTCGGTGGCATGTACACGCATTCGGGAGCTATGGCCTCTGCCCTTGTGTGCATACAGCAGGAGGTCGTGTACCACAGCAGTTCCTGTGAAGAATTCATCTTGGATCTATGGGGCAAATGATGATCGCTGAAGGCACTAATCTGAAGATGAAGAGGTGCCATATGATTTACTTGTAATTTCCCGTTAAGAGTCGTGATTGGTCTTTCAGATGTAATAAATCTAGGATGCATCTTTAACTTCCAAGGAATGCAAAACAACGTCACGGGAATTGTGTTTTCTGCAATTGACTATCGGTGTGGTCATTTCTGTCTAGTGGATTTTATCGTGTTCTGTGGAAAATCGATGAACGTATACACAGTTCCATGCTTGTTCTTTCACAAAGATTGCATGTTGTGAGATGATCACTCTGCTATCTCAGTAGCCATTCACTTGGATTGGCAAAGGTGTAGCAATTGAAAATTATTGAATGGCTTCACCTTCAAATTACATCCGAAGATTTATTTCCAACATACAGTGCTTCGGCAAGCTTAATCGCAGTATTCAGTGCAGCTTCTTATCCTTGGAAAGACTTCTCCTTTACCGCGCAACAAGATCAAACTCTCAGTACAGATGCATAAATCCTATTCTGAAGTATTTTCCAGGGAAAAAAAATTACCACAGCGTCTCTCAAATATTGCTCTAAATTAGGAGGAGGAACTCATGCTCTCCATGCAGTTTTCGGGGAAAAGATTGGTGAATTTAACCAAGTGTGCTTGGGTAATAGATCCTAAACGTCATTCCCTATGTTTGTAGTGTGAAGGTGATCCACAACGAGCTATTAGATGCCTGTTTGCCCCTCAAATTGCTAATGACAGATGATTGTTACCTTGATCATAAATTTACAATTTTATGTCAGGTAAACAGGCTGCAGAAGGATCTTATGAGCTGTTTTGTTGCTTTCATTTTCAAATGCAATCATCCTTGGCAAGATATAGTTAGTGCAATGCTGCACTTTGTTCAAGAATTCGGTATTTATGGAGGTCATTAAGGTGGTGAGATAATAATAGTCAACATTTCTGAGTAGTTTGGAGGGTGGTACCTTGCAAGATTTCTTACTCATACAAGTCGTATAACCTATTTTGTTTTTACTTTGGCATATTTAGCAAATAAACTATTCTACACAAGAAAATCATTTGAGTAAAACATCAATAGCAACAGCCAAATAAAGTTCAGAAATCCGTTCTTTGCGCTAAGAATATAAAACACAACATAGAAAGTACTCGATGTTTCTTTGCAAAATTCCAAATAGAGAACAAATCATCGGTTTTCTAAACATGGAAGAGTCCATCACAATAACTTAAAAAAAAAAATACAAGTGATAAGTGGTGGGTCAACATGCATAGGCCCGGTATTTTTACTTGGAGATCATCAAGAGAGAGTTTGAGTCCAAAATAGTCTATCGATTCGGTTGGAAGAATTTTTACTCAAACTCTTAAGTTAATAAATTATGATCATATTATAAAAATATTAACTATTCCACATTACATCATATTCTAGATGTAGTAGGATTTCTTTCAACTAAAACCCTTATCCATGTACCCTAGCAAATCTCCCCTTTACATGTAGGTGTTCCTTCCGTAAATACATTATCTCAATTTGAATTTTCACATTGGCCTAGCCAAGTTTGGCAAGTGTTGGCAAGAGAAACAACATCCACCTTTCAAACTTTACCTCAATGGACTTGGGTTGAGATCAGAAAAACCTTAGTTTGAGTCTGTCAATATATTGAGTTAGACTCATCATCACTCAACATTTTAAGCCAATATGTTATTATCCAATTATAATATAATAACTACTCCACTTTACAACACATTCTTGATGTGGAATTTCTTTCGCATAACACCTTCACAAGTGTGCCTTAACAAATCTCGCCCTCATATGTATGTCTTTTGTGTTAGACCTACTCCCCTTTAATTTATATATCCTTCCACCCCAATATTGTCTCAGCTCAAATCTTCACATTGGCCCAGCCAAGTTTGGCAAGAGGGCAATATATACCTTGACTTCTCCTCAATGGCAACCTTGGCAAGCTCGGTAGGAATGCACCATCGACTAGATTGATGGAGAGTCACATCCAAGATTTCTTTTCTCGAGCAAACTAAACGGTAGCACATACAATATCCAAGGCTCACAAGTCAACTTAATGCAACTCTTTAAGCCTTGTTAATTGTCACGCCCCGAACCTCCACGAGCGCGCGACATCTGCACAACAACGGTCGATACATGCGACATTCCAGGACTGTCGCTGACCTTGAAACCTTAATATCCGAATAAACGCTAGCGGAAGCGATACCTTATCCCTGACAACGAATGAGCAAGGACTAGCCAACCATAACACCTCATATATTACACATTCTCAGCTCCATATTATACATGAATCTCTGTTTTACAAATATTAACAACAACAACCAATCCAGGGCGATCACGTTTCTCAGCAACCACCGATTCACCATCAATTGTCCTTGCCAACTTGGTACTCCGCCACCTAGATATCAAATCATGTGGTATCCCTGCCATGCTTATATCCTGGGGACTGAAAAGTGGGGGAAATAACCGTGAGAACACATCTCAGTAAGCTTACCCCTAATCTCGCTCAGGATATTACATACCCTCGGATTCAACTCTAACATGCTCTTCTAGATGCTCGGGTCACGGTAATAGAAACAAGGGCAAGCGAGAAATAACTCATCATTGAAATAATCAGGCACCCCAATAGTTCATATCTACATAGATATTAACAATGCAAATGCGTGCACATTCCATGCTCAAATTTCAATCTCAGCTCTCTAGCCAACTCAACCCGCGTTAAACGTATCAGGTCCGTGCCTTTTCTTCCACTACAATATGCATTTTAGGCCCACGATATCTCAATAATTGACTATAAATACGAAGGGACGGTATGTGAACAGTATTCTAGGCTCGTGAACAGTACTAAAGGTGTCGTGAACAGTGATTTCCAAATACTATTTGGCCCGTTTTCGCTCTAAATCTCCCGAAAATCCATTTTTCGGTACCCGAACCTCGCGGGACCCACATCAACCACCACCAACAGCTTGTATCCAGCCAAGAAAGCAATATACCAAGTCCAAATAATATACCACAGCCTTGTCACAGAATCGATTTCCACAAAAATCGTCAAATCAATCAATTTTTCTATATCGATCTACCTCGGATTGCACCCTAAAGTCTATCCAAGAATCATCTAACATCCTACTCGAGGTTTAGGAGGTCGGCTTACCTCGACGAGGCTGATTCGAAGCCGGATGGGCGACAGAACGACGAACGGCCTAGCGGCGGCGCGGAATCTGGCAAAACTCAAGGAAACCAAGGCTGTTCAAGGGCTGAATGGAATGGTTCACAAGCTGAAAATCAATATTTTCACATGAAAATGAGCTCTAGGGGTCGCTGGGGTCAACATATATCAACATGAGCCCTATATGAAATTCGGGTAACAAAAGACTGGTTCGTCGACTGAAACGGCGAAGCAGATTTGGAAGGTCAAACGACCTCGATCGAAGTGATTCAAGTTGAAATTGAACCACAAGACATGAACTACAACATACCCAAAAATCGCGATGATCCAACGGTTGGATTTCCGTCGGCGACCAGTTGAAGTTGGCAGCAAAAACTAGGCCGCGAGAGAGAGATATCCGAATTTAGAGAGAGAGAAGAGAGAGAGAAGAGAGAGAAACTGCTGGAATAATGGAGGAGAGAGAGAGTGGTTTGACAATAATTATCCAATTTTATCAAAAATGCCCAATTTCTCACATGGAACCCAAAATGACCCAAATAATTATTTTCAAGTATTCGTGGATAATCCGCAAATATTATTATGAATACGAACACGGGCCCCAAATATTTGAAATAGAAAGATAAAATATTACTCGAGCCTAGTTTTGCATAAAATGTTCCATAAACCCATTTTTCGGTACTCAAACCACATGGGATCCACAAAACTTGTTACTTTCAAATCAAAGTTTAATTGGGCAGCACGTGAACAGTATTCGTGGGTCGTGAACAGTAATTTCAGAACACTATTTGGCCCGTTTTCGCTCTAGGGCCTGCATGGTAACCATTTTGTTCCGAAAAACTGATTTTGATTAAAATGACTTTTTCTGATTCTGTTCCTGAATGAGTTTTAAAGAACCGGAAACGCGTTTGATAACTGCACAAAATTTCTGTTTTGAAAAACTGTTGCTCTTCCTAATTTTTTCATTTAAGTCAAATAATTATGTAATTACTTTGTAAAATTTTATTCTAAATTGAAGACTAATTTCCAATGCACACTAAAAAAATTGAAAATAAATTTATTTTTTTAGCGTGTCATAATAAATGAAGCACAAATTTTAATACATGACATTTGAAGTTCGATCAAAGCATGGGATACGTTCCCATATTAAGGACTCATTTTTTTCTTTAAATATTACGTTGTCCAAATACATACAAACATAGCAGTCGAACAATCAAATTATCATTGAAAAAAAAATCAAATTATCTTCCTTGATACGAAATACAAGTCCTTCATTATCATTTTGCAACTTCTATCCTAAATCCAATTGGGTGTTTGGCTCCAGCTCCACGTGCAAATGGTCACATTTTGTGACGCACGGCTACGAGTATATATGTTACCATCCACACATTGGATGCCCTCATCTTCTGCGATATTTTTTGTAGAAGAGTGAATATATGAAATCTAGAAAATTTAGGTTCAAAATTATGAAAATGAGGTCAAACTAGTCTCATCTATGCTTCTTCTATTTTTAGGAATTTTCTAAAATTTTTGTGATTTTTTTTAAAAATTTCAATTTTTTTCGAAATTTTTTATTTTTATTTTTATTAGGTTGAGAGAAAAGTGACGAGAGAACTGAAAGAAAAAAGTGAGAGATGTGAGATTTCATTCTGTTTTGTGATTCTCAAAAGTGATTATAATTTCAGAACCAACTTTTTTTTGGTTCTGGATTTTGCTCTAAAAGTGATTCTGATTCTCCAAAACTGATTCTTGGAACAGAATCAGAATCAGAATTATTTGCATTACCAAACATGATTCTCATTCTTTACTATTCCAGGGAACAGAATCAGAGAATCAGAATGGTTACCATGCAGGCCCTAAATACCTCGAAAATCCATTTTTCGGTACCCGAACCTCGCGGGACCCACACCAACCACCACCAACTGCATTTTTCAAGCATGGACAGCGACATTTCATCAATTCACAATATACTCACAGCCCACAGAAATTGATTTCCATCAAATACGCCGATTACAGTCAATTTTCCTAAATCGATTTACCAGGAATCGGTCCCTAGAGCTAATCCATGGCAAGTCTAACATCATGAGCGAAGTTTAGAGGTATAACTTACCTAAACGAAGTCAAAACAGGGCTGAGGATGCGGCGATGACCGGCGGCAACGACGACGACGACGGATTCCAGTGGATTAAATTCGAACCCGGGCTGTTGAAGGGCTAAAACAAGACCAAATCGAGCTGGAAAACAAGATTATGACATGAATATGCGTTCTAGGGACAGCCGGGGTTGATATATATCAACGACAACCAAAATCCAAAATTTGGAAATCAAAAACAGATTCGTCGACCGAAATGTCAAAGCAGATTTGAAAGGTCAAACGACCTCCGATCGAAGTGATTCAAATTGGAATTGAACCACAAGACATGAACTACAACATACCCAAAAATCTCGATGATCCAACGGTCGAATTTCCGTTGGAGACCAGTTGAAGTTGGCAGCAAAAACTGGGCCGCGAGAGAGAGATATCCGAATTTAGAGAGAGAGACGAGAGAGAGAAGAGAGAGAAACTGCTGGAATAATGGAGGAGAGAGAGTGGTTTGACAATAAATATCCTAAGGATAATTATTACCGGTGACTATTCACCGAACGTGACATAACGCTAAACGAATTGACTGATTTTTGGACTATCAGTGAAATTTGAACTGATAAAGCTTGGGCCTCAATTATTTTCGGTCAAAGCTAGTCAAATTGGTCAAAAAGATGACTGACGAGACATTTCTCGAAATTCGTGAAATTTCAGGATCGGGTGGGACTCAATCGGTGCTGATTTGGCTCAATCGCGATCGGAAAATAACTCCAGATTTCGCAGTAAAATTTTTCTAGCCTCTCTAAAAATATTCTTATCCTCATGCCATGAATTCTAGCTCAAACCGGGGGCAAGATAGAAATTTCTAATTTTACCCTTTTTTCACTAGGCATTTCGAGATCCATCTGTCTCTTTTTCGCCTTTCTAGATAAGGTCCAAATTCACAACTGTGACACTCATGAGAGTCAATTGTCTTATTCCGGAACTCAATTTGTGTTCTCATTCATAAGATGGCAACTTTAAACAAATTCTCAGACTAACGGGTGGCTTTTAGGAGTCACGCGTATCGACCATTTGGTCCACGTGCTTATATTTCTAGTTAGCCTTTCCCCTTCGGTTAGTCATCTTAGAGTGGCCAGCTCCAAGTGGGATTCATCTATAGTGCCTTCATGAAATAACCATTATGTATTCAAATTCCGGAAAAAGGGTCGAATTTCAGAATGTCACATTAATCTCGTCAACATGTTGAAATATTTAATCGGTTAATGCAGAGGATCAAAGTGTGTAATTAACAATATGGGGTTCAAATCTGATGTGGGTCATCAAGTATTTCCACAAGAAACAGAAAACCTCACACTACTCTTTATTGATTGAATATTCACAGAAATTCTTTTTTATCAGCCAATTTTGACAAAAGTAGTTAACGACATGCACTAACTGCAAAAGTATCCACTTACATAACATTGAGGTCATTGTTAATGTGTTGGTTTCTTTTTCCCCCAAAATAACACTTAAAACACCATTGCATGTATACAAGGATAGTGCTTAAATAACCGTTCCCTCCAACGTTCACGAGTCTATTTACAATGAACGCTACTTACTCTTGAATTTCGTCAGCATTTGATGTTATTTATAGTCAGTATCTCTCAAAATAATCACTCAACATAAATTTATCTTTTTTACAAAACCACTTGATTAAGGGCTTAGTAGGAAAAAGGGATGAATAATTAAGTAAACATCATTAATGCACAAAACCCCTCTTTTATATACGCAAGTTAATATATATGAGAAAGTTGAAGCCATTTTATATTTCTCACGAACATTAATATTAGAAAAGCATAAAAATCCAAATTTGGTGTCTGAATTTATGTAGGAGTTCAAATTATGTGTTAGTTATTGATAAACACTTTAGGATTATTTGGGGAAAAATGTCAAAAAAAAGTCCTAAACCTATTGTATTGTTGCCAATTTAGTCATAAACTATTTATTAATACCAATTCAGTCTTAAACCTTTTGTATCGATGCCAATTCAGTCCTAAACCTTTTATTGGTACCAATTCAGTATTAAACCTTTTGCAGTGGTGCCAATTCAGTCCTTAATTTTTACATTTGTGTTAATTGAGTCAATCCAGCGAATTTTGACCGGAAATTCGTCGACAAGGATAAATTTTTAATATCATTTTAATATTTTTAAATGATTGAGAAACGACAGGAAGAAAAAACCGAAGTATTTATTTAAAGATCACGCGTAGCCAAGGACAGAAGCAGATAAATGTTTGGATTCATAGCAAAATGCTAGATCGTCAAATTATTGTTACTGTACACCACTGTTCACGCCATTTCAAGAACTTGCGGTTTTACAAAAAACTTACGCAACAAAAAAATCCACACTCATTTGAGCAGGTTCACCTCAGAATCATCTCCCTTGCTCGAAGTCTAGACTGAGTTACTGCCAATGCCATGATGTTATAATGAGGTTTCCAATTTCAATGGCGGTAAGCAAGGCCGAGATCAGAATCAGATCTTGACCAAATGCCGTAAGACAAACGATCGGAAATGACTCCCGTCCTGGCTGAATAGCGTCGGGGCAGAACGAGATGCCAATAATTCAAAGGACCATTACTTATAGACCAAGATAGCAACTATTAAACAGGGCATATCAAAATTGAAACATTATTTCCCAATTAACTGGAAGTTCCCATGTTCTAAATTCCTGTTGCGTAGTTTATGCCCTTGCTCTCTCTCTCTCTCTCTCTCTCTCTCTCTCTCTCTCTCTCTCTCTCTCTCTCTCTCTCTCTCTCTCTCTCTCTCTCTCTCTCTCTCTCTCCGTATGTAGAACAGAAACACAGAAAACCATTCATTGCCAATCTAGTAAGTACCACCGCAAGAAAGCTTATCTAACACTTGATTTCCTTCAGTCCATAGGCGAAGTACAGGAAAGTAGGATCAGCAGCACCTTCCTTGTGATATGCAAACGCCATGCATGCTCTCCCCAACGAAACTGCCAAGCATAACCGGATTGTCAATCAATAAAAGCCCCAATTGAGCCACGAAAGAGTGCTAATCAGGCCGACTGTTGATTCAGAAGCTGATGCAATTGCAGGGTTGAACTTACGATTGGAGGTCACTGAGCTTAGAAAGCAGGAACTTGGTCCTCGCTCCCTCGATGTGCTTCTTGAGCAACTCTTGCTGCTGCTCCTCCAGCTTGGGCGACAGCAACATGATGTACCTCTTCATGCAAGTCACAAGCTGCTTCTTTTCGCAAGGAGGTTGCTCCTGCAATCACGAAAACAAATTCATCGCAAATATGTCGTGCATGAAAGGTCGATCGATCCAGAAGACAACTAAAAATCCACGATAATGTCCACAACCTTCATGGCCTGGTCATTAACAACCTCATCTTCCCCTCCGCCCTCTGCAGAAGGGTTGGCCCCAATATCCACATTGACCGCTCCTTTAACAGCCCACTGCAAGTCCATAATCGCAACTTGATGTAAATTTTTAAGACATGAGATCACCCTCACAAGTTACCTATTCCCATTAAATCTGAAACGCAGCATTGACGATTATTCATGTTCATCCGTCCTAAGGAGTAAAACTAAAACTAGAATCAAAATAACCGTGTGAAGGTATAAAGGTGAAAACGGAGAGAAGAAAAAATACTGACCTTCCCTTCCCCTTCCCAGAGCATGCCAATCTCAATTTCCTTGTATGGGAAGGAGTCAGACAGAAGCTCATTGCCTGAAAATAGTAACAACCAGATGAAACAGTATTACTTCTCACCACAAAAAAACACATATCAAGATCATGCGTACTATGTTGATCTTCAACGTGTCCTATTATAAATAACCACCAAGGCCAGTCTTACAGAAATTCCTTACATTTTAATTGAATTAGTGTTCTTGGGATAGCTTTCATGCCCTGGCGAAAGAAAACCTAGAGGTCCTTTGGGAGATTTTGCTGAAGGGAATGCAAACTCTTGTTTCATAATTCATATAAACAGCAGCTTGCTCCGGAAGAAGCTGAGAATATTCGTAAGTTCTGTAAGAACTAATCTTTTTACTCTTCGTCTCAGAGAAAATGGTCAGACATCAAAACATCAAACTGAAAACAGAGTATATTCTACCATGCATAATTATCTAGAGTAAACATTCACTAATAATACTATATCGCAACGTCCTGCCTCTTTCATTTGAATTTGGAGGCTAGTGAGAAAGTGATAGAAGGCAGGAGTCGATTAGAATCTTTGTGCTTAGATTTGATGAAATTTATCTAATTGAATCGGAACAATGGCAGAGATAAGAAAAACGAACAACGCGATTTACCCAGGTTCACCCAGAAAAAGGGCCATGCCTTGCAGTCTGTATTATTAGATTTTTTGTCGCACGGTTACAATGAACGAAAAACAATATATATGGCTCAAAATGGGCCCCTCAAGTAATGGACCAACTTAAATAAAAGCCTAAAACCAATATTGTTTCGAGGGCGCTGCCCCCACGTCCCCGCCCTCTCACCGACGAGCGGGGCAGCCGTCCGCTCACCAGGGAGCGAAATCCCCGCCCGCTGACCAGCCAGCGGGACCTCCATGTCGGGGGCGCTGCCCCCGAACCCCCGCATTCTGTGCGTAGGGATCACATGTTGTTGGTTCATACTTCTATTTCCATAAGCTCATGTGGCCATGCCCAATGTGAGAAACAAGGGTCCCCTAAGTATTCGCCAACTCCAACATTCTCCCACTTGGTGTATATTTCGTGCAAATGAAAGCCTTCCCAACATCATTCCTCTTCAATCCAATCGCAGCAGAGCACCATTCAAACTTCACACTGGTGACAGCTTTAGTAAGGAAGTTTGAACAATTTTTTATCGTGTCAACCTTTTCAAGTCGAACCACTTTCTTCTCTACTTTCTCTCCGATAAAATGGTATTGTATATCAATATGCTTCGTACGTGAGTGAAATGCTAGATTCTTAGCTAAATAAATAGCCCCTTGATTGTTGCATCTCAACTCCCGGTGAGCGGAATCCCCGCCCGCTGACCGGCCAGCGGGACCTCCGTGTCGGGGATGCTGCCCCCGAACCCCCGCATTCCATGCATAGGGATCACATGTCGTTGGTTCATACTTCTGTTTCCCTAAGCTCACGTGGGTATGCTCGATGTGAGAAACAAGGATCTCCGAAATATTCGCCAACTCCAACAAGATTATGACTAGGTTTATCTCTTCTGCGACAATTAGAGAAGAACATTCTGGAAAGCTGCTAGCAAGTCTCAGCCATGCACAACAATGCTGAGGACGTCCTTCTGGTCCGGACATTGTGTTTCTGAATACATTGTCCAATAACAACACAAGTTCAAATCACAACTGCATAAAAGTTACGCTAATAAGGAGTCAAAGGTCGGAGAAAGCTGAACTCACTGTGGTAAGGTGCTGATGGTAGAAATAGAGCTTTTTAAGACTTCCATTCTTTGATAATTGAAGCTCCAGTTCATCGACACGCCTAAATTATCATATTGATTTATACAATTTGTCCCCAATTTAAGCATCAGGTCCCAATTGTTCGCTTACGGAAATCTTGGAGTGATGGGATTGAGGTAAAACTTATGCTAAAGAAACTTAATGGTTGAGCCAGCAGATCGGATTTTTTGTCAAGATGAAATGCAACAACCTTTTCATATTTCGTTATTTTTTGGATGGAAGAAACTGCTACAGGTTGATTGCTTTGCTCTACAAGGAGATTGACAGTGTCACGCCCCGAACCCGGCGAGCCACGCGACATCCCTATTACCTGTACGATCGATTGGATATCAAGTACGGCGGCCCAGGATACCCATCGTCATCCAAACGACCTCAGAGTTCCTGTAGCAATGTCGAAACTGTTTCCATGTCCATTGGGATCCCTTGCCACATACTTGAAATCGTGACGATCCAACGGTTGGATTTCCGTCGGCGGCTGCTTGAACAAGGCTGACGGGAATTGGACGCGAAACAGGGGAGAGGGAGAAGAAAGATCTGAACGTGGGGGAGCTGAGGAAGAAAATGACCGGTCAAAAGTGGGTGAAAAGCAAGAAAAAAATTCATAAATATCTTCAAGGGTTATTATCCTCAAGACTATTCACTGAAAGCGATGTTAAGCTGAACGAATCGATCGATTTTTGGACTGTCAGTGAAATTTGGACTGATAAAGTTTGAATCTCAATTATTGTCGGTCAAAGATGAGTCAAATGGTCAAAAACATGATTGACAAGATATTTCTCGAAGTTCGTGAAATTTCAGGACCGGTCGGGGCTCAATTGGTGCTGATTTGGCTCAACCGCGATCGGAAAAAACTCAGGATTTCGTCATAAAATTTTTCTAACCTCTCTAAAAATATTCTTACCCTCATGCTATGGATTCTAGCTCAAAGCAGGGGCAAGATAGAAATTTCCAATTTTGCCCTTTTTCACTAGGCATTCCGAGATCAATCTGCTCATTTCACGCCTTTCTAGGCAATATTCAATTTCACAACTGTGACACTCATGAGAGTCAATTGTCTTATTTCGAAACTCAATTCGCAGCCTCATTCATAAGATGGCAACTTTAAATAAATTCTCAAACTAACGGGTGGCTTTTAGAAGTCACGCGTATGGACCATTGGGTCCATGTGCTTATATTCCTAGCTAGGCTTTCCCTTTTGGTTAGTTACCCCGAAGTGATCAGTTTCGAGTGAGATCCATTTATAGTGCCTCTATGAAATAACCATTCTATATTCAAATTTCAAAAAAGGGTCGAATCTCAGAATGTCATAGACAGAACCTTCACCCTGTTGACACCTAATTTTGACTAACCTTTTTAATTATTTTTCAAAAAAAAAAATAGAACTAATCTTAGTTCTTGCCAAAAATAATTAAATCATTTTTCATATTTATTCATGCATCTCATTCTAGTTGTGCTGGAGAATATGACCTTAAATTGACTAGCGATTGGACTAAGTGTGACGTCCTGGAAATTCGGCATCCAAATTTTCGTAATAAAATCCGAATTTTCTTGGGAAGAGGATTGATCTTCGGACGCGAATAATAATTGGAGCGTCAGTCCGAAGTTTGTTTATTGTTTGATCGCGTCGAAGGAAAATTTCCGTTCACACCAAAAAATTTCTCATTCGCGTCAAACCCCAATCGAGTCCAATAGTCATCTCGTAAACTCGAAAAATATTCACATTTATCGTGCAAAATTTTTCACTCTATTCTAAATTTACTAATTGTATTCTTACGCTCAAGTTATGCACTAAAAGACAAGAAGGATTAAAAATTTTTTGGACCCACCTTCCTCTCACAATTTCGACTGAAGCCCACCCAAAGGCCCACGTGCACACTAATTCTTCTCCCTCTTTTCTCACCTCTACCAAGCACCAATTCCCATGATTCTGTTCTCAATAAAAATCTAAGCTAGAACTTCTTCTTTGGATAAAATTGCGGCTGCCCTACTTCACTATCTCGGTTGAGCCCATTTCCCTTGCAGGTGAGACAAATCTGCATGATTAGAGGCCATTAATTCCCACTGTTCACGTAGGGAACTCTGCTGCAGTTGGCTCCTCCTTCTTCTTTCTTCCTCGTTCCTCTTCCCTGGACATCCTCTCGACTGGTCTCTGCTGGATTTTTTGCTGCAGTTCGTGCTTCTTTTTCTGCCGCTGGAACTCCACTTTCTGCTCCTCTGCTCCAGCTCTCGATCGCTCAAGAATCTACTGGCTCCAACTTCCTCTGCCGTGAACTTCTGCTGCTACATGTGCTTGCTGCTTGCTTCTCCTTTCTATCGGCTACAGCTGCTGCTACTGCATCCTCGTGTTGCTCCTGTTGCCGTGAGCTGCTGTAGCTGCTTCGTTTCCCTTATGGCTACTGGAGAATTTCTGCTATTGCATGTACTCCATTTCTGCAATAGCTACACGCCCTTTGCTGCGTTTTCATCACGGTAACTTGACTCTCAACCAATTCCTCTCTCGGTCGTTGGTGTTGCTGCTGCGTGTACTTCATTCTCTCGCCTTGCTGCTACTGGTTGCTGCGGTGGTTGTTGCTATTCTTCCTAGTTGGCTGGCGTGATCTGCCATTGCTGGATTCTTCTGCTGCAACGCTGCTGCTGCTACGTTTTTCTTCTCCAACTCTTGCTAGCTTTAGCTGGACTTTCAGCTGCTAGTGAATCTGCTTGCTACTGTCATTTTCTTCTGTTGTTGCTGCACTTCGTCCTCTCTGCTACTGAAATCCATTGTTGATGTTGTCGTTGTTTGTTACTGTTCCACTTGCTGCTCGGTTGTGGCTGTTGTCCCTTTCTCCTTCTCAGTTAACCACTACTACACATCCTTGGGTTGTTGCTACTCGTCCTTTTTCTGTTGCAACTTGCTACGAGTTACTACCGCCTCTCCTCTTGTCTCGGCCGCGTGTGAATTTGTTGATACCATTGACTTCTTCCCTCGGCTGTACGTGAATTTGCTGCTACTCAACCTTCATTCACACGCTCGGCCACCGCCCGATCAAGTCGCATCGCACACGAGCCAACCACCGCTTACTCCAGCTGTAACTGCCGTGAGCTCCAGCCAACCACCCAAGCTCATTGCCGTCCGTGGCCCGAGCTCATCGCCGTCGTGGCCCGAGCTTGTCATCGCTTGGCGAGTTACCTTACCACCGCCGCTTGTCCACACTCGTCATTCAGCCAAGCTATGATCGTTCCACCGTTGCCTCGAGCTCGATTTTTGGGTGAGCACATTTCTAAACTTGACTTAGAATGTCGATTATTTTGCCGCTAGCCATAGGGGTAAAATAGTCTTTTTGCAGACTCTAGGATTTTTCATGTGTGCCGGATTACTTGCTCTAGAGCCTAGGCGACTTAGAATGGAAATCAGGTCCTGAAATGTGAATTTTTTTGACGTGTGACGTTTGGTTATCATATCTGATGTATTTCGATGCGAGATGTGTATTTATGTAAATAATCTTGAGAAATGCATGTGGCAAAGCTGACTTGCATGAGTATTTATGGGTTGAGCCAATTAAGAACTCTATGCTGCACATCATCGATCTGCATACTGGAATGAGATGTGTGCATTTGGCGAAGTGCGTAGAACCGTGCCGGACGGCCTATCAGTGTCTAGGGGGCTATTGAGAATGCGGAGTAACAAGAAGGTGCCAATCGCAATGCTAATTGAGCCACGGTCGTTGCACTTGCGCCTGAACGTGCTCGGTACGAGGTAGCTGGAGTGACAACGGTGCCAACTTCAGTGTGATTAGACATGGGTTGAAGCATAAGCCTAAGATGTCTACGACGTGGCTGAGACCGGAAGTGCTATGAATCCACTGGTGGAGTTCGATCCGGAAGTGCTATTGAGCCACCGGGGACCCCAAGTGAATCATTGGACATCTACATCTGTATCTACATCTATATGATCTGAAATCATAATTTGTATGTGATGGTTTACATTCTGACATGAGATGTGTGCTTCTTTGTAATTTAAATATAGAGGTGTGCTTGCTGAGCTTCGGCTCACATTTTATGGCTAATCGCTCTTTCAGACCCTCGACCCTAGATATGAACGTTTCTCGACTTCCTCGAATCCACCATGGGATTCCTTAGGAGATTGAGACAGAGGTGGTTTCGTATCTTTTCGTGGATGAAGTTTTGCATAAGAAGTATAATTGTATTGTTTGAGTTGACGAGGGATATGACGTTTTGATCCCTCATAGATATAAGGGGTGGATGAGTCGGAGAGGTCATGAGTGGTAAGGCCCTCTATAGGGTTTAGATGTCCCAGTCTTTTGGATGGGGCCGACAGGCCTGATGAATACAACTACTTTTGGAAGCGAAGTCGTAAACCTTGAGCCTATGGATGTGTTGGATGCAGATGGGGATGTAGTAATGGGGATTGATAGAGCAGATGACGTATTTGACGAGCAGGCAGATAGTGAGCCTGGATCCCCGATATCTGAGGAGTCTGATCCAAAGGAATTTCCCTTATCCGAAGACGAGTAGCCCTAATGATATATAGATGGAGATTAGTACCCTTTTGATTTAGCATGTTCCCTTTTTAACCATGGCCAACTTATGTTTTTAAGGTACATATGTTAATTTTCCCCCACGTTGTATCAAACCTTTACTGTTATATGATATGCTATGTAGATAAGACTTTCTCTATCTCTCTATCCTGTATGTATTTTTGTCTTGGGTTGTGCGCTTTCTGCTATCGCATTTGATAGCCATCGTTTGGCTGCAACGAGTCTTGGACAGTCATTAGTTTTGGCCAAGCGATGTGCGAATGTGCAGAAGGTGGGATGTTGCATGTCCGCCGGGTTTGGGGCATGACACTAAGCATGAGGAAAATGTGTTGAAAATTTTATGAAGGCTTGGATTTAAAGAAATATTTTCTCAAAGACTGAATTGCAAATAGCTAAGACATCAAGGATTAGAATGAAAATATTTAAAACTTGAGGGACTATTTTGTAAATATCTAAAAAGGTGTGTTAGTGGAGAAATTAGAAAGGAATGTGGAGAAAAGAAGATGGAGAAATGAAAATAGAGAAGAGAATGTGAAGAAAGAGAGATGGAGATAGAGAAAGGGAAATGAAGATAAAGAAAGGAAGATGGATAGAGAGAAAGGCGGATAGAGATAGGGAAAGGGAGATAGAAGAGAAGGCTATAAAAGAAGGAAGAAAGAATATTTTGAGAGAGGATTATGAAAAAAATCTAAAGGGAACCAAATGAGAGCATATCTTTTAGATGAGAATTTTGAAGAGTGAAAGTTTGGAAGCTCGGTGCCACGATCGTCAATTTCTCCTTCATTGACACAAAACTGTATCCATCCCCGTCACTGGAGTCGTGATTTGAGATCCTGATCAACAACGCAATACGAGGTTTGAATTTGGTAGTCAAATCCACCAAATTAGGTAACGATTCTAATCTTTAGAATATCAATAAATTTGTTGCCTAAATTGATTGATTTAAATCCCGATTAAATCTTGTTCCATTTATTATTCCATTACCATGCTTAAAAATTACATCTTTCAAAAATTCACATCATGTAGATAATTGCACGCTTGATCTATCTTGTAAATATTTATGTTGAACCATATTTTTTTTTAGATTACATCTCAAAAATGAAAATTCATGTTTTAAAAAAAATCATTCACAGCACGCATTGCATATAGTTTAGTTCTTCACATTGTCATAAAAAAAAATAAAAAATTTGTACCTTTAAACTTCAAGTGGAAATTCATCATAAATGTCAAATTGAACATTTTTTCATGAAATTAGTAGCGAAATGGCATTAAATGAAAAATTAATATAACTGAGTCCCCAAACTTATTGATCTCTGGTTCGTAGGAATAAAGTATTTCTCCCAATACTTTATTTAGGTGTCTAATCAATCTACTCAAAATGATTAGTGGCGACTCCAAAAATTAAAATCTTTTGTCTAATGATCACTTGAACCATAAGTCACGATTTGATAGAACTTGAGAGAGTTCGAGCTAAGTTAATTAATCTAATTAATTAACTTGGTAGTCCATTAACCTAAAATTTGGAAAGCTCGATTTTTTTAAGTCACGATAGCTTGGCAGCTCCGCTGGGGAAATAAAAATTAATTTTTCTCAAAAACATTTAAAGAGGACTTAAGCCAGAAAAATTTCATGAAAATTCATTTGGTTCAACAATTGATTGGATTCTAATCTTTATGTGTTAAATGGTTTTGCAGAATAGAAGTTATAAGGGGATGAGTTGATTGTTAACCCTTTGTTTTGCAGGTCGGAGTTTGGAATGAATGTCTTAGGTTATATTGAAGCATTGATTGAGTATATACTCTTGTGCATGATCTTTACCATTTTTGCATAAACACATAGCACATACTACCCGCCATTGAACCCGATGGCTAGGCTTAGGATGGTACTTGATTGGAGTCACTTCGGCCCCGACCATTTGGCCCGAGTCGTCCTTCTCAAGTCCCAAACTTTTCAAATTGGTGCCAAGAGTTATCACCCCCATCATTGACCATTATGATGCGGGTCATTACTTGGCTAAGTAGGATGTTTACGGAGATACTTGACTCAATCACAAACTAACTTGGTTCGGTCCGAATATCCTTGGGGCTCCATCTTTGTTAAGCCATGCTAGATAGAAATCGATCATCACGAAGCATCTCATGTATATGTCTCTGTGATTGCTACTTTTGATCGTCTAAAGACGATAGTTTCTCAATCCTTTATCTCTTTTGCTTACTTACATTTTTGAGTTGGTCCATGACATATTTAGGTGTGTCATTAGAGTCTCGAGCTACACATTCATGAGGGAAGTTTGAGTCATCACTCTGGCTAAGGACCAATTGAAGGAATGGTGGAATGGATTGCATGAGGATGGCCGAGAGATTGTCAGATTCTGCATTGGCCATAGGCTCCCTTTGATTGATATTCGACTTCGGTTTGGTTTCATCCATGCGTTAAGTCATTTTTGGAGCCAGAGGACAACAACATTCATATTTGAGAAGCATGAGCTAACTCCAACTTTGGAAGAGTATAGCGTTCTTCTTGGAAAGTCACTTGACTCAGGTTTGGTTAGCCCGCCAATTGGGGAAGACCCGATCTTGATTTTATCTGAATATCTAAATATTAATCGAGATGAAGTGACCAAGATTTTAAATGCAAATCAAGCGAGTTGTCCCATCCTTTTTTTACACCTCAAAAGATTAATATAATGTTTGATTCGTATGCAGGCTGGCCAAAGTAGCAAATAAACAATCTTATTCTCTCACCTCCTCTAGATGACTGGTTTACTTTTTCCTTTCAGGAAAAACTTTCAAACCAAAATGTAACATAGTTCAGTTTGTCAGTTTTACTTAAAGATGAGAATCCAGATGACGTCATGGAGATTATGGCTGAAATACCTATCATATAGGTAACTGCAAGGGCCAAGTGCTCCTAAGCTGAGACAATGCACAAACAAGTCTGGTGTCTGTTAAGCATAACACTAGTCCAATGAATTAACAGGCAACTAGTTTTGCAGATTTAAAAGACAGTATATAGGCGCCTGTCTCGATATTGAAGGCAGTCATACTCCAGATGCTGGATGTCATGAAGCTGGCAAACAAGTATGGCAACAAGGTCCACGAACCATCATTTGCACCTCCGACTTCTTCCATAATGGACCTTACCCACTCCGAGTCATGATCAGCACTAACGCCCATACTGTTTGCCACCCCTCTTACCCTTCTGATTTCTTCCTTTTCTGGTATTTCATCAGGTATACATTTAACCATCCCACCAAGTAATCGGTATATAAGCGACGCAACTTCTTCAAGCACAGTTCCAGCTGCTTCAGCAAGTAGCCGATCAAAAGCTAGGGCTTGACCCGCCTGAACGCAGAATCCAATCAAAGCGTCCATATCCACAACCTGTTTTACACGGGCATCTCATTCTATTCGATCTCCGGAGTGCATGCTACCAGCAACAGCCTCCAGGATCTCGTGGTTTGACCTCAGTGACGTGTCAATGCAATTTAACAGCGCTGCTGTATGTTCATTCATCATTCTGTCCAGGCGATCGACACCATAGCCACCAAAAATGCAAACAAATGCTCGCAATTCTCTTGGATCAGTGACTGACTCCGCAAAATATCCTCCAACAGGTCTAGGGCTCTTGAAGCAATTATGAATTGGAGGAAACAGGACACCAGCACCAGATATCTCCTTAACTATATTCTCCATATACCAGTTGCATACGGCCTCAGTTGCAGATCTTCTATTTTGCGCCGCTGGTTTCTCAAACAAGTGCAGAGAAGAAACAGGTCCAGCAAAGACTTCTGTGAGTAGAACTTCTTGAATAGCCTAAGTGAGGTCCATGCTGATGTGCCGCCCTGCTAGGTGGACCATGCTGATACGTCTTCGAAGCAGGGATTCCATGATGCGGGCACGATTCAGATCATTATCAGTTTTCGGTAGAGAAAGCAGTCTGCCTCCTGAAGTTTCCAAGGATGCATTCTCTCGTGTACTGCACATGAAATAAAATTTAGGGCAACGAAACCAAATTCCTATATGTTTCTGATTCGTATTTAAGAGTGAACTATTGCCACTTAGCTCACCAAAAACTATATACCTATACATGTTCAACAATTTGCCAAACTACAACAAATTTGCAGCAGTAACATATCATGAGCACTCAGAATACTTATCCAACCATACACAAGGAACACTATTTAAGGGTTGAATTAACTTGCAGAGGGAGTTACTGAGCATGTTCACCATCATAGAATAAGCCTGATGTGCATGGTGAGATACAGTCAAAGCACACACAAAAAGCAGCACCCCAGCTGATCTTACAGTTTGGTGCATCTTGTGATTGCAAGCTACTACTGACAAATCAACCATTGCATTTCCTAGGTTTCGTTGGAGTAAAAAGAGAGAGAAGAGGAGTGTTGTGAGGGAGTATAAGGCGATTAAGATCAATCGCTCCTGAGGGAGGAAGTTCGTATGCCTCACCTCTCGTAGAACAGATACATGGTTTAGAACACAAATCGGTTCCATAACGTTTCGGACTGAGCGCAAATTGGTCAGCCTTTGCATTGCAGTTTCTAACCTGTAAATGAGATGACAGCAATTACCATATGAAACGATCGGCACACTCTTTCTTTTCAATGAATAAAGAAATGAGAACAAAATAGAAGGAACGAAAAAATCAGTCTTACAGAAATTCCTTACATTTAAATTAAATTAGTGTTCTCGGGATGGCTTGCATGCCCTGGCAAAAGAAAACCTAGAGGTCCTTTTGGAGATTTTTCTGAAGGGAATGCAACTCTTGTTGCATAATTCAGATAAAAAGCAGCTTGCTCCGGAAGCAGCTGGGAATATTCGCAAGTTAAGTTTTGCAATAATGAAGTGCGGCAATGTTTCTACATGTACAGCATATGGTACCTGAGTCTCTAGAGCACCAAAGCCCCCTTCTGAATCAGGAATATCAATTAATCCCTCTAATACTCCCATAATTGATTCAACATAAAGAACTGCATCTTGACCAATTTTAGTTACCTGTCGGAGAAGAGATTAATGTTGCAATTACTGTTCTTCATCTTTTGCAAATTTTTCTCCTCCAACAACTTTAGATCATGAGATACCAAAGGATTTGAAGAGCAATAAAAACTAATCTTTTTACTCGTCATCTAAGAGAAAACAGTCAGACATCAAAACATCAAACTGAAAACAGAGTATATCCTACCATACATAATTTATCTAGAATAAACATTCATCAATAATACTATATCGCAACGTCCCGCCTCTTTCATTTGAATTTGCAGGCCAGTAAGAAAGTGATAAGAGGCAGGAGTCGATTACAACCTTTGTGCTTAGATTATGTGTAGGTTTACCTCTTCTGCGACAATTGGAGAAGAACATTCTGGAAAGCTGCTAGCAACTCCCAGCCATGCACAGCAATGCTGAGGACGTCCTTCTGGTCCAGACATAGTGGCTCTGAATACATTGTCCAATAACAACACAAGTTCAAATCACAACTGCATAAAAGTTACGCTAATAAGGAGTCAAAGGTCGGAGAAAGCTGAACTCACTGTGGTAAGGTGCTGATGGCAGAAATAGAGCTTTTTAAGACTTCCATTCTTTGATAATTGAAGCTCCAGTTCATCGACACGCCTAAATTATCAAATTGATTTATACAATTTGTCTCCAATTTAAGCATCAGGTCCCAATTGTTCGCTTACGGAAATCTTGGAGTGACGGGATTAAGGTAAAACTTATGCTGAAGAAACTTAATGGTTGAGCCAGCAGATCGGATTTTTTGTCAAGATGAAATGCAACAACCTTTTCATATTTCGTTATTTTTGGATGGAAGAAACCGCTACAGGCTGATTGCTTTGATCTGCAAGGAGACTGGCAGATCCTTCACCAGTGCGCATATGCAAATTCACAAAATGGAAATGCAAGTACAAAGTGTAGATGTAACCTACAGAAGTAAAAGAGGAATTGAAAATTGATATTTCGTGTTGTAGGATATGTCAAGTTCCATCCCAACCAAATTACTCTTCAGACATTTTGTCTTCTAAACTTAGTTCCGTAGGTAATTGATGATTCAATGAAGTACCGTGCAAGTTTGAAATATATTTCGATGTGGATCTCCAGCTTTATGTTGAAAATCATGCACCACATTACCTTGCTAAAATGCTTTTATCTTCCCACAAAATGAACTTCAATTAGTGTTGCAATCGTAAGAGAGTAACTGGACCAATTGTGTGATGCATTCCCTTCAGACAGCAAAACCTTCCTTCCCTGGAGAAACGGGAGCTTTCTGCAAAGATGTTTATAGATGACCGTGAAGACGTGAGAATCACCAATATTGACAGCCAATCCTTTCGGAATTCCTGATTAGTAATGATAGATCATAATTGCGTAAACGAGCCACGCATAAAGTAGATGCAGTGATACTGAAGCGGATCTAAGAGACAAAGAGAAAATAAAACTCAAAATTGGAAGGCCGTGATGATGTAAGTTGGCAACACGATGCAAAAGCTATCAATGTGATGCTTATGACTTTCAGAAAGTCCTTAATTCTTAATATCGATTATTGACAGTTGAGAGTAAAATGGATTCTTACAGATAGGTCACACGTGATGGCAGAAATATTTTCACCCTGAGGTTTTCGTATATTTTCAAGGTGCTGAACAATCTGCTGAAAGAGTCCTTTCAAGTTTGTACTCAGATCAAGAGCCACCAGTCCTGGAGTACCAAGTAGGAACCGAATTCTACCAGCACATGAGATAGAGATGATAACGCATACCCACATATTGCTGCACAAACATTGTAAAAAGCGAGATTTCTGTCACAGGACATCATTAAGCCAGTTATCTCGAAACAATAATGAATAAGGTGCACAAAAGGGATCGTTTTCCACGAGAAAAGTTTTGGAACGTAGTCAATATGGCATATTAAACACAAAAATCTACTTTGTCCTTTATACAAAAGATTCAAACAGAGAATCCAACCTGCAATATACCTGCGCACTAAGCAGCACAAGCGGTCCATTCTATCTAGTAAAAACCCAATAGTTGGATCATTTGGATCCGGCAACAAGAATCATAACACTTAAAATTAAGCTGGCCCCGTAAAACCTGGGAAAGAAAGCTACGCTTGACTGATACAACGAGGCATATGTTAATATAAGGGTAAAGACAACTTCCTATTTCTACTGGCACCGCACGAGTGCTTTCCGATCTAGAGGGTGCAATCCCTACGTGCTGGAAGTACCAAGGAACCTCAGATTGAGCTAAAGCCGAGGCTAAAAACACCATCTGTGGGAGAGGACCAACAGACCAACAAGGATAAGCCCATACGATGAGAATCAGAGCTAACCTCAGTCATTCTAGTTAGCACTCCAAAAAATGGCAACAGCAACAAACAAACAGAGAGTAAAGCATGGCTAATCATAAGCCATATGATGTTCTTGCAAAAAGTAGGCAACCTTTGTATCACATTGAAACATCACGATACTTCTCGGCTTTGTTTGATTGCATGGACACTATTTTTTTTTCTAAATATTACCCAACACTTCTTTCAATCATTGTCCCATTGGAAAATATAACAATCCTGATGTTATCTCACACCATCCTCGTCTTAGTCCTAGTGGGCTGAGATTGATGATGTATGGTCCACGCTGAACGTTTTTCAACAATGAAAAGTCCAGAGTAAAGAAATGATCATAACATTTTCTCAGGCCACTAGAACTAAAATCACTCATTTAGGCCATCTCAGAATTTTGAAATTTAGTAGTCCGGCAGTGACTGGCAAATTAAGGGATGCCAGAGTCATTTCTATCATGATAAGAGGCCCAAAGCCATGAAGTATCAAATGGAACCCAAGATTTTTACCTGTATGTTTGGCGCCAATAAACTATGCTGATCAGTGAAAAACAGCACCATTCTTCCAATCTCTTGTTTTAACAGTATCCTTCTTTCATGGTGAATAGCATCACAGGAGAGTAGTGCTTGCTCATGCACTTCACTGCAGCATTCAAAATGTAGAATCATCAATTCACATAGAAGTGATGCACCAAAAATGACATGGTAGCGCTAAGAAGGTTAAAAACAGAGAGTCCTCCGGTCTCTTGTTTTAACAATATCCTTCTGTCACGGTGAACAGCATCATAAGAGATTAGTGCATGCTCATGCACTTCACTGCGGCTATCGAAAATGTAGAATCACCAGTTCAAATATCAAAGATGCACCAAAAATGACATGGTAGCGCTAAGAAGGTTAAAAACAGAGAGCCCTCAGCGATCCTGGCCCTCTGAATGATTCAGATGGTGATCCGGTTAAACTGTATAAGAGAGGAACATCTGCCCACTTAACATACATCGTCCCACTGTGTTACCCCACAATATTCATAGAACAGGAGTGTCCAAGGGCATGGTTGTCAGACACAAGCACAACAATCAGCAGCTAAGATGTAGATGCTCACCTGCCCTTGAAAGGGTACTCAAAATCTGCACATTGTAAGCTATAAGATGAACCTTTGAAATATGGTATAAACATATCACTGAGTGATATACATGGATCCTCCATCCAGCTCTAGGGGATCAACAATATTGATCACTCCTCGTCATTCCCAAATGGTAAGAGCAGTTCATTATTTTTTTGAAGTTCGTGCTCCAAGGCATTGAGAATTAGCTATGTACAAAAAATTCCCACAAAAGAAGAAAATCAGACATGCAAAATGAATCTTTTCACCTTCCCGAAGCACGAGTTATCACCTGATAAGTCCCTTGAGCATGAGCATTTAATAGAATCTTTCAATGAATAAAGTAAAGTAAATAATAAGTACTAAACTCAATCTAGGGAAATGTCCAGCAAAACAGGGAAGGACCCAGCAGTAGCACGTTGACAGTGAACTTCTTGTGCGCTGTTTACATCAGAATTGAGAAAATCACTTATAGGTTTATATGGCTTTCCTCCTGAGTTTCACCATACCTGATCATTTTCTCAACCTGCTACGCAACACTATACTCCACATCTGCTGCTTTTTGCTTTGTACGACCAGATTTTGCCGTCTTCTTTGATTCTAGTATTATCGGTAAGACACAGAATTGGTAGTCCTCATGGAATAGCACATACCGCATTTTTTCAGAGTAATTTCAAAATCAAAAAGAAATAAAAGAAGAATCCATCTCCATCACGGCCACTCAGACTCGCCTCATCCCTGAATAGCGTCAGTATCAAATTTTCCTTCAATACTACCTGAATATCAAGTGTCAAAACAAGTGAGACGCCAAGTAAGATGATATTTTAGCAACATGAATCTACCAGAAAATCAGTCACCCGAAAGAGCGTCAGTCAACCAGAAACTTCGCCGGTAGTAATCTGTTTTCTACTCATTCATGTAAGGCCCCAAAACAAATGGAAATTGGCCGTTGACAAAGTCAATGCCACAATTGCAACTCTCAGCAAAAGTACTAAAATCTTGAAAGTGCGACTGTGACATTATTCAAGGTTTTAAACGTTAAAAGGATTCCATTTTTGTAAAAAGAGCTCGTGTTCGCGTGTACGGAGATGGATGTTGAAGCACTGCACTTTAGGTGGAGTAGTACCAAACATTCGTACTAGAGTATCCCGCAACGACGCTATAGTTCAATGTTAAAGCTATTACTAGAGTTCAACTCTTTTTTTGAGTAACTCAAGTAACAACTAAGTCAAGCTCAAGCTCGATGTCAGTGGCACAAAGCTTGCAAGCCTATAGATTCAGGTACTTATTATGTATCTAACAATGTTTATACATTTGGGCACTTAAGAAACATATCAATGCCATTGTTGGTGTTGTCCTCACAAAGTCGAATTTACATTAAGACTACATTCAATTTTAGATTGCAACAATCTCTTGACAATCGAGTAGCCAATGTGTTTTTCTGAGCAACATGCGTTACGCAAAACAAAAATTTAGCACCACGAACTTCACACAGTAGATTGGGCATGCAGAATCTTCAAGTCTGCTTGAACGTGTAAGACCTGGTATTCTTTTCCTATTAACTTTCCCTAAATGCTGAAGTTCAGTCCATTCAAACCAAAAATTTCAGCAAATGATTGGAGAACACGAATGCAGGTTGACAAAGTTGCCTTGGATGCCTTGCATGATGAAGCCGAAGTTCATCTGCAAAATTTGGAACCATGGATTCAGGTTGGACACTACATACCACACTGCATGTTTGGGTTCAACAACTGATATTGGGAAGATAAAGATGTCGTATTGTAACTAAGATAGCTATTACACCAACTATGTCTTATGCTTTATCCATATGTTGTCTGTAATGTCCAACAATCAGCCCTTCTCTGCACTGAGTTTGGTAAGCTTGTTTACCTAATCTCACCACTGAACCATGACACAAGGTCTCGCCCCTGTGCATTGTTCTATGCAGAGCTCGAGCTCTACCATCAATAGCGGTGGAAATGCTACTAAAACACTGTTGGAAGATCTGTTAGTTTTGATGTAGATATAGCTTACCTGGCAATTTTTGTCGGTCAGCTCCTTCTGGACTTGATGGCATATCGGGAACAAGCTCTGCGACTTACTCTGGATCTCAGCAGTACAGTTATTACCCTGCTGGTATGGTGCTGAGTTGGTTTTTCTTTTGCTTTCCGATTTCGCACATATGGCAATTTCTATGAAATAGAATGACGGCTGACGGGTAGCCAAGTTTAATTTCTTTGTTTTATCTCTGAAATCTCTGATAATTTGAGACAGTCTTTTGCAGCCCCATCATAATTCACTTTATTCTACAAGCTTTTATGTATCTCTTTTTTTGGTTTGTGCGCGTCAGTCTCTTCTCTGGGAAGGCAAGTTTTCTTTTGTGTCACCTATCAGCATTCTCTTCTTGATCTACTTTACTGGACCACGTATTGTGAAGTTATATGCATTCCTTCCCAGAAATGTCCTTTCTCACATGAATCTTACTCTCATCCTATTACAGCTACCCAGAAAAATGATGCTGCAAACAAACAAGCATGTACACTCAATGGCAAGAAATGAGTGAGACAGTGACTTTTACTGTAGGTTGGAACCTTCGCTGTTCGTTCACTCCTATAGAATGTAATTTTACCAAAGTCGCCATGGATACATGATTGGTTTGAATTTGATACCTGCCTAATTCCTCGCTTAGCAAAAGCTAATTTGCTGCCTGACTCTCGCAAAGCGCTGAAGGTAATCATAATTGTGTGAAGGGAAGTAGTAATCAGTACAGGACTTGCAAATTTGTTTAAAAGACATCAGCATCTGATGGAACCAAAACAGAGTGAAACATATTTTCCTGCTGACTAAGGTTCAGCTTTTCCTCTACTCTGCCCCTGCTGGATATGTTGTACTGCTGTGCATGTAGGACTTCACTGACCCCGGATCAGTGCATCTTCAACAACATCTTCACCTCATCGATGACCTCTTTCACAAGCGCCACATCATGCCTACCAAATAAAATCTTAGCAACTGCGAGTTTCTAGAATAAGGAGCAAATTAAGGCAATGAAAGTATGCCTGCCAAATAAAATCTTAGCAACTGCGAGTTTCTAGAATAAGGATCAAATTAAGGCAATGAAAGTGCGTACCCATAGCCGGTTTTGCCAGATTCCTATGAGCCAACCTCCCTAAGAGCTCTCTCCCACCGCTCATAAACACTCTCGTCGACCTGCTCCTTATGCCGACGCATGTGCTCTCCAAAAAAATGCGATACGTCTCGCACGTGAGAGGGCTCCACTTCATAGAAGATGGGCAATATCTTTTGCCCCTTCGTCCTCTTGTTTTCCACCATTCGAGCTAGATATTCAAGGCAGCGATGAGAGGCGGAAAAATCTCTAGAGAGAATAGGAATGGCTATCTTGCTGTCGCGGATGGCATTTCCAAAAAACTCATGAACTTCATCATCATCGCCTAAGAAGGACAGATCATCAACAGTTAAAAGGTTGATTCCCGCGACCGAAAGGGCAATGTTGAGGAAAGCAGCAAGGTTCAATTTAGTATCAACGCCAAAGGCCAAGAACACTTGGCAATTGATTTGGCTTGTTTCCATCTCCAATAAGTATCGATGCCCTGCAACTGCAACCCAGCAAGAGAAGCATCATGATATGTAAAGATAAACCATGCAGACCTTGAAGCGCACAATTTAGGAAGGTTCGGCACTCACATGGGATTGTCACAAACGCACTGAACCAGGATAACGCGGTCGGTATTTTGCTCGATACTCTTTGGACAACCGTTGTCACCAACTGTACTTCTGCTTCTCCATATCTGCCCAAATTAGATTCACAATTTTATTCCAACCCATTAGATTTGTACATCAATAAATAAATAAATGAATACATACCCAGGTTCTGAGTAGTATCCATGAATCCAGGATACACAATAAAGGGCTCTCGCCCATTTTCGCACTAACTCCTCTGGCCTGCACTGCATCATCTTCTTACATTCCTCTGGTATCTCGCGACGTAAACGAAGATGATGGACTCCATAGAAGATGGGAAGCACTAATTTGAGGCGCTTTCGGCTGCAATCCATGATCTCGGTGAGCTCCTTGAGGCAACCTTCGGTCTTGGTGTAGGCCTCAGAGATGACCGGGATCAGGACCCTACAATTCCTGATGATTTGGAGATCCTCTGCGTCTATCTGCTGCTCGCCGACTGGGAGAGCGTAGTCCCTAAACACGCGGTATCCAGCGGATACAAGGCTGCTGTACAGCAAATCGGTGAAGTTGGTCCGCGTAGGCCCGCAGCTCAATAGGACGTTGTACTTCAGAATCCGGCTGCTTTTATTCCCCTTTTGGGATCTGTAAACGGAGGTGCCCAGGGACCGAAGAGCACTCAATTTCTTCTCCATTCCAGACTTCCCTTCTCCCTGCTTTTTTTTAGAAACAAAGTAGTAATAAACAAACATACCCTATTACAACTTATCAAAACAGCGATGAAATCGCACGTTTTTGCTGCGGTTTTGTTCCACATTAGCTCCTCAACTATCTAGCACTAAAATATGTGAAACTCAGCCTTTTACGATACCTAAAACCACTGCCACAGAACTGGCCAGAGGCGAATTTCCGGCCACACCTAGACTTTCAATTTTCATTGCCAAAATTTAGTTCTAATCAATCAAGCAGAGTTCTAATCAATCAAGCAGCTCAAAATCTGGATACTAATTGAAGCTAACTAGCTGGGGAGCAGCTGCCCATTGTTACTCTGCTTTTCCCACTACCGTAACCAGGATAATTCTACACTCTTTCACAAAATCTGCCCTGGGGACGACCACCACCTCTGCTTTTTGTCCTTGCTATTTACTCGCATGTTCTGCTCTCTCTCTTTCTGGTGGTGGTACCAAGCTCTCTCTCTCTCTCTCTCTCTCTCTCTCTCTCTCTCTCTCTCTCTCTCTCTCTCTCTCTCTCTCTCTCTCTCTCTCTCTCTCTCTCTCTCTCTCTCTCTCTCTCTCATATTAAACCTCCTCCCCAACCAAACTCACATCAGAACATCTAATGAGATTCACGTACCAATCTTCAAAACTCCTCCTATTTAAAGACAAAAGAGACCCTCGGAAGACTACTCTGCTTCTAACCACCCATTTATATATTCTTTGAACTCGTTGCAGACTTGTATCAAGCATTTCAAGAAGCAAGTAACGTGCAGACTCAAGATTTCAGTAAAATCATACTAAGCAGAAACAATGATCAAAACATGCTATATGCAACCTCGGGACAATCAGGAACTATCGGTTTTGGTCCGATTCAGTCGAGGATTGAATCGGACCAAATGCACAGTGATCTTCAAGTGAAAACTGAGTAAGTAAAGCCGAGGATGACGGACCTGTCTTGCGGATTTGGCAAGCTTTGATGACGATCCTGGAAGCTCCTCAAGCTTTGGGAAAGCTCGATCAAGGTTTTTGACGGCTCGATCGCGCGAGAAAGGACGTCGCGAGCTCCCGACCTCTCTTCCCTTTCTGTCTGTGGACGCTCTCCCTAGTGTGAAGATGGGTGGAGATATGGAAGAAAAAAGGAATGCACGTATATCCTTCTTTGTTCTTCCGAAAGAGGGAATCTTTTGGCCGCGTCTCTGTTTTCCCTCGCTCATAGCAGAAGAAGGCCGTTATGCAGTTGACAGCTGTAGATTTTCTCCTTGTGGCACCAGGGTTACATTCTCAACACCTAGAACCGTTGGGAGCACCAAATGAGACCTCCCGCCCGAAGTTTGTTACGGGCAATCCACCCTGTCCTCGCACGCGTCACCCGTGCGGGGAGCTTTGGGTGGTCGGGGCATCGCTAATTTGGACCTCAATTTTGTCATTTGTCCAACTCACTCCTCGGGCGTACCAAGAGAAAATATTCGGTAAATTAGATACGTGGTTTCATTTATGTTTCAACCTTAATTTTTTTAGCTGTTATTTTGCAATGGAGGATGATCAGTATCCAATCCGGTCTAATTCGTTATGTACCCGACCATAAATAGCCATTTCAAATATTTGATTGATGTTTATATTTAACTTCTTTTATTTTATGAATAAAAGTGCCTCAAATTCTTTAGGAAATATATCGTAGATTTACAAATACGTTTTTTTTTGTATTTAAAAAAAACAAAATGGACATAAAAAAAAGGAACAACAAAAAACATTTCCAAAAAAATCAAACAATCATTTCATTTGTGTTTCAACCTAATTTTTTTAGCCGTTATTTCGCAATGGAGGACGACCGATGTCCATTCCGATCAAATTCGTTACGTATCCGTCCATGTTGCATGCTCGATTATTCGAATTCGCAATCTATTCTGATTGGTTAGCGTGTTCAATTTTTCGTTAGTAAATAGCCGTTTCAAATATTTGAACGATGTTTCTGTTTAACTTTTTTATTTTATGAATAAAGAGGCTCAAATTCTTTACTAAATATAATGTAGAATTAGAAATGCGTTTTTTTTATATATATAAAAACGAAAGGGACATAAATAAATAAAAGAACAATAAAAAAAATTCCAAAAAACCAAACAATCATTTCATTTGTGTTTCAACCTAATTTTTTTAGCCACTATTTCGCAACAGAGGGTCACCAATGTCCATTTCGGTCTAATTCGTTATGTATCCGATCATACTGCACGTTCGATTATTCGAGTTCGCAATCTATTTTAATTGGTCGACGTGTTTAATTTTTCGTCAGTAAATAGCCGTTGCAAATATTTGACTCATGTCTCTATTTAACTTTTTTATTTTATCAATAAAGAGGCTCAAATTTTTTACTAAATATAACGTAGATTTAGAAACGCGTTTTTTTGTATATAAAAAAAAGAGACATAAAACAAGAACACCAAAAAAAAAATCGAGAAATACCAAACAATCACTTCATTTGTATTTCAATCTAATTTTTTTAGCCGTTATTTCGCAACGGAGGATGACAAATGTCCATTGCGGTCTAATTCGTTATGTATCTGACCATATTGTATGTTCAATTATTTGAGTTCGCAATCTATTTTGATACAAGGAGCAACTCTGTTGCACATTTCACCTGAAAATTTGGGTATACAACCATGAAACTAGGGAAAAAAAAAATATGCAAGAACTTGACACAGCAAAACTCTACAATACATCATCTGAAAATTTCGATACAAGGAGCAACTCTATTACATTCACCTTAGCTACAAATGGTGCCACAATTTCATCTAAAAACTGCCACAAGAAAGGCTCTCACCATCCTAGCCTATGAAACCAGAAAAATGCAAGGATTTGACACAGCAAAGCCCTAGAATACATCATCTGAAAATTTCAGTACAACGAGCAACTCTAGTACACATTCCAATTAACAAAAGCTCCTTTCAACCAAAGTCGTGTCAAATCCTTGAGCAGTTTTAAGAAGTCCACTGACCATTCTGATAAAATGAGTAGAATGGATTGGAACACATTCAATTCGATGATAAATGTGCTACACCATTTGCTGCACTCCAGAGGGTCTAGTTTCATGGTCTACTCCCTAGGCTTCCATCTAGTCGGGCAAAGCTCATTGGATACTGCAAGGCCTTTAGAAACAAAATTTCACAATTGTGAAGATGATATATTTTGATCCAATTATGCAAGAGTGCCCCTTACTGCCTATCGTAATGAAGCTGAACTCAGCAGGGTGCAGAGGCACCATGAGATACAACAATCATTGAAAGTTTGATGTGCAGTTGTTAGTTGACAAGCAACCATAATATACAAAAGACAGCGCCCGATCTTATATAGCAGCCTTCCCTGTGTTCCCTAATATGCTCCATAAGTTACCAACAAAAGCAATTTCATTGAGAACGTAATCCGTGGCACAATTGAACAAGGAAACTAGTATTACGGAGGAAAACTTTGGAGTGACAACAGCACAGCAAAGAAGCAGAAAGCAATCCCTATTCTCATGCAGAGACTAGCTCCATCCTAAACATCAGATGAAAAACCCTACAACATCTGCCTTTTAAGAAACGATTAGTGTTGTATATCAAATCTTCCCATGCTTATACATGCTTAAGTTAAAAACCAAATTCAGGTAGCAGAAAGACTCCCTCCGGCAAACTAAACTAATTCTTACGGAGGTTGCGATTCTAAAGCTGCATCAAATGCAAGTCAGTATCTGCAAATATTAAACTCAATTGTAGAATCCTAACAAGTTCTCATATGAGCAATTGGTTACTTAAAATTTAAACTGACTTTGCTTGTTGAGAGCAATGGTAAAGCCACTCCAGGCCCTTGATGAGTGCGCACATAGAAGTGATATATGCATATCTGAGAATCTAAACTTCAATGTGGATTGTAATTCAGCAACACAGGTACCTGTACAAGTTTCATCTTCGGTGTCAAGCAATTTGTTACACAAAGCAACAATTGTAGGCTTAATCTCCGGATGAGAACTTGGGCTTCTTCCTTGATCATCGTAAAGAACTCGAATGGTACTTAATGAAAATTTAGCCTCCACTAAAATAAAAAACCAGTATCCTGGTCCCTCAACTGTAGCCATTTTACATGATATTCGACAGCCTAGCAGTAAATGAGACACTCTCTTCCATGAGATCTCAAATTCGAGCTGTGTTGTGACTTGTGAGCGTACCTTCGGCTAAGTAGTACTTCGTACATTTGCTAAATTGTATGGCCCCGGAGGACCCCTTTTGCCCAATTCGAACATTTGCTCGACAATAAGTAAAAGCCACGAGAATTGTAGCCATTTCTTCTTTCCACAAGCTCCGTCGCCAGTAATCTTTATCCTTCATTTTTTTTCTCATGCCTTTTTTTTTAAACCCTTTTGCTATGCTTATTGGGTCTCCGCAGCAGAAAAGTCAGCAGTAGCAACTCTGCTTAATTTGCCTTGCTTTTTTATTCTGGATCATCCGTTTTGCAATCCAATGGTTATACAGCTTGCCGAAATTAAGACTTCTTGCTGATGCAATTAAGGGGCTGCAGCCATTGCTTCCGCTTTGATGGTTTAGACAAAAATTGATGGCACAACCTTGAGAACATTCTTGCTCGGGCACCTTGTGTTGAGTCCTGCGCCCATTTCCTTTGAAATGGGTATTTTTTTTTAATCCTTAATTAAACTGATGAGACTGGGACTTATTGTAAATGCAATGGGTAGAGGTCCTACTATTGAGGCTCTTAAGATTTGGATTACTTGGATTAATTTCCGGTTTTTCCACGTTTGTTTGTGTGGTTCTTTTGCTTCAGCTCTTGCATTGAGAACTTTTACTGCTAAAAAGAAAAAGAAAAAGGGGTGGTTCAGTGTTCCATTCCAGGTCCTCTAGAGCCGTCCCTCCGGGTTGCTTCCCCGTTCCAGCCCTGGAAGTGGACCCGGACCGCCCGGATCATGCTTGTCCATAATTGTTTCCACTGCATGGCTTATATGGTTTTCATGATGATGATGATGCAAATTTAAGTTACGTTGCTTTTAGTTGCACAGTTCTGATTCATTAATTGATTTACCGAAGATGACACCAGCTTGAGAATCTACTTCCCCATGCAAAGTCCCGATTCGCATTGGGTGGACTGTGGATTATTGTTTACAAGCACTATCCTGACTTTGGTAGAGTTACTTGTTCGAATGTATCCATTATTACGCATCTCTGATCCATTATATGAATTAGAACTGATCCTCTGCGCATAGTCTTTGTTTAGAGATATCTGCTGTGCGGTGTTATAACCTTGACCTGGACTGCATCAAGCATCATGGCGGGAGCCTTATCGAACCTACTTCTCAAGGGCATTACAGGGTCCCCAGCAGCATGCTCTTATAGAATGGTGAGCTTTTGTTCCTGTATCAACCAGCGCAAGATGCGTTTATACTGGTTATCAGTGAACGAATGCAGGGGCACAGGATTGACTTCTGAAGATGAAAGATGGTTTTTGAGCCGCGCCCCAAGATATTGAGTAGAAGCTAGTTCAGCTGGGCAAACAAGATATCAGAAGTAGAAATGCGGAGCGCGGTGGATGTTGCACCGAGCAGTGACCGCTTTCCTTCTTTACTCCAAAGGTCTTAATTGGAATTAAGTGTGTGTGTGTGTGTGTATATATATATATATATATATATATATATATATATTTTTTTTTTTTTTTTTTTTTGTTTTAAGGGCCCCAAGTTGCTTCTTCTCCAGCATGACATTTGTGCTTATGTCATACTCCACTGATGGAAGTGCGATGCTGGCCATTGCTGCCAGTGAACTTCCTATTTCAAGCTTTAGCTTCGTTTCTCAGTCATCGCCAATGTAACAACTTCTAAACGAATCCTCAAACTTCTTTCTCAAAGGATAGCGGAGGCAGCAGTCAAGTGAGATGGAAGTCATTTGCTATTCATCGTGTCTTTAGACACACTAGCTCTCATAATGTCTGAGAAAGCTGAGTCCGTATGTTACCTTGTGAAGTTTGCAATATTTCACTAACAACCCCTGTGCAACTATTATTAGCAGCTATCTGCAACGTTTAGTCAAAAGAGAAATGAGATACTTCGCAACTTCACCAAATGACCCTGGCACGCATGATGACTTTAAACCTACGAATGAGTTTCTGGACTCTGCCATTTCTCTAAAGGATGCCGTTTAACGGGTAGGTGCTCCGTGACTTGACATGACATGACCTGACCTGAAATGGTTATCTAGTTCTTCGTTATGTTCTGCGATTCTAGTGACTTTACTCATCTATTCCCTTCATTTGTTTAACTTCGTTAGTTTATGATTTCGGATGTCAAGGAAAATCCTGTGATGATATAAATGAAGAGTTCGCTGAGTTTCCACGGTGTGGGCGCGGCTCTCTAGCCGTTAGAGTATTGAAAGCATTAAATTAAGTTCTCTTGCCTTTTGTAGCATTTTCAGCATGTCTTTGGTGGACTTACCTACTGATTCTTTCAATTTCAAAGATTATGGAGAAGTAGCATTGACAAATTCGGCTGCTGAATGTATTTTCTAATATTAATTTGTCCTAGGTTTGTACTAGAACTTTGCGAAACGGGATTCGTAGAGCGGGTTTACGATATGATTAGGGAAGAAAAGACTGGACTGAATGGTTTGTAATTGGTACAGGAATTAGCACAGTACGCACACATGCCAATATTTCCAACATTGAAAGTGCTTTGGTGGGCAAGAAGCTATAAAACCGAAAATGTTTCCACCCACGTCAGGTATATTCATTTTTCTTTCCCGGCACGTAAGGGTGATTAATTTCTCTTTCTGTATGACGGGCTTGTGCGTTGGCCATAACATTCATTCTGAGCTGTTTCTTCTTACACATCTCGATGCCTTCCTGATGTGTTAGATTTTTGGATTTGATTGATTGAACCTGTTGAAGTCTTCTTACCACCCTTGCAGATGTTCCTTTAAGTGCTAGGAACATTTTGGAAGATGCAGAGCTAAAAAGTGCCGTGAAAGCTTTCACATAAGTCTCACCTCCCTTTTGACAGTGCGAGATTTTGGCTGATTTTGCATGTCAAGCTTTACTCGTACGATGAAAATGCTTCAAATGCCTTTGATATAACATAGTTGACAATGCCGAGATGATCGAGTGTTCATATTCTACCCCGAAGTTGTAGCAGCCAACAAAAAGGTTTGCTTTGATATTTTTATTTCTTGTTGAACAAAATACTCCAGCCTCTCGTATCTGCCTGGAATTCCATCCATCACGTCAGGGCACTCGAGATTAGCATATATAATTCTGCCTTTTCTGCTACATTTTGAAAACAAGCGTATGACATTGTGTCCCCGGTTTTATTCTTCATATTGTAGATAAACTTGCGACGTGCACCTATAATGGCTGATTTATGCTGAAACTTGCAGTCCTGATGAGAAGATTGCATAGGATTCTGTTTTGTTAGCCATTCTTTCTTTAGCACAACTGGCCCTCGTTGCCTGGATGCTGATCAAGGGGCGGTTCATTGGAGATTCTGATATTGTTTTAATATGCACCAGTTGAGGGTTCGTTCGATACAATTTCTGCTATTCCTACTTCCAAATATTTTTGCCGAAGTATCTGTCTTTCCCATCCAGAGGGGAGAGATGAAAGAGAACCTCAAGGATATTGCAGGCCAACCAGGAAAATTCGCTTTGTGATGATCATCTAGAGTGTAACGATGAACTTACCTTGAATAATTATGTACCTGTACTTGATTTATGCATCAAAATAATGTAGCTTCTATTGTGATTTATGTATTGAACATTGCGTGGTGAATACTTGCCGCTGGTGAGAGTGGTCGTGTAGTTATTTTGCAGCTGCTAGTTTTGCTGAGTGCAAAAGATTGAGGAGTTGTCTATGAGCCTTTGTTAGCTGAATCTATCAGCGTAGAGCTGAAAAAGCATGAACAGTACAAAGTCATGCACCTATGCCAGATATGTGTGTTGTCAAGGTATGCTCAGAGCTTCTTTTTTTTTTTTTTTTTTGAGTATCGAGTAACGTGTACCACGGAAGCGATCACAACAGAAGACAAAATGAAAATTGCAATTCAGGTGGTGAGTGGAGCAAGAAGTAATTCTGCTGAACTCTGGATGAAGGGCAAGGGAAGGTCCTCTCCTCCGAGCTCATTATTGTATCTTTCTCTTCGTTTAGAATTTAGAATGATTCAAAGGAAACGGTAAAGACAATCTCTCTTAATCCAAGACATGGCAAATGAAAGAGAAGACCGGGACCCAAAATTATCGTCTAACCACGAGTGCAACGAGCAAAACTCGGTTTATTTCTTCTCCTCCACTCTACTCTGTTGGAACCAAATCCCTGCTCTGTTTTCAGTTATCTCATACTTCATCTTTATAGGGATTGGGGATAATTTAAGCTCGTTTCATTTGATTTCAAGATGCGTCTCCATAGTGAGCTGGTTTGGCACCGACGCATGGGGGATAAATGTTCCAGGAGCGAGCTTCTCTGGATCAAACAAGATCCGTGCCAATTCTCCTTTTGCCTTGCATATTATTGGGCTAAAGAACCGGGTGTATCCCTTGAGCTCGAGCCCCTCTCATCAACATTGGCTCGGCATCAAATGGCTTCTTGCGCGCATGATCGGATTACAGTTTTAAGAAAGACAAAAAAAAACTAAGATGGGAGATGAATATCTCCAGCCATGTGAATACAAATCACAACTACTTTCCCATTCAACTTCAGCATTTGATTGCTTGGACATTTTCCTCTCCTCATTAGTTTCCCTTCTTTTCATATCCTCTCTCTCTTATCTCTAACGCAACTGAACAGACTTGTCAAATGATGTCGCATCCGAATCGAATCCAAAGACGACTAACTGCGTTTATTAAATAAATTACACAATGCATAACATGTTTCTCAACCTCAACAAAAAATTCCTAACAGTCCTTAGAAAACTATTGCAAAGGACAAACAATAACAAAGACAGGAAAGTACATCTTGCTCCACTGGCCCCAGGATATTCAGTGCATGTTAAGTAACCTCGAAACCTCCTTGACGACCTGATTAACAAGTTCCCGTTCATCCCTGCAAATTGCCAGATAAATTCAAAGTAAGCTATAAGATTCCCCTAATAGAATCTTTTAGTGGGAGTGATGAAAATAAGTACCCATTCGCGATTTTCTCCGATACCCATCCTTTGGAAGACCCGACCTCCTTAAGAGCTCTTTCCCATCGCTCATAAACAGTTTTGTCGACCCACTCAAAAGTACATTCGTCGAGCTGCTTCTTCTGTCGAAGCATGTGCTCTCCAAATGAATGCGATAGGTCTCGCATGTGCGAGGGCTCCACCTTATAGAAGATGGGCAATATCTTTTGCCCCTTTGTCCTCTTGCATTCAACCATTTGAGCTAGATCATCCAGGCACCAGGCTGAGGAGGCAAAATTTTCGGAGAGAATTGCAATGGATATCTTGCAGCGGTGAATGGTCCTATAAAGCTCTTGAACATGTTCACCTTTGAGGAGGTCATCATCACTAAAAACTTTGATTCCTTCAGCCACAAGACTGGTGTAGAGGTAAGCAGCAAGGTTGTCTCGAGTATCAGGGCCACGAAAAGCCAAGAACACTTGGCATTCTCTTCTTTTCTTTTCCAATTCTCTTCTTTCCCTCTTCATAAAGTAATAGTACACTGCTATCCAGCCTTAGAAATGATAATGAAAATATATCGCCAATACAAAAAAAACTCGGTCATTCAAACGGACGAACTCAAATTGGGTGACGGAGATACCTGATCTCATAAAGAGGGAAGAACACCGTTCGATCCACGTAGTCTCTAAATCACTCGAAACCTTTGCGACCACCATTTTCACTAGCTTTTCTATATGCCTGGCCACACACACACACCCGAAAAAAAAAAAATGTACTACTTAATATAACCAAAGTTAGGCGTTCACGTCCTTCCCATCCAAGTACACTTCGGTTCCAATTCAGATTCGCAGATTCATATATATAGACATTCATACATACCCATTAGAAATGGCCTGTGACATCAATCCTTTAATCCTCGTTAGAGAACACAGCGCTTCCACCCATTCTGCCACTTCTTCTTGCCTGCACTGCTGTGCACGTAGAGCCTCTTCAAATATACGGCGTTGGCGACCCAAATCATCAGCATCCGACGTGTATAAAATAGGGAAGACCGATTTGCCATGCTTCCTGTGGCAATCCATAATCTCGCGGAGGCACGATTTACTCTGTGCATAGTGATCGGAGATGATGGGGATCGCGATCCTGCAAGTCCTAATGGCCCGGAGAACCTCGGGATTCATCTGCTCGCAGACCGGGTGCGCGGCGTTGTCCCTGACCACGCGAAGCCCAACAGCCTCGAGACTTTTGTAGAGAAAATCAGTGACGGCGGTGCGAGGGTCACCGCCTCTGCAGCTCAAGAACACGCCGGCGCTTGTTTTCCCCTTATGTAATCTGTAAGCGGACGCGGCCAGCGGTCGAACAATGGCTAGGGTAGTCATTTTTTTATTAATTTATTCCGGTCTGAGGCGCGGCTCCAAGGACACCGAGATTGCGGGGTCGGTGAAGCGAATTGAAGAGCTCGAAGCGTCCAACGAGAGGCTGAGGCACGAGCTGGAGGCGTCCAGGGCTAGGAGAGACCGAAGGTTGGTAGGGTTTCGTTTATATGGAGGTGTCTCTGGAGCGATTCCGATATGTTGAAAATTAGATTGTGCGCGGATGCGTGGTTTTGATAGAAATTTGTGTTTTGATATGTGCAGGGGTATGTGCATATTTTTATAGAGGATGGACAAGGGTCGGATACTTTAAGGAATGTAAGCAAGGTTTATGGGACAAAAGATAGTTTCACTAGTTTATGAAAACGGTAGTACAAATATAGTTGATGGAGAAGGTGTTAGTGGAGGAGTACAGGAGTTTATTCTCAAACTCCCCGCACTTTCTTTTTCTAGTACTTCATGGCCTATTTATAGGCCTCTTCCACCTCCATAGTGGAAAATTCTAGAACATCCTAGATAGACACATTTCTAGACTTTTCTATAAAATCTAGAGCATATTTTTTTAGATTTTTCTACACATTACCCTTCTAGGAATATTCTAGAAATTCTTTAGAAGTATCTTAAATACTCATATCTTTCTAGACTATTCTACAAAAGTTTATACTAGAATATTCTAGAAATTGGATCAACTTTCTAACACTCCTCCTTGATCCAATTTCGTCATACTCCAAGCATGCTCCGTAGTGCTTCGAACTTTGTTAGCGGCAGTGCTTTGGTGAATATGTCCGCAACTTGATCTTCAGTCTTGCAATATTGGAGCTCGATCTCTCCATTGCTTTGTGTAGTCTCGAACTTGGCTAGAAATGCTTCTTATGATGTCCCATACCTTTTGTGCCATATTCATTCCACGATCCCTTGCATCTTTCTATACTTGATTTGCCATAACACTTGCACTTGCCTTCAAATAAGCAAACATGTTCTCTAACGAAGTCCCAAATTTCTCGGGCCATCAAAGACTTTTAGTTGTAGTTGTTCCATCGAATATAAAGATGGGAAACCTTTGTCAGGCATGCATATAGCTAGGTGTTTTTGTTCATGTGGCGATGTTGGCCTTTGTTTTAGTTTTGGCTTTGGCTCAGGCTCTAGCTCTGGCTCTGGCTATGTAGGCTCTGGCTCAGGCTAGGGCTCTGGCTCAGGCTAGGGCTCTAGCTTTGATTTTAGTTGAGATGGTGAGGACAAACGCCCAAAACCATCCGAATATGCCTGGCTCTGATACCATGTTGAAAATTAGATTGTGCGCGGATGCGTGGTTTTGATAGAAATTTGTGTTTTGATATGTGCAAGGGTATGTGCATATTTTTATAGAGGATGGACAAGGGTCGGATACTTTAAGGAATGTAAGCAAGGTTTATGGGACAAAAGATAGTTTCACTAGTTTATGAAAACGGTAGTACAAATATAGTTGATGGAGGAGGTGTTAGTGGAGGAGTACATGAGTTTATTCTCAAACTCCCCGCACTTTCTTTTTCTAGTACTTCATGGCCTATTTATAGGCCTCTTCCACCTCCATAGTGGAAAATTCTAGAACATCCTAGATAGACACATTTCTAGACTTTTCTATAAAATCTAGAGCATATTTTTTTAGATTTTTCTACACATTACCCTTCTAGGAATATTCTAGAAATTCTTTAGAAGTATCTTAAATACTCATATCTTTCTAGACTATTCTACAAAAGTTTATCCTAGAATATTCTAGAAATTGGATCAACTTTCTAACACGATATTCCAGTCATCACAAATCCAGGAAGTGACTTACAAAAGACGAGGAAGAATAGAAGAAAACAGCACAAGTCTTATGTTGCTTCTTTATTATTCTAGGTCGTACAACTTGTCGCGAGTGTAAACCACACATCCTCTTGGCAAGTGTAACTATCTAGTAAGTCTTAGAATCTACTTTATGATAGCTTCCGAGCGACCGGCTTCATCTGACGGGTCAGATTGATTGCCAAAGCTCCAACACCAACCAGATTGAGTGCCCTCTTTATTTGAAAGAAGACCCTAACTGAAACTGAAAGGCATTTTCGTCTTTTAACAGTCTTAAATTTTTCACTTTATCTTCTTCTTTTTCTTTTTTTTTTTTCCTTTTTTCCTTTTCCTTCCTTTTCTTTTCGCTTTACCCAGCCAACACCAGCCTCAGGCGACCCTCGCCCAGGCCAGCATCGGGCCGGGGTCGCCCTCACCTGCGCCAGCGTCGGACGACCCTCGTCCTGATCGGTATGGGGCGAGGGTTACCTTGCGGAATCTAGTGAGGCATCCCTCGCCCAACACCGGCCTATTAGATGTGGGAGGGGCCATAAATGGGATCATCATGGAAAGGAACAAGAAAAGACTAATCAAAGCTACTCGACCAAAGGTCAATCCGGTTAACTGAGTAGAGCCGCGAATTACAGGGTCGATACTCTCATGTTTCGATGTCGTTGTCCCTTTGAACTTTGGGTATTTTGTAAAATAAAGCAATAGGATTAAGGAGTCACATGATCGAAGCAAACAACTACGATGTAGGGGCTCTCAAAAAAATGGATCTAAAATCTGCGACTGTACTTTGTGCTGATTCCTCTCTGTCTAATTGCTCTATTTATAGGAAGCGTGGACAACTGACCCGAACCGAACCGCGAAATATGATTCGAGACAGTTGTTTCGGATCGTGTTTTCGGGTTGATCCTTATTTTTTTTTTCACACCTTTACGGATCATAACAGCTTGATATTTACCTTGTGCTATTCTCTGGCACATTTAAGTCTATGCAAATCTCTTCGTTTTCTCATGCTATTGCAAGCTGGTGCTCTCTCTCTCTTCAACATTGGCTCGGCATCAAATGGCTTCTTGCGCGCATGATCGGATTACAGTTTTAAGAAAGACAAAAAAAAACTAAGATGGGAGATGAATATCTCCAGCCATGTGAATACAAATCACAACTACTTTCCCATTCAACTTCAGCATTTGATTGCTTGGACATTTTCCTCTCCTCATTAGTTTCCCTTCTTTTCATATCCTCTGTCTCTTATCTCTAACGCAACTGAACAGACTTGTCAAATGATGTCGCATCCGAATCCAAAGACGGCTGTGTTTATTAAATAAATTACACAATGCATAACATGTTTCTCAACCTCAACAAAAATTCCTAACAGTCCTTAGAAAACTATTGCAAAGGACAAACAATAACAAAGACAGGAAAGTACATCTTGCTCCACTGACCCCAAGATATTCAGTGGATGTTAAGTAACCTCGAAACCTCCTTGACGACCTTCTGTACAGGTGCCAACAGATGCCTGCCAATTGCCAGATAAATTTGAAATAAGCTAGTATCCAATAAATAAAAAAAATACAGTTAATTTCTTGGTGGAAAAGTTGAAAGTAAGTACTCATCATCGCTTTTCTCCAATACCCATCCATCGGAGGACCCAACCTCCCTCAGAGCTCCCTCCCAACGCTCATAAGTAGTTTTGTCGACCATGTACTTATGTCGAAGCATGTACTCTCCAAACAAATGCGATACATCTCGCACATGCAAGGGATCCACTTTATAGAAGATGGGCAATATCTTTTGCCCATTGGTTCTCTTGCAGGCAACCATTTGAGCTAGGTCCTCAAGGCACCAATGAGAAGATGCATAATTTTCAGAGAGAATTGGAATGAGTATCTTGCAGTGGTTGATGGCATTGGAAATCTCATTAGCAACATCTTTACCTATGAGGGACTGATCATCACCATCAAACACTTGAATTCCTTCGGCCCCTAGGGCAACGCGAAGGAAGTCGACAAGGTTAACTTGATTGTCAGGTCGAATATCAGGGACACGAAAGGCCAAGAACACTTGGAACTCACTCTTCCTTCCCTTCTGCTTCTTCTCCGAAAAGTAGTGATACACTGCGATCCAGCAAGACAAGCATGAGAAGATGTGACCAATATCCCAATATCTACTTACTAATAGGCCAAAGAAGCAGGCAAGCACTCGCATGAAATTGAGAAATACGATTACTTACTAATGGGCCAACAAGACAGAGAATAACTCACATGGGATTGAGAAATACCGTTTGATCCACATGGTCTCTAATTCGCTCGATACCTTTGCGACCACCTCTTTCACCAACTTCCCTTCACGTCTGCAAATGTGTAAAACAAAAGTTAAATGTACAATTTATAATTCCAATTCCAGGGAAATAAATACATAAATACCCAGATTGTGACTCCCATCCTCTAATCCTCGTTACAGAACACAGCGCTTTCGCCCATTCTTGCACTTCTTCACGCCTGCACTGCATCATCCTCTCATATTCACCTAGTGCCTCTTCAAAGTTGCTGCAACGGCGACCTAATCCATCAACATTTACTCCATAGAATACAGGGAAGACCGATTTGCCATGCTTTCTCTGGCAATCAATAATCTCGGTGAGCTCGCGGAGGCAACTTTTAGTCTTCGTATAGGGATCAGAGATGATGGGGATCACGATCCTGCAAGTCCTGATGGCCCGGAGAACCTCGGGCTCTATCTGTTCGCCGACCGGAAGCGCCTCGTCCCTGAACACGCGGTGCCCTGCAGCTACGAGGCCTTTGTACAGGAAATCCGCGAAGCCTGTACGACTGTCTGGGCCTCTGAAGCTCAAGAACACGTCGTGATTCCGAAACGCGCTTGTTTTCCCCTTCTGGAATCTGTAAAGGGAAGCAGCGAGTGGTCGAACAATTACTAGGGCATTAATTGTCTGCTTCATCCCCAACTTCTCTTCTCTCTTTTCGGATCTAGATCTTCCTAGGGCGTGATCCGCTCCAAGAACGCCCAGATTGCCAAGGCGGTGAAGCAAATCGAAAAGCTCAAAGCGGCTGAGACAGAGTAATCGATGGCTGCTAGGTTTCGTTTAAATTAGAGTAAGCAGCGTTTCAAGGGATATTTGAAAATAAGATTTTGGGGATATAGGGCGTGCATGATAATATTTTTGAAGCAAAATTTTTGCGTTAAAATTACTTGTGAAGCATAAATTTGGTTAGGTAACTTCATTTTTGCATTAAAATTATTTCTAGGTGTGCATTCCTCCGCCGTCATTGCCCATTGTGGCCAACCGCTAAACATTGCCACTTACTGCCGCTGCCACCCTCGACCATAGTTGCCATCTTCGACCCTATTCGTCGCCGCCGACCACCGCTCGCTACAATAGGGTCGCCGTCTCCGGCCACCGAAGCAAAACATAAATAATATTTTTTAACACTAAAAAATAAATTTTAAAAAAATTAAAATAATTTCAATTGTATGAGAGTTTTTTTTAATAATATCATTTTTAAAATAAATTATAAGAAATAAATATTTTATGATTTGATTAAATATAAAAGTATTTAAATAATACGGGTCGAGTCGGGTATGGGTTTTGTCGAGTATATATCATTAAATTTATAGATTTTGCAATCTAGTGTTCAATTTGGGAAATTTGGAAATCGAGAGTAAAATGCCCTTGTTCATGGCATTACAGGCACGTGGTCTCGTCCAAGAAAGATTTTGCCGCAGGTGGATAAGCTAGAAAAATAATTAATTCCCCAAAAATGACCCACTTCAGACGGTTTTTGAAATTTTTCGTGAAAACTTTGGAAAACCTTTTAAATAAAGGTTTGAAGTGAATCTTATTTCAAATAAAAATTTGAATTGCTCTCGTTATTTCAAAGAATGGCCTAATCGAAAGGCATTTTTGTCCTTCTTTAAAAAAAAAAAAACCATTTCCCTTTTTTCTGATTTCCTTTCCTTTTCTCTTTTCTTTTCTTTTTTCTTTTCCTTTTCTTTTTTCTTTTCCTTTTCGTTCTCCTCTCCCCTCCCCGACACGTCGGCCTTGCCAAGGGCGGCCCTCATAGATCCGACGAGCGTAACCCTCGCCCTCTGCCTGGATTGTTGCCCTCGCCGGATCTGGCGAGGGCGAGGGCAACCCTCGCCAGGCTGCAATGAGGCGGTGTTTGGTTTGCTTAGAACGAAGGTGACAGATCGAGTTGAAATGTGATGTCTTGAGACTTCATTTTTCTCTAGCTGCTCTTCAGCTTGGGGATAAATTCTCAAATCTGCTCGTGTGCTGTTTAGATTAGGAACCCATGTTCCACCACTTCGATTCTCTTCAAAACTTTCATTGGTCGAGTTATGCGTGTTTGTTTCTGGTACAGACATTTTTACTCGAAGGAAACTTCACCACCGAGAAAAAGCAAGTGGAAGGGAATTCCAAAAATTGTAGCAGAAGAAGCGGATGCGAGGGTAACCCTCGCCTTGGCTGGCAGCGTCCCCGCCAGGTCTGGCGAGGAACCCCCGCCCGATGCCGGCGAGGGCAACAACCCAGGTGGGGGACGATGGCTGATGGAGGGGAGAGGAAAAAGAAAAGGAAAAGAAAAGAAAAACAGAAAAAATGAATTTTTTTCAAAAGTAAATGGACGAAAATGCTCATAGGTCATACCCTTCTTTGAAACCCCTATTTAAAATAAAATTCACTTCAGACCCTAATATGAAAAAATGATAGCATTTCAAGCCTTTATTTGAAATTCCCATAACTTTGATTACATTGCACATCTTTTCTTTTTAAACTCGTTTGCTCGACCGTTCTTTTTTCTTTTTTTGGTCAAAGTTTTTTTTCTCGACTATTCAAAGGGTGAATGCTTGTCATAATTTGGCTCGTGGTTTTAATTTTTTTGCTTGGTGGTTCTATTAAAAAGAAAGCAACACCGATGAGAGGAACTCTGAAGAATGCTTTGAGATAAATTTCATGAGATAATTTTTCTTATGCATCAGTAATTTCTTTAGTAAATTCAAAATTTTTATCATTAGCAACTTTGTAAATGTCATAACTGTTGAGGCTAGTCTTATTATTTAGAGGGGATGAATAAGTGATTATAAAAACTTGTTTAAAAATATTGCGGAATTAAAACAAACAAGAGGTTAATTCAAAGTGTGATCAAGAGCAAGATCTAAGATGACTTCAGAGTATGATTGTTCAGGATTTAACTATCACAAATAAAGCATAGAGAGATTAAGGATTAGATAATTTTACATTTAGGGTTTATAATGATTCAGATTTATTTAAACCTACGTCCACTTCTTTTCGCTGACAGTTAATTGGCTAAATTCTATTAATGACTAACTTAGAGGTTACGACACAACAACGATTCTTGAGTCAATAGACTTCCCATCTAACACTCTCTGACTTGGATATGGCCTTTACGTATTATAGTGTTTGGATCAAGAATATATGAAAGACGTTGAAGCTTTCTTGAACTTTGGAATTGTAGGTTATGGACTCTCTCACTTGTTCTCTTCAGCCTTGAAGTCTCATTTTATACTCCTCCAACTTCAAACTGGCGATTACAAGGTCTCTAGAGGATATCTCTCCAAACTTCCCGTTTATATGAGATTGTATATAAAGGATTTCGAAGCCGTTGAGAATATTAAAAGAAAGAATTTCTCTTTAGATCAGACCGCCCATACAATTGTGATCTGGGTTGCTAAAGATAGAATTCTTCATATGGTAAGCCATTCTTGTCTTCCTTAATCTAGCTCTTGAATGATCTACAATATTGACAATCTTCAAGAATAACGAATATAACTTGATTTGCTAGTCATTGTGATAACTTAATATCTCATAGAAATTATTTAAAAGACATCTCCTAATAATCTGGTCATTGCACTTTGAAATACTTCCTCAGAGCTTAAGCCTTGTGATAGCATCTGGGCTCCTTAAACAGATTCAATCCCGTGTAGCTATTCCTTAACAACTGAATATACTTTAGGATAATATGCAAAACAGTATTTCATTGCATTAACTCAGATATTAAAGAGTATATGATTGTTTTGTTAACTTCAAGATAAAATAAAGGATTTTTCCCAACAATCACCCCTTTTTAATGATGACAAAACTATCCACACAAATATAATATATTTGTACAAGAGTTGTAAGTAAACACAATCAATTTTTTTCGTAATGATATATCATTAGTGCGTTAGTAAAATAGAGTTTTGAGTCGATGAATTCAAGATCTGAATTCAGTCTCAGAGTTTGATTTAGTTTCTCTTTTAAAACTTGTAGAACTTGTGTTTGAATAAGTTTCATTTGTTCTCAGTACTAAGTTTTTGGCTTTGAACTTTAGAACCTGTAGAGTCTATATCAGAGTGAACATGAACAAGTTTAATTTGTTCGCATAGATAGCTTCAGTTTCGAACTCCTGTTCAGAACCTGTACTTTCTCCTGTTCAAAACCTGTAATTGTTTCTGCAGGAAGCACAAGGTTAGTAGGTCAAGTGTGGTATCTTTCCCCCTTTTTGTCATCAGCACAAGCTTAAAGATCAAGCAAACAAATTTATTTAATTGAAAGTAGTTCAACAATACTTGAATCAAAAGCCATATTACTTTTGCAAAATAAATAATCACACATAAAACGTAGAAACAACCAAAGCAAAAACAATCCCTAACTTGATAAAATAAGTGAATGGAAAGATATGCTTGGGAAAGGTTGGGGCTTGAGTGGATGTGGTTGGTTCTTGAGTTGATGTGGAGGATGCAATGTTCTAAAGAAGTTGGACTACGATGAATATTGAGAACTATTCCAGCTTCTGATCAATTCCAGCCCTCATTCTGTCCATCTTCTTTCCCATTTATTCCATCTCCAGAAAGGCTAAACTGGCATTGGCTGACATTTCTCTCCTCAGCTTCTAAAACTAAAATGCCAAGTTGTCTTTCATCTCATCAATCTCCACATGAATTGAACTCCACATATCCTTAATCAGCTCTTTCAATTCACTCTGTCTTTACAAGATTTTTTGAGCAGTTTAGATTCTGAAGTTTCACTTGGATCCTCTTCCTTTGTCTGAGTTCCAGCAGCTGCAGAAGACTCCCCCTGAGTATTAGCCTTCCCTTGATTTGAGGAAATTGGAGTGTCCTTCTCAACAGCATATGAAGGAACCTGAGTGGAGTTTCTTTTGCTGGATTAGTAGCATCAATTTCCATGTGTTCTGGAGCTTGCTCCCCCTCAGATAGAAGTTCCTTCTGACCTTCCTTTTGTGCACTGGTCGCTGGAATGCCCAATTGCTCACCTGTACCATCTTCCCTATTCTCATTAAGGACGGCCTGGTTCTCATCTACCATTTCTTTCTGGTAGGTCTCTTCTTCTTCTTTTTCTTTCTCTTCTCTCTCCATCTCTTCCTGCTCTAGTTGGGTTGCAGCGGCATCCTCAAAAATTGATCTCACAGCATTCTAGATATCCTTTTCAATCTTTGAGTGTATTTCCATCATTCTCTAAAGCTCAGACATTGCAGCATATTGCTTATGTTCATGGTGTCTTCATCTAAATTCGTCATATCTGAGATGCTCATCATCTTCATCGCTTTCAGTATGTTCTAAGGAGTCCTCAGAGACATCCATCTCAGAATCATTAAGAATTCTTTCCAGCATTCTTTTTGCAAGCAATCTTCTTTTCTGTCTAGGTCTGGTTGACTTGTGAGCAACCATTTTCAATCTTCTCTTTCTTGTGGATCGAGATGACTATCTAGGTGAGAGTTACGCAGATTGTTCTACTATTGGTGTTTCTGTTGCAGGAAGATGAGCCAATACCTTAAAGTTACTCCCATCCTTCCACTTTCCACCTGAGAACTTATATCCCATCTTGTAGACCATTACTTATCCTGTGATTACTTGAGGAAGCTAGAGGGATCTGAGTTCTATTGGTATGTTTTTTTTATGTACTCAAAGACCTTGGTCACAGCTAACCCATAAGGCAGATAGCCCTTACTCTTCCTGATTGTTCTAAACATGTTTAGGAATATTACATGAGGAAGTGAGAACTGTTTGCCATTCACTAGCCTGCATGGTAACCATTCTGTTTAAAAAAAAGCGATTCTGATTAAAATGACTTTTTGTGATTCTGTTTTCGGATGAGTTTTAGAGAATCGGAGCACGTTTGGTAATTGTATAAAATTTTTGTTCCTGAAACAGAAACACATTTTGTAACTCTACAAAATTTCTGTTCCTAGGAACAATTTCTCTTCCTAATTTTTTTTTCATTTAAGTCAAATAATTTTATAGTTATTTTATAAAATTTCATCCTAAATTTTGAATTAATCAAAATTAATTCATATTGAGTCTTTTATATAATATATTGCATACTGAAATGTAATATATATCAAGAATCATTGCAAGTCATTTTCGCCATTTATTATGAGGTTTCATCAAACTCTTTTGAGCGACCGGATAATCAACACGAGCGACACCATCATTTCTGCAAGAAAAATGCAATGCAGTATCCTGCATTGGTGTGCGTTTTTTGGTTCAAGGAAATCAAATCTTAATCTTAATTTTTTCAAAACTTAAGAACGAGAGCTTGCTAAGTGTTCACGCTGATATTTTATCTTTTTTCCAGAATTTTCTAAAACTAGATTAGGTCTAAAGTACATAAACCTAGGCAAATCACAATCAATGAAATCAAGTGCAGAATCAAGGAATTATGACATTGATGAATCGCATCATAAAACCCTAACGAAACCCTAAGGACTTAGAAAAATGTGATTCGGGTTTAATTTCAAAGGTGCTTACGATTTTTCTAAAAAGAACAAAATCTATGAAATCTAGAAAATTTGTTCCCAAATTTATGAAAATGAGGTCAAACTAGCCTAATCTAAGCTTCTTCTATTTTTAGGGATTTTATTTTCTTTTTTTTTTGTGATTTTTTAAGAAATTTTCCAAATTTTTTTATTTTATTTTTAGTATCTTTTTTTTTTAAATAAGACCTCGTTGTTCTGTTTTAGGTTGACGAAAAAGTGAGAGATGTGAGACTTTATTCTGTTTGTGATTTTCAAAAGTGATTCTTTTTTCTAGAATCAACTTTTTTTTTTGTTCTTGTTTTTGCTTTAAAACTGATTCTGAGAAAAGAATCATAATTAGAATTATTTGTGTTATAAAAAATTATTCTTATTCTTTACTGTTATAGGGAGCAGAATTAGAGAATGAGAATTGTTACCATGCAGGCCCTAAGTATTGTGACCCTCTCGATATTTTCCTTTTTATGGAGAAATCGAGGTTTGGATGGGTTTAGGGGTGATTACTGTATCTAAGGTTTTAACACGTCCCTTAGGTTGGTTCGAACTCTCCCAAGTCATCATCTCACAACACGACGGGATTTAAAATAGTCTCGACCTTTAATATGGTCGGGAGTAACCGTATGATTCAAACGGAATAAGAGATTTGGTATCGGAGACTTAGTTACGTTGATATTACCACTGACTCCTTATTGGTACCTAAATTGACTGATTTTTTTTTTCTAATTTGATTTCATGCAGACGATTGAGAATTTTTATGATTTTTGAAGGAAAGGTTAATCATAAATCTATGATTTCATGCAAACGGGAGTCTATTCCTATCAGGCACAAACATGTAGGAATGATGCACAAATCAAGGAGGCAAAACATGTAGATAGAATGCATCAAATAAATCATGGCATCTCTATTATAGCCCTAAAGGCTTAGAGGAAGTTTAATTTAAGTTTAAAAGGAATTTGGGGATGAATTGCCCAGAAGAGCAAAATGGTCATTTTTTTGTGGTCCTAAGTCTTAAAACTAGAAAAAGGGTCAATTTGGTTAATTATGACAATTTCCTTTTTTTTTTTGGAATTTTTCTAATTTTTTTAAGAATTTTTAGAATTTTTTTCCTATTATTATTATTTTTTTTAATGATGATGATAATGATGATGATTGTTGTTGTTGTTGTTGTTGTTGTTGTTGTTGTTGTTGTTGTTGTTTATTAATATATGAATTTCTTTATTTTTGAAAAATTCTCCAGACCGGGTTGGGTTGGTCTAAAATGATGCCATTTTGCATTTTTTATTTGAATTTTCAAAATTTTTGAAATTTTTATTAATTTTCTATAATTCCTGTTGATTTTTTGATCTAAGGGCACAAAAGGTGCCATGTGGCCAGTCCACGACCATAGGATCAATTTATAATTTTATTTTATTTTCTATATGCATCTCTTCCCACCATTGATACTCCAAAATTAGAACTCGACATTTGATTTCAAAATGAAAGTTCAACAATGAGTGCTAATAGCTTCTGTACCTCTTATGGGGTTCACCATGATGACAAAACCTCGGAGAACAGCTGGGATTCACCATGCAGCATGATTGAAGAAGAAGAAAGCTTGTGGGAACAATTTCTTGCGCTGAGAGATCCTGAACTTGTAGAAAATTCCGGTGGCATGAACATGCATTCGAGAGCTATGGCCCCTGCCCTTGTGTGCATGCAGCAGGAGGTCGTGTACCACAGTAGAAGGAGGACCTCATATCCTCCGTCAGTTTTCGAAAAGCATTTGGTGAATTTAACCAAAATGTGCTTGGCTAATGGATCTTAAACGTCATTCCCTATGTTTGCAGTGTGAAGGTGAACCACAATGTAAATTAGAAGGAGGACCTCATATCCTCCGTCAATTAGATGCTTGTTTGCCCGTCAAATTGCCAACGACAGATGATAGAAAGTTACATTGATCCAAGGATCTTATGAACTGTGTGCTGCTTTCATTTTCAGATGCAATCATCCTTCCAAGGTATAGTTAGTGCAATGCTGTATTTTGTTCAGGAATTTCTGTATTTTTGGATGTTATCAAGGTGGTGATATAATGTTAGTCAACATTTCGGAGTAGTTTCGAGGGTAGTACCTCGCAAGGTTTCTTATTCATACAGGTTGTATTACCTATTTTCTTTTGACTTTGGCATATTTAAAGGAAAAATTATTGTAAACACTGGTTAGATAATCATCTGAGTATCACATCAATAAGAACGGCCAAACAAAGTTTTAGAAATCAATTATTTGTGATAAGAACATAAAATATCCAATTTTAACAAGTACTCAATTTTCTTTTCAAGATTACAAATATAGAACAAACCATCAATTACACATAAATAAATAAAGAAAAGACAAATACAAGTGATAAGTATTGGGTCGACCTGCACAAGTCCGATATGTTTACCTCGAGATTACCAATAGAGAGTTCAAGTCCGAATTAGTTTGCATATTTAGTTGAACACAACTTTATTCACAATCTTAAGTTAATAAATCATGTGCCAATTATATAATCACAACTATTCCACATAAATTATATCCTAGATGTAAGTTTTCACCCTCTCCGTGCTCCTTCAGATTGGCAGGTGTTGGAGAGAGAAACCCCATCCTTCAAAATTTACTTCAATTGCCACCACCGTGATTAGGAATTCTGAGATTTATTCCATGAGATCTTCACATACAGAGATCGGAAAAACCTTAGTTGAAGCCCGTCAACATATTGAGTTAAACTCATCATAACTCAAAATTTTAAGTCCATAAATTATAAGTCAATTGTGGTATAATAATTACTTCACTTTAAAACACATTCTCAATGTAGGATTTCTTTCGCACAATGCCATCACACACACGTGCACCTTAACAAATCTCTCCTTTACATGTATGCCTTTTTCGTTAGACATGCTCCCCTTTAGTTTAGATATCCCTCCACACCAACATTATCTCAGCTCAAATTTTCACCTTAGCCCAGCCAAGTTTGGCAAGAGCACAACATCGTCTTTGACTCGTCATCAATGTTCGTAACCTCCCCAAGCTCAGCACCATTGACTCGATTGAGTCACATTCAAGAATTTGTTTTTTCTTCTTTTTTTTTTTTTGGACATATTCATCGGATGTAGATCCACCCATGTTGGGTCGGACTCATCCAAACTATCAGCTCTGATATCGGTTATAGGATCAAAGAGGCAGTAGTCTACTCATTCAGCAAGGAAGATCACCAAGAATTTTGCTCGAGTCACATGTCAACGATAATTACGTAATTCCAATTTCTTGTAATTTCATGAAAACATGCATTTCAGGCTCCACAGTAGAAACATCCACATTTAATCCAACAGATCGGTTAATATATGTTTTTTTTTCCCCAAAAACGCCTAAAACATCATTGCATGTATAAAAGGACAGTGCTTGATAAAAGCGTTCACTAGAACGTTCACGAGTCTATTTATAATAAATGCCACTTGATCTTGAATTTCATTAGCAGTTGGTGTCATTAATAGCTAATATCTCTCAAAATAATCATTCAACATCAATTCATCTTTTTTAGAAAACCACTTGTTTAGGGGCTTAGTAGGAAAAAGGGATGAGTAATTAAGCAAACATCATCAATGCACAAAACCCCTCTTTTATATATGCAAGGTAAGATATAAGATATAGCTGAAGCCATTTAAATTTTCTCAGAAAACACTAACGCTAGAAAAGTGTGAAAATCAAAATTTTGCGTCTGAATTTATGCAAAAGCCAATATGATATATTAGTTACCGATAGAATTTTTAGCATAAATAACCATTTTACGATCAATTGGTGCTTTTCTATTAGTCAACATTTATCACAAGTAATTACATATTTGTCAACACACGCAATTAATTAATAATTACCTCTATGTATATTGAATGAATCCATCTAAAGTTTTTTTAGCAACATCTATGTGGAATAATTAAGATTTTATCGAGTTAATGTTAAACAAAATAATTTCTACGTAATCCGGAGAGAGACGGAAGAAAATGGAGTTTGTACGTAAACGTAGAAAGAGCTGTGAGATGCAATCAGACATACAAATTCACTACGGTAAATTCGCACGTATGAACCCACTCGTATGAACCCACTAATTGCTGTGCCACCGATTCTAAGCGATCAATGAACGCGGGCAGATTTTACATAACTTAAGCCTTCTCTTCGTCTAAGCGCAGCTCTCTTCTACTTATATGATATTGGACCGGACCGAGATACTGCAAATCTAGGGAGTGGACTCGGACCACCTCTTCGCTCCGAACTCGAACCCTCCGGAACTTTTACTTTTCTGCTCGAGCTATAACCCAAAGGACCAGAGCGCCGCACATTCCTGTGCATGCTTTCAGTACTATGATGACTCCCACTGTCGTCACCGAAATGGTGGTCCTGGCTGTGAGACGAGGACCCTTTGAAATAACCCGAGTCATTAGCACCGTACTGAGGAGTCGAGTCACCACGCAGTGGCCTTGATGCTGGAGAAGAGTGTGCCAGTGACACAGCCGGTAAATGGCGAGGTGAGGAGGTTAGCAATGCTGGAGGTGTTGATGGTGTATTTCCATAGTATTGGCCATATATAGAATGAAGAATGGTGTAAGGAACATGGGCTTCAAGAGTACTCCTTGGAAGGAAGGGCGAGATCTCGCAAAGTTGATCCAAGAAGATGAGTTTAGCCACCAGATGAGATCTGCATAGAGTTCAAAATCCCATAAGATGCCTGCTAACGCCATTCAAATTGAATCTTAAGCATATCTTCCACAGAAGTCTACGGCTGAAACTTCATAAGATCTCTTTCCTTAGCTTCTCAATATAGAATTACCCATCCGATCGTCATGTCAAAAGATTATCTCATCAACTTCTGCACTGATGCAACCAAGAGAGGCACGCAAAGGCTTATATAGAGATTGGAAAGTACAAAGTAGACAAGTTCATAGAAACCAGACGTGCAGACCAGAGGCTGCATTAACACTGTTTATTAATCTCATGACAACGCAGATTATGTAGATACATAATTGAGTTACAACATAAACAATTTTCTGATGTGCACGTGTGACCTTGCATGCTTGTCCCAACAATTGAGTTCCTGTAAACATTCTAGTGCTGTGGCGAACGCAGTATGACTTTACATGTGAACGCAGTATGACTTTACATGTGAAGAACGTACGGTATAGATAGAAAAGATGTTACCTACCGGTTCATTTCATTCCAGGACTCTAATACAATCCCTGAAGAGAACTTGACAAAAAGTTGTATTGAAGTCCTTATGCTTGCTTCAGCAGAAAAGCGACTCCGTATGTCAGCATCTAATGCCTCACCAACATGGCCATTCGAGTAAGACTGTCTTTGCTGGTGTTCGCGCTCCATCCTAACATACTCACTTCCAGCAATTACTGCATTAATGCACCTGCCAATGGGACGCCAGACCACGTTTTCATTGACTAAGCTGCCTAACCTCCTCTTGGCAATGTATTTATCACAAATTACTTATTCAAAACATATAAGTTTACAATTACTGCAAATAAATCACTCATACCAGAATAAAATGTAACAACAGTGGAAAGCACGGAACAAGAGTCAATAGAAATAGTATCTTCCCTGGCACCACAGAGTCCACGCATTCACCACCAACAATAATTAACCTCATGAGACACCTCAAAAGAGTAATATAATTTCTGATTCGTATACAGTGCCCAAAGTACCAAATAAGCAATTTTATTCTCTCAACTCCTCCACAAGACTGGTTTACTTTTTCTTTCAGGAAAAACTTTCAAACCAAGATGTAACATAGTTCAATTTGTCAGTTTAATTTAAACATAACAATCCAGGTGACAGCATGGAAAAGATTACGGCTGAAATAACTATGGTATAGGTAACAGCAAGGGCCAATTGCTCCTAAGCTGAGACAATGCACAAACAAGTCCGGTGTTTGTTAAGCAGAACACTTGTGCAATGAATTAACAGGAGATTAGTTTTGCAGATGTAAAAGGCAGTATGCAGGATACAGAAAGCAACCTTGCCAAGCAATGAATGTTGTTGTTGAAGCCGCCTGTCTCAATATTGAAGGCAGTCATACTCCAGACGCTGGATGTCATGAAGCTAGCAAACAAGTATGGCAACAAGGTCCATGAACCATCATTTGCACCTCCGACTTCTTCCATAATGGACCTTACCCTCTCCGAATCATGATCAGCACTAATACCCATACTGTTTGCCACCCCTCTTACCCTTCTGATTCCTTTCTTTTCTGGTATTTCATCAGGTATATGTTTGACTATCCCACCAAGTAATGAGTATATAAGCGGCGCAACTTCTTCAAGCACAGTTCCAGCTGCTTCAGCAAGTAGCCGATCAAAAGCTAGGGCTTGACCCGCCTGAACGCAGAATCCAATCAAAGTGTCCATATCCACAATCTGCTTTAGACAGGCATCTCTTTCTATTCGATCAGCGGAGTGCATGCTACCAGCAACAGCCTCCAGGATCTCACGGTTTGACCTCAGTGATGTGTCAATGCAATTTAACAGCGCTGCTGTATGTTCTTTCATCATTCTGTCTAGACGGTCGACACCGTAGCCACCAAATATGCGAACAAATGCTCGTAATTCCCTCGGATCAGTGACTGACTCAGCAAAATATCCTCCAACAGGTCTAGTGCTCTTGAAACAATTATGAATTGGAGCAAACAGGATTCCAGCACCAGATATATCCTTAACTATATTATCGATATACCAGTTGCATACGATCTCAGTTGCAGATCCTGTATGTTGCTCCACTGGTTTCTCGAACAAGTGCAGAGAAGAAACAGGTCCAGCAAAGACTTCTGCAAGTAGAACTTCTCGAATACCCTGAGTGAGGTCCATGCTGATGTGCTGCTCTGCGAGGTGTACTATGCTGATATGTCTCCGAAGCAGGGATTCCATGATGCTGGGACGATTCAGATCATTATCAGTTTTCAGTAGAGAAAGCAGTCGCCTTCTGAAGTTTCCGAGGATGCATTCTCTCATGTACTGCACATGTAAGTAAATTTAGGGCAATGAAACCAAATTCCTGTATGTCAGTGATTCGTATTTAAGACTGAACTATTGCCACTTAGCTCATCGAAAACTACAGACGTATATGTTTTCTGCAATTTGACAAATAACAATAAATTTGCAGCAGTAACATATCGTGATCACTCAGAATACTTACGCAACTATACACAAGGACCACTATTAAGGGTTGAATTGACTTGCTAAGGAAGTTACTGAGCATGTCCCCATGATGGAATAAGCCTCGTGCATGGTGAGATACAGTCAAAGAACACAAAAAATTTACAGCGAGGCAGCACCATAGCTTATCATGCAATATTGCGCATTTTTTTATTGTAAGCTACTACTGACAAGTCCAACATTGCATTTTCTAGGTTTTGTTGGAGTAAAAAGAGAAAGAACAGGAGTGTCACGAGGGAGTATAAGGCGATTAAGATTATTTATCCTAAGGGAGGAAATTGGTATGCCTCACCTCTCTTAGAACAAATACATGGTTTAGAACACAAATTGGTTCCATATCATTTAAGACTGAGCATAAATTGGTCAGCCTCTGCATTGCAGCTTCTAACCTGTAAATAAGATGACAGAAATTACCATTTAATGCAACTGGCACACTCTTTCTTTTAGATGAATAAGGAAATGAGAACAAAATAGAAGGAAAGAAAAAGCCAGTCTTACAGAAATTCCTTACATTTTAATTGAATTAGTGTTCTCAGGATAGCTTTCATGCCCTGGCAAAACAAACCCTAGAGGTCCTTTTGGAGATTTTCCTGAAGGGAATGCAACTCTTGTTGCATAATTCATATAAAAAGCAGCTTGCTCTGGAAGAAGCTGAGAATAGTCGCAAGTTATGTTCTGTAATAATGAAATGCAGGAATGTATCTACATGTGCATATGGTACCTGAGTCTCTAGAGCACCAAAGCCCCCTTCTGAATCAAGAATATTAATTAATCCCTCTAATCCTCCCATAATTGATTCTATGAGGGATTCAACATAAAGAACTGCATCTCGACCAATTTTAGTTACCTGTCAGAGAACAGATTAATGTTGCAATTATCATTTTTCTTCATCTTCTGCAAATTTTTCTCCACCAACTTTAGATCATGAGATACCAAACGAAAGTCATATCTTTTATCCAAACTTGCAGGCTAGTAAGAAAGTGATAAATGGTAGGAGTGGCTTATAATCTTTGTGCTTAGATTATGTCTAGGGTTACCTCTTCTGCAACAATTGGATAAGCACATTCTGGAAAGCTGCTAGCAACTCCCAGCCATGCACAACAATGCTGAGGACGTCCTTCTGGTCCAAACATAGTGTTTCTAAATACCTTATCCAATAATAACACGAGTTTAAATCATAACTGCATAAAAGTTACCCTAATAAGGAGTCAAAGGTCAGAGAAAGCTGAACTCACCGTGGTAAGGTGCTGATGGTAGAAATAGAGCTTTTTAAGACTTCCATGCTTTGATAATTGAAGCTCCAGTTCATCAACACACCTAAATTATCAAACTTATTTATGCCATTTGTTTCCGATTTAAGCATCAATAAAGGACTTCCAGCGGAAATCTTGGAGTGATGAGATTAAGGTAAAACTTATGCTGAAGAAACTTAATGGTTGCATGGCCATGAGCGATGCAATTATGGATTTAAGATACCCTAGCCAGCAGATTGGAATTTTTGTTAAGATGCAATGCAACATCTTTTTCATATTTTATTATTTTTTGGATGGAAGAAACTGCTACAGGTTGATTACCTTGATCTGTAGGAGGACTGACAGAACCACCACCATTGTGTATATGCAAATTCACAAAATGGAAATGCAAGTACAAACTGTAGATGTACCACAACCTATGGAAGTAAAAGAGGAATTGACAATTGATACGTCATCTTGTAGGATATGTCAAGTTCCACCCCAACCAAATTACTCTTCAGACATTTTGTTTTTTAAACTTAGTTCCACAGGTAATTCATGCTTCAATGAACTACCATGCAATTTTGAAATATAGTTTGACATAGATCTCCAATTTTCTGTTGAAAATCATGCACCACGTTACCTAGCTAAAATGCATTTATCTTCCCACAAAATAAACTTCAATTAGAATTGCAATCGTAAGCAAGTACCTGGACCAATTGTATGCTGCATTCCCTTCAGACAGTAAGCCTTCCTTCCCTGTAGAAACAGTAGCTTTCTCCAAATGTCTGATGTTTATTGATGACCGTGAAGACGTGACAATCATCAATATTGACAACCAATCCTTTCGGAATTCCTGATCAGCAATGATAGATCTTCGTAAACAAGCCATGCATAAAGTAGATGCAGTTATTCTAAAGCAGATCTGAAAGACTAAGAGATGATAAAACTCAAAATTGGAAGGCAGTGTTAATGTCAGTTGGCAACGCAATGCAAAAACTATCAATGTGATGCTTATGACTTTCAGAAAGTTCTTAAATCTTAATATCTTTTATTGACAGTTGAAAGAAAAATGAGTTCTTACAGATAGGTCACACGTGATGGCAGAAATATTTTCACCCTGAGGTTTTGGTATATTTTCAAGGAGCTGAACAATCTGCTGAAAGAGTCCTTTCAAGTTTGGACTCAGATCAAGAGCCACCATTCCAGGAGCACCTAGTAGGAACCGAATTCTACCGGCACATGAAGATAGATATGATAATGCATACCCACGTATTGCTGCACAAACATTGTAAATTAATTTACACAGTGCTCATGTAACCAATAAACAGAAAGTTGGTGCACTGAGAAAGCAAAAAAAAAAGTGAGATTTCTGTCGCAAGACATCATTAAGCCATTTATCTAGACACTATAATGTAGAAGGTGCATAAAAGGGATCGTTTTCCTCGAGAAAATATTGGAACGTGCTCAATATGGCATATTAAACAGACAAATATACTCTGCCATTTATACAAAAGATTCAAACAGAGAACCCAACCTGCAATATACTTGCGCACTAAGCAGCACAAGCGATCCATTCCATCTAACAAAAACCCAATAGTTGGATCACTTGGATCCTGCAAAAATATTCATCCACTTAAAATTAATCTAGCCTGGTAAAACCTGGGAAAGAAAGCTACGCTTGACTGATGCAATAAGGTATAGTTTAATATAAGAGTACAGACAACTTACTATATCTACTGGCACCACACGAGTGCTTTTCGATTTTGAGGATACAATCCCTACATGCTGAAAGTACCAAAGAACCTCAGATTGAGCCAAAGCCAAGGCTGAAAACACCATCTGTGGGAGAGAACCAACAGACCAAGAAGGATAAGCCCATATGATTAGAATCAGAGATAACCTCATTCGTTCTAGTTAGCACTCCAAAAAATGGCAAGAGCAACAAACGAACATGGAGTAAAGCATGGCTAATCATAGGCCATGTGATCTTCTTGTGACAAGTAGGCAACCTATGTATCACATTGAAATATCACGATAATTCTTGGTCCTGTTTGCTTGCATGGACATCTTGTTTTTCTAAACATTACCCAATACTTCTTCCAATCATTGCCCCATTCAAAAATATAACAATCCTGATGTTATCCCACATCATCCTCTTCTCATTGCTAGTGGGCTGAGATTGATGATGTATAGTAGACTAAAGAAATGATCCTAATATTACTCAGGCCACTAAAACTAAAATCACTCATTTAGCTCAGAATTTTGAAACTTAGTTATCCAGCATTGACTGAAAAATTAAGGGATGCATGTCATTTGTATCATAATAAGAGGCCCAAAGCCATGATGTATCAAAAAGAACACCTGTATGTTTGGCGCCAATAAACTAGGCTGATCAGTGAAAAACAGCACCATTCTTCCAATCTCTTGTTTTAACAGTATTCTTCTTTCACGGTGAAGAGCATCACAAGAGAATAGTGCTTGCTCATGCACTTCACTGCGGCAGTAAAAAATGTAGAATTATCAGTTCAAACAACAGTGATGCACCAAAATTGACATGGTAGCACTAAGAAGGCTGAAAACAGTGTCCTCCAATATATTGTTTGAACAGTATTCTTCTTTCACGGTGAATAGCATCACAAGAGAATAGTGCTTGCTCATGCACTTTACTACGGAAGTCAATAATGTAGGACCATCAGTTCAAATATCAGTGATGCACCAAAAATGACATGGTAGCACTAAGAAGGTTAAAAACAGAGAGTCCTCAACGATCCTGGCCCTCTTAATGTTTCAGATGGTAATCCGGTTAAATTGAATGAAAGAGGAATAGCTGCCTACTTAACATACATTATCCCACTGTGTTACCCCACAATATTCATAGAACAGGAGTGTCCAAGGGTATGGTTGTACAACAATCAGTAGCTAAGACATAGATGCCCGCCTGCCCTTACAAGGGTACTCAAAGTCTGCACACAGTAAGCAATAATATAAACATATCACTTAGTAACAAACACGGATTCTGCATCCGGCTCTAGGGGATCAAAATAATATTGATCACTCCTCAGCATTCCCAAATGGTAAAGAGCAGCTCATTGTATTTTGAAGTTCATGTTTCAATACATTGAGATTTAGCAATGTACATTTGCACAAAAGAAGAAAATCAGACGTGCAAAATGAATCTTTCACGCTCCTGAAGCACAAGTTATGACCTGATAAGTCCCTTGAGCATGTGTGTTTAATATAATCTTTTAATGAATAAGGTAACATAAATTATAAGTACTAAACTCAATTTAGGAAAATATCCAGCAAAACAGGCTAGGACACAGCAGTAGCATGTTGACAGTGAACTTCTCGTGCGCTTTTTTTCATCAGAATTGAAAAAATCATTTATAGGTTGATATGGCTTTCTTCCTTCCACGTGTCAAATTACAACTAATTACAGCAGGAGTTTAACCATACCTGATCATTTTCTCAACCTGCTTCGCAACACTATACTCCAGATCTGCTTCTTTTTGCTTTGTGCGACCAGATTTTGCCATCTTCTTTGATTCTAGTATCCTTGGTAAGACATATAATTGGTAGTCCTCATGCAATAGCTCATACTGCAATTTTTAAGGTGAGTTCAAAATCAAAAGAGATAAATGAAGAAGCCATCTCTATAACAGCTAATCAGACTCACCTCATCCCTGAATAGTGTGAGGATCAAATTTTCCTTCAGTACTACCTGAATATCAAGTGTCAAAAACAAGTAAGTAAGACACCAAGTAAGATGATACTTTAGCGACATGAATCCACCAGAAAATCAGTCACCCAAAAGAGAGTCAGTCAACCTGAAACTTTGCCATCAGTAATCTGTTTTTCTACTCATTCATGTAAGGGCCCCAAGCAAATGGAAATTGGCAGTCAACAAAGTTAATGCTACAATTGCAATTCTCAGCAAAAGTACTAAACCTTGAAAGTGCGGCTATGAGATTATTCGAGGTTTTAAACCTTAAAAGATTTCCATTTTACAACAAATAGTTTACAAATAGCTTGAATCATTTGAAACTTTACATAAGAACAATATAAAAAGAGCTTGTCTTTGTGTGTATGAAACTGGATGTTGAAGCATTGCACTTTAGGCAGAGCAGTACCAAACATTCGTACTAAAGTATCCCCCATTGGCACTATAGTTCAATGTTCAAAATACAGCTACTACTAGAGCTCGACTCTTTTTTATTATTATGTATAGTCAGGTTTGAGTAACTCAAGTAACAATTAAGTCAATCTCCAGCACAAAGCCTGCAAGCCTAATAGATCAATGGTACTTATTATCTATCCAAACAATTGTTATACACACGCCTATTGAAGATACATACCAATGTCATTATTGTTATTGTCCTCGAAAGGTCAAATTTAAATTCAAACTAAATTTAATGTTAGACTGCAACGATCTCTTGACAATCAAGTAGCCAATGTGGTTTTCTGAGCAACATGCGTTACACAACACGAAAATTTAGCACCACAAACTACACACGATGTTTTAAATTAGACTGGGCATGCAGAATCTTCAAGTCTGTTGTAAAAGAGATGCACCACTTGCTTAAATCTTTATTGCAGTGGTGAAATGGAACCGCAAAAATTTCAGATTACCAGAGCAATATCAATGCTTGTAACACGAAGCAGCTCATCAGGGCAAACAAGATAACCCAGCAATACCCACTCCCTATAGGAAGTAACATTTGCAAGATCTTGTGCTCTCTGCATGTAGAATTTGCATCAAGAGAGAAAATTTCGTCAACCAAATAACAATTTACAAAAAAAGGCTTCAGTATAATTTAAAGTGAGACGTACCATTGGGTGAGCAGAATTGGTCAGTATATCTGGGTATCTCGGATGATATGGACTTAAGAATCCCTCATTTCTTAGTTTCCTCGTATCTGTAGAGAGAAAAATTATAGGACCTACAGCCTCTAAGACCTGGAAAAGGAAAACAAAGGGATAAATTGCACAATACATGTAAAAAATCTTGGAAACTAATCACAGCAAACAACCCACATGATAACCACTAGTGACGTCAGGGTCATTTCTGGTATCAAAATGCACATTGCAACCATAAGTAATACACATTCTGACCAATTCAATGCTGTGGAACTTTTCATTTCATACAATGAATGTTTTGAGAACTGAAAACCAACATGATGATTTGCTAGGTAAAGAACTGCTATGAAAGGATGCAATTGACATATCACCTTAAATATTCATTATTCTGCATGGCAGATTGGCAAGAGATACTAGTGCTATTATCTAAGATTCTAATTGACAGGTTCAAGAGGGGAGAAAACCCTAAAGAAAGAGCTTCTTCATCAGATATCCATGGTGACATAACAGGGGATAGATCTATGGTTTAAAACTCATCCACAACTAGAATGCCAACTACAATGTTGCTTATAACATTAGGACAAATAATTCTGTGAGAATTTAAAAGCCCAAAGATGAAACTGACCTCCCCAATGCGTGGGCTGACAAAATTTAAGTCCTCTTGCAGTCCTCTCAATGGTGGATCATAAGAGTCTATGAACTGCACTAACCTGTAGTTCAGATAGAGAATAGAAAGTATGAAGAATAGGTAGAATCACCATGCAAGGAAACTGACATGATCGGGATACCGGTGCTAGCGGTCCTCCAACTAAAGTTGAAAAAATTAGGATGCAACTTCTAAACAAATATAACAATCATGAAACTTCCACGATAAGCACTCATCCATATGGAAAAAGTTAAGGTCCTGGGTCTTATGGAAGTCTATTCTGGTTGTTCTGCTTCTGCTTCAATCATGGTTTGGACCCTGTTTTGTTATGTGCACAATGCACATGTCGAGTCTCAAATCAAAGAATATTCTTGACACAAATGGGAGTGTCAAGATAGTCTCAAAGTCCTGCCTATTCCGGGCTTCTTCTTTCAGGTCAACTTGTCAGGATCACGTGTACACTTGATCATCATGTATGATGAATCCTGGAATCCAGGCATGCCTTTTTTCTTAAAATGGCAATAAAAAAGAGCTGGAGAAAGCAATTCTATGTATTTTTCTGTAGTCTAACGAAAACATTCAATTACTTATTGCATTAAACTCTAGTCAACGTCAAATGAAAGAGCGATCAACAATAGTCTTAATATAGCTCCAGATGAACTAAGCATAAATAGAGCCAAAAAAGTAAGCTAATTATTCATTAACTACATTCAAAGATGGGCATTGCTTCTGCTTCATTAACTATGTATGTGTATCTTTCCTAGATACATGGCAGATACAACATATCCAGCACAGGCAGAGTAGACAAAATAGTCAGCAGCAAAATATATTTCTCTCTGTTTTGTTTCCATCAGATACTGATGTCTTTTACCAAATCATCTTGAATTCACATTGACAAAGTAACGACAAAATATATGCTGGAAACTTCAAAGATTAGATTAAAGAAAATCTTTCAATATTAACCTGAATATAATGACCAAGTGCCTTACGCCAGTCAAGACCCTACAAAAATTAATAATAACAAATTCACAAGTCCTGTACTAATTCCTACTTCCCTTCACACAATTACGATTACCTTCTTCCCTTTGTGAGAGTTAGGCAACAAATTAGCTTTTGCTAAGTGAGGAATCAGGCAGGTATCAAATTCAAACCAATCATGTATCCATGGCAACTTTGGTAAAATCACATTCTATATGAGTGAACAATTAGTGAAGGTTCCAACCTATAGTAAAAGTCACAGTCTCGGTCATTTCTTGCCAATGAGTGTACAAGGTTGTATGTTTGCAGCATCATTTTTCTGGGTACCTGTAATAAGATGAGAATGAGATTCATGTGAGAAAGGACATTCCAGGAAGAAATGCATATAACTTCACAATATATGGTCAAGTAAAGTAGATCAAGCAGAGAATGATAATAGGTATCACGAAAGAAAACTTGCCTTCTCAGAGAAGAGATTGACACGGACAAACGAACAAAAGAGATCCATAAAAGCATGCAGAATAAGTGAGTTCTGATGTGGCTGCAAAAGACTGTCTCAAGTTATCAGAGATTTCAGAGACAAAACAAAGAAACCAGACTTGGCTGCCCATCAGCCGTCATACTGTTTTATAGAAACTGCCATATTTGAGAAATCAGGCAACTAGACTCTGGATGAGCCTGCAAAGCCCACTATCAAGCCAAACCCAACAATAAATTTGGGAAACATGGATAAAAGAACCAACTCAGCACCATACCAGCAGGGTAATGACTGTACTGCTGAGATCCAAAATAAGTCGCAGAGCTTGTTCCCGATACGCCATCAAGTCCAGAAGGAGCTGACCCACAGAAATTGCCAGGTAAGCTATCTATATGTCATAGTATAATAACAAAGTAACAGAACTTTCAACAGTGTACTGGTAGCAATTCCACAGCAATCAATAGTAGAGCTCGAGCTCTTCATAGAACAATGTACAGTGGCAAGACCTTGCGCCATGGTTCAGTGGAGAGATTAGGTAAACAATCTTAACAAACTCAGTGCAGAGAAGGGTTGATTCTTAGACATCACAGACAATAAAGCATAAGGCATAGTGGGTATAAAAGCTATCTTAGTTGCAATAAGAAAAACCTCTTTATCTTCCCAATATCAGTTGTTGAACCCAAACATCAAACAAAGTATGTAGTGTCCAACCTGAATCCATGGTTCTAAATTTTGCAGATGAACTTCGGCGTCATCATGCAAGGCATCCAAGGCAACTTTGTCAACCTGCATTCATGTTCTCCAACCATTTGGTAAACTTTTTGGTTTGAATGGACTGACCTGCAGCATTTAGGGAAAGTTAAAAAGAAAGAAACCAGGTCTTACACGCTCAAGCTGTAATTTGCTGAAATGTTCTGGAAATTTCTTCGAGAGCAACAAACATATTCTCGGATGATTGGGGAACAAGCCTGCTTTCCAGAATGATTCTGAGTACAGATGATTAAAAGGATCCGGGTAGTCAAGAATCTGGTTTAGTCTATACATTTTCGCCATGAGGCCTTCTGCAACTTCATTAAGTTGAACTACCCACTGCATATTTAGACCCTTCTGGGATCCACTTGTGCTCTGGGCCTGTTCATCATGACCCACATTCCTGGAGGCCCTGGTTGTGGCGGGAGAAGTCATATCAGAGCCGAGGTACTCAGTCCATCTTGCAGGGCCTTCCCATTCTCTTGACCTAGAGGAAGTGGACGACATTGATATATCTTGGCTGGGAAGATGTTGACGCGATTTCGCCATACTAGTTGCACTAAAGACTGCAACCACGCATTTAAATTAGTGGCACTTGTGAGCAATTCAATCATTTTGCAAGGAAAAGGTAGCTAAAGAATTTATAGGTTAAAATTGCACCAAATGCAAACTAAGAGGAGGATGAACTGACTTAGCAGGTAAAAGAGTAAAATTTTCCTGTGATTATGGTCAAGAAGCTATGAATAAATAAACTAAGCATACTAGTTTACTGAAGCATGCAAGACACAGAACCACTATTCTTCCAGCACAAAGTCAGTATAACTGGAAAAATGCTCCCAAGGAGAGTGCTCAAAACACGTGTTGGTGGGGGCATGGGGGGAGAGAGAGAGAGAGAGAGAGAGAGAGAGAGAGAGAGAGAGAGTTCACGCACAGATGCCGTGGCTCAGAAAAGAGAGACACTTGCTTGAATTCAACAAGCATCTCATAGTACTACCCTAACAGAGTTGGCAAGAGCAGAGAAATGGACTCCAGTCCCCTCAAATTATCGGAAAAATTACTTCCAAACTTGCATAATGGGAATAACAAAGCACAAACACTTAACGTGAGAAACTAAGGTTCAAAGTTTCAGCTGTCTGTTCGTGCATAATACACACGCAGCATAAAGAGACAACAATTCCCAAAAGCGACAATTTCCATATTTTAGCTAAACTTAGTATCCCTGCTCCTTAAATCAACCATAAGTGCTGGAGTAGAGCCAGCATAGACAGAGAAGACGTATTCAAATTACGAGAATTAAACCTCGAAAGAAAGTAAGTATCAACATCCGAGCGCATTACCATAACGAAACATAAGCAAACGAACGATCACAAGAAGCGACATTCCCCTTCTAAATTAGAAACTCTACTCCCTAACCAATCGCGACACAACTCATTTCCAAGAGCAAGCCTCCAGCAAACAGCTCACGCCGAGCTACCAGAAGCGAAGAAGGAGACCGACCTTCGTCAACGCCGCGTTCAATCTCTCCCCCCGCGCTTTCCGCGGCAGGCAGAGAGAGCAGGTTGGAGTAGAAGAGCAGAGACGGAGAGGTAGAACGCGCGAGCTTTTGCTTCAGATCTGCGTTTGTGAGAGACAGACAGAGAGAGAGAGAGAGAGAGAGAGCGCGCGTGTTTAGAGAGACAAAGAGGAGTCGGTTTACTGAAATGGTTAAGACTTAGCAGGTAATTATTCCACGCGAGAAGGAAGGAGAAGATGAAGAAGAAAGAGGGAGGATTGTTTGTACGGTAATCGTATTCGTAACTCCAGTCGACACGTGTCAACCGCATATATAAATTCGAATATTCTCTTATCGGTTTACAACATTTTTTAATTTTGATTTTACATATCAAATAAGATAATTACGAAAAAAAAATTATTTACCTGCGTCACAAAAATTAAAGATGCCAGTGTCTTGTCGCGTCATATACAAAATTTATTGCGTAATTTAAATTTTATCCAGTATTATTAACCTTTAGGTTGGGCCGTATCTCGCGTATTAAATTACGTAGCTCTTTTTCAATATGAAAAAATTTAAGATAAGCTATTAGTTTGCACGAATATACAGCAAATGAACATATTTAGACCATGGTCTAATCAATTTCTTCCGGCACTGGTCATCGCTTTACATTTCATGAACAGCATTAGTACAACATGCTCCTGTACATATAATCACACTTTCCGTACACAATAATGGTGAATTAATCATGAAGATTTAAATAAGCTACGTGGCCCTACATAGATAGATAGGTAGCTGGATGGATACGCCCTAGACTTCAAAAGCACCTTAACATTCTCCTCAAGGCATGATTTTATGGTTGTGTTGCAAGTCATGGGTCAAGTAGCTACACTAGCACTACAAACAAATACATTCAAACATTAAAAAAAAGTCTTACTTGAACCTCAGTTCAATCTCCTTGGCTTTTCATCGTTTTCCCATCCTCGAGCGATAAAAAAAAAAAATTAAACGTTGCCTTACTGAACAAAAAACTTAATGAGGCGCCATAAATTTCATACCCAAATTCAAAAATAGCTTTTGGAATCACAATTTATGCCGCGAGCGCGATAAGTCGAATCATATTTTTTTTTTGTTTGTTTATATTTGCTTCCTCACGCCTCTCTGTTTTCGCTACTAACAAAGTGAACAATTTGAAATGGATCAATCATACCAAAAGCAAGAAATAAGACATAAGACGAACCCCAAGTGAAGTGGGATGCACGATCGTCAAACCCCTTTGTTGAGAATCTCTACGAAACATGAAATATTTTTTCCCGTCACATGTCATTGACTCCACTTCCTTATGGAAGTCGAGTTTGATGGAAACCAGTTCATTAAGATATGAATGAAAAGAAAAACATACGTAGCTTAGACATCAAGCCAGCATGATTGCCCTCTTTCACTGCACAAAGTGTGGCTGTATTCATTCACCTATAGAACATAGACATGTTGGTCTCCTGTAGCCATCCATTCCTCATTTCTCAAAGTGAGCTTCAAAGGGAAGTCATTTCTGTGGAGCACTAATCCTGGAGACCCTGCTTTTCATTCGTCGTGAAATCCCTTTTGATTATTCCATCCGATGCAACTGATGACATCCTCCTTTACATCAAATTGCGAATTGGCATGTGGCAACGACAGCAACGTGGGTGAAAACGAACGGGTGCACTCAGTGACGCCAACTTGCCAAGTTTTCACCTTCTTGCGATGAAAGTGAATGGGAAAACCTTGAACAGGGACTTTTTCCTGCCGGTCAGCCCTCGATGTTCTTACTTGAGGAAAAGGAAAGTGCCATCTCAAAATTGACTTTCTAACTTCCATGACAATGACCCAACCTGGTTATGGGGATGCTGCTAACTATCTTCAAAGTACAAGGCATTGCACTGTTCAGTATTGGACATTGGACAACATTATTAGCTGAGTGATGGTTTTTTGAACACACGAGCTAGAGAGATTTTCGCACGTTGCAGAGACTCCAGAAATGTGACTGCCATTAGGCAATTCAGAGAAACTATCCGGCTTTCCGTATACAACACCGGTTACTTCAATAATGATGGCGCTGGAGCTTGAAGACCAGCTAGATAAGTGAGATTACACCTCTCCAGCTCCCCCGAAACACGCCATGCCCATCTTCATTTTGGAAAGCCGTCGTCCATCAAGAACTGAACATTCGATATATTCAAGTGTTTACTTCCAAGGCACAATGTTGTCTCAAGCTGTTGATAAATAAAAGCACAGACTAATCGATAGATCTGCCTGCGCATGTTCTATTACACATATATAGAACACGACTGACTTAATTAAATTGGCCACGGTTTGTCCCTGCATATCCTCAAAGCTGCCGTCATCACTGCTCAACAAGATTGGCTATTTGCTGGAGAAGAAAGGCGCCAAAGGATGCTCAATGGACCAAACTAGGTCTGCCATGAGCACCATTTGGACAAGCGCCAACCACCTCGGTATGTTTCAAGCTACACGCTCAAATTTAAATTACGGAAAAAAGATGCACACAAAGAGATAAAGGAAAAACAGTAGAAATCGCACTATTGCTACGACTTCAGAACCAATCTGCTCCTCTTGATCTTCCATTTTGCTCTTCTTTATCACAGTAATATTCAGAGAGATGTACATAAGCTTCACCACCACCCGGGACTATTCCCTCGTCCATCGCCATCTAAGTCTCCGGTCTTCAAGTTCCACCTCAGTGTGTGCTCCTACCTAAATTGAATCCGCATTACTTAATACGATATAGAGACAACACTAAATCGCTTTTATAGAACTTTCTGGTAGATCCATAGACAATACAGAATGTTAAGTCTGATGAATAAGTGCAATTTTATCATCTCTGAGGACACTGGTACGATCTACAATTCAGGAGCTTTGCACATCTTTAGTCCTTCAAACAAGGTGCTTAAATAGACTATTTGTGAATGGAAATTGTCTCCACAAAAATGTGGGATCTTGCAAACCTTAACCACAGCAACTCGACCAGCGAGTTCGGCAATTCTTTCTGCAAGCTCTTGTGAATGGTACGCACTGTCAGTTTCAGCTAAATCCTTCTTAATCTGTAAAATCCTTGCCTGGATTTCAGCTTTAGTAGAAGGATCAGCAACAATGATGGTCTGACTTACTTATCGTGCGGTTTGAAAGAGAGTGCTTCTTGAAGGAACTTAAGACACACTTTTACAAGTTCACCTGTCAATAAAGGAATGTCCAGCAAGACACCTTTCTTTCCTTCTCCAAATCCTGAGTACTTGCCTTGAGATATCCAAGCGGGAGTTCACCAGAAACTCGAATTTTGGAAAGAAACTTCAAAATCAAAACGTTTTTGGCCGAGTCCGTCAAAGATTGAAATGGGCAATAAGTAAGGCCGACAAGATTATAGAAGCTTAAACGATACTTAGTTGTAATATACATGTTGATTTGTTCAATGGACGAGAAAGTTGCCAATGATAGAATTTTGAATTTACTAATGATATTACTGATTTGTTCGATCACTGGCAATGTGGGGAAAGGAGCGTTTCCAAAGTACGACGTGCTCTCGACCTTTTGGCTACTCGCATCAACTTCACGATTTTTAATTTGTTTGTACATAGCCTCCTCGTAGCTGGATCTCCGGGCACGACCTTGACCCCCGGCCGTCGAGATTAGGATTGCTGCAGAAACTATGAGAATGTGAGACGATGCAGTGCAGGCGAGAGGAACTGCAAAAAATGGGTGACGCTGCTGCATGAGCTAACGTAAAATGGAGTGGATATACAGGGAGGGACTAATTTGCCATACTTTTCGCGGCAATCCACAATCTCGGTGAGCTCGAGGAGGCGGCATTCGACGAACCTGGCATCCGGAATTCGTGAGATTGGTGCGAGGAGCCCAAATCTCTCTCAAGAGCACCTCGTACTTTGGACATACAAGTTTTCCCTTTTGGAATCAGGCGAGAGCGGATTAATGGATGAAAGTCAGAATCTGGGTAATTTGTATTTTCTGTGTCTCTGGGCCATTAAGTAAGCAATCATGTGATCATTTGGGAGCTTCGCAAAAGTGTCGTGTGAATTAGGGACTACGTGGATCACCCAGTATCCTCTCAATTTTCATGTGAGTTCCTTTAACTATTAGGATCCGGATCCCCTAACATAGTAAAACTATGTTAGGGGTGTTTATCTTTAGACATTTGGTTACATCTTATCATATCATACTTCATCGGACGCGGAAAAGAAGGGAAATTAATTGCCGGGTTCGACCTTGCTGCTTGCGTCCACACTGCCCTTGCGGTCACACGAATCAAAGCTTTGCTGATGATCGTTCATGTTCATGAGATTTGCGGTGCCATCGGTGAAGGCAAGATATCCATACCAATTCTCCTTGAAAATTGTGCCGCCTCTCATCGGTGCCTCGAGGACCTCGCTCAAATGCTCGAACGAGAGAACGAAGGATGATATTGCCCACCTTCTATGAACAGGATTGTGTATCGCATTTGTTTGGAAAGCACATGCGCCGGCCTAAGGATTTTGTGTTCTGTTGTGATATATTCAGTAGTACGAACAAAAAACTCTGAGCATACTTTGTCGAGACACATATCTAACATAGGTGCATGATTTTGTACTGTTCATGCTTTTCAGCTCTACGTTGATAGATTCAGCTAACAAAGGCTCACAGAGAACGCCTCAATTTTTTTTTTTTTTTGCACTCAACAAAACTAGCAGCAGCAAAATCACCACGCGACCACTCTAACTGCGCCAAGTATTGGCCACACAATGTTCAATGCATAAATCACAATAGAAGCTACATCATTTTGATGCATAAATCGGGTCAAGGTACATAATTATTCGAGGTAAGTTCACCGTTATGCTCTCGATGATCACCTCAAAACAATGGCAAATTAGAAGTGGAGTTCGATGAAACCAGTTCGTCAGGATATGAATGCAGAGAAAAACATGCTTAGCTTAGACATCAAGCCAGCATGATTGCTTTTTCATTGCACAAAATATGGTCATTCACTTATAGAACGTAGACATATTGGTCTCCTGTAGCCACCCATTTCTCTTCTCAAAGTGAGCTTCAAGGGGAAGTCATTTCTGTGGAGCACTAATCTAGAGAACCTGTTTCATACGTCTTTTTTCCCTTTGATTATTCATCTGATGCAGCTGATGACATCTCTCTTACATCAATGGCAAATTAGCAACGACAACAACGTGAGTGAAAACAAATGTGCGCACCCACTGACACCAACTCACCAAGCTTTGACCTTCTTGAGACAAAAGTGAATGAGAAACCTTAAACAGGGACCATTTCCTGCCCCTCAACCCTTTTGATGTTCTTACTAAAGAAAAAGGGAAGTGCCATCTCAAAATTGACTTTCTAACTTCAATGACAACGACCCAATCAGTGCTGGCACAATGTTTCAAAAGACAAAAGGTGAGAATCCCCAAATAAGTACCAAAGTGCATTCCTCAATGCTTGCGATGCTGTTAATTATCCTCAAAGTAGGAGGCATTACACTGTTCAGTCTTATAAAAAAGGGGACCACGTATTAAACATTGGAGAACCATTGGAGGACATTAGCTGAACATTTATGAACACTATGTGTGTGAGAGATTTTCACATGTTGCACAGATTGCAGAAATGTGACTGCGATTAAGCAATTCGGAGAAACTATCCGGCTTTCAATATCCAACCTCGATTACTTCAATTATGGCAGCGCCAGATCTTCAAGGCCACCCAAATAAGGGAGATGACACCCCTCCAGTTCCCCGAAATATGTCATGCCCATCTTCATCTTGAAAAGCATGCATCCATGAAGCACGGATCTTTTTTTTTTTATCAAGGAGAGCTCTGACTTGGCCTTTATCCTGAGAAATGGAGCATCCACCATTCGTTTTACTTTAAGGTGTTATTCCGGGCACAAGTGGAATGGGTGGCTTGGGCGTCTTTGTTTTCTCCACCAATATTGCTTGGGTAGTCAGGACTGTCCCAGCAATGGAAACTGCGCTTTGTAACGCGCACCTTGAAACCTTGCATGGGTCTATGACTCCAGCACTAAGAAGATCTTCATATTTGCCCGTCATTGCATTGTAACCGATTTCCCACCCGCATGTTCGAGTTTTCTCCACTATGGTATCGCCATCTGCTCCTGCATTAGTTGCAATAGCTTTCGCTGGAGCAAGGAGTGCCTGCAGTTGCAATCCGTAATTGACCACCTATAAGAACAGAGAAACCTCCAGAACAACAGGACAATGCTAGAAAGAATCCTCAACTTGATGCATTCCACTTAGAATGCCCAAGCAATTATTGAAGACACAAGGCAGGTTATCATTCAAAAGAAAAAGAAGAAAATAGTTTCCTCAAGCCCACACAGGAGGTTGTCACACTGGTCAACTGAGAAAAAGTTGATAGAGAATTTGTTGATCAACAAAGAGAAAGCATATCCACTCCAGAACTATTGCACACACCCCTATATCAGGCAATGCCAGCTTCCCACCTTGTCTATGTTGTCTCACATTTATTAACTGCTCCCGCCAATTTGAACTTTTCATTTGACATACAACACCACCATTCCCAAGTCTTACTGAACATTAGATATTCAAGATGGGTTTATTTTCAAGGTACAATGTTGTCTCAAGCTATTGACAAATAAAGGACAGACTACTTGATTGATCTGCCTGCGCATGTTCTATCACATAAATATAGAGCACAATCAACTTGAAAACTAGGCCATGGTTTGTCCCTGTATAACCTCAAAGTCACCATTATCACTGCACAACAAGATTGCCAATTTGCTAGAGAACAGACGCACCAGAGGATGCTCATTGGACCAAACTAGGTATGCATGAACAACATTTGGTCAAGCGCCAGCCACTTCAGTTTCCTCCAAACTACTTGCTGAAATTTAAATTACACATAAGACGATGCACACAGAGAGATAAAGAATGAAAGTAGAAATCGTACCGCTGCTACAACGTCAGAACCAATCTGCTGCTCTAGATCTTCCATCTTGCTCTTTACCACAGGAATATATTCAGAAAGATGTACATAAGCTGCACCACCACCCGGTACTATCCCCTCATCCATAGCAGCAAATGTGGCCTGCTTTGCATCCTCTATTCTAAGTTTCCGGTCTTCAAGTTCCACCTCAGTGTGTGCTCCTACCTAATTTGAATCCACATTGCTTAATATGAAAATAGAGACAACATTGAATCACTTTCATAGAACTCTCTGATGGACTCGTATGCTATAGAGAATTTGAGTCTGATGAATAAGTGCAATTATTTTATCTCTGCGAATATTGGTAGGATGTCCAATTCATGAGCATTGTACATCTTTAATTCTTCAAACAAGGTGCTTAAATAGACTATGTGTGAGTTGAAATTGTCTCCAAAAGAATGTGGGATCTTGCAAACCTTAATTACAGCGACTCCACCAGTGAGTTTGGCGATTCTTTCTGCAAGTTTGCGCGAATGATAGGCACTGTCAGTTTCAGCTAAATCATTCTTGATCTGTGAAATCCTTGCCTGGATTTCAGCTTTAGTAGAAGGATCAGCAACAATGATTGTTGAGTTACTACTGATGGTTACTTTTCTAGCAATGCCAAGCTGATCGGACGTCACACCATCAAGAGTTAGACCCAAGTCTCCAGCGAGAAAATCAGCACCTGATGTTATTACAACGTTAATGAACAAAAAAATAGCAGAAAATGTACAGTAATGACAGAAATACTCATCATGTGGTTTGAGTAAGAGTGCTTCTTGAAGGAACTTAAGACAGCAAACAAACAAAGGTTGCCATGCTTTACAAATTCACCTGTCATTAAAGCAATGTCCTGCAAGACACCTTTCTTTCCTTCTCCAAATCCTGGACATTGCACGACAGCTACATTAAGCAAGCCTTGCATTTTGTTCACAACTAGCGTTTCCAGTACTTGTTTTGAGATATCCTCTGCAATGATTAGCAAGGGGACACTTAATTGAGCTGCCTTCTCCAGCAAAGGGATCATTTCCTTGATATCTGAAATCTTCTGATCAGTTACAAGGACTTTGGCATTCTCAAACTCCACGAGAGATTTATCCTGGTTTGTAATGAAATGAGGTGACATATAGCCCTTATCAATCTGGCAGACAAAAAAAAAAATCTGCCTTAAGTGAAGAAATCATAAAGGCGAATTTATTATTGAAAGATGTATATGTATTCAATAAGCTCAAGATCTGTTGATGCATCCAATTGGAAGACTTAGTCCCTTTAGGAGACGGAGTTTAGAAGATAGAGAGCTTGCAAAAGAGCATAAAAAATTAATAACTCTTCCCACATTTTGCAAGGAGACAATCATCCAACTCCTTATTATTTCAAACCTAAAGGAAAATTCACCACCTTCATTCCTTCTTCAACTAGAACAAAGGTTTCAGAAGATGAGGATGACTCGATAGAGATTACTCCATCATGTCCAATCCTTTTTATAGCATCAGCAATTAATCTTCCAGCAAAGTCATCGTTTCCAGCAGAGATTGACGCCACAGCTGCAAAATGGGGAAAAAAATTTCAGAATTTCGTCAAGAATAGCTCATGTCTTGGACAAAGTGCGAAAAAGAGAAGGAAACAAAAAAAAAGGAATCAATCACTAACCTTTGATATGGTCACTCCCTCTTACAGGAAAGCTCTTTTCCTTCAAAATCCTGACCAATTCTTGTACAGTCTTATCCATTCCTTTTTTTATAGAGATTGGATTAGCCCCAAATGAAACTGCCAATGACCCTGATTTAATCATTGCTCGAGCCAAGATGATTGCAGTGGTTGTGCCATCACCAGCCAAGTCATTCATGCGGCCAGCCACCTGGAATTATATACATTTGAGGGCAAACAGTAGATTTTAAGAGTTAAGCATGAGAGCAAGCTCCTGGAGAGAAGTAACTATCAGCCATGAATGACCTCTTGGACTAACATTGCCCCAGCATTCTCAATTGCATCTGAAAGTTCTATTGCTCGGGCAATCGTGACACCATCATTTATTACTTTCAGAGATTCGGACTCTGAGAGGACAACATTGCGTCCTGAAATATAGAGAAATTAAATAAATCAATTAGGCCATAATGGTAGAATCACTCCACTTAGGTAAACATAACTGGAAAAAACAAAAATATATACCATGGTCAGTTGAGGAATAACTGATGGGACAAACTTTTGTGTGTGTGTGTGTGTGTGTCTGACAATTTTCCGATAATAGGGCATGCTCGTACCCCTTTAAATATATCAATAACGTAAACCAAATACAAAATCCGCCAGAATAGTATTGATATTTTTGTAATTCTTGACTAAGCATATATCATTGAGAAGAAAATTGATAAATCATCCGGCTCCATAAGACAAAACCGACTAAGCATTTTTACAAGTATAATCTTGGTTGTCTTTAGGAAGATTAACATTAGACTTGAAGTTTTTGACATTCATCGTCTCTCTTCCTTTTGAACTTTCTCCTACTTTCTACAAAGTGTTTACAATGTATGATGTGAAATGGGGTTGGATTAGACTAAAGCATGTGTGTCATAAATGGGTCAACCCATTTAAACACGTTCTGTAATGCTAGTGAAAGAAGCCAATACATGACACGTTATACACATTTACAAATTGATGTGAAACTTATTGAAGCACATAAGAAAAACTTATACAAATTTATTCACGAGAACCTATTTCCAAAACTTGTCAAACATGTCATGTTACATGCTACAAAACATGTCATCTCCGGATTTCACAGTTGCGATAAGATTATATGTGGCATCACAAATATAATTTGCATAAAACTTATGCATGGTACCATATATATCCGTATATTGAAGAAATTTCATTTTATTTAACGAGGGGACTGTGTCCTGTCTACAATTATTTCCCCCCGCAGGAAACAACTCAACTGTCTGTGTGTGGTGTCAAATAACTATCCTCTGTGAAGAGGATATCTAAGAATACTCTGTGAATTACTTCAAGGCCATGGTGAAAAATAAGGACTCAAGCAACAAAACAGAAAATGAACAAACGAATGAAAATCGAATCAGGAAAGCAAGACAGGTCAGTCAGCCTGGAATGTAGGAATTAGAAGTTAGGAATATCTCGCAGTGCCCTCTTGAGAAAAGGGAAAGTTCATACACAAAACTCAAGCTAGAAGAGCACAGTTCTGCACATACGCTTTCAAGATAACTCTGAACCCCAATGTTGCACAAAACTAGACTAGCCAGCCCAGCTCCCTCATAGCTCGTAAGCAAACACACAATATCTCTCACTCTGACCAAACGGCCACTACATTAAATCCAATTTCAGCTGAAACCCCCATGAATATAACTAATCAGATGAACATAAAATTCCAAGATTAAAATGACAGAAACAGGAAATTCAGAAGGAGCAATAGAAGAGTCCACATACCTCTTGGTCCTATGGTAACAGAAACAGCATCAGCTAACTTATCAATCCCAGATTGAAGAGCCTCTCTGCATTCCTTGCCAAAAGATATCTTCTTTGGACCTGCTTTTACCACAAAGTTTCCAACTTTTTGCCCGTTTCTCCATAGACCCAATACCCTCCTTTTTCCACTCAGATTCTGAACAGTTAAAGACGCCCCAACTCTTCAATCTTAATCCAGAGAGTATCATTCGTAAAAAGGCATGAAAATTGAGAGAAAGCAAAAGAAAAAGAGGAACTCACCGGAAAGTGCAGCCTCTGAGGGAGGATTGAAGGTGCTGTGAAGGAGGCTGACATTCTCAGGGCGGTTCTTCCTGGGTTTTCCGAGGGGTTTAAACTTTGATGTTTATGAAAAACCGCCGGTTTCAAGCAAAGTGGTTTTTTTTTTTTTTTTCGGGGGGTTTTTTGGGGGGATGGGGGGGAGCGGCTTGTTGTTTGTTGTTGCAGACATCCTCAGGGCCGACCCGCTTCTTTTTTTTTTTTTAAATAAAAAATTATATTATTTTTATTATTTTATCTTATTTTTTAAAAATTAATTCAAATAAAAATTATATTGAAAATCTTATTCGGACCAAAACTACGTCGTTTTAACCACATCGACATTTTCCGTTAGCTAAATTAGATGGACTTAGTTTTAAGGCTCGATTGCATCAGTTTGATAGGTTTTAGAATTCGATTACACTTTTTGTAAATTTTAGAGCTCGGTTGTACTTACGTGATAAGTTTCAAAATTTCAAGTGATTATATCTCCTTATTTTTCGCGCCCAAAAATCTATAAATGATCTACTATATTTTAATCGATTGTATAATTTCTTTGGAAAAATCTGAGTCCTCAGTGCATAATCTGAATTTATACAGGGTAATCATCGCAAACTAATTTTTTAATCACATCAAATCTCAAATCGATACATTCGTGATAAATTTATCCTAAATTAATTTTTTTACCACAAAAAAAAAACTCCCCTTCCGCTATTTGGGAGTGCCTGTTATTACAACAAGATTGACCAAATCGGATTGCACATCCCTCATCAATGCTATCACCGATCTTGACCCGGAAGATTTATTGGCAAGACGAGCTTGGTGGTTGGATAAATTCTTTCTATTTTTCTGTTTCTGGAACAAAAAGTTGTTCCAGAAATAGATTTGGACAAGAAATCAGAAACAAAAATTTATTGTTTATCAGAGAAACAGAAATTGATTTCTGTTCCCGGCCGCCGGTCGCTGCCGCCGCCGGCCGTAGGAAAAGTAGAAATTTCCAATTTTTATCAAACGAATTACTGTTCTAGGATTAGAAATTAGTTTCGTTATCAAACACAATTTTTTGGCTTAGAAACTCATTCTGGAACAAAATGGTCGCCATGCGCGCCATATATGGTCGACACTTCGTTTCAATAATGATGTCGCCAAATATCAGCAGCACATCGTTGGATTCTGGTCAATATAAAACAAAGTAAACGTGGGAAGTATGATTTTTCGAAATTGCTCATATTTCAATTATCTATCCACTTAAGAAGATGGATCGGATCACAGAAAACCAGCTCAATGTGACATTCCTTTTCGACAATTAGGTGTCCAGCTAGCCCCAAGTCAAAAGGACAAGTTGGGCTTTTGAATGTGCAAAATTATATAATGCAAACTCTTTTTTGCTCTGGTGGTTAGACATTCTTACTTACAGCATATCTCTCTCAAATCTTCTAGAGGCCCCTGAGGAGAGTCCTTGGGCCTTCATAACTCTATTTGAAAATTGCAAAGCTATTCTAGCCCATCTCGACAAAAAAAAAAAAAAAAAACTAGAGTGGTTCATATTCCACCAGAGGCCAACGGCACTGTTGACTGGGTCGCAAAAACCCATCGAAAAAATTTACTTCTCCTTTATTGGATGGTTAAACCACCCAATTCCTATGGGATTTGTTATATTGTGACTCTATGAGTGCTAGTTATTATAATTTTTCTTTTTATGAATGAAAGATTAAAACCTGTTCTGACCAAAAAGTAAAAAAAAAAAAAGTCATTTTTGCTATCAAGAACTGCTATCATCAAGGTTGTTTTCTATCCACCCTTTGAATACAAGAAGCCCAATTAAAAAATAGGAAAATTTTCAAAAAAAAAAAGGCCTTCAAATGCTCTTAATTTTTTTAAAAAAAAGTCTGAAATTAACATTATTTCAAATAAGAGCTCAAAGTATGTTCTTTGTTTCAAAAAAATGACCTAATCAAGAATATTTTTATCTTTTACTTTTTAAAATGTTTTCGTTTTTATTTTTTTCTTTTTTTTTCTTTTATTTCGTGAAAAATTACGGCCAACCTCAGCTTCTTTTCAACGGGGGCATCAACTTCCTCTCTCCTCCGGATGTCCTGAGCTACACCAAATCAAGAATCGACCCAACTTAGCAAAGACCCCATAAACGTTGGACAAGAAGCAAGAACAAACCATTTTTGCCCATTCGACTCGAAAAGGCAGCCCACGCCTGCTGGAAAAATCGTGGAACGGGAAGAAAACTGCCATGTCCTGTACTTGGTGAGGAGTTCCCAAGTGGGGTGAGAGCAGAGGATCAGAGACTTCTCACCCTGGCGATTCGAGCGACGTCCGACTGGAGGTCCTCACAGGTGATCATGGGCATGGTCTTCTTGAGAGACTCGCCATCGGTCTGACCGTCGAGGCCGTGGCGGCGCACGCACTCGACATGAGCATTGTGGCAGAGGATCTCGGCGAGGACTCGCCTCTGGACCTCGGCGGCATCCGTGACGTCCTCGATGAGCTGGAGGGCCTTCTTATTCTTGTCACGGAGGTTGTAGTCGGCTGGGAGTCGAGGAGGTAGGAGATGGAGATGAGGGAGGCGTAGAAGCAGGTGGATTGGAAGGTGACGCAAGAGCGGCATACAGAGAGGAGGAGGCGAGCTGTTGTTGGTGTCGTGGCAGGCGAGCTGCTTGTTGTTGATGTAGACTTGCTGAGAGAGGAGGAGGCGAGGTTGGTGGAGGAGGAGGGGGAGGAGGAAGGAGAGGGAGGAGGAGGAGGAGGAGAGAGCATACAGAGATGGCAAACTCCATGGATTCCTCTGTTGCTCAAAATAAGAAATGGAGTTGTTGGAGGAGGAAGAAGACGACGGAGACAACCTGCAATGGAGGAAGGGTAGAAAAGGGAAAAGGAAAATGAAAAAGGAAAAGTAAAAAAAAAAAAAAAGAAAGAAAATGGGAAAAAATCGGAAAATGTAAAAAGACGAAAATACCCCTACTGAGGTCCTACGGTACGGCCCTTTTTCGAAATTTTCCAGAAAAATACTCCACCTTTTCATCATAAGACCCTTGGCATACGCCGGTAAACAAAAACAACGACTTGAATCTTGAAAGCGTCAAGTCTTGAAGAACAAGACAGAATTCAAAGAACACATTGAAAGGAAAGGGAAGAGTTTCGAACATAGAAGAAGATGGATGCCTCACCAAGGGCGGTCGGCCGGAACCACGAAGTGTTCTTGAGCTTCAGAGGTGGAGACACTCGCACCGGGTTCACTGATTTCCTCTACAACAGCCTGGTCGCCGCCGGGATCCACGTGTTCAGGGATGACGACGCGCTCCCGGTCGGTAAGCAGCTAGGCCCGGGGCTTTTCCAGGCCATCAGGAATTGTAGGATCGCGATCCCAATCCTCTCCAAACAATTTGCGCAGAGTAAATGGTGCCTCCGCGAGCTTGCTGAGATTATGGATTGCCAGGCTAATTATGGGAAATCAGTCTACCCTATATTCTATAGGGTGGAAGTTGAGGAAGTCAGCTGCCAAAGCGGCAGCAATTATGGAGAGGATCTACGCAAACATGAGGAGGATAAACAGTTCAGCTCGAGAGAAGTGCTGAAATGGCGGGAAGCCTTGACTGCTGTAGCGAGAATTAAAGGATGGATATCTAACAACGTTGCCAATGGGTATGTTTATCTGTCTTTACAAATCTATGTCTGTGGCAACTTTTAATCCAAACCCCTGTGCACTTGATGGGAACGACTTTTTCCAGAATCACGGATTTAGGAGAAGGGAAGGCATCAAACTGTACGCCTAACTTTAGTTTTGCACATATATGTGTTTAGGCACGAAGGGGAGCTGGTGAAAATGGTGGTTGCAAAGGTTTCGAGTGAATTGAAGACGACATGGATCGAACGGCTCCCCATGTTTCCTATGTTGATGTCTAATTATTACGTAAGATCAGGTATCGCCTAATTCCTTTAAAAGATACCTTGGTTTTTTGGGATGTTCTTCTGAGTCGCATTGGCTTCACCTCATCTCCATCACTTTGGTTTGTCTTGTTCGATCGCAGTGCATCATTGCCTTTTGCAGAAGAAAAGAAGAGAAAGGAAATGGCAAGTGTTCTTGGCCTTTCGCGGCTCTGATACTCGATTTGGCTTTGCTGCTTACCTCTACATCAGCCTGGTGGCTGCAGGAATCACAGTGTTTGACGGTAATGATCCATTCCTCATAGGTAAAGATGTTGACCACGAGATTCGCGATGCCATCGAGTGTTGCGAAATATTTATTCCGATTCTCTCCGAAAATTATGCCAAATCTAAATGGTGCCTCGACGAGCTAGCTCAAATAGTTGAATGCCAAAAAAGAAAGCAGCAAATGATATTGCCCATCTATTATAAAGTGGCAACTTCAAACCTGCAAGATCGTTTTCGAAAAGACATGCTTCCACTTAAGGAATCAGTTGATGGATATATTTATGAGGGATGGGATCGAGCTCTAAAAGAGGTTCAATCCTCCCATGCATGGGTATCGAACAATATTGACAATGGGTACATACTTTTCATAATTCCCTCTGCTAGAACCTTAATCTGATCCTATTATTAGAAACTTCTTATGCTACAAAGAGCTTACTTCAATTTTATTTGGCAATTGACAGGCATGAAGGGACGCTCGTAAGATTGATCGTCAAGGAGGTTTCAAGGTTGTTAAACGATCCCCAAACCCATCCCACCCCCAAGCACTTCTCCCGTATTTGATTCCTATTTTACAAGACTAATCTCCTAGATGATTAAGTGTGACCTTGTTCACTATTGGTCATTTGCGTTGACTTTCTAAAGACTGGTGAGGAATTCTTTTGGAGTTAAGTAACATGTCACTCATGTTATGTTGTGTAATATGTCCAATGAATAAGTCATTTTCGGATTTAGATATGACATGATTAACGAATATCTCTTGTCTGGATTTGGCAAGTCTATATCATCTTACAGACAAAGAGAGGACACGAAAAGAAGAATGTTGGTAAATTTCTCATAGTGATTTTAATTTCCTTATAACATTGCTGAAAGTTCGAAAGAAATGATAATTCACTACCTTATTGAAACTGGTGAATTCCTGATGGGGTTGGTAATTTACTTACCCTACTGATAGAATTTTAAAAGAGTTGGTAATTTTACTCCATTGGAATTTAGATATGCAGGGAAATCACTCACAGTTCAAGACGAGTTGGTAATTTACTAATTTGTAAGTAAATTCGTAATAAGTTACCAACATTATTAGCATTGACCCCTTCAAAATTTTGCCAATGATATCGGAAAGTTTCTAAGTTTTAGTGTGATCTATCGAACTGAGGGTACATTTATTTCATGGAAATTGAACGATTTAAAAAAAATACTAAAAATGATCGCTTGAATAGCTTGGAAAAATGAACCAATGAGAAATATTTGAGTCGTCCAAGAAAATATTTAAACATGAGTTGCTATGGATAGTGAAAATATTATCTATTAACTAATTATTTTAAGCAATACAAGGGATCATTTTTAGAAAATTAATTTTTTTTTTTGTGAAGCAAATGAATCCTAAGGTTCAACACCAAAAACTTCTGTTTTAGGGTAGGGCGGCAAGAAGTTGAACCTTCCTATCCTGGCCAGCGGATGAAGAAGTTGTTCTTCTCCAACTTAAGCGACCTCACCAAGGCCTTAGAGAGTCATTGATTTCACCTTATGTTAGCTACACCATATATTGATTATCAATGCTCAATGATAATTGTTTATCCAATCATGCTAAACTATATCTTCCAAATGAAAATAAGTTAATAAATATTCTATGAACTCGCGGCTACTCTACAAAAGCCAAATACAAGCTGTTCAAAGGAACAGTCGTGACATAATTTTCAGAAAAGATAATAATTCTTGATGGATAGTCACTTTAGGGTGGGTTGACAGTAAATGTTGCATGCAGTTAGTAACTCCAACTGTGAGTCTGTATATGTGATTGAACCGTCGCTAGCCAAAATCAAAAGATTGTTAAGTTAACAATAGTATGACGATGATCTAAATAACTATTGTCCCTGATAATAAGTTTAAGCTCATACAGGTGTCGGTGAATATTGTGACGAGATTGTGACTACGATTTATGGATCGGTAGGTTTTTTCAAATCATCGCCAGTAACTTTCTTAGAAAAATCAGAAAGTTGACCATTAGAGTGGTCATTTGAACAAGAACGTACATCATGGTATTAAGCTCTCATTCCTTGTTTCAACCAGATTACATGCATCCTTCAAATTATAAAGGCTTGGTGACCATTGTAGCAATGAGTTGGTAACTCAAATGTGGAGAAAATGTCGTCGAAACTATTGGTAGTAACCTCTCGAAAAATTTGTAATGTATGATAAAGGCTAAAGTTACCTAATCTGGATTTAAATATACTTATAGATAGTATGTTTACATTGGTAATGGCTATTAAATATACTAATTAAGAGTATATATTAAATCAATAAATTAAGATTTTACAGATGAATTAGAGGTTGGTAAAGCCTTAGAAATATGGATTTTTTTTTTATCGAAAGAAATATGGATGTAACTATCAAGGAATCCCTTGATACTTAATAAGTATTGATATTAGAGCCCACGTGTAAAAAGAAGTGTCATTGTTGTAACGGAAAAGACACAAATCCTCACTTTTCTAGGTTGACTCGTAAAAATGATGTCTTGATAAAGCATTAACCCATGAATAAGCTGATGGGCCATCATGGGAAGATTGGCCATGGGAGGTGTTGGGAAAGGAGAATGAAGACAGAAGAAGACGAAGGATTCTAAACACCAAAAACCTCTATTTGCCATAAAAGATTGCCAGCTGTTATTGACCACCTCTATATTCCATCTTATATTTTTCCTTTGACTTTATTTGCGTGTTCTATATTGGATCTCCAAATTGACTTTGACATTGACATTGACTTTGACTTTGACTTTGAATTTGAATTTGACTTTGACGCAGCTACCATGGAAGCAATGATGTCATCATATCCAACAATAGAGTATCTAATTGGAAGGAGACCACTTTACCTGTGGTATAAATAGAGACACCTTATAGTTGCCATGTGAAAAATCACAAACTAGTATATATATGATAAATTTGTCTCAAATTATTTTTTTATCACGAAAATCCTAAACTGATATACCTATGGTATAAATAGAGACACCTTATAGTTGCCGTCAAAACTTCCCTCTTTAACTTTACTCTCGTTTTTTGACCAAAAAAAAAAAAGAGACTTTACTCTTGTTTGAGTGAAGAAATGAAACCACTTCTGACATCAACACGGTAGGGCGGTAGAACGAGAAGAGACAACTTACAATGTTTGACTAGGAGTAGTTAATTAGGATCACCCATATGAGCATAAATTAATAACTCACGAAAAGGGAAGGGGGATTGGGGTTGCAGTTTAATAATTAGGAATTTTTCTAGATAACATTTCAGAGTGGGTCATCCGTTTGATATGTGAATATCAAATGGTCGAAAGTCATCAAATGTGGCCATGACAAGATGTCGTGAGGAATTAATATTTTACAACGAGGACCATAAAATCAAAGGCTATTGGTTTTTTGACCCAAAAAAAATTGCTATTGGTCTATGAGTGATATTCTATGATGAAGACCATAAAATCAAATGCTATTGGTCTATGAGTGGGTGTATATAGGAAACCAATAAAAAAAGATGGAGTGGGTGTATATAGAAAACTAGTCAAACCCTTGTCCTTGTGGGAATCTAATGGGAATCTAAATCGTAAAATATTACAATGAAAATCATAAATCAAATGTTATTCACATTTTACGATGAACACCATAAAATCAAAGTCTAATGGGTTTTTTTCACGATATTAAGCCTATAGGAAACCAATCAAACCCTTGTCCCTTGTGGGAGTCTAATGAGAATCCAAATCATAATATTCTACGAAGAAGACCATAAAATCAAATGGTATTGGTCTATGAGTGGGTGTATATAGGAAAACCAATCAAAAAAGATCGAGTGGGTGTATACAGGAAACCAGTCAAACCTTATCTCTTGTGGGAGTCTAATGGGAATTCAAATCGTAATATTTTCCAACGAAGACCATAAAATCAAATGCTGTTCACATTTTACGACGAAAACCATAAAATCAAAGTCTAATGGGGTTTTTTCGTGACATTAACCCTTTAGAAAACCATTCAAACCCTTGTACCTTGTGGAGTCTAATGGGAATCCAAATCGTAATATTTTACAATGAAGACCATAAAATCAAATGCTATTGGTCTATGAGTGGATGTATATAAGAAACCAATCAAAAAAGATGGAGTGGCTGTATATAGGAAACTTCGCATATTGCTATTTTGCGACAAAGTTTCCTATTTTACCATCAAGTTTCCTATGTGCGATGAAGTTTCCTATGCGCAAAGTTTCGTATATACACCCACTCCATCTTTTTTAATTGGTTTCCTATATACAACCACTCATAGATCAATAGCATTTGATTTTATGGTCTTCCAAACGTAGATGTTGTAGTGGAAGCAATGCTTGTCACTTTCATTAAATCAACAACAAGGCTATTTGAAAAGGATTCTGCTAGCATGACAGTGTAATAGTATGAATGCTAGACATAAGATTAAAGGTGGATCCTACATGATTATCATATATATATATATTTATTCATAACACTTGCAATTGATGTTGCACCGTTATATCGTTACATTTTCAGCTTCTCAAGTCCCATTTAAAAATCACAATTGACGAACATGTTGGCTAGGATGAGCTGGCTTTCATTGAATAAACATGGACTCGATTGTCTCGTTGGAAGATGATAATCATGGACTTCCATTGGCCGGCGCTGTCATGAAATGGTATTGCATCTCCTCCCACTTTTTCCCTTTGTTTGTTCGTGTGATGGCTAAGAAAAATATCACCTTGTTTGCTTTTTAGACTTTTCATAATCTCGGGTTCAAAAAGGACTCTTATTTCCAGTTTAGTTTTTGATGCAGAAATAGCCACATGTCATTCGTTTGACGATGAAAGGCCCTAAAATAAAATATGATTAGTTGATGAGAAAAACTGAATGTGGCTAAATAATTGTTGGACGGAAAGAGAATGATATTGCAAGCACCATAAATTTCGTATAATACTCACTTAATCATCATTAATTTTTTTCGAGGGAAAATTACCAAAAAAGTTCTAATCCTATTGTAATTTTATTAATTCACTCATAAAACCTTTTTTTTTTTGCCCATTAAGTCTTACCTTTTGTAATTGTACCATTTCATTCCATTCGGTGTATATTGGCCGGCCGGACACTTGATAATTCAAGTGTGTTCTTATTAGAGCCCACATGTAAATAGGTGTCATTGTTGCAATGCAAAAGACATAGATCCTCATTTTCCGGGTCGACTCATTAAAATGAAGTCTTGATAAAGCATTAATCAATGAGTAAGCCGATGGGTTATCAGGGCAAGATCAGCCAAAAGCCTTGGTTTGCCTCCTACAATGATCTAGAAAAAGGTATCTAGGGAACATCATGTGTGAGGCATTTGTTGTAATATAATGCTAAAAGCATCAGATCTTGCAATTGAATTTACGCAACATCATTCGAAAAATAAATGAAGATAATAATGACCGCCAGAAATTTACGTAGTTAGGTCTTCATATTGATACATACTCTATGGGAAGAGCCAATGACAAAAAAAAATTCACTATTAATAGGAAAATCATAGTTACAATAACTCTCATGTTCAAGTATCTCCCACTCAAAATAAACATTTCAATTTGGATGTAAAGCTCATGGCACAAATCACCAACCATTCAAGCCCCAGCAAAAGCTCTATGAACAACAGAGCCAAAAGAAAAGCTCCCTGTATTCTTTTGTCTTTGTCGATCCAAATTAAATTGTTTATTTAGCGTTGGAAATACTCAAGCTGTGTGAGCGATTGTTACTCTGATTTTCTGATTATTAGTAGATTATTTATTGGTATCTCTTATCATGAAATGGGTATGAACATTGGGACCAAACTACGTAAATTTTTGATGTTGACTATTATTCCTCTTTTATTTCTCTAGTGACTTTACATAGATTTAATTGCAAGATATTCTTCACTTTACATTAGAACATCATTTGTCAGGAAACCCAATGGCATTATATGGGATCTCCATATTGACATTAATGTAGACTTTCGGACTAGTGAAACCACGTTAGCAACGATATCCTTATATCCAACAACTGAGTATAGAGGTGAGCAAATTTGACCGACTGGATCGGGAATGCCCAGACCGAGATCGGTGGCCTGGTTACCTGGTTCTAGGCTAGGTAAATAGTTCAAGTATTCTTTCCTCAATTTTTCTACTTGAGCGAGGCATGGAGTTATTTAACTACAGTTTTACATCTTTGTGCAAAAGTGGCAGATTGTCTTGAATTGAATAGAGGAGAGAGCATCTACAAAGCAAACGGAACAAGTTGCTTCTTTTCTTCTCGTTTAACTTTTGATAAATAAGTCTCTTTTTTTTTTTCTTTCGTTGAGGTAATTAGTTGTTAGATTGAGATTCTTCCATTTACAAAGTCCAAACCAGTCATTTTTTTGTCATGTTACCGGTTCTAAGAGATTGTCCGGAAACTGGACGGGACCGACGGTCCATGAACTGAGAATCGGACTGCCCACGTACGGTCAAAATTCATTGCGCAAATCAAAGAACGTTTGCACCCAAGAAAATATAGCTTGCGTATGGTCAAAACTAGAACGTCTCGCCCGTTCTCTATTTTCTATTCTTCGGGTCGCGTCCTTCTTTTCTTGTGCGGCACTCTCTCCCCTGAAAACGCACACAAAACCACAGAAAGTCCTCTCTTTTCTTTTCGCCGTCTTTCCGCAGGTTATTCCAGGAAAGAAACTAAAAAAAGCAAATTCCTTTTTTTTTATTAATTATTTTTATTCTTTCTTTAATTCATGGGCCCACAAGATAAACTCAAACACAGAACACACGTGTGCACCTCCTCTTCCCCTCTTTCTGTCTCTTCCCTGGGCCCCACCTTACTTTCTTTTTCTTGTGCGGTAAAAGCCAAAACTGATAGTACTCAGCGGGAAGAGAAAATAGGGCTTAGTCTTGGTCAATTGACATATGTACGAAATTGCACCGTTTCCGCAAGACTCCAATAAATAATGGGTTTTGAAATTGAGAAATAATTCAGCAGGACAATATTATTGAAAATAGATGGCAATTCTTTTTTTTATTTCTTAGGTCATATTTCAGTGTCTCTCAACTTAAACAACAAAGGAAAAAGTACCAAGAAAGTCCTAAATATATTACATCGATATAAATCTAATCATAAACCTTCCAATTAAAATGATTTAGTCCTAAATATTTTTGTATTGGAACCAATCTAGCCCTTTAAGCCAATTTTGCTCAAAAATCATTGACGTAGACACCGATCGTCCTACGTGGCGATGCTGGCGTTAATGTAGATATTTTTTAATATCATTTTATTTTTAAAATATCATATTTCTCTTTTTTTTTTCATTCTATTTTTCCTTTCACTTTGGCTGCGGAGGGCTAGATTTACAAAGTTACTAACTCGTCAGGAGAAATCTCATGCAAATTCATTTTTTGCTCTTAAAAGTTGCTCTTATCGGTGTCCTTTTGTTTTTAATAAAACGATCAGAATTAAAACACGAGTGAAGATAATGACTATGTGTTAATGAGTGCGTAGCAGAAGCACGATACATTCGAGTGGGGCAATTGCCAAGAGGAAGCACAAGCCCTAAGCTGATTAACACATTCAGTTAGATCTATTTTTATTCAAAAGCTTAAACCAACGAGTTATAGTCAAACTAGGATATATTAACTGCTCTACACCACATTAATTCTCTAAGGTGAGTTTTCTCTAATATAATGTGCATCCTAACCATATGCCTTGGGCTCCACTTATTTCACAAAAAATGAATGATTTGAAAAATATTTTTTAAAAAATAATCGCCCATATCACTTACAAAGATGAGTGAACAAAAATATTTTCATTGTCTAAGCAAATATTTGGACACAAATTGTTCTCAGCCATTACAAAAAGCTCGATTGACTAATTATTTCAATCGATACATGCTATCATTTTCAGCCAAGGATTTTCCAAATCATTCATTAGCAATTGTTCTACTATCCGTTCTGTTAGCGGATGCTCAAAAAATAGACAAAAAAAAAGGAAATAAAAATAGTCTCCATTTTCACAATGACTTATCTTTGAAAGCATCGAGTCTTGAATAAGAGAGCATAGGCAGAACACATCCTTGGATTCAAAAACAGAAAGGGGAAGTTACGAACAATGAAGACGAGGGATGCCCTGGCAACTCTAACGCTCGTCCCTCTGTCCTTTTGCTCTTACAGGTTCTTGCAGCGGAACGCAAGCATGTTCCCTCAGCATTACGACGTGTTCCTGAGCTACGGAGACGGAGACACTCGGACTGGTTTGGCCGATTTTCTCTACAACAGCCTGGTAGCTGCTGGGGTCCACGTGTTCAGGCACGACGGTCCGCTCCCGGTCGGCAAGCAGATTGGCCCGGAGATCCTCTGGGCCATTAGGAGCTGTAGGATTGCGATTCCCATCATCTCCGAACAATATGCACAGAGCAATTGGTGCCTCAGCGAGCTCATCGAGATTATGTATTGCCACAGGCATTACGGCAAATTAGTCTTCCCTGTATTCTATAAACTGGAGGTTGATGATGTCCGTGACCAACTCGGTTGCTTTAAAGAGGCGCTATGTCCGCTTGAGAAGCAGTCCAGCACAGAAGAAATGCAAGAATGGCGAGAAGCGCTGACTTCTGTGGCGAGGATTAAAGGATGGATATCAAAGACTGTTGCTAATGGGTATGTATGTATTTATGTTTATCCGTGTGTATGTACGTACTACGTATGTATTCACCAATCTAAGAAGTATATGGGTCACAAATCTGAATCCGAACCCCTGTGCACTTGGATGGGAATGACTGATCCAGAATCGTAGGGTCAAACTACAAACCTAACTTTGGTTTTTGTGGGTAGGCACGAAGGGGAACTGGTGAAAATGGTGGTCGCAAAGGTTTTGAGTGAATTGCAGACGACATGGATCGAACGGCTCCCCATTTTTCCTATCTTGATGTCAAATCATTACGTCAGAACAGGTATTCCCTAATTCCTTTTGGGAAGTTTCTTATGAGTAGCATTGGCTTCATCTTATCTCCGTCACTTTGGTTTGTCTTGTTGGACCGCAGCGCATCATCGCTTCTTGCAGAATAAAAGAAGAGAAAGTAAATGCCAAGTGTTCTTGGCCTTTCGTGGCCCTGATACTCGATTCGACTTTGCTGCTTACCTCTACATCAGCCTTATGGCCGCAGGAATCAGGGTGTTTAACGATGATGATCCATCCCTCATCGGGAAAGATGTTGATCACGAGATTCGCAATGCCATCGAGTGCTGCAAGATATCCATTCCAATTCTCTCTGAAAATTATGCCAAATCTAAATGGTGCCTCGACGAGCTAGTTCAAATGGTTGAATGCAAGAAAAGAAGGCGGCAAAAGATACTGCCCATCTTCTATAAAGTGACAACCTCGCATGTGCAAGATCATTTTCGAGAAGACATTCTTCAACTTAAGGAGTCTGTTGCTGGATATATTTATGAGGGATGGGAGCGAGCTCTCAAAGAGGTTGAGTTCCCGAAATGGGTATCGGATGAAATCGACAATGGGTACGTACTTTCATCATTCTCCTACCAAAACCTTAACCTGCCTACTCTTGGAAACTTCTTCTGCTACTCAGAGCTTACTTCAGTTTTTATTTGGCAATTGACAGGCATGAAGGGGTACTTGTAAAAAGGGTCGTCAAGGAGGTTTCAAGGTTGTTGAACAATCCCCAAATCCATCCCACACCCAAGCACCTCTCCCGTATGTGATTCCTATTTTACGAGACTAAGTTGCTCAATGATTAAGCATGTCCTAGTGTATTATTGGCATTCGCTTTGACTTTCTAAAAACTGGCGAGGAAATCTTTTGGTTAAGTAACATGTCACACATGTTATGTTGTGTAATATGTCCATTGAATAAGTCATTTTTGGATTCAGGCTGGCTAGCTATTGCTCTGAAGCTAGACTGTCCTTTTCCTCGAAAATCAGCAAGCTTTCCTGAAATAGGTTGATGGTTTCTAATAAAAGCTGTTTCCCGTTCTCTGATGTTTTTCGGTTCTCCTACTGTGTTGTTCTAGTTACTAATGGCTATATTTAAGTCTTGGACGAACATTTTAGATGGTCCTCATCCTAACATCGTCAATGATGTGATATCCTCGTATAGAAATCGTCACGAGTCGATTATCACACAGTCCGTTGATGCTTCCAGTGATTTTCTTCCAAGGAATACCTCATGGATATCGCGTAGTCCCTAATAATCATCACGCATATCTGCATTTCTCATAGTAGATATTATTTCAAGTATAGTTCGGGAATCATCGAAGTTCCTAGGGACGTTTCTCTAACACTCTAAACTTGGTATGAACAGAGACACCCTATAATTGTCTTCGAAACCTCCCTACTTTTAACTTTTCTCTTATTCAAGTGATAAAATGAAACAAATTCTGATATCAACTCCATTCGGGTGGTAGAAAGAGGAGAGACAACTAGCAATGTTTGACCAGGATCTCATATGAACAGAAACTCACAAAAACAGGAGGGGTTGATGGTGCGGTTTAATAATTAGGAATTTTTCTAGATAATATTTCGGAGTGAGTCATCCCTCTGATATGTGAATATGAAATTGTTGAAAGTCGCCGAACGTGACCCCCGTCGAGACGTTTTGAGAAATGATGGAGTACTTTGGCAAGACATAAGAAAACAAAATAGAGGCGTAGTTACAGGAAAACCAACCAAATGCATGAAATCAAATAGTTGAAACAAAAATGGTAATATTTTACAACGAAGACCATAAAATCAAATGCTACTGGTCTATGAGAAATTAGATAAATAAAAAGGAACTAAAAGATAAGGCTAATTAAGTAGTTGACGGAACGGAAGTTAGCAAAAGATCAAATTCGCGCGGCTTCATGGACGAGTGTAGGGTCCTATGGAAAGAAATATTTTCATTTCACGTGAAAGAAACTGTACATAATTTCAACAAGGAAATGTTTGTTAGATAAAAAGAAAAGTATACTAATCCAATTGCTCGTAACCTGTTGGTATTGAATTTAAAATGAATTAGTAAAGTACCAAACTTCACATGTGTCCTAAGTTAATGGCAAATATTATAGTAGGTTTCCCACCATTGTAATAATTTCCTAATTTTATGGACTTCTTTGAATTGTTACAAGTGTAGAGTAAAATATCGACCATATATAGATTTGTCAACATCCTAATAAATTGGTAAGTTACCAACTCATTTTAGATTATACTAATGTTGTTAGTAATATTCCGGCACGAAAAAAGCAATTTACGAACATCTCAATAAATTAACAACCGTTGGTTTGTTTTGCAAATACACGTATGTTTTACAGCTTAGTTCAGTTTAACTTAAACAAATGAATGCGAGTTGAACTGTTCTAAGCGGATCTTTTCTATCCTCAAATTGCAAATGACGTTTCAACTAAAATCATTTGGCAAGTCTGATATATCGCTTCAGCGTGTCATGAATTGCTCAATTGAATCATGGTTTGATACCAGCACCCCACTCTAAACATGGTCCGACTAGAGACGCCCTAGAGTTGTCATTGAACCCTCCCCTCTTTAACTTTTCTCTTGTTCGTGTAATGAAATGAAAAAAAAAAAAATTATGATATGAACTCCAATCGGATGGTAGAAAGCAAAGAGAGGACTAGCAGTATCTCACAAGACGGCCTGTGCATCACCGAGGCTCTCCTTGGCAATATTCGCAATACTGCTTATGGCATTATGATCACCTCTATTTCTCAACAATATATAGTCGTTCAGCTTGGTCTCCAAGCTTAAGTCTACTCTCCATACTAACAATCACAAGTTGAGCTGGATTGCAACAGTAATCACCAAGATAAATTACAACCAACAAACGTTGATCCTATCATATGCTATCAGAACTCAAATGCTATCAAGCTTGCACACTTAATTTTCTCATGATTACAATGCAGCAATAACACTACTATGGAAATCTCAAAGAATAAAACTCAATTTGCGCAGGTTATAATGATGAACACTTTCATCTTGCTATACATTTTTTGTCCTACTCTTTTCAACTGCAACGATATGCTATTATATAGACATCTTCAATCTTCCCGTTGGAGATTGTCCTCAGAAGAAAATAGCCATTAAGATTCTTTGCCAGCCGCTGTTTTGAAGCTAGACTGTCCATGTAATCCTTTCCCGTGAACATCAACAAGCTTTCCTGAAATAGGTTTTGCCACTATTTAAAAATGATTACCCTAGCATGACAGTGTAATAGTGTAACGGTAGAATGCTAGACATAAGATCAGAGATGGGTCCTACATAATTACTATAAATTTCTTTTTGCTATTAATAATATTTGCGGTTGATATTGCACCGTTATACCGTTATACTGTCAGCTTTTCAAATCTCATATAAAACTTACTATTAACGAACATGTTGGCTAGGCCGAATTGGCTTTCGTTGAATAAACATGGACACAATTGTCTCATTTGAAGATGATAATCATATACTTCCATTGGCCGGCGCTGTCGTGAAATAGGATTGCATCTCTGCCAACATTTTCCTTTTGATGTTCATGTGATGGCTAAGAAAGATAGTCGATTCACCTTGTTTGCGTTTTTGACTTTTCATAACGTCGTGTTCAAAAAGGACTCTTATTTCCAGTTTAGTTTTTGATGCAGAAATAGCAACAAGTCAACAGACATTAAATGGTCGAAATAGAAAGTCAGTTCGTTTGATGACGAAAGACCATAAAATAAAATGTTATTAATTGATGAGAAAAACTGAATGTGGCCAAATATTTGACGTATGGAGGGAGAATGACACCGCAAGTATTATAACTTTCAAACCAATTGACCATCATTACTTTTTTTTCCTTAGGAAAAATTACCCAAAAAAAATCCTAAACCTATTAATCTTTTGCAATTGTGTCATTTGTATCCATTCGGAAAATTTTGGCCGGCCTGTGCTAACATGGATGCTGGCTGGTCGGACCGAATATTTTAATATTTTTTAAAATATTTTTTATGTTTTAAAAAAAAAAAAAACTAAAAGGAAAGAAAGATGTAACATTCCTCTTAGCGTCCTCTCTACGGAAGAATTAACTTTTTACATGAACAAATATAGATGAATGAAACTGACTTTTCGCACCAAGCGAATGAAAATTATTATGGAAAGGGTAAGCGGCGGCTTGCGTAGAGTAGACAGATTGACTTCAGAACAACTTTCTACCCCGTTCTTTGGTTTGAGAACGACTAAAAAATTGTTTCCAAAAAGTCAGGCCGGAAATGAGATACCATTTTCCTGCTGATTCAATAGAAACAATTTCCGAGAATTATTTCCAAACATGGCTCGAGATTTTGATTCCCCAAAACCCTAGTGACCACGTTCAGTTTTTCCAGGAGTCTAGTTTCTGCAATCTGATCGACGAAAATTTCCGGGAGTTTTTCCGGAATGCTTAAGGAAATTTTGCATCTGGTTAATGTTAATCCAACTTAACGAAAGAATCCTGCCGGTGCCACTCCTCTAAAGTACACCTCAACTATCTTTTTGGCTTCCCCACCACATAACACGGCATGGAATTCCTTAACATTCTTTTCTATTTTGTGCTTTCTGCGTGGATTTCGTATCCTCGAATTGGAGTTGCAATGTAACATGCAAACAGGAAAAGGGTGTGTTGCTTTCTGTTTATTCCCTTTGCTATACTTCTTTTTGGCCGTCTTTAAAGTAGAGGGCCGTCGAGTAAAGAAGGGATTAAAAAAAAAGGGTGGAATTCTAGAAGGAAAGTGAAGAAGGTTCAGTGTAATTACTTGACCTTTTACTTCGATTGGACTGAGTTAATATATCCTATTTTGGTAGATTGACATGCACCTTTGCAAGAAAATGACATGGCTTCTTTTAACTAAGAATTCAACTCGGACAAATGGGATTGTGTTGTGAGAAAAAAAAAATATTAATACTATTAAATTATGTTACGAGTTTAAGCTCGTGTAAAGAATCTCACCAAATTCACTTTCCTATTACAAATTCCTTTCTTGAAGGCACGATAAAAGAATTATTTCTTGGAAATAATATCCAAGATATGCTTATAGCCCACGAATCAGTTTAGAATATCTTGGAACCGCACAACGCACGTCTCTGCATTGTCTATGATTGATTGGCTCCTCCCGAGAACTAGTCGTGCTTCACCACTGGTTTGAGCACGAGCTTGCTGCCCTTGAGCATAAGCTCGCTGGCCGCGCGGACACCTTAGTTATAAAAAAAAAAACCAAAAAAACTCCTTTGACTTAGATAGCTGCACAAAAAAAAAAAAGAAAAAATAAAGGGTTTTGCATATAGTGCCCAGAGCCTGACGAGTAGCGTAAAGGGGAAAAAACAAAAAAGCCAACGCATAAAAGTTCTTTAACAAAAGGTTGTACGAAGAATCTATGTGTGTGGGTGAACACTGATCCATGCGAGGGTGAGTTTTGAGTTGTTTTATTTGCAAACATTTTGAGTTTGGATATAATTAAGATGTGCAAAACACGAGTATATTGAGCGATTGTAACTTTGACTCTTTGATTACAGTGGATTGTTATTGCTGGCTCTCCCTGTACACATAAGTACCGACATTCAGACCGAACAACATAATCTATGGTGCCCTTTTATCATTCTTTGTTATTTCTATGGGCTTTTCGTTTAACTTAATTTGCAAGATTCTGGTTAGTTTTCGCATAAAATATTACAACAATTTGTATCAGAGCTTGAGATTAGAGATTTTTGGATTTTGATTTGGGGCTTTTACTTGTCTGATTATTATCTAGATATTATGTTATTGCAATTATGTTTGGAGTGAAATATTAATTAAGAAATTTAACGAGAGGAACAACTTTGGATTATGGAGCCTTTAGATGAAGGTGTTATTAACAACTCGGGATTTAGTAGAAGTATTGGAGGACAAGACTAAATTGCATGAAATAATGCAAGATGCTAAAAAGATGTGTTAATAAGGAAAGCTAGGAGTTTAATTCTGTTGAATTTATTGGATGAAGTGTTAATAGAGGTAGGCGAGAAGAAGGATAAGGCAGCATTGTGGGCAAAACTTCAGACACTTCACATAACGAAGGGTTTGAATAATTACTTGTACATGTTGAAGAGGATGTTTCAGTTCAGATATACTGAAGGTACGTCTATCAGAACCCACCTAGATGAATTTAATAAACTCATGATAGATTTGAAAAATGCCAATAAGACTCTAGATGATGAAGAACAGGGCACGATGTTGTTGACTTCTTTACCAAAGTCATATGAGTACTTTACTGATTCATTATTATAGGGGTGTACTACGATTATCTTGGAAGGAGTAAAGTTCATTTTGTTCTCTAAAGAGTAGCAAAAAAAATTGGGAGATGACAGTCTCACACAAAATGTAGTGCGAAGACTAGTGATCGAGGTAGAGAGCAATATCGGGGGTTTAGTGGCAGTATAAGCAAAAGCAGGTTTAAATCACGCCATAAAAAGTCCAAGAGAAATGTGAAGTTCCTTAAATGTCACGAAGAGAGTCACATCATGAGAGATTATCTGAAGTTGAGAAACTGATGTGATAAGTAGAAAGCCACAAACAATGCTGCAAACGTTGCTGAGGAGAGCACTAGTGATGCAGAGGCTATTTTGTGTGTAACTACAGGTTTGTTAGGAGACGAATGGGCGCTAGATTTAGAGTGTTCTTATTATATGATATCTTATAGGAACTGATTTACTACTTATCGGACTGTAAATGGTGGTAGAGTTCTGATGAGGAATAATGCAGCCTGCAAGGTTGTGGGATAGGGATAGTTTAGATTTGCATGCATGATGGTGACATTGACACACACGAGGTATGTATTGGAACTCAAGAAGAACCTTATTTCTCTCGAAATGCTTGATGATATTGGGTGTAAGTACACCGCTAAAGGTGGAGTGTAGAAGATCTCTTGAGATGCCATGATAGTGATGAAAGAAAATAAAGTAAGTTCTTTTTATCATTTACTAGGAGAGACCATAACAAGAGTTGTTGCAGTTTCATCAGACGAGTCAGATTCTAATTTAATTCAGTTATGGCATATGCATTTGGGACACATGAGTGAAATAAATGTGACGATGCTGAGTGATAGGGGGTTGTTAAAGGGTTAGAAAATAAGTAAATTAGACTTTTGTGAGCATTGTATTTTTAGAAAGTAGCGTCGGATTAAATTTACTACAGGTATTCATTCGACTAAGCAACCAATTGTATATATTCATTCAAATGTCTGGGGCTCGTCTTTGGTTCCTTCGAAAGGAGGTGCTCAATATATATTGATATTCATCAATAACTATTCCAAGAAGGTATGTGTATACTTTTTAAAGCACAAATATGATGTGTTTAATCGGTTCAAGAAATTTAAGGCATTGATTGAGAAACAATCAAATAAATAAATCAAATGCCTGAGAATCGATAATAGCATGTAGTTTTCTGGTAAAGATTTTACTGAGTTCTGCGAGAAAGAAGGGATTGTGAGACATTCCATAGTACTTGGGATACTACAACAGCATGGTGTGACAAGATGGAAGAACAAATCTGTCTACTCTATTGGTAGTGTCTCAAAACTCCTCTATCACATGCTAGAACAAGCAAGAAATTTTGGGCCGAAGCAATGAATATGGCATGTTACCTATATGGTTAGGGAAATCTATTGATTACTCTGTATTACGATTATTCAGATGTCCTATGTATGCATATGCGAGTGATGTTAAGCTTGAGTTGAGATTGAAGAAGTGCATATTTCTAGGTTATGCACATGAGGTGAAAGGCTACACTCTGTGGTGTGCTGATCCCAGATCAATCAATTTTCTAATAAGCAGAGACTTGATCTTTGATAAGATTAGAATGCTTCGACAAAGGAGTTTTGAGACACTATCAATAGAGCAGATAGATCATGGTGTCAATAGTGAAATGGAGCTTCAGGTGAAGGCTTCAAATACCTAGGAGGTAACTTGGGTTGAGACTGTAGATGAGGTCATAGTTACTAAAGTATATGATACTGAACAACCGGCATAGTCGCAGCATAATATAATCGCAGATAGACAAAGAAGGAAAATTAAACCATTGGTACGTTATACTTTGAATGTATGTGACGAGGCGGAGATAAAAGAGCTTTCATCTTACTCTAAGTCGATGGCTAGTAGTGAGTCGTCGCAATGGTTAGGGGCTATGAGTGAAAAGATGGAATCACTCCATCAAAATTAGACATGAAAGCTAATTAAAGTACTCAAGAAACAAAAGATTTTCGGAAGTAAATGGGCCTATAAAAAGAAAGATGGCATTCCTAGTGTCAAGGTAGAGAGATATAAGGTGAGACTTATTGTGAACGAATATACATAAAAGAAGGGCATTGCCTACAATAAGGTGTTTTCTCCTGTGGTAAGACAAACTTCTATTCGTATTTTATTTGCCTTAATTGCTACACAACGTTTTTTCATAGTGAGTTGGAGGATCGAATAGGTAGTTAGAGAAATTTGCTATTTCGGGTAAGGAATGTCTTGTTGGATCACAGCGTACCTTTACTTTTTGGAGAGGAAAGGAAGACAAACTAAATGGCAAGTGTTCTTGACCTTTCGTGGCCTTGATACTCAACGTGGCTTTGCTGCTTACCTCTACATGAGACTTGTGGCTACAAATATCAAAGTATTTAGTACTATGATCCCTCCCTCATAGGTACATTCAGAATGCCATCGACCATTGCAAGATAGCTATTCCTATTCTTTCTGAAAATTATGCCTCCTCTTGTTATTGCCTCGATGAGCTAGCTCAAATGGTTCAACGCAAGAGAACAAAGGGGCAAAAAATAATGCCCATCTTCTATAAGTTGGAGCCCTCGAACGTAAGAGACGTATCTCATCATTTTGGAGAGGACATGCTTCTACATAAGGAGCTCGTCAGCGGAATTACTTATGAGCGGTGGGAGCAAGCTCTCAGGGAGAATCGGTCCTCCAAAGGATGGGCATTAACCCGTATTTATCTCATCAATCCCACCAAAGCCTTAATTTGATCATAGTACTGGAAAATTCTTATATTTTGATTTTATTTGGCATTGGATGGGCATGAAGGAGTACTTGTGAAATGGGTCATCAGGAGGTTCCGAGGTTGTTGAACGATCCCCAAACACATGAACCCCATCCCCGTCCATGGAATGCTAATTAAGTCCTAGACTTAGTAACAACTCATATTTAGCATAGTGGATCCTGTTTTGTGAGAGGGATTCCTGTGGCCACAAATTCTTTTGGAGTTAAGAAACATGTTACGACTGTCATGTCATCATATAATCTGTTTAATTGGCATGCCTTCAGTAGAGTCAGATGCAACACGCCTAACGGCTGTCGCATGTTTGAATTTGACAAGTGTGATTTGCTACAGATAGAGAGATGATATCAAAAGAAGTGTGAATGAGAGGAAAGCAGTGAGACCAAGGGAACAAAAGGAAGAGAGAAAAATGTCCAAGCAATAGAAGGTCCAGTCATCTTCATTAGTTGTTTGAAGGTGCCATAAAAGAGTTGCTGTTGAGATGAAGTAAAATGCAATCTTCAGAAATACTGCAGATTGCCTTCAGGTTATGTCTAGTACAGTTTCGTTACTATAACTAATAGTAATCAAAATGAGAAAGTGGAAACGCACGCATGGAATAAGAAGCCATGCTTTGTACATCTTTAGTTCTTCAAACAAGGTGCCGAAAGAAACTACTTATGAGTACAAATTGTCTCAAAAGGAATGTCAGATCTGGCAAACCTTAATCATAGCGACTCCACTAGCGAGTTTGGCAATTCTTTCTGCAAGCTTTCGTGAATGGTATGCACTGTCAGTTTCAGCTAAATCATTCTTAATATGTAAAATCCTTGTCTGCATTTCAGCTTTAGTAGAAGGATTGACAACAATGATAGTTGAGTTACTATTGATGGTCACTTTTCTAGCAATGCGAAGCTGATCAGAGATCACGCTATCCAGAATTAGACCCAAGTCTCCTAAGAGAAAATCAATCACACAATGTCCTGCAGTGTACCTTTGATTCCTTCTCTGAATCCTGGACATTGCACAAGAGCTACATTCAGCAAGCCTTGCATTTTGTTCACAATACGTATTTCCAGTACTTGCCTTGAGATATCCTCTGCCATGATTAGTAAGAGGATAACTTCTCCAGTGAAGGAATCATTTCCTTGAAATTTTAAATCTTCTGATTATTTTCAAGGACTTTGGCATTCTCAACTCTGCAAGAGATCTATCCTGGTTTGTAAGGAAATGGGACGAAATATAGCCATAATCAAACTAGCAAAAAACAAAGAAAGAAAGAAAAATCTAACTTAAGTGAAGAAATCATAGAGAGGAGTTTTTTTCTTATTGGAATGTGGGCATGCATTCAACAAGCTTAGGATTTGTTCATGCGTGCAATCGGTAGACTTTATCCTTTTAGGAGACATATTGTAGAAGATAGAGCTGAATAACACTCTTTTCCATACTTCCCAATGAAATATCCATCCAACTCCATATTATTTGGTATTCACGGATGAATTCACCGCCCTCATTCCTCCCTCGACTAGAACAAAGGTTTCAGAAGACGACCATGACTCGATAGGGATTACTCCATCATGTCCAATCCTTCCTATAGCATCAGCGGCTATTCCTCCATCGGAGTCATCGTTTCTAGTAGAGATTGACGCCACTATTGCAAAAGGGTGAACAAATTTCACAATTTGGTAGGATGAAAATTGTTTATTACTAGCAGTAAACTAGCGTATGCAAGTTCAAGCATGCATTAGTTCAACTGATCATCTTTGACTCCCTTTTTTGGGTTGAGAGAGAGACTTCCATTATTGGTGAGGGCGGCCAAATAAGAAAAACACAAACAATGACTTGAGTGATGAAAGCATATGGTCTCGAATAGGAGAGCATTGAAAGAGCACATTCTTGGATGCGAAAAGAGACAAAGGGGAAATGAACAATTACAAATTTGAGGCGTTCTTGAACTTCAGAGGCCTAGATGCTCAACGTAGCTTGGTCAATTTCCTTTGCCTCGGATTGATTGCTGCTGGGGTGTTTGTTTACGGGGATGAAAGGCTCTCAATCAGTAGGGAAATATGGTTGGGGGTTGTCCAGGCCATCGAGAGTTGTAGGATCATTATCCCCGTCATCTCTCCACGGTATACACAGAGTAAATGGTGCCTCGATCAGCTTGTCGAGATTATGGATTGCTAGAAAATCAATTGCATATCAATCTTTCTTGTATTCCATAAGATGGATGTTGTTGATGCAACTTTTGACCATGTTACAGTTGAAAGGGTTTTACCTGATGGGATGGTGTACAGCTCACGCCTATTTAAGAAATGGGAGTCAGCGATGGCTTCTGTGAGGAATATAGAGGATGGACAACATAGACATTGCTAACGGACATGTCTGTATGTATATAAGCATGAGTATGCATATTTGTATTTACTAACCTACCAATCTATACCCATCACAAATCTAAGTCCAAACTCCTGTGCATTTCAATGGGAATGACCGATCTAGAATCCCAGAGCTAGGGGAAGAGGAGGAAGGAATCAAACTGTATGTCTAACTTTTGTTTTACACACACACACATATATATATGTGAATAGGGATGAAGTAGAGCTTGTGAAAATCGTGGTTGCAAAAGTTTTGAGAGAATCGAAGTCAATGCAGATCGAACGGTTTTGCAAGATTGGTAAGTATTCTTGTGCTAATCATGTGAGAGATTTGGCATCCCTTCAATTCCCACTTAGAGAGAGAACACATCTAATGTTCTTCTTGTTTATGACCTAGACTGATTTCGTGGCTTTGTGTGATTCCTATTGGCTACATCTTATCATCGTGCCTTTGTTTTGTCTTGTTAGATTGCAGAGTATATTAAAATTGAATGGCAAGTGTTCTTGGCCTTTCGTTGCCCTGATACTCAATATAACTTTGCTGCTTACCTCTAGATGGTCTCGTGAAAGCCAAAATCAGAGTTTTTAACTTTGATGATCCAGCCCTCATAGGTACAAATATTCATTGGGAGATAAGCAATGCCATTGACCACATCAATATATTGATTCCGATTCTCTCTGAAAACATTGTCTCCTCTAGTTGGTGCCGCGAAGAGCTAGTTCAAATGGTTGAATGCAAGAGAAAAAAAGGGGCAACCCTCCATTTCCATCCCCGAGTATTGACTTAATCCCGGAGTTAGTGACGACTCATTTTAGCATCTGTAATTCCTGTTGTTTGGGAGGATTTTCATCGAGGATCATCTGTGTTGTCATTTGCATTTTTTTTCTAATGACTGGCAAGGGACTGTTTCGGAGTAATCTGTTTAACAATCATGTAAGATTGTTCGATTTGGATGTGTTCTTATATTCAGATTTCGCAAGCCTATTCTGCTACAGATAGGGAGGACACGAAAGAAGGGTGAATGAGAGCAAGGAGAAGAAGATAACGAAATGAGGAGGAGAAAAAGTCCGAACTATAACAAGGCCAATCAGCTTAATTAATTATCTGAAAACTGCATAGATGTTGGGAAAAAACGGACAGCACTTCGCCTCTAATTAAGCTAATCCAAATAAAAGAATATCCTTATAATTTCACCGACTTAATCTAGCAGCAACCAACAATTATATTCAGTCAAATAGCCTCATGTAGAATGATAAAAATAACACACCAAGATTTATATGGAAAACTCGAAACGGGAAAAACCACGGACGACCCAAAATCCTCCACTAATCATCAAGGATAGCAGGTATACAAAAGGGTCTATCTCTAGTTACACACTAGAGGTTCTACATTAACATTACAAAAATATTTCATCACCACAAAGGTGGAATAATACACAAGAGGTAAGAAACCCTAATCGCGATTAGAAATTCGAAGGAAAATCTCAACAAATGAGAACCATCAACATGTAGATCTCGGTCTCACGAACAACATATCCAAATATGAGCCAATTCCGTCAATGTTTGACCTTCAAATTTGGACTGCAAGAACTTTCAATCTTCTTCTTCTTTACCCTCCAGACTCTGCGTGAGCTCTCTGCAAACTCCTTCTTTTCTTTTCTCTCTCTCTCTCTCTCTCTCTCTCTCTCTCTCTCTCTCTCTCTCTCTCTCTCTTCTGAAGATAACTCACGCACACGCACACACTACTTTCTCACTCTCTCATTAACTCACCACTCAATTTGTCTCAACTTTCCTTTAAAAGAATAAAAAGAATGTTGCTGGCCCTCCCCCTCCCCATATGAGGGAGACCCAGCCAATAATAGAGAACAAACTCCAACACTCTTTCCCTTTTTTATATTCTCTCATCTTGTTTTACGCTGGAACAAGCAAAGCTTTTAACTAGTTATAAGATGTATATTACAATGTGCTCGATCACTGGAAGAGAATATCAGAACCGGATCCAGAGAATATCCCCTTTCTTTTTAGCTGTTTCGTCTTGCATAAAACTAAAATCTGATCATGCACTCGTGGGAATAGAAGCCGTTTGATACGAAGCTAACATTGATGAGAGAGGCTATTCCATAGGGAAGAGACAAGGCAACAATTAGATATTTGTTGCCAGTAGTTTCTACAAAGTGGAATATTTGAATTCTTACTAGTTCTTTGATAGAGTGGAACGAGCCAATTGGATTCATTGCCTTGAAATTTTAAATCTTTTGTTCAGCTACAAGGACTTTGGCATTCTCAACCCTGCAAGAGATCTATCATGGTTTGAAATGTAGGCATGCATTAAATAAGCTCATGATTTGTTGATGCCTGCAATCGGAAGACTTTTAGGAGACATATTGTAGATGACAGAGCTGAGTAACACTCTTTTCCACACTTCGCAAGGAGACAATCATCCAACTCCATACTATTTCGAACTTACGGCCGAATTCGCCTCCTTCATTCCTTCCTCGACTAGAACAAAGTGAGGGAAACGGATTCCTAATCTAAACACCAAACATGCGGAAGAACGTGCGAAAACATGTCCAAGAATTACTAACTTGTATCACCGATCGGAGCACGATTACACGAGGGAACGTACTCGTTTTCCACAGATTAAGAGCCTCCAATGATGGCCTTGCGAGAATCAATCGTCCAATGCGAGTTCTTGAGAGAGAGTTTTCTTTAGTCTGTTTTCGTTTATGATGATTGTGTGATAATTGGAGGGAGAGTGGAATAAGAAAACTGACGTGAGTTTTTTTACTTACGTTTTAGGCGGTTACTTCCACTAAATGGGTTGTGGTTGCCCGCATGGGCGTACCACCGTAACTCCCATGCTCCAACATCTCCCACTCGCCCATGATGGGCAAACAACTCTCACTCGTCCACGGAGGACTAATAACTCTCACTTGTATATTATGGGCTATACAGAATACCCTTTTCTCAGCAAGTTTCATATTGGCAAATAATCCGTGCGACCAGCATACATTAAGAGCTCGTTACTATAAATCTGTTAGGAGTATATAGCAACTCAACATTGGACATGATCATCAATGGATTTTCGTATGCTATACCCTAGATCAATTAGTCACATTCACATATCCCTCTCTTGATCTCTTTTAAATATGATGCGTTATATTCACAATTATGATTACACAAAATAATCATAATTGACCGGCCTGTGAATATAATTCTATAATGTGACATAAGACTCTAAATCGATCTTTCTCTTCCATTAAATCTCTTAATCTCAGTTCAGCTCGCTTTTCTAGAAATATCCCTTTAGATCGAATCAATCTCATGACCATAGGTAACACTCTAAGATAGCGAACACTAAATAGAAATCTCGAGAATAATGAAGAGTCGTGAGGGCACTAATTGAGGAACACTTATCCTCGAGAGTCTCACACGGCTTATAAAGTTGAGATCTTAAACTTTTGCCAACTCTCATTGGTCGTATTTCTGCATACGTAATATGAAATACGTATTACGGTATTTTCTCCTTCTCTACGGAGTGTATGTCTTTTCATTCAATACCGTACAGATGATAGTCTAGACACTCTCAATGTCTAATATGAGTTCATGTAACTACTTTACTCAAAAGTATCCATCAAAACTCACATTTGGCAATAAAGACAAATAGAGTGAAATATGTGGGTTATTTCACTTTCGGACATAATGAATATTAAGTCCTCATCTTAACATTACGTTAAAGCGACATTTATATTCTAAGTTAGAGCTCTCAATTATCACCTAGATAATGAACTTAAAATTGTCTCATCTCTATTTATCACACAAAAAATAGAGGCGATTACCCGTGTGAGTAGGTCAATCTCTTATCTGTCTGACATACCTTCTCAACATAAAGCACCAAGCTTTAACATCCATAAATATTATAATAACTCATAGGCAATAATCCAAAATTTCATTAATAGTGAACAATCAGGGAAATTACAATATCCAGTATATTACATTCTACGCAATCCAAGAGATTTAACATGATTATGAAAAACATCTCTAGGATTGGGTTTAGTCATCGGATCTACCAACATTCTATGCGTAGATATATACTGTACGTTCACATCCTTTTGTGCAACTACATCCTTAATGTAGTTATACTTAATGTCTATATGTTTGGTCTTACAATGGAACTTGGGATCTTTTGTGTAAGCTATCGCTACTTGGCTATCACAATATACCAAAGCTAGACTTGCAGTTTTGCTAGTAACACCTAAATGTTCCAAAAATCTCTTAAGCCAAACACCCTCCTACGCTGCTGCTGACAAAGCCACAAACTCGGCTTCCATGGTAGATAAGAACATAAATAGAGTGAAATATGTGGCGCCATGATATGGCGCCATTATTCAGTAAGAACATATTTCTAGAGGTAGATTTTCTCTAATCTAAATCTCCTCCCCAATCAGTATCAGTGTAGCCCTCAAGTTGCAGATCACTTCCTTGATAACTCAACGCATAGTCAGCAGTAGCTTTCAGATACCTCATGATTCTTTTTACAGCAGCCCAATGTGCTGGACCTAGATTGGATTGGTATCTGCTCACCAATCTAACTGCATAACAAATATCAAGTCTAGTACACATCGTAGCGTACATTAAGCTTCCAACGGCACTCGCATAAGGAACACTTTTCATTCTTTCTTACTCTTGTGGAGTCTTAGGACACATTTTACGGCTCAGACCTTCACCTTTTGCAATAGGAGTATGAATGGGTCTACAGTCTTGCATACGAAATCGTTCAAGGATTTTATGTATATATGTCTCTTGTGAAAGAGATAACAACTTTTTCGAACGATCTATCGAGATCTTAACTCCAAGAATGTATGTAGCTTCACCCATGTCTTTCATTTCGAAATTAGAAGATAGCCAACTTTTGACTGTCTTGACAAACTCCACATTGCTTCCAGCAATAAGTATATCACCAGCGTATAATGATAAGATCACAAAATGACCTTTGGATCTTTTGACATATACGCAATTATCTTCATGAATCATCTCAAAATCATATACCATTAGGGCATTATGAAAGCGTATATACCATTGTCTTGAAGACTGTTTGAGGCCATATATCGATCTCAAAAGTCGACATACTTTATGTTCTTAGCCTTTAGTGACAAACCCAATGGGTTGTTCCATGTAAATTTCTTCTTCTAATTCTCCATTGAGAAAGGCAGTCTTTACATCCATTTGATGTAATTCAAGATCCAAGTTGGCCACTATTGCCAGAATAAGGTGAACAGAGGTGAATCTTACAACAGGAGAAAAGATATCTTCATAGTCAATTCCTTCCTATTAATTATACCCCTTCACCACAAGGCGAGCCTTATGTCTCTCAATCGAGCCATCAGCTTTACGCTTTATTTTGAGAACCCACTTATTCCCAATAGCTCTGCGTCCTTTTGGAAGATCAACTAGTTCCCAAACTTGGTTCGATCTCATTGACTCCATTTCTTCTTCCATTGCTTTCATCCACATTTCCTTATTAGGGCAAGATAAAGCCTCATTAACATTCTTTGGCTCATCTTCATCTTGTGGAGCGATCATGAAAGCTTCCTTTTCGATCTCAAAGCGTCGACGAGGAATGCTTTTACGACTTGTTCGTCGTGGAGAAGATTGTACCCTAGGTACTTCATTCTCCATTACACTCCCACTCGGATCAGATAGTGGCATTGACTCATCAAGTAGTTGCAATTGAGACTGATTAGTACTTAACTTCCCACTTCTCACATTACTCCCATTTGGATCGTTACATCCAACTATCATATTATCTTGATCCAGTGTCTCAAATAGGGAATAGTCTTCACATATTTCACCCTTTCTCGGAAAATCATTCTTTAAGAACGTGACATCTCGAGATTCAAACTCAGTTATACTTCCACTTTCTTGCTCGCCTATGAACACATATCTTTTTGAGTGTTCTGAGTATCTTATAAAAATACTCTTCTTGCCTCTTGAACCTAATTTTCCATATTTATGAGAGGTCTCATGAGTATAGGCAGCACAACCCCAAGGTCTAAGAAAACTTAAATTTGGTTTTCGACTTGTCCACAATTCATATGGGGTGGAAGAAACTGATTTTGAAGGTACACGATTAAGTACATAGACGGCAGTCAACAAAGCATCACCCCAAAAAGTGATAGGTAAATTAGCATGTGCCATCATTGACCTAACCATTTCCATTAGGGTTCTGTTCCTTCTCTCTGCAACACCATTTTATTGCGGAGTATATGGAATAGACAACTGTCTTTCTATTCCCTTTTCATCACATAAATTTCTGAACTCATCAAATAAGTATTCTCGACCTCGATCGGATCTCAACATTTTGATTTTCTTATCTAATTGATTTTCCACTAAGGTCATAAATTTCTGAAAACAATCTAATGTTTCAGATTTATGAGAGATCAAATAGACATATCCAAATCGGGTAAAATCATCTATAAAAGTGATGAAGTAAACAGCCCCATGCCTTGCCCTAACATTCATAGGACCACAGATGTCTGTATGGATTAATTGCAGTGGTAATTCAACCCTTGTTCCTTTTCCAAATGATTTTCGTGTTGTTTTTCCCACTAGGCAATGCTCACAAGAGGACAACTCGACTTTTTCAATGTTGCCCAACAAGCCCTCTTTGGTTAATCTATTCATTCGTTGTTGGCCAATATGACCAAGTCTAGCATGCCATATATTCACATCATTGTCACAAGAATTGGCAGATGTAAATAGGGAATAACTAACATTCACATTGATGTCTTCAACATCCAACACAATAAAACCATCTACTTAATAACCTGATCCGTAGAAAGTTGTACCCAACAATAAATCCACACCATTGTCATGAAAATTCATGCAAAAACCAAGCTTAATTAAAACCAACACAGAGACAAGATTTCGACGAATCTCTGAAGCATATAGGACATCGTGTAGGAACAAAGTGCGACCACCTCGCATGATAAGTTGACATGGGCCAACTTCTTTAACTTTAACTCTTGAATTATTCCCTACATATATCCACCTGGCTCCACGTGGAATTCGTCGAAATTCCACAAAGGTATTCTTGTCTCTGGCTACATGGTCTGTGGCCCCTAAGTTTACAGTCTACAAAGGATGAGATTCGGTCAGAAATATAGAACTTGAAACGTAACTAATACTTTCAAGTGTTTTAATGGTTTCTACTTTCTTCGGCTCGTTACAATCACGAGCGAAGTGACCATTCTTGCCACAGTTATAACATTTCATCCTAGAAATGTTGTTCTTGAAGGGACGTTTCCCTTTGCCATGCTTCTCAAATTTCGGTTTTTTGTCAGATGGTTCCGCTCCTTTACCTTTCCCTTTCTTAAAACCTCCAGAATGCTTGCGCTTGGAGCTCAAAGCTCTATGTGAGCCAAAACCAGCAAAATAGACATCAGTCTGTATTTTATTTGCCAGAAGACGGTCCCCCTCTAGCTCAAGGTGGCGCATTGCATCTTCAAAGGTCTTAACATTCTCGTTGTGGGTCAGGTTGACTTTCATATGCTCTTAATTATGGGGCAATGAGCGGATCACTGCCTGCACCTGCTGCTCATCAGATAATGTGTGACCTGCATCTTTCAGCTCACTTGTCATGTTCGACATGCGCCTCAAATGCTGCTTCATATTATGCCCATGTGGCATCTTATATGTGTTGAATCTGATGGTGAGCTGTCTCAGTTTGGTGACGGATGTTTGTCCAAACCTAACTTTTAATGCATCCCACATATCCTTCGTATTTTCATGCTATCTAAACTCACGCATGATATCATTATCCATACTACTTGGCAACGTAATGCGAGCAGTGGAGTCCTTCTTCTTCGAAGCAGCGAAGGCTTCCTTATCCCTCCTGTGCTGCGCAGTAGTTCCATCTTCTGGTTCTATCATGACCAGGTTAAGGGCTTCTAATGCCTCAAGCTCTTCTAGCACATACTGGATTTTCAGATTCCAGATTTCGTAATTTTCTCCATTCAGCTTCTCGCCTTTATTGAGCTCAGCCACAATGTTCTTCGAGGCGGTTGCCATTGTATCTGAATTTGAGGTGTTTTAGACATATTGCACGAATTAATATTGCCTAATATTTATGGATTCTATTTATACTAAGTGATTATATTAATGCATAATCTCACGTAAGGACTTAAAGTCGAAAGTTCACTAAGTTCCCAATTATCGTCTAAGGATCCTCATTTGAGATTATCATTAATGTAATCATTTAGGTAAAACATTGAGTTCTTTCAAAGTTACACAAACTATTTAGAACTCCCAATTAAAAAAAACGTATAATACCACTAAAGTATTGTAAACAGAAATTTACATTTCATTCATAACTAAATACTTCATGAAATATGTACAAACGATATGAATGGAAATGACATAAAAGTTTGCATTACATAGATAAAAAAGGTCAACACGGTTCAAGACATAAAATAAAATCAAAACTACAAAAAAAACTTAAATATAATCACGGGTTATCTCCGTTTTATTAGTTAGACTATGAACCCATGTACACTCCATCGTACAAGGAAGGGAGTTCTTAAGGTCATCAGGAGGGTTTGCAAACAAATCAGGTATCCAAATAGGTAATATTGGAAAACCCTTCAGGAATTTCTTAGTTTGACGCAAGACGCATTCTGTCTGCGCTAAGACCCATTCATTCTGAGCGATGATGTCTTTGTTGCCCCAACCCTTAAGAACTCGTTCAAGAAATGCAGCACGAACTTCTTGTAAGTGACGTGATCAAGCCATATGCTTTGCATCATCCTATGCCATTCCTCAGGCATAGTGTTCCTCAATGCATAAAACACATTTTCAGCACTGATTTCTTGCCCTTTCCATATGATCTCTTGGATCATATGGTTGACCATCTTCACGTGAGATATAATATCACTGTTATTATCCAATCTATAATTGTGCAACTCCTCAATCTTTCTATTACGTTCTCGCCTTAGCTGAGGTGTACCTCTCCTTATAGGTGTTTGCATTTTACTCCTGTGCCATCCTGTACTAGGTCTTGGTCTTGCTGACATTGTTCCTGCAACGAATGCAGAACCAAGTGGATTACTAAAATCCTTCTTTTAAGCAACAATTACGAACATATCGTAACAAAAAAATGCTAATTTAAATGTCATGCAAGTCCATAAAGATAGGCCCTTTTTTTGTCAACAGTCAAAATCAACGGTCAAAGTCAACGTCGATGGTCAACGGTCAAACAAGTCAACGGGTCAACGGTCAAATGGGTCAAATAGATTGGGCTGGACCGATTGCGCGCTGGCTAGGCCCATCAAGTATTCAAATAAAAAAAATTTACTGACATAAACACAAAAGATGAGACAGCCAAGTGGTATGGGCCTTAAAATGCAAGGGAGAAGGTCGTGGGTTCAAAACCCACGACCGTCAGTTAGGCTTTCTCTTCTTTTTTTTTTGGTGCGTGGGGCGCATGCGGCTCCATCCGGCCTCCTCCGGCGACGTTCAAGCACTCAAAATGCTCGTATCGTCGAGCCTGTCCCAATGGTATATTTAAATTTTATTTTTATTAACCCAAATTTGACAAAAAAGCAGTTTTTCATTTCGGTGCCTTAGAGTCGCGCCTCGCCGCAGTGCGTGTGGTGCGTGCGGCCGCCTCCGGCCTCCTCCGGCGACGTGCGACTACTCGTTAGACTCGTATCGACATTTACTTTCTAACCATGTTTTCAAATTTCACATTTAACTAACAAATCAATCATAAAAAGGCATGAACAGTGCCGACGCAAACACGAACAACTTACGAAATGGGAAAAACTTCAATCAGTGAACGTGCGATCAGGAAAACAAGTTAAAACTCACTCTGATACCAATGAGGGAAACGGATTCCTAATCTAAACACCAAACATGCGGAAGAATGTGCGAAAACATGTCCAAGAATTACTAACTTGTATCACCGATCGGAGCACGATCACACGAGGGAACGTACCCGTTTTCCAAAAATTAAGAGCCTCCAATGATGGCCTTGCGAGAATCGATCGTCCAATGCGAGTTCTTGAGAGAGAGTTTTCTTTAGTCTGTTTTCGTTTCTGATGATTATGTGATAGGAGGGAGAGTGGAATAAGAAAACTGACGTGAGTTTTTTTACTAACGTTTTAGGCGGTTACTTCCACTAAATGGGTTGTGGTTGCCCGCATGGGCGTACCACCGTAACTCCCATGCTCCAACACAAAGGTTTCAGACGACGTTGATGACTCGATAGAGATCAGTCCATCATGTCCAATCCTTCCTATAGCATCAGCAACTATTCCTCCATCGGAGTCGTCGTTTCCAGCGGAGATTGGCGCCACTGCTGCAAAATGGGGAACAAATTTCACAATTTCGTCATATCTTGGACACCCTCTTAAAGGAATGCTCTTTTTCCTTCTGACCAATTCTTCTATAGTCTTATCCATTCCCTTTTTTATTTCTTTTTTTAAACAGAGATTGGATTAGCCCCAAACGAAACTGCCGACAACCCAGGTTTGATCATTGCTCGAGCAAGTTGATTGCGGTGGTTGTTCAATAACCAGACAAATCATTCGTGCAGCCAGCTATCTGGAAGTACATACATTTGAGCACAAAAATGGAACTTTAGCCATAAACCATCCCTTAGACTAACATTGCCCCAGCATTCTCGATTGCATCTGAAAGTTCTATGGCTTGGGCAATCGTGACACCATCATTTATGACTTTCAGAGTTTGGGACTCTAGGAGGACAACATTGCATCCTGAAGTAACTGGAAAATAACGTAAATGTACACTATGGTCGGTTGAGGAATAACTTATCAGAAAAAATCATATCCTTCGTTCTGACGTATTTTCCTTTAAAAGGGCATTCTCTTACCACTCTACATATTCCAATAAAATAGAAAGAACAACATAATAAACTAGAATAGCATTGAGGAAGCTACTATTTGACGGTATTGTAAGTTATTTCTGACCGCACAATCTCCTAATTAATGAGTGTTTTAAGCAAAACATGTGGTGATGGTCTGCGGATTTATGATTAAGATTATACTGTCCATGATAGTACTGTCAAGGAAGCATTTTCCATAACATTGACATAGCACATACTGCTTTTTCTCGATCTGGATAGATCATACTATAAATAAACAAGCACTGCTGATGCACTTGTACACTCGTTAACTCACGATTCTCAAAAGAGAGACACAATTAAGCAACAATAAGCTTGCCGAAAGAATGTGGCTAATATCAGTGTCTGTAGCTTTCTCAGTTTTCTGTCACTTCTTCAGCTCGAATTGATCTTCTTATATAGTCTTTAGTCTCCAAACTACCCGTTAGCTAACCTTCAGGAGAATCAATTGGATGTTGGAAATGATGGACACAAAAACAAATACCTCGTCGCTCATACAATTTAAATCTTGTAGGGTAGACCGGAAAAAGAATAAACAAGATCAACCGGATCCCATTTGGGTTCTTGGGCAAGGGACAAAATTTCCCAACTAATGTATGTCTTTTCCTTTGTCTAGGATGATATGGTACTGGTAGATTAAATCCAACCGGGAACAAGATGGCACTCAAAATGTCGGAAAGAAGCCTTAGAAACAAAAGGTTTCCAGTTGAGTCGAACAAAGACAAAATATATGATGAGTAATGTTGATAAGAGTAGAAGCTTAAATGCCATCTGGGTAAGAACATGGCGTATCGATAAATGAATGTTTTCGATATCTCGAACACATTTTGCCAGAGAAAAAGGAAAGATCGATGGAGATCTCACCCATAGAGTTGAGACAGGATGTGTGAATGGAAGGAAAATTTTTTACTGGAGCGGGGCAAACAAATATTGACACACAATGAGTGTAGACGGTGGAGATGAGAATGCTTCATTCGATTTGTGAATACTCTGAGTAAAGGAAGAAAATTTTTTGTGGAAATGACTCCATCCAAGAAAAAATAGGTGTTACCCCAATCCGGAAGGATAAGATGAGAGAATCTTGTCGGAGGTGGGTCGATCAAGTTCAATTGAGATTTTTTTGGGACGCTTCGATGAGGAGATTCAAGCAAGATGCCTAATGTATAAAACAAGGAATTGTGGGAAGAACAAGTATAGGCTAACTCAGCATACTTATAGAAATTGAAGCAAGAGTTTATTTGTTATATCATATTCCAGGAGAATTATCCTTCAAAAGTGTGAAAAGGGTAAGTACTTAATTAGCAAAATTAAAGATGTTTAGGATTGAATCAGTTAAATTGCAATAAATTTAAGATTTTTTTGGTCAATTTTCCATAGTATTTCGGTTTCTAAGAAGAAAGAATCCAATCTCGCAAATTCTAAGTCAACAAAGATTGATTAATGATTTGCATTGATTACTCCGCGGAGGTCATCCCAATTTGCAAAAACGGAGGCACAACAAGAAGAAAACAACAGACACGACATGAATAACCGGGGGGGGGGGAGAGAAAGAGGGAAAAAAAAAACATTTGCTGCCGGAAGCGTAGAGGGAAAGCACAATCCGAGAAGAATAATCTCTAAAGCAGAGGCCGGATTACAAGAAAAAGAGGTCCAATATAGTCGACGTTTTCACGGATGAGGTCCTTTGATTGTTGGGTAAACAAAAGCAATGCATTCCTTAGCAGCTGTTCTACTGGCCTTTCTGGTCATGTACGCTCGCAAAATCCTGCCTAAGAAAACGAGGGCGGTCCCTGAGAACCATGACGTGTTCCTGAGCTTCAGAGGCGAAGACACCCGCACAGGCTTCACCGATTTCCTCTACCACAAGCTGGTGGATGCTGGGTTCCACGTGTTCAGGGACAACGACACGCTCCCCGTCGGCGAGAAGATATGCGATGAGCTTCTTCGGGCAATCAGGAACTGCAGGATCGTGATCCCCATCATCTCCGAACAATATGCACAGAGCAAATCGTGCCTTCGGGAGCTCACTGAGATTATGGATTGCTACTCGAAGCACGGGAAATCAGTCTTCCCTGTGTTCTATAAGGTAGATGTTGTTGATGTACTCGAGGGATGCGGTAAATTTGGAAAGGCTCAATGGAAACATAAATGGCGTTGCAGCTCAATAGAAGTGCAAAAGTGGGAGTTTGCCCTCACTTCTGTAGCCAGCATTAGAGGATGGACATCACAGACAATTGCCAACGGGTATGTATGTATGTGTCTATGTGTCTATGCATCTACAGAGCAGAATCTGAACTGAAACTCCCATGCACTTGGATGGGAATGGCCGATCCGAAATGACCGAGTTACGTATGTTTAATTTTGGTTTTTACACATGTTATGTGCACAGGCATGAAGGAGAGCTGGTGAAAATGGTGGTCGCAAAGGTTCCGAGTGTTTTGAAGACAACGTGGATTGAACGGCTCCCCATTTTCTCTACGCTGATGTCTTACTACCGCATAAGATCAGGTATCTCCCCTTCCGTTTGAGCCCAGCACCTACCATTTCCTAAGTGTTCTCGCTGTTCACCATGTACGGTTTGCGTGGTTCTAGATGGATTTTGGCTGCCTTTGGGCCCTGAGCCAAATTTTGGGTGTTTGATAAAAATTTCAAAAACTGCCTCGAGGGGAAGTGAGTCTTGAGAAGGCCGAAAGCCCAAGTTGACAACTTCTGCAAATTAATGAAACTTTCTTAATCGCCTTTGTTGCCCTTAGGAATTTATGAAAATTTCAACTTTAACCCTTTCCCCTAACATAATGTTAGGAGTGGCATTATCCAATCCGGGCCATCCAATTCAAAATGGACGGCTCGGATTGATTCACATCAGCTTTCTTAGAAGAGAGAAAATTTTCGGCAAGAATTTCAAAATTTTCAATTGATCAATCTAAGCCGTCCATTTTTAAATTGGATGGCCCAGATTCATTATGTCACCTCTAACATAGTTTCACTATGTCAGGGAATCTTAATCTTTTGAAAAGAGCCAAACTTGTCTCTCTCTTCACTCAGCAGCCTTTGGCTAACCATCACAAATGGCTACTAGACACCAAGGGAGAGGTCGCGACCACCTAAGTCTAAGCAACCTAAGGATGATCACTTGGGGTTGTGCAACCCAGGTGACACTTGCCTAAGGACGAGCAACCTCAAGCAAGCTGCCGACAGCCAGATTTGGCATTGGCAGCAGCTCATTGACCATCGGCCTTTATTGATTTTATTTTTTTTAAATGGCAAAAATGCTTTACTAAATGTGCTTTTCCAAACACCATTTAAACCAAAGTTATTTCTCGATGCATTTTGAAATTACAATTTACCAAAAATTACTTACATTTTGAAAAACCTTTTTAACCCAAACGTCTTTGTATTTTCCCAAATACTGCACCCAAAAGGCAAATCAAACGCGCCATTTATGGCTTTCAAAAGTCTCCTCAGGCTTTTTTGAAATTTCATATAATTCGTTCTAGCTAAATCTTATCATCATCACTTTGGTGTTTCTCGCTGGATTGCAGTGTATCTTTACTTTTCGGAGAAGAAAAGTAGTGAAGTTTTCCTGGCCTTCCATGGCTCTGATACTCGATGTGGCTTTGCTGCTTATCTCTACAGCAGCCTTGTGGATGCAGGAATCAATGTGTTTAGAATAGATGATCCGTCCCTAATAGGTAAAAATGTTGCTAGTGAGATTTGTAACGCCATCGATCACTGCAAGATTTCCATTCCCATTATGTCTGAAAATTTTGCCTCCTCTCATTGGTGCCTCAATGAGCTAGCTCACATGGTCGAATGCAAGAAAACAAAGGGGCAAGAGATGCTGCCCATCTTCTATAAAGTGAACCCCTCGGACGTGCAAGACCTATCGCATTCTTTCGGAGACGGCATGCGTCAGCAAAAGAAGCTATACAACAGAAGTAGGTATGAGCGGTGGAAGCAAGCTCTTAAGGAGGTTGGGTCCTCCAAAGGATGGGAATCCGGAAAAATCGCCGACGGGTACTTACTTTCGTCATTTTCCCCCAAACTCGTTTATCGGAAACTTATCCTACTTATAGCTTACTTGATTTGATCCTATCACTGGAAACTTGTTATGCCATTCGGGGCTTACTTCAGTTTTATTTGACAATTGGCAGGCATGAAGGGGTAATTGTGAAACAGGTCGTCGACAAGGTTTCGTGGTTGTTGAAGAAACCCAAAGACACGATCACGCCATCCGCATCCACTGAATAATGACAATCATGGAGCTAGTAATAACTCATTTTTAGCATATGTGATTCCTATTTTACAAGAGGATTTTCCTCAAAGAGCCAAAGCGTCATCATCTATTGTTGATCACTTGGAGTTAAGAAGCATGTTACGCAGACTGTGTTGTGTATTCTATTTAATAAATACGTCAGTTTGGGATGCGAATGTAGCATAATTAACAGATGCCTCATGTGCGAATTTTATATGTCTGTTTTGGCATGGAGAGAAGCGTGAATGAGGGCATGGAAATTGGAGGTGTGCATCGGTCCTGATCCCACTTGGGAACCAGACAAACCGAACCGAATTGGCAAATTTTGGTAGGTTCCCGTGGGCATCGGTTTGGTTCTCAATTTGAAACTTTTGGAGTTGGGACTTACTGATTCGATCTGTTCTTAGTTCTTAGGAAGGAATCAAACTGATTAGTAGAACCAGCCCAGGGTATATTAATTTTTATTAAGCAAGGGCAAAAAAAAGTACATATTATTTGTGAGAATAATCTCTTCTTTTACTAATAATTTCTCTGTAATTATTGATTTCATCCCACATTAAAGTAACTTTCAATATCTATCAAACTTTCCAGGAAAAATAGAACATTGTAAAAAAAATTACACTACCTAATCTAGGGACGGTCCCACAGACTGGGAATTGACCTTATTCAATACGGTTCCGAGCTAATCACTCCTAGTGGAAACCAAGGAAATGAAATATAAAACACTAAATGTTAAAATTATATAATAAAATACTAAAAATTTGAAATGAGCAATTCTGGATAGTGTTCTCACCTCCTTGATTTAGGAATTTACTTTTTATTTTTATGCATGAATTTCCCATTAACCGAAAAGTATTTTTTGTTGACTAAATTATTTTCAGCAAACCAAACAAATGAAAGTTCGGAAAATCAATTCCCGAAAAACATTTTCACTAAAACAAACGCATCCAATATGATAATATTCAGTTTGTTGTTGTAGATGTTTGTTTTTTTTTTGTCGGATTTTTTTTGTTGGAATTGTTGTTGTAGGTGTTTTTTTGTTTTTTTGTTTTGTTAGGTCGAATTTTGTTGTAGGTGTTTTTTTGTTTTTTTGTTTTGTTAGGTCGAATTTTGTTGTAGGTGTTTGAAACGTGCAATATCAGCACATCCATGGAGTCTCTACTCAACATGAAACAAATGGGAGAATTACATAGAAGTCCTAAATTTATTGCAAAGTAAATGTAGGAAGGATGACTTTCAGAATTGATAAAGATATCTGAATCATATTTCAGTATCTATCCACTTAAGAAGGATCTGATCATATTCCTTTTGGATAATTAGTTGTCCAGCTAGCTCAAGTCAAAAGGGCAAGTTGGACTTGTGAACGTGCGAAATTATCTTATGCAAATTCATTTTTGCTCTCAAGAGTTGATCTCATCAGTGTTGTTTTCTTTTTAAAATTGAAACCACAAGTCAAATTAGGACAAGCCTCAAATTTAAGGGGCAGAATGTTATACCACAAGGCCCTTGGCATATGCGAATAAACAAAAACAATGACTTGAGTCTTGAGAGCGTCAAGGAAGAAGATGGATGCCTCGGCAAGGGCGGCCCACCGGAAGTACATCATGTTCTTGAGCTTCAAAGGCGGATACGCTTGCACCGGGCTTCGCCGATTTCCTCTGCAATAGCATCGATAATTGTTGATGGATGGTCACTTTAGTGTGGGTTGGCAGTAAATGTTGCATGGAGTTAGTAACTCCAACCGTGAATCTGTACATGTGATTGAACCATCGCTAGCCATAGCCAAAAGATTATCCTTGAATTCCAAATTTCTAAATTCTCAAATTAGTCCAAAAATTCCTAAACCTTTTTCACTTTTGTTAATTCAGTTTTAAACCTTTTAAATTTTTCAATTCAAATCGAAACTTTTTGAATTTGTGTTAATTCAGTCCTTCCAGTCAATTTTGGCAGAAAATTACTAATGTAGCACAACTTGTGTTGACATGGCGCGGTGGGCTCTGACATTGCCAATTTTTGGCAACGCCTTAATATATATATTTCTGTTTTTTCCTTCTTCTTTTTTTGGTTTTCTCTCGTTTTCTCTTTTTTTTTTCCTTTTTTTCTTTGCTCTCGTTTTCTATTTTTAGTGACCGAGGGCCGCAATGCCTCCCTCGTGCTACGGCAAGAGCTCGATGACCCTCGCCAGCCATTGAAAAACACAAAAAAAGAGAAAAGAAAAAATAGTAAATTATATTAAAATATCTATTAAAAATTGATTACATTAGCACGTGCCGCGTCACGCAGTGATATCCTACCAAAACTTATCGAATGGATTGAATTGGTACAAATATAAAAAGTTTAGGACTAAATTGGTAAACTTAAAAGGTGTGACACAGAATTGACAAAAGTGCGAAATGTTTAGAACTTTTTGGACATTTTCCCTTGAATATAGTCAACGTTTTCAGTGGGAGGCGCTTGGATTTGTGGCAGAACAAAAACAATGACTTCATTCTTGAAAGCGTCGATTCCTCAACAACCGAAAGCATTGAAAGAAGACATACAAAGAGAGAAAAGGGAGGTCACGAACAAAGAAGAATGTATGACTTAGCAAGTTTTCTCCCACTAACCCTTCTGGGAGTGTGCTCGTACAAATTCCTACAGGAGAAAGCAAGGGCCGTCCCTAGAAACTACGACGTGTTCTTGAGCTTCAGAGGTGGAGACACTCGCACCGGTTTCACTGATTTCCTTTACAACAGCCTAGTAGCTGCTGCGGTCCGCGTGTTCAGGGATGACGATGCGCTCCCGGTCGGCGAGGAGATTGGCCAGGAACTTCTCTAGGCTATCAAGAGTTGTAGGATTGCAATCCCTATCATCTCTGAGCAGTATGCAGAGAGTAAATGGTGTCTCCGTGAGCTCATCGAGATTATGAATTGCTGTGACATGCATGGATTATCCGTCTTCCATGTAGTTTGTATGGTGGATATTTCTAATGTAGCTTGCCAATTCGGTCAATTTGGAGAGGCTCTAAGGAAACATGAGTTGCAATTCAGCTCAGAAGTACAGGACTGGCAGAAAGCGCTGTTTCTTGTAACGAGGATTAGAGGATGGTCATCAAAAAACAACATTACTAATGGGCATGTATGTCTATATATATCTCCCCATATATACACACATATATATAGGTGTGTATGTCTATATGTCTTCCGTTCTTAAGGGGGCGGTTTGAATCTTTGAATCTTATGTACTTACAAATCTACGAGTCTATATCCGTCCCATATCTAAATGCGTACCCCTGCGCACTTAGATGGGAATGGCCAGTCCAGAATCGTAGAGTTAGGGAAAGGAGGAATCATGCTGTCGGCCTAACTTTGCCTTCACAAGCATATACATGGGAAAGTATGAAGGAGAGCTAGTGAAAATGATGGTCGCAAGGGTTTTGAGTGAATTGAAGACGATGTGGATCAAACGGCTGCCTATAAGATCAGGTAACTCCCAGTTCCATTTGAGCCAAGCGCCTATTATTCATCAGTGTTCTCTGTGTTCATCATAGAGCTTTAGCCTCCCTTCAATTCCCACATAGAGAAGGCATGTAAAGTTCATGGGGTTTATGACCGAGACAAATAGAGTGGCTTTTTCAAAAATTAGCTCAGTCTTTCGAAATTGTCGTATGATTCGAATTGGCTACATCTCATCATCATCACCATGTTTGTCTTGCTGGATCGCAGTGTATTTTTATTTTCTGGAGAAGACAAATAGAGAAAGTAAATGCCAAGTGTTCTTGTCCTTTCATGGTCCTGATACTCGATCCAGCTTTGCTGCTTACCTCTACATCAGCCTCGTAGCTGTCAGATTACATCAGCGGAAAGGATCAACCAGAAATGCAACGGGATGAAGAGAAAAAAAAAAAAAACAAAGGCAAAAGGTTCAGCTCTTATTCAATTCACTGGAAAAGCTAAGGCTCTTCAACAAATAGCAGAAAAAAAATAAAAAATCAATTCCTAAAAAACCTTAATCTACTAACACTCCTCCTTAAAGTTGTTTAGGAAACACTCCAAGCTTCTATCTTAAGTACCAAAACTGATCCTTTGCTAAAGGCTTGGTCAGAATATCCACAATCTATTCTCCGGATGGACAATACTCGAGCTTCACTTCCTCATTCTTCATGGCTTCTTGAATTGCATGATACTTGACAGAAATATGCTTAGTCCTACAATGTTGAGCAGGATTTTGAGCTATAGCAATAGCAGACTTATTGTCAACATAAAGAGTAATAGCAGTAGCTGGCTTCCAACCCATATCAGCGAGAATTTTTCTGAGCCAAATTGCATGATTACTTGTAGCTGGGGCGGAAATATACTCAGCTTCGGCCAATGATTGAGCTACAACTTCTTGCTTCTTTGAGTTCCACGCAAATACTCCACTTCCAAGTGAGAACGCAAAACCCGATGTGCTCCTGAAGTCCTCAACACAACCAGCCCAATCGCTATCACAAAATCCTCGTAGATCTGAGCTTTCCGTTCTTGCAAATTGAATGCCAAAGTCATTGGTACCTTTGACATATCTCAATACTCTATTTGCTACAGAAAGATGGATTTGACTAGGAGATTGCATGAATTTGGACAGATAGCTTGTTGCAAACATTAAATATGGACGAGATGCCGATAAATACAGCAAACTCCTGATAATACTTCTAAACATAGTCGCATTAGCGGCGTCACTTCCGTCATCTTTGGATAACTTCAGATTAACCACAAGAGGAGTCGAAACTGACTTCACTTCATTCATTCTGAATTTCTTCAGTACATCCATAGCATACTTTTGCTGAGAAAAAAAAACGCCATCGGCTTCTTGATGAATCTCGAATCCAAGAAAGTAATGCATCAGTCCAAATCTGACGTTTCGAACTCTTTAGCCATGTCAAGTTTGAATTGATTCACCGCTACTTCATCTCCTCCCGTGATAAGCAAGTCATCCACATATAAAAAAACTATAAGTAGCACTTTACCATCTAGCTTTTTCACATAAAGTGTTGCTTCAACCTCACTTCTACAGAAATCTTTCTTCAGGAGATAAGAATCGATCTTGCTGTACCATGAACGAGGAGCCTATTTCAATCCATAAATAGCCTTGCGAAGCTTGTAAACTTTATCTTCGCATCCAACAATCGGAAAATCATGAAGTTGCTCAATGAAGATCTCCTCCTCCAGATAGCCATTTAAGAACGCTGGTTTCATGTCGAGATGAAAAGTTTTCCAGCCAAGCTTCGCTGCAAGTGCGATCAGCATTCTAATGGTATCGTGCCTTGCAACCGGTGCGAAAGTTTCGAAGAAATCAACCCCAGCTTCTTGAGAATATCCCTTTACCACTAGTCGAGCTTTGAGTTTATTTACCGAACCATCGGAATTCATTTTGGTTCGGTAAACCCACTTCACTCCAATTACCTTTTTATCGAAAGGTCGATCGACAAGTTCCCAGGTACCATTCTTATGAATCAAATCCGCTTCTTCTTGCATAGCTACCCTCCATTTAGCATCCATTGACGCAGTCGTAAGAGTCGGGATCTTGCATAGTCAAACTACATCTTTCATAAACATCCTGCAAAGTTCTCATACCCCTTACAGGTTAATCCTCAAATTTAGCAACATCAAGAGAAGATTGATCTTGCTGACCAACTGATTTTTCAGAAATCCAATCCCATTGTGCATCTTCATCAAAGGTTAAACTTCTACTCACCGAGAACTTCTTAGTTATGGGATTATAAATCCTATAACCTTTGGTATTCGAACCATACCCAAGGAAAATATTTTTTTCAGCTCGATGATCAAGTTTATCTCTCTTCTGTTTAGGAACATAAGCATAACAAATACTCCAAAAAACTCTTAAATGCTGCACGGAACATTTCCAGCCAAACTAAGCTTCGAAGGGAGTTGAATTTTTCAAAGCTTTTGTTGAAAGTAAATTCAAAAGATAAACCGAAGTGTTCGCCGCCTCAGCCTAGAACTCTTTCGGCAAACCTTTTTCAAACATCAAGCATCTTGCCATATCCATTATGGATCTGTTTTTTTGTTCAGTGACCCCATTTTGCTGTGGAGAATAAGGTACCGTGAACTGCTGAATAATGCCGGCTTGCGCACAAAAGAGCTTGAACTCCCGAGAAGTATATTCACTTCCATTATCAGATCTCAAAGCTTTAATTTTACATCCACATTGGTTTTCGACGAGCTGCTTAAACTTAGCGAACTCACCAAGAACTTCACTTTTTGCCTTGAGAAAGAAAATCCAGCAAAAATGTGTAAAGTCATCGATGAAGATCAAAAAATACTTGCTTCCATTCAACGAAGATACATTTATTGGGCCACACACATCTGAGTGAACCAATTGAAGTTTATCAGTCGATCTCCATCTCGCTTCTTCAAACGGAAGTCTCGATTGCTTGTCATACTCACAAACAGCACATACATCTGAACACATATGAATAGTTGGAAGGCTAACGATCAACTCATCCAAGTGCATCTTTTTCAAAGTAGTGAGGCTGATATGCCCCATTCTCTGGTGCCACAGTCCAGACTCGTCAACGTTCGTCGATAAAGCCAAAGAGCTAGATTTAAATTTGACGGGAAAACATCTATCCTGCATTTTTATCTTCATAAACTCATTTCCATCATGATTAGTTTAGGTACTTAAGACAAAAGCTTAGAGTGTTTCCTAAACAATCTTAAGGAGGAGTGTTAGTAGATTAAGGTTTTTTAGGAATTAATTTATTATTTTTTTCTGCTATTTATTGAAGAGCCTAAGCTTTTCCATTGAATTGAATGAGCGCTGAACCCTTTGCCTCTGTTTTTTTTTCTCTTCATCCCGTTGCATTTCCTGTCGATCCTTTCCGCTGATTTAATCTGACATGGTGTCAGAGCCAAGTTACGATCCTGGGACCTATGCAGAAAATTTTAACAAAAGTCCTTGCCCAAGGATGACATGCACGAATCAAAAAATGATTCAAATCTCTCCGGAATAGTCACGAGAATTTTTTCCATAATTCTACTGTCGGGCAAATCAACTTGCAACGGTCGAATCTGATTAACGACCCTCATCAACCTGTCAACATATTCTTTTATATTCTCCGAGTCCTTTATTCTGAGCAAATCAAACTCTCTCCACAAATTCGAAACTCTTATCCTCTGATTTCTGTCGCTACCTTGGAACATCTCCTTCAACCGATCCTATGCTTCCTTGCCCGTCTCGCAAGTAAGAATTCTTGCAAGTACTCCTTCAGAAACAGAGGCATGAATTGTAGCGAGGGCCTTGAATAGCTTGGTATGTTCCTCACTATGTTGCCTCATCTGGTTTAAGGTAGGATTCGCAGGCAAGGCTCGAAGTTCGACGCCCTGCTTGATCGTGCTCCAGAGGTCTTGAGATTTCAAATATATCCTCATCATGACGGCCCAAATCTGATAGTTTTCGCCATCAAAGGACTGTGGAGGTTGTACAGAAAGGCTGCCGGAAGAAGACATGATGATAGAGAGTTGTCAATCTTACTCACAGTCCCTCAAGAACGAGAGCTCTGATACCATGTCAGATTAAATCAGCGAAAGGGATCGACGAGAAATGCAACGGGATGAAGAGAAAAAAAAACAAAGGCAAAGGGTTCAGCTCTCATTCAATTCAATGGAAAAGCTAAGGCTCTTCAACAAATAGCAAAAAAAATAATAATAAATTAATTCCTAAAAAACCTTAATCTACTAACAATAGCTGCAGGAATCAGTGTGTTTAACCATGATGATCCATCCCTCCCAGGTAGAGATTTTAAAAAAAAATTTGGAAAGCCATAGACCACTGCAAAATATCCATTCCCATTCTCTCTGAAAATTATTCCTCCTCTCATTGGCGCCTGCATGAGCTAGCTCGAATGGTTGATTGCAAGGGAACAAATGGCCAAAAGATATTGCCCATCTTCTTTAAAGTGAAGGGAGAGAACATGCTTAGAAATGAGGGGCTAGTCGACCAAAGTACTTATGAACGGTGGGAGCAAACTCTTAGGGAGGTTGGATCCTCCAAAGGATGGGTATTGTTAAGTGAACAGAATGATAGTAGGAATCAAGGAGAGAGAAGAAGAAGAAAGAGAGGTAGGAATAGAATTGTAATTGCTTTTTTTCTATTGTGACCTAATGGTCCCTTTAATAGCCGAGTACACATAAGAATATCAATCATAAATGGAAACTAATTGATAGCTATCCTTATTAAAGCTGATTACTATCCTCATCATAAATGGAATGCAAATCTCCTTAGCCTTGTTTTGGCATGTTTTTGCGTCGTGAATATACTTGCAATCCTTGGGACGTAACATTCCTTTCCCCATAGAAAGACGACTTGTCCTCAAGTTGAATATTATCCAAGAGGTGCTCATCCTCCCAACTGGAGTCTTCGGGCGCGAGGTCCTGCCACTGAACTAACACCTGAGGGACCGGCTTAGAGTCCTTCATAATAACTCGTTGACCCAAAATCGCTAGTGGCTTGTGAATGGGTTGGTGATCAACAGCTGCATCTGGAAGTGGGTGCACCTTAGTGCATTGTGAAGCCATAAACGGTTTGAGCAGTGAACAATGAAAAACTGGATGTATGCGGCTGGAAGCTGGCAGGGAAAGTCGATAAGCCACTTGTCCCACGCGTTCCTCCACTGGGAACGGTCCATAGTAGCGAAGCCCAAGCTTGTGGGCTGAGTCTTTGCGAACCGATAGCTGGCGATAAGGGTGAAGACGGAGAAGCACCATGTCGCCTGGTTTGAAAGAAACATCACTGCGATGCTTATCTGCCTGCGTTTTCATGACCGCCTGAGCTTTGGACAAATTAGCACGTAACTGAGACAAGATGATATCACGTGAACGCAAGTCATGATCGACTGCTTCGACGGCACTGGTGCCTGCACAATAGGCCAAGAGGGAGGGCGGTTTTCTGCCGTATGTCACCTCGAAGGGCGTCATACCCGTAGAAGCCTGGAATGTGGTGTTGTAGTGGTACTCCGCCCAGCTAAGTATATTGGACCACTTGGAGGGTTGATCATGAACAAATGAACGAAGGAATTGTTCAATGCAGCGATTGACACGCTCCGTTTGTCCGTCCGATTGTGGGTGGTAAGCGGATGAGAAGTGCAGTTTTGTTCCCTGGAGTTTAAACAACTCCTTCCAAAAGACACTCTGAAAAATGGGGTCACGGTCGGAAATAATGGAGTGAGGTATGCCGTGTAGCTTTCCCACTGTAGTCCAGAAAACTTGGGCCACCTTGGTGGCAGTGTAACGTGGTTGCAGTGAAGCGAGGTGGGCACCCTTGGAAAAACGATCAACGACCACTAATATGGCCGTATACCCCGCAGATGGTGGTAAATGTGTGATGAAGTCCATAGAGAGATCGGTCCATAATGAGTCTGGTGGAGCAATGGGCTGAAGTAATCCGTAGGGGCGATGGTTGGTTGGTTTGCACTTTTGACAAACATCGCACGCTTGGACAAACTCGGCTATGTCCTTGCGCATGCCGTCCCATTGAAAATGCGCAGAGATGCGTTTTAAGGTCCTTTGTACCCCAGAATGACCACCATGTAAGCTGGAGTGATAATCTGCCAGAAGGAAGGGCACCAGGGTGGAGTCCGCCGGCAAGAACAAGCGGCCACGGTGGCGGAGTAGACCTGATGAGTAAGACCACCCAGGTTGGGAGCCCGGTGCACGCTGGAGGTCATCGATGATGCTCTTTGTACGCTGGTTTAGCAGCAACTCAGCACGAAGGGTGTTAAGGTCAGTATTCACGGGATGGGATAATGTCAAAAGTGCGCTCTCCTGGTTGATGTCTTCATAAACCCTTGACAAGGCATCTGCCGCTGCATTTTTCTTGCCTGGTTTGTACTCGATAGAGTAGTCAAAGCCGACCAATTTTGAAAGGAATTGCTGTTGTTCTGGTGTCTGAATGGTTTGCTTAAGAAGATGGTGCAGCGGCCTATGATCTGTCCGGATAATGAAGTGAGTGCCGAGCAGATATTGACGCCACTTCTGGACAGCGGACTGTATTGCGAACAACTCACGCACATAAGTTGACTTGCTGCGCATGAGGGGGGAAAGTTTACAACTATAGAAGGCCAGCGGGTGTTCGGATTGCATCAGTACTGCGCCAATTCCTATGCTGCTGGCGTCAGTCTCCACAACGAAGGGAATGGCAAAATCAGGAAGTGCCAATACCGGGGCATGACTCAAAGCTTCTTTGAGAGAGTTGAAGGCGTGCTCGGCTTGTGCGCACCACGCGAACCCATCCTTGGTGAGGAGGTCCGTGAGGGGGGCAGCTATCGTCGCATAGTGGCGAATGAAACGACGATAATACCCAGTCAACCCCAAGAAGCCGCGAACCTGCTTGGACGTTGTTGGAATTGGCCAGCCTTGAACCGCTTCAAGCTTTGTAGGATCAGCGGAGACACCATGCGCTGAAACAATATGTCCAAGGAATTCGACAGTGGGCGTGGCGAAGCTGCACCGGCAAAAGATTTTCAGCCACCAATCCTTGATACCAAGTGGCGGCGGGAGCATCAAGGTGCATTGCCGCTAGCAGTAAGCGATCCTCGGGATGAGTATGATAATATTGAAAGAAATGGCTTACATTGAAAAGCCAAACGGACGGATCACCCGAAGAGAAACGCGGAAACATGAGACGTGGTGTCGCGCCCGGGGTTGGTCTCTCATCCGTATGGGTTGGTTTCGGTGGGCCACTCCCGAGAATGCCAGACGTCATAGGATTGGATGAGGTGGGTAGTGGTGATGGGTCTGCCCGGATGATAGCCTTGAGACGCTGGTCACTATCCAGGAGAGTCATGAGGCCCTCGGCAGTCAATTGATTGGCTTGAGAGTTAATGAGATCTTGTCTCAATTGTTCAACAGCTGCAGCAGTATCATTGGCTAGTCGTTGCACCGCTTGCAATTGGGCCTCCTGTTCTTGAGAACGTGTCGCAGGCATGGTGGAGGTGTGCGAGTCAACGAGAGCACCAATTGTTAAGTGAACAGAATGATAGTAGGAATCAAGGAGAGAGAAGAAGAAGAAAGAGAGGTAGGAATAGAATTGTAATTGCTTTTTTTCTATTGTGACCTAATGGTCCCTTTAATAGCCGAGTACACATAAGAATATCAATCATAAATGGAAACTAATTGATAGCTATCCTTATTAAAGCTGATTACTATCCTCATCATAAATGGAATGCAAATCTCCTTAGCCTTGTTTTGGCATGTTTTTGCGTCGTGAATATACTTGCAATCCTTGGGACGTAACAGGTATAAGAGAAAATCTCCAATGGGTACTTTCCTCTCTTACCAAAACTCTAATTTGCTGGAAACTTGTTATACTAGTCAAAGCTAGCTTCAATTTTAATTGACAAATGGCAGGGACAAAGGGGTCCTGGTAAAACAGGTGGTCGAGGAGGTTTCAAGGTTGTTGAAGGATTCTCAGACACTTGATCCCCCTGTGCCTATTGATTCACCATTGATTCAGGCTTCAAGGTTCGCGGTTGAAATAAAATCTGGGCAAGTACTCAAAAAGCTTTCTGTACTCTGCTACAGCAACCAAAGGCTTACTTGTTCTGTTTGTTTCTCTTTGGTCCTAGTTTAAAAGGGCATTGCCTCGGAACACGGGTTTTACCTTCGCTTTTGGTACTCCAAATGTCATCACACGTCCAGCTAGCCCAAGTCAAAAAGATAAATTGAACTTTTCAATGTGTAAAATTATTTCATAAATTCATTTTTGCTATTAAGAGATGCACTACTAGCCCTTCTCGCAATGTAAGCTTATAGATTCTTGCCGGACAAAAGAAGCACCGTCCCTCATAACTACGATGTGTACTTGAGCTTCAGAGGTGGTGACACACACACTGGCTTCATCAATTTCCTCTACAATAGCCTAGTAGCTGCCGGGGTCCACGTGTTCAGACTTCAGAGATAATGATGCGCTCCTAGTTGATGAGGAGTCAGGCCAGGAGCTTCTCTGGGCCATCCGGACTTGCAGAATTGCCATCCCCATCATCTCACAGCAGTATGCGAAGAGCAAATGGTGCCTCTGCGTGCTTGCCAAGATGATGGATTGCCACAGAAAGCATGCCAAGTCAGTCTTCCCTATATTCTATAAGGTCCTTTTTGCTGATGTAGTTTGCTAACATGGTAACTTTGAAGAGGCTTTATGGAAGCATGAGACAGCTCAGAAGAAGTGCTAGACTGGCGAGAAGCGCTGAGTTCTGTAGCATGGATAAAAGGACGGATGTCACAAACCATTGCTAACGGGTATGTACGTATGTCTATGTATCACAAAAAGTACTATGTATTTATTAATCTACGAATCTATATCCATCACAAATCTGAATCCTAACCCCAGTACACTAGGATGGGAATAATCGATCCAGAATCGCAGAGTAAGGGGAAAGAAGGAACCAAACTTTACGCCTAACTATGATTTTTCCATATTTACGTGGGCAAGCATGAAGGAGAGCTTGTGAAAATAGTGGTAGAAAAAGTTTTGAGTGAATTGGATACAACATGGATTGAACGGCTCCCCATGTTCATAAGATTAGGTACCTTCCAATTCCATTTGAGCCAACGCGTCTAATATTCATAAGAATTCTCTATTCATCTTGTGAGAGCTTTTAAAGTTACATTGGTTGTCATATGATTTGTTTTGACTACCTCTTATCATTATCATTTTGGTTTGTCTTGCTGGATCGCAGCATATCTTTACTTTTAGAAGAAGAAAAGAAGACAAACTAAATGGCAAGTGTTCTTGACCTTTCATGACCCTGATACTCGACGTGGCTTTGCTACTTACCTCTACATTAGACTTGTGGTTGCAAAAATCAAAGTGTGTAGCGCTTATGATCCCTCTCTCATAGGTACATATGTTGGTTGTGAGATTCAGAATGCCATCAATCACTGCAAGATATCTATTCCTATTCTCTCTAAAAATTATGCCTCCCCTTGTTATTGCCTGGATGAGCTAGCTCAAATGGTTAAATGCAAAAGAACAAAGGGGAAAAAAATAATGCCTATCTTCTATAAAGTGAAGTCCTCAAATGTGGGAGACGTATCTCGTCGTTTTGGAGTAGACATGCTTCTACATAAGGAGCTGGTCAACGAAATTACTTCTGAGCGGTGGAAGCAATCTCTCGAAGAGGTTGGGTCCTCCAAAGGATGGGTATCAGAGAAAGTTGCCAATGGGTACTTATTCCATCAATCTCACCAAAGCCTTAATTTGATCATATTAACGGAATCTTGTTGTACTTCAATTTTATCTGGCATTTGACAGGCACGAAGGAATACTTATGAAACGGGTCTTCATGGAGGTTTCGAGGTTATTGAACAATCCCCAAACACTTGAACCCCCATCCCTATCTATCACGACCCGAAAAAATTAATAAATTCAAAATCGGGTGAACGGATTATCAGGTTAATTGACTAACCTAATTCGGACCCTTCCAAGTCCTACCGAATCGCAACTTAAGTTCTTTTCATGCAAAGATTTTTTATTTGGAGTTGCCACTAATCATTTTTGGTAGGTCAATTAGAAACCTAAATAAATTAGCAGGAGAACTAATTTATTTCTGCGAACCATAAAAAATGGGAAGAAGTTTGGGTCAAACTGACCTGAAGGGTAAAATAGCCATTTTTCAAGGATCGAGAGGTGGAAACATCAAAAATAAGATTTGCCAATAAAAAAAAAATAGGTGGATACGCGTGAATTAATGACAACACAAATACGAATGCGACTTGTGGATATGAAGATACACGAGTACGACATGATATAATCGAAATTTAAATCAATTCATTTGGACAAGGAAATTCTTGAAGATTTAATGGTTAGGATTGTTACCTGATTTGACAGATTTGATTGTCAAATTCGGACCTCGTGTCACCTTATGGATCAAGATTGCGGCTCGAACGATGGGGATGAACTCGTGACTTGTAATGATCGGTAGAGAAATTAGTGATGGTAGCACCTATATTTAAATTCCCACCATCTTCAAAACTCTCTTTTGGAAAAAAAGGATTCTCTCTCTTTGTTTTTTTGCTTTTTTCTTTCTTTCTTATTTCTTTCAATCTCTCAAAACTCTCTCAAACATCCAAATTTTTTTTCTCCCCGCCAAAATCCCCCTCCCAAGCTTATTTCTTCCTCCTTTTATAACCCACTCATCCATCTTTCATTCTAATTTTTCCACTAACTCTATCTCCCATTCTAATTTCTTTACTAACTCCTCTTCACTTTCATCTTCCTTTCTCCATCTCTATCTCACATTCTAATTTCTTCACTAACTCTTCTTCATCTTCACTTCTCCATATCTATCTCCCATTCTACTAACTCTTCTTCATCTCCTTCTTCTATTCTCTATCTCATCTTATTTTCTCTATCTTCTCTTCTCCATCACCTCTTCTCCATCTTCCCATCTTCATCTCCTCTTCTCCATCTTCCCATCTTCATCTTCCCTTCTCTATTTTAATTTCTCCAATAACTCTTCTTTTTGTTATTTACAAAATAATCCCTCAATTGTTAGGTATTTGTACTCTAGTCCATGAGATTTTAAGTATTTACAATTCAGTCCCTGGAGAAATATTTCTTTAAGTCCAAATCTCCTCATAATTTTCGACACACCTACTGCATGTTGAATTTAAGCTCATTTCTTACTATTGAAAATAATGCTAAATTTAATTAAAGCCCTTTTTGTAAAATTGAGTCATTCTGAGTATAATTGGGCCAAGATGAAAATTTAGAATATTAGATAACAATGTCACAACTCCTAAAAGTGAAAAATGAAAATAAATTGACTCAAATTGAATTTTTTTAGGCCCGATTCGAGATTATGCTCGTGAAGGAATACACGACCCCGAATTAGATTTTTTAAATTTGCAATGGCTAACATGAAAGGGGATTTAAAAGAAAATATTGACTATTTTTATGTATTTTTATGGCCTCAAATGCTATTATTTATTAAATATTTTCCTAATTTCTGAAAAATATATTTAAAAAAAAATACAAAAAATAAGAAAAATTATTTTTTACTCAAAAATGGTTGTCTAAGCTTGGCTAAGGGTTCCAAAGCTGATTTTCCAATTTTCTCATTTTTTTCTTGATTTTGTTTTATGAATTTTCGAAAATTAAAATATCGAAAAATACTGAAAATATGAAAATTTATTTTTTGGTCAAAATTGGTTCTCTAGGCTTGGCCAAGGTCTCCAAAGTTGATTTTTATGAATTTTTATGGATTTGTTTTATTAATTTTAAAAGAGAAAAGATGATTAAAAATCATGTGTTAACAGCTGCCCCTCTTTGAAAGGAAGCTCGATAGAGGTTCATTTCAAAGACGAGATGACACCTGAATCTTAATTGACTCAACCTAAGAAAATGCAAATAGTTGTGACATTTGATCTCCAATACCTCTTTGAGCAAGTTCTGATCCAAATTGGACTAGATGAGGTTTTTATGAAGTGAAGGAGAGATAGAGGAGCGAGTTTACCTGGCACTTACCTTCCTGTTGTGTGGCGGTTGCCTGATATGGATACTCTACTGAAAGTGGAATGAGAACATGAGGATTCGTTATAAGAAAACCTTAGGGTGGTTGAGCTTGGACCCGTATGGTGGGTCAACCCATGGTAGATTCCTAACAAAAGGATTCTATTGATTAACCTTTGATTGAAATTTTACCTGTATGGTAGGTCACCCCATGGAAGATTCCTAATGAAGGATTCTACTGATTAAAATTGGATTGAAATTTAACCCGTATGGTGGGTCATCCCATGGAAATGCCTGTAAGAAGGACTTGGTATCTGTAGAAAGGACTTTGTGCCTGTAAGAAGGACTTTGGGTGCTTGTAGGAAAGACTTTTGGTTGCTTGTAAGAAGGACTTTTGGTTGCCTGTAAGGACTTTTGGTGCCAATAGGAAGTACTTGGTGCCTGTAAAAAGGACTTTGGTGCATGTAAGAAGGACTTTGGGTGCCTGTAGAAAGGACTTTGGTGCCTGTAAGAAGGAATTTTGTGTGCATGTAGAAAGGACTTGATGGCCACGAAGGGTGCCATTCTGGGATCTGGGGAGACCAGGAATCCTACAGAAGCTCAAACCTGATTTATCTTACCTTGAAGGGGCCATTCTGGGATTTGGGAAGACCAGGAATCCAGCAGAAGCTCAAACCCAATTTATCTTACCTAGAAGGGTGCCATTCTAGGATCTGGGAAGATTAGGAATCCTGCAGAAGCTCAAACTCAATTTAACTTATCTTGAAAGGTTCAGGTTGAAGATATACTTACCTGAGGATTTAGAAGAAACGCCTGGTTTCTTGACAACTAGGCTTGTTCATTCAACAATTGTTAAATAAATTTCGAGATCTTGAAAGGTAACTCGAACATTGTAAATATGTTACCTGTCAGGCAGTGTCAGAGGTAACATGTACAAATATTTTCATCTGTGAGTTCATTGGTTCATGCAAAACTGTTTAACTGAGTTTGTAATAATCAAGAACAATATGTGTGGTAACTCATGATGCATTCAATCAAAACACGAATCATGCATAGCTGTTCCGTCAAGTTTGCATTACCAATTCTGTTCAAGGAGGTTATCATAGTATGAATGCCTCGAATGTAATTTGAATGGGGGTCTTTAATCCGAAAGGGCTTTCTCTCGCTCTCAAGAAAGGTTGTTTATCCTGATTGTAGGATTTGAAAAGGAATCACTCGATCTTACCGTCATCGCATTCAACAAGGGTTTAAGTAATTTTGCAATTAGTACGATCACCCCGATCTAGAGGTCTTGATTATGACCATAATGTAGGCTGGGTCAAGGCTTACCAAAGGGGACTCTTTTGAGTCAAGGCCATTAACAAAAAGGTTTTCATCATCTGCTCCGGGTTTACAAGTCAAGAATCCTGCAAAAATGAGAAAGAAATAGTCTTGCTCGTACCTTTTCGAGCGATGCTTAATATCTTTCAACTCTACATTAATTCAAGCGTCTTAATCAGAAAGGACTTTCATGGGCTGTAACATAGGTTGGGATTGGGGACTAAGAAAGTGAAAGGCTTATTTTGGCCTAGGAAATATATGAGGTGGGCTTAACGTTGGTGATCATCGCATTTTTGTCACTAATCTCAACCCTCAGAGTAGTCCTCAAAGACTACCATCATTATATGAAGATCGTGTTGATTTCTGCTGATATCATTGTTGCTCTCGAATGATGTAAATTTCAACTGTGTATATTGCAATCTGACTCTTTCAAAGAATTTTCATTTGCAATCAGATCCCATTAGGAATTTATAACAAAAGACAAGACGTTTTCACTGAGTGTACATGGACATTGATTTGAATGGGCATTGGCCTTGCTTTTAACTGGCACTTTGCTTTTTTATGCCCGGGACTGGCTCTTTTGATCCTGCCTTTTGCCTGTTCTTTTTTCATTCTGTGTAGGAAAAGGAATTTTCAAAGATTGTGTCGCATGCACATACATTTCAAAGGTCTAGCATATTTGAAGAGTTGACTCAGGAACTTTGTGTAGACCTTACTTCATCTGAGTTCTTCTGCTTTGAGGTAGCGCTATCTTCATCTTGGAATGAGCAATGATCACCAACGAGGATTTAAGAAATGAATATGCAAGTTCAATTGGGTGATGCAAAGGATATAAGTACATAGGATAGAGAAACGAACGATTTTCATCGTCCTAAGGCACTTGAATTAACGCATGAGGTTGAAAGCTAAGATACACTCAAAAATTGACGTTAGTCTAAGCAAGAAAATTTCCAATCATTTACCTCGTGCTATTGCTAGAACTACCTCCATTTGGCCTCGACGTGGGGGTAGTTCTTGACAAGGGTTACGGAACAAAATCGCCGCTCAAATGGGTTATCAATGGGCACATGTAGTGTTTAGGATAGAGAAATGAATGCCTCATTCCTTACGGTATCGTACCTTTTGCGAGAAAACCCATTGCCTTGGGGAATACGAAATCTATTTGGCACACGACTCCCTATGGATATGGGACATGTATCGAAATGAGATCGCCTTTCATCATCCTGTCATACCCCATTCTACACATTCGATGCATCATGTGTAGGTTATGCTCCAAGTCAGAATTGGCAATTTGAACATGCAGAAGAGTCATGCATGAATCATGGCATGTGCAAACACAATACGAATGTGGCAATTTTGGCATCATGCATGTTTGCGAAATATGCAAGTATAGAATAACATTCTCAAGAACGGAAGGATTTGAGTTACCCCTGGACAGGTGGGCGGATTGAACAAATTGAAAGCTTACACCTTAGGCCAAGAGTGGTTTGTCTATGACTTTGCCCCTGCACAATGAAACGCATGGGTGAAAGAGCCGAGTGGAGGTTTGATGGATTTGGGCTTGCTTAATTTTGATAACCGTTTTGGTTGCGGGTCGAATGCCCCTACAAGAAGAAAATCAGAAAGGCTATCATCGAAATCAAATGAGTTAAAGGAGACATACTCTCCTTTTCAATTTAGGATTTGCCATCAATTTGCCCCATTTTGATCAGAATGGATCTCTTTAGATGATCATAATTTTGCCACTTAGGGTTGTCTCCTTCAACATGTTAATTGTTAGTGTAAATATTTCATGTAAAAAGGAAAGGAGACGTGTTAGCCGGTATTAGAAGGGATGAACTGGAACGACACTGGTTTACCCTTTATCTTAAATGTTTCGCGTGACTCCTTTTATCAGGTTTGTTGGAGTGAGTTTTCCTCGGCTTTCGTTAGACGCTTCAATATTAGGCTAAGATCATGACAAAATACTGACCTTGGTATTGCTCGTCGAGTATTCCTGTTTCTTTCTGCAAAAAGAAATGAGTAAAAATTGTTTTATTTATTTACAATACTTACAACATTCCCCACCTTTGGGGATCGAACTCGGGATATTTCGGACCGCTGTCATCCCCCATGCCATCAGGCCCATTGGACTGTAGATGTCCATGGAGGCTTTCTTTTTTTCGTTGAGATGGCGTGGTCTTGCTACTTTGCATTGCGCAATTCCACGTCCCGGGTCTTTTCAAGACCATTTAAAATCCCTGTTAAAAATGAAAGTAATTCAAGACTCAAGACGATTATAGGCAAATTGAAACGATACAAAATTACCATTCTTTGAAGTTATTGGGGTTTTTGTCCATATTTTCCTTGTTTGAAGCCGTCCATCCAGTGGTGATGCTGAAAAATTGATTTACCTCCAATTTTGTCCAACCAGGGGATTTCATTTTCAGGTACGACTGTATTTTCGGGTCGTTTCGCAAATTCCTGAAAACAGAACGGATCTAATTTTAAAACTAGAGCAACTCGAGGGTAAATTGAAATGATACAGAGTTACCCTTCAGGTTTTCGCGGAATTTTAGTCGCAATTAATTTATCCCAAGTTTGGTGTAGTGGCAGACTTGAGCATTTAACAGGAGAAAAGGAAATGATTGCTTTTTGCTTTTCCGTCAATTCCATACATTCATAGAAGCAGAAAATATCCATGCAAGGGAATGAAAGCATATTCATTCTAGATTAGTTTTTCTTCCTCTGCAGGCCCTCTAGTGGTCAGGAAGCTTTGTCTTGGATCAGGCATGCATCGGCCATATTGAAAGTCTAGTGGTCACTAGCTGAGCATATGCATCACAGCCCCGATGCTTTATCGATATCAAATTGGTTGATCATGGCGAAAAGATCATCGTCAATGTCGGCTTGGTGGTGATCTGTCCCCTCTTTCTCGGGAGGTATTGATGCTAGTCCAGTAGCATTGGTTTTTTTGTACCCTGCTCCAACAGAACTCGATCCTGTTATAAACTGGTCTAACTCACCTCTTAAACGTGCATTTTCGATCCTCATATCATGCATTTCATCGGGGGTGAGGAGGCTATTGCAGTTGGGGCAGGTGGCAGAGTCAAAAGCCTCTTTATACATCTCATTTTCCGCTCGGAGGTTTTCATTTTCAGCTCTTAGAAACTCGGCTTCGTTGTGCTCATGACAAGTCTTCATTCGGGTTCGACTATTTTGAAATCAGAACTTGATTGTCGTGACCTAAAATTCATTTTTTAGGTTAATGGATTACCAGATTAATTGATTAAATTAACTAACCTAGTTCGAGCTCTCCCAAGCTTTACCAAATCGCGACTTTGGTTTTTTGTTCAAATGGTTTTAAAATTTGGAGTCGCTGTTGACACCTGATTTTCAATCACCTTTTCTTTTCTTCTTTTTTAAAATTAATAGAAAATCCATAAAAATTCATAAATTTGAAAAAATTAACTTTGGAGACCTTTGCCAAGCCTAGGGAACCAATTTTGACCAAAAAATGATTTTTCATATTTTCAGTATTTTTCGGTATTTTTATTTTCTAAAATTGATAGAAAATCTATAAAAATGAGAAAATTGCAAAATCAACTTTGGAAGCCTTGGCCAAGCTTAGGCAACCATTTTTGAGTAAAAAAATAATTTTTCATATTTTTTGTATTTTTTTAAATATAATTTTTAGAAATTAGGAAAATATTTAATAAATAATAGCATTTGAGGCCACAAAAATACATAAAAATAGTCAATATTTTTCCTTTAAATCCCTTTTCATGTTGGCCATCGCAAATTTAAAAAATCCAATTCGAGGTCGTGTATTCCTTAACGAGCATAATCTCGAATCTGGCCTAAAAAAATTCAATTTGAGTCAATTTATTTTCATTTTTCACTTTTAGGAGTTGTGACATTGTTTTTTAATATTCCAAATTTTCATCTTGGCCCAATTATACCCAGAATGACTCAATTTTACAAACAGGGCTTTAATTAAATTTTGCATTATTTTCAATAGCAAGAAATGAACTTAAATTCAACATGCGATAGGTATGTCGAAAATTGTGAGGAGATTTGGACTTAAAGAAATATTTCTCCAGGGACTGAATTACAAATACTTAAAATCTCATGGACTAGAGTGCAAATACCTAATACTTGAGGGATTATTTTGTAAATAACAAAAAGAAGAGTTAGTGGAGAAATTAGAATAGAGAAGGGAAGATGGAGAAGAGGAGATGAAGATAGGAAGATGGAGAAGAGGAGATGGAGAAGAGAAGATAAAGAAAATAAGATGAGAATAGAGAAGGGAAAATGGAGATGAAGAAGAGTTAGTAGAATGGGAGATAGATATGGAGAAGGGAAAATGAATATGAAGAAGAGTTAGTGGAGAAATTAGAATGTGAGATAGAGATGGAGAAGGGAAGATGAAAATGAAGAAGAGTTAGTGGAAAAATTAGAATGGGAGATAAATGAGTGATTTATAAAAGGATGAAGAAATGAGCTTGGGAGGGGAATTTTTTTGGAGAGAAAATTTTGGATGTTTGAGAGAGTTTTGGGAGATTGAAGAAAAACTGGAGAAAAAAAAATTCTTTTGGAGAGATTTCAAGAGAAAAAAATTTTGAGAGAGAAAAATTCGCCGCCGTGGAACAAGCCTTGGCGACGCGACGGATTCATCTCCAACGAGCTCTAGGCGCTTCAGCATGTGCAATTATCTGGTAACTCAATTTTTCGTGTTTAGATGACGAAATCTCGAAAATAAATGTACTAAACATTCGTAGATGACTTCGAGATCTTCGATTTGATATATTATGGCACGAAAATTGATGTCGTTTGCTATGTCAAAAGGGTCCCGAAATTGAAAGCAGAAATCTGGAAATATGGTGATCAGAACCTGAGATGGAATTTTTCTGATCTGACCTTTCACGCTAAATGATTTTCCATGGGTTATTCTAGACTTTGTTTCATAAAGACCTCTTCATGACATTTGCTCATAAGATCTTAATGCATAACATATAAAAAATAAAAAAATATTCATGCACGTTTCGTATTTTTAATGCATTTAATGAAATCATGCAATTCTGTTGGCGTCCTTGAGTCTGAGTGTTTTTCTGTGCGTGGTCATATTGATTTGTAGTTATCTTATGTTTAGAGTCTTCTTTTGAAACTTCACAAAAAATGAAAGTTGTTCATTGGGGTCTTGTTTAGTAGACTGGAAAGTTTGGTGCATTAATTTTGAGATTTGAGTGTCCATTTAAGCTTAATCCTGAAATATGTCTGTTCTGTGAAATTTGTTTGTTTGCTGCTGAGCTCCCATGAAAGACCATTTTCTACACGAAAATGAGTGTCTCTTCAATAAGAATGTAAAACATGAAAGTTGTCAAAGACACATTTTCCCATCCACATAAAAAATCTCAAAATTTTTACATACATTTCATTATTTCTTTTGTATTTTATGGTTACTGCTTTCTCCCTAAGAATGTTCATGAACAGTATGATTTAATTCGTATTTTTTGTGTTAATGCATTGGAAAATGTAAAAAATGGTCTCAATGAAGTTTAATCAGCACGTGTTAAACTCTCTTTGAGTTTTTGAATTGTCTTAACTCATTGGTGATTGTGCATGTCCGATTGGATAAGTTCATTATTTTCATTTGGCTTTCGGCCCGATGCTTTGAAGACTGGAGGATGACCGATGTCCATTCCGGTCCGTTTTGTTGTACTCTCGACCCACGAGGCTTGGCGACGGGTGTTTGACCGATATCCATTCCGGTCCATTTTTGTTGTATTCCCGATCATGTCTCGGGTTTTATTTAATTGGTCTGTAATTATTCACCCGACGAGTTGCGGGTTTTATTTTCACTGTCCTTAGGGTAGTTTTACTTTACTTGCTCTCTCTTCACATCTTCATTTGAAAAACCAAAAAAAAAATGTAGAAAATCCAAAAAACCAAAAAAAAAAGGAAAATCTGAAAATACAAAAAATGCCATTCATGTGCATCTCATGTAGTATGTCTCATGTATGTTTGTTATGTTATCCGTATGTTCGTATAGACATATCGTATTTGTTTGTTCTCGTATGCACGTCACGTACGCGACGTTTGCAAATCCACATTTGTCTGTTATGATATGTTATTAACCCATGCATATTCATTCAGAAAAATCAAAAATTTCAAAATGAGGGTTTTATCCCCTCTTTTTCAAAAATGAGGGTTTTATCCCATCTTTTCAAAATGACGACTTTTCCCTTTATGGGCAAAATCGAAATGTACGTATTTACATACACATATCACTATGCATGTCACATATATATGTCACGTATTTGTATGGTGTATGTATGCATGTTACATATCGTATTCGTGTGTCTTCATACGCATGTCACATACATATTCGTATTCGTCTATCCCCGCATGCATGTTGTATTCATACGCATGTCACGTACGCATATCATTCGCATGTCCACGTACGTATGTCCTTCGCATGTAACGCACGTATATGTATTCGTCTATCCCGTATGCATATTGTATTCATACACATGTCACGTACGTATGTCGTTCGCATGTCATGTACGTATGTCATTCGCACGTCACGCACGTATTCGTATTCGCATATCTACGTATTCGTATATCATATTCGTATGTCCGTATTTGTGTGTCGTATTTGTATGTCAACGTTTGCGTTCATACCCTTTATGCATTTCATTTTAAAGTGAAAACATAAAAAGAACACCTTACCAGGGTCTTAGGAATAAATCAAGTGAGAGTTGCCAAAATAGGATATCCATGGAATTAAGGTACCGAAAGGGCATTAGTTTTAATTAACTAGTGTAACCAAGTCCCCGAACTCATAATCTCTGGTTTGCAGGAGTAATTTAGTTCTCCCGCTAGGTTACTTAGGTTTCTAATCAACCTACCAAAAATGATTAGTGGCGACTCCAAATTCTAAAATCATGTGAAAAAAAATCAAAGTTGCGATTTGGTAGAGCTTGGGAGAGCTCGAACTAGGTTAGTTAATTTAATTAATTAATCTGGTAATCCATTAACCTAAAAATGAATTTTAGGTCGCGACAGCTTGGCGAATCCGCTGGGGAGTTGTTCTTAATTTTTGAAAAATTTAAGAACTTAGAGGACTTAGGCCAGTAAAATTTCATGAATATTCACTTGGTTTGGCAATTGGTTGAATTCTAATCTTTAGGTGTTAAATGGTCTTGCAGATGTGAGTTATAAGGGGTGGAGTGTTTGGCTAACCCCTTATTTTGCAGGTTTGGTGTATGGAAATTGGAATTTAATTTTTGCACATTTTGAAGTGGTGTTTGAATTTAACTGCTGTGCATGATTATTTGTTTTAGCACTACATCACACAAGTCCCGTGACCGGACCTGGGTCACTAGTTTTAGGATGGTATTGTGATTTGGTTCTAGCGTTCGGCGTGAGATCACGTCGAAAGTTAGTCCAGATTCAATCCCGAACCTCTTTTCAAAAATGAGTTTTAAAAGTTAGGCCTCAGGCTTGGTAAGATTACCAAAGCAGTGGTTTTAATTTTTGACTCGAGGAGCCGAAGTTGGGAGACCCGGCTAATCCTGATTACGTCGTAGGGGTCACGGCTAATCTTGATTATGTGCGCGAGATTGTCGCCTTGCCGTAAGTCTTTCGCTTCAATTTGTCAGCCTTTAGAGTAGATAGGCTAAGATTTAAACTCACGATTCATGTGCATGTCTATGCGACTTACATGGTATTTTTGACGGTGAAAGTAAGTTTTCTAACTTCATCTTGTATTTATTTTTGGTCGGTTCATGTTAGGTGTCGGTCAAATTTTGAATTTAACATCAAGGTCATTTTTCAAAAGAAAATGAAAATCAAATTAGTATCCCATTTTTGAAAAAAATAAAAATAAATAAATAAATAAATAAGTGTGAAAAATCCCTTAGGAAAATTTTATTGACCTGTAAAAGATTTTGTTACATTTTTCTACTTCAATAGAAATGAGATTTTCTTGACAAATTTATCCCTAAAAATTCATTCTGATAAAAGGAAAATCCCTTCGGGAAATTTGCTAAATTTTAAGATATTTTATCACATTTTTCAAGTTGTAAAAATTTGCAAGAAAATTCTTTTTGAGAAATTCACCCATGTTTTTCTAAGAAAATTTTCTCTAAAATTGAAAAATAAAATTGGACTAATGTAGGAATCATGGGCCGACCCCTATTGGATCACATACTGATTATTTTCTTTACTTTTGCAGGGAATTATAGGTACCCTGGGGTGGAGAAAAATCGAGCTCGTTGGTGATAACAATCAGGGGGCAAGCGAAGATATCGTTAACCTTAGGGGCATATGAAGAGGCCAATTCTTTCGGAGACAGAATCGTGTCAATAAGTCAGCACGTATGGGCCATGTATTTTGATGAGGGGTAGTGAATGCATCCAGATCGGGCCTGTGGACATTTTTAATATATTAGAAGGGTTCATGTATTTTTGTTGAGAAAGTCGAGACTGTGTAATCAAAACCCATGGGGCAAGATTATGAACCCGATCTTGCGACGCCTTTCTGATTAAATTGAACAAAGGCTTGCCTTTTTACCTTCCTCGGATTCAAAACACATAAAAGTTTTGGAGGACTAGTATTTTATTTCCGAGCATGGCCCGCAATCATTTCTCCCAACGCTACAGGCGACCGACACATTCAAGTGGACGCCGAAAGAGATAGGCAGGAGTAAAGTGGGGCACGCAACGGGTAGCCCGGTTTGTTTATTGGAGCACTAATCGAGTGGTCGATTTGCAATAATTCACACGACTGACTCACGACGTTGTGACCGGTGGGGGCCGCCAACGAACCCTTCGCCAATGTCCTTGATATCATCGCCGGCAGCAGATAACAAGAACACCGAGAAGAGTGTTAAGCCTCAACGTCTTCAGTACCGTAAATCGTCCTATCATGCTATATGGGCGAAGAAATGGTAGGAAAATGAAAAGCACAAACACGTGAAACTTTCTCTTCATTCCATTCACCAACAAATCTTACAACAACTCACTGGAAAGGAAAAGTGAAATCAAATTGAGCCCTAATAAGCGTCACAAAGGAGCTCAGCTGGCTCTCCATAAAGTTGATGCTCTGGGTGCACCGGGCGTTCTCGGGATCAAGCTCCGCGAGCCTAAAGAAGAGGCGATCGCACTTCTCTTTAACCTAGGCCATAGTGGCCTCGTAATGCTCAACGGCAAACTCCAGGTCCGGAATCGCCGCCTTCTCGAAAGCAATGTCTGCCGTAATGTCATCAAGCCTCTCCTGCAGCCAACCGCATTTGCACCTCATCACAATATTACCTGGCTCCTGTTCGGCGTAAGTTCGGACCAAGGCCAGACGGTCCACCAGCTTTCCCCTCTCACGAACCAGCCACGAAAGCTGATCGTTGGCAAACTTGAGGGCCTTTTTGTGATTATCAGCCACAAATGTAACTGTTGCCAAACGCTCGTGCCGGTCTCGGTAACGAGCTTTCACGACGGCGGTCACAAGGACCGTCTCATAAGCGCGGTTATAGGCAGCCAGAAAATTGATGAAGACGGTCGAGAAGTTCCGATACTCCTTCCCCAGTTAGGTACCCTCAATAGAAGCAGCGTCCACAGTCCTGAATAAACCAAGGATTTCAGCCTCAACGGTAGATTTTTTGGCTATATGAGCGTAACCTCTACCAAGAAGATTGTAGAGTCTCTCCCACCCAGCCAGGACTTCGGCGGATAAGGTGTGGTTAGGAGAATTGGCCATTTTTGAAAGCAGAATACGAAAGAAAAGGGGAGAGAGGTGAGGCAGATGAGCGGAATGCGAAGATGGTAATCTGCTTCAATTTAAATACTGATTTCACAGGGGCAGTCCTTATAGGTTTTCCTATCTACCATTCTCTATCGGCAACACCCCCGGTGGCTCAAATTCCAGTCAAGTGGCAACCTCGAGCCGAACAAACCTGACGTCTCTGTGGAAAAGCTGGACGGGACTCCACCGCTTTGAAAAAAGAAAGAACGAAAAGACGAGCTGAGTGGGGGACAAAGAAATTTTCGGCAGAAAGATAGATATTACTCGTCTTCATTGGAGGACCCGCCAGTAAATCGACGGTGGAAATCTTGACAGGGGCCCTCTACCGCGAAAAGAAAGAAGAAGACAAACTGAGCGATAAACGAGGATTTCCCCTTTAATCAAAAGCTGAATGTCAGATTTTCCCCTCGGTAAATCTAATAGCACTGCCCGTGAAGGGGGAAGTCGTTGCTATTGCCAGAGAGAATTTATCCTCATTTGATAGTGAGGGTTCATCTGCACGAACTCGCAGGAGAAAGATAGAGAGGAAGGAATTCTCGTGGGAGAGGAATTCAAAACCTTCACCATCAAAGCATTGGCTTTCAAAGCCTGTTACGAGAAGCCATCAACGATCCCGTGATCCCTCAAGTCCGAGAAGACATCTTGAGGCGGTCTCGAATCGGCAGTCCTAGATCCAGAAATATGTCGAGCATTAGGGAAATGGGCGCATGTTCAACCCTGGTCGAAGCTGATGAAGTTCCTTACCCTGAGGGTCTACTAGTCATGACCATTGACGGTAATCCAGTCTCTCTGTCAATCCTTGTTACCGTATTAAGAAAATGCCGGTATAAGGTTGTAGCTCAAGCAAAGGCGACAGAGGCCTTAGAGATATTAAGGAGGAGTAGTGACCAGTTTGATATCGTCGTCACCGCCATGGTAGGGATTGACATGGATGTTTTCACTCTCTTGGAAGTCATCAATTCTAAATTAAACATGCCAGTCCTCGTAATATCGGCAAGCGATGATCAGCAAGCCATGATGAAGGCTGTCTTAAACGGGGCCCAAGACGTCGTAACGAAACCAGTTAGGGTTCAGATGCTTCAAAACATATGGCAGCACGTGGTAAGGAAGCAATTGCACGACCATGAGAACAAGTATCAAGCCTTCAATTTTATTCCAAGCAACTGGAGAAAGAAGATGAGTTGGTCTCCCGAGCTGCATCGTATGTTTGTTAATGCAGTTCAGCAGCTAGGAATCGATTTGGCACGGCCGCAACATATACTGGAAATTATGAAGGTAGAGGGACTCACTAAAGCAAATGTTTCGAGTCATCTTCAGAAGTACAGAAAAAGGGTGAGAGAACACAATGCAGCTCAGAATCAAGAAAACCAAGGCGGGACTGATCCAAGCCTGAACGTCGAGTCTCATCGCCACCATAAGTTCCACAGGTTAGCATGGGACGAGCCACTTCCCATCATCAACCAAGCCAGTAGTCGTGCCATCAATCCCCCAGGCGTTAATCAAAGTATCCCCCAGAATCACCCTAATGCTCTTCAAGAGTATAGACCGCATGGGCAGTGTATTCAGACTCCTTGGTTTGAGCACCAACCCGTGGCTAGAATTCATCCCATGATCGGCGCGCCTGCGCAGCCAGAGAATCAGACAAGAAATTATCCTGAGCACTTCCACTTCTCTAATCCTCGAATGGAAGGAGTTCTTGGCAGCAGGACAGTTGGTGATCCCCACACTTTCTGGAGTAATGATGAAGACTTCAGCTCGAGAAGTCAAATTGCTCATGGCGAGGACAGAATGAGAAATCTACCGCCAGCATTTGCCAACAATAATGCCCAATTCGAGTATCAGTTGCTGGAAGGTTCAAGAGATTACCCAGATGATGAGCTTACTGCCCTGGTCAACCAGTTTAAGGTTGACAGACATCTGAAGCCATGATCAAAAACCAGTGATTAGGGACTCTCAAACATCGGTCATCCATGCCTGAACCAGCACGAGACTAGCTGATTATCGAAGAGCCGTAGGAGAGGCAGAACTGACCTTGAACAAGTGCACCTTTCACTTCATGCTTAATTCCCCTACGTGTGATATTTCCAGCTTTCTAGGTGTCTAGATTTAATTCAGGGGCATGGGGTAATTTGTTTTTTATCCCGTCGAATGCGTTAATCCCTTTTTATGCTAGACTCAGGGCGGATCAATTTGTGGCAAAGTCGCTGACTGCCATAATGAGAAATGTTGAATGGCCTCACGTAGGGAAATTTCAAGTGAAAAGCCCAGGCGAGCTCGAAGACAGGTAACTGTGTGTCGTTCCAATTTACCCTCAATCGTCGCAAAATGCTAAATTGGATTTGTTTCATTCTCACCCAGGGGATTGCAAATTGCCTCAAGAGTGTCGCAAAATGAAATGACCCAATGGAATGCGATAGGACTCATTTGCCTTAAAGGTAACCTTTAAATTAAAGGAGCCCTCCGATCCACGGACCCGATGGCATAAAAAATGATGATGGTCCAAAGCAACCCGAAAGAAAACAAGGCCCAACTAAGCAAAGCACTTATGTGGCAAGCTCAAAGTGAAGGGCAACTCGGGATATACAATCCAATCCAATCCAAATGAAGGCACTTCCTCAATTCAAATTCAATGGAAGTACATACAAGGGTAAAACAGTATCGTTCCAATTTTTCTAGAATATGAAGAACATATACTGCCGCATTCCCTTTCATTTTTGCAGTGAAAGTCTCTACTGGCCAGATTTTCCTGTCTACCATTCCCTATCAGCATCACCTCCGCTACTCGTCTCCAATCTCGAACCAAGCAAATCCGACATCTCTGCCAAAAGTTTGACGGGATGACACAACTTTGAAAAAGGAGAAAGAAAGGTGACTTGGGTGGGAGACAAGGAAAATGAGATTCGTTTTTATAGGAGAACACGCCAGCAAATCGACGGTAGAGACGTTGATAGGGACCCTACCACTATGAAGAGATGAGAAAAGACGAGCCAAGCAAGAAACACGCAGGAAAGGTTAAGAAAGACAGAAATCTCAGGAGAAGCGATACATATGCTAAGCCGACGCCAAATTTTAAAAGAGACATCCTCCTGATAATCTTTATTCATACATTGAAGAGAGTTTTAAAGCATACACGGTTCAGAGAGAGTGAAAATACAGAAAGATATAGTAAACCTTGAGAAATCATCGACCAAATCGAAGATGTCTCAACCCAATACTTCCGAAAGCTATCATTGCCTGCTGAATATGGGCGAGGAAGAGTTCGAAACCATGTTTGGGATCGAGCCTATGGAACCTGGCCCTTCCGCCGACGACGTCCAAGATCTCAGTAAAGATAAGGACAACAACGGTAAGGGTCAAAAGAAGCGTTACCATCGCCATACTAAGGAGCAAGTACAAAGGCTTGAGGATTTCTTCAGAACATGTCCTATGCCAGACGGCAGACAGAAAATGGAACTAAGTCAAGAGCTAGGACTTGAACCTTCACAAATCAAGTTCTGGTTTCAAAATAGGCGAACCCGAATGAAGACTCGTCATGAGCACAACGAAGCCGAGTTTCTAAGAGTTGAAAATGAAAACCTCCGAGCGGAAAACAAGATGTATAAAGAGGCTTTTGACTCCGCCACCTGCTTTAACTGCAACAGCCTCCTCTTCGCCTTCGATGAAATGCATGATCTGAGGATTGAAAATGCGTGTTTGAGAAGCTAGTTAGACCAGTTTATAACAGAATCGAGTTCTGTTGGAGCAGGGTACAAAAAGACTAATGCTACTGGATCAGCATCAATACCTCCCGGGGAAGGGGAGATGTATCACCACCAGGCAAGCGGCATTGACGATGAACTCACCGCCATGATCAACCAGTTTAATGTTAATGAAGCACGGGGACTGTAATATGCACAGGGAGTCTGTATTTCGAAGCTGAGATCACGGGTCCTTCAACATAGCCGATGCATACCTGGTCCAGAATGAAGCCAGCTGATCATGGGAGAGCCTGCTGAGGGAACAAAATCGATCTTGAACGAATGCAGACGCTTCATTTCCTTGCATGGGATGTTTTCTACTTTTATTGATGTTCAGAATGAACGCAAAAGCAAGAAGCAGCAATTTCCTGTTCTCCTATTAAATGCTCGAGTCTGCTACCACACCAAACTCGTAGTGAATTTATTGCGAGTAAAAAGTCGCGCGAACTAGAAGGGTAAAGCAGTATCGTTTCAATTTACCCTCAAATTGTCCCGATTCTAAATTAGATCCCTTCTGTTTACAGGAATTTGCAAATTGACCCAAAAACGAAATTCCCCGATTAATCAAAACTTTGGGCAAATAGATTCGTGGATATCGCCACAGAATGGACGGCTTCAAATGAGGAATATGTGAACGAAAGACCCAAACAATCTCAAAGAAGGGTAATTCTGTATCGTTCTAATTTGCTCATACTCGTCTCGTGTTCTGAATTATTTTATTCCATTCTTAACAGGGTTTGTAAACCGCCCCGAAAAATACAGTGACCTGGAATTACCTAGTACAATACAACAACACCATGTCATCTCAAGGATTGACTCTTAAAAGGAACCTCCATGAGCGCCTGCGGTCTTGTGGACCAGATGGCATGGGGAATGACAGTGGTCCGAGACGTCCCGCGTTCGATCCTCGAGGATGGAAATGTTGTAAGTATTGTAAATAAATAAAACAAATTTTTCTCGCATTTCTTTTTGCAAAAAGAAACAGGAATACTCGACAAGCAATACCAAGGTCAGTATTTTGTTACGATCTTAGCTTAACGTTGAAGTGTCCAGCGAAAGCCAAGGGAAACTCAATCCAGTGAACTTGATAAAGGCGTCACGCAAAACATTCAAGATGAAGGGCAAACCAGTATCGTATCCAATACATCATTTCTAATACTGACTAATACGTCTTCTTCTCCATTGTTTGACAGGAAATGTCTAACTTGACATACCCACGGAGAAAATCCCGAGTGGTAAAACTGGTAAAGGAGTTGCGCGAAGCACTCAAGGGTAACTCAGTATCGTGTCCAGTTCATCATTTCTGATACTGGCTAACAGGTCTCCTTCCTTGTTACAGGAAATGTTAAACTAACACCTGATACTTCAAAGAAAACAGCCCAAAGGGGCCAAGTTATGATCGCCTGATGCGATCCGTCTGATGAAATAAGGGAAATCAATGGCGAACCCTAGATCGAAAAGAGGCAAAACCAGAAACAAGCTACTCCTCGACTCGGGGAATAGGCCCCCAACGTGTCTGATCCGCCCACACAGCCAGGGGCAATTTCCATACTTGTACTTGTATTGCCATATTTGCATGATGTTTACACATTCCATGATTTATGCATGACTGTTCTGCATGTTCAATTTGTCAATTTTGACTGGGGGTATAAACTGTACACGATGCATCGAATGTACAGAATGGGGCATGACAGGACGATGAAAGGCAAGCCATTTCCACATACGTCCTATATTTAATCCACAGTGAGTTGAGCGATAGACAGATTCCGCATTCTCCAAGGCAATGGGTTTTCTCGCAAAAGATACGATAGTCGAAGTGAAGGAGGCATTCATTCTCCATTCCAAACACTTCAGGCAACCATTGACAACCCATTTAAACGGTGATTTCATTTCATGACCCTGTCAAGAACCACCCCGCACTGGGGCAAAACAGAGGTAATTCCAACAATATCAGGAGATAAATGGTTAGAAATTCTCTTGCTTGAACTAACATCAATCTTCGAGTGTTTCTTTGCATGATACTCGAATTTTAATTCAAGTGCTTTAGGATGACGAAGAGCATTTATTTTCTCTATCCTACACACTCATCCTTTGCATAACCCAATTGAGCCTGCAAATTCATTTCTCAAGCCCATGTTGGTGATCCTTGCTCATTTCAAGGTAACGACGACACCTTCCCCCAAAAGAGCAGAATTGAAGAAATTGGGCCAATAGAGAATTCTCGAATCAGCCCATTTCATATGCTAGACTTTCATGTAATGTCTAGTATCATTTGTTGAAAATCATCTTGTTGCTAAAATTCAAAATCACAAGATTATTAAACAAAAAAAAAGAGAGAGACAAGTGTAGCCTAAAGAAAATGGGCCTGCTTCCAAACAAAAGGGAGTCGGGAGTAAGAAAAGCAAAGGCTACTCCAAAGAATCTCGGGCAGAAAGAGCAAAGTGTCTATCAAAAGCAAGGCCAATGCCCATATATCTGTAATGAACTTCTGACTTCGAACATACATTTTGAGAATTCCCGAAAAAGGATCCCCAAAGAAGTCAGTTTGCAAAGTGTAAAAGAACTACCACCCCTCAGCCAATGATGGTATTCATTAAAGACAAATTCAGGAAGGTCAAAGATCGGTGATAAGACTGCAATGATCACCAACACCAAACCCTTCTCATATATTTTGCTGAGCCAAAACGAGCCATTCGTTTCTCAGACCCAAATCCCGACCTACGTTACGACCCTTGAAAGTCTCTTCTGATTAGGGCACCTAAATTAATGTAAGAGTTGAATGACTTTAAGAATCGCTCGAAGAAGTTCGAGCAAGATTATTTCTCTCTCATTTTGCAGGGTTCTTGACTTGTAAACCCGGAGCAGATGATGAAGACCTTTTTTTGTCAATGGCCCTTACTCGAAATGAGTCTCCTTTGATAAGCCTTTGACCCAGCCCACATTACGGTCCTAATCAAGACCTCTAGATCGGCTTGATCGTATCAATTGCGAGATTACTCAGACCCTCGCTGAATGCGATGATGGTAAGGTTGAGTGCTTTCTTTTCAAATCCTGCAATCTGGATAAACAGCATTTCTCGAGAGTGAGAGAAAGCCCTTTCGGACTGAAGTCCCCATTCAGGTTCAATTCGAGGTATTCATGACATGATAACCTCCCTAGACAGAATTGGAAATGCAAACTCGATAGAATAGTCATGCATGATCCATATTATGAGCATACACATATAGTTTTAATCATTGCAAACTCAACTGAATGGTTTTGCATGAACCGATAAACTCATTGATAAAAATGCTTACACATGTTACCTCTGACACTGTCTGACAAGTAGTGCATTCCTAATAGTCGAGTTACTCTCCGAGGTCTCGAAATTCATCCAGAGGCTATTAAACAAACAAGCCCTGTTGGCTAATGCTCGCCAAGCATTTTCAGGTGAGTATATCTTCAACCTGAACCTTTCAATTCTGATGATTGTCTGGGTGCTCAAATCCATTGCAGCACATAAGGTCATTCAGTGAGCAAGCAGACACGATACAATCGGTCTGTCTGTGCCTCGATCATTAACTCAGAAGATCCAGGTAAGTCTTCTGAACCCTTGCAACTCATGATCAACATACTCTCATGAAGTCTTCATCAGCTCACGATTGATACAATCTCGTGTTCTCAAGCTTTATCAAATCATGATTGACCAACTCTCGTGTTCTTGATCTTTGCCTCATCGGTTTATTCCTAAAGTGATGGGACAACAAAAATTAGATTTGAGCTTCTGCAGGATTTTTGGTTTCCCCAGATCCCAGAATGGCACCCTTCATGATAAGTCAAATCCCAGAATGGCACCCTTCAAGGTAAGTTAAGTCGGATTTTGAGGATTCCTGGTCTCCCTAGATCCCAGAATGACACCCTTCAAGGTAAGTTAAATCGGGTTTGAGCGTCTGCAAGATTCCTGGTTTCCCCAGATCCCAGAATGGCACCCTTCATGGTAAGTTAAATTGGGTTAGAGCGTCTGCAGGATTCTTGATCTCCCTAGATCCCAGATATACCCAAAAATCATTTTCTCAATCAATACCTCTTCAGTCTACCCAAAAAAGGTGAAATCTAGGGTATATTATCTCCGGAGCCCTTCCATTGGAAACCCCAATACGGAACGGTCCATTTCCAAAGTCCTTTTTACAGGCGACTAAAGTCTTTTCTACAGGCGAGCAAGTCCTTTCTACAGGCAATCAAAAGTCCTTTTTACAGGCAACCAAAGTCCTTTCTACAGGCGACCAAGTCCTTTCTACAGGAAACCAAGTCCTTCTTACAGGCAAATCAAGTCCTTTTTACAGGCATACCAAGTCCTTTTTACAAGCATCAAAGTCCTTTCTACAGGCACAAGTCCTTCTTACAGGCATCAAGTCCTTTTTACAGGCACCAAGTCCTTTCTACAGGCCCACAAAAGTCCTTCTTACAGGCACCAAGTCCTTTCTATAGGCAACCAAAAGTCCTTTCTACAGGCACACCAAATTCCTTTTTATAGGCAAAACAAAGTCCTTTCTACAGGCACCAAAGTCCTTCTTACAGGCACCAAAGTCCTTCTTACAGGCATTTCCATGGGGTGACCTACCATACAGGTCAAATCTTAATTTAATCAGTAGAATCCTTTCACTAGGAATCTACCATGGGGTGACCCACCATACGGGTCAAAATTCAATCCGATTTTAATCAGTAGAAACCTTTTATTAGGAATCTACTATGGGGTGACCTACCATACGGGTCCAAGTTCCATTACCCTAAGGTTTTCTTATAACGAATCCTTAGGTTCTCATCTCATTTTCAGCAGAGCACTCATGTCAGGCAACCGCCATACAACGAGCAGGTAAGTGCCAGGTAAATTCTCATCTTTGTCTCTCCCTCATCGCATGAAAGCCTCCTCAAACCGGGTTTGGATCGAAATTTGCTAAAAGGGGTATTGGAGATCGAATGTCATGACTCTTTTTATTTCATTGTGTTGAGTCGATTAGGATTCAGGTGTCGTCTCGTCTTTGAAATGAACCTCTACCGAGCTTTCTTTCAAAGAGGGGCAGCTGTTGACACCTGATTTTCAATCACCTTTTCTTTTCTTCTTTTTTAAAATTAATAGAAAATCCATAAAAATTCATAAATTTGAAAAAATTAACTTTGGAGACCTTTGCCAAGCCTAGGGAACCAATTTTGACCAAAAAATGATTTTTCATATTTTCAGTATTTTTCGGTATTTTTATTTTCTAAAATTGATAGAAAATCCATAAAAATGAGAAAAATTACAAAATCAACTTTGGAAGCCTTGGCCAAGCTTAGGCAACCATTTTTGAGTAAAAAAATAATTTTTCATATTTTTTGTATTTTTTTAAATATAATTTTTAGAAATTAGGAAAATATTTAATAAATAATAGCATTTGAGGCCACAAAAATACATAAAAATAGTCAATATTTTTCCTTTAAATCCCTTTTCATGTTGGCCATCGCAAATTTAAAAAATCCAATTCGAGGTCGTGTATTCCTTAACGAGCATAATCTCGAATCGGGCCTAAAAAAATTCAATTTGAGTCAATTTATTTTCATTTTTCACTTTTAGGAGTTGTGACATTGTTCTTTAATATTCCAAATTTTCATTTTGGCCCAATTATACCCAGAATGACTCAATTTTACAAACAGGCCTTTAATTAAATTTTGCATTATTTTCAATAGCAAGAAATGAGCTTAAATTCAACATGCGATAGGTGTGTCGAAAATTGTGAGGAGATTTGGACTTAAAGAAATATTTCTCCAGGGACTGAATTATAAATACTTAAAATCTCATGGACTAGAGTGCAAATACCTAATACTTGAGGGATTATTTTGTAAATAACAAAAAGAAGAGTCAGTGGAGAAATTAGAATAGAGAAGGGAAGATGGAGAAGAGGAGATGAAGATAGGAAGATGGAGAAGAGGAGATGGAGAAGAGAAGATAAAGAAAATAAGATGAGAATAGAGAAGGGAAGATGGAGATGAAGAAGAGTTAGTAGAATGGGAGATAGATATGGAGAAGGGAAGATGAATATGAAGAAGAGTTAGTGGAGAAATTAGAATGTGAGATAGAGATGGAGAAGGGAAGATGAAAATGAAGAAGAGTTAGTGGAAAAATTAGAATGGGAAATAAATGAGTGATTTATAAAAGGAGGAAGAAATGAGCTTGGGAGGGGAATTTTTTTGGAGAGAAAATTTTGGATGTTTGAGAGAGTTTTGGGAGATTGAAGAAAAACTGGAGAAAAAAAAATTCTTTTGGAGAGATTTCAAGAGAAAAAAATTTTGAGAGAGAAAAATTCGCCGCCGTGGAACAAGCCTTGGCGACGCGACGGATTCATCTCCAACGAGCTCTAGGCGCTTCAGTATGTGCAATTATCTGGTAACTCAATTTTTCGTGTTTAGATGACGAAATCTCGAAAATAAATGTACTAAACATTCGTAGATGACTTCGAGATCTTCGATGTGATATATTATGGCACGAAAATTGACGTCGTTTGCTATGTCAAAAGGGTCCCGAAATTGAAAGCAGAAATTTGGAAATATGGTGATCAGAACCTGAGATGGAATTTTTCTGATCTGATCTTTCACGCTAAATGATTTTCCATGGGTTATTCTAGACTTTGTTTCATAAAGACTCTTCATGACATTTGTTCATAAGATCTTAATGCATAACATATAAAAAATACAAAAATATTCATGCACGTTTCGTATTTTTAATGCATTTAATGAAATCATGCAATTCTGTTGGCGTCCTTGAGTCTGAGTGTAGACTGGAAAGTTTGGTACATTAATTTTGAGATTTGAGTGTCCATTTAAGCTTAATCCTGAAATATGTCTGTTCTGTGAAATTTGTTTGTTTGCTGCTGAGCTCCCATGAAAGACCATTTTCTACACGAAAATGAGTGTCTCTTCAATAAGAATGTAAAACATGAAAGTTGTCAAAGACATATTTTCCCATCCACATAAAAAATCTCAAAATTTTTACATACATTTCATTATTTCTTTTGTATTTTATGGTTACTGCTTTCTCCCTAAGAATGTTCATGGACAGTATGATTTAATTCGTATTTTTTGTGTTAATGCATTGGAAAATGTAAAAAATGGTCTCAATGAAGTTTAATCAGCACGTGTTAAACTCTCTTTGAGTTTTTGAATTGTCTTAACTCATTGGTGATTGTGCATGTCCGATTGGATAAGTTCATTATTTTCATTTGGCTTTCGGCCCGATGCTTTGAAGACTGGAGGATGACCGATGTCCATTCCGGTCCGTTTTGTTGTACTCTCGACCCACGAGGCTTGGCGACGGGTGTTTGACCGATGTCCATTCCAGTCCATTTTTGTTGTATTCCCGATCATATCTCGGGTTTTATTTAATTGGTCTGTAATTATTCACCCGACGAGTTGCGGGTTTTATTTTCACTGTCCTTAGGGTAGTTTTACTTTACCTGCTCTCTCTTCATATCTTCATTTGATTTGGGTGATTTTGCATTCTTTTATAATACATCCAAAATACAAAAAAAAATGTAGAAAATCCAAAAAACCAAAAAAAAAAAATGGAAAATCTAAAAATACAAAAAATGCCATTCATGTGCATCTCATGTAGTATGTCTCATGTATGTTTGTTATGTTATCCGTATGTTCGTATAGACATATCGTATTTGTTTGTTCTCGTATGCACGTCACGTACGCGACGTTTGCAAATCCACATTTGTCTGTTATGATATGTTATTAACCCATGCATATTCATTCAGAAAAATCAAAAATTTCAAAATGAGGGTTTTATCCCCTCTTTTTCAAAAATGAGGGTTTTATCCCATCTTTTCAAAATGACGACTTTGCCCTTTATGGGCAAAATCGAAATGTACGTATTTACATACACATATCACTATGCATGTCACATATATATGTCACGTATTTGTATGGTGTATGTATGCATGTTACATATCGTATTCGTGTGTCTTCATACGCATGTCACATACGTATTCGTATTCGTCTATCCCCGCATGCATGTTGTATTCATACGCATGTCACGGTAGCATATCATTCGCATGTCCACGTACGTATGTCCTTCGCATGTAACGCACGTATATGTATTCGTCTATCCCGTATGCATATTGTATTCATACACATGTCACGTACGTATGTCGTTCGCATGTCATGTACATATGTCATTCGCACGTCACGCACGTATTCGTATTCGCATATCTACATATTCGTATATCATATTCGTATTTGTGTGTCGTATTTGTATGTCAACGTTTGCGTTCATACCCTTTATGCATTTCATTTTAAAGTGAAAACATAAAAAGAACACCTTACCAGGGTCTTAGGAATAAATCAAGTGAGAGTTGCCAAAATAGGATATTCATGGAATTAAGGTACCGAAAGGGCATTAGTTTTAATTAACTAGTGTAACCAAGTCCCCGAACTCATAATCTCTGGTTTGCAGGAGTAATTTAGTTCTCCCGCTAGGTTACTTAGGTTTCTAATCAACCTACCAAAAATGATTAGTGGCAACTCCAAATTCTAAAATCATGTGAAAAAAAATCAAAGTTGCAATTTGGTAGAGCTTGGGAGAGCTCGAACTAGGTTAGTTAATTTAATTAATTAATCTGGTAATCCATTAACCTAAAAATGAATTTTAGGTCGCGACAGTCGCCACTAATCATTTTTAGTTGGTAGATTAGAAACCTAAGTAAATTAGCGGGAGAACTAAATTACTTCTACGAACCAAAGATTATGAGTTCGGGGACTTGGTTACACTAGTTAATTAAAACTAATGCCCTTTCGGTACCTTAATTTCATGGATATCCTAGTTTGGCAACTCAGGCTTGGTTTATTCCTAAGGCTCTCGTGGAGTGTTCTCTTTTTGTATTTTCACTTTTTCAAATGGAATATATGTGAGTGACATTTTTTTTTTGGCATTTTCAAAATATTAAGTATTTCCCTAAAGCCGAAAGAGGGAGTGAGTTAACGACTTCTGTGCAGTGCTGCGAGCTACTCATTTTGGGGTTTAGTGATTCAAAAATTAAATTACAAGAAGTAAATAACAATAAATAAAGACCACCAATGGATAGCTCAGCCTTGGCTTAGCCCTCTCCTTTGGGGTTTAAGGTGCAATAATTTAAATTGCAGACATTTAAAATGACCTCCAGTGAGCGGGCTCTGCCCTTCACATTCTGGGGTTTAAATTCTTCAAAATAAAACGAATTGATTTGACAAATTCAGACCGAAATCCATCGACGGATCAATTGAAAATTTAATGGGCACTCAAGAGCTCGTCAGCGCCAATTTTACACCTCCATGGGATTTACAGTTAACTTGGAGTTGTCCTTTGCCTAACATAAAAATATGGAGAAATGGAGCAAATATGATTTAATTCACATTAAAAATTAGAACAATGAAAGAGGCACTTAGCTTCAATGGCATTATGAGAAGTGCTTAATGGATATAATTGGTTCCTGCCTGAAATCGAATATGGGGAAATGGGAGAAGAGTAGAAAATTTGAGCTAGTTTATACTAAAAAATCAAAGAGAGTAGAGGGACACTTAGCTTTAAATCTGGGATGAATTCTTGATTTATGTTGATCGATAAAGAAATTGATGATGATAACCCTCTAACTTTAAACTTCCATCATCTTCAAAATTCTCTCTCTCTTTTTGGTATTTTCTTTCTCTCAAATTTTTCTTCAATCTCCAAAACCCTCTCAAACATCCAAAATTTTCTCTCCAAAAAATTCCCCCTCTCAAGCTCACTTGTTCCTCCTTTTATAATCCACTCATTTATCTCCCATTCTAATTTTTCCACTAACTCTATCTCCCATTCTAATTTCTTCACTAACTCTTCTTCATTTTCATCTTCCCTTCTCCATCTTTATCTCACATTCTAATATCTCCACTAACTCTTCTTCATCTTCATCTTCCCTTCTCCATATTTATCTCCCGTTCTAATTTCTCCACTAACTTTTCTTCATCTCCATCTTCCATTCTCTATTCTTATCTTATTTTCTCCATCCATTCTTTTTCATCTTCTCTTCTCCATCTTCCATTCTCTATTCTTATCTTATTTTATCCATCCATTCTTCTCCATCTTCTCTTCTCCATCCATTCTTCTCCATTTCTCTTCTCCATCTCCTCTTTTCCATCTTCCCTTCTCTATTCTAATTTCTCCACTAACTCTTCTTTTTGTTATTTGCAAAATGATCCTTCAAGAGTTAGGTATTTGCATTCTAGTCCCTGAATTTTAATTATTTAAAATTTAGTTCCTAAAAAAATATTTCTTTAAGTCCAAATCTCCTCACAATTTTTGACACAATTCACCGCATATCAAATTTAAGCTCATTTCTTGTTACCGAAAATAATGTAAAATTTAATTAAAGTCTTTTTTGTAAAATTGAGTCATTATGGGTATAATTGTGCCAAGATGAAAATTTAGAATATTAGAGAACAATGTCACGACTCCAGAAATACCAAAATCGAAAATTACGAATTTTCTACAATTTTTACAATTAATCTAAAAATGGGATTAACAAGGTAACACCCGATTCAAAAATAATTTATTTTTTTTTTTGCAGATTTTCATTGGCCAAAATGAAAAGAAAATTAAAAGAAAAATGTTGACTATTTATTCATATTTTTGTAGCTTCAAATGCCATTTTATTTATTAAATATTTTCCTAATTTACTAAAAATATTAAAAAATGCAAAAAATATTAAAAATTATTTTTTGGTTAAAATTGGTTCCCTAGGCTTGGCCAAGGTCCCCAAAGTTAAGTTTTCAATTTTATGAATTTTTATGGATTTTCTATTAAATTTTGAAAATAAAAATACCGAAAAATACTGAAAATATGGAAAATAATTTTTTGGTCAAAATTGGTTCCCTAGGCTTGGCCAAGGTCCCCAAAATTGATTTTTTAATTTTATGAATTTTGATGGACTTTATATTAACTTTAAAAGAGAAAAGATCACTAAAAATCAAGTGTCAACATTGATTTGCGAAGGTTCAAATCCTAGCTCTTGACTCAGTTCCATTTTTTGTTTGCCGTCTGGCATAGTGCACGTTCTGAAGAAATCCTCAAGCCTTCGTACTTGCTCCTCAGTATGGCGACGGTAACGCTTCTTTTGACCCTTACTGTTGTTGTCCTTTTCTTTACTGAGATCTTGGACGTCGTCGGCGGAAGGGCCAGGCTCCATGGGCTCAATTCCAAACATGGCTTCAAACTCTTCCTCTCTCATGTTCAGCAAGTAACGATAGCTCTCGAGAGTATTAGGTTGAGACATCTTCGATCTGGTTGATAATTTCTCAAGGTTTGCCACTCACTTCTGGTATTTTCACTCTCTCTGAATTTTTCTGAGTGACTGTGTATGCTTCGAAACTCTCTTCAGAGTTTTGAATGAAGATTATCAGAAGAATGGCTCTTTTTAAAATTTACGCGTGGGTTTAGAAATTATATTGCTCACCCCGGGAATTCTTTCTTTTTTAACCTCTTTACCGTGTCTCCTGCACGGTTTGCTTTCTTTCGTCTTTTCATGGTAGGGGTCCTCGTCGTCATATCCCTCGTTTATATCCACCATTGATTTTGCCGGTGCGTTCTCCCATAAAGACAGGTCTCATCTTCTTTTTCGCTGCAAATTTTCTTTGTCCCCCACCTATGTCGTCCTTTTCCTCTTCATTTCTAAAGCGGTGGTATCACCTCAAACTTTTTCTGCAAAGATATCAAATTTGCTTGGCTCGAGATAGCAGATCGATGGGGGATTCGAGCTGACAACGACGACACCGGAAAAGAATGGCCGGTAGGAAAATCTGACCGATAGATATTTCTACTGTGAAATCAATATTTAACTCGAGACAGATTACCATCTTCGCATTCTAATCGTCTGTCCTGAATCTTTCCTCGATAATGGCCAATCTCCCTACCCACATCTTCCCAGCCGACGTTATGTTCAAATGGGAGAGGCTTTATCATCTTCTTGGCCGAGGCTATATCTACATAGCCCATCATCCGAGTGTCGAAGCTGAGATCCACGGTTTGTTCAGGGAGATAAATGCTTCTTCAGTTGAAGGCACCAATTTGGAGAGAGAATACAGGGCGTTCCCACACGTCTTCATCAACTTTCTAGAGGCATGTCGAAATACCCCGGAGACGGTCACCTTAGCCCGCGTCGTGAAGGCCCGCTACCAGGATCGATCTGAATACTTGGAATTTGCAGAACGCTCAGTTGCTCGATACAAGGAGGCTGTCAAGTCTGCTGATGAGCGAGTCTTACTGTTGGTTCACGAGAGAAAGAAATTGGTGGAACGCCTAGCTTTAAATCAGACTTATTTTGAGCATGACCCGAGGGACGTTGTGATGAAGTTCAGATGTGAGTGGTTGGAGGGGAGGCTCAAAGATCTACCAGCGGATATAGCTTTCAAGAGGAACCTGATCGACAATTTAAAACTCGCCGTTGAACACCACGAGATAAATGCGGCCAAGTACATGGAGAAATGTACTCGCCTGTTCTTCAAGCTTGCAGATCTCGACTCCCAAGTCACTCAGTGTAGGCAGAGCGTCAACTTCATGGAGAGTCAGCTAAACTCTTTTGTAATGCTTATTAGGGCTCAGTTTGGCTTTACTTTTCCTCCCCCACTGACTTTTGTAGAGCTTGCTGACGAATGGAATGAAGAGAAAGCTTATCATGTTTGTGTTTTACTCTTCTTGTCATTTCTTCTCTCATATAGCATGATTGAATGATTTAAGGCACTCCTCGCACCCACTTCAGTTAGGACCAGAGCACCTCTTGAGAGTACCCTCTTTAAGATATATGGGTCACCATAGTCTAGAGCAAACTTTGTTTCTGAAATAGGGACTGTTGGCAGCAACTTTCGTGGGACGAGATCATCCCTCTCTATTAGATTCAATCTGCTTCTATCAATTGTACCTCCGAAGGAATACGTAGGAAGTGTATCTCTACCTCAGCTGGTAGAATTGCCTCAATCTTGTCTTATCTTGACAGAGGGCAGCTGTGAATGGTGACACACAGCCAAAACAGACAAAGGCGAGACCCATCACTTCTCTCTGATGATGATATCGAGGATACGAAAAAGGATTCGGTGCCGGCCCCAACCAGTCATAATGAGACCTGTGACTAGTCGCGTAAATTAATACAGCTGTAACTACTCGGTCAATTGTGCTAATAATGAACCCGCTACCTGTTGCGTGCCCCCACCTCGCTCATATGCTGTACCTTTCGGCGTTAACTTATTGGTGTCGGTAGAAATGATTGTGGGCATGCTTATTAATAAAACACCGATCTTCTAACATCCTCCACGCGGTTCGAATCCAAGAGAGTTAGAAAGCAAACCTTTAGTGGATTTAATCAAGAAGGCATTGCAAAGTCGGTTTAATATACATACTTCATAGATTCTGATAATCTGCGTTTTTTCAACAAGAATACAGGAATCCCTCTAATATAATAAAAATGCCCCCGTGTCTAACCCGAATATATTCACTGCCACATCAAAATACATAGCCTATACGTGCTGAGTGATTGACACGATTCTGTCTTTGGAAGGATTAATCTCTTTGCTTGCCCCCAGGATTATCAGTTGAGGCATCGATAATTATCCGTCCTTTTGTATTCTTCAATATTATTCCTGGTTTGTTATCACCGATGAGCCCAATTTTTCTCCTCCCTGGGGAACCTATAATTCCTTGCAATAGTAAAGGAAATAATTAGTGTGTGATCCAAGAAAGGTCGATCCATGACTCCTATATTAATTTAATTTTGTTTTTCCATTTTGTCGAGAAATCAAATGAAATTTTCTAAAGAGGATACAGGTGAATTTCTCAGAAAGAATTTTCTTGTAGGTTTTCATAACTTGAAAAATGTGAGAAAATCTCTTGACGTATACCAAATTTTTCAAAGAAATCTTCTTCTTTTATCCAATTGAATTTTCAAGGGTAAATTTTTTAAGAAAATCTCATTTCTACTGAAGTAGGAAAGACGTGACGAAATCCTTTATTGCTCCATAAAATTCCCTGAAGGGATTTTTCGCATTCATTTTTTTTTCCGAAATGGGATACCAATTTAATTTTTATTTTCTTTTGAAAAATGACCATGATATTAAATTCAAAATTTAACCGACATCTAATATGGACCGACCAAAAATAAATTCAAGATAGAGTTAGAAAACTTACTTTTACCTTGAAAAATACAATGTAGATCACATAGACATGCACATGAATCGTGAGTTTAAATCTTAGCCTATCTACTCTAAAGGCTAACAATTGAAGCGAAAGACTTACAGTAAGGCGACAATCTCGCGCACATAATCAAGATTAGCCGTGATCCCACGACGTAACCAGGATTAGCCGAGTCTTTCCACTTCGGCTGCTCGAGTCTTTCCACTTTGGTAATCTTACCAAGCCTGAGACCTAACTTTTAAAACTCATTTTTGAAAAGAGGTTCGAGATTGAATCTGGACTAACTTTCGAAGTGATCTCACGCCGAACGCTAGAACCAAATCACAATACCATCCTAAAACTAGTGGCCCAGGTCCGGCCACGGGACGTGTGTGATGTAGTGCTAAAACAATTAAACATGCACAACAATTAAATGCAAATACCGCTTCAAAATGTGCAAAATTAAACCATAATTTTCACACACCAAACCTGCAAAACACTCCACCCCTTATAACTCTCATCCTGCAAAAACATTTAACACCTATAGATCAGAATCCACCTAATTCAAACCAAATGAAATTTCATGAAATTTTTATGCCATATGTCCTCTAGGTTCTTAAATTTTTCAAAAATTAAGAACACGTCCCCAGCGGAGTCGCCAAGCTGTCACGACCCGAAAAAATTATTAAATTCAAAATCGGGTGAACGGATTATCAGGTTAATTGACTAACCTAATTCGGACCCTCCCAAGTCCTACCGAATCGCAACCTAAGTTCTTTTTATGCAAAGATTTTTTATTTGGAGTCGCCACTAATCATTTTTTGTAGGTCGATTAGAAACCTAAATAAATTAGCGGGAGAACTAATTTATTTCTGCGAACCATAAAAGATGGGTTCGGGGACTTGATCACACTAGATCATTCTAACGCCCTTTCGGTACCATTTTATTTCATGAAAGCTCATTTGGAATGATTGGGAAGAAGTTTGGGTCAAACTGACCAGAAGGGTAAAATGGCCATATTTCAAGGATCGAGAGGTGGAAACATCAAAAATAAGATTTGCCAGTCAAAAAAAAATTTAGGTGGATACGCATGAATTATTGACAACACAAATACGAATGCGACATGTGGATATGGAGATATACAAGTACGACATGACATAATCGAAATTTAAATCAATTCATTTGGGTAAGGAAATTCTCGAAGATTTAATTGTTAGGATTGTTACCTGATTTGACAGATTTGGTTGTCAAATTCGGACCTCGTGTTACCTTATGGATCAAGATTGCGGCTCGAACGATGGGGATGAACTCGTGACTTGTATTGAACGGTAGAGAAATTAGTGATGGTAGCATCTATATTTAAATTCTCACCATCTTCAAAACTCTTTTTTGGAAAAAAAAAAAGGATTCTCTCTCTTTTTTTTTATTTTTTCTTTCTCTCTAATTTCTTTCAATCTCTCAAAACTCTCTCAAACATCCAAAAAAATTTTCTCCCCCCCAAAATCCCCCCCCCAAGCTTATTTCTTCCTCCTTTTATAACCCACTCATCCATCTCTCATTCTAATTTTTCCACTAACTCTATCTCCCATTCTAATTTCTCCACTAACTCTTCTTCATTTTCATCTTCCTTTCTCCATCTCTATCTCACATTCTAATTTCTTCACTAACTTTTCTTCATCTTCATCTTCCCTTCTCCATATCCATCTCCCATTCTACTAACTCTTCTTCATCTCCATTTTCCCTTCTCTATTCTCATCTTATTTTCTCTATTTTCTCTTCTCTATCACCTCTTCTCCATCTTCCCATCTTCATCTCGTCTTCTCCATCTCCTTTTCTCCATCTTCCCATCTTCATCTTCCTTCTCTATTCTAATTTCTCCACTAACTCTTCTTTTTGTTATTTACAAAATAATCCCTCAAGTGTTAGGTATTTGTACTCTAGTCCATGAGCTTTTAAGTATTTGCAATTCAGTCCCTGGAGAAATATTTCTTTAAGTCCAAATCTCCTCACAATTTTCGACACACCTACCGCATGTTGAATTTAAGCTCATTTCTTGCTATTGAATATAATGCAAAATTTAATTAAAGCCCTTTTTGTAAAATTGAGTCATTCTTGGTATAATTAGGCCAAGATGAAAATTTAGAATATTAGAGAACAATGTCACAACTCCTAAAACTAAAAAATGAAAATAAATTGACTCAAATTGAATTTTTTTAGGCCCGATTCGAGATTATGCTCGTGAAGGAATACACGACCCCGAATTGGATTTTTTAAATTTGCGATGGCCAACATGAAAAGGGATTTAAAATAAAATATTGACTATTTTTATGTATTTTTGTGGCCTCAAATGCTATTATTTATTAAATATTTTCCTAATTTCTGAAAAATATATTTAAAAAAAATAAAAAAAAAATAAGAAAAATTATTTTTTACTCAAAAATGGTTGTCTAAGCTTGGCCAAGGCTTCCAAAACTGATTTTTCAATTTTCTCATTTTTTCTTGATTTATTTTATGAATTTTCGAAAATAAAAATATCAAAAAATACTGAAAATATGAAAAATTATTTTTTGATCAAAATTGGTTCTCTAGGCTTGGCCAAGGTCTCCAAAGTTGATTTTTATGAATTTTTACGGATTTGTTTTATTAATTTTAAAAGAGAAAAGATGATTAAAAATCATGTGTCAACACCATCCACTAAATACTGATTAAAATCCTAAAGTTAGTAACGACTCATATTTAGCATATGTGATTCTTGTTTTATAAAAGGGTTTGCTCAATGATCAAACGTGTTGTCATTTGTGTTGTTATTCTAAATGTGGGTCGCAATTCTTTTGCAGTTAAGAAACATGTTATGAATGTTGTGTTGTATAATCTGTTTAATCAACATGTCGTTGGTAGGTTCAGATGCAACACGACTAATGGCTGTCTCAAGTTTGAATTTGACAAGTCTTTTTTTTCTGTCAGAAAGAGAAAATGGGTAGAAGGACACTTTTAGTGCATAACTTGTTACGGAGATCACTTTGGTGCTAAAACTTTCGAACAGATCAATTTAGTGCCAAGTTTTTGAAAAACAACCAATTTAGTGACAACTCTGATTTGGTCCGCCAGATTTATGATGTGGCCTTATTTTATTAATAAGTGAAGTCGACGTAGCCGCCGGAGAGTCCAATCAGCAGCTGAAGCGTTCACGACGTCGTTTTGCATATGGTTCTTCAAATAACAATTCTAAATCAGCCGATTGAAGAGAAAAATCTTCAATTTGAAATCCTAAATCAGTAGAGCCTTGAGCAACCTGTGGAAGGCTTCACGAGCGACTTCACGAGCATTAATGGAGGGCTTCACGAGCGGCTTCAGCAACGCCTCAAACCCTAAATCAACCAATTCAAGAAAATCCTCAATTTGAAGGACAACCCCAATTTCGGTTTGGCAAAAAAAAATGACGGGATGGAGTTGAAAATGGAGGTCTTCACGAACGGCACCAGCGGCTTCAACAGTGCCTCAAACCCTAACTATAATTCTTCTCGAACCGAAGAAGGTGAATATTATTATTATTATGGGTTACCGAGTCCAATAAGAATATCTTGGACTAGGTTGAATCCGAGTAGACAATTCAATGGATGTGCTAGGTATAGAGAAGGTTTGAAGTGCAAATATTTCAAGTGGGTTGATTCAAAATTCTCCGGACAAGCGACTGAGGTAATATTGGAGCTTCTTGAAGGATGACATCAACCTTTACCTACATTAGTGGGCGAGTTGGATGATGTTGATGTTCAGTCAATGCAAGCTAAAAATAAGGCTTTAGCATCTTTAGCCAACCATTTAAAGAAGGAAGTGGCAAGCATGAAAATTGAATGAACTTGTTCTCGAGCATTTATTATCTTATTGTTCTGTTGTGTAGCCTTTTTCATGGGCAAATGTAAAGGGAACAGTGACAGTGAGAATAGGTTTCGGTCTACCATAGTTGAAGATGAATGAAACATGTAGTTGTGAAAGGAAATTTGTAGTTGTGTTATGATGTAGCTAGCAACGACATGTAGAGGGGCGGTGAATAGGTGCTTCTGAATATTTTGAGTTATAAGTGCCAGCAAACACAGAAACCAAATATTGAAACGTAACAGATCAAGTATGCACGAAAGAAGAGAGTTCAGAAGAAGAAATGTGCATACAGATTTATAGTGGTTCGGCTATAGTAAGCCTACGTCCACTCTCCCACGATGACAGCCGATTTGCTGGATTTCACTATGATGATTGCAAAGTTACAATAAACTTCTCTCAACAGTTTTGCTCGTCTATTTCAACTCTCTAACTCGTCGTATTTCTTCCCCTTTTTGAACGAATACCAGTACCCTCCTTTTATATCCCTTTCACCTCGAACTAGCCGTTGTCAAGGTGCTCTACGGGATCACTCGTCAATCTTCAATCAACCTTGATTGAACGAGATAAACTTGGAAAGATGCTAGGTAGCCGTTGAAGAAGGATTCTGGTTACTTCAGATTCAGTCGCCCATACAACTAAATCTTCAGTTTCCATATTTGTGAGATGTTGAATCCTCTGAGGAAGGAAAGAAAGATAATATCCAACCAAGGATTTTGTCCTAATAAAGATGGACAATCATCCTGTAGATCGAATCCTTTTACTTCCCGTAATTTCCGAAATCAATTGGACTCTTGTCAATCGTGGGTCTTCTTAGTCCAGTTGCAGAATCTGAATCAATTTAGAAACAGCTTTCAAACTATGTGAAGTCTCTGAATCTGATTCGGCTTTGCTCTGTGAATCTGAGCTCTTACGGATCCTACTGTCGATGTCTCACATGAGTCTTCTTGAGGTCTTCCAAGGCAATGTTGTCCTCCATCTGAATCCATTTAAGGCAGTCAAACACTTCATCTAAATTAATCAGACGCAGACTTCTCCTTCTGATTCCTTTAAAGGCACAAGCATAGTTCCTCCTTCTGACCATTTAGAAGCACTACGGTGATGACTCTTCCTTGAGTCTGAATGCCAGTTGCGGGAAATTCAAAGCTTCTTTTCACATCGAGATTTCTGCAAGGAAGATATACTTCCATTAACTAGACTTCTTAAAACGAGTTTTGTTAGAATCAAAAATCTTGACGGGATAGTTTCCTCAACATGTTGTTGGTTTGATGTTTCCCTAATTTTTGTATTGGAATAAGAGTTTCCTATTAAAGTCGAGGTTGGCATTCATTGCTTATGCACATTTACAAGTTTTGATGAGATTAGTTGTTGTGCATTGTCAACTTCCAAGTTTTGTTTAGTTGTTATGGATTTGCTGGTTTGCTGCAATTTTTACTGTAGACGCTGGTCAAATGAAAGACCAGTAGTTTGCTGAAGGTGATCAATTTAGTGCCAATCGTGTCTTTAAAAAATAATACTTTAGTGTGATTTTTTTTACTAAAGTGATCACTTTAGTGCCAAGTTTTTTGCCAAAAATGATCACTTTAGTGCTGAATTTTAGGGAAAATGGCCATTTTAGTACCAGTACCGGTTATAAAATGGCCAAGTCAATGCTAGTTCAGCCTAGTTGCAACAGGTCTGCTGGTGCTAGGAGATTACACCTGTTGCAACAATTGCTGGTGCACTAGCTTACATGAGCTTCAGTAGAAGCTGGTATTAGCAACTTGCAAGCTGCACTACTATACCAGCAACTTGAAGCTATAAATGCACCAGCAGCTGCTTATAGCAAGCATAACCCAACATGCATAGACAAAACTCCAGCACTTTAACAACCAGCGACATAACACCAGTAACCTCACATCAGTCAAGAACAACACAACAAAAAAAAAATAATCTACATAAAAAAATTTCATTGCCATTAACATTCAACTAATTCTTCACAAACAAGAACATCAATTAGTCAGCATCCACTGTCATTCACCTCTTATCAAAATATCAAAAAGCAACAAAAAAAGATATGACAACATCAAATTCAGCCAATTTCCACGACTCCCTCAAAATTTTTTCCTTTCGATGACTTTTTCCCTTGATTCATGATCCTTGCACTCTTTCTAATCCATTGGCCAGGTTCTTTAGCTAGGCTTGCAGGTGTTTCATCATCATCACGTGCAGGTTCTTCAACTGATGCAGGTACTTCAGCTACCCTTGTTGTTCCCTACACCTTCTTTGCACGAGCTCTGGTAATTGGTGGCTGTTTTGGAGCTGTAGTAGCTTTTTCCTTCTTTGGAGCACTCTTCCTTGGCACAGCATTGGACTCTGATGTGCCTTGGGTTAAGCCGTGTTTAGCGATAAGAATCTCGGTACTCAGCCCAAGCTACAACAAGAATCACATGGTCAGTGATATGAAATGCGATAATTGAAATACACGAGCCCTACAAAACTTACATTCAAAATAGTCATTCTAGTGTACTTGTCTGTATAAATGCCATAACCACATTGCCTTAACCTTTTTTCGAGAGCCCCACCCGTCCATTGCGGTGCCTCACTTTCAGTAACTTGAGTAGTCTCTTTTCTTCTAACATAAGAAAGACAAAAAAAATCACAAAGTGAAGTCCATATAAAAAATAACACAAATAATTGTATAACTTACTGGATATTTTTTCCTTCTCGTCTGTTCAACTGTCGACTCAGTGGTTGGCCCTGTAGGTACTGCTCCAGTAGGTCCATCACTTGCCTCAACAGTAGGCCCAACTGTTCGCCCTATAACTGGCCCATCACTTTGCCCCTCAGCTGCAGCTGCCCCTATACTTGGTCCATCAGTAGGTTGTTATGGATATTGCTTCTTCAATTGACAACCTTTCTTATTGTGTCCTTCCGTATGGCAATAGGAGTACTTAATCTTTGCACCGATTCTGCTCATCCTCTTAGTTGAAATCTCTCCCCCGTCTATTTTTCGTTTCCGTTTTAGTTCCTATTATCTTCTTCAATGGTAAAGGTACAAGGGCTTCATGATCCGTTGGCTCCCAAAACTTACTCGATCTGAGAGGCTGCATCATGAATTTGTAAGAATCAAGATACATGGTTTTCTTGTAATACTCATGTAGGTATTCCTCTGGGTTCTGTTGCTTCAACTGGATTGCACAAATGGCATGTGCACAAGGAATTCCATTTAATAGCCAAGCTCAGCATGAACACTTTCTCTTGTCTAAGTGGACGGCGTACGTATCGCCATTGTTCATGATCTCAAAACCATCATCTCCATTCCATGTTGGATGACAGAACCTAGTAGCAGCCAAGTTGTCTTCCAATTTTTTCGCAATCCTAGGACCACATTGTTTAGTCCACTTTGTAGCCTCATCTCTTTGTGTCTGCAGTCTTCTCATAACCATGATTCATATGTCTTCAAGCATATTGATAATCGGTTTGCACCTGGCTTCAAGTATTCTACCATTAAATACTTTGCTGAGGTTTTTGTCAACAATATCGCACTTGAATTTTCGCTAAAGAATGTCCTACACCAATACTTAGGTTTAGTTTGAAATAGTGCATCAAAACCCTCCTTTGTCAAGTCTAACAATCCCTTCTTGGCTATTCTAAATTTAGCCATGTTGGTGCTCTTTGCTATCTACCAAAATTGCCTCTGTAACCTGTCTCCTTTATAGATCTTTGCCCTGTTTGCATAGATGTGCCTTGCACACATCCTATGTTCTGCATATGGCATTAACTCAGCTAATGCCGGTATAAGTCCCTGCAATTAAAAAAAGATTATTAGCAAAGCTCTAAGCTGTTGTAACATAGCTGCAGTACCACCTTGGAGCTGCTACTGCACTACACCTGCAATAATAATAGTAATAAATTAGCAGCAAAAGTAATAAGGAATTTAATAACAACCCAAGCAATGTTATCTTTTGTTGGTCGCTCATAAATGCCCAATCTCCCCCATCAGTTATCTCAAGGTCAGCGATTAAATTCTTTAGAAATTAGGACCAATTGTCCTTGTTTTCTACCTTGACGACAACACAAGTTATGGGATACATTTAGTTATTGGCATCTCTTCCAACAGCAGCCAACAACTCCCCCTTACATAGACACTTCAAAAAATATCCATCTAATCCTACAACTTTTCTACAACCAACTAAAAATCCCCGTCTGCATGCGGCAAAGCAAAAATAAAATCTATCAAACTTGGTCCCAGAGTTTGACAGTGGCCTCTGTACAACCTCTACATAAACTCTACTGGGTGAGTTTTGAAGTCTACACTCGTAAGCATAATCCCAAACCTACACATATTCTTCCTTGTACCAACCCATCAATGCCTTCATCACTTTCCGTTTGGCTCTTTTGCATTGATTTCTCGACACATTAACTCCTAACTGCGCCTTTACCAATAGCTTCAACTGAGGACCCTTGATCTCGGGCATCGCCTTAATAGTGTCGAAGAAATGCTTCGACAACCATGCACTTGTTACTCTTTTATTGTCAAAAATAATGGGACAAGTATGCTCTTCTTGCAATAACCTAATCTGAAATAATCCAGTCCTCTTACTCAGTGCGCCATAAATCTTCCAAGGACAATTCCGCTGCGAACACTTAGCTCTGGGAACATCCTTAGTGTGTCTATAAAATTCCACACACCTTTGTTCAGAAATTGAGCTCTTGATAATACCTTCTTTTAACTGTTTAGCATTTTTAAATCTCATTCCAACAAACAAAATTGGAGATGCAATAGTATGATCATAACAAGGATACTTATGTTTCCTTCTTCTACGCACAAGTACTTCATCACCTTGAAGTTCACTCCCAGAACTAGCACTCTCGTTATCACGGCCACTTTCTTCATGTTCACTTTCATTACCAGCACTAGCACCTCCTGCGTCCTTATTTCTTAGTTGAGACTAATGCGATTCTCCAAAGCCTGCTGCAAATTTGTTTTTCACAAACTCCCTTTGCTTTTGCCTTGAACTCGCAAGGTCTTTATCATCATCATCATCATCGTCACTTACATCATTAGCAATCGCCAAAGTTTAATCATCTGATTCACTGCTATCTGCAAATTCCCAGGCTAATCTAGTCAATCCTTCATCATCTATGTCTTCACCAAATATTTCGGAACATCTCCCCTTCTGCTAAATTTGCTCAACATTACTTGATGGCCGCTCTTGTCTCTCCAATTGCCCTACGTCTAAAACAGATTCTTCTCCTACTTTTCCTGTTTGAGTACCCCCATCATCTTCAGCATCATCATCCTTCATTATCTTCATCTGCATCTTCATCACAATCATTATGCTCAACATACACGGTCAGTTCCTCACCATGAAGATAATATTAAATAATATCCCTAAGACCATTATCATCCTCGAAGAATCGCAACCCCTCACGCAAGTCCTTCCCAGGAATACAGTAATGCAATTTACTTACTTTGTATCTAAAATAATAGACTATCTCCCTCACGAATTGAATATAGGACGCCTTGCTTACATCGGTAAAGAGGGTACCTTCAAGCCCACCTTCATAACAAAATCCCCACCATATCATACAATAATGGGTACAATATGTTGCTTGTCCCCCATGCCGACACTGCAATTAAGGAAGAAAAAGGTCATTACGTGTTGGGACCACAACACAACTTTTGTTGACCAACAGGAAACAAAGAAAATAAAGAAAACAAAGCCAAAAAATTATAATGTGGAGATCCCGCCCCATCGAGTAACAAAGTCCAATAAATTGTCACAAATGCATTGTCAAGGTCCCCATTGAACCCTTTTTTTTAACATGCAACAAATACTAAATATAAGAAATACTCAATACCAAATGAAAGAAACACTCGCATCCTTTAACGTGCAGGTCCCTACACAATAGAAAACCCCAATAATTTATCACAAACGCCAAAAAAAGTTATCTCCATGTCCATACCGAGCCCTATATTTTCTGCGCAACAAGTTGAGTGTACCACTGAACCCTATTTTTTTCACATGGAGTTCCCATAGAACCTCTCCAACACTACACAATGTGCCCACGGTGCCATGGTCCCCTCTTAGTCTACTACCAAGATAGAGAAAGCCCTATTGAGCCCTACTTTCACTCCACTTCTGAAAAGCCCTCATTTTTCTATTCAATCGGAGTCCTAATTTTTCTTTTCTAATTAATTTCGCGATTGTCGCGACCCTTTAAAAAAAATTTAAATGGTTAACGAATTATTAGGTTAATTAGATTTAACTAACCTAACACGGACCCTCCCAAGCCATACTGAATCGCGACTTTGGTTTTTGTTTAAAGGATTTTAGAATTTGGAGTCGCCACTAATCGTTCTTAGTAGGTCAATTAGAAACCTAAATAAATTAGCGGGAGAACTAATTTATTTCTGCGAACCAGAGCTTATGAGTTCAGGGACTTTGTACACTAGTTAATTAAAACTAACGCCCTTTTGGTACCTTAATTTCATGGATATCCTAATTTAGCAACTCAGGCTTGGTTAAATTCCTAAGGCTCTAGTAGGGTATTCTCTTTTTATGTTTTCAATTTTTAAATAGGATGCATGGATGATATATATTTTTTATTTATTATATTTTTTTAAGTGTTAAAAATTCCTTGAAGCCGAAAGAGGGAGTGTGTTAACGACTTCTGTGCAGTGTTACAACCTACTCATTTTTTGGGTCATGGTGATTCAAAAATTAAATTACAGGAAGTAAATGACAGTGAATAAACACCTCAAATGGATGGCCCAAGCTTGGCTTGGCCCTCTCCTTTGGGGTTTAATGATACAGAAATTAAATTACAGGTATTTAAATGACGGTAAGAAAAAATCTCCAATGAGTGGCCTAGCATTGGCTTGGCTCTTCCCTTTGGGATTTAAGGTGCAGGTATTTAAATTACTGTAAGTAAAAACCTCCAATGAGAGGCCTAGCATTAGCTTGGCTCTTCCCTTTGAGATTTAAGGTGAAGGTATTTAAATTGCAGGAATTTACATTACTGTAAGTAAAAACCTCTAATGGGAGGCCTAGCATTGGCTTGGCTCTTCCCTTTGGGATTTATGGTACAGGTATTTAAATTGCAGGTATTTAAATTACTGTAAGTAAAAACCTCCAATGGGAGGCCTAGCATTAGCTTGGCTCTTCCCTTTGGGATTTATGGTGCAGGTATTTAAATTACAAGTATTTAAATTACTGTAAGTAAAAACCTCTAATGAAATGCCTAGCATTGGCTTGGCTCTTCCCTTTGGGATTTATGGTGCAGGAATTTAAATTACTGTAAGTAAAAACCTCCAATGGAAGGTCAAGCATTAGCTTGGCTCTTCCCTTTTAGGATTTATGGTGCAGGTATTTAAATTACATGTATTTAAATTACTGTAAGTAAAAACCTCCAATGGGAAGCCTAGCATTGGCTTGGCTTTTCCCTTTGGGATTTAAGGTGCAGGTATTTAAATTGCAGGTAATAAACGACCTCCAGTGGATGCGCTTTGCCTCTCTATTATAATTTCTCCACTAACTCTTCTTCATTTTCATCTTCCCTTCTCCATCTCTATCTCACATTCTAATCTCTCCACTAACTCTTCTTCATCTTCATCTTCCCTTCTCCATATTTATCTCACATTATAATCTCTCCACTAACTCTTTTTCATCTCCATCTTCCCTTCTCTATTCTTATCTTATTTTCTCCATCCATTCTTATCCATATTCTCTTCTCCATCTTCCCTTCTCTATTCTAATTTATCCACTAACTCTTCTTTTTGTTATTTGCAAAATAATCTCTCAAGAGTTAGGTATTTGCACTCTAGTCCCTGAATTTTAAGTATTTACAATTCAGTCCCTAAAAAAATATATCTTTAAGTCCAAATCTTCTCATAAGTTTTGACACACCTTCCCCATACTTAGTCAAAATTCACCACATGTTAAATTTAAGCTCATTTCTTATCGCTGAAAATAATACATAATTTAATTAAAGCCCTTTTACACAATTGAGTTATTCTGGGTATAATAGGGCCAATATAAAAATTTGAAATATTAGAGAACAATGTCACAACTCCTAAAAGTGAAAAAATGAAAATAAATTGACTCAAATTGAATTTTTTAGGCCCAGCTCGAGATTATGCTCGTGAATGAATACACGACCCCGAATTGGATTTTTTTAAATTTGTGATGGCCAACATGAAAAGGGATTTAAAATAAAAATATTGACTATTTTTATATATTTTGGTGGCCTCAAATGCTATTATTTATTAAATATTCTCCTAATTTCTAAAATATAAAAAAAACACAAAAAATTATTTTTTGGTCAAAATGGTTGCCTAAGCTTGGTCAATGCTCCAAATTTGATTTTGCAATTTTCTCATTTTTCTTTAGTTTTTATTAATTTTCGAAAATAAAAATACCGAAAAAATAATTAAAATATGAAAGATCAATTTTTGGTCAAAATTGGTTCCCTAGGATTGGCTAAGGTTCCCAAAGTTGATTTTTCAATTTTATGAATTTTTATGGACTTTCGATTAATTTTTGAAAATAAATAAATAAAAACATATGTAAAAATACTGAAAATATGAAAAATCATTTTTTGGCCAAACTTGGTTCTCTAGGCTTGGCTAAGGTCTTCAAAGTTGAGTTTTTCAATTTTATGAATTTTTATGAATTTTCTATTAATTTTCAAAAATAAATAAATAAAAAATATGTAAAAATACTGAAAATATGAAAAATCATTTTTTGGTCAAAATTGGTTTCCTACGCTTGGCTAAAGTCCCCAAAGTTGATTTTTCAATTTTATGAATTTTATGGATTTTTTTATTAATTTTAAAAAAAGAAAAATTGATTGAAAATCAGGTGTCAACAGCTGCCCCTCTTTGAAAGGAATCTCGGTAGAGGTTAATTTGAAAGACAAGATGACACCTGAATCCTAATCGACTCCACATCAAGAAAATAAAAAGAGTCGTGACATTTGTTCCCTAATACTGCCTTTAGCAAGTTCTGATCTAGACCTGTTTGCCTTGAAGTTGTTGATTGACATGAATGCTCTATCGAAAGTGGAATGAGAACCTAAGGATTCGTTATAAGAAAACCTTAGGGTGGTTGAACTTGAACCCGTATGGTGAGTCAACCTCTAGTAGATTCCTAATGGAAGGATTCTACTGATTAAAATTGGATTGAGATTTGACCCGTATAGTAGGTTACCCCATGGTAGATTCCTAATAAAAAGATTCTACTGATTTAAAATTTCATTGAGATTTAACCCGTATGGTAGGCTACCCCATGAAAATGCCTGTAATAAGGTCTTGATGCCTGTATAAAGGACTTGATGCCTGTAAAAATGACTTGATTTGCCTGTAAGAAGGACTTGGTTTGCCTGTAAGAAGAACTTGATTTGCCCGTAAGAAGGATTTTGTGTCTGTAAGAAGGACTTGGTTTGCCTGTAAGAAGGACTTGATTTGCCTGTAAGAAGGACTTTGTGCCTGTAGAAAGGACTTGGTTTGCCTGTAAGAAGGACTTGGTTTGCCTATAAGAAGGACTTGGTTTACCTATAAGAAGGACTTGTTTTGCCTGTAAGAAGGACTTTGTGCCTGTAGAAAGGACTTGGTTTTCCTGTAAGAAGGACTTAGTTTGCCAGTAAGAAGGACTTGATTTGCCTGTAAAAAGGACTTGATTTGCTTGTAAGAAGGACTTGATTTGCCCGTAAGAAGGACTTTGTGCCTGTAGAAAGGAGTTGGTTTGCCTGTAAGAAGGACTTGGTTTGCTTGTAAAAAGGACTTGGTTTGTCTGTAAGAAGGACTTGTTTTGCCTGTAAGAAGGACTTGATTTACCTGTAAAAAGGACTTGATTTTCCTGTAGAAAAGACTTAGTTTGCCTGTAAGAAGGACTTGGTTTGCCTGTAAGAAGGACTTGTTTTGCCTGTAAGAAGGACTTGGTTTGCCTATAAGAATGACTTATTTTGCCTATAAGAAGGACTTGATTTGCCTGTAAAAAGGACTTGGTTTGCTTGTAAGAAGGACTTGTTTTGCCTGTAAGAAAGACGTGGTTTGCCTGTAAGAATGACTTGATTTGCTTGTAAGAATGACTTGTTTTTCCTGTAAGAAGGACTTGGTTTGCCTATAAGCAGGACTTGATTTTCCTGTAAGAATGACTTTATGCCTGTAAGAAGGACTTGGTTTGCCTGTAAGAAGGATTTGATTTGCCTGTAAGAAGGACTTGGTTTGCCTGCAAGAAGGACTTAATTTGCCTGTAAGAAGGACTTGGTTTGCCTCAAATGGTACCATTCTGGAATCTGGGGAGATTAGGAATCCTGCAGAAGCTCAAACCCAATTTATATTCTCTTATCGCTCAAGCATAAGTCAGAGAGGCAGAAATCAAAATATCTTGGATATTTTCGTCTTCGAGATGAATCATGCTTCATTACAGAAGTTGGATACCTGTATGTGCCGCAATGGATTCGAGCACTCCAATAATTGTTAGAATTCATTCTCTTGGAAAGTCTAATTTGAAGATATACTTACCTGAGGATTTGGAAGACTGCCTAGTGATTTCTTGACAACTAGGCTTATTCATTCAATAATCGCTAAATGGATTTCCAGACCGTGAGAGTTAACTCGAACATAAAAAAATGTGTTACCTGTCAGGCAGTGCTAGAGGTAACATGTGCAAGCATTTTCATTAATGCGTTCATTGGTTCATACAAAACTGTTCAGCTAAGTTTGCCATGATTAAAGGCATCTGTGTAATAACTCATGATGCAATCGATCAACATATGGATCATGTAAAACTATTCTGTCAAGTTTGCATTACCAATTCTGTTTAAGGAGGTTATTATAGTATGAACACCTCGAATGTAATCTGAATGGGGGACTTTAGTCCGAAAGGGCTTTCTTTCACTCTAGAGAAAGGCTATTTATTTGTAGATTAAAATGTTAGACCTGTGTGGAAATGGTTTGCCTTTCCTCATCCTGTCATGCCCTATTCTGCACATTTGATGTCTCCTGTGCAGTTTATACTCTAAGTTGGAGTTGATAAATTAAACACGCTGAATAATCATGCATAATTCATGAAATGTGTAAACACAATACAGATGTGACAATTTTTTAGCATCATGTGTGTTTATATAATGTACAAATATGGGCGAATTTGAATTGCCCTTGGTATGTGGGCGGACTGAACAAATTGGGAAGCCTACTCCTTATGTCGAGGGGCGGTTCGTCTCAAACTTTGCCCCTGCGCAATAAAGCATATGGGTGAGGGAGCATTTTGGTTTGTTTAATAACAGCGACCGCCATGGTTTAGCAGTTGAATGCCCCTGCAAAAGCAAAGAAATTATTCTTGAAATCAAACGAGATAAGGAAGACATATTTGCTTTTTCGCTTCAGAGCTTGCGATCAATTTGCCCCATTTTTCACCAGAATAGATCTTGTGAAATGATCATAATTTTCTTTTGGATTTGTCTCCTTCAACATGTTAAATGTTAGTATAAATATTTCTTGTAAAAAGAAAAGAAGACATGTCAACCAATATTAAAAGGGATAAATTGGAAACGATACTGATTTACCCTTCGTCTTGAATGTCTTACACGAGTCTTTTACTAGTTTTTCTAGATTGAATTTTCCTCGACTTTTGTTGGGCGCATCACCATTATGGCAATGCTATGGTAAAAAACTGACTTTGGTATTACTCGTCGAGTATTCTTGTTTGTAAAAAAAAGAAGTGCACAAAAATTTATTTCATTTATTTATAATACATACAACATTCCCCACTTTTGGGGATCGAACTCGGAATATTTCGAACCTATTGTCATCCCCCATACCATTCGGTCCATTGGACCGTAGGTGGCCATGGGGCTTTCCTTTCAAAGGTTAATCCTTGGGGAAAACGCAGCTCTGTTGTATCACCTTGGGCCATGTTAAGGTATTTCTCGAGATAACTTGTAATCCCTGTTAAGAATGGAATAAAACAATTCAAGACTCGAGACGATTATGTACAAATTAGAACGATACATAATTACCCATGTCTGAGATTGTTCGGGTCTCTCGTTCGCATTTTCCCTTATCTGAAGCTGTCCATTCTATGGTAATATCCATGAGTTGATTTGCCCCAAATTTTGTTCAACTTGTATTTGAGTATGATTGCGTCCTCGAGTCGATTTGAAAACTCCTGAAAATAGAAGGGATTAACTTTAAAACCTGGGTAGTTCGAGGGTAACTTGAAACGATACGGATTTACCCTTCAGATTTACGCGGATTTCTTCTTGATATTAATTTTTTCGAGTTTGGTGCGGTAACGGCTCTAAGCATTTGATAGGGGGAAAAGGAAATGATTACTTCTAGCTTGTGCATTAATTTTGGACATAGATAAAAGTCGAGAACGTGCAATGAAACTAAGCAGATGTATTCGTCTAAGTTTGATCTTCTTCCCTTTGCAGGCTCTTGAGTCATCAGCTAACTTTGTTCTGGATCAGGTACGCGTCAGCCGTGTTGCAGGTCCCGTGATCACTAGTTTTGAAATACAGACTCCGTATGCACATTAAAGCCCCGGTGCTTCATCAGCATCAAATTGGCTGATCATGGCGGCGAGTTCGTCGTCAATGCCACTTGCCTGGTGGTGATACCTCTCCTCCTACTCAGAAGGCATCCATGCTGGTCCCATAATCTCGGTCTTTTCGTACCTTGCTCCAACAGAACTTGATCCTGCTATGAACTGATCTAACTCACCTCTTAAACGTGCATTTTCGATCCTCAGATAATACATTTCGTCGAGGGTGGGGAGGGTATTGCAGTTGGGGCAGGTGGCGGAGTCAAAAGCCTCTTTATTTGTGAAGGTTTTCATTTTCAGCTCTTAGAAACTCGGCTTCGTTGTGCTCATGATGAGTCTTCATTCGGGTTCGCCTATTTTGAAACCAGAACTTGATTTACGAAGGTTTAAGTCCTAGCTCTTGACTCAGTTCCATTTTCTGTTTGTCGTCTGGCATAGTGCACGTTCTAAAGAAATCCTCAAGCTTTCGTACTTGCTCCTCAGTATGGCGACGGTAACGCTTCTTTTGACCCTTACCGTTGTTGTCCTTGTCCTTACCAGACTCTTGGACATCGTTGGTGGAAGGGCTAGGCTCCATAGGCTCGATCCCAAACATGGATTCGAACTCTTCCTCTCCCATATTCAGCAGGTAACGATAGCTCTCCAGTGTGTTTGGTTGAGACATCTTCGATAGTTCCACAAGGTTTGCTAACTCTTTTGGCATTTTCAACCTCTCTGGATTTTTTTGAACGATTTCGTATGCCTTAAGACCCTCTTCTGAGCATGGCGTCTCCTTTAAAATTAGGCGTGGGTTTAGAAAACTATATTGCTTCGCTCGAGGATTCTGTCTTTCTCAGCTCATCTTTCTTCGTCTTTTCATGGTAAGAGGGCCTCTACCGTTATCCCCACCGTTGATTTCGCTGGCGAGCCCTCCGATAAAGACGAGTCGTGCCTTCTTTCCTGCAGTAAATTTTCTTGTCTTCCACTCAGCTTGTCTTTTCCTTCTTTCTTTTTTCAAAGTGGTAGCGTCCCTTTCTTCTTTTTCGCAGAGACGTCGGGTTTGCTTGGATAGAGGTCGCCGCCTGATTGGAATTTGAGCCAGCGGAGGTGTTGCCGACAGAGAATGGCAGGTAGGAAAAATCCAGCCAATAAAGATTGCCCATGTGAAGTCAATATTTAGCTCGAAGCAGATTATCAACTTCGCATGCTAATCATCCGCTTCATTTTCTCCTCTCATCTTCCGTATTCTGCTCGTCGGCTTTAATCTTCTCCTCTATCTCTTTAAGGATAATGGCCAATCTTCCAACATAGATCTTTCCGGCTGAAGTTGTGTTCAAATGGTAAAGACTTTACCATCTTCTTGGCCAAAGCTATATTTACATAGCCTATCATCCGAGTGTCGAAGCTGAGATCGTCGGTCTATTCAGGGAGATAAATGCTTTTTCAGTCGAAGGCACCAACTTGGAGAAAGAATATAGGGCATTCCCACATGTCTTCATCAATTTTTTGGGGGCTTGCCAAAACACCCAGGAAACGGTCACCTTAGCCCGCGTTGTGAAGGCACGTTACCAAGATCAATCTGAGTGCCTGGAGTTTGCAAAGCGCTCGGTTGTTCGATACAAGAAGGTCGTCAAGTCTGCTGATGAACGGGTCTCGCTGTTGATTCACGAAAGGGAAAAACTGGTGGAGTGTCTAGCTTTGAACCAGACTTACTTTGAGCATAACCCGAGCGACATCGTGATGAAGTTCCGATGTGAGTGGCTGGAGGAGAGGCTCGATGATTTAACGGCGAACATAGCTTTCGAGAGAGACTTGATCGACAATCTGAAACACGTCGTTGAACATCATGAGATCAATGCAGCCAGGTATAAGGAGAAGTGTACTCGCCTATTCTTCAAGCTTGCAGATCTCGAATCCCAGGTCTTTCAATGTAGGTATAGTATTAATTTCATGGATAGTCAATTAAACTCTTTTGTAATGCTCATTAGGGCTCAGTTTGGCTTTACTTTTCCTCCCTAGTGATTGTTGTAAGTTTGTTGATGAATGGAATGAAATGGAAGTTTCACTTGTTTGTGCTTTTATTTTCCTGTCATCTCCTCTTCTGGGGAACGATTTAGGGTACTGAAGATATTGAGGCTTAACCTTCTTCATGATGCTCTCGCAGGTTACGGTAGACGATGATATCAAGAACATTAGAGAGGTATTCAGTGTGGCTTTCCACCAGCCACCAAGAGATCCGCGTTCATTCATGTAAATTAATAAAGCTGCCACTACTCGATCAATGTGCCAATAAATTCAACCATTTGTTGAATGCCCTACTTCAATCGTGTTTTGTTTCTTCCGGTGTCCACTTGCTCGTGTCGGGCGCCTGTAGCATCGGGAGAAATACTTGTGGGCCATATTCATTAATAGAACCTCGGTCCTCTAAAGCCCTCCGCGTGTTTGGGATCTGAGGAAATTTTAAGACCGGTCTCTAGTTGATTTAATCAGGTTAAGGTACTTGTTTCATGGGTTTTGATTATATAATCCATATTGTCTTTCAAAAGACATGGGATCCTCTGCAATACATTAAATATGCCCTCGTGTTTAATCAGTATAAATCCACCGTCATATCAGAATACACTGCCCATACAAGTTTACGGATTAACACAACCCTGTCTGTCAAAAATGGACATTTTTCGTTTGCCCCCTGAATTAACGGTTGAAGCCTCGGTATTTTCGTCCTTTGGTATTTCTAAAGATGATTCTTGACATATTATTGAACTTAATTTTTTACACCCGTTTGCAGTACCTAGGATCCCCCTGCAAAAGAAGAGGATATAATTAGTATGCGATCCAAGAGAGGTCGGCCCATGGTTCCTACACTAGTCTAATTTTATTTAGAGAAAATTTTCTTAGAAAAACATGGGTGAATTTCTCGAAAAGAATTTTCTTACAGGTTTTTATAATTTAAAAAAATGTGATAAAATCACTTGATGTTTACCAAAATTTTTTTGAAGGAATTTTCCTTTTTATCGAAATAAATTTTCAAAAGTAAATTTGTGAGGAACATTTCATTTTTATTGAAGCAGGAAAGACGTGACAAAAATCCTTTATTGATCAACAAAATTCCCCCGAAGGGATTTTTCACATCCATTTTTTTCAAGATTTTTTAGAAATAGGGGACAAATTTAATTTTTATTTTCTTTTAAAAGAATGGTCGTAATGTCAAGTTCAAAAACTGACTGACATCTAGCATGGACCGACTGAAAATAAATACAAGATAAAATTAGAGAAGTTACTTTTACCTTGGAGAAATGTAAATCACATAGTCATGCGCATGACTCAAGTGAGGAGTGGACTCTAGAAAATAAAAAGGAGAGATAAGGTATGGACCTAAAAAGGCCCCACCTATCTGAATTGACAACCTTATCCTCCGCGCAATCAAATTACAATGGGAAGAATTGTCAATTCAGATAATGAGCGGGATAAAATATGGTCAACACAAGCGCAATCGATGCAAGAGCTTTGCATATTCGATCCCTATCTATGGTTACTTAGGAAAAATTTTGTGACTTGGGTTTAGAAGCTTGTGTGTGCAGGTGTCGTGATCTTCAGAATATGCAAGACATGCACAACAATTGATAACAAAAACAGCGCTTCTAAAAATGTGCAAAATTAAATATAATCCCAACACCGAGCCTGCAAAACAAATGGGTTAGTCAAGCACTCCGCCCCTTATAACTCACATCCTGCAAAAACATATAACACCTATAGAATGAGTTCCAAAAAAGATCGCCTGAAGCGAGATATCCATGAAATTTTTATTGGCCTAAGTCCCCTAAGACTTTTAAAATTTCGAAAAAATTCAAGTATTTCAATTGGTGTCTTTTTTCAAAAATTTAAAAAATCCCTGTCCCTAGTGGAGTTGCCAGCCTGTTGCGACCCTCTAAAAAAAATTTTGAATGGTTAACGGATTATTAGGTTAATTAGATTTAACTAACCTAACGCGGACCCTCCCAAGCCCTACCGAATCGCGACTTTGGTTTTTGTTTAAAGGATTTTAGAATTTGGAGTCGCCACTAATCATTCTTGGTAGGTCGATTAGAAATCTAAATAAATTAGAGGGAGAACTAATTTATTTCTGCGAACCAGAGATTATGAGTTCGGGGACTTGGTTACACTAGTTAATTAAAACTAATGTCCTTTCGGTACCTTAATTTCATGGATATCATAATTTGGCAACTCAGGCTTGATTTATTCCTAAGGCTCTAGTAGTGTATTCTCTTTTTGTGTTTTCACTTTTGTTGACACCTGATTTTTAATCATTTTTTTTCTATTGCTAAAGTAATAAAAAAATCCATAAAAATTCATAAAATTGAAAAATCAACTTTGGGGACCTTAGCCAAGCCTAGGGAACCAATTTTGACCAAAAAACGATTTTTTCATATTTTCAGTATTTTTCGGTATTTTTATTTTCGAAAATTCATAAAACAAAAAATGAAGAAAAAATGAGAAAATTGAAAAATCAACTTTGGAAGCCTTGGCCAAGCCTAGGCAACCATTTTTGAACAAAAAATAAAATTTCATATTATATATATATTTTTAATTTTTAAAAAAAAATACAAAAATACTTGAAAATTTTGGAAAAATAACATTTGAGGCCAAAAAAAATACACAAAGATAGTTAATATTTTTATTTTAAATCTATTTTCATATTGGCCATCGCAAATTCAGAAAAATCCAATTCGAATCACGTGTTCCTTCACGAGTATAATCTTGAATCGGGCCTAAAAAAATTTAATTTGAGTCAACTTATTTTTAATTTTCACTTTTTATGAGTTGTGACATTGTCTTCTAATATTTTAAATTTTCATCTTGGCCCAATTATACCCAGAATGACTTAATTTTGCAAAAGGGCTTTAATTAAATTCTGCATTATTTTCAACGGCAAGAAATGAGCTTAAATTTGACATGTGGTAAATTTTGGTGTGTCAAAAATTGTGAGGAGATTTGGACTTAAAGAAATATATTTTTTCAGGGACTAAATTGTAAATACTTAAAATTCAAGGACTAGAGTGCAAATACTTAACTCTTGAAGGATTATTTTACAAATAACAAAAAGAAGAGTTAGTGGATAAATTAGAATAGAGAAGGGAAGATGGAGAAGAGGAGATGAAGAAGAAAAGTTGGAGAAGAATGGATGGAGAAAATAAAATAAGAATAGAGAATGGAAGATGGAGAAGAGTTAGTAGAGAAATTAGAATGGAAGATAAGAATAGAGAAGGGAAGATGGAGATGAAGAAGAGTTAGTGGAGAAATTAGAATGGGAGATAAATATGGAGAAGGGAAGATGAAGATGAAGAAGAGTTAGTGGAGAGATTAGAATGTGAGATAGAGATGGAGAATAGAAGATGAAATGAAGAAGAGTTAGTGGAGAAATTAGAATGGGAGATAGAGTTAGTGGAAAAATTAGAATGGGAGATAGATGAGTAGATTATAAAAGGAGGAAGAAGTGAGCTTGAGGGGGGGGATTCTTGAGAGAGAAAATTTGAAGTGTTTGGGAGGATTTTTTTGGAGAGAAAATTTTGGATGTTTGAGAGAGTTTTGGGAGATTGAAGAAAAATTTGAGAGAAAGAAAATACCAAAAGAGAGAGAATTTTGAAGATGATGGGAGTTCAAAGCTAGGGATTATCATCACAAATTCCTTCATCGATCAATATAAATCAAGAGTTCATCTTCGTCAACGAGCAAGCAAATTCGAGCTAAGTGTTTTTATTTATTCATTTGTTTATGGTTTTACTTGCAAATTAGCACGAATTGTATACACTTTCTCCATCTCCTCTTTTTTTTTCATATTTTATGTGAGGAGAAGGATATCTCTACGTCAACAGCAAAAATCTCGTAGAGATGCAAAAATCGGCCCAGACAAGCTTCTAAGCTGTCCACCGATTTCTCAACTGATCTGTGACTAAAAGTCCCTCTTAATTCAAAAGAAACTCTCTATATTGGGAACATAGAGAGCGAAAATCAATTATAGAAATCCCTCCCAAAAAAATGGGAGATAAGTACTCTTTCCACTCTTCTGGTTTTAGGTGCAAATTAGCACATATTTTGTATACTGACATTTCACTCTATTTTATGTCAGGAAGCCGCAGCTTTATATCAATGGTCAACCCCATGGAAGCACAAAATCGGCTTGGAGGAGTCCTCAAGCGCGCACAAATTTCAAATTGTTGAATCAATTCGTTGTATTTTATTTTAAAGAATTCATACCCCAGAATGGATAGGACAAAGTCCATCCGCAATTTAAATACCTGCACCATAAATCCCAAAGGGAAGAGCCAAGCCAATGCTTAGCCTCCCATTGGAGGTTTTTACTTACAGTAGTTAAATACCTGCAACTTAAATACCTGTACCTTAAATCCCAAAGGGAAGAGCCAAGCCAATGCTTAGCCTCCCATTGGAGGTTTTTACTTACAGTAGTTAAATACCTGCAACTTAAATACATATACCTTAAATCCCAAAGGGAAGAGCCAAGCCAATGCTTAGCCTCCCATTGGAGGTTTTTACTTACAGTAGTTAAATACTTGCAACTTAAATACATGTACCTTAAATCCCAAAGGGAAGAGCCAAGCCAATGCTTAGCCTCCCATTGGAGGTTTTTACTTACAGTAGTTAAATACCTGCAACTTAAATACATGTACCTTAAATCCCAAAGGGAAGAGCCAAGCCAATGCTTAGCCTCCCATTGGAGGTTTTTACTTACAGTAGTTTAAATACTTGCAACTTAAATACCTGTACCTTAAATCCCAAAGGGAAGAGCCAAGCCAATGCTAGGCCTCCCATTGGAGGTGTTTATTCACTGTCATGTACTTCCTATAATTTAATTTTTGAATCATCAGACCCAAAAGATAAGTAGGTTGTAATACTGCACAGAAGTCGTTAACACACTCCTTCTTTCGGCTTCAAGGAATCTTTAACACTTAAAAAAATATAACAAATAAAAATATATACCATCCATGCATCCTATTTAAAAAGTAAAACACAAAAGAGAATACCCTACTATAGCCTTAGGAATAAACCAAGCCTGAGTTGCCGAATTAGGATATCCATGAAATTAAGGTACCGAAAGGGCATTAGTTTTAATTAACTAGTGTAACCAAGTCCCCGAGCTCCTAATCTCTGGTTCGCAGGAATAAATTAGTTCTCCCGCTAATTTATTTAGGTTTCTAATCGACCTACCAAGAACGATTAGTGGCGACTCCAAATTTTAAAATCATTTAAACAAAAACCAAAGTTGCGATTCGGTAGGGCTTGGGAGGGTCCGCGTTAGGTTAGTCAAATCTAATTAACCTAATAATCCGTTAACCCCTTTTAAAATTTAAAATTTTTTTAGAGGGTCGCGACAACTTTTTAAATAGGATGCAAGGATGGTATATTTTTTTTATTTATTATTTTTTTTAAGTGCTAAAAATTCCCTAAAACCGAAAGAGGGAGTGCGTTAACGACTTCTGTGCAGTGTTACGACCTACTAATTTTTTGGGTCTGGTGATTCAAAAATTAAATTACAGGAAGTAAATGACAGTGAATAAACACCTCCAATGGATGGCCCAGGCTTGGCTTGGCCCTATCCTTTGGGGTTTAATGATACAGGAATTAAATTACAGGTATTTAAATGACGGTAAGTGAAAACCTCCAATGGGTGGCCTAGCATTGGCTTGGCTCTTCCCTTTGGGATTTAAGGTGCAAGTATTTAAATTACAGGTATTTAAATTACTGTAAGTAAAAATCTCCAATGAAAGGCCTAGCATTGGCTTGGCTCTTCCCTTTAGGATTTAAGGTGCATGTATTTAGATTGCATGTATTTAAATTACTGTGAGTAACAACCTCCAATGGGAGGCCTAGCATTGACTTGGCTCTTCCCTTTGGGATTTGAGGTACAGGTATTTAAATTGCAGGTATTTAAATTACTGTAAGTAAAAACCTCCAATAGGAGGCCTAGCATTGGCTTGACTCTTCCCTTTGGGATTTTTGGTGCATGTATTTAAATTACTGTAAGTAAAAACCTCCAATGGGAGGCCTAGCATTAGCTTGGCTCTTCCCTTTGGGATTTATGGTGCAGGTATTTAAATTGCAAGTATTTAAATTACTGTAAGTAAAAACCTACAATGGAAGGCCTAGCATTGACTTGGCTCTTCCCTTTGGGATTTATGGTGCAGGTATTTAAATTACTGTAAGTAAAAACCTCCAATGGGAGGCCAAGCATTGGCTTGGCTCTTCCCTTTTGGGATTTATGGTGCAGGTATTTAAATTACTGTAAGTAAAAACCTCCAATGGGAGGCCTAACATTAGCTTGGCTCTTCCCTTTGGGATTTAAGGTGCAGGTTTTTAAATTGCAGGTAATAACGACCTCCAGTGGATGCGCTTTGCCTTTCCATTCTGGGGTTTGAGTTGTTAAAAATAAGTTACAACAAATTGATTCACCAATTTAAAATGTATGGGCACTTGGGGACTCCTCCAAGCCAATTTTGTTCTTCCGTAGGATTAACCGTTGATATAGAGCTGCGGCTGCCTGACATAAAAATAGAGTGAAATGCCAGTATACAAAATATGTGCTAATCTGCACCTATAACCAGAAGAATGAAAAGAGCATTTATCTCCCATTTTTTTGGAGGGATTTCTAGAATTGGTTTTTTCTCTCTCTGTTATCAACATAGAGAGTTTCTTTTGAATTAAGAGAGACTTTTAATCAAGAATTAGCTGACAAATTGGTGGACACTCAGGAGCTTGTCTGGGCCAATTTTGCATCTCCTCGAGATTTTTGCTGTTGACGTAGAGATATCCTTCTCCTGACATAAAATATGGGGAAAATATGAGAGAGGGAGAAAGTGTTTACAATTTATGCTAATTTGCGACTAAAACCACAAATAAATGAATAAATAAAAATACTTAGCTCGAATTTGCTTGCTCGTTGACGAGGATGAACTCTTGATTTATGTTGATCGATGAAGGAATTTGTGATGATAATTCCTAGCTTTAAACTCCCATCATCTTCAAAATTCTCTCTCTTTTTGGTATTTTCTCCTTCTCAAATTTTTCTTCAATCTCCCAAAACCCTCTCAAACATCCAAAATTTTCTCTCCCAAAAAAATCCTCCTCTTAAGCTCACTTCTTCCTCCTTTTATAACCTACTCATCTATCTCTCATTCTAATTTTTCCACTAACTCTATCTCCCATTCTAATTTCTCCACTAACTCTTCTTCATTTTAATCTTCCTTTCTCCATATTCATCTCTCATTCGAATTTCTCCACTAACTCTTCTTCATTTTCATCTTCCATTCACCATCTCTATCTCACATTCTAATCTCTCCACTAACTCTTCTTCATCTTCATCTTCACTTCTCCATATTTATCTCACATTCTAATCTCTCCACTAACTCTTTTTCATCTCCATCTTCCCTTCTCTATTCTTATCTTATTTTCTCCATCCATTCTTCTCCATATTCTCTCCTCCATCTCCTCTTCTCCATCTTCCCTTCTCTATTCTAATTTATCCACTAACTCTTCTTTTTGTTATTTGCAAAATAATCCCTCAAGAGTTAGGTATTTACACTCTAGTCCCTGAATTTTAAGTATTTACAATTCAGTCCCTGAAAAAAAAATATTTCTTTAAGTCCAAATCTCCTCACAATTTTTGACACACCTTCCCTATATTTAGTCAAAATTCACCACATGTCAAATTTAAGCTCATTTCTTGTCGCTGAAAATAATACATAATTTAATTAAAGCCCTTTTGCACAATTGAGTCATTCTGGATATAATAGGGCCAATATAAAAATTTGAAATATTAGAGAACAATGTCACAACTCCTAAAAGTGAAAAAAATGAAAATAAATTAACTCAAATTGAATTTTTTAAGCCCGGCTCGAGATTATGCTCGTGAAGGAATACACGACCCCGAATTATATTTTTTTAAATTTGTGATGGCCAATATGAAAAGGGATTTAAAATAAAAATATTGACTATTTTTATATATTTTGGTGTCCTCAAATGCTATTATTTATTAAATATTCTCCTAATTTCTAAAATATTAAAAAAACACAAAAAATTATTTTTTGGTCAAAAATGGTTACCTAAGCTTGGTCAAGGCTCCAAACTTGATTTTTGCAATTTTCTCATTTTTCTTTATTTGTTTTATGAATTTTCGAAAATAAAAATACCGAACAAATACTGAAAATATGAAAGATCAATTTTTTTATCAAAATTGGTTCCCTAGGCTTGGCTAAGGTCCCCAAAGTTGATTTTTCAATTTTATGAATTTTTATGGATTTTCTATTAATTTTCGAAAATAAATAAATAAATAATACGTACAAATACTGAAAATATGAAAAATCATTTTTTGGTCAAAATTGGTTTTCTAGGCTTGGCTCAGGTCCTCAAAGTTGATGTTTTCAATTTTATGAATTTTTATGAATTTTCTATTAATTTTCTATTAATTTTCAAAAATAAATAAATAAATAATACGTAAAAATACTGAAAATATGAAAAATCATTTTTTGGTCAAAATTGGTTTCCTAGGCTTAGCTAAGGTCCCCAAAGTTGAGTTTTCAATTTTATGAATTTTTATGGATTTTTTTATTAATTTTTAAAAAAGAAAAATTGATTAAAAATCAGGTGTCGACAGCGATAAATGGGGGAAGCCACATACCTATCAGAGTCGCCAATGGAGTGTGACGGCAAGCGACGGCGTACGACAGGGAGCGATGGCATGGCATGTGACCTCAATGGTAGTGAGTGACGACGACCAACACGCGATGTCCGATGGGATTGTGCAGCCATCGATGGAGAGCACGAAAGCTTCTCTTTTGCGATGGAGAAGACGTACTAGAGAATACGACGTCGTTCGCCTTCTCTTCGTCAACTTACTAGAGCAAACGATGTCGTTTCTCAATGCAGTGCCACGTCCGATAAAACAGCGTCGTCTCATAAGCTTCACGTGGATGAGTTCCCTTGAATATTTCACATCTCATCAATTAATTTTTATTCAAAAAGCCACGTATTATTTTTGGCCGGAAATTATCGTCGGAAGCACTAAAGTGATCCTTTTTCCTCCAACTTGGTACTAAAGTGATCCGTTTAAAAGTTTTAGCACCAAAGTGATCTCTGTATACAAATTATGGCACTAAAAGTGTCCTTCTGCCAGAGAAAATGCCATAAAACGTTGATCAAGAGTTCTTACAATGAAAGCCCATTGGAGGGGAGTCCACACAAAGTAAATTCCAAAGGTGTGGAGGTGGGATAGAAGCCTAATATGGAGATATTATGTTTGAACGAAAATTTCTAACAACCCAATCAGCAACTTTGTTAGCTCTTCTATCACACCGGGCCACAAATACTAAATGAGTTTGGGCCAATCCGTTTTGGGCCTCCATAATCCATTGATCTGCTTCCCAACTAGTTTTCCCACATGAATTGACCGCTTCAGTTAAAATACAACAATCAAACTCTAGGATTACTCTTTCGTCTTTGTCCCTCTTCGTTTCTAGAAAGTTCAGACCAACCACTAGGGCTTTTGCTTCAGCTTCAATCGGCGATCGAGCATGAATCTTCTCTGCAAATCCATCCAACATAGCACCCTTAGAGTCTCAAAGTACTCCTGCAATGGCTCCATGGACAGTGTCGGTACAGATCGAGGCATCCATGTTGAGTTTGAGGACTCCGTCTGGTGGCGGTGTCCATCTTTCAGATAAGTTTTCACTTCGGTCCAGGGGTCTTTTTTCGTGTTTATTCCACCTGTTGTACAGATCTAAGAAGGTTTCTGCTTCGTTTATCAGATCACCTGCGTTCAGTGTAATCCCTCTAAAGATCGAGTTGTTTCGGCTCTTCCAGATGAACCGGAGGGTTGATGCCACCAATTCAAAGATAAAGTTCTGATTTAGTATCTCAGAGAGATCTTGTAGCCACATGTCCATGCGTGAGTTAGTCTTTCTCTGGTTAAGTTCAAATACTCTTGAGTCTTGCCATACTTGCTGCGTCCATGAGCAACTTAGAAACAGATGTTCTGTTGTTTCCACTTCTTTTTTGCACAGTGCACATAGCGGTTGGTTGATGATGTTCCGCTTGACTAGATTCTCCTTTGTGGGTAAGGCATTTTGGCAAATATTCCATAGGAAAAATCGTATCTTTGTGGGGTAATGGGTTTTCCAAATCCTATTCCATAGTCCTCGAGAGGGTATATATGAAGTTAATGCTTGATTTACAGAGGATAGAGTCTCTCTGCTCCTGATGATGTTATAACAGCTCTTTACTGAATATCTCCCAGACTATTTCCCTATCCATATCAGTTTGTCCTTCTGGAGGGGTGCCCTGAGGGGAATTGCTAGTATTTCTTCAGCTAATTCCTAATCGTAGGGAATTCTTATTTCACTTTCCTTCCAAACTGCATTATGCTCTGATATAATATCTGCAACCATGTGCAGTTCATTCTCATTTGTAGGACCCCCTATGATTTCCCTCTTCAACCAACGGTCATTTCTGATATTAACCGTTTCTCCATCTCTAATGGTCCATTTCACAGATTCTAAGATAGTATCTCTCCCAACAAGAATGCTTTGCCACCCCCATGACAGTCTATGGCCTTTTTGGGCATGGAAAAAGGAACAATTAGGGAAGTATAATCCTTTAAATACTCTGCTCGACAGTGAGTCCTGCTTTTCAGCTATTCTCCATGCCTGTTTTCCAAGCAAAGCTTTGTTTAAAGCTAGTAGATCCTTGAAGCCCAGCCCCCCGTTGTCTTTTCTAGCTTTTAGGGTTCCCATCTTCTCCAATGTATTCCAGTGCCAGAATCGCTGCTTTTCCACCAAAATGCCGTTGTTTCCTTTCTACTGATTTACAAACCGAAATGGGTATTTTAAATATGGACATCGCATATTGGAGGATGGCCTGCACCCTAGATTTAATCAGAATCTCCTTCCCCACCTTCGAGATGAGGTTTTCTTTCCAGCCATCCAGCTTCATATTCACTCTCGCGTTAATCCAATTAAGCATCTGTTTTTTGGAACCCCCCAATATGATGGTATCCCTAGGTATTTCCTCAATTTCTCCAAGACTGAAACCCTCAACCAGGCAGCAATATTTTTTTTAGCTGGTTTGGACAATACGATCCCATGAACAGCCCCGACTTATTCAGATTAATCTCCTATCCAGTAGCGTAACAATACTGACTCAGTAGTTGAGCCAGATTTTGAGCTTCAACAACCTTTCCATCTAGGAAGAATATAGAGTCATCCGCAAAGAGTAAATGAGATAGAGTTGGACAGTCTTTTCTGAGTTTAATTCCTCTGATAGTCCCATCCATCACAGCTTTTCTCATCATCATAGATAGGGTGTTAGACATTAAAATAAAGAGGTAAGGTGAGATTGGGTCCCCCTGACGAATCCCTCTTGATGGTTTAAAAAACGGCAAGGGTTCGTCGTTAAACTTAACACTAAAAGTTGCCGTTGTGACGCATGTCATTACCCTATCTACGCAAAATGAACAGAATCCCATATTCAGCAAGCAAGCTTCAAGAAAATCCCACTCCACTCTATCGTATGCTTTCTTCATATCCAACTTGAGGACAGCTTGAAATCTTTCCATCCTTTTCCTGATTCTCATTTGGCGTAAAACCTCCTGAACTACTAGAATATTATCTTGGATTTATCTTCCCCCCACAAAGGCACTTCGTTCTTTAGCTATGAGGTCTGGTAGCCACTGTTTAAGCCTGTTCACTAAAATTTTTGAGATGATTTTGTATACAAAGTTACACAGACTGATTGGCCTGAACTGGTCTAGCTTCTCTGGATTTTTGATTTTCGGAATTAAGGTGATGTGGGTTCTGTTCAGATCCAGATGCAAGATTCCAGTCTCGAAAAATTCTTAATCTCCTCAAAAATACCCATTTGGATGATGTCCCATTTATGTTGAAAAAACAAACCATTAAGACCGTCAAGACCAGGGGCTTTTGATGATCCCAACTCAAAGGTTGCTAGTTGGACTTCTTCAAGAGACACCGAGGCTGATAGACTAGCATTCATCTTAATTGAATATGAGGGCATTGGCTAAGAATTGGGTGGAAGTTTCTATCTTCCCCTGAGCAGTATAGACTTTTAAAGAAGCTGGTTGTCATTTCTTTCAGTTGTGATGGGTCTTTCACCCAGATATCCTGGTCCACCATTTCCATCATAGAAATTCTATTCCTCTGTCTCCTCTGAATGGTAGTTACGTGGAAAAATTTAGTATTCTTATCCCCCCATTTCAGCCAATTAATTCTGGATCTGAGACCCCAATACATCTCCTCCCTTCTCCAGAGATCCTCAATATAGTTTAAAATGTCTTTTCTCCTCGATGTGTGCTGATTTGGGTGAGACTCATTGGTTAAAGCCTCTAGTTCCCGTTTCAATTCCTCTATCTACTTTAGACAGTTGGGAAAGCGTCCTTTGCTCCAAGATAGTGTTATCCAAATGGCCATTTTTAAGGATAGTGTTATCCAAATCATTTATTTTCCAAAACAAACGTGCCCTAGAGCCTTTAGAGGATCTAATACATGGTCGGTAGTTCAGTTCAATAATGACGTAGTGAAATTCATATGAACAACTCCATTTAGTGTGATGATGTTTAGTTTGTTGTTGTAGGTGTTTTAAACGTGCAATGCACATCGTTGGATCCTAGTCACCATAAAACAAGGTAAATGTCGGAACTATGATTTTTATAATTGACGCAGGTATCTATATCTTATTTCAGATTTCAGTATCTATCCACTTAAGAAGAAGGATCTGATCACACAAAGCCAGGTCAATGTGATATACCTTTTGGATAATTACATGTCCAGCTAGCTTAAGTCAAAGGGACAAATTGAACTTGTGAACATCCAAAATGATATTATGAAAATTCTTTTTTTTTTCTTTTTAAGACAAGGATCAGGGAAAATTAAAACCACAAGTCAAATTAAGACAAGCCTCAAATTTAAGGGGCAGAATATAGTACCGTACACCCTTTGAATACTCAAGGAGATCAATTTTAAAAAAAAAATAGTCAAAACTTTTTCAGCATAAGGCCCTTGGCATATGCGGATAAACAAGAACAATGACTTGAATCTTGAAAGCATCATGTCTTGAATAAGAGAGCATTCAAAGAACACATTGACAGAAGTTTCAAACAAAGAAAAAGATGGATGCCTCAGCAAGGCCGGTCCATTGGAAATACGACATGTTCTTGAGCTTTAGAGGCGAAGACCCTCGCACTGGGTTTGCCGATTTTCTCTACAACAGCCTGGTCACTGCTGGGGTCCACGTGTTCAAAGACGATGACGCACTCACGGTCGGCAAGCAGCTAGGCCTAGAGCTTTTCCGAGCCATCAGGAATTGTAGAATCGCGATCCCAATCCTCTCCAAACAATTTGCACAGAGTAAATAGTGCCTCTGCGAGCTTGTTGAGATTGTGGATTGCCACACGAATTATGGGAAATAATCTACCCTATATTCTATAAGGTGGATGTTGTTGGTATCAGTTGCCAAAGCGGTAACTTTGAAGAGGATCTACGCAAACATGAGGAGCGGTTCAACTCAAGAGAAGTGCTAAAATGGCGGGAAGCCTTGATTGTCGTAGCGAGAATTAAAGGATGAATATCAAGCACCGTTGCTAAATGGGTATGTCCGTTTGTCTTTACAAATCTCTGTCTGTGGCAACTCTTAATCCAAACCCCTGTGTACTTGACGGGAATGACTGATATAGAATCGCAAAGAGGGGAAGGAAGGCATCAAACTGTACGCCTAACTTTGGTTTTACACATGTTTGTGGTTAGGCACGAAGGGAAGCTGGTGAAAATGGTGGTTGCAAAGGTTTCGGGTGAATTGAAGACCACATGGATCGAACGGTTCCCCATGTTTCTTATCTTGATGTCTAATTATTACGTAAGATTAGGTATCGCCTAATTCCTTTAAAGGTTACCTTGGTTTTTTGGGATGTTCTTATGAGTCGCATTGGCTTCATCTTCTTCATCACTTTGGTTTGTCTCATTCGATCGTAGTGCATCATTGCTTTTTGCAGAATAAAAGAAGAGAAAGTAAATGGCAAGTGTTCTTGGCCTTTTCCAGCCCTAATTCTCGATTTGGCTTTGATGCTTATCTCTACATCAGCCTGGTGGCTGCAGAAATCAGAGTGTTTGACGATAACGATCCATTCCTCATAGCTAAAGATGTTGATCACGAAATTCGCAATGCCATCGAGTGCCGCAAGATATTCTTTCCAAATCTCTCTGAAAATTATGCCAAATCTAAATGGTGCCTCAACAAGCTAGCTCAAATGGTTGAATGCCAAAAAAGAAAGCAGCAAACGATATTGCCCATCTTCTATAAAGTGGCAACCTCACACGTGTGAGATTGTTTTCGAGAAGACATGCTTCAACTTAAACTTAAGGAATCGGTTGATGGATATATTTATGAGGGGTGGGAGCGAGCTCTCAAAGAGGTTGAGTCGTCCCATGTATGGGTATCAAATAATATTAACAATCGGTACATACTTTCATAATTCCCTCTACTGAAACCCTAATCGGATCCTATTATTGGAAACTTCTTATGCTACCAAGAGCTTACTTCAATTTTATTTGGCAATTGATGACATGAAGGGACACTCGTAAAACTAGTCTTCAAGGAGATTTCAAGGTTGCTGAACGATCCCCAAACCCATCCCATCCCCAAGAACATCTCTTGTATGTGATTCCTATTTTACAAGATTAATCTCCTGGATGATTAAGCGTGACCTCGTTTACTATTGGTCATTTACGTTGACTTTCTAAAGACTGGTGAGGGATTCTTTTGGAGTTAAGAACATTTCGCGCATGTATGTTGTGTAATATGTCCAATGAATGTCCTTTTTGGATTTAGATGTGACACGATTAACGAATATATCTTGTATGGATTTGACAAATCTATTATCTTACAGACAGAGAGAGGACATTAAAAGAAGAATGCTGGTAAATTTCTCGTAGTGATTCTAATTTACTTATAACACTGTTGAAAGTTTGGAAGGAATGATAATTGACTACCTTATTGGAACTCGGAAATTCCTAATGGCATTGGTAATTTACTTACCCTACTGATAGAATTTTGAAAGAGTTGGTAATTTTACTCCATTGGAATGTAGATATGCAAGGAAATCACTCACAATTCTATACGAGTTGGTAATTTGCTAATTTGTAAGTAAATTTGTAATAAGTCACTAACATTATAAGCACTGCCCGCTTCAAAATTTTGCCAACAATATCCAAAAGTTTCTAAGCTTTCATGTGATCTATCCAACTGATGGTGCATTTATTTCAGGGAATTGAATGATTTGAAAAAAAAATACTAAATATGAGCGCCTGAATATCTTAGAAATATGAATCAATGAAAAATATTTGTGTCATCCACGAAAATATTTAGACATAAATTATTTGGATAATGAAAATATTTTTCATTAACTAATTATTTCAAGCAATACAAGGAATTAATTTTAGGAGAGTAATTTTCAAATCATTTATTTTTTGTGAAATAAATGAATCGTAAGGTTCAACACCAAAAACTTCTATCTTGGAGGAGGGCGGCGAGAAGTTGAACCTTCCTATCCTCGCCAGCGGGTGAAGAAGTTGTTCTCCTCCAACTTAAGCGACCTCACCATGGCCTTAGAGAGATCACTCATCATTGATTTCACCTTAAGTTGGCTACATCATATATTGATTATTAATGCTTAATGACAAATGTTTATCCAATCATGCTAAACTATACCTTCCAAATGAAAATAAGTCGGTAAATATTGTATGAACTCACGGCTACTCTACAAAAGCCAAATACAAACTATTCAAAGGAACATTCGCGACATAATTTTCGGAAAAGACAATAATTGGCGGTAAATGTTGCATGGAGTTAGTAACTCCAACTGTGAATCTATGCATGTGATTGAACCATCACTAGCCAGAGTCAAAAAAATTGTTAAGTTAACAATAGTATGACGATGATCTAAATAACTATTCTCCCTAATAATAAGTTTAAGCCCATGCGGGTGTCAGTGAACATTGCAACGAGTTTGACTACAGTTTATGGATTGGTAGGTTTTTCCAAATCATCGCCAATAATTCTCCGAAAAATAATAAAGTTGACCATTAGGGCGGTAATTTGAGCAAGAACTTACATCATGGTGTTAAGCTCCCATTCCTTATTTTAACTAGATTACGTGCATTTTTCAAATTATAAAGGCTTGGTGACCATTGTAGTAATGAATCGATAACTCAAATGTGAAAAAAAAATATACATATATATCGTCGAAACTATTGATAATAACCTCTCAAAAAATTTGTAATGTATGATAAAGGCTAAAGTTACCTAATCTGTATTTAAATATACTTATAGATAGTATGTTCACATTGGTAGTGGATATTAAATATAATAATTAAGATATATGGACTGGCATTATTAAATCAATAAATTAAGGTCTTATAGATGAATTAGAGGTTGGTAAAGTCTTAGAAATAAGGATTTAATTATCGACGAATCCGTCGGTGCTAAACTATTAGGTTTGCTTTCACATAGCCACTTGATAATTTAAGGGTATTGACATTAGAGCCCACGTGTAAAAATAAGTGCTATTATTGTAATGCAAAAGACACAGACCCTCACTTTCCGGGTTGACCGATAAAAACGAAGTCTTGATAAAGTATTAATCAATGACTAAGCTGATGGGTCATCGTGAGAAAGATCAACCATGGTAGGCGCTGGGAGAGGAGAATGAAGAAGAAGAAGACAGGGATTCCTGGGCTATTGAAGAAAAAGTATTCATGAATAGTTAGTAAAAAGACGAAAAAGTACACGCTATCATAAAAGAAGGCCGGCTGCCACTGACCGCCTTTATCTTCCGTCTGATCTCCATATTGACGTTGACGTTGACTTCTAGACTAATGAAGTCACGTAAGCAGTGATGTCTTCTGTCCAACCACTGAGGATGTAATTGGGACCACTCCGATACACGCTTGCAATTTGTAAAGCTTAGTATAAATGGGCCATTGTCACGAAGGAGATCACTTTATCATCTGTCCTTTTTCGAAAAAAAAAATAATATTATAAAAAATCTCAAATTAATACAAATATGACATATTTACTTTAAATTATATTTTTGATAGCGAAAATTCTTCAATTAATACATTTGCGGTACGGATAGAGACACCTCATAGTTGCCGTACTGATAGAGACACCTCATAGTTGCCGCCAAAACCTCCTCTCTTTAACTTTACTCTTGTTTTTTAATCCAAAAAAAAATTTTACTCTGGTTTGAGTGAAGAAATGAAAGAAATTCTGACATCAACACGGTAGGGTGGTAGAACAAGAAGAAAGAACTTACAATGTTCGACCAGGAGTAGTTAATTAGGATCTCCCATATGAGCATAAATTAATAACTCACGAAAAGGGAAAGGGGATTGGGAGTGCAGTTTAATAATTAGGAACTTTTCTAGATAACATTTCAGAGTGGGTCATCCCTTTGATATGTGAATATCAAATGGTTGAAAGTCATTGAATGTGGCCACGTCAAGATGTCACGAGGAATTAATGGTTGAAACGGGAATATAGAAAACCAATAAAAACAGATGAAGAGGGTGTACATAGGAAACGAGTCAAACTCTTGTCCCTTATGGGAGTCTAATGGGAATTCAAATCGTAATATTTTACGACGAAAACCATAAAATCAAATGCTATTCATATTTTACGACGAAGATCATAAAATCAATTCTAATTGGGTTTTTCGCAATATTAACCCTATAGGAAACCAATCAAATCCTTGTCCCTTATGGGAGTTTAATAAGAATTCAGATCATAATATTCTATGACGAAGACCATAAAATCAAATGCTATTGGTCTATGAGTGGGTGTATATAGGAAACCATCAAAACAGATGGAGTGAGTGTATAGAGAAAACTTCACATTGACGTAGACTTTTGGACTAGTGAGACCGCGTAAGTAGTGATGTCCTCGTACCAACAATTGAGTGTAGGGATAAGCAAATCGAACTGGTCGAATCAGTTTTAATTTTTGAGAACTAGTTGAAATTAATCAGGTTCTCGGCTCCCGGTAAAAATTAGGATTCTGGCTCATATCGAATCAGAAGCAATCTTCCCACAAAATGACGACGGTGATGAAGAAGGTGTCGAGAAAAGTGAGCCCAGTCTTTTGTCGGGGTGTGAGGCCGTGTTCGGTTTAGGTTTTGTCTGGGCCTCGGGGCAATAAAGTAATTTGGGTTGTCATTGTGGGGTGGTGGGGGACCCCTTTGGGAGATGTGTGTGGATGCCCGATGGGAGGCGGACGGTGGAAGACGACATGTCGTTGACGCGTCACGTCACATGCCGGGTTGCTCCATCTCGTCAAAAAACGGCTACTCCCAGGATTTAGATCCCCTAACATAATGTTAGGGCTGACATTATCCAGTCTGAGCCATCCAATTTAAAATGAACAGCCCAGATTGATCCACATCATCTTTGTAAAAGAGGGAAAACATTTTTGCAAGAATTTTAAAATTTTGAATTTATCAATCTAAACCGTCCATTTTTGAATTGGACGGCCCAGATCTCTTATGTCACCCCTGACATAGTGCAACTGTGTCAGGGGATCCGGATCCCTGCTCCCACTGCGGAACGGCAGTGTTTTTGACATGGATTAAAACTAGCCCAAGGAGCTCATTTTCTTCCTATTTCCAGAGAAAGAGAATCATTGCGCAGAGACCCCTATAAATTCATTTTGGAGAATATTATTATTATTATTATTATTATTATTTGATCGAAAGGAGAAAATTATTTAACAAATTATTACTTTTGTGATTTTCGATATTTGGACCATGAAAAATTAATTGATAACTAGAAAACGACTTTCATTGATTGATATTTGGAAAACAACAATAAATTGGAGGATCTTGGCAACCTTTGTTTTTTTTGGGGGGGGGGGGGGGGGTGGGGAAGAAAAAAAGAAAATTAAATTAAATTAAATTAATAAAAAAATTTAAAAAAATATTAAAATATTCGGTCACCGGCTTTCTAGCGTGCACGTCAGCCAGTCGAATAAAATTCAGTGGATGGATTGAAATGGGATAATTGTAAAAAGGTTTAAAGTTGAAATGGCATAATTGTAATAGGTTTAGGATTTTTCTTTTTGGTAATTTTTCCTCCAAAAAAAGTAATGATAGTCAAGTAAATATGGTACAAAAACTATGGTACTTACGGTATCATTCCTCTTCCGTCCAACAATTATTTAGCCACATTCAGTTTTTCTCATCAATTAATAATATTTATTTTAGGGTTTTTCATCGTCAAACGTGTAGGAACCATAAGGGATGCGGAAGTTTGAAGGATTTAATGTAGAAACAAATTGAGTAAGTAAATATGAAAGTAATATTTCAAAATGCCTTTGCAGAGGCTTTAAATAAAGAAAATATAAGCTTAACAATAAGCTTTTTCTACAAAACAACTCTCTCTAACTCTCTCGCTTATTATTATTATTTTTTTTTTTTTGCTAAGACTTCTACGGCTTTCTCTCTATCTATATAGACAAATCTATATAAACAAATAAAAACACAAACACACACAAGTATCCATAAAAGAGACTTCACCAGGTCATACAGGTAGTGCAAGTTCTCTTTCCTTAATTATTAAGAGGCAAAGATTGAGGCATCCTTATCTTTGACTGGTCATTGGCTTGGACAACAAGCTGTAGCTCTTTATCCTCATGTTGAAGTCAGTTTGAAGGCACCCCAAACTGACTTCCACTGACATACCGTATAACTTTTTTTGTTGCCTGTAAATGTGATCGGTACGATTTCTCCATGAGCCAACTAATAATTCCCACACCATACGTAATATCTAGCCTAGTAAATGTCAAATATCATAAGATGTCAACAATACTTTTAAAATAAGTGGGTTTTACTAGTTCACCGGTTCCTTCTTTCTTCAGCTCCATTCGTTCTACTATTGGACTCCCAATTGATTTGAGCAATTCCATATTGAATCGCTTCAAAATATCACTAGTATATTTTTGCTGCGAAACAAATATGCCATTATTTGTCTGCTTCACTTCAAGGCCTAGGAAATATGACATCAATTCCAAGTCTGTCATTTCAAACAGACTTGTCATGGCCTCCCTAAATTCCACAAACATTTTTTAACAATTTCTTATAAATACAAGTCATATATAAAGGCATATAATGATGAGATTGCCTTTAGTGTTTGACTTAATATGCCATGTATGCTCGTATGGGCACTTTTGAAAACCATGGTTCAACAAGTATGTGTCGATCCTCATATACCAAGCTCAAAGTGCCTGTTTTAGCCCATATAATGCTTTCTTCGGCTTGTAAACTTGACTTTCGCATCCTTTCTTCTCATAACCTTGTGGTTGCTCCACATAAGCTTCCTCATCAAGGAAGCCATTGAGAAATGCAAATTTCACATCCATTTGATGAATCTTCCAACGATTTAGAGCTGCAAGAGTTAAGATCATCTGAATGGTGGGCTACTAGTGTAAATACTTCAAAATAATCAATACCTGGATTTTGCTTATATCCTTTCACAACCAGCCTAGTTTTGTAACGGTCCACCCGGCTATCGGATTTGTATTTCCTTTTGTACACCCACTTAATACCAATGACCTTTTTGAAGTTAACATTCATGTGTCATTCTTTTCAATAGAGTGGATTTCTTCATCCATTGCTTGGATTCACTTTTATCTATAGTTGCATCATCATAGGATATGGGATCACAATCAGCAAATAAACAAAATTTTAGCGACTATTCCTAGCCCCTCCTCCTTTGTTGACCGTGGATGTAATCTAGGTCGTGACTTAATTTTTTTAAAAAAGTTTTAGCAAATATTCCTAGCCACTCCTCCTTTGTCTTCTTCTCTTAGACCTTTGTAATTTCTTTTCGGGTCTTGATGTCTACCTTTGTCATCATTAAAAACGAAGACATAGTTAAATCCGAAACGAGAAAAGGAAAGTTACGAACGAAGAAGAAAGTGGGCTTAGTAATTGTTCTAATACTAATAGCTCTGGCTTACAAATTCCTACATGACAAGAGAAGCATGTTCTCTCGGAAATATGACGTGTTTTTGAGCTTTTGATGCCCAGACACCTGCACAGGCCTCACCGATTTCCTCTACAACAACTTGGTATCTGCTGTTTTCTACATGTTCATGATGCCAAATACACGATTGAAATGGGCTAAAACAGGAAACGCGGATAAACGGAGAAACAATCTGTTCTCTCAATTTAATTATAACAAAAGATATTCAAGTCTCTTGTTTGAATATTCTAAACACCCTTTTATATAGTGTTAACCATAATATAAAATAGGAAACACGAATATTGCAAAAAAAAAACCACTAAAAAGAAATCCTGAAAATACATAAAAAGAAATCCCGAATATTGCAATTAACCGGGTGCATCATCCTCCCCTACTAGAGAAAAGATTCGCCCTCGAATCTGCTTCGTCTTCACTGATAACAATCTCCTCGGATTCTTCCTTATCTGCATAGTAGGGCGATAAATCCGCTACATTAAAAGTCCCGGATACATTGTACTTACCCGGTAGCTCGATCTTATAGGCATTATCGTTAATTCGCTCAAGAACTCTAAATGGTCTATCCGCTCTAGGTTGCAATTTGCCAAACCTGCCAGCTGGAGAACGCTCCTTCCTAAGGTGAACCCACACTAGATCACCCTCCTTGAAGACCACTCTTTTCCGACGCCTATCCACTCGCTGCTTATACGTCATGTTCTGCTTATTTATCCTGTCATGAACCTTTGAATGTAGTTCCTTAATCTGTTTTGCATGCTCATCAGCGTCTGAACTGAACTGCTTGTGAACAGGTAGTGGCGTGAGATCCAGAGGAGTGATTGGATTACACCCATAGACTATTTCGAAATGACTCTTGCTTGTAGTTCGATTCTGTGACCTATTATAAGCAAATTCTGCTTTAGGTAAAACCAAGTCCCACTGTCGTGGACTATCACCAACCAGACTTCATAGCAGGTTTACCAAGCTTCGGTTAACAACCTCAGTTTGCCCATCAGTTTGAGGATGATAAGAGGAGCTAAACCGCAATCTGGTTCCCATATGCCTCCAAAGAGTACGCCAAAAGTGGCTCACAAACTTCACATCATGATCTGAGGTCATCGACTTGGGGACTCCATGTAACTTAACAACATCCTGCAAAAATAAACGAGCAACCTGCGAAGCATCAAAGGTCTTGTGACAAGGAATAAAGTGCGCCATCTTCGAAAATCTGTCAACAACCACCATAATAGAATCTTTATTCCGCTGCGTCCTTGGCAACCCCAATACGAAGTCAAGGCTGACATCCTCCCATGGTGCAACTGGGACAGGTAGAGGCATATACAAACCAACATTGGTGCCCTTTGTTTTGGCCACGTGACATACCCTACACCTCTCAACAAATCGTGTCACATCACGCTCCATCCGGAGCCAATAAAAGTGCTCACACAGCAAGGCCATCGTTTTGTCCACCCCAAAGTGTCCAGCTAGGCCTCCTACATGCCCCTCAGTAATAATAGATTCCCTCAAATAACACTGAGGTATACATAGCATGTTTCCCTTGAAAAGGAAATCATCTACCAATATGAACTGCTAAAAAGGCTCGATTTTACACTTCCTCCAAACGTCGCCAAAGTAGGGATCATCAACATATAATTCCTTAAAAGAGTCAAATCCCAGAACTCTTACCTGCATTGTAGACAGTAAGGAAGATTTTCTGCTCAATGCATCTGCCACTTTGTTCATCACTCCTGCCTTATGTTTAATTGCATAACTGAAAGCTTGAAGCAGTTCTACCCACTTCGCATGCCTAGCATTCAGTTTATGTTGCCCATTAATGTACTTCAAGGCCTCGTGATCAAAATACAAAATAAACTCCCTTGAAATAAGATAATGCCTCCAGTGCTCCAAGCTCGTCATGATGGCATAAAATTCTTTATCATACGTAAAATACTTCTTCTTCGCTTCGTTCAATTTCTCACTGAAGAATGCTATTGGTTTATTCTTCTGGCTCAGGACACCCCCAATACCAATGCCCGAGGCATCACAGTGCACCTCAAAAATCTCATTAAAATCAGGAAGCACCAAAATCGGGGCTTCGGTTACCTTTTTTTTCAATAACTGAAATGCAGCTTCTGCCTCTTTGGTCCACACAAATCGACCCCCTTTTAGACAATCCGTAAGAGGGGCAATAATAGTGCTGAAATCTCGAACAAACCTCCGATAAAAAGATGCTAACCCATGAAAGCTACGTACCTCATGTATGTTCTTCGGAGTATCCCAACTCGTAATGGCCTCAATTTTGATAGGATCTACCCGAATGCCTTCCTTCGATACGATATATCATAAAAAGGTCACATGGTCAGTTAAAAAGTGACACTTCTTGAGATTGGCATACAACTTCTGCTCCCTCAATGCCTCAAACACTGTTCGTAAATGCAGCAAGTGTGTCTCCATCGAGGTACTGTAAACTAGAATATCATCAAAATAAACGACAACAAATTCCCCAATAAAAGGACGAAAAACCTGGTTCATCAGCCTCATAAAAGTACTCGGCGCGTTAGACAACACAAACGGCATCACCATCCACTCATATAGGCCTTCTCTCGTCTTGAACGCCGTCTTCCACTCATCTCTAGGTCGCACTCTAATCTGATGATACCCGCTCCTCAATTCTATCTTCGAAAAGATAGTAGCCCCATGCAACTGATCAATAAAGTCATCGAATCGCGGAATAGGAAATCGATATTTGATCGTGATTTTATTGACAGCTCTGCTATCGATGCACATCCTCCAGGACCCATCTTTCTTAGGGACTAATAAGGCTGGTACGGCATAGAGACTCATACTCTCTCTGACTGCACTTTTTTCTAATAATTCCTGCACTTGTCTCTGCAGCTCCTCATGCTCCTTAGGATTCATTTTGTAAGCTACCTTATGGGGAATAATAGCTCCTGGAATGAAGTCAATATGGTGCTAAATGTCTGTCATCGGTGGCAACCCCGGTGGCATCTCCTCCGGGACGACATCAACAAACTCCTCAAGTAAAGGCCAAGCTAGTGAAGGAATTTCAGGACCGTCAGAGTCAAAAAAATTGTTAAGTTAACAATAGTATGACGATGATCTAAATAACTATTCTCCCTAATAATAAGTTTAAGCCCATGCGGGTGTCAGTGAACATTGCAACGAGTTTGACTACAGTTTATGGATTGGTAGGTTTTTCCAAATCATCGCCAATAATTCATCGAGGTACTGTAAACTAGAATATCATCAAAATAAACGACAACAAATTCCCCAATAAAAGGACGAAAAACCTGGTTCATCAGCCTCATAAAAGTACTCGGCGCGTTAGACAACACAAACGGCATCACCATCCACTCATATAGGCCTTCTCTCGTCTTGAACGCCGTCTTCCACTCATCTCTAGGTCGCACTCTAATCTGATGATACCCGCTCCTCAATTCTATCTTCGAAAAGATAGTAGCCCCATGCAACTGATCAATAAAGTCATCGAATCGCGGAATAGGAAATCGATATTTGATCGTGATTTTATTGACAGCTCTGCTATCGATGCACATCCTCCAGGACCCATCTTTCTTAGGGACTAATAAGGCTGGTACGGCATAGAGACTCATACTCTCTCTGACTGCACTTTTTTCTAATAATTCCTGCACTTGTCTCTGCAGCTCCTCATGCTCCTTAGGATTCATTTTGTAAGCTACCTTATGGGGAATAATAGCTCCTGGAATGAAGTCAATATGGTGCTAAATGTCTGTCATCGGTGGCAACCCCGGTGGCATCTCCTCCGGGACGACATCAACAAACTCCTCAAGTAAAGGCCAAGCTAGTGAAGGAATTTCAGGACCGTCAGAATTCTGCTCCACCATCACAATAGCGAAAAGCTCAGGCGCGTGTACTGCCTCTTCTTGGAATTCTGACCGGGACAGTAAATTATTTTTCTTCTCTTTCCGCCAATCCATAGGACCCAAAATAATGGTCCGACCGCCCTTCTCGAAGGTATAAGTGTTTCTAAAGCCATCATGCTGCATCTTATTATCAAACTATCACGGCCTCCCCAACAAAATATGACAAGCATCCATCGGGACCACGTCACACCACACCTCGTCAACATATTTCATTTCGATCGAAAACTTCACAAGACACCTTTTACTAACTTTCACCTCATTCCCTTTCCTAAGCCACGACAACTTGTATGGTTAAAGATGATCCTCTGTTTTCAGCCCCAACTTCTCTACCATGGTAGTAGACACCACATTCTCGTAACTTCCTCCATCTATTATCATACTACATACTTTTCCCCCACTAGTATATTTAGTGCAAAAAATATTGTTCCTAAGCCACGTTTCATCTTCCATCGTAGTAGTATTTAAAATTCGCCTAATAACCAAGGACTCACCAGATCCGTATCCGTATTCTCTGGTTCTCTATCAGCATACATCTGTATCCATATCTTCAGCATAAATAATCTCGTTTTGCTCCGGATCCGTATCCTCTGGTTCTCTATCAGATTCATCATAGACTGGCTCCTCGTCAACAAACGTCACAATATGACGGTTCGGACAATCAGCAGCGAAGTGTACTAGCCCCTGACACTTGAAACACCGCTTGGCTGCAGCTCCTCCCCTGCTAGTGCCTGCACCACTCTGCTCCCCTTTGAATGCAGGTTTAGAACTTGCACCCTTAACTGCTGGTGGTGGTGGTGGTGTTAAATTGGTTGAAGAACTCCTCGCCTTTCCTCCGAAATCTTTGCCGGACCATCGATTCTAGAATTTGAAGGTACTGCCCTTTCTTTTACACTGAGCTTCCACCTTCAACGCTAATCTGCATACATCCTCATATGTCCAATATTGCTGCAATTGAATAACATCCGAAATTTTCGTCCGCAGCCCTGCCAAATATCGAGCAACCGTTTGCTCATCTTCCTCCGTTACATCACAACGCATCCGCAAACAATCAAACTCCTCGGTATACTCCTCCACCTTCAAATCTCGCTGCCTAATGTTGTGATATTCAATAAACGCTTCCTGTGTCACGACTCGAACCTCCACGAGCGCGCGACATCTGCACAACGACGGTCGATACATGCGACATCTCAGAACTGTCGCCGACCTTGAAACCTTAATATCCAAATTAAACGCTAGCAAAAGCGATGCCTTACCACTGACAATGAATGAGCGAGGACTAGCACAACCATAACACCCCATATATTACACAATCTCAGCTCCATATTATACATGAATCTCAGTTTTACAAATATTAACAACAACAACCAACCCAGAACGACCACATCCATCAGTAACCACCGATTTACCGTCAACTGTCCTTGTCAACTGGGTACTCCGCCACCTGGATATCAAATCTTGTGGTATCCCTGCCATACTTATATCCTAGGGACTGAAAGGTGGGGAAAATAACGACAACTATGAGAACACATCTCAGTAAGTTTGCCCCCTAAACCCCGCTTAGGACAACGCGTAATCAGACGATTAATTCTAGGCATGCAATTAGACTAACAACTCAGCCATGACAATAAATGAATTCGACAAGCAATTTAATATCCAATAGTGATATGATCATGCATTAGAATGCATAGGCATAAGAAGATCTCACGGTTCTGCCACAATAAAATTTCATTTTCATCTGACCCGCGCTAGTCGCCTCATGTCGTGCCTCAACCCGCGCTAGCCGCCTCACGGTCGGCACCCTTATCTCTATATCTCACGGTTCTGCCACAATAAAATTTCATTTTCATCTGACCCGCGCTAGTCGCCTCAGGTCGTGCCTCAACCCACGCTAGTCGCCTCACGGTCGGCACCCTTACCTCTCCAGCTACCCTGTGCCAAGCACGTCCGAGTGCACTATGTCTCGACCCGCGATACTCGCACCAGGTCGGCATCCTTATCGCTCCACTTTCCCCGTGCCATATCGGCATCTCAAGGCCGCCCTCCGCCCCGCGATAACACGCCTCAGGGCTAACATTACTGCTTGACGATCATTTCAGACGATAGTCAAAAGCATGCCAAAGTAACACAATGCACCTTATGGAATTTACCCATACATGACAAGTCAGAGACACGCAATTTCAGTCAAGCACTTTAATTCCAAATGAAATCAGTAGGCAACGATTCACATTCGTGTAATTACCCAACGATTTTTATCAGAACTAGTCGCCTATTGCACCACAGAGTTGGACGTGCATTCCTAGTCCAGCTCATACATTTCAACCCTCAAATTCACATTCTTTTTATACTCTGTGAACAGTAACTCCTCGGAGCGAACAGTATTTTCCGGAATGAATAGTAAACTCCGGTAACCAATAGTATTTTCCGGCATGAATAGTGAACTCCGGCAATCAATAGTATTTTCCGGCATGAATAGTGAACTCCTGCCGTGAATAGTATTTTTCGGTCGTGAATAGCGAACTCCGTTCCACCTCAAAACGACTCCGATTCGAGCCTCGATTTCTCCCTAGCCTTCGTCTAGCGATAACCTATCATCCTACTCAAGATTTATGAGGAAAACTCACATGGAATTCAGTGGAAAAGTCCACGAACAAAGCTGGGACCAAAACAGTAAAAACCAATGGGAGGCAACCACGCGCAGGGTTGAACGAGTTGGTTCCCAAGCTAAAAATCAATGTTTCCACACGAAAATGACCTCTAGGGGTCGTGGGGTCAACATATATCAATATGAGCCCTATGTGAAATTCGGGTAACAAAGACTGGTTCGTCGACCGAAACGGCGGAGCAGATTTGGAAAGTCAAATGACCTCGGATCGGAGTGATTCAAGTTGAAAAAGAACCACAAGATAATGAACTACAACATACCCGAAAATCACGATGATCCAACGGTCGGTTTTCCGTCGGTGGCCGATTGAAGTTGAGGTCAGAAACTGGAATTCAACCTATGCAAGGTCCGATTTTGGCTCTGTTTGAGGGGGTTCCAGGGCTCATCTTGAGCTAATTTTTGGTGGAGAGCTTCTAGAGAGATAGGTGAAGATCATGTTAAAAGAGAGTCTCAAACCAACAACGTTTGGGCAGCGAACAAGCGGTACAACGAGCGGCGGTTTTCCGATGGCCAAAACCCAAGAGAAAACCAAGAGAGAGGAAGAGCCACGAAATTTTCTGAGGAGAGAGAGTATTCTGTCAATAATTGAAGAGAGAGAGAGAGAGAGAGAAAGAAATATCTTCAATTATTGGGGGGGTACTATTCATTAGTTAACCGGTACTATTCATCGGTTGACCGGTCAAAAAGTTTGACCGACGGCGACCGATGGTCGATTGATGTGATTGACAATGAATGATGAGACATTTCTCGAAATTCGTGAAATTTCAGGACCAATCGGGGCTCAATCAGTGCTGATTTGGCTCAATCGCGATCGGAAAAGACTCAAGATACCGCGGAACAATTTTTCTAGCCTCGCTAAAATTACTAACACTCTCTAGCCATGGATTCTAGCACAAGACGGGGGTGAGATGGCAATTTTCAATTTTTCCCTTTTCTCTAGGCATTCCAAGATCAATCTGCTCATTCACGCCTTTCTAGGCAATATCCAAATTCACAACTGTGACACTCATGAGAGTCGATTGTCCTATTCCGAAACTCAATTCGTGGCCTCATTTATAAGACGACAGCTCTAAATAAATTCTCAAACTAACAAGTGGCTTTTAGGAGTCACGCGTATCGACCATTTGGTCCACGTGCTTATATTCCTAGCTAGCATTTCCCTTTTGGTTAGTTATCCCGAAGTGATCAGTTTTGAGTGAGATTCATATATAGCGCCTTTATGAAATAATCATTCTATATTCAAATTCCGAAAAAGGGTTGAATTTTAGAATATCGCATCCTGCCTATAATGCGTAGGCAAAAATTTTCGTTGCAGCAACTTTTTCATCTTATCCCAACGATCCACCTTCGATTTTCCTTCTCTAGCACGTTGTTTCTTAACATGCTCCCACCAGATCGAGGCATGCTTCCGTAACTTGATAGCTACTAATTTAACCTTTTGCTCCTCGGTTGGATCTTTAATATCAAAGACCCTCTCTACTGTATGCAGCCAATCAATAAACTCATTAGGATGAGTCTTACCTTTAAACTCAGAAATCTCGATCTTCATCCCGAAATTCTGAAAAGGTGATCGATTTCCAAGTCGTATCACTTGATTCCGCCCCTGGTTTCGAACCCCAAAAGGGTTGACGTCCTCCTCTTCATCATCGGATGTAGCCTCAGATTTCTCTACTTCGGATTGAACGCCCAATCCTGCCTGCGCAAGTTGTCGTTCTAAATCCTGGATTCGCCTTCTCTGCTCTTCAATTTTCACGTCTCGCAGGTCTCTGTGACCCGGCTTCTCGTCTGCTTCAGGAACGACTCCACACCTCCGGCTACCACGACCACACCGTCCACCACGACCACCGCGATTCTGTTCAGCCATCGATTCAAGGCAACCTATGCTCTGATGCCAATTGATGCCGAATACGCGAGTGAAATTGGCTAAAACAAGAAATGCGAATAAATGGAGGAACAATCTGTTCTCTCAATTTGATTATAATAAAAGATATTCAAGTCTCTTGTTTAAATATTCTAAGCACCCTTTTATATGGTGTTAACCCTAATCTAAAATAGGAAACACGAATATTGCAAAAAAAAACCCTACCAAAAAGAAATCCCGAAAATACATAAAAAGAAATCCCGAATATTGCAATTAACCAAGTGCATCAGTTCAGGGACAACGAAGCGCTCCCCATTGGTGAGAAGATAGGCGTTGAGCTTCTTTGGGGCAATCAGGAACTGCACAATCGCGATCCCCATCATCTCCGAGCAATACGGGCAAAGCAAATCATGCTTCCGCGAGCTCACCGAGATCATGCTTTGCTACAAAGAGCATGCCATATCAGTCTTCCCTATATGCCATAAACCGCAATCACCGAGTTTGTGATTGCGGTTTATGGATCGGTAGGTTTTTCCAAACTATCACCGGTAACTTCTCAAAAAAGTTAGAAAGTTCACCGTCAGGGCAGTAATTTGAGCAAGAATGTATGTCATGGTATTAATTTCTCATTCCTTATTTTAACCAGATTACGTGCATCTGTCAAATTATAAAGGCTTGGTGACCATTGTAGTAATGAATCGATAGCTCAAATGTGGAAAAAATGCCACCGAAACTATTAGTAGGAGCCTCTCAAAAATTTTGTAATATATGATAAAGGCTAAAGTTACCTAATCTATATTTAAATATACTTATAGTAGTATGTTTATATTGGTAATGGCTATTAAATATAATAATTAAGAGTATATGGATTGGCATTATTAAATTAATAAATTAAGATTTTACATATGAATTAGAGATTGGTAAAGTCTTGGAAATAAGGACGTAACTATCAACGAATCCATCAGTACTTAAGTCATTAGGTTTGCTTTCACATGGCTGCTCGATAATTTAAGGGTGCTGACATTGGAGCCCACACGTAAAAATATATGCTATTGTTGGAATGCAAAAGAGGCAGACCCTCACTTTCCGGGTTGACTCATAAAAGCGAAGTCTTGATAAAGTATTAATCAATGAGTAAGCTGATGGGTCACTACGGGCAAGATCAGCCGTGGTCGGCGCTGGGTGAGGAGAATGAAGACACAAGAAGACAGGGATTCCTGCGGCTGTTGAAGAAAATCTATTCATGAATAGAATGAAGACACGAGAAGGCCGGCTGCTATTGACCGCCTGTATCTTCCGTCTGATCTCCATATTGACGTTGACGTTGACGTTGACTTCTAGACTAGTGAAGTCACGTAAGCAGTGATGTCTTTGTACCCCACAACCGAGGATATAATTGGGACCACTCCGATACGCGCCTGCAATATTTAAAGCTTAGTATAAACGGGCCGTTGCCATGGAGGAGACGACTTTATCATCTCTCTTTTCTAAAAAAAAATTAATATTACAAAAAATCTCAAATTAATACACATATAACATATTTATTTCAAATTCTTTTTTTCGTGAAAATCTTAAATTAATACACTTATGGTACAAATAAAAACGCCTTATGATTGTCGTCCAAACCTCTCTTCTTTAAATTTACTTTTTATTTTTTTAATAAAAAAAAACCTTACCCTTTTATGAGTGAAGAAATGAAACAAATTATGACGTCAACACAGTAGGTTGGTAGAACGAGAAGAGAGAACTTACAATGTTCGACCAAGAGTAGTAAATTAGGATCTTCCATATGAGTATAAATTAATAACTCACGAAAAGAAGAGGGGGAGGGATCGGGGGTGCAGTTTAATAATTAGGAATTCTTCTAGATGAAATTTCAGAGTGGGTCATCCCTTTGATATGTGAATATCAAATGGTTGAAAGTCACCGAATGTGGCCATGTCAAGATGTCATGAGGAATTAATGGTTGAAACGGAAAGCGGAATATTTTACAATGAAGACCATAAAATTAAATGCTATTGGCCTGTGAGTGGATGTATATAGGAAACCAATAAAAAAAGATGGAGTGGGTGTATATAGAAAACTTCGCATTGACGTAGACTTCTGGACTAGTGAAACCGCATAAGCAATGATGTCCTCGTATCCAACAACTGAGTGTAGAAGTGAGTAAATTGAATTGACCAAATCAGGAAAGCCTGGATCGAGAACGGTAATTCGATTCCCAATCCTAAGCAACGGCAGTTCGATTCTCAATTCTTAAAATTGGAACCGGTAGCCAAGCAGTCCAGTTCTCGATTCCAGAAGCATAAAATCGGATTGAATCGATTGATTTTTTTAAACAGAAATTTTAAAAGTAACCCTAAAAATGTTTTTGTGGGAGAAATGGACAGTGATCAAAAAGCTTCCTTACCGTGTCAAAATCGCGATCTTGGGCTTTTGGGAGGGCAACGAGGTTGAGGGCCAGATAATCTGCAACCTACGATGGTCATTAGACATGTGGAGGACCAAATTGAGATTATGATGCAAGTCGCGTGAAGTCGACCATTTGAAGCATTATCTTGTGCTAACTTGGATTTTAGTTTTTCAAACTCATTTTCTCTAGGCCAATTAAATAGTCCGGTTGCACACCCCTATTTTCTCTTCCAAACATAGATGCCGCGGCAGAAGTAGAGGTGTGCAACCGGACGGGATTTATCCGAAATCCAGATTGGATCATTCAAAAAACAAGGTCATTGTAGCTCAATAGCAGTTCAAAATTGGGAGTTTGCCCTCACTTCTGTAGCCAATATTAGAGGATGGACATCACAGGCAATTGCTAATGGGTATGCATGTATATAAGTGTCTATGCATCTACAGAGCAGATTCTGAAACTCCCATGCACGTGCATGGGAACGGCCGATCCAGAATGACAGAGTTATGTATGTTTAATTTTGGTTTATACACATATGTTATGTGAGCAGGCATGAAGGAGAGCTGGCGAAAATGGTGGTCACAAAGGTTTCAAGTGTTTTGAATACAACGTGGATTGAACTGAACGGCTCCCATTTTCTCCGTACTGATGTCTTATTACCGAATAAGATCAGGTATGAGTCTTGAGAAAGCCGAAAGGCCAAGTCCATGGGTTTTAGTTTTTCTCCTAATATAACTTCCACAATTTAATGAAACTTTCTTAATTGCCCTTGTTGCCCTTAGAAATTTATGAAAATTTCAACTTTAACCCTTTTAAAAAGAGCGAGACTCTCCTCTCTATCTTCACTCAGCAGCCAGGGTCTAAGCAACCCAGGGGATGACGCCAAGAGAAGATTTATTAAAAATGAGGGAATCCCATTAAACATTCACGTGACACTCAATAGAACTGTCCGCCGAGCCTTGACGTCGGTCGATGATTGGCAGCACAAGGTTAAGCTCACCAGATCCTGACAAGACTTAACCTCATGTGGTTGGTCATCCAACCATCGTGGAGGCTTATCGATCGATGGAGCAAGAAGAAAATTTTAAAATTTTAAACTTTAAAAAAATTAAAAAAAACTTTCTTTTGATTTGAAGTAAATTCATGAAATTGAAATTATTTTTCAAATGAGATTCAAATATCAAAAAATATTTTCATTTAAATATCACCAAACAAAGGAAAACTATCGATTTTTTTGAAAATTAATTTCCTAAAAAGTATTTTCCGTTGTTTGCGAAATGCCTGAAATATTTGAGAAGCGAAGAAAAGGAAAAATCCGGGTGGACGTGGCGTTAGAAAAGCGAGTCTGCGGTAAGACCGCCCGCATGTGATGTCAACCACCACAGTAGAAAGACCAGCTGCCTCCCTCTTACACGTAAACACATCGTCCGCATATCTCATACGCAGTCGCCGTCTGCTCTCAGATCCATTCCACATTGGTCTTCAGTCTCCATCTCTCTCTCAACAGGCCAGCACAATTTTAGTATTGGTTCTGACCGACGCATCAATATTAAGCTTTAGTGCCTATCCACCAGGTGGGTTCCATCCGAGAGGTAAGAGGCCTCTATTCGTGGTAAAGCTTCGATTTTTCGGGTTCCACTTGTTGTAGTTCTCTAGAGCACACTTCGCTTCGCAGATCTGGGCTTCTGCTCGAGGCTTTGGACCTCTAAACACTAGGAAGTTTCTCACCTTTGGGTATCCATATGCCGTTCCATAGTCATAGCGATGGATGAAAAGAGCTTGAGGCCTCATTTCTGTTCTGTTTAGCCTCAGATTCTCTGATGTTGTTATAGGCTGATTTCACCGAATAGTTCCCCGACTGATTTTTAGTCCATCTCAGCTTATCCTCACCCAGTAGAGTATTTAAGGAGATCGAAAGAATTTCTGCTGTAGTGTCTTCCGTCAAAAAGCTGAGAAACCATCCTGGCATTCCATACGGCCATATCTTCTACCTGCTCAGAAACTTTCACAGGATCTCCTTTGCTTGCTGGACCGCAAATAATTCCTTGCTCAAGCCAGCAATCCTCCCTGATATGTACCGATTTCCCATTTCCAATAGTCCACCTCTCTGGACCTGCTTTTTGGTCATTAAACGAAGACATAGTTAGATCCGAAACGAGAAAATGGAAGTTATGAGCGAAGAAGAAAATGGGCTTTGTAATTGTTCTAATACTAACAGCTCTGCCCTACAAATTCCTACAGGACAAGAGAAGCATGTTCGCTCAGAAGTACCACGTGTTTTTGAGCTTCAGAGGCCCAGACACTCGCACAGGCTTCACCGATTTCCTCTACAACAGCCTGGTAGCAGCTGGTTTCGTCGTGTTCAGGGACAACGAAGAGCTCCCCGTTGGCGAGAAGATAGGCGATGAGCTTCTTCGGGCAATCGGGAACTGCAGGATCGCGATCCCCATCATCTCCGAGCAATTTGCGCAGAGCAAATCATGCCTCCGCGAGGTCACCGAGATCATGCATCGCTACAAAAAGCATGCTATATCAGTCTTCCCTATATTCTATAAGGTTGACGTTGTGGAAGTACGAAACCGATGCGGTAAATTTGGAAAGGCTTTTCAGGCGATGCAGTACAGGCCAGAAGAAAAGCCAGAACGGAATGAATGGAAGAAAGCTCTTCACTCTGTATCAGGGATAAAAGGATGGACGTCAGAGACCATTGCAAATGGGTAAGTATGTATGTGTGTATTCATGTATGTGCCAATTTAGGAATCTGAATCAGAAACCCTGTGCACATGGATAGAAATGACCAAACCGGAATCGCGGAATTAGGGGAGGAATTGATCAAACTGTACGCGTTACTTTCGTTTTACACATGCATATCGGCAGGCATGAAGGAGAGCTGGTAAAAATGGTGGTTACAAGGGTTTCGAGTGAGTTGAAGCCCAACTGGATCGAACGTATCCCCGGGTTTCCTACCTTGATGTCTAATTATCACGCAAGATCAGGTATTTCCCAATTCCCTTTGAGCCAAGCCACCATTAGTAAGTATTCTGTGCTCATTGTGTGAGAGCTTTGGCCTCCCTTCAATCCACACATAGAGAAGGCATGTAAGGTTCCCAAGGTTTATGACCTAGACCGCTTTCTGGCTTTTAAAAGTTACCTTGTTCTTTTCAAATTTCTGTATGATTTGTATTGGCTACATCTTATCATCGTCACTTTGGTTTGTCTTGCTCGTCACAGTGTATTCTCACATTTCGGAGAAGAAAAGTGAAGTGTTCTTGGCTTTTCGTGGCCATGATACTGGAAAGGGCTTTGCTGCTTACCTCTACATCAGCCTTCTGAATGCAGGAATCAGCGTGTTTAGCTTTGATGACCCGTCCTTGATAGGTACATATGTTGCTCATGAGATTCGCAATGCCATCAACCAATGCAAGATATCCATTCCAATTCTCTCTGAAAATTTTGCCTCATCTACTTGGTGCCTCGATGAGCTAGCTCAAATGGTTGAATGTAAGAAAAACAGGGGGCAAATGATAATGCCCATCTTCTATAAAGTAGCTCCCTGGCATGTGAAATACATATCACATTGTTTTGAAAAGAAGATGCTTCGACATAAGGAGCAGGTCAATGGACGTACTTATAAGCGGTGGGAGCAAGCTCTCAAGAAGGTTGGGTCCTATAAAGGATGGGAATCAAACAACATCGCCAACGGGTACTTACTTTCACACCAAAACGTCGATTTGATACTATTGCTGAAAAATTCTTATGCTACTTTGAGCTTTACATCGACTTCGTTTGGCCAATGGCAGGTATGAAGGGTTCCTTGTAAAACAAGTCGTCGAGAAGGTTTCGAGGTTCTTGAAAAATCCTGAACAAATGATCCGCCACGCCACCCCACGCGGCTCCACTAGCTTTTTGAGCTAGAACGGTTGGCATCCGTGATTCCTGCTTTGCAAGCGGATTTTCCTCGACGATCAACCCTGTCATCGTTTATCGTTCATCATTTGCATTAAATTTCTCTAGACTTGTGAGGAATTCATCTATAGTTAAGAAACATGTTGCACATGTTATGTTGTGAAATCTGTTCAATAAACATGTCGTTTGTGGATTAAGATGCGACATGATTGAAGAATATCTCATGTTCGGATTGATGTATGTCTCATGGGAAGAGATAAGGCAACAATTAGATCTTTTCAAGGATTTAGCATGTCGATCTCAATGCAACTCGTCACAAAAGCTGTACATGTTTGTCGCCATTAATTTCTACATATTCCATTGTGTTTTATCTTTGGATGTGGAAATAGGAATGTTTGTCTGCATATTAGTTCGCTGATAAAAGTAGGACAATCCCTAAGATTCACGAAGGAACTAGTAGAAGAAATAAAATAGCATGTGAGCAAGTACAATTGAACTTGACTTATTCATGTATCTAGGTTCAAAAGCAGATATGTCACCTGATGGAATCAAAGCTAATTAGTGAATTACATCGCGAAGGAATTGCAGGTACTTTGAAGTCAATAAATCTTGTAGTAAGAAGCGTGAGTTCTTTTATCAAATTAAGAGATTATTTCATGAAAAATTGTGAAAACTAGACATCTGAGTCATTTGGGGGTAGTTGGGCATAGGAAGAACTGACGGACTGGAATGTAACTATCATTTTCATAGTATAGATTGACTTGTAGTAAGATCTTATTTTAGTTTTTCTCATGAGTAAGTCATGTCGCGACCTAAAAATTCGAGGTTTTCCAATTTTTAGGTTAATGGATTTCCAAGTTAATTAAGTGAAATAACTAACCTAGTTCGAGCTCTCCCAAGCTCTACCAATTCACAACTTAAGTTTAATATTTAAATGCAAAAAAAATTTTGATAGGAGTCGCCACTAATTATTTATGGTAGATCGATTAGAAACCTAAATAAAATAGTGAGAGAACTATTCTATTTCTACGAACCAAAGATTTTAAGTCCGGGACTTGGTTACGCTAATATTTCTATTAACGCCCTTTCGGTACCGATTTCATGAAAATGTTCAATTTGGAAATTTCAATGAATTCTCGCTTGAAATTCAAAGGTGTAATTTTTTTAGGGATTTTCTTTTCATGATTTTTTTGGGTTTTTATAGATGAAAATTAACATTCAAGTTGCAAAAATTAAAAGATAATTACCGCTATTTCTTTCGAATTAAGTTTCGATCTAAAGTCTGATAAATTGACTCTAAAATTCGAAATACCCGCTATAGAAATAATTCTATCTAAAGCCTAATAGATAGACTTATTTCCATATATGCAGTTGCGAATTAGGAAATTTTCTTAATTGATCACATTTTTAAATATTTTGGATATCTTTGATTATCTTCAAGAAATTTTTCAGATTATCACGAGATTACACAAAATTCCCCAAAATTCACCAATATTCCAAAGAATCATGTATGATATCTTCTCAAGATATGATTCGAATATTTCAGCTAAAATCAATCCACAAAACAAATATCCAAATCAAAATAGCCGAATATCCTCAAGATATGCATAATTTTCAAAGATATGTTTCAAGATTTAAAGATATGCACTTGTCGTGACCCTCTAAAAATTTTTCTAAAGGGTTAATGGATTGTTAGGTTAATTAGATTTGGCTAACCTAACGCGGACCCTCCCAAGCCCTACCGAATCGCGACTTTGGTTTTTGTTGAAATGATTTTAATTTTTGGAGTCGCCACTAATCGTTCTTGGTAGGTCGATTAGAAACTTAAATAAATTAGCGGGAGAACTAATTTATTTCTGCGAACCAGAGATTGTGAGTTCGGGGACTTGGTTACACTAGTTAATTAAAACTAATGTCCTTTCGGTACCTTAATTTCATGGATATCCTAATTCGGCAACTCAGACTTGGTTTACTTTTAAGGCTCTAGTGGGGTGTTCTCTTTTGTATTTTCACTTTTTTAATGGAATGTACGTGAGTGACATTTTTTGGCATTTTCAAAATATTAAATATTTCCCTGAAGCCAAAAGAGGGAGTGAGTTAACGATTTCTGTGCAGTGTTGCGATCTATTCATTTTTGGGGTCTGGTGATTCAAAAATTAAATTCCAGGAAGTAAATGACAGTAAATAAACACCTCCAATAGATGGCCCAACCTTGGCTTGACCCTCTCTTTTTGGGTTTAACGGTACAGGAATTAAATTGCAGGAATTTAAATAACGGTAAGTAAAACCTCCAATGGGCGGCCTAGCATTGGCTTGGCTCTTCCCTTTGGGATTTAATGGTGCAGGTATTTAAATTGCGGGGATTTAAATAACGGTAAGTAAAACCTCCAATGGGCAGCCTAGTATTGGCTTGGCTCTTCCCTTTAGGATTTAATGATGCAGGTATTTAAATTGCAGAAATTTAAATAACCATAAGTAAAACCTCCAATGGGCGGCCTAGCATTGGCTTGGCTCTTCCCTTTGGGATTTAATGGTGCAGGTCTTTAAATTGCAGGAATTTAAATAACTGTAAGTAAAACCTCCGATGGGCGGCCTAGCATTGGCTTGGCTCTTTCCTTTGGGGTTTAATGGTGCAGGTATTTAAATTGCAGGTATTTAAATGACCTCCAGTGGATGTGCTTTGCCTCTCCATTCTGGGGTTTGAGTTTTTCAAAATAAATTACAACAAATTGATTCAACAATTTGAAATTTGTGCGCGCTTGAGGACTCCTCCAAGCTAATTTTGTGCTTCCGTAGGATTGACCATTGATATAGAGTTGCGGCTGCCTGACATAAAAATAGAGTGAAATATCAGTGTACAAAATTTGTGCTAATCTGCACCTAAAATCAGAAGAATGAAAAGAGCACTTATCTCCCTTTTTTGGGAGGGATTTCTAGAATTGATTTTCGCTCTCTCTATTCTCAACATATAGAGTCTCTTTTGAATTAAGAGAGACTTTTAATCACAGCTCAGCTGAGAAATTGGTGGACACTTTGGAATTTGCTTGGGCCCACTTTGCACCTCCAACGAAATTTATCGTTAATACGAGATTTTCCTTGTTACCTGTCATAAAAATATTGGGAGAATAGGGAGATGGAAAAGGTATAAATCTGTGGTCATTTAATAATAACAATAATAATATAATAATAATAAAACAAAAAGATGAAAAGAAATAGAAGAACACTTAGGGCGCGCATGACAACCATTCTGTTCCAGAAATAATTTCTGGAACAGAAATAGATTTTTCTATTTCTGCCAAAAACAAAAAAATTTTGTTTCTGTTTTTGGACCAAAATCTATTTCTGGAACAGTTTTTTATTCCAGAAATAGAAAAACATATCTGCGTTGCCAAATGAGTTTCTGTTCCAAACCTATTTCTAGAATAAGTTTGGAACAGAAATAGCGAAACAGAAACGTTCTCATGCGCGCCACGAGCTTTGCACTGGTCGCAAGAATTCCTGACATAGTTAAATGTGTTTTTCCAATTTCAGAAAAGAAACTTTCCTTATTTATCCCCGCATTGGTTCATGGATTCATGAGGATGGCAGAGACAAAATCAAATAAGCATGCGTAGTGACATATTTGGGTTGGCTTCATAAGCCATTCGGTTGGACAAAGAGACAACAGAACATTGGGGTTCTCTTTGGTCTGAAATCGGATCTGACATATGCCAGTTTGGTCCACGGGTATCGATAAAGGAAACCGGGTATCGCACTTATTTGGGCCACCTAATACGTGTGCCTGAGGCACTTGAGTTTCTAGCCATTACATGAGCCCATGAATCAGCTAGTAATGGGCTCGTTTTTGTGTTGTCAGACCCTCTTTACCACTCCATAGATGTAGTCTTGTGGTGAAGTAAAAGTGAAGTCCCAGACGGCCAGATTGAGTGGCTCAGGTAAGGAGAATCGCACATGTCGCACATGAATATGGACGGCATCTTGGTGCTCGTTGCCAAGAAACACTTTAAACATTAAATCTGTTAAATGACTAATGTGACTCCTTCAAATGTAAATCCCCTGACCCTCAGTTGACCTTTCGACGGAGGCTTGACCCGACCGGATTGCCTGTGGTACGGACTGTTTCAACCTGAATTCACTAGGAGGAAAAGTCTAGTGGAACAACAACCGAATCTCCTAGAATTCAACCTGCACAATCAGCGAACGCATAGGAAGAAGAATAATGACGCATCGAACCAAAATATAAAGCAATATCCTTACGATGCACTGGGGTCGGGACAGGGCAGAAAGGGCGAATATGCTTAGCTTAGATATGAGCAAGGAGCGGCTTCGTTTGGTGCTAAAGCGTCCACGATCGGCGTGATGAATAATCGAATGCGTCGGAGCCGTGGCGACTTGCAGGAGTTAGCGAAGGATTTGCTATCTTAAGAGTTTGAGTGCTTGCCTTCGTGTGCCTAACGTCGAACTTGCAGAGAGCTCCTCATGAAAGTCCTTTCCTTCTAACGAGGAGGCTCCGAGATGCCAATCTTTGCCGTAAATTTGCTAGAAAACCGGTACGATGGCTCTGGTTTTGAGCCGGTCGTCTTGGACGACCGCGAGCGACACGCCTGGTTTTCTGGTTTTCGAACCCCTAGTTTCCTCTGACGATCAGCTTCCTGTCCCTGTTAGCTCTCTTTTTTGCTTCAGCAAAAGAGAACAGAGAGTAATGAACCCATCTTTCGGTCACAATCGAAGGTAATTCATGGGTAAGTAGGATGGGAGCCAGACGTTTTGCGAGTCAAAGCTTGGTCAGGTACAGGGCTCGCTTGATTGATTCACCGAGCGGGATCAAGAATCCTGGGGTAAGGGAGAGATTTAGGATGGCGACCTTCGAAGTAATGGCCTTTGGGGTTGTCGATGGTTTCATTTCTGGTGTAGACCCCCGATCGGATCACCGATTGACACTGGCTTCTCCCCAAAATCATGTAGCGGCACAGGAGAAAGCCACGGAGGGAACCATGGGGTGGTGGTAAGAACAGGTTTTTTTTTTTTTTTTTTAGGTTTTTAGGAAGTGGAAGACCGCGGCAGCCCTGGGAGTTACGTTGAAGGACGGAAATAAAGGGAAGGCGAAGAGAGACCTGAGGTGGAGACCGACGGCGAGGGGAGAGAGCGAAGTAGGTTTGAGAGCAGGGTAGTGGATGGCCATCTTGGGGAAGGAATGGAGACCATGTGAGAACTATAATTCGATCCCGAAATTTTAAACGCAAAATGAAAATCGTGCGTATCGGGAACGAAGATGCGAAAACGTGATAATAAATGAACATACCTCCAGCCATTGATGAAGACGATGATTTCGCATACGTGCGTTGAGCGTCTGACAAAACGGGATCTCTCTAGCTAATAACCCCCTCCGAAGCGATGGTGTGTTCTCTGTGGTTTTTTTCTGTAAAACGTGGGTTTCTCTTTTTTATGTTCTGAATAAGAAACTGACGACGTAACCACCTCTCTTTTAAAAAACTGACGTAGGGGGCTTGGCTTAGATAACCCATTTAAACGGACGCTTGCCCTTTATAGATAACTATCTCCCATCAAGACGGTTATTGGGCGAAACGGTTATCACGTAAAATGTGCGTAATATAACGTTGATGTAATTTAAATGTCGGAATTTTATTAATGTGGGATCATTTATTTATAACATTCTCCCACTTGATCCCAACATTCATCAACGAAATACTGAACCAAATGCACATTAACTTCATGCTGATGACAAAACACATGAATCATGGCGATAAGCCCTTTTAGAACGAGTATTATCTTCCATGTATCACAATGCATCTTATCTCATCAAAATCAGCCCATATGTGATAACATAACTTGATGAATAAACCCTATGTTTATTCTGGGTCTACTTAATGAATAAACCCTCAAATTTATTCTAGGTCAAGATGACCGATTTTCTCATAATAACTGAATGTGCACCTTAATTGAGAAAAACATTATAACCGAACGAGAGTTTCAAAACTTTGTCCATACAAAGAAAATTTACATAATGGGACCAATTCCCATTCTATCTACGTGATCCTTGTAACTCCTTGGTGGCATGCCTTTAGTTAAAGGATCAGCTAACATCAATTCAGTGCTAACGTGTTCAATGACCACTTTCTTTTCCTTAACACGTTCCCTTATGGCTAAATACTTAATGTCGATGTGCTTACTTCGATTACTACTCTTGTGGTTTTTAGCCATGAAAATAGCAGCTAAATTGTCACAAAACATCCTTAATGGCCTAGCAATAGAATCCATAATTCTAAGCCTTGAGATGAAACTCTTCAACCACACACCATGCGAGGTGGCCTCAAAACAGGAAACAAACATAGCCTCCATAGTGGAAGTAGCAACCAAAGTCTGCTTCGCACTCCTCCAAGAAACGGCTCCACCAGCAAGCATAAATATATATCCAGATGTTGATTTTCGAGAATCAACGCAACCAGTAAAGTCCGAATCCAAATATCCAATTACTTCCAATTGGTCAGTTCGCCTATATATAAGCATGTAATCCTTTGTACCTTTTAGGTATCTCATCACCTTCTTTGCAGCTTTCCAGTGGTCCATACCTAGATCACTCTGATATCTTCACAACATTCCCACAGCAAAAGCTATGTCAGGTCGATGTTGACACCTGATTTTTAATCGTTTTCTTTTAATTTAAATTAATTTTAATTTTAATTAATAATAATAATAAAATCTATAAAAATTCATAAAATTAGAAAATCAACTTTGGGAGACCTTGGCCAAGCCTAGGGAACTAATTTTGAATAAAAATGATTTTTTTTATATTTTTGCATTTATTTAATATTTTCCAGAAAATAAATAAAATAATAATAAAATAACAGTTGAAATTTAATAAAAAATGGCATCTTAGGCCAAAAAAGTATGTAAAAATAGTCACTATTTTTTTCTTTTAATTTTATCTTCATTTTGACCAAAGAAAATCTGCAAAAATTAATTTGAAATCAAGAATTACTTTGTTAATCTCATTTTCAGTTTAATTGAATAAATTATAAAAAATTTATTTTAGCTCTGTAATTTTCGGTTTGCATTTTAGGAGTCATGACACTGTCCTCTAATAGTCCAAATTTTTCAATGGTCTGATGATGCGCTTCCTGCGGTGGTGATCATATCGAAAGTTTGAGCCTCACACCTAAATTTAGACCAAGGAAAGATGCATGAAGTTCTTCAAAAGTCCTATAGCCACGTTCAGATTGTCTCTGACGGTGGGAATATTTCCTTGCAGATGAAGTCTTCATAGTGGAATAATTTCAAAATTTCAGAGGACCAGGCACGATCTGTCTCTCTGGAGGTCTGCAATCATAAGTTTATCGTGTTGACCTTCCTTACCCTTGAATCTGATGGAGCTTGAGGAGTTGCAATATACCTCTTTAATATCCTGAACAGAGAGGCCACCTGCCTTTTTGGTCACATAAATGTGGATAGACTGCACCCAATATTTAGCCAAACTATTAAGGCGTCTGATCGTAATGGACGAAAAGCACAGGAAGGGCCTCAAGGTGTTGGTTTCTCTTGATGCACTCGAGTACAGGAAGTTTATTCAATCTGATGCGAGATGCCAATCTCATAAAAGGCCTTGCCATAGGCCTTTCGCTAAATATTCTGGCCGAAACAATAGTCTAAATTCTGCAAACATCCAATTGTGATCCTCGATATTCCACTGCGGAGCTTACGGATGGAGATAAGGCCGATAAGGCTACGAGCAAAATTTTGAGAAATAAAGCAAGAATGATAAGGGGGACAAAGTGGAGTACAATGAGAGGAGGTGGGGGAAGATCGCCATCATAAAAAAAAAAGAGAGACCGTTTGAGTTGGGAAAAAGAATGATCTCTCTGACCATCATAATCTCATGTTCCTCCACTTTGAGTTTTTTATTATTGTTTTCTCTTCACTACCCACTAACTTTGAAGAAAATTCACAGGGGATAAGTCAACAAAATATGAGAGCAATACAGAGGAAAAGGCAATTGGAGAGATCGTAAAAATTCTTCCTTATCACAGAATAAGCCCAGATCGGTGTTGTGGCCGAGGCGGTTCAGCAAGGTCTACCTCTCTTTCCCGCAATTCCATAGCATCGAGCCTCGCTGTTGTCATTGCCGATCGTCAGAGCACTACCGCGCAAGTCTACCGATCCAGAAACCCCGATGCTGATCTGCCTCCGCCGTTGTCATAGCTGTACCGTGCCGATTAGCTGATGTTCAGCTTCTATTCCGCAGAGGTCAAAAGAAGGTGAATGATGGATATGCACGACGACTGAAGTCGCTTTCGGTGGGATATCATTTGAGAAAAAGAAAAGTAAGATAAAGAAGAAAAGAAGAACGACAGATGATGAGGAGACCATTCGGTGGGGAGGATCCACGTTTTCTGATTCTAGGGCACCAAGACTTCCAGGGAGGACCGGTCCGTGAGCAAAAAAAAAAAGAAGGGAGAGGATTCTGAGCCTTCTGGAGACCAATCGACAGAGTCTAGAACTTTGGTGGGGGTGGGGGGGGGGGGGGGGGAAAGATCGGAGCCCCTTACGCCAATCTGCTGGTCGGTAGAGAAGTGACCCATTGAAGCAAGCACCCTAACTGGTTCTCTCAACCAGCGCATCAGGCTGTCTCCATTGGTAACCGCTTCTGAGGGGTCATTTGAAGTTAGGAGGTAGCCAGATGCACATGTTCGTGGTTTCTTTGGACCTATGAGCATGCCCAACTGCAATTTCTAGAGGGCCGGTTTTGATGAGATCACTTTTCCAGCGAGCTCGTTTTCGGTCATCAATTCAATACCTCTCGTGGTCGTGCTCTGTCTCCTTCCTGCTTGACCAGATTAAAGAAAAAAAAAACAGAGAGAAGATCTGACACCCTCATCAATACATCCCATGTGCTTTGAACTCAATGCCATTTTAGGATGGCTGCTGACCTATACCTAGGCAATGATTGCTCTCTCCCTCTTCCTCTATATTTGTCCCCAAGCCTCGCTCTCTGTCCTCCGGGGAGGAAACAGCAACCCCTTGGGGAATCGCCGCTCCCATTCGAGCAGTCGATCCATGTCCGATTCGGGGTTGAGCATGCAGTCGGAGTCCGAGGTAGCGACAGACAGTAGCTGCGAGGATAACGAGTACATGGCCGAGTGACTCGCCATATGGCTCATCGCATGCTTCAAGAAGATGATGACGACGTCAAATCCCTCCGTTCTGAGCTCGGCATGGGGTTTGGCTGGTTCGCCTCCATCGACGCTCCGCTCGCCTTTTGCTGCGAACCAGAGCAGCAAAACTGCGTCATTTCCAGAGAACGACCATGCTTGGGACATCTCCCACGATCTCTCTAACCAGCTCGAGAAGATGCTGAGGTTTGACGAGCAAGAGCCTCAAAATTACAACTTTCATCGGAACTTTTACGATCCTGCTTCTCTGGACATCACAAGTTCGGTCCACCTCTCAAGTCATGCTCTTCCGAACGGTGAAATCATGGCGAACGAATTTGATCGGGTGTAACTTTCCTTCCGACGTGAACTTGACGCTCATGGGTAATGCGGGTGACGAGGTTGATGATGAGAATCTGCAGACCGACAAAAGATGAATGATGCAGACGTCTTTCAACCCCAGAAAGGGAATGTGGAATTTGTGTGTGCATTAGATGGTTAGAGCCTTAGTATTAACGAGTTTGCTTGAGTTACATGCATCGAAGCTCGGAGCCAGTACAGCTGCGCTTTTGGAGTCCGAGGCACTACAACAATAGGACTAATATGATAGTGGTCAAAGAAGATGCAGCTCGAAAGGCTCCCCGACCGTCGCCGATGGAGAAACTGGAGTTCATATTCATCCCAGCGCTGGGTGTCAGTCACGTCATCTCAGCCCTCGAGTTCGCGGCCCGCTTGACCGGCAATGATCCCCGAGTCTCCATCACCACCTCTACCATGAAAGCGCCCTTCACCCTTCCACTTAGACGCTTATACCAAGTCTGCTCGTCTCCTCGCAGCCGCGTATTGCCCTCGTCGACCTCTCTCCCATCGACCGCCGCCACCAGAGCTCCTGCGCTCGATCGAGCACTACGTCACGATCGCCATCGAGAGCTACGTCCCGCACGTCCAGACAGCGGTGGGGGAGATCCGACGTTCCCGATCCGTTGCCGGGTTCGTCCTGGGCTTGTTCTGCACGTTCATGATCAACGTGGCTTAAAGTGTTCGACGGGGAAGCCTGCGGCTATGCAACCTACGTCATGCTGGCTCGCACGTTCAAGGACGTCCAGGGAATCATGGCGAACACGTTCATAGAACTGGAACACTTCGCCGTCAGTTTGTTTTCCGGAGGAAGCTCGGACCTACCGGCCATGTACGCAGCCAGATCGGTCATCGACCCGAAGGGTGTGCCGAATCCATCTCTGGATCAAACTCAATGGCAGAACATCGGGGAAGTCATCGACAACAAAAGCTGAGAGAGAGGGTGGCTCCTCTGGTTGCCTCTCATACTACAACGAGGAGAATTGAATCTCTAAAGATGAGAATGAGACCCAACGTGGAAGTGAAAGAGGGTACTCCAAGGAAGTAAGGTATTCTTTGAAGTCCCACAAGGCATTAAAGCAAGCAAGAGTTATGATGCTTGGGGGTAGCCAGCACCCATTCAGACGAGCACTTGCTATACGGATCAAATCTTGCTTAAACGACCGAGTGTTCGAGGATCGGACCGAGGGCATAATCTGTTACAGAGACGAGAACGCAGAAATTATCTGCGAAGGGTTCGACGAGGGCCCGAGATTTCGGTTGAAGTTCACAAGAATAGAATGCCGTTCCAGAGATGCGAAGTTCATGGACCTTCTCCAATAAAACTGGAGTCAGTTAGTTAGTGGAAAACATAATAGAGTGGAAAAGTGATTATGGTGCCTAAGGGGCGTGAAAATTACAACTCCAGAAGATGGGCCGTGGGTGATCATCCTTGAAACTTCAAGCTTTATGTCTACCATGTAACATGCTCGAAATAAAGCTTTACGGGAGGAAATCTATCCTGCTTATGTTACGCGGGCCTCTAGCGGAAATATAGACAACACTTTAATCGTTGACCAAATCTTAAAGCTTAGATTGGGAAAAGCTAAGCTTCTAGGGTATAATGATTATTTTGAGGTCAGCATGGTCATGAAAATGGCTACTATAGATAAAGTGGAAGAGCTCCTAGAAAACTTAGGGGTGCTTCATGGGGTGCTGCAGTTCAAGACATGGAGGACCTACAACATTTTGCCGAGAATCAAAGGGGCAAAAGAATCTGATGATATGAGCCATTGGGATATTAACTTCTGGAGCGAGAGATAGCCTGAATCAAAATATGACATCAACGAGGAAGACGGCGACCATATTCCTCATTGCTAAAAGTAATGGAAGGCTTTTTCAACCTTGCAGGAACACTTTTTGGAATCGAGATTGAGGCTGCTGGTGGACTAGCACTGGTCTGGAACGGTAGCAGTGTAGCAAAAACGGAATCAAGTGAGAGCAGCTCTGGAGATGAGTCAAACAGTAGTTTAGAGGATGATGATCACATCGAAAAACAGAGAGTAATACCTGTGCAAAAAGGGAGGGGGTGAGGCTAAAAAAAACACACATCAAAGCTGGAGAGGTTGGTGGACAAGCTTCCTGACGTGCACAAGATCTAAGGTTTTGACATTGCGGGCGGTGTTCCTCAGCCCAAATCTCTGAATATTGGCATGTACGAAACCCCTGGAATAAATGGCTTCGACTCCCTCGGCAATAGGATAAAAACGTCGGGTCAACTCTATAGTCTAGTTTACCGGTTCTCGGCATGGGATTTTCATGTCTATCTAGATCGTTTTCATTTGGAAATTGCAGTTCATTTGTAAGGTTACATAGGTCGTGACACCTGGCATGCAGCTAGTTGAAGTAATCGCTCCTGCGACGTCAGAGAAACGAACTAAAGTTGTTGCAGTTGTAATTCCATTTGAGGAACATCTTGCTTCACTCTTGCATCTGTCGAAGTTGAGCATCTCAATAGGGGTTGTTACAACAGCAGTGGCTGGTGTTGCATCTCTTACGCCTGATGGTGGCGGTACAACTTGATAATAGGATCATGAAGCCATAGAAGCGTTGTGTCGTCCATTGTTAGAAGCCCTTATCGCCGAGCATTCGTCCTTTTATTTTTCGGATGATCCTGGCTTCGTATTGCATGACCCCGCTCGTCGATTGCTCTATTATCGGCGGGTCGAGGCTTTCGCACGACTTTCGTTGGGATCGATCGCCGATACGAGCCCCAGGTGGCTCGATTTTGAGGTGCCTTTTTATCGCGGTTCGAGGTTTTGGGTGACGTTTGTTCATAAGCTTTGTAGCGTCGAGGTGATTGGACAAGACGGGTTTGTCGAGGCAGAGGTCGGCAAAAGACCTGGTCGAGGAAGCTAAGAAGCCGATTGCTTTTTTTTAGCAATATGCGTCATTGGGGTGTAATACCTCATGTCCTTGACGAGCTTCTCTACGTGGGTCAACTTACCCACTGGTGCAACGTTGATCATTGCCCTTCGCTATTTTTCAACGGATTTTAATACGCAAATGGAAGCTGCTATATATAACAGCAAAAGACTTATAAACTGCCCTCTTTCATCTTCTAAAGCAGTCAGCAGCTTACGTGCTTGTTCGATGATCGTGCAATATCCGAGGTTTGCCCATGAGAGTTTGACGTCCTTGCTTTCAGCCAGAGCCGAGTTTTGGCGACTTCTTCCGGCCAACAAACCAGGTTGTAAATTTTGGTGTTGACCTCGCACGAGCGTGCGAACCGGAACCATCATCCCCGCCGGCGTTGCCCACGGTTCAAGTCCGTCACGGTTAGCTCCCTTTTTCCCTTTCTTTTTTATCATGCATATATGTGTTCATCATTGTTGCTTTTGCCCTGTTCGTCGTTACAGTTTTTGGTCAGTTTTAATGCCTGGTGTTTTTGCTCCGGCCGAAAAATGGGTTCTATGATGTTTGCGTTGATTAGCATCGTTGTCGGTGGTGGTTGAAGATGACTAATGATTATCTTGGGGGATGGGGGAACCTGACTAACACTTTTAAGAGAATGAGCTCCTGTTCATCACGGAGAAGGTCTTTGTGGGAGAATTAAAATATAAGAGGCGAAGATCAGCTTGGGTAGACGTGGGACTTGTTTTTGTGAACTAAATCTGACTTGATCTTGGGCTGGATTAATTGAGTATTTGGGCCGAGGTGGGCCTTTTCTTCTTTCTCTTTGTAGTAGTATTTCGGTTGGGCCTACTCTGTTTCTTCACAGGTCTTAATTTGCTAGTTCGTTTGGGCCTAGTCTGTGCGCGGATTTAGTTCCGCAGAACCTAAACTATAGAAGTCTGGCCTGATTTTTAAGTAAAATAAAAATATATATAAATATAATAATAAATTCCAAAAAAAAATTTAAATTTAGAAATTAGGAAACGGGTCATTTCGACTGAACAATCCTATTTTTGGTGAATTTCCACCTCGATCTTTCCAAAATGACGATTTTGCCCCTTATGAGTAAATTGGCTCAGAAAATTCAAAAAAAATTCAGAAAAATTCTCAGAAATTGTGGGAAATAAGGAATGACCACATTCAACTGGTTTGACCTATTTTCAATTCCCGAACCTTATAAAATGACCATTTTACCCTTCTGATTTGTTTGATCCAAATCTTTCCAAGTCACCCCAAATGAATTTTCATGAAATGGTACCGAAAGGGCGTTAGAGTAATCTAACGTAACCAAGTCCCCGAACTCATTTTCTCTGGTTCATAGAAATAAATTAGCTCTCCTACTAATTTATTTAGGTTTCTAATCGACCTACCAAGAACGATTAGTGGCGACTCCAAAATTAAAAATCATTTAAATAAAAATCAAAGTTGCGATTCGGTAGGGCTTGGGAGGGTCCGCGTTAGGTTAGTTAATCTAATTAACCTGATAATCTGTTCACCCAAACTTATTATTATTTTTCGGGTCACGACAGTCGAGTACAAACCTGAGCATACATTAAGCTTCCGACAGCCGAAGCATATGGGATGTTTTTCATTTGTTCCCTTTCAAAATCGTTTTTCGGGCACTGGTTCAAATTGAACCTGTCACCCTTCACAATGGGTGCTATACTCGGTGAACAATCTTTCATTCGAAATCTCTCTAAGACTTTATTGATATAGGTTTCTTGAGACAGTCCCAAAATGCCTCGAGCTCTATCTCTATGGATCTTAATGCCAATGACATAAGATGCCTCACCCATATCTTTCATGTCAAAACTTTTAGAGAGAAAATGTTTCACCTCATATAACAAGTCCTTATCATTGGTTGCAAATAAAATGTCATCCACATATAGGACAAAAAAACAAATCTTGCTCCCACTGACCTTTTGGTATATACATTGATCCATGATATTCTCTACAAAACCAAATGAAGAGATAACTTCATGAAACCTTAAGTACCATTGACGGGATGCTTGTTTCAAGCCATCTATTGATTTCTTAAGCTTGCACACCAAATGCTCACCATCACTAGAGAGGAATCCTTCTAGTTGTTTCATATAAACCTCCTCTTCTACTTCTCCATTGAGGAATGCCGTTTTTACATCCATTTGATGCAATTCCATGTCAAAATGAGCAACCAACGCCAAAATGATACGAAGAGAATCTTTCTTAGATACAGGAGAAAAAGTCTCTGTGTAATTGATTCCTTCCTTTTGAGTGAATCCTTTGCTAACGATTCTGGCTTTGTATCTCTCTATGTTGGCCAATGAGTCTTTCTTAGTTTTGAAGACCCACTTACAACCAATGGCCTTCTTACCATCGGGCATCTCAACCAAATCCCAGACTTCATTAGATGCCATAAAACTCATCTCTTCCTTCATGGCATTGAACCATAAATTGGAATTGTCGCAATTCATTACTTGTAAAAACGTTTCAGGATCATTTTCAACTCCAATATTATAGTCAAATTCTTGTAGGTACACAATGTAATCACTAGGAATTGCTGACTTCTTCATTCTAGCAGATCTCCTTAATGTTGTATCAACATTCTCTTGAAGAGCATGTTGTTCAACTAGTTGTTCAACAGTTTCTGGTAAGTGGTGAACAGTTGGATTTACTAAACCAATGTCAGCAGGTTGTGGAGTATCAATGATTGGTTGTTCAATAGCCATTTGAACTGGAGGGGCGTTATGAATAACAATCAATCTGGTACTTGAAGTGAAAGGTCGAGCATCTGAATGATCTTTCTCAAGAATAGGGTCTCAAAACCGATCGCTCCCACTAATCAAGTCATTTTCAAGAAACTTCCCATTTCTCGATTCCACAAACCTAGTGGTATGAGATGGACAATAAAATCTATATCCCTTGGACTTTTCGGCATATCCGACAAAATACCCACTTATATTCCTTGGGTCTAACTTCTTTTCCTGTGGATTATAGACCCTCACTTCAGACGGGCATCCCCAAACGCGTACAAGTCGCAAACTTGGTTTCCAACCTTTGAACAACTCAAAAGGCGTCCTTGGGACAGCTTTGGTCAGAACTCGGTTCAATATGTACACTGCCGTCTTAAGAGCTTCTGTCCACAAGGACTTAGGAAGTTTTGAGTTGCTAAGCATACTACGCACCATGTCCAACAAAGTACGGTTTCTTCTTTCTGCCACACCATTTTGGTCCGGAGAACCAGGCATAGTGTATTGGGCAACTATCCCATGCTTTTGAAGAAATTTCGCAAACGGACCAGGTGCTTGTCCATCTTCAGTGTATCTACCATAATATTCTCCACCTCTGTCTGATCTCACAATCTTAATTTGCTTACCGCATTGTTTCTCTACTTCGGCCTTAAATACCTTAAAGGCATCTAATGCTTCGTGCTTATTACGAAGCAAGTAGAGATACATGAAATGTGAATAATCATCTATGAAGGTGATGAAATATTTCTAACCATATGAGTCCATATCTGGACAATAGATATCTGTATGTATGATTTCTAATATTTCTGTATTCCTCTTGGCACCTTTCTTTGACTTGTTAGTTTGCTTTCCCTTTATGCAGTCCACGCAAGTATTGCAATCAGTAAAATCTAAAGCACCGAGTACTCCATCATTTACCAATCGTTTAATTCTATCTATGGAGATATGTCCCAATCTCCGATGCCACAAAGCAGAGGAATCTTCATTCACAACACATCGTTTTATACCAGCGATATCATAAACATGCATCGCATTATAAAAGGCATTGTCTTGCAAATTAATTCGAAAAAAACCATCAAACAGGATACCATTCCCAACAATTTCAGATTTATACGACAAACTAAAGGTCGAATCTGAAAAGTGAAAGGAATAACCAAACGGTACAAGTCTTGAAACTGAAATCAAGTTTCTAGAGAAACTAGGTACATAAAAGGTCCTTTCCAAATTTAAAACAAAGCCACTATGTAGGACTAAACTGCATGTCCCAATAGCTTCTACATGCGAACGCATCTTGTTTCCTGAATAGATGCACTGTTCACTTCCCACCAGCTTCCTGTGGCTTTGAAAGCCCTGCAAGGAATTTGAAATGTGGATTGTAGATCCAGAATCAATCCACCAAGTGTTGTGACTCACATCAGTCATATTAGATTCATAACAAACACAAGAGATTGGATTATCTTTTTTCTTAAGCTAGGCCTTATATCTGACGCAATCCTTCTTTATATGCCCCCTTTTTCTACAGAAGAAGCATTTGGATTCCTTCTTAATGTCAGCTTGGGGAGGTATTTTACCCTTTCCCTTACACTTGCCTTGCCCCTTATGCCTTCCTTGTGTTGTCAAATGAGCACTATCTCCCACTTCCATAAGCAGTCTTTCTTCCTCTTGAACACACATGGTCATGAGTTCATTAATTGACCATTTCTCTTTATGTGTGTTATAAGAGATCTTAAAAGGTGTATACTACTGAGGAAGAGAGTTCAGAATGTAGTAAACAAGGAAGGACTCAAGTATCTCAACCTCAAGGTTCTTGAGCTGAGCCACAATATCCCTCATTTGCATAATGTGCTCACGCACACCTTTAACATTGGTGAGCCTTAACGATGAAAACTTCATGATCAGGGTCATGGCATGGGCCTTTTCTGAAGATGCAAATTGCGTATCAATAGCCGCCAGCAAAGCCTTGGCATTATTATGCTGAGCGACTGAACCACGAATACTAGCAGAAAGTTTACTCCTTATGAACATTACACTAAGGCGGCTAGACCGCTCCCATTGTTCATAAAGAAAAACTTCAGCTGGAGTGCTAGTTTCTGTAACAGCATGTGGTTCATTTTTCCGAATAGCATAATCAATGTCCATATATCCCAATTGAAGGAGAATTAACTCCTTCCAAGCCTTATAGTTGTCACCGTTCAACTCGGGAACAATAATATCAGAGATATTCACAGGTGGTAAAACTACATAATAAACAAATAAACATGCTTACGTCACAATATTTGAGGCAAATTCACTTGATACATGCTTTACCCATGCAAAACATGTCATATAATATGAATCAAATAACATCAAAAATTGCCTGTGGGCTAAGTTTCTAATTTATAATAGATTCATAAAAAATTGTATAATGAAACTATCATATTATATTCCTTTCTCCTAATCCCTGTGGGGAAATTAAGAAAAATAATATGATATTTCAACCTAATTAGTCATATTAATATAATGAAAATTCCTGTGGGATAAAATTCATTATATTAATATAATTAATTGCAAATAAATGTCATTTACTATATGTGATCTAGGGGCTCTTAATATATAATTTAATCAATTAGAGTTGCTGTGGCTAAACTCTAATTAATAAAAAATATATAGGTCACGAGACATTTAATTTCATGGAAAATATACTTAATATTGCATATAATGGCAAATTTGTAAATTTACGTGGGCATGGATTAAATTGTAAATTAACTAAATGGGTAAAACCGTAAATAAATTAAATTGGGGGCATAATCGTAAATTTTTAGCACCGAGGGACAAAACGGGTATTTTACGGTCAAGCATATGCCGCTCACGTGTGAATCTCCATAATCAGCGCTCTTTAATACTAATAATAATAAGTGTCAATTTTGAGCACAAAAGGACAACATGGCTGAGTGGTCTGGTGGGCCTATTAGTTGGCTTAGACGTGGTGGATTCAAAACCCATTCCCCACAACTCTTCCCCTTTTTTTTATTTGTTAAAGAGAGTGGGAAAGCACGTGGGCTGACCCACTTTGCCCACGTCTTCCTCCTACACCAGCACTCACAATATTGCCAACCGTCTGGGAAGTTCCTTTTCCCTTTTTTTTTGTTTTAACTTTTTCCACGCAGATCTTCTCCAACACGCGCAAGACCAGAAGACTCTGCAACATTCAAACGCCCGATTCCACCGATCCTTCTCCGGCCGATTCTCCTCCAATAGCCCACCTCAAAACGAAATTAATAGTGGGTTTTGAACATCGCTTCGGCACGACCACATAGGTTCAAGAACCAACGAAAACGGTAAAGGATTTTTCTCAAAATCGAGCAAAATTGCTCAAACGTGAAAAACCCTAATTCGCAAATTCTTTTCCGAAATTCATCTCCACCTAACAATAAAAAATCGAGAAACTTTAGGGCTTTTGTTCCCCATGGTGAGACGACCTTGTGGTTCCGAAATCGTGCTGTGACTTGCCGGAATTCGGCCGAAATCGGCTAAAAACTCTCGCGGCCAGAATACCCCAACAATGGTTTACCCGAAAATTCCCACGAAATTCACCCAAAACACAATAATTCAACGCAAATCATACGTTAAACATCAAGGCAGAGATTAACCTGGCTCTGATACCAAATGTGAAAACTATAATTCGATCCCCAAACTTTAAACGCAAAACGAAAATCGTGCGTATCGGGAACGAAGATACGGAAACGTGATAATAAATGAACATACCTCCAACCATTGATGAAGACGATGATTTCGCATACGTGCGTTGAATGTCTGACAAAACGGGATCTCTCTAGCCAAATACCCCCTCCGAAACGATGGTGTGTTTTCTGTGGTTTTTTTCTGTAAAACGTGGGTTTCTCTTTTTTATGTTCTGGATAAAAAACTGACGACATAACCACATCTCTTTTGAAAAACTGACGTAGGGGGCTTGGCTTAAATAACCCATTTAAACTGACGTTTGCCCTTTATAGATAACCGTCTCCTATCAAGACGGTTATTGAGCGAAACGGTTATCACGTAAAATGTGCGTAATATAACGTTGATGTAATTAGATGTCGGAATTTTATTAATGTGGGATCATTTATTTATAATAGAGGAAATAATGGCAAAGGTCAATGTGGGAAAGGAACTGGGCGAGAGAAAGGGTGTTGCACTGGGTCCTCTTGCTCGGGGTTTTCGCTGTGGGTTCCGTGTAGCCTCCTGAACGAGAAGAAGGAGACGAAGGAGGAGAGGAGGAACTCCTCAACTTCCAGAGGGGACGGTGACGATCGGGGCCTGAAAGATCTCCCCCAGCAAAAAGGGCTGTCTCCTTTTTTCAGTGCGCCCCCCCTAACGTGAAGCTCTTTCCTCTCCATATTTTTTATTCTGTTTTTGAGCCCCTCTCCTCCTACAGCTATTGTCTTGGTGCGGATTCTCAGCGTAGTTGTTGACGGTGGCCATGGCTTCCCCTATAACTCTTCGTTCGTTTTTTCAGATTGTCGGTTGCGATGAGCTAAAAGATGGGCTCGCGGTGCCGAAGGAAAACGTGCCAGCCAATTCAGCTCCGAAAACCCAAAAGCCAGAGGAGGAAGATGAATCCCCCGAGCCCCCTGTTCTAGTGACAACATTCTAGTCATGATGTCTAGGAGTATCGATGACTGTGCAGTAATACTTGGCGGTCTTAGGCTTTCACAGAGCAATGTGAACAGTGATATCACACTCACACTCCGTCTTGAACTTATGGCATGGCGCAAGAGATCCGTATTCGTGAACGTCGGCAGATAGAACACGAAAGCAACGGGCAAGAACTTTTGGCAGCTTCAACCACAAACGAATTGTATTTTAAGATATCCTCACCGTCGCCCTTTCCTAACTTCGGAGAACTCGTACTGATCTGGCGAAGTTTAAGTTCCGGCGAAATTGGTGATACAGATCCGCTGAAGTAGTGACGCGATCTGTCTACAGGCGAAGAAGACTCTCGAGGGAACTATGGTCAACTCCACGTTGATGCGGCTTGTCTGCTTGAATAGCCACATCCTCTAGTTCTCTTTCTCGCGCATGTTCTTCCTCTTGGACTTCGCCTCCGTCGCTGGGATGATAAGTAAACAGATCTTTCCTCGCGAATCCGCGACCGCAGCGTCAACCTCGTGGTAATTTTTTATGGGAGATTTTCAGGGGGGGCTTTGGTTCTTAGGGTTGTGTATCAGGTATGTGTTTGGGGATAGAGAGCTTATTCTGGTTGGGGTCGCCGTAACCGAAGAGGAAGTTGGTCTCCAGGATCCCCCAAAGAAGTTCCCCCCATTTTTTATTATTTCAAGGCCCCCTCCCACTAACTATTTCTTCCCTATGCACGGATCATTCATCGAAAGTGCAATTAAAAAATGGCCATCCCCTCTTTTGTCATTCTTTATTCTCCTCTCTCTCCTCCATTTTTTATTCCCTCTCTAATCCCTTCTCCTCTTTTTTTCGCCGAAGAATGAAGACCCCTCATGATAATGTCTTCCACCTCCATTTTTTTTTTATCATTTTTCAACATAGTGTCTGTCCACTTTCTTTTGTCTTCGCCGAAAGCTTCATTGCCATCCCATTTGCTCATTGTTTGTCTTAATGCTATTCCTTTTGTCCGCTATCTTATGTTATCGGTGGAAATGTTCTTGCTCTAACAAAGTGGGAGGTTTTTATTAGTACAATAAAATAGGTTAACAGATGATAGCCCAATCCAGAACTTGCAAGGAATTTGTCTCGGAAGATGGATTAGGATTCGGCTGTAATTAGAGCTTGTCCTGACTAAACTTCTCATGTATTCTACGCCAATGTATCCTTAATCAGTTGCCTTGGCGCGGGATACCCTGAGAAAATCCTAACTCATTTCGCCGACCCAGATGGCTTATGCCCATTGGATATCAACTCGATCTCCTGTGGATTCAGGCTATTGAAAAATTCGGATTATTAGAGGGCGTTGTCACAACTCATAACAAGCAAAAAGTCAAGAATTACAAAGCTAAAATGGGTCTCCTATAATTTATTCAATTAACCTAACAATGAGATTAATAAAGTATCACCCGATTCCGGATTAATTTTTATAGATTTTCTTTGCACAAAATGAAGTGAAAATAAAAATGCTGGCTATTTTTCATATTTTGGTATCCTCAAATGCTATTATTTATTAATTTTCAAATATTTTTCTATTTTCCAAAAATAAAATAATAACAAAATGCGTAAAATATGAAAATTTATTTTTTGTTTTGCTCAAAATTGATTCCCTAGGCTTGGCCAAGGTCCCCAAAGTTGATTTTTCAATTTTATGAATTTTTATGGATTTTCTATTAATTTTCGAAAATAAATAAATAAATATACTGAAAAATACGGAAAATAATTTTTTTGGTAAAAATTGGTTCCCTAGGCTTGGCCAAGGTCCCCAAAGTTTATTTTTCAATTTGATGAATTTTTATGGATTTTCTATTAATTTTCGAAAATAATAAATAAAAAATACCGAAAAATACGGAAAATATGGAAAATCATTTTTTGATCAAAATTGATTCCCTAGGCTTGACCAAGGTCTCCAAAGTTTATTTTTCAATTTTATGAATTTTTATGGATTTTCTATTAATTTTAAAAGAGAAATGATGATTAAAAACCAGGTGTCAACAGCACTGTATCCAAATTGAGACAAGATATGCAAAATATTCAATGGATAATGCCTTAAGATTCAAAGATATGCCAAATAAGCTCAAAAATTCATAAACAAGTTTAGGATATCATAGATTTGCTCTAGATCCAAAGAATTCAAGTTAGGCAATTTCAATTTATTCCCACTCCTATGATATTCATCAAATATTCACTCACATTCAAATATTTTCAGAATATTATGAGATAAAAATATTACCTAATTTGTGATGCAACCAAACTTGAACTCCAAGCAATCTTTTTGACCCAAATCGAAATTTTGCGCACGTCTTGGGGAATTTGCAGAGGAAAAAACATGACAGCAGCTAATTTGTGTCTTTAACAGTACCGAGCAGCAAGTAATCTTCGCCCAAAAGTGTGGTAATCGAACCCCGAATGACGAACAAAATTAGTAGCAAACTCAGGCACCAAACTGCGGGGCTTTCATGCGGCAAACTCCAGAACAAACGAACACCGATCAGCAGTGATTTTGGTGCACAATAGCAGCTTTTTTTTTGTGCAACAACTACAAAACATCATCAAGTACAGTAGGGAAGTGGGTGGAGCAAAGGAGCAGAATCAGCAATGCAAAAACCAGCCTTCTTGGGCGAAAAAGTGATCCCCAAACAGTAGGGATCACAATTAGCAAGGACAGAATGTCCTTCTTGGTGCAGCGAAGGACATCAAGAACTTTCTTCTCTTTTTGTGGACTCACGTGTATTCCCCTCTAATTTTTCTGAGCTATTGTCGATGTCCCTTTGGCGTGTGACAACCAGTCCTTATATAGAGCTAGGTTAAGCAACCCTAGAATAAAAGGCTTAATTGTTCTATAAGTTTTCAATTAATAAATTAATTTTTCACTTGATATTTTAATTGCAATTTTCGGCCCCCTAATAATGATCATGGACTTTAGCCGAATCTTGTGCTCTTGTGAACTCGGTCAAAATAATCCAATTAAGCTAAAAAACCTCACCATCGATGCAAATAAATAAAAAAGTGCAATGCAATAAAATATGCAAATCATGAGGAAATATTTTTTGTGAGAATAAATTCTCATTTTTGTGCAATATAAATAAAAAAAATCAAAATTTAGGTGTCAACAAATCAATCGGCTGGATCATATAAGTTCAGTGTTTGATTTATTATTCATTATTTTATTTGCATTAATGTTCTAAAAACAGCAAGAAATTCTTTTGAAGTTTAATTGATATGTTATGCAAGTTATGTAGTGTAGCATAATGCATTTCGTTTTACAAAGGGGATTGATAATGAGTTGGCTGTGAGGCCAACAATAATACAGAATTCTTGGAAAAAAATAACCAAAAATGACATTAGTCTGTTATAATTGTGCTAATTCAGTTATAAATATTTTTTTTGTCAATTCAGTCATATACTTTTTATATTTGTGCCAATTCAGTTTTTCTTGTTAACTTTGGCCTTCTGACGCAGACGTGGCAATTTTTAATAAGTTTTTCCAATTATTTTTATTTTTTTATTATTTTATTCCATTTTTTAATTTTTTTTTCTTCTGTTTCTTCCTCTGGGCAAGGGCAAGGTCACCCATGCCGTCGAAAGGTCTGGCGAGGCTCAACCTCACCATGGCTAGGTGAGGCCAAGCCTCACGACGGCTAGACAAGGCCGAGCTTGCCCAATGACGGCAAGGGCAATCACACCCTTGCTTGTTGATGGCGAGGTCGACTTTTTCCGCTCTAGCCTTTGGCCAATAGCCAATTTGGCGACTAGCTGGAGGAAGAAAAAAAGAAAAGAAATAAATAAATAATTTCAAAATATTAAAAATTGCTTAAAGGTGAATTTCGAGAGATGTGTAATAGACCAAATCACAAAGGTGGCAATTACCGGGTACCGTTTATTATTATTATTATTAAAAAAAACAAATTACTGTCACCACTTTCATTTTTATTTTATTTTATCGAAAACCAATTTCATTTGATCCTTAACGTAAGTGAGATATTTCTCGATTAATCTATTAGAAGAACCTTGTGAGAATCTATAGTTCTCATCCTCCATCTGTTACCCTAATGCCAACCAATCATTAAAATTGTCAAGTCAAAGCCAACCACCAGTGTTTTGAAATAGGAATGGGTCATATACTTGCATCGAAAGCTGAAAACCTAACCTTGACCCAATTTAAAATACGATCCACGGCATAAGTCCACAGTGCGAAATATTGGTCCTGCCATGCGTACTGCGCAAGACTCGAACAAACTCAATTATCATGATCACGCATACGGTAAAACGGAACTCCGTAACGGAAAGCGCGATATGGCTAAATTGAATGGAGAATACTTTTGTGGTCCATGAGAATTTTTAGACATGGCTAGCGTATGAATTCCAAGCGAAAGTTAAACAAACACATGCAGGCTCAGATTGTTTCGTGACAACGTGAGGCTTTTAAGAAACATTTCTTTTGAAAAATCACTTTTCTAAAAAATAATAATACTTTTAATATTTGACTGAGATCTGAAAATGAATTGAAAAATATTTTTCGTCGTTTGATAAGGAAAAATCTAACTTGATTTTTTGTATTGTCATTTGGCGGTAAATTACAAACATGGACGCCAATCGTCTTATGTAATATGGCCAACGCCAACGTGGATAACTTTTATAATTTTAAGGGATATGTGCACTAAAAATCCTAAAAATTATCGGGAAATTATAATTAAGTCCTAAAACTTGTTAATTTGATGCAATCAAGTTCTTCTGTTAACACCGTCAATTTAGCTAATAGAAAATGCGGACGTGGTTTTTTTTTAAATAATTATTCTAATTTTATTTAAATTAATTTTTTTGGTCAAATATGTAAATTACATTAAGAAAAAATAAAAATAAAAACAAAACTGAAAATAAATGATGAAAAATGGCAGGATCACCTGTGGAAGGCGGCTGCCGCCATTGCCCATCGCCTGTAATAAAAATAGGATGTAACTATTCATGAATCCATCGGTACTTAAGTCATTAGGTTTGCTTTCACGTGGCCACTCGATAATTTAAGGGTGTAAAAATAAGTGCGATTGTTGTAATATAAAAGACACATACCCTCACTTTCCAAGTCGACTCATAAAAACAAAGTCTTTCCAGTGTCTTGTCCTCTAAATAGGATCTTGGCACGCGACCCTTAAGAAGGTCGTCTAACTGCGTCTGAGATGCTGCAAGTAGCTTTTGTGCAGCTACTGTATATTAATTTAAATGAAATTTAAATGGCCACTCGATCCATGGGAAAGATTAGCCATGGTAGGCGCTGGGAGAGGAGAAGAAGACGGGGATTCCTGCGACTGTTGAAGAAAACTTATTCATGAATAGCAAAAAGACCAAAAAATACTCTTTACCATAAATAAAGGCCGGCTGCTATTGACGTCCTTTTATCTTCAGTCTTATCTTTTTCCTTTGACTTTATTTACGTGTTTTATATTGAATCTCCATATTGACGTTGACATTGACGTTGATTTAGACTTTTGGACTAATGAAATCACGTAAGCAGTGATGTCCTCTTATCTAACAACACTGAGGATGTAATTGGGACCAGTCCGATATAGACATGGCCACGGGCCAGTTCCAGCCCGGAACCGGACCGGAACCGGCTCGTGAAAACCGCCGAACTGGCCCGTACGGCCGGTTCGGCGGTTCCGAACCACCAGCCCAACGGCCGGGGCAACGGCTATTTTAGTCGTTGCCCCACTTGTTTTTTAATTAATTTCAAAATCAAATATTTTCTTATAAATATCCCCCTCTCCCTTCATTTTATTCACAACTTCTCTCATTTTTCTTTTCTCAATTTCTCAAATTCTCTCAAATTCTCTCAAGTCGCGATACTCGATCCATTTTCATTTCTCTCGAAATTCTTCATTTCTTTTTTGTTGGAAATTCTCGAAAAATGGCAAGTGGAAGCCGTGGCGGGAGGGTGTCGCGACCCTCTAAAAATATTTTTATTAATTCTAGGGGTTAACGGATTATTAGGTTAATTAGATTTGACTAACCTAATGCGGACCCTCCCAAGCCCTACCGAATCGCAACTTTGGTTTTTGTTTAAATGATTTTGAAATTTGGAGTCGCCACTAATCGTTCTTGGTAGGTCGATTAGAAACCTAAATAAATTAGCGGGAGAACTAATTTATTCCTGCGAACAAGAGATTATGAGCTCGGGGACTTGGTTACACTAGTTAATTAAAACTAATGCCCTTTCGGTACCTTAATTTCATGGATATCCTAATCCGGCAACTCAGGCTTGGTTTATTCCTAAAGCTCTAGTAGGGTATTCTCTTTTGTGTTTTCACTTTTTAAATAGGATGCATGGATGGTATTTATTTTTATTTGTTATATTTTTTAAGTGTTAAAGATTCCCTGAAGCCGAAAGAGGGAGTGTGTTAACGACTTCTGTGCAGTATTACGACCTACTCATCTTTTGGGTCTGATGATTCAAAAATTAAATTATAGGAAGTACATGACAGTGAATAAACACCTCCAATGGGAGGCCTAGCATTGGCTTGGCTCTTCCCTTTGGGATTTAAGGTACAGGTATTTAAGTTGCAAGTATTTAAACTACTGTAAGTAAAAACCTCCAATGGGAGGCTAAGCATTGGCTTGGCTCTTCCCCTTGGGATTTAAGGTACAGGTATTTAAGTTGCAGGTATTTAACTACTATAAGTAAAAACCTCCAATGGGAGGCTAAGCATTGACTTGGCTCTTCCCTTTGGGATTTAAGGTACAGGTATTTAAGTTGCAGGTATTTAACTACTGTAAGTAAAAACCTCCAATGGGAGGCTAAGCATTGGCTTGGCTCTTCCCTTTGGGATTTAAGGTGCAGGTATTTAACTACTGTAAGTAAAAACCTCCAATGGGAGGTTAAGCATTGGCTTGGCTCTTCCCTTTGGGATTTAAGGTGCAGGTATTTAAGTTGCAGGTATTTAACTACTATAAGTAAAAACCTCCAATGGGAGGCTAAGCATTAGCTTGGCTCTTCCCTTTGGGATTTATGGTGCAGGTATTTAGATTGCGGATGGACTTTGTCCTCTCCATTTTGGGGTATGAATTTTTTAAAATGAAATACAACGAATTGATTCAGCAATTTGAAATTTGTGCGCGCTTGAGGACTCCTCCAAGCCGATTTTGTGCTTCCATAGGATTGACCATTGATATAGAGCTGCGGCTTCCTGACATAAAATAGAGTGAAGTGTTAGTATACAAAATATGTGCTAATCTGCACCTAAAACCAGAAGAGTAGAAAGAGTACTTATCTCCCATTTTTTTTGGAGGGATTTCTATAATTGATTTTCGCTCTCTATGTTCCCAATATAGAGAGTTTCTTTTGAATTAAGAGGGACTTTTAGTCACAGATCAGTTGAGAAATCGGTGGACAGCTTAGGAGCTTGTCTGGGCCGATTTTTGCATCTCGACGAGATTTTTGCTGTTGACGTAGAGATATCCTTCTCCTGACATAAAATATGGAAGAAAAAGGAGATGGAGAAAGTGTATACAATTTGTGCTAATTTGCGAGTAAAACCATAAATAAATGAATAAATAAAAACACTTAACTTGAATTTGTTTGCTCGTTGACGAGGATGAACTCTTGATTTATATTGATCGATGAAGGAATTTGTGATGATAACCCATAGCTTTAAACTCCCATCATCTTCAAAATTCTCTCTCTTTTGGTATTTTCTTTCTCTCAAAATTTTCTTCAATCTCCCAAAACTCTCTCAAACATCCAAAATTTTCTCTCCAAAAAATTCTCCCAAACACTTCAAATTTTCTCCCTCCCAAGAATCCTTTCTCAAGCTCACTTCTTCCTCCTTTTATAACCTACTCATCTATCTCCCATTCTAATTTTTCCACTAACTCTATCTCCCATTCTAATTTCTCCACTAACTCTTCTTCATTTTCATCTTCCATTCTCCATCTCTATCTCACATTCTAATCTCTCCACTAACTCTTCTTCATCTTCATCTTCCCTTCTCCATATTTATCTCCCATTCTAATTTCTCCACTAACTCTTCTTAATCTCCATCTTCCCTTCTCTATTCTTATCTTCCATTCTAATTTCTCTACTAACTCTTCTTCATCTCCATCTTCCCTTCTCTATTCTTATCTTATTTTCTCCATCCATTCTTCTCCAACTTCTCTTCTTCATCTCCTCTTCTTCATCTTCCATTCTCTATTCTAATTTATCCACTAACTCTTCTTTTTATTATTTGTAAAATAATCCTTCAAGAGTTAGGTATTTGCACTCTAGTCCTTGAATTTTAAGTATTTACAATTCAGTCCTTGAAAAAATATATTTCTTTAAGTCCAAATCTCCTCACAATTTTTGACACACCAAAATTTACCACATGTCAAATTTAAGCTCATTTCTTGTCGCTGAAAATAATGCATAATTTAATTAAAGCCCTTTTGCAAAATTAAGTCATTCTGGGTATAATTGGGCCAAGATGAAAATTTAAAATATTAGAAGACAGTGTCACAACTCATAAAAAGTGAAAGTTAAAAATAAGTTGACTCAAATTAAATTTTTTTAGGCCCGATTCGAGATTATACTCGTGAAGGAACACGTGACTCGAATTGGATTTTTCTGAATTTGCGATGGCCAATATGAAAATAGATTTAAAATAAAAATATTAACTATCTTTGTGTATTTTTTGGCCTCAAATGTTATTTTTTCAAAATTTTCAAATATTTTTGTATTTTTTTTTTAAAAATTAAAATATATATAATATGAAAAATTATTTTTTGGTCAAAATTCGTTCCCTAGGCTTGGCTAAGGTTCCCAAAGTTGATTTTTCAATTTTATGAATTTTTATGGATTTTCTATTAATTTTCGAAAATAAATAAATAAAAAATACGTAAAAATACTGAAAATATGAAAAATCGTTTTTTGGTCAAAATTGGTTCCCTAGGCTTGGCTAAGGTCCCCAAAGTTGATTTTTCAATTTTATGAATTTTTATGGATTTTTTATTACTTTAGCAATAGAAAAAATGATTAAAAATCAGGTGTCAACAGCTGCCCCTCTTTGAAAGGAAGCTCGGTAGAGGTTCATTTCAAAGACGAGATGACACCTGGATTCTTATCGACTCAATACAAGGAAATAAAAAGAGTCGTGACATGATTGTTCCACTGAAAATGAAATGAGAACCTAAGGATTCGTTATATAAAAAAAATTTAGGGTGGTTGAACTTGAACCCGTATGGTGGATCAACCCATGGTAGATTCCTAATAAAAGGATTCTACTGATTAAAAATTGAATTAAAATTTGACCCGTATGGTGGGTCATACCATTTGACCCGTATGGTGGGTCGTACCATGGTAGATTCCTAATAAAAGGATTCTACTGATTAAATTTTGATTGAGATTTGACCCGTATGGTAGGTCACCACATGGAGATACCTGTAAGAAGGACTTGGTGCTTGTAGAAAGGACTTGGTGCCAGTAAAAAGGACTTGGTGCTTTGCCTGTAAGAAGGACTTGCTTTGCCTGTAAGAAGGACTTGCTTTGCCTGTAAGAAGGACTTGATTGCCTGTAAGAAGGACTTTGTTTGCCTGTAAGAAGGACTTTGTTTTGCCTGTAAGAAGGACTTACTTTGCCTGTAAGAAGGACTTTGTGCCTGTAAGAAGGACTTGATTTGCCTGTAAGAAGGACTTTGTTTGCCTGTAAGAAGGACTTTATGCCTGTAAGAAGGACTTGATTTGCCTGTAAGAAGGACTTTATGCCTGTAAGAAGGACTTTGTGCCTGTAAGAAGGACTTGATTTGCCTGTAAGAAGGACTTTGTGCCTGTAAGAAGGACTTTGTGCCTGTAAGAAGGACTTGATTTGCTTGTAAGAAGGACTTGGTTTGCCTGTAAGAAGGACTTAGTTTGCCTATAAGAAGGACTTGGTGCCTATAAGAAGGACTTGGTTTGCCTGTAAGAAGGACTTGGTTTGCTTGTAAGAAGGACTTTATGCCTGTAAGAAGGACTTGGCGCCTGTAAGAAGAACTTGGTTTGCCTATAAGAAGGACTTTATGCCTGTAAGAAGGACTTGATTTGCCTGTAAGAAGGACTTGTTTTGCCTGTAAGAAGGACTTGATTTGCCTGTAAGAAGGACTTTGTGCCTGTAAGAAGGACTTGTTTTGCCTGTAAGAAGGACTTGATTTGCCTGTAAGAAGGACTTTGTGCCTATAAGAAGGGCTTGATTTGCCTGTAAGAAGGACTTGGTTTGCCTGTAAGAAGGACTTATTTTGCCTGTAAGAAGGACTTGGTGTACCTCAAAGGGTGCCATTCTGGAATCTGGAAAGATTAGGAATCCTGCATAAGCTCAAACCCAAATTATATTATCCTGTCGCTTTAGGAATAAACCAAAGAGGCAAAGATCAAAAGGTCTCGAACATTTCTGTCCTTGAGACAAATCATGCTTTATTGAAGAAGGTGGATACCTGTATGTACCGCAATGGATTCGAGTACCCCAACAACCATCAGAATTCATTCTCTTGAAAGGTTCAGGTTGAAGATATACTTACCTGAGAATTTGGAAGAAATGCTTGGTGGCTTCTCGACAACCAGGCTTGTTCATTCAATAATCGCTGAATGAATTTCAAGACTTTGGAAGGTAGTTTGAACATTGGGAATGTGTTGCCTGTCAGGCAGTATCAGAGGTAACATGTGCAAGCATTTTCATCAATGAGTTGATCAGTTCATGTAAAACTATTCAACCAAGTCGGCAATGATTAGAAGTAGTCTGTGTGATAACTCATGATGCAATCAATCCAAATATGGATCATGCAAAACTATTCTGTCAAGCTTGCATTACCAATTCTGTTTAAGGAGGTTCTCATAGTATGAACGCCTCGAATGTAATCTGAATGGGGGACTTCAATCCGAAAGGGCCTTCTCTTACTCTGGGGAAAGGCTGTTTATCTGTAAATTAAAATGTTAGACTTGCGTGGAAATGGTTTGCCTTTCCTCATCCTGTCATGCCCCATTCTGCACATTTGATGTCTCCTGTGCAGTTTATGCTCTAAGTTGGAGTTGGTAAGTTAAACACACGGAATAGTCATACATAATTCATGAACTGTGTAAGCACAATGCAGATGTGACAATTTTTTTGCATTACGTGTGTTTATATAATGTGTAAATATGGGCGGATTTAAATTGCCCCTGGTATGTGGGCGGACCGAACAAATTGGGAAGCCTATTCCTTATGTCGAGGGGTGGTTCGTCTCAAACTTTGTCTCTACGTGATGAAGCATATGGGTGAGGGAGCATTTCGGTTTGTTTAATGACAGCGACCACCACGGTTTAGCGGTTGAATGCCCCTGTAAAAAGCAGAGAAATTATTCTCGAAATCAAACGAGATAAGGAAGACATATTTGCTTTTTCGCTTCAGAGCTTGTGATCAATTTGCCCCATTTTTCACCAGAATAGATCTTGTCAGATGATCATAATTTTCTTTTGGATTTGTCTCCTTCAACATGTTAAATGTTAGTGTAAATATTTCCTGTAAAAAGAAAAAGAGACATATCAGCCAGTATTAAAAGGGATAAATTGAAAACGATACTGATTTACCCTTCATCTTGAATGTCTTGCACGAGTCTTTTACCAGTTTTGTTGGATTGAATTTTCCTCGACTTTTGTTGGGCGCCTCACCATTATGGGAAGACTATGGTAAAATACTGACTTTGATATTACTCGTCGAGTATTCCTGTTTGTAAAAAAAGAAATGCATAAAAAGTTGTTTCATTTATTTATAATACATACAACATTCCCCACCCTTGGGGATCGAACTCGGAATATTTCGGACCTACTGTCATCCCCCATACCATTCGGTCCATTGGACCGTAGGTGTCCATGGGGCTTTCTTTTCAAGGGTTAATCCTTGGGGATAACGCAGCCCTGTTGTATCACCTTGGGCCATGTTACGGTATTTCTCGAGGTAATTTGCAATCCCTGTTAAGAATGGAATAAGACAATTCAAGACTTGAGATGATTATGTGCACATTAGAACGATACAGAATTACCCATTTCTGAGATTGTTCGCGTCTTTCGCTTGTACTTTCCTTTGTCCGAAGCTGTCTATCCCGTGGTAATGCCCATGAGTTGATTTGCCCCCAAATTTTATCCAACCTGTATTCGGATATGATTGCGTTCTCGGGTCGATTTGCAATTTCCTGAGAATAGAAGGGGCTTAATTTTAAAACTTGGAGCAACTGAGGGTAAATTGAAATGATACAGAGTTACCCTTCAGGTTTATGCAGATTTTCACTCGCCATCAATTCGTCGCGAGGTTGGTGAGGTTGCGGATTCGAGCATTTAATAGGGGGAAGTCGGATTATTACTCCTTGCTTTTACACTTTCACAAAAGCAGAAAAACATATCACGCAAGGAAATAAAACACATTCACTCATTCAGGATCAGTTCTGCTTCCTCTGCAGGCTCTCCCATTATCAGCTTGCTTCATCCCAAATTAGGTATGCATCGGCCATATTGAAGGTCTGGTGGTCACTGGCTGAACAAGTGCATCACAGTCCCGATGGTTTACCGATATCAAACTGGTTGATTATGGCGAAAAGATCATCGTCAATGTCCGCTTGGTGGTGATCTGTCCCTTCTTCCTCGGGAGGTATTGATGCTGATCCAGTATCATTGGTCCTTTTGTACCTTGCTCCAACAGAACTCGATCCTGTTATAAACTGGTCTAACTCACCTCTTAAACGTGCATTTTCGATCCTCAGATCATACATTTCATCGAGGGTGAGGAGGAGGCTATTGCAGTTGGGGCAGGTGGCGAAGTCAAAAGTTTCTTTATACATCTTGTTTTCCGCTCGAAGGTTTTCATTTTCAACTCTTAGAAAGTCGGCTTCGTTGTGCTCATGACGAGTCTTCATTCGAGTTCGTCTATTTTGAAACCAGAACTTGATTTGCGAAGGTTCAAGTCCTAGCTCTTGACTCAGTTCTATTTTTTGTTTGCCGTCTGGCATAGGGCACGTTCTGAAGAAAGCTTCAAGCTTTCGTACTTGCTCCTCAGTATGGCGACGGTAACGCTTCTTTTGACCTTTACCGTTGTTGTCATTGTCCTTACCGGGCTCTTGGACGTCGTCGGTGGAAGGGCCGGGCTCCATAGGCTCGATCCCAAATATGGCTTCGAACTCTTCCTCTCCCATATTCAGCAAGTAATGATAACTTTCAAGTGTGTTGGGTTGAGACATCTTCGATTTGGTTAATGATTTCTCAAAGTTTGATATCTCTTCTTGTATTTTCACTCTCTGGATTTTTCTGGGAGACTGCGTATGCTTTAAGAGTCTCTCTTTCGAGCACGAATGAGAATTATCAAGAAGATGTCTCCTTTAAAATTAGACGTGGGTTTAGCAACTGTATTGCCTCTCTCGAGTGTTCTGGCTTTCTCGATTTTCTTTTCATCGTATCTCTCGCCCAGCTCGTCTCCTTCCATCTTTTCGTGGAAGGGGGCCCCTTGTTGCTGTCTCCACCGTCAATTTGCTGGCGAGTTCTTCAATAAAGACGAGTCGTATCTCTTTTCTGCCGTAAATGTCTTTGTCTCCCACTCAGCTTATTTTTTATCCTTTCTTTTTCAAAGTAGTGGCGTCCCGTCCAACTTTTCTGTAGAGACGTCGGATTTGCTTGGCTCGAGATTGGAGACGAGTAGCGGAGGTGATACTGATAGGGAATGGTAGACAGGAAAATCTGGCCAGTAGAGACTTCCCCTGCAAAAATGAAAGAGAATGCGGCAGTATATGTTCTTCATATTCTAGAAAAATTGGAACGATACTGTTTTACCCTTGTGTATACTTCCATTGAATTTGAATTGAGGAAGTTCCTTCATTTGGATTGGATTGAATTGTATGTCCCGAGTTGCCCTTCACTTTGAGCTTGCCACATATGTGCTTTGCTTAGTTGGGCCTTATTTTCTTTCGGGTTGCCTTGGACCATCATCATTTTCTATGCCATCGGGTCCGTGGACCGGAAGGCTCCTTTAATTTGAAGGTTACCTTCGAGGCAAATGAGTCCTATCGCGTTCCATTGGGTCATTTCATTTTGCGACACTCTTGAGGCACTTTGCGATTCCCTGGGTGAGAATGGAACAAATCCAATTTAGCATTTTGCAACGATTAAGAGTAAATTGGAACGACACACAATTACCCGTCTTCGAGCTCGCCTGGGCATTTCACTTGAAATTTCCCTACGTGAGGCCATTCAACATTTCTCATTATGGCAGTCAGCGACGTTGCCACAAATTAATCCTCCCTAAATCTAGCATAAAAAGGGATTCACGCATTCGACCGGATAAATAAATTGCCCCCTTGTCCTTGAATTAAATCGAGACACCTAGAAAGCTGGAAAATATCATACGCAGGGGAATTAAGCATGAAATGAAAGGTGCACTTATTCAAGGTCAGTTCTACCTCTCCTGTGGCTCTTCGATAATCAGCTAGTCTCGTGTTGGTTCGGGTGTGGATAACCGATGTTTGAGAGTCCCTACTCACTGGCTCCTGATCGCGGCTTGGGACGTCTGTCAACCCTAAACTGGTTGACCAGGGCAGTAAGCTCATCATCTGGGTAATCTCTTGAACCTTCCAGCAACTGATGCTCGAATTGGGCATTGTTGTTGGCAAATGCTGGCGGTAGATTTCTCATTCTGTCCTCGCCATGAGCAATTTGACTTCTCGTGCTGGAGCCTTCATCATTACTCGAGAAAGTGTGGGGATCACCAACTGTCCTGCTGCCAAAAACTCCTTCCATTCGAGGATTAGAGAAGTGGAAGTGCTCAGGATAACTTCTTGTCTGATTCTCTGGCTGCGCAGGCGCGCTGATCATGGGATGAGTTCTAGCCACAGGTTGGTGCTCAAACCAAGGAATCTGAATACACTGCTCCTGCGGTCTATACTCTTGAAGAGTATTAGGGTGATTCTGGGGGATACTTTGATTAACGCCTGGGGGATTGATGGCATGGTTACTAGCTTGGTTGATGATGGGAAGTGGCTCGCCCCATGCTAACCTGGGGAACTTATGGTGGCGAGGAGACTCGACGTTCAGGCTTGGATCAGTCCCGCCTTGGTTTTCTTGATTCTGAGCTGCATTGTGTTCTCTCACCCTTTTTCTGTACTTCTGAAGATGACTCGAAACATTTGCTTTAGTGAGTCCCTCTACGTTCATAATTTCCAGTATATGTTGCGGCCGTGCCGAATCGATTCCTACCTGTTGAACTGCATTAACAAACATACGATGCAGCTCGGGAGACCAACTCATCTTCTTTCTCCAGTTGCTTGGAACAAAATTGAAGGCTTGATGCTTGTTCTCATGGTCGTGCAATTGCTTCCTTACCACGTGCTGCCATATGTTTTGAAGCATCTGAACCCTAACTGGTTTCGTTACGACGTCTTGGGCCCCATTTAAGACAGCCTTCATTATGGCTTGCTGATCATCGCTTGCCGATATTACGAGGACTGGCATGTTTAATTTAGAATTGATGACTTCCAAGAGAGTGAAAACATCTATGTCAATCCCTACCATGGCGGTGAGGACGATATCAAACTGGTCACCACTCCTCCTTAATATCTCTAAGGCCTCTGTCGCCTTTGCTTGAGCTACAACCTTATACCGGCATTTTCTCAATACGGTAACAAGGATTGACAGAGAGACTGGATTACCGTCAATGGCCATGACCAGTAGACCCTCAGGGTAAGGAACTTCATTAGCTTCGACCAGGGTTGAACATGCGCCCGTTTCCCTAATGCTCGACATATTTCTGGATCTAGGACTGCCGACTCGAGACCGCCTCAGGATGTCTTTTTGGACTTGAGGGATCACGGGATCGTCGATGGTTTCTCGTAACAGGCTTTGAAAGCCGATGCTTTGATGGTGAAGGTTTTGAATTCCTCTCCCACGAGAACTCCTTCCTCTCTATCTTTCTCCTGCGAGTTCTTGCGAATGAACTCTCACTATCAAATGAGGACAAGTTCTCTCTCTAGCAATAGCAACGACTTCCCTCTTCACGGGCAGTGCTATTAGATTTTTCGAGGGAGAAAATCTGATATTCAGCTTTTGATCAAAGGGGAAATCCTTGTTTCTCGCTCAGTTTGTCTTCCTTTTTTCTTTTCGTGGTAGAGGGCCCTTGTCAAGATCTCCACCGTCGATTTACTGGCGGGTCCTCCAATAAAGACGAGTCGTATCTCCTTTTCTGCCGAAAATTTCTTTGTCTCCCACTCAGCTCGTTTTTTATTCTTTCTTTTTCAAAGTGGTGGCAGCCCGTCCAACTTTTCTGCAGAGACGTCGGGTCTGCTCAGCTTGAGGTTGCCGCTTGACTGGAATTCGAGCCAGCGGGGGTGTTGCCGACAGAGAATGGTAGATAGAAAAAACTCGACCAATAAGGACTGCCCCTGTGAAATCATTATTTAAATTGAAGCAGATTATCACCTTCGCATTCCGATCATCTGCCTCGCCTCTCTCCTCCTTTCTTTCGTGATCTGCTTTCAAAAATGGCCAATTCTCCTAACCATACCTTCTCCGCCGAAATCCTGGCTGGGTGGGAGAGACTCTACAATCTTCTTGGTAGAGGTTACGCTCATATAGCCCAAAACTCTACCGTTGAGGCTGAAATCCTCGGTTTATTCAGGACCCTAGACGCTGCTTCTGTTGAGGGTACCCAACTGGGGAGGGAGTATCGGAACTTCCCGACCCTCTTCATTAATTTTCTGGCTGCCTATAACCGCGCTTATGAGACGGTCATTGTGACTGTCGTCGTGAAAGCTCGTTACCGAGACCGGCACGAGCGTCTGGAAATAGTCACATTTATGGCTGATAATCACAAGAAAGCCTTCAAGTTTGCCAATGATCAGCTTTCGTGGCTAGTTCGTGAGAGGGGAAAGTTGGTGGACCGTCTGGCCTTGGTCCGAACTTACGCCGAACAGGAGCCGAGCAATATTATGATGAGGTGCAAATGCGGTTGGCTGCAGGAGAGACTTGATGACATTACGGCAGATATTGCTTTCGAGAGGGCGGCGATTTCGGACTTGGAGTTTGCTGTCGAGCATTACGAGGCCAGTATGGCCCAGGCTAAGGAGAAGCGCGATCGCCTCTTCTTTAGGCTCGCGGAGCTTGATCCTGAGAATGCCCTGTGCACCCGGAGCATCAACTGTTTGGAGAGTCAGTTGAGCTCCTTCGTAATGGTTATCAGGGCTCAGTTTGGCTTTACTTTTCCTCCCCAGTGAGCTGTTGTAATGCTCTTTGATGAATGGAATGAAAGAAAAGCTTCACGTGTTTTTTTTTTGTTTAATTTTCCTGCTATCGTTTCTTCCGCATAGCATAACAGAACGATTTGAGGTACCGAAGATGTCGAGGCTTAATGTTTTTCTTGATGTTCTTGTTTAATTGCTCCAGACGATGATATCGAGAACATTGATGAAGGGTTCGGCGGTGGCCCCCACTATCCATCTTGAGATCACAAACAATAACGCTATGACAACTCGATCAGTGCGCTGGTAATAAATCCGGCCACCTGTTGTGTGCCCACTTTTATCCATATTTTATTTCTTTCGGCGTCCACTTGCTCGTGTCGGTCGCCTGTAGCGTCGGGAGAAATTCCTGTGGGCCACGTTCATTAATAGAACCTCGGTCCTCTAAAGCCCTCCGCATGTTTCGGATAAGAGGAAATTTTAAGATCGGTCTCTGGTTGATTTAATCAGGTAAAGGTATTTGTTTCATGGGTTCTGATTATATAATCCATATTATCTTTCAAAAGACGCGGGATCCTCTGCAATACATTAAATATGCCCCCGTGTTTAATCAGTATAAATCCACCGTCATATCAGAATACACTGCCCATACAAGTTTACGGATTGACATAACTCTGTCTGTCAAAGATGGACAGTGTTCGTTTGCCCTCCAGAATTAACGGTTGAAGCCTCGGTGTTTTTCGTCTTTTGGTATTTCTGAAGATGATTCTTGATATATTTTGAACTTAATTTTTACACCCGTCTAGGGTATCTAGGATCTCCCTGCAAAAGAAAATGATATAATTAGTATGCGACACAAGGAATGTCGGTCCATGACTCCTATATTAGTCCAATTTGATTTTTTCTATTTTATAGAGAAATCAGAAAAAAAAAATTCCCTTAGGAAGAAATGGGTTAATACAGAATTTTTTTGCAGATTTATTACTCTTTTTTTATTATTTTTTTTAAGGAATGTGACAAAATCTCTTGACGTTTACTAAAATTTTTGAAGGAATTTCCTTTTTATTAGAATAAATTTTCAGAGGTAAATTTGTCAGGAAAATTTCATTTTTATTGAAGCAATAAAAACATGACAAAAATCCCTTATTGGTTAATAAAATTCCCATGAAGGGATTTTTCACATCATTTTTTCAAAAATTTTTTTAAAAGAAATGAGGGACAAATTTAATTTTTATTTTCTTTTAAAAGAATGGTCGTAATATCAAGCTCAAAAACTGACTAACACCTAGCATGAACCGACCGAAAATAAATACAAGATAAAATTAGAGAACTTACTTTTACCTTGGAGAAATGCAAATCACATAGTCATGCGCATGACTCAAGTGAGGAGTGAACTCTAGAAAATAAAAGAAGGAGAGACAGGGTATGGACCTAAAAGGCCCCCACTATCTGAATTGACAACCTTACCCTCCGCGCAATCAAATCACAATGGGAAGAATTGTCAATTCAGATAATGAGCGGGATAAAATATGGTCAACCCAAGCGCAATCGACGCAGGAGCTTTGCATATTCGATCCCTATCTATGGTTACCTAGGAAAAATTTCGCGACTTGGGTTTAGACGCTTGTGTGTGCAGGTGTTGTGATCCTCAGAATATGCAAGACATGCACGACAATTGATATCAAAACAGCGCTTCTAAAAATGTGTGAAATTAAACATAATCCCAACACCAAGCCTGCAAAACAAATGGGTTAGCCAAACACTCCGCCCCTTATAACTCCCATCCTGCAAAAACATATAACACCTATAGAATGAGTCCCAAGCAAAATCGCCAGAAGCGAGATATCCATGAAATTTTCATTGGCTTAAGTCCACTAAGACTTTTAAAATTTCGAAAAAATTCAAGTATTCCAATTGGTATCTTTTTTCGAAAATTTAAAAATCCCGTCCCCAGCGGAGTCGCCAAGCTGTCGCGACCCTCTAAAAATATTTTTATTAATTCTAGGGGTTAACGGATTATTAGGTTAATTAGATTTGACTAACCTAATGCGGACCCTCCCAAGCCCTACCGAATCGCAACTTTGGTTTTTGTTTAAATGATTTTGAAATTTGGAGTCGCCACTAATCGTTCTTGGTAGGTCGATTAGAAACCTAAATAAATTAGCGGGAGAACTAATTTATTCCTGCGAACAAGAGATTATGAGCTCGGGGACTTGGTTACACTAGTTAATTAAAACTAATGCCCTTTCGGTACCTTAATTTCATGGATATCCTAATCCGGCAACTCAGGCTTGGTTTATTCCTAAAGCTCTAGTAGGGTATTCTCTTTTGTGTTTTCACTTTTTAAATAGGATGCATGGATGGTATTTATTTTTATTTGTTATATTTTTTAAGTGTTAAAGATTCCCTGAAGCCGAAAGAGGGAGTGTGTTAACGACTTCTGTGCAGTATTACGACCTACTCATCTTTTGGGTCTGATGATTCAAAAATTAAATTATAGGAAGTACATGACAGTGAATAAACACCTCCAATGGGAGGCCTAGCATTGGCTTGGCTCTTCCCTTTGGGATTTAAGGTACAGGTATTTAAGTTGCAAGTATTTAAACTACTGTAAGTAAAAACCTCCAATGGGAGGCTAAGCATTGGCTTGGCTCTTCCCCTTGGGATTTAAGGTACAGGTATTTAAGTTGCAGGTATTTAACTACTATAAGTAAAAACCTCCAATGGGAGGCTAAGCATTGGCTTGGCTCTTCCCTTTGGGATTTAAGGTACAGGTATTTAAGTTGCAGGTATTTAACTACTGTAAGTAAAAACCTCCAATGGGAGGCTAAGCATTGGCTTGGCTCTTCCCTTTGGGATTTAAGGTGCAGGTATTTAACTACTGTAAGTAAAAACCTCCAATGGGAGGTTAAGCATTGGCTTGGCTCTTCCCTTTGGGATTTAAGGTGCAGGTATTTAAGTTGCAGGTATTTAACTACTATAAGTAAAAACCTCCAATGGGAGGCTAAGCATTAGCTTGGCTCTTCCCTTTGGGATTTATGGTGCAGGTATTTAGATTGCGGATGGACTTTGTCCTCTCCATTTTGGGGTATGAATTTTTTAAAATGAAATACAACGAATTGATTCAGCAATTTGAAATTTGTGCGCGCTTGAGGACTCCTCCAAGCCGATTTTGTGCTTCCATAGGATTGACCATTGATATAGAGCTGCGGCTTCCTGACATAAAATAGAGTGAAGTGTTAGTATACAAAATATGTGCTAATCTGCACCTAAAACCAGAAGAGTAGAAAGAGTACTTATCTCCCATTTTTTTTGGAGGGATTTCTATAATTGATTTTCGCTCTCTATGTTCCCAATATAGAGAGTTTCTTTTGAATTAAGAGGGACTTTTAGTCACAGATCAGTTGAGAAATCGGTGGACAGCTTAGGAGCTTGTCTGGGCCGATTTTTGCATCTCGACGAGATTTTTGCTGTTGACGTAGAGATATCCTTCTCCTGACATAAAATATGGAAGAAAAAGGAGATGGAGAAAGTGTATACAATTTGTGCTAATTTGCGAGTAAAACCATAAATAAATGAATAAATAAAAACACTTAACTTGAATTTGTTTGCTCGTTGACGAGGATGAACTCTTGATTTATATTGATCGATGAAGGAATTTGTGATGATAACCCATAGCTTTAAACTCCCATCATCTTCAAAATTCTCTCTCTTTTGGTATTTTCTTTCTCTCAAAATTTTCTTCAATCTCCCAAAACTCTCTCAAACATCCAAAATTTTCTCTCCAAAAAATTCTCCCAAACACTTCAAATTTTCTCCCTCCCAAGAATCCTTTCTCAAGCTCACTTCTTCCTCCTTTTATAACCTACTCATCTATCTCCCATTCTAATTTTTCCACTAACTCTATCTCCCATTCTAATTTCTCCACTAACTCTTCTTCATTTTCATCTTCCATTCTCCATCTCTATCTCACATTCTAATCTCTCCACTAACTCTTCTTCATCTTCATCTTCCCTTCTCCATATTTATCTCCCATTCTAATTTCTCCACTAACTCTTCTTAATCTCCATCTTCCCTTCTCTATTCTTATCTTCCATTCTAATTTCTCTACTAACTCTTCTTCATCTCCATCTTCCCTTCTCTATTCTTATCTTATTTTCTCCATCCATTCTTCTCCAACTTCTCTTCTTCATCTCCTCTTCTTCATCTTCCATTCTCTATTCTAATTTATCCACTAACTCTTCTTTTTATTATTTGTAAAATAATTCTTCAAGAGTTAGGTATTTGCACTCTAGTCCTTGAATTTTAAGTATTTACAATTCAGTCCTTGAAAAAATATATTTCTTTAAGTCCAAATCTCCTCACAATTTTTGACACACCAAAATTTACCACATGTCAAATTTAAGCTCATTTCTTGTCGCTGAAAATAATGCATAATTTAATTAAAGCCCTTTTGCAAAATTAAGTCATTCTGGGTATAATTGGGCCAAGATGAAAATTTAAAATATTAGAAGACAGTGTCACAACTCATAAAAAGTGAAAGTTAAAAATAAGTTGACTCAAATTAAATTTTTTTAGGCCCGATTCGAGATTATACTCGTGAAGGAACACGTGACTCGAATTGGATTTTTCTGAATTTGCGATGGCCAATATGAAAATAGATTTAAAATAAAAATATTAACTATCTTTGTGTATTTTTTGGCCTCAAATGTTATTTTTTCAAAATTTTCAAATATTTTTGTATTTTTTTTTTAAAAATTAAAATATATATAATATGAAAAATTATTTTTTGGTCAAAATTCGTTCCCTAGGCTTGGCTAAGGTTCCCAAAGTTGATTTTTCAATTTTATGAATTTTTATGGATTTTCTATTAATTTTCGAAAATAAATAAATAAAAAATACGTAAAAATACTGAAAATATGAAAAATCGTTTTTTGGTCAAAATTGGTTCCCTAGGCTTGGCTAAGGTCCCCAAAGTTGATTTTTCAATTTTATGAATTTTTATGAATTTTTTATTACTTTAGCAATAGAAAAAATGATTAAAAATCAGGTGTCAACAGAGGGGTAAGAGCCCGATAGCGCCGATGGGATGGTCTAATTATCCTCAATCTCATAATCCTCAAGATTATGCATATTATGGCTTCGACGACGACGAAATTGAAATCGACAATGTTCCAAATGTCGAGCAACCCGTTTCAACACAAGGTAGTATGAATCCTTCCTCCGAAGAAGCGTCAACAACGATGGGATGAGAGGGGTCATCCACTTCCTCGATATGGGAACACTTCACGAAGGCGCACATTGAAGAAAACAAATATCAACTTACTTGCAAACATTGTGGAAAAAATTACAAATTCGTAAGTGGTCAAGGCTATGGAACATTTCAACGGCATTTGAGGTCAAAACATCCAACGCTAGCTGGGATCGACACTCATCAACAACAAATTTCCGGGAACGCCAAAATTAACGCTCCTCTTTTATTCCGTTATAGCGAAATGTTTATAAAGAAGAATTAGCTAGATTTACGGCTGTAGAACATTTATCATTTAATTTTGGTGAGAAATTTGGTTTTAATAATTTTATACAAAATGCATATACTCCACAACCAAAACCCGTTTCTAGAAATACCCTTAAACGCCAAAATTTTAATTTGTATAAAAAAGGAAAAGAAGAATTAAAAATATTTTTTATGAATTATAATGGACGTGTGCATATAGGTAGCGATGTTTGGACTAATCCTTGGCAAATTCATTCTTATATGGGCATTACGTGTCATTGGATAAATGACGATTGGAATATTCAAAAAAGAATTATTGCATTTCGAGTTTTTGAGGATAGACATACGTCAATTAATATTTATAGATTAATTAGACAAGTTTTAGAAGAATATTGTTTGGTTGAAAAAGTTTTTTCTATTGGTTTTGATAATGCCGCAGCAAATACCGCTTCTATTGAAGAGTTGGAAAAACTTTGTAAACCCACTTTTGGTGGAGAATTTTTTCATGTTAGATGTGCTTGCCATGTTTTAAACTTAAGTGTACAATAAGGTTTACAAACTCTTAACGTTTTTCTCAACCCAATAAAAATCGCAACCCAATATTTATGGAGATATCCCCAAATTATGAAAGATTGGTGTAGATTTTGTAAACAATATGGAAAAAGGCCAAGAAGATTTTCAAGAGATGTTCCAACTCGTTGGAATTCCACGTACGAATTGCTTAATCAATCTTTTGAATATAAAGATTTATTATGTGCATTTATTTCGACTAATGTTCCTCAACTTGAGTTATTACCACAACATTGGGATATTTGCCAAAAAATTTTAGATTGTTTAAAAGTTTTCAATGATGCAACTTATACTTTATCCGGTGTTTATTATCCTACGACTCATTTATTTATAATAGAGTTTGTTAATATTGCTAGTGTTTTTGAAGAATATGAAGGCGATGAACAATTAGGTGCAACCATTAAGGCAATGAAATCAAAATGACTAACTTATTATAAACATATTCATTTTATTTATTTGGTTGCTTCTGTTTTCGATCCACGTACGAAATTAGAAGGCGTAAAAGATTTTTTGACTATGTATTATGGATGTCTTCATTTAGAAATAGAATTAGATATTACTTTATTAAAAGGGATAGTTAGCAACTCAATAGTAGCATTATATAATGATTATTATATTAGATATAACGCAACTGATATTGGATCTTCTTTTCAATTTTGTCGCGTAGAAAACAACAGCGAAGGTAAAATGAGTAGAGGGTATAAAATGCTAATGAGTAGGCAAAAAAGACAAAGGGGGTGCACGGATATTTCCGAATTTGATCACTATTTAAGCACTAACTTTGAGACTAACTCATTTGCAAGTGGCACAGATTTTCAAATTTTAGAGTGGTGGAAGGAGCATTCAAGTCAATATCGAATTCTCTCTATCATCGCTAGACAGGTTTTAGCAACTCCTTATTCAACAGTTCCGGTTGAACAAGCTTTTAGCGCTGGAGGCAACATTTTGGACGATCACCGTTCAAGATTATCTCCGCAGTCTGTGGAGACTCAAGCTTGTGTCGATGATTGGACGAAGGCTTAATATCGACAATAAGAGATGGATCGCAACGTAGAAGCCGAATTTTTCGATGATGGAGCAAGCACCATGACGGGAACCACCGCCGGAAGCGACGATTGACAACGAGGTAAGTATGGGGTTATCAAAGGTAAAAGAACTACATGGGCTTTGATTCTTTTATCCCCAAGAAGATATATAGGCACTTAATGATAATTCATTAAGTCAAGCCCTTTCTCTCTCCCTTTTTGTTTTCCTTTAAGTTTGATTACAATTTTGTAAAATTTTACTTGAAATTTTTATTACTTAAAAAACTGGGCCGGTTCAGGGTTCCGGTTCCGGTGACCCGGAACCGGCTCAGAACCATGGCCACCACTAGTCCGATACACTTCTGCAATATTTATAGCTTAGTATAAACGGGCCGTTGACACGAAGGAGACCACTTTATCATCTTTCCTTTTTAAATTATTTTTTAATATTACGAAAAGCCTCAAACTGATGCACATATGATATATTTACTTCATATTATTTTTTTAATTATGAAGAATAAAGACGTCTTATGGTTGCCGTGGAAACCTCCCCTCTTTAAATTTGCTCTTTTTTTTTTACCAAAAAAAATTTACTCTTGTTTGAGTGAAGAAATGAAACAAATTCTGACGTCAACACGGTAGGGTGGTAGAACGAGAGGAGAGAACTTACAATGTTCGACCAAGAGTAGCTAATTAGGATCTTCCGTATGAGCATAAGTTAATAACTCACGAAAAGAGGGGAGAGGGATCGGGGGTGCAATTTAATAATCAGGAATTCTTCTCGATGACAATTCAGAGTTGGTCATCCCTTTGATATGTGAATATAAAATGGTTGAAAGTCATCGAATGTGCAATTTAATAATTAGGAATTGTACGGTTTCTCGTTTCTCGCGAAAGCTTTTTATGATTTTGCATTGGTTGGTGATAATATCACTGCGAGCGCTCTCCTCTTCGTCTGACCGATTCGATGTAGAGTGTCAAAAGATCCTGAAAAGATTAAAGATGTACATGCCTTGTGCATGTAATTATTAAAGCTTGCGTGTACGGTTGGTTCTTCCTTTTCCTTTTCTTTAGAAGCACGTGGTGCTAATGTCACATATAAGTGGCTTAGACACAGATCGACGGGAGGTGATGGTGGTCGTCGGCAGGGGTATTCGTAGCGGTTGAGGCTTGGCGTGCATTGGGTGGAAGGTTTACGACTGGTTCTTCTTTTCCTTTCAACGCCCGTTAACGCCAAACATTAAATGGTTTGGACAGATAGTGAGAGATGAGTTTTGAAGAGATGGGGACCCGGTTTGAATGATACTACGAAGGATCCAAATTTTACACTGTTTGGGAATTAATAGGAGAATCTTGAAACTACATTTTTTCTTATATACTTTCGTACGCTGCGGTAACTATTTGTTTTGTTTTGATGGAGTCATAAGGGTAGGGGCCGCTCTTCAAAACTCACATGGTCTTGATCAGAAGGTACGATTTGATTTGATGTGATCTCCCTCGCCTCTCTCTCTCTTCTGGCTCTTCACTTTCACCCTTATGGTTGATCAGAAGATTTTGCTTCTGTTCTTTATAAGCACGTGGTGTTAATGGCATATAAATGGCTTAGACACAGATAGAGGGGAGGAGATGAAGGTCGTCGGCAGGGGTATTCGTAGCGGTTGAGGCTTGGCGTGCATTGGGTGGAAGGTTTACGACTGGTTCTTCTTTTTCTTTCAACGCCCGTTAACGCCAAACATTAAATGGTTTGGATAGATAGTGAGAGATGAGTTTTGAAGAGATGGGGACTCGGTTTGAATGATACTACGAATGATCCAAATTTTACACTGTTTTTTTTTTTTGTTTTGATGGAGTCATGAGGGTAGGGACCGCTCTTCAAAACTTACATGGTCTTGATCAGAAGGTACGAATTGATTTGATGTGATCTCCCTCGCCTCTCATTCTCTCTCCTGGCTCTTCACTTTCACCCTTATGGTTGATTAGAATATTTTGCTTTCTTTTCTTTATAAGCACGCGGTATTAATGGCATACAAGATTGTGTACGGCAACGATTTTGTTCTCGATACAACTTTTATAATAGAAATATTTTTTTTATATTTATGTTTCCGATAACGATTTCTAAGAATATAAATGCACTTGATAATTATATAAAATTTCTGTTTTTAAAATAAAAAAGGAATAAAAACGCATTTAATAAGTGTATAACGTTTTTGTTCTTACAACAACAAAAAACGAAAATGCGTTTGTTAACTGCAAAAAAAATTATGTTCCCAATTTTTTCATTTAATTATATTTCTAATTTTTTCAATATGAATGATATCAATAGTTAAAAAAATGAAAGAGAAGACAAATTAGAATTAAATAATGAGAACATGAAATATGTCTTCCATAGATGTGAAAAATTATAATTATGAGTCATTCATAGATGTTCTCAAGTAGGTAAAAATATGATTACATAATTGAATGCAAATACTATTTGATAAACTGCAATTAAAAAGTGCATTTGAATACAATTTTGACGTAAATGTCATTTGATAAAAAAAAATACCCATTTGTAAATGATTTGATTTCTCAATTAATTTTTATTATTTAGAATAATTTTTTATTTTTAATTTTTTAAATTTCTTTATTTAAGTATTTTTAAATTTTTAATTAATTATTTTTTGAAAAAAATTATTTTTTATTTTTAAATTAATTAAATTAATTATTTTATTTTTAATTATTTTTATTTTTATTATTTCGAGTTTTCATTTTTATTGTTTCGAAATTTGTTTTTATTTTTAATCATTTTATTTTAAATTAATTTCTTTGATTATTATTTTTTATTTTTTATTTCAATTTTTAATCTTTTATACGCTTTATTTTTGGAAAAAAATTATTTTTTTAATTACTTTCAAGAAAGTGTTCTCAATTATTTCTAAAAAATGTTCCAAATGTGTTTCTAAAAAATATTTCGAAAACACAAAAGCAAGTTTTTTTTTTATTTCTTATTTTTGCTTTAAAAGCATTTTTATTTGTTAAAAGTGTTCTCGAAGCACTTTGGAAATACTTCTTTTATCATAAGCGTTTTTGTTTTCAAAATATTTTTAGAACACTTTGAAAAAAGAAATATTTTTTTTTGAGCATTACCACAGCCTAAATGGCTTACACATTTATAGAGGGGAGAAGATGATGGTCGTCAGCAGGGGTATTCGTGGCGGTTGAGGCTTGGCGTGCATTGGGTGGAAGGTTTACAGCTGGTTCTTCTTCTTTTAACGCCCGTTAACGCCAAACATTAAATGGTTGGGACAAATAGTGAGAGATGAGTTTGAAGAGATGGGGACCCAGTTTGAATAATACTAGAAGGATCCAAATTTTACGATGTTTGGGAATTAATAAGAAAATCTTGAAACTACATGTACTACATTTTTTTATTCATACTTTCTCACGCTGCGGTAACTATTTATTTTGTTTTGATGGAGTCATGAGGGTAGGGACCGCTCTTCAAAACTCACATGGTCTTGATCAGAAGGTAGTATTTGATTTGATGTGATCTCCCTCGCCGCCCTTTCTCTCTCCTGGCTCTTCACTTTCACCGTTATGATTGATCAAAAGGTACGATTTGGTAAGATTTTGCTGCAGAACAAGGTGAGTTGATGATGCTCTCAGAAGAGGAGAAAGGCAACTTTACCATGGAGTGAGAGAGACTTTGGGCTGCGCCAGAGAACTCAAGGGAAAGTTCAACTTTGTCACCGCGGCACGCAAACCAGAACCCTCTGCTCGGGGCTTGGCAATGCGTACGTACCCACGGAAATTCTAAACTTTCTCTGAAAAAAGAGAGAAGAAAATCGAAAATATATGGAATCGTAATGTCATCTCCAAAAAAATCATGTCTTATTCTTTGTAAGTAAGCAGAAAGTAAACAATATTAAACATGCCACATAGAATTTATAATAAACCATCCAGAGATTGACACGTGACAATCTGGCCCCACCGTTCAGAATTTTTAAAATTTATGCTCCCCTCTCTTCGTTTCTTTTCCGTTTACTCTTCTTTATATATATCGAACACAAAGTTCACGACTCTCCTCACACCTCTTTCTCCCTCCCCTTTTCACGACCGAAACTCTTCCCATAAAATCAAATGCTATTGGTCTTTCCACCCAAAAAAAAAAAAATTGCTAGTGGTCTATGAATGGGTGTGTATATGAAACCAATCAAAAAAATGAAGCGGGTGTATATAGGAAACCATTCAAATCCTTGTTCCTTATGAGAGTCTAATGATAATCGAAATCGTAATATTTTACGATGAAAACTATAAAATCAAATGCTATTCACATTTTAAGATGAATAATATAAGATCAAAGTCTAATGGAGATTTTCGTGGCATTAACCCAATAGGAAATCAATCAAACCTTTCCATTATGGAAGTCTAATGGAAATTCAAATAGTAATATTCTACGAAGAAGACCATAAAACCAAATTCTATTGGTCTATGAGTGGGTGTATACAGGAAAAACAATCAAGAAAGATGGAGTGGATGTATATAGGACCATTCAAACCCTTGTCCTTGTGGGAGTCTAATGAGAATCCAAATGGTAATATTTTACAATGAATACCATAAAATCAAAGTCTAATGGGTGTTTTCGCGATGTTAATCCTATAGGAAACCAATCAAACCCTTGTCCCTTGTGGGAGTCTAATGGGAATTCAAATCAGAATATTCTATGACGAAGACCATAAAATCAAATGCTATTGGTCTATGAATGGGTGTATAATCGAAAAAGATGGAGTGGATGTATATAGGAAACCAGTCAAACCCTTATCCCTTGCGGGAGTCTAATGAGAATCCAAATCTTAATAAAATCAAATGCTATTCATATTTTACTATGAATAACGTAAAATCAAAGCTTAACAGGGTTTTTCGCATTAAACCTATAGGAAACCAATCAAACCTTGTCCACCGTGGGAGTCTAATAGGAATTCAAATCTTAATATTCTACGGTGAAGACCATAAAATCAAATGCTATTGGTCTATGAATGGGTATATATAGGAAAACCAAACAAAAAAGATGGAGTGGATGTATATAGGAAACCAATCAAACCCTTGTCCTTGTGGGAGTCTAATGGGAATCCAAATCGTGATATTTTACGACGAAGACCGTAAAATCAAATGTTAATCGCATTTTACGATGAAGACCATATAATCAAAGTCTAATGGGATTTTTCGCGGCATTAACCCTATAGAAAACCAATCAAACCCATGTCCCTCGTGGGAGTCTAATGGAATCCAAATCGTAATATTTTACAACGAAGAACATAAAATCAAATGCTATTGGTCTATGAGTGGGTGTATATAGGAAAACCAATCAAGAAAGATGGAGTGGATGTATATAGGAAACCAGTCAAACCCTTGTCCTTGTGGGAGTCTAATGAGAATCCAAATCGTAATATTTTACGGAAGACCATAAAATCAAATGCTACTCACATTTTACGATAAATACCATAAAATCAAAGTCTAATGGGTGTTTTCGTGGTATTAAACCTATAGGAAACCAACCAAACCTTTGTCTCTTGCGGGAGTCTAATGGGAATTCAAATCGCAATATTTTATGACAAAGACCATAAAATCAAATGCTATTGGTCTATGAGTGGGTGTATATAGAAAAATCAATGAAAAAAGATGGAGTGGATGTATATAGGAAACCAGTCAAACCCTATCCCTTATGGGAGTCTAATGAGAATCTAAATCTTAATATTTTACAATGGAGACCATAAAATCAAATGCTATTCATATTTTACGATGAATAACATAAAATCAAAGTTTAATGGAGTTTTTGGCGGCATTAACCTATAGGAAACCAATCAAACCCTTGTCCCTTGTGGGAGTCTAATGAGAATCCAAATCTTAATATTTTACAACAAAGATCATAAAATCACATGCTATTCACATTTTATGATGAAGACCATAAAATCAAAGTCTAATGGAGTTTTTTGTGGTATTAGCCTATAGGAAACCAATCAAACTCTTGTCTCCCGTGGGATTCTAATGGGAATCCAAATCGTAATATTTTACAACAAAAATCATGAAATCAAATGTTATTTACATTTTACGATGAAGACTATAAAATCAAAGTCTAATGGTGTTTTTTGCGGCATTAACCTTATAGGAAACCAATCAAACCCTTGTCCCTTGTAGGAGTCTAATGGGAATCCAAATCATAATGTTTTACAACGAAGACCATAAAATCAAATGCTAGTGGTCTATGAGTAGGTGTATGTAGGAAATCAATAAAAAAAAAAAAGATGGAGTGAGTGTCTGAAGGAAACTTCGCATATTTCTATTTTACGGCGAAGTTTCCGATTTTACCATAAAGTTATGTGTATATGGGAAACCAATCAAAAGAGATTGAGTGAGTGTATATAGGAAACTTTGTATATTGCTATTTTACGGCAAAGTTTCTGATTTTACCACAAAGTTATGTGTGTATAGGAAACCAATAAAAAAAAAAAGATGAAGTGTGTACATCGGAAACTTCGCATAAACTTAGCATATTGCTATTTTACGAAGAAGTTTCCGATTTTACCATAAAGTTTCCTATGTGCGACGAAGTTTCCTATTTTACCATTAAGTTTCCTATGTGCAAGGTTTTCTATATACACCCGCTCCATCTTTTTTGATTTGTTTCCTATATACACTCACTCATAGACCAATAGCATTTGATTTTATGGTCTTCCAATAGCATCTAACTTTTTGGTCTTCCAAATGTAGATGCCGCAATGGAAGCACTGCCTGTCACTTTCATTAAATCAACAACAAGGCGATTTAAAAATGATCTCACTCGCATAACAATGTGAAAATATAACGGTGGAATGCTAGGCATAAAATTAGAGATAGATCCCGTAATTATTATATATTTTTTATCATTCATAATATTTGCGGTAAAAATTACACTGATATATTATTACACCGATGGCTTCTTAAATTTTATTTAAAAACTCACAATTATCGAACATGCCAGTTAGGCTGAGCTGGCTTTAGTTGAATAAACATGGACGCGATTGTCTCGTTGAAAGATGATAATCATATACTTCCACAGGCCGGCGCTGTCATGAAAAAGGATTGCATCTCTTTCAACTTTTTCCTTTTGTTTGTGGCTACAAAAAATAGTCGATCCAGCTCGTTTGCTTTTTTGACTTTTCATAATCTTCTTGCGCTAAAAAAGGACTCTAATTTCCAGTGTAGTTTTTGATACAGAAATAGCGACATGTTAACAGACCAAAAAAATGGTCGAAACAGGAAGTAATTCGCTTGACAACGAAAAACCCTAAAATAAAATGTTATTAGTTGATGAGAAAAATTAAATGTGGCTAAATAATTGTCGGACGGATAGAGAATGAGACCACAAGTACCATAACTTTAGTATGATATTCACTTGACTATCATTAATTTTTCTTCGAGAAAAAATTACCAAAAAAATCTTAAACCTATTGTAATTTTGCAATTCAATCATAAACCTTTTGTAATTATGTCATTTCAGTCCATTTACCGTATATTGGCAGGCCGGCGCTGACGTGGTTACTTGATAATTTAAGCATGTTCTTATTAGAGCCCACATGTAAATTGGTATCATTGTTGTAATGCAAAAGACAAATCCTCATTTTCCGGGTCAATTCATTAAAATAAAGTTTTGATAAAAGCATTAATCAATGAGTAAGTTGATGTGTCATCATGGGAAGGTCAGCCAAAAGCCTTGGTTTACCTCATATAATGATCTAGAAAAGGAAAAACACCACCAAAAATCCTAAATATGCCCACCGTAACAAATTTATCATGAACTTTTTTTGTGACGTAAAAAATCCCAAATTATGCTCATTGTGACACATTTACCCTGTTACAGGTTCCAGGGTCCGGTTCTAGGGTACCCGAGAACCTATCGATCAATGGAGAAGCTTGTTATTAAAAAAATAAAGGTTTTTAATGAAGTTGGGATACGCGAGAAATAGGATGCAGTCCTAAGAAATTTTACATGGTAGCTACATTTTTCACACGCTCTCTTTCAAGCAATCATTCTCATGTAGGGGTGAGCAGTTTCAGATTCCACTTTGAATCTAAAACCTACATATCAGAACAGGTTCTTCATTTTTTGCTCCAAATTATATAGTCATCATTGGACGCCATAGAACATTGTATGATCGTGTGAAGATATATATATAAATAAAAAATTTATGTTGGGATCCAGGGTACAGGTTCCAGGTTCCAAGTGGTGGAACCTGGAACCTACCCGCTAGAACAGGTTCCTCAATTTTTGAAACCTAGAACCTACCCTACATATCTTGGAACCTGGAACCAGACAGGTTCCTACAGGTTCCGGTTTCAGGTTCTCGGTTCTACCTTGGAATCATGCTCAGCTCTAGTATTAACACCTAATTGAGAGGTGGTAATACCATCGCTTTTTTTTTTTCTGAAAGGAGAGATGATAAAGTGGTTTCCTTTGTGTCAGTGGCCCATTTATACTGAGCTTTAAATACGGCAGGCGTGCATCGGAGTCGTCCCAATTATATTCTCAGTCGTTGGATCCGAGGGAATCACTGCTTACGCGGTTTCACTTGTCCGGAAGTGTGCGTCAACGTCAATATGGAGATCCAATATAATGCAATTGGGCTTCCTGACAAATGCTGCTCTAATAGTGATTTTTTTTTTGTTCGCTCCTTCCATAAAGTATGTATCGATATTAAGACCCGAATACGTAAATTTATGGTGTACGTTATTATCCTCGTTTATTTCTCGAATGATATTGTGTAAATATAATTACAAGATCTGATATTTTTCGCATTATATCACAGCAAATGCCTCACACATAATGTTCCATAGATACTTTTTCTAGAGAGTAAATACCACCAAAAACCCTAAACTATGCTCATTGTGACAAATTTACCCTGAGCTTTTTTTTGCGACATAAAAAACTCCAAACAATGCTCATTGTGACACATTTACCCCGAACTTTTTTTGTGACATGAAAAAACCTAAACTATATCTATTGTGACATATTTATCTTAAACTTTTTAATGTAACAGAAAAATATTTTTAAAAAATGAAAATTTGAAGTCACTATTCATCACTCGTCTATCCACTGCCTGCTCAATGAAAAACCATCCCCTCTGACCAAAAAATAAAAATTTGAAGTCACTATTCATTTTTTTCAACACTAAATAGCATGAATAGTAACTTTAGATTTTCATTTTTTTTCAACGTTTTTTAACATGGCACTGTGCCACTTGGATTCACGGTATATTTTTAAGTGCTACTTTTAAGTAGAAGGTAAATATGTCACAATGATATAAGTTCGGGATTTTTAGTGTCACAATAAAAAGTTTAGGGTAAATGTGTGACAATGAGTATAGTTTGGGGTTTTTCATGTCACAAAAAAAGTTCAGGGTAAATGTGTCACAATGAGCATTGTTTGGAGTTTTTTATGTCGCAAAAAAAAGCTCAGGGTAAATTTGTCACAATGAGCATAGTTTAGGGTTTTTGGTGGTATTTACTCTCTAGAAAAAGTATCTATGGAACATTATGTGTGAGGCATTTGCTGTGATATAATGCGAAAAATATCAGATCTTGTAATTATATTTACACAATATCATTCGAGAAATAAACGAGGATAATAACGTACACCATAAATTTACGTATTCGGGTCTTAATATCGATACATACTTTATGGAAGGAGCGAACAAAAAAAAAATCACTATTAGAGCAGCATTTGTCAGGAAGCCCAATTGCATTATATTGGATCTCCATATTGACGTTGACGCACACTTCCGGACAAGTGAAACCGCGTAAGCAGTGATTCCCTCGGATCCAACGACTGAGAATATAATTGGGACGACTCCGATGCACGCCTGCCGTATTTAAAGCTCAGTATAAATGGGCCACTGACACAAAGGAAACCACTTTATCATCTCTCCTTTCAGAAAAAAAAAAAGCGATGGTATTACCACCTCTCAATTAGGTGTTAATACTAGAGCTGAACATGATTCCAAGGTAGAACCGAGAACCTGAAACCGAAACCTGTAGGAACCTGTCTGGTTCCAGGTTCCAAGATATGTAGGGTAGGTTTTAGGTTCCAAAAATTGAGGAACCTGTTCTAGCGGGTAGGTTCCAGGTTCCACCACTTGGAACCTGGAACCTGTACCCTGGATCCCAACATAAATTTTTTATTTATATATATATCTTCACACGATCATACAATGTTCTATGGCGTCCAATGATGACTATATAATTTGGAGCAAAAAATGAAGAACCTGTTCTGATATGTAGGTTTTAGATTCAAAGTGGAATCTGAAACTGCTCACCCCTACATGAGAATGATTGCTTGAAAGAGAGCGTGTGAAAAATGTAGCTACCCTGTAAAATTTCTTAGGACTGCATCCTATTTCTCGCGTATCCCAACTTCATTAAAAACCTTTATTTTTTTAATAACAAGCTTCTCCATTGATCGATAGGTTCTCGGGTACCCTAGAACCGGACCCTGGAACCTGTAACAGGGTATGTTCTAGGTTCCGTGGTTTGAAGGGTAGGTTCTAGGTTGCAAAAAATTAAAAACCTGTACTAGCGGGTAGGTTCCAGGTTCCAGGTGGAACCTACCCGGAACCGCTCACCCCTAATTAATACCATCATATTTTTTTTTTGAAATTTCTTAACTGCCTTCGTTGGCTTAACTCCTTTAAAAAGAGCCAGACTCGCCTCTCTCTTCACCGAGCAGCCTTTGGTTGACCGTCGCAAACGGCCGCTGGACTCGCAATCGCCTCGGTCTGAGCAACCCAGGGGATGACGCCTAAAGAAGATTTATTAAAAATGAGGGAATCCCATTAAACATTCACGGCACAGTCAATAGGACTATACAAAAAAACAAAAGATGTCATTTTGATGTCTGCCAACGAAGCACAAAGAATGCACCTTCCCATGCATGTTCACATATCTACCTTTTTCGTCGTTAAACGACGACATAGTTAGATCCGAAACGAGAAAAGGGCAGCTACGAACGAAGGAGAAAATGGACATAGTAATTGTTCTGATACTAACAGCTCTGGCTTACAAATTCCTACAGGACAAGAGAAGCGTGGTCGCTCGGAAATACGACGTGTTTTTAAGCTTCAGAGGCCCAGACACCCGCACAGGTTTCGCCGATTTCCTCTACAACAGCTTGGTAGCTGCTGGTTTCCACGTGTTCAGGGACAACGAAGAGCTCCCTGTTGGCGAGAAGATAGGCGCTGAGCTTCTTCGGGCAATCAGGAACTGCAGGATCGCGATCCCCATCATCTCCGAACAATATGCGCAGAGCAAATCATGCCTTCGGGAGCTCACTGAGATTATGGATTGCTACAAAAAGCATGCCATATCAGTCTTCCCTATATTCTATAAGGTTGATGCTGTTGATGTACTCAACGAACGCGGTAAATTTGGAAAGGCTTTTCAGGCGATGCAGTGCAGGCCAAAAGAAAAGCCAGAACGGAATGAATGGAAGAAAGCGCTTCAGTCTGTAGCGAGGATAAAAGGATGGACGTCAGAGACCATTGCAAATGGGTACGCATGTGTGTATTCATGTATGTGCTAATTTAGGAATCTGAATCAAAAACCCTGTGCACTTGGATAGAAATGACCGAACCAGAATCGCGGAATTAGGGGAGGAATTGATCAAACTGTGCGCATAACTTTCGTTTTATACATGCATGTCGGCAGGCATGAAGGAGAGCTGGTAATAAAGGTGGTTACAAAGGTTTCGAGTGAATGGAAGACCAAGTGGATCGAACGTCTCCCCGTGTTTCCTATATTGATGTCTAACTATCACGTAAGAGCAGGTATTTCCCAATTCCCTTCGAGCCAAGCTACCATTAATAAGTATTCTGTGCTCATTGTGTGAGAGATTTGACCTCTCTTCAATCCACACGTAGAGAAGGCATGTAAGGTTCTCAAGGTTTATGACCTAGACCGCTTTCTGGCTTTTTGAAAGTTTCCTTTTGTTTTCAAATTTCCGTATGATTTGTATTGGCGTCATTTTATCATCGTCACTTTGGTTTGTCTTGCTAATCACAGTGTATTCTCACTTTTTGGAGAAGAAAAGAAGAGAAGTGTACTTGGCCTTTCGTGGCCCTGATACTGGAAACGGCTTTGCTGCTTACCTCTACATCAGCCTTCTGAATAAAGGAATCAGAGTGTTTAGCTTTGATGATCCGTCCTTGATAGGTACAAATTTTGCTCATGAGATTCGCAATGCCATCGACCAATGCAAGATATCCATTCCAATTCTCTCTGAAAATTATGCCTCATCTACTTGGTGCCTTGATGAGCTAGCTCAAATGGTTGAATGTAAGAAAAACAGGGGGCAAATGATAATGCCCATCTTCTATAAAGTAGATCCCTCGCATGTGAAAGACCGATCACATTGTTTTGAAGAGAAGATGCTTCGACATCAGAGGCGGGTCAAAGAAGATATTTATAAGCAATGGGACCAAGCTCTCAAGGAGGTTGGGTCCTCTAAAGGATGGGAATCAAACAAAATCGCCAACGGGTACTTACTTTCACACCAAAACGTCCATTTGATACTATTGCTCTTATGCTACTTTGAGCTTTACTTCAACTTCGTTTGGCCCATGGCAGGTATGAAGGGTTACTTGTAAAACAAGTCGTCAACGAGGTTTTGAGGTTCTTGAAAAATCCTGAACAAATGACCCGCGGTTCAGCCCACGCCGCTCCACTCTCTTTATGAGGTAGAACAATTGGCATCCGTGATTCCAGCTTTGCAAGCAGATTTTCCTCGACGATCAACCGTGTCATTGTTTATCGTTCATCAGTTGCATTAAATTTCTCTAGACTTTGTGAGGAATTCATCTATAGTTAAGAAACATGTTATACATGTTATGTTGTGAAATCTGTTGAATAAACATGTCGTCTGTGGATTAAGATGCGACATGATTGAAGAATATCTCATGTTCGGATTGATGTATGTCTCAGGGGAAGAGATAAGGCAACAATTAGATCTGTTCAAGGATTTAGCATGTCGATCTCAATGCGACTTGTCACAAAAGTTGTCCATGTCTGTTGCCATTAATTTCTACATATTCCATTGTGTTTTATCTTTGGATACGGAAATAGGAATATTTGTCTGCATATTAGTTCGCCGATAAAAGTAGAACAATCCCTAAGATTCACGAAGGAACTAGTAGAAGAAATAAAATAGCATGTGGGCAAGTACAATTGAACTTGACTTATTCATGTATCTAGGTTCAAAAGCAGACATGCCACCTGATGGACTCAACGCTAATATATTTTCATTAAGCAGCATCTTCAGGCCGGCCGGATTCCCATCTTCGGCGTTAAATGGCTTTTGTTGAGAATATATCTCGAATTTGAGCCTGCAAAGGAATTTCAATCCAAGTAGATTTCTTATTTTGACTACATTTTTCGGTTTATATGGTTTCCTAGTTTGTTCTAAAAGGAGTTTCCTATATGGGATGCATTACCTTATATTCATAAGAAAGCAGAGGAGCATTTGACCCTAACGATCAATAATGTTTTGTTTAGTGAATAACATCGGGAAGGAATTGCAAGTACTTTGAAGTCAATAAATCTTGCGGTAAGAAGTGTGAGTTCTTTTATGAAATTAAGAGATTATTTCATGAAAAATTATGAAAACTAAATGTCTAAGTCATTTGGGGGAGTTGGGCCTAGGAAGAACTGAGGGACTAGAATGTGACTGTCATTTTCATAGTATAAATTGACTTGTAGCAAGATCTTACTTGGTTTTTCTTGTGAGTAAGTCATATCGTGCCGTATGTCGATGTCGGTTCTACTTAGACTGTCATTTAATTGGCACAAATACAAAATATATAAGACTCAGTTGGGAAAAAAAGATTTAAGACTAAATTAACAAGATTATAGTAAGTTTAGGACTTTTTTTGATAATTTTCTCGAGATCAGACTAGATCAAGTTTTATTATTGGAGTAAGCGTATAGCATCGGACTTTAAACGTTTTCTTATTAAAAAGTTAGAATATTGTTTTGGTGGAAAATGTAAATATCATAAAACAAATGAAGTATAGCAGTTAAGGGGCATCCTCCAGTATTATAAAGGGAGCTAATAATTCGAAAATATGAATGTCAGAAGTCTTCATATAATAGCCAAGACAACTTTCATAAGGGAAGGTCTAGTTTTTTGATAGAGCGAAGCTCGACCTCTTACATTTTTATGCACCTTAGCCAAAATAATATGGAAGTCAATTAACTTGTTATGAAATTGTCTCATATTGCGCTCCATCCAAATGAAATAAATGGTTGCTAGAAAGGATAACTTGAGAAGCCAAGCCTTTGCTCTTTATTGTCCTAATCATCCACTAGAGTTCCTCATTTCATTATCCTAAAGGGTACCTTATTCCATGTTGTGCTAAGATATGGCGCCATATGATGCTTGTCCACTCACACTGGAAGAACAAATGTGATCTGTCTTCCATGCCAGCCTTGCAAAAATTACACTAGATATCAACTGTAGATAGTCATTATGAGATGATTTGAGCTGTTGGTAATCTATCTCTGTATATTAGCCAACCAATAAAATTGTGTTTACTAATACCGCTAGTCGAAAAGTTAGAAGACATTACTAAGGCTAGTTAGCTGTTACTTGTTTTCATTGAATATTAACCTGGTTAATGGGTGATTTCAAATAGTTCATGAGTTATTACGACATTTACCAAGTTTCCAATGATATAACTTTGACTTTTAGGGGAAGAATAATAGGACTTTTTATCCTTTGAATAGTCAATAAGACAAATTAAAAGACAGTCCTCACGCGGAGCCCCTTGGGATGGGTGGTTAACAAAAACATTGAGTGTTGAATAAGAGAAAGCATTGAAAGAACACAAACTTAGATCCAAAAAGAGACGAGGGAAGTTCGGAACGAAGAACAAAACGAATAAGAGAAATGCATTATGTGGCTTAGCAATTGTTCTACCACTAGCCCCTCTCTCCGTGTACGCTTACAGATTCCTACAAGAGAGAACAAGCACGGATCGGCACTACGACGTGTTCTTGAGCTTCGAAGACAAAGACACTAGCACCGGCTTCACGGATTTCCTCTACAGCAGCCTGTTAGCTGTTGGGATCCACGTGTTCAGGGACGACCACGCGCTCCCGGTCAGCGAGGAGATAGGCCTGGAGCTTCTCCGGGCCATCAGGACTTGCAGGATCGAGATCCCCATCATCTCCGAACAGTATGCACAAAGCCAATGGTGCCTCAAGGAGCTCGCCGAGAGTGTGGATTGCCACGATGAGCATGGCAAATCAGTCTTTCCCGTGTTCTATGAGGTGGATCTTCACCAACGCGGTAACTTTGAAAAGGCTCTTTGTGAACATAGGATGCAGTGCAGCCCAGAAGAACTGGCAAAATGGAGCGCAGCGCTGACTTCTGTCGTGACGATTGGAGGATGGACATCAGACACCATTGCTAATGGGTATGTGTTCATATTATGAATCTACAAATCTGAATCCAAACCTCCGTGCACTTGGATGGGAACGGCCAATCAGGAATCGCAGAATTAGGGGAAGGAAGGAAGGAAACGAGAAAGTACTGGATAGCCCGAAATCAATGTAGCCCGGCCCACCTGTTCTCTCCTGATTGGGGACAGAGGAGAGAGGTAGACACTGAGAGACAGAGGAGAAAGGCAACGAGACAGGGACAGGAGTTGCAGAGGACAGAGATAGACAAAAAGAGACAGAGGAGAGAGGCAGCGTGGGGACAAGGGATGAGAGGACACTTGTCCTCTTCTGATTGGCCAGGATGAATTGATCCCGGTACACCTAATATTTTTTCAGTCCGCGAAGGTCATCCCAATTTGCAAAAACGGAGGCACAACATGAAGAAAACAACAGACACGACAATAACGGAGAGAGAGAGAGAGGAAAAAAAAAAACATTTGCTGCTGGAAGCTTAGAGGGAAAGCACAATCCGAGAAGAGTAATCTCTAAAGCAGAGGCCGGATTACAAGAAAAAGAGGTGCAATATAGTCGACGTTTTCACGGATTATGTTCTTGGATTGTTGGGTAAACAAAAGCAATGCATTCCTTAGCAGCTGTTCTACTAGCCTTTCTGTTCATGTACGCTCGCAAAATCCTGCCCAAGAAAACGAGGGCGGTCCCTGAGAACCATGACGTGTTCCTCAGCTTCAGAGGCGAAGACACCCGCACGGGCTTCACCGATTTCCTCTACAACAAGCTGGTAGATGCTGGGTTCCACGTGTTCAGGGACAACGACCCACTCCCCGTCGGCGAGAAGAAATGCGCTGAGCTTCTTCAGGCAATCAGGAACTGCAGGATCGCGATCCCCATCATCTCCGAACAATATGCACAGAGCAAATCATGCCTTCGGGAGCTCACTGAGATTATGGATTGCTACTCGAAGCATGGGAAATCAGTCTTCCCTGTGTTCTATAAGGTAGATGTTGTTGATGTACTCGAGGGACGCGGTAAATTTGGAAAGGTTCAATGGAAACATAAAAGGCGTTGCAGCTCAAAAGAAGTGAAAAATTGGGAGTCTGCCCTCACTTCTGTAGCCAGCATTAGAGGATGGACATCACAGACAATTGCTAACGGGTATGCATGTATGTGTATATGCGTCTATGCATCTACAGAGCAGAATCTGAAACTCCCATGCACTTGGATGGGAATGGCCGATCCGGAATGACCGAGTTACGTATGTTTAATTTTGGTTTTTACACATGTTATGTGGGCAGGCATGAAGGAGAGCTGGCGAAAATGGTGGTCGCAAAGGTTTCGAGTGTTTTGAAGACAACGTGGATTGAACGGCTCCCCATTTTCTCTGTACTGATGTCTTATTACCACATAAGATCAGGTATCTCCCCTTCCGTTTGAGCCCAGCACCTACCATTTCTGAAGTGTTCTCTTTGTTCATCATGTACGGTTTCCGTGGTTCTAGATGGATTTTGGCTGCCTTTGAGCCCTCAGCCAAATTTTTGGTTTTTGATAAAAATTTTAAAAACCGCCTTGAGGAGAAGTGAGTCTTGGGAAGGCTGAAAGCCCAAGTGGGCAACTTCCACAAATTAATGAAACTTTCTTAATTGCCTTTGTTGCCCTTAGGAATTTAAGAAAATTTCAACTTTAATCCTTTTGAAAAGAGCTAGACTTGTCTCTCTCTTCACTCAGCAGCCTTTGGCCGACCGTCACAAATGGCCACTGGACACCAACGGAGAGGTCACGACCACCTAGGTTTGAGCAACCTAGGGGATGATCGCCGTGGGCTGCGCGACCCAAGTCACACTTGCCTAAGGTCGGCTGACCTCAAGCATGGCTGCCGACAGCCAAATTTGGCATCATCAGCGGCTCGTCGACCATCGGTCTTTTGTTGAATTTTTTTCAAATGGCAAAAATGCTTTCCTAAATGTGCTTTTCCAAACACCAGTTAAACTTCGGCCAAAAAAAAAAACACCAGTTAAACCAAAGTTATTTCTTGATGCATTTTGAAATTACAATTTATCAAAAATTACTTACATTTTGAAAAACCCCTTTTAACCCAAACATCTTTGCATTTTCTCAAATACTGCCCCCAAAAGCCAAATCAAACGCATCCTTTGTGGTTTTCAAAAGTCTCCTCGGGCTTTTTCGAAATTTCTATAATTCGTCCTAGCTAAATCTTATCATCATCACTTTGGTGTTTCTCGCTGGATTGCAGTGTACCTTTACTTTTCGGAGAAGAAAAGAAGTGAAGTTTTCTTGGCCTTTCATGGCCCTGATACTCGACGTGGCTTTGCTGCTTACCTCTACAGCAGCCTTGTGGATGCAGGAATTAGTGTGTTTAGAATTGATGATCCTTCCCTAATAGGTAAAAATGTTGCTAGTGAGATTTGTAATGCCATCGACCACTGCAAGATTTCCATTCCCATTCTCTCTGAAAATTTTGCCTCCTCTCATTGGTGCCTCGATGAGCTAGCTCACATGGTTGAATGCAAGAAAACAGAGGGGCAAGAGATGCTGCCCATCTTCTATAAAGTGAACCCCTTGGACGTGCAAGACCTATCGCATTCTTTCGGAGACGACATGCGTCAGCAAAAGAAGCTATACAACAGAAGTAGGTATGAGCAGTGGAAGCAAGCTCTTAAGGAGGTTGGGTCCTCCAAAGAATGGGAATCCGGAAAAATCGCCGACGGGTACTTACTTTCATCATTTTCACCCAAACTCGTTTATCGGAAACTTATCCGATACTTATAGCTCAGTTGATTTGATCCCATCACTGGAAACTTGTTATGCCATTCGGGGCTTACTTCAGTTTTATTTGACAATTGGCAGGCATGAAGGGGTACTTGTGAAACAGGTCGTCGACAAGGTTTCGTGGTTGTTGAAGAATCCCAAACACACGGTAACGCCATCCGCATCCACTGAATAATGACGATCATGGAGCTAGTAATAACTCGTTTTTAGCATATGTGATTCCTATTTTACAATAGGATTTTCCTCAAAGAGCCAAAGTGTCGTCATCTATTGTTGATCATTTGGAGTTAAGAAGCACGCTACACATACCATGTTGTGTATTCTGTTTAATAAATACGTCAGTTTTGGATGCGAATGTGACATGATTAACAGATGCCTCATGTGCGAATTTTACATGTCTGTTTTGGCATGGAGAGAAGCGTGAACGAGGGCATGGAAATTGGAGGTGTGCATCGGTCCTGATCCAACTTGGGAACCAGACCAAACCGAACCGCTTTTGGCAAATATTGGTAGGTTTCCGTGGGCATCGATTTGGTTCTCAATTTGAAACTTTTGGAGCCGAGACTTACTGGTTCGATCTGTTCTTAGTTCTTAGGAAGGAGTCGAGCTGATTAGTAGAATCAGCCTAGAGTATATTAATTTTTATTAGGCAAGGGCAAAAAAAGTACATATTATTTGTGAGAATAATCTCTTCTTTTACTAATAACTTCCCCGTAATTATTGATTTCATCCTACATTAAAGTAACTTTCAATATCTATCGAACTTTCGAGGAAAAATAGAACATTTTAAAAAAATCACACTACCTAATCTAGGGTCGGTTCCACGGATTGGGAATTGACCTTGTTCAATACTGTTCCAAGCTAATCACCCCTGGTGGAAACCAAGGAAATGAAATATAAAACACTAAGTGTTAAAATTATATAATAAAATACTAAAAATTTGAAACGAGCAATTCCAAACAATGTTCTCACCTTCTTGATTTAGGAATTCACTTTTCACTTTGTATGCATGAAATTTCCATTAACCAAAAAGTATTTTTCGTTCACTAAATCATTTTCAGCAAACCAAATAAATGAAAGTCCGGAAAATCAATTCCTGAAAGACATTTTCACTGAACCAAACGAACCATATATGATAATATTCAGTTTGTTGTTGTAGATGTTTTTTTTAACGGATTTTTTTTTGTTGGAATTGTTGTTGTAGGTTTTTTTTTTTTAGGTCGAACTGTTGTTGTAGGTGTTTAAAACGTGCAATATCAGCACATCCATGGATTCTCTACTCAACATGAAACAAATGGGAGAATTACATAGAAGTCCTAAAAATTTATTGCAAAGTAAATGTAGGAAGGATGACTTTTAGAATTGATAAAGATATCTGAATCATATTGCAGTATCCATCCACTTAAGAAGGATCTGATCGATCACCCAAAACCAACTCCGTGTGATATACCTTTTAGATAATTAGGTGTCCAGCTAGCTCAAGTCAAAAGGGCAAGTTGGACTTGTGAACGTGCAAAATTATCTTATGCAAATTCATTTTTGGCTCTCAAGAGTTGCTCTCATCGGTGTCGTTTTCTTTTTAAAATTGAAACCACAAGTCAAATTAGGACAAGCCTCAAATTTAAGGGGCAGAATGTTATACCACAAGGCCCTTGGCATATGCGAATAAACACAAACAATGACTTGATGAGTCTTGAGAGCGTCAAGGAAGAAGATGGATGCCTCGGCAAGGGCGGCCCACCGGAAGTACATCGTGTTCTTGAGCTTCAAAGGCGGATACGCTTGCACCGGGCTTCGCCGATTTCCTCTGCAATAGCATCGATAATTGTTGATGGATGGTCACTTTAGTGTGGGTTGGCAGCAAATGTTGCGTGGAGTTTAGTAACTCCAACCGTGAACGTGTACATGTGATTTGAACCATCGCTAGCCAGAGTCAAAAGATTATCCTTGAATTCCAAATATCGAAATTCTCAAATTAGTCAAAAAAATTCCTAAATATTTTTCACTTTTGTTAATTCAGTCATAAATCTTTAAAATTTTTCAATTCAGCCCTAAACTTTTTGAATTTGTATCAATTCAATCCTTCCAATCAATTTTGATAGGAAATTGCTGATGTGACACCACCCATGTTGACATGGTGCGATAGGCTCTAACATGGCCAATTTTTATAAACGCCTTAAATTATATTTTTTTCTTCTTCTTTTTTCGGCTTTCTCTTGCTCTCTTCCCCCCCCCCCTTGTTTTTTTGCTCTCATTTTCTATTTTTAGTGATCGAAGGCCATGATGCCTCCCCTGTGCTGCGACAAGGGCCCGGTGACCCTCGCCAGCTACTGAAAAGCACAAAACAAGAGAAAAAAAAAGAAAAAATAGTAAATTATATTAAATATATATTTTAAAAATTGATGACATCAGCACTTGCCATGTCATGTCAATGATATCTTGCCAAAACTTATTGAAAGGATTGAATTAATATAAATATAAAAAGTTTATGATTAAATTGGTAAACTTAAAAGGCGTAAGACAGAATTGACAAAAGTGCAAAATATTTAAAATTTTTTGGACATTTTGCCCTAAATATAGTCAACGATTTCAGTTTGAGGCGCTTCGATTTGTGGCGGAACAAAAACAACGACTTCATTCTTGAAAGCATCGATTCTTCAACAACCGAAAGCATTGAAAGAAGACATAGAAAGAGAGAAAAGGGAGGTCACGAACAAATAAGAATGTATGAATTAGCAAGTTTTCTCCTACTAACCCTTCTGGGAGTGTGCTCGTACAGATTCCTGCAGGACAAAGCAAGAGCTGTCCCTAGAAACTACGACGTGTTCTTGAGTTTCAGAGGCGGAGACACTCGCACTGGTTTCACTGATTTCCTTTACAACAGCCTGGTAGCTGCTGGGGTCCGCGTTTTCAGGGACGACGATGCGCTCCCGGTCGGCGAGGAGATCGGCCCGGAGCTTCTCCGGGCTATCAAGAGTTGTAGGATTGCAATCCCCATCATCTCTGAGCAGTATGCGGGGAGTAAATGGTGTCTCCGTGAGCTCATCGAGATTATGGATTGCCATGCCAAGCATGGATTATCCGTCTTCCCCTTATTTTATATGGTGCATGTTTCTGATGTAGCTCGCCAATTCGGTCAATTTGGAGAGGCTCTAAGGAAACATGAGTTGCAATTCAGCTCAGAAGTACAGGACTGGCAGAAAGCGCTGTTTCTTGCGACGAGGATTAGAGGATGGTCATCAAAAAACATTGCTAATGGGTCTCTCTCTCTCTCTCTCTCTCTCTCTCTCTCTCTCTCTCTCTCGATATATATATATATATATATATATATATATAGATAGGTGTGTGTGTCTGTATGTCTTCCGTTCCTAAGGGGAAAGTTTGAATCTTTCTATCTTATGTACTTACAAATCTACGAGTCTATATCCGTCCCACGTGTGAATGCGTACCCCTGCGCACTTGGATGGTAATGGCCGGTCCAGAATCGTAGAGTTAGGGAAAGGAGGAATCATACTGTCCGCCTAACTTTGCTTTCACAAATATATACATGGCAAGGTATGAAGGAGAGCTGGTGAAAATGATGGTCGCAAAGGTTTTAAGTGAATTGAAGGCGACGTGGATCGAACGGCTGCCTATAAGATCAGGTAACTCCCAATTCCATTTGAGCCAAGCGCCTGTTATTCGTCAGTGTTCTCTGTGTTCATCATAGATCTTTGGCCTCCCTTCAATTCCCATATAGAGAAGGCATGTAAAGTTTGTGTGGTTTATGGCCGAGACAAATAGAGCAGCTTTTTTAAAAATTAGTTCAGTCTTTTGGAATTGTTGTATGATTCGAATTGGCTACATCTCATCATCATCATCACTATGTTTGTTTTGCTGGATCGCAGTGTGTCTTTACTTTTCGGAGAAGACAAATAGAGAAAGTAAATGCCAAGTGTTCTTGTCCTTTCGTGGTCCTAATACTCGAGCCAGCTTTGCTGCTTACCTCTACATCAGCCTCATAGCTGCAGGAATCAGTGTGTTTAACCATGATGATCCATCCCTCGTAGGTAGAGATTTTAGAAATGAGATTTGGAAAGCCATAGACCACTGCAAGATATCCATTCCGATTCTCTCTGAAAATTATTCCTCCTCTCATTGGTGCCTGCATGAGCTAGCTCGAATGGTTGATTGCAAGAGAACAAAGGGCCAAAAGATATTGCCCATCTTCTTTAAAGTGAAGGGAGAGAACATGCTTAGACATGAGGAGTTAGTCGACAGAAGTACTTATGAACGGTGGGAGCAAACTCTTAGGGAGGTTGGGTCCTCCAAAGGATGGGTATCAGAGAAAATCTCCAATGGGTACTTTCCTCTCTTACCAAAACTCTAATTTGATCCTACTGCTGGAAACTTGTTATACTAGTCAGAGCTAGCTTCAATTTTAATTGACAAATGGCAGGGACGAAGGGGTCCTGGTAAAACAGGTGGTCGAGGAGGTTTCAAGGTTGTTGAAGGATTCTCAGACACTTGATCCCCTGTGCCTATTGATTCACCATCGATTCAGGCTTCAGGGTTCGCAGTTGAAATAAAATCTGGGCAGGTACTTGGACAGCTTTCTGCATTCTGCTGCAGCAACCAAAAACTTAGTTGTTCTGTTTGTTTCTCTTTGGTCCTAGTTTAAAAGGGCATTGCCTTGGTACACAGGGGTTGTACCTTCGCTTTTGGTACTCCAGAGCATCATGCGTCCAGCTAGCCCAAGTCAAAAAGACAACTTGGACTTTTCAACTTGCAAAATAATTTCATAAATTCATTTTTGCTATTAAGAGATGCACTGCTAGCCCTTCTCGCAATGTGAGCTTATAGATTCCTGCAGGACAAAAGAAGCACCGTCCCCCGTAACTACGATGTGTACTTGAGCTTCAGAGGCGGTGACACACGCCCTGCCTTCACCGATTTCCTCTACAACAGCCTGGTAGCTGCTGGGGTCCATGTGTTCAGAGATGATGATGCGCTCCCAGTTGATGAGGAGTTAGGCCAGGAACTTCTCTGGGCCATCCGGACTTGTAGAATTGCCATCCCCATCATCTCACAGCAGTATGCAAAGAGTAAATGGTGCCTCCGCGTGCTTGCCAAGATGATGGATTGCCACAGAAAGCATGGCAAGTCAGTCTTCCCTGTATTCTATAAGGTCCTTTTTGCTGATGTAGTTTGCCAACATGGTAACTTTGAAGAGGCTTTATGGAAGCATGAGAAGCAGTGCAGCTCAGAAGAAGTGCTAGAATGGCGGGAAGCGCTGAGTTCTGTAGCGTGTATAAAAGGATGGATGTCACAAACCATTGCTAATGGGTATGTAAGTATGTCTATGTATCACAAAAAGTACAATGTATTTACTAATCTGCGAATCTATATCCATCAGAAATCTGATACCTAACCCCAGTACACTTGGATGGGAATAACCGATCCAGAATCGCAGAGTCAGGGGAAAGAAGGAACCAAACTGTTCGCCAAACTGTTCGCCTAACTATGATTTTTCCACATTTACGTGGCCAGGCATGAAGGAGAGCTTGTGAAAACAGTGGTAGCAAAAGTTCTGAATGCATTGGATACAATGTGGGTTGAACGGCTCCCCATGTTCATAAGATCAGGTACCTTCCAATTCCATTTGAGCCAATGCCGTCTAATATTCGTAAGAATTCTCTGTTCATCTTGTGAGAGCTTTTAAAGTTACATTGGTTGTCATATGATTTGTTTTGGCTACCTCTTATCGTTATCATTTTGGTTTGTATTGCTGGATCGCAGCATATCTTTACTTTTCGGAGAAGAAAAGAAGACAAACTAAATGGCAAGTGTTCTTGACCTTTCGTGGCCCTGATACTCGACGTGGCTTTGCTGCTTTCCTCTACATTAGCCTTGTGGCTGCAAAAATCAAAGTGTTTAGCGCTTATGATCCCTCTCTCATTGGTACATATGTTGGCTGTGAGATTCAGAATGCCATTGACCACTGCAAGATATCTATTCCTATTCTCTCTGAAAATTATGCCTCCTCTTGTTATTGCCTTGATGAGCTAGCTCAAATGGTTGAATGCAAGAGAACAAAGGGGCAAAAAATAATGCCCATCTTCTATAAAGTGAAGCCCTCACAAGTGCGAGACATATCTCATCGTTTTGGAGAGGACATGCTTCTACACAAGGAGCTGGTCAATGAAATTACTTTTGAGCGGTGGGAGCGAGCTCTCAAAGAGGTTGGGTCCTCCAAAGGATGGGTATCAGAGAAAGTTGCTAATGGGTACTTATTCCGTCAATCTCACCAAAACCTTAATTTGATCATATTAATGGAATCTTCTTATACTTCAATTTTATCTGGCATTTGACAGGCACGAAGGAGTACTTGTGAAACGGGTCGTCAAGGAGGTTTCAAGGTTATTGAACAATCCCCAAACACATGAACCCCCATCCCCGTCCACTAAATACTGATTAAAATCCCGACGTTAGTAATGACTCATGTTTAGCATAGGTGATTCCTGTTTTATCCAAGGGTTTGCTCGATGATCAAACGTGTCGTCATTTGTGTTGTTATTCTAAATGCTGGCCACAATTCTTTTGGAGTTAAGAAACATGTTATGAATGTCATGTTAATATAATCTGTTTAATGAACATGTCGTTGGTAGATTCAGATGCAACACGACTAACGGCTGTCTCACGTTTGAATTTGACAAGTCTAATCTGTTACAAATAGAGAGAGGATAGCGTGAATGAGAGCAGAGCAGGGAAAACCATGGGAACAAAAGGACGAGAGAAAACTTGTCCAAACAATAGAAAGTCCAGTCGTCTTCATTAGTTGTCTGAAGGTGCCATGAAGGAGTTGCCATTGAGATGGAAGTAAAATGCAATCTTCCGAAGAACAGATTGCCTTCCAATTAAGTCTAGTACATCTTCCTTACTATAACTAATAGAAATCAAAATGAGAAAATGGAAAGTGGGAATGCATTGACATATCTCGAAATATACTACAATGTAATTCATCACTGGAAGAGAACATCTCATTTTCTAGCGTTTGAAACTAAAATCTGATCATGCACGCATGGAAAAAGAGCCATGCTTTGTACATCTTTAGTTCTTCAAGCAAGGTGCTGAAAGAAACGACATATGAGTAAAAACTGTCTCAAAAGGAATGTCAGATATGGCAGACCAGTTTGGCAATTCTTTCTGCAAGCTTTCGTGAATGGTATGAACTGCCAGTTTGAGCTAAGTCCTTCCTAATCTGTGAAATCCTTGCCTGCATTTCAGCTTTAGTATAAGGATCGGCAACAATGATAGTTGAGTTCGTACTGATGGTCACTTTTCTAGCAATGCCAACCTGATCAGAGGTCACACCATCCAGAATCAGACCCAAGTCTCCGGAGTGAAAATCAATACCGCAATGTCCTGCGAGACACCTTTCTTTCCTTCTCGGAATCTGGACAATGCACAACAGCTACATTCAGCAAACCTTGCATTTTGTTCACAACAAGTGTTTCCAGTACTTGCCTTCGAATAATCAGTCCATAACAAATATATAAAATATTAAAATACTCAAAAGATGAGCAATTTCGGAAAGTGATTTCTCCTTTTTAGATTTAAGAATTCACTTTTCTAGCTTTATGCATGAATTTTCTATTGATCAGAAAGTGTTTTCGATTGACTAAGTCATTTTCAACAACCAAACAAATGAAAGTCCAAAAAACTAATTCCTGAAAAATAATTTCACTCAAACAAACTCACCGTTTCGCTGAAAATAAATAATTTCAAAAAATATTTTCCCAAAACTGATCACTTGTATCCTTGAAATAATTAGTTAACAACAATTTTTTTTTGTTAATTCATTTTTATAAGCAGCATGAACGGCCATTTTTAAGGATAATGTTGTCCAAATCGTTCATTTTTTTATTTAAACAAACGTGCCCTACGGCCTTCAGAGGATCCAATATATGGTTGGTACTTCGGTTCAATAATGACGTAGTGAAATTCATATGAGCAACTCCATTTAGTGTGACAATGTTTCATTTGTTGTTGTAGTTGTTCTAAACGTGCAATGCACCTCGTTGGATTCTAGTCAACATAAAACAAGGTGAATGGCGGAAGTTTGATTTTTTGAATTGATGCAGGTATCTGTATCTTATGTCATATTTCAGTGTCTATCCACTTAAGAAGAAGGATCTGATCATACAAAACGAGCCCAGTGTGATATGCCTTTTGGATTATTCCATGTCCAGCTAGCTTAAGTCAAGAGGACAAATTGGACTTGTGAACGTGCAAAATGATATTATGAAATTTTTTTTTTGTTTTCTTTTTAAGACAAGGATCAGGGAAAATTAAAACCACAAGTCAAATTATGACATGCCTCAAATTTAAGGGGCAGAATATAGTACTATCCACCCTTTGAATAGTCAAGGAGATCAATTAAAAAAATACTCAACCTTTTCACCATAAGGCCCTTGGCGTATGCGGAAAAACAATAACAATGACTTGAATCTCGAAAGCATCAAGTCTTGAATAAGGGAGCATTCAAAGAACACATTGACGGAAGTTTCTAACAAAGAAGAAGATGGATACCTCAGCAAGGGCAGTCCGTTGGAAATACGACGTGTTCTTGAGCTTCAGAGGCGGAGACACTCGCACCGGGTTCGTCGACTTCCTCTACAACAGTCTGGTCGCTGCTGGGGTCCATGTGTTCAGGGATGACGACGCGCTCATGGTCGGCAAGCAGCTAGGTCCGGAGCTTTTCTGGGCCATCAGAAATTGTAGGATCGCGATCCCAATCCTCTCCAAGCAATTTGCACAGAGTAAATGGTGCCTCCGCGAGCTTGCTGAGATTATGGATTGCCACGCGAATTATGGGAAATCAATCTACCCTATATTCTATAAGGTGGATGTTGTTGATATCAGTTGCCAAAGCGGCAACTTTGAAGAGGATCTACGCAAACATGAGGAGCGGTTCAGCTCAAGAGAAGTGCTGAAATGGCGGGAAGCCATGACTGCTGTAGCGAGAATTAAAGGATGGATATCAAACACTGTTGCCAATGGGTAAGTTTGTCTGTCTTTGCAAATCTATGTCTGTGGCAACTCTTAATCCAAACCCCTGTGCATTTGATGGGAATGACTGATTCGGAATCGCAGAGAGGGGAAGGAAAGCATCAAACTGTGCGCCTAACTTTGGTTATACACATATATATGTGGCTAGGCACGAAGGGGAGCTGGTGAAAATGGTGGTCGCAAAGGTTTTGAGTGAATTGAAGACGACATGGATCGAACGGCTCCCCATGTTTCCTATATTGATGTCTAATTATTACGTAAGATCAGGTATAGCCTAATTCCTTTTGGGATGTTCTTATGAGTCGCAATGGCTTCATCTTATCTTCATCACTTTGGTTTGTCCTGTTCGATTGCAGTGTATCATTGCTTTTTGCAAACGAAAAGAAGAGAGTAAATGGCAAGTGTTCTTGGCGTTTCGCGGCCCTGATACTCGATTTGGCTTTGCTGCTTACCTCTATATCAGCCTGGTGGCTGCAGGAATCAGAGTCTTTGACGATAATGATCCATTCCTCATAGGTAAAGATGTCGATCATGAGATTCGCAACGCCATTGAGTGCTGCAAGATATTCATTCCGATTCTCTCTGAAAATTATGCCAAATCTAAATGGTGCCTCGATGAGCTAGTTCAAATGGTTGAATGCCGAAAAAGAAAGCGGCAAATGATATTACCAATCTTCTATAAAGTGGCAACCTCACACGTGCGAGATCGTTTTCGAGAAGACATGCTTCAACTTAAACTTATGGAATCGGTTGATGGATATATTTATGAGGGTTGGGAGCGAGCTCTCAAAGAGGTTGAGTCCTCCCATGTATGGGTATCGAACAATATCAACAATGGGTACATACTTTCATAATTCCCTCTGCCGAAACCTTAATCTGATCCTATTATTGGAAACTTCTCAGGCTACAAAGAGCTTACTTCAATTTTATTTGGCAATTGACAGGCATGAAGGAACACTTGTAAAACTGGTCGTCAAGGAGGTTTCAAGGTTGTTGAACGATCCCCAAGCCCATCCCACCCCCAAGCACATCTCTCGTATGTGATTCCTATTTTACAAGACTAATCTCCTGGATGATTCAGCGTGACCTTATTTACTATTCGTCATTTGCATTGACTTTCTAAAGACTGGTGAGGAATTCTTTTGGGGTTAAGTAACATGTCACACATGTTATGTTGTGTAATATGTCCAATGAATAAGTCATTTTTGTATCCAAATGTGACATAATTAATGAATATTCTTGTCTGGATTTGACAAGTCTATTATCTTATAGATAGAGAGAGGACATGAAAGAAGATTGTTGTTAATTTCTCGCAGTGATTCTAATTTATTTATAACACTGCTGAAAGTTCAAAGGAAATGATAATTCACTACCTTATTGGAACTGGTGAATTCTTGATGGTGTTGGTAATATTCTTACCTTATTGATAGAATTTTTAAAGAGTTGGTAATTTTGCTCCATTGGAATGTAGATATGCAGGGAACTCCCTCATAGTTCAAGACGAGTTGGTAATTTACTAATTTATAAGTAAATTCGTTGTAAGTTACCAACATTATAAATAGTTTACCGCCTACTTCAAAATTTTGCCAACGATATCAGAAAGTTTCTAAGTTTTCATGTGATCTATCCAAATGAGGGTGCATTTATTTTAGGGAAATTGAATGATTTAAAAAAAATATTAAAAATGATTGCTTGAATAGCTTAGAAAAATGAATCAATGAAAAATATTTGAGACATTCCCGAAAATATTTACACATAAATTGTCATAGACAATAAAAATATTTTCCATCAAATAATCATTTCAAGCAATACAAAGATCATTTTTAGGAGAGTAGTTTTCAAATCATTCATTTTTTTTTTTCAAACAAATGAATCTTAAGCGACCTCACCATGAGGGGTGAAGAAGTTGAACTATCCTATCCTCGCCGGCGGGTGAAGAAGTTGTTCTCCTCCAACTTATGCGACCTCACCATGGCCTTAGAGAGATCATTCATAATTGATTTCACCTTATGTTAGCTACACCATATATTGATTATAAATGCTCAAAGATAATTTTTTATTCAATCGTGCTAAAATATACCTTCCAAATGAAAATAAGTCAGTAAATCTTCTACGAACTTGCGGCTACTCTACAAAAGCCAAATACAAGCTGTTCAAAGGAACATTCGTGACATAATTTTCAGAAAAGATAATAATTGTTGATGGATAGTCACTTTGTTGGCAGAAAATGTTGCATGAGTTAGCAACTCCAACCGTGAATCTGTACATGTGATTGAATCATTGCTATCCAGAGTCAAAAGATTGTTAAGTTAACAATAGTATGACAATCATCGAAATAACTATTGTCCCTGATAATAAGTTTAAGCCCATGTAGGTGTCGGTGAACATTGCGATGAGTGTGATTGCGGTTTACCGATTGGTAGGTTTTTCCAAACTATCAACAGTAACTTCTCAGAAAAATCAGAAAGTTGACCGTCAAGGCGGTAATTTGAGCAAGAATCGTACGTCATAGTATTAAGCTCTCATTTCTTATTTTAACCAGATTACGTACATATTTCAAATTATAAAGGCTTGATGACCATTGTAGAAATGAATTGGCAGCACAAATGTGGAAAAAAAAAATGTCGCCGAAACTATAGGTAGTAACTTCTCAAAAAATTTGTAATATATGATAATGGCTACGGTAACCTAATTTGCATTTAAATATACTTATAGATAGTATGTTTACATTGGTAATGGTTATTAAATATAACAATTAAGTGTATATGGACTAGCATTATTAAATCAATAAATTAAGATTTTATAGATGAATTAGAGGTTGGTAAAATCTTAAAAATATGAAGGTAATTATCGAGGAATCTGTCAGCAAATAGCTATTAGGTTTGTTTTCACATGACCACTTGATAATTTAAGCGTTTTGACATTAGAGCTCACATGTAAATAAGTGTCATTGTTGTAATGCAGAAGACACATATCCTCGCTTTCCGAGTCGACTCATGAAAATGAAGTCTTGATAAAGCATTAATTAATGAGTAAGCTAATAGGTCATCATGGGAAGATCAAGCAAAACCCTTGGTTTATCTCATACAATGATCTAGAAAAATGTATCTAGGGAACATTATGTGTGAGGCATTTGTTGTAATATAATGCGAAAAATATCAGATCTTGCAATTGAATTTACTCAATATCATTCAAGAAATAAATGGCGATAATAACGGATACCAAAAATTTACATAGTTAGGTCTGAATATCGATACATACTCCACGGGAAAAGCCGGCAATAAAACACTTCAGTATTAATCGGAGAATGAAAAAATTACGATTTTACAGATGAATTAGAGGTTGGTGGAGTCTTAGAAATATGGATATGACTATCGAGGAATCCACGGCTATTGACCCATTTGGTTTGTTTTCACATGGCCACTTCATAATTTAAGCGTGTTGACATTAGAGCCCATTTGTAAATAAGTGTCATTGTTGTAATGCAAAAGTCACATACCCTCACTTTCGGGGTTGACTCATAAAAATGAAGTCTTGATAAAGCATTAATTAATGAGTAAACTGACGGATCATAATGGGAAGATCAGTCAAAACCCTTGGTTTACCTCATACAACGATCTAGAAAAAGGTATTTGGGGAGCATTATTTGCGAGGCATTTGTTGTAATATAATGCGAAAAATATCAGATCTAGCAATTGAGTTTACGCAATATCCTTCGAGAAATAAACGAGGATGATTGTTGGAAATAATAAAATTTATTTTGGAGGAAAAGTTGCGTTTGGATTCATACACTTGCTTGACAAAGGGGGATGAGTGGATGAATTGGACGTTCAAACCGACTTCGACATGAGGACAGAGAGTTATGTTCTCCAAGCCAAAGACCGGTCAAAGATATGACCTCATTCTTTGACTCTTAATAATAAGGGAAAGACAACTTGCAGCCACAATCTTTGACTCTTAACAATCAAGGATACAACTTGCGTTGGATGTCTTCGCCAACTTCATAGGCGGTGTAGTCTCCTTTTGTGTGTGTGTGTGTGTGTTGACGTATATATAAATAGAGAGAGATAGTCATATTAGTCTAAGTAAGAAAGAGTGGGAGAGTTAGAGAGAGTTTGTAGAAAAAGGTTATTGTTAAGCTTTGTATCTCTATTGTGTAAAGCCTTTGCAAAGGCATTTTGAAATATTACTCTCAATTTGCTTGCTCGAGTTGTCTTCGCATTTAAATCCTTCAAACTTTCGCAATCCCTTTTGATTCCTGCAATGACAATGGGCACCATAAATTTACGTAGTTGGGTCTTAATAATGATTCATACTCCATGGGTAGAGCCAACAATAAAAAAAAACTTCATTATTAATCGGAGAATCAATAAATTAAGATTTTACAGATGGATTAGAGGTTGGTAGAGTCTTAGAATTATGGATATGATTATCGAGGAATCCATTTGGTATTGAGCCATTTGGTTTGTTTTCACATGGCCACTTGATAATTTAAGCGTGTTGACATTAGAGCCCACGTGTAAATAAGTGTCATTGTTGTAATGCAAAAGTCACAGACCCTCACTTTCGGAGTTGACTCATAAAAATGAAGTCTTGATAAAGCATTAATTAATGAGTAAACTGACGGATCATAACGGGAAGATCAGTCAAAACCCTTGGTTTACCTCATACAACAATATAGAAAAAGGTATCTGGGGAGCATTATTTGCGTGGCATTTGTTGTATTATAATGCGAAAAATATCAGCTCTTGCAATTGAATTTACTCAATATCATTCAAGAATTAAATGCGGATAATAACGGACACCATTAATTTACGTAGTTGGGTCTTAATATCGATACATATTCCATGGGAAGAGCTGGCAATAAAAAACTTCAGTATTAATCGGAGAATCAATAAATTAAGATTTTACAGATGAATTGGAGGTTGGTAGAGTATTAGAAATATGGATATGACTGTCGAGGAATCCATTGGCTATTGAGCCATTTGGTTTGTTTTCACATGGCCACTTGATAATTTAAGCGTGTTGACATTAGAGCCCACATGTAAATAAGTGTCATTGTTGTAATGTAAAAGACACAAATCCTCGCTTTCCAGATCGACTCATAAAAAATGAAGTCTTGATAAAGCATTATGTGTGAGGCATTTGTTGTAATATAATTTGAAAAATATCAGATTTTGCAATTGAATTTACACAATATCATTTGAGAAATAAACGAGGATAATTATGGACACCATAAATTTACGTAGTTGGGTCTTAATATCGATACATATTCAATGAAAAGAGTCAACAAAAAAAATCACTATTAATCGAGGAATGATAGTTACAATTTGGATGTAAAGCTCCCGGCACAAATCACCAACTGTTCAAGCCTCAACAAATGCTCTACAAGCGACAGAACCAAAAGAAAAGCTCTCCGTATGCTTTTGTCTTTCTCTATCCAAATTAAGTTTTTTTATTTAGTGTTAGAAAAATTTAAGCGTGTGAGCGATTGTAACTCCGATTCTCAAATTATTAGTGAATTTTTTCTTTATTGATATCTCTTCCGATGGAGTAGGTATGGGCACTTGGACCGAATTACGTAAATTTTTTATGTTCAGTTTTGCAAGATACTCTTCACGTTACATTAGAACAGCGTTTGTCATGAAGTCCAATTACGTTACACTGGATCTCCATATTGACGTTGACGTAGACTTCTGGATAGGTGAAACCACGTGAGCAGATGATGTCCCCGGATACAACAACTGAGTATATAATTGGAACGACTCCGATGCACGCCTGCGATATTTAAAATTTATACGATATTGATAATAATGTTGTTGAGAGGTGGTAATACCGGTCTTGTTTTAAATTTAAAAAAAAAACTTTCTTAATTGCCTTTGTTGCCTTAAGCCTTTTAAAAAGAGCCAGACTTGTCTCTCTCTTCACTCAGTAGCCTTTGGCTGAACGTGGGAAACGGCCGCTCGACTGGCGATCGCCTGGGTCCGAGCAACCCAGGGGATGACGCCAAAAGAAGATTTATTAAAAATGAGGAAATCCCATTTAACATTCACGTGACAGTCAATAGAACTATACAAAAATACAAAAGATGTCATCTTGATGTCCGCCAACGAAGCACAAAGAATGCAAGCAACTTCCCACGCATGTTCACATGTCCAACCTTTGGGATTACGATTTTCAATCTATTCAATTATTTAAATTTATCTGTCTTGATTCCTGACCGATCCTCGTTCGTTTTCTTCTATCAGACTTTAATTTTGTTGGACGTGGATGTAATCTAGCTAATATTCCTAGCCACTCTTCTTCTCTTAGACCTTTTTTTCTTTCTTTCCGGGCCGTGATGTCTACCTTTTTCGTCATTAAACGAAGACAAAGTTAGATCCGTAACGAGAAAAGGGAAGGTACGAACGAGGAAGAAAATGGGCTTGGTAATTGTTCTAATACTAACAGCTCTGGCTTGAAAATTCCTACTGGACAAGAGAAAAATCAGAAAGTTGATGGATTGGTAGGTTTTCTCAAACTATCGCCAGTAACTACTCAGAAAAATCAGAAAGTTGACCGTCAGGGCGGTAATTTGAACAAGAACTTACGTCACGGTGTTAAGCTCTCATTCCTTATTTTAACCGGATTACATATATCTTTCAAATTATAAAGGCTTGTAGTGATGACTTGGTAACTCAAATGTGAAAAAAATGTCACCGAAACTATTGGTAGTAACCTCTCGAAAAATTTGTAATATATGATAATGGCTAAAGTTACCTAATCTGTATTTAAATGTACTTATAGGCAGTACGCTTACATTGTTAATGGCTAATAAAATAATAATTAAGAGTATATGGACTGGCATTATCAAATCAATAAATTAAGATTTTGCAAGATGAATTAAAAGTTGGTAAAGCCTTAGAAATATGGATGTAACTATCGAAGAAGTCGTCGGCAATTAAGACATTAGGTTTTTGCTTTCACATGGCCACTTGATAATCCAAGCGTGTTCACATTAGAGCCCCCATGTGAATAAGTGTCATTGCTGTAATGCAAAAGACACGAATTGAAGTCCTGATAAAGCATTAATTAATGAGTAAGCTAATGGGTCATCATGAGAAGATCAGGCAAAACCCTTGGTTTACCTCATACAATGATCTAGTAAAAGGTACTAGGGAATATTATGTGTGAGGGCATTTGTTGCAATAGAATGCGAAAAAAATCAGATCTTGCAATTGAATTTACGCAATATCATTCGAGAAATCACCCACTGTTCAAGCCCCAGCAAAAGCTCTACGAACGACAGAACCAAAAGAAAAGCTCTCCTTATGCTTTTGTCTTTGTCTATGTAAATCAAGTTTTTTTTTTTATTTAATGTTGAAAATATTCAAATGCGTGAGCGATCATAACTCTAATTTCCCGATTATTAATAGATTATTTAATGATATCTCTTCTCATACCAGTACCGAACTACGTAAATTTCTGATGTTCATTATTATCCCTCTTTTATTTCTCTAGTGAATTGAGTAGATTTAATTTGCAAGATACTCTTCACGTTACATTAGAACAGCATTTGTCATGAAGCCCAATTGCGTTATACCGGATCTCCATATCCACGTTGACGAAGACTTCTGGACTGGTGAAACCGCGTAAGCAGGTGATGTCCTCGTATCGAACAACCGAGTATATAATTGGGACGACTCCGATGCACGCCTGCAATATTTAGAACTTAGTGTGAACGGGCCACTGACACAAAGGAGAATACTTTGTCATTTCTCCTTTAAAAAAGGAAAAGAAAAGAAAAGAAAAGAAAACACCCTAGGATGATAATGTTGTTGAGAGGCATCGTGTTTTTTTTTTTTTTTTTTACCTTTTACATTTTGCTCTTGGGATTTGAAATTTGGAATTGCATTAGTTGTCTGAAGGTTGCTTAAGGGAAAACAATTGTAATTTGCTTTAACATAGCTTGTAATTTGCTCGACCACTGAGAGAGAGCATGTCCTTTTTTTAGCTTTTTAGCAAGCATTGCGAAGAGGGGGCTTTATGCATATTGCTTACCAGTGATGTCGTCGTCTCCAACAACTGAGCATATGAAATTTTACCAGCGTGGTAATTGAATTATCAACACTAAAACAATTTACAAATAACACAATGAAATGTTGAATTACTAAAATCTGAATTTTTAGTGGTATTGAAAGAACTTAAAAGGATGTGAAAGGAAACTAACGAAAACATAGAGCATTTAGAGCTATAGAGGATCTAAAAGGTGACGCCACATCGGTACAATATCGACCTAATGAAATTCATAGAAGCAGCTCAATTTAGGGTGATACGATTTTGTTATTTGTTATAGGAGCTTAAAAAATGCAATGTTGTACTGCGCTTAGAATATTATTGAAAAGTAATGCCAATTTTTTATTTATTTATTATATCATATTTCAGCGTCTCTCAACTTAAACAACAAAGGAAAAAGTACTGAAAAAGTACTGAAAAAGTCATAAACCTGTTGTATTGGTACAGATTCGCTCATAAACCTTTTCAATTAGATAGATTTAGTCCTAAACATTTTTATATTGGAACCAATCCAGACCTTTCGATCAATTTTGCTCGACATTAACGTGAATGCCCGCCCTTCTACATGGCATGGCCAGCATTGACCTGAATATTTTTTAACATCTTTTCTAAAAAATAATTTTTTTATTTTTAAAATGTTATGTTTTTTCATTCTCCTTTTCCTTTCACTTTGGCTAGGGAGGGCCACCTGACCAGTAGTTAGTGGGCCCGTGAGGCCTAGGGTGAGGGCCTTTTGTGGCCTCAGGTGTGACCGGCAAGGCCATAGTGGCACTGGGCGAGGCCACCCTCGCCTAGGGCCTTCGTAGCCATGAGCAAGGCAGTCCTCACCCAAATGTGGCAAGGGCCTCAACCCTCGCAATGGCTGGCCCCACCCCAATGGCCAAGTGAAAAGAAAAAAAAAGAACGAAAAAATATATATATATATATATATTTTAAAAATAAATTTTATTTTATAGAAAAATATTTAAAATTGCTCACATTAACACCAGCCAGGTTACATAAGATGGCTAGTGTCCGCATAAACGATTTCAGCCAAAATTGACCGATTGATTGAATTGGTACAAATGTATAAATGTTTAAAACTAAATTAATCCATTCAAAATGTTTAATAGTGAATTGCTATCAACACAATAGATTTAGGATATTTTTGGTACTTTTCCTGAAGAACAAACCGAGCACCCAAAAGGATGCAAAAGTATTATTGATGAAGTTAGGGAATCCAATGCTTGTTCGTTGTTACTTGTTCTGATTGAATATTAACTTGCTCAGTGGACGATTTCAAATAGTCTGAGTTATTCAGGCATTTACAAAGTTTCTAACACACTAGGAGAAATCTCATGCAAATTCATTTTTGCTCTCAAAAGTTGCTCTTATAGGTGTCCTTTTTCTTTTTAATAGAGCGATCAGAGTCAAAACAATGACTGTGTTAGTGGGCGCAGCCCAAGCCCGATATATTTGACTAAGGCGATCGCCAAGAGAGAGTCCCAAGTCAGAACCGGTTAACATATCCACTTAAATCCATCTTCACTTTAAAGCTTAAGCCAGTGAGCAATAGTATAAATAGGATATAGTAATTGCTCTACATTACATTAATTCTCCAATATGGATTTTCTCTAATGCAACTCACATATGCATCCTAACCGTATGTCTTGGGCTCCGTTTATTTCATGAAAAAATGAATGATTTGAACAATATTTTTTTTAAAAAAATCGCCTATATCACTTACAAAAATGAGTGAACGAAAATATTTTCATAGTCTGCATAAATATTAGGACACATATTGTTGTCGACCATTATCAGAATCTCCATTGACTAATTATTTCAAGAGATATATGCGATCATTTTTTGCCAAAGATTTTCCAAATCATTCATTAGCAATTTTTCTACTATCCCTCCTGTCGGTGGATGCTCAAAAAATAGACGAGAAGACGACTTAAAAATAGTCAACATTTTCACAATGACTTATCTTTGAAGGCGTCGAGTCTTGAATAAGATAGCATAGGAAGAACACATCCTTGGATCTAAAAACCGAAAAGGGAAGTTACGAACAATGAAGACAAGGGATGCCCTGGCAACTCTAACACTAGTCCCTCTGTCCTTTTACTCTTACAGATTCCTGCAGCAGAACACAAGCATGGTCCCCCGGCAATACGACGTGTTCCTGAGCTATGGAGACGGGGACACTCGGACTGGTTTGGCCGATTTCCTCTACAACAGCCTGGTAGCTGCTGGGGTCCACGTGTTCAGGCACCACAGTGCGCTCCCAGTCGGCAAGCAGATTGGCCCGGAGATCCTCTGGGCCATTAGGAGCTGTAGGATCTCGATTCCCATCATCTCCGAACAGTATGTACAGAGCAATTGGTGCCTCCGGGAGCTCATCGAGATTATGTATTGCCATAGGCATTACGGCAAATTAGTCTTCCCTGTATTCTATAAACTGGATATTGATGGTGTACGTGATCAACTTAGTTGCTTTAAAGAGGCTCTATGTACACTTGAGAAGCAGTCCAGCTCAGAAGAAATGCAAGAATGGCGAGAAGCGCTGACTTCTGTGGCGAGGATTAAAGGGTGGATATCAAAGACTGTTGCTAACGGGTATGTATGTAGGTATTTATGTTTATCTGTGTTTATGCACTTACTACGTATGTATTCACCAATCTAAGAAGTACATGGGTCACAAATCTGAATCCGAACCCCTGTGCACTTGGATAGGAATGAGTGATCCAGAATTGCAGGGTCAAACTGTGCGCTTAACTTTGGTTTTTCACGTATATATGTGGGTAGGCACGAAGGGGAGTTAGTGAAAATGGTGGTCGCAAAGGTTTCGAGTGAATTGAAGACGACATGGATCGAACGGCTCCCTATTTTTCCTATCTTGATGTCTAATTGTTACGTAAGATCAGGTATCGCCTAATTCCTTTTGGGATGTTCTTATGAGTCGTGTTGGCTTCACCTTGTCTTCATCACTTTGGTTTGTCTTGTTGGATTGCAGCGCATCAGTGCTTTCTGCAGAATAAAAGAAGAGAAGGTGAATGCCAAGTGTTCTTGGCCTTTCGTGGCCCTGATACTCGATTTGACTTTGCTGCTTACCTCTACATCAGCCTTGTGGCCGCAGGAATCAGAGTGTTTAACGATAATGACCCATTCCTCATAGGGAAAGATGTTGATCATGAGATTCGCAATGCCATCGAGTGCGCCAAGATATCCATTCCGATTCTCTCTGAAAATTTTGCAAAGTCTAAATGGTGCCTTGATGAGCTAGCTCAAATGGTTGAATGCAAGAGAAGAAAGAGGCTAAAAATATTACCCGTCTTCTATAAAGTGGCAACCTCACATGTGCGAGATCGTTTTCGAGAAGATATGCTTCAACTTAAACTTAAGGAGTCTATCGATGAATTCATTTATGAAGGGTGGGAGCGAGCTCTCAAAGAGGTTGAGTCCTCTCATGTATGGGTATCGAACAATATCGACAACGGGTACTTACTTTCATCGTTCCCCAGCCAAAACTCTCCTATTATTGGAAACTTCAGCTTACCTCAATTTTATTTGGCAATTGACAGGCATGAAGGGGTACTCGTAAAAAAGGTCGTCAAGGAGGTTTCGAGGTTGTTGAATCATCCCCAAACACGTCCCATCCCGAAGCACATCTCCCGTATGTGATTCCTATTTTACACGAATAATTTCCTCGATGATTAGGCGTGTCCTCATTTATCGTTCATCATTTTCCTTGACTTTCTAAGACCGGCGAGCAATTCTTTTGGGGTTAAGTAACATGTCACACATGTTATGCTGTGTAATACGTCCAGTGAATAAGTCATTTTTAGATACAGACTGGCTAGCTATTAAACTAGACTGTCCATGCAGTACTTTCCCACGAACATCAACAAGCTTTCCTGAAATCGATTGACAGTTCTTACAAAAGTTGTTTCTCATTCTCTGATGTTTTCCAGTTCACCTGCTATGTTGTTCCAGCTACCAATGGCTATTCTTAAGTCTTGGAAGAACATTTTAAATGGTCCTCAACCCAACCCAACACCGTCAATGACGTGATATCCTCGTGTAGAAATCATCACGAGTCCATTATCACAGTCAGTTGATGCTTCTTGCAATCTTCCAATGAACACATCATGAATATCATGGAGTCCTTAATAATCATCACGCACATCGACATTTCTAACGGTAGACATTTCAAGAATAGTTTAGGAATCATTAAAGTTCCTTGTAATGTTTCTCTAACGCTCAGGATATGGTACGAACAGAGACGCCTCATAACAGTCCCTACTTTAACTTTTCCCTTATTCGAGTGATGAAATGAAACAAATTCTCACATTGACTCGATTCGGGCGGTAGAAAGGGGAGAGAGGGATTTACCATGTTTGACCAGGATCTTTCGTATGAACAGAAACTCGCAAAAAGGGAAAGGGGTTGTTGATGCGGTTTAGTAATTGGGAACTTTTCTAGACGCTATTACGGAGGGGGTCATCCCTTTGAGCTGTGAATATGAAATGGTCGAAAGTCTGATGTGGTCATGTGAAGACGTCATGAGGAAATAATGGAGTATTCTAGCAAAAAAGAAGAGAAAGAAAATAAAGGAGTGGTCACAGGAAAACCATTCAAATGCATAAAAACAATTGGCTGAAACATAAATCGTAATGTTTTACAACAAAGAAAAAGGAACTATCAGTTTATTCTCGAAAAATTTTATGTTTTTGAAAAATATTTTTCAGAAAGTCATTTGTTAGAAAAATAACAATATTTTCTGGTATTTGACTGAGACCTGAAAATGAATTCGAAATATTTTCCGTCGTATGAGAGAATAAGTGCGGTGTCATTCTTCCTCCATCCGGCAATTATTTAGCCACATTCAGTTTTTTCTCATCAATTAATAATATTTTATTTTAGGGCTTTTGCCGTCAAATATATATGCACCAAAAGGGATCGATGCAGAAGTTTTGAAGATTCAAAGAACTTGAAGTAAGCAAATATGAAAGTAATATTTTAAAATGCCTTGGTAAAGGCTTTACAAAAAAAAAAATACAAGACTGATAATAAGCTTTTTCTAAAAACAACTCTCTCTAACTCTCTCACATTTTGTTTTTTTTTTTTTTTGTGTAAGACTTCTACGGCTTTCTCTCTATATGTATAAACAAGTAAACACACACACGAGTATACATAAAAGAGACTTCACCATCTAGTGAAGTCGGCAAAGTCATCCAACTAGTGCAATTTGCCTTTCCTTAATTACTAAGAATCAAAGATTGAGGCATCCTTATCTTTGACCGGTCATTGGCTCCTTGTCCTCATGTTGAAGTCTGATTGGAGGCACCACAAGTCCAATTTGTACGCTCAACCGCCATCATCAAGCAAGTGTATGAGTCCGAGTCCAAGTACAACTTTTCTTCCAAAATAAATTTTATTATTTCCAACAAAACGAATGAGTTTCTGTTTTGGCCATTTTATGTCTGTTGACATGTCGCTGTTTCTGCAAATTCATTGAAGCCAGTAGGAAAAAAAGCCGAAAATAGGAAACGGAAGTCGCAAGCGAAGAAGAAGATGTATGCCTTAGCAATTGTTTTGCTAATAACCCTTCTGTCCGTGTACGCTTACAAATTCCTGCAGAAGAAAAGAAGCGCGGTCTCTCGGAAGTACGACGTTTTCTTGAGCTTCAGGGGCCCTGACACTCGCACCGGCTTTACTGACTTCCTCTACCACAGCCTTGTAGCTGCTGGGATCCGCGTGTTCAGGGATGATGCCGCGCTCCCGACTGGCGAGCTGATAAAGCCGGAGCTTATCCGAGCCATCAGGGCTTGTAGGATCTCGATCCCCATCATCTCTGAACAGTATGCAGAAAGTAAAGCGTGCCTCCTTGAGCTTGCGGAGATCATGCGTTGCCACAAAAACCATGACAACTCCGTCTTCCCTGTGTTCTACAATGTGTATGCTTCCGATGTACGCCGCCAAATGGGTTGCTTTCAAAAGGCTTTCTGGAAACATAAGAGGGAGTGCGGAGACGAAAAAATTAAGGAATGGCGGGAAGCACTGGTTTGTGTAGCAAATGTTATGGGTTGGAGGTCAAACAAGGCGCCTATTGGGTAAGCAGTAAGTAAGAAAGAAAGAAAGCATGTCTGTCTTGTCTGTCTGTCCGTTTACAAATGCACGAAACTCTATCCACCACAAATCTGAATCCGAACCCATGTGGAGTTGGATGGGATTGACTGATCCAAAATCGCAGAGACAGGGGAAGGAAGGGATCGAATTACATGCCTAACTTTGGTTATACAAATATGTGGGTAGGCACGAAGGAGAGCTGGTGAAAATGGTGGTGGCAAAGGTTTCGAGTGAATTGAGCACGACGTGGATCGAACGGCTCCCCACCTTCATAAGATCAGGTACCTCCCAACTCTATTCGAACCAAGCCCCTGCCAATCGTAAGTACACTATCAGGTGAGAGCTTTGACCTCCCTTCAATTTCCCCGTAGAAGTTATCGTGGTCGTTTGGAATTTGCGTATGATTCGGTATTGGCGACATTTTTATCATAATCACTTTGGTTTGTCTTGTTGGATTGCAGTGTACCCCCACTTTTGGGACAAGCGAATAAGAGATAGTGAATGGCAAGTGTACTTGTCCTTTCATGGCCCTGATACTCAAAATGGCATTGTCGGTTACCTCTGTGTCAGCCTTGTCGCCGCAGGAATCGCTGTGTTTTACGATGCTGATCCGTCTCACATAGGTAAAGATTCTGCGAGTTTGTTTCGCAATGCCATCAACCAATGCAAGACATCCATTGTGGTTCTCTCGGCAAATTACGCCGCCTCTCGGTGGTGCCTCATTGAGCTAGCTCGAATAGTTGAATGCAAGAGTAGAATGGGACAAAATATAATCCCCATCTTCTACAAAGTGAGTCCCTCGCATGTGAAAGGCCAATCTGATCGGTTTGGAGAGCGCCTGATTGAACATAAGCATCGGGTTGAGGGAAGTACTTACGAAAGGTGGGTGCGAGCTCTCAAGGTGGTTGGATCCTCCTCGGGGTATGTATCGGAAGAGATTGCCAATGGGTACTTACTTCCATCGCCCTCACCAGAACCTTAATTGGATCCTATTACTAAAAACTCCTTATGCTGCTCAGAACTTAACTTGAATTTTATTTGGCAATTGACAGGCATGAAGGGGTACTTGTAAAACAGGTGGTCCAGAAGGTTTCGAGTATGTTGAAGAATCCCCAAGCACATGGTCCCCAATCCTCATCCACCGAGCATTGACTCAATCGAGAAGTTAGTACTTTTAACATGTGTTTCCTATTTAAAAAGGCATTCCATAACGATCAAGCATGTCATCATGTATTGTTCATCATTTGATTTGATTTCCAAAGACAGGCGGGAAACTATCTTGGTGTTAAGAAACTTACTACGCGGGTTATGTTGTGTATTTCATTTAATGAACATGTCGTTTTTGGATCCATATATATGTGACACGATGAAACAGATATCTAATGTTTGGATTTGACAATTATGTTCTGTTATGGCTAGAGAGAGGATGTGAAAATGAGAGTAAATCAAAGCAGGGATACCAGGGAAACGAAAGGAGGACTAAATTTAATTTTTAGCTTATTTTTAAATTATTTTTTAAAAAAATTAGCTTAGTACTGATTTCTGAAAAAAAAAATGTCACATCATATTAAAAATTTAATTATAAATGTCACATAATTAGTTTGGCCAAAATTTCATCGATTTGACACTTAAGTGACTGTTCTTTCTCCGATTTAGAACTTAAGTGATCCAGTGAAAATTTTGGTATTAAGGTGAGTATCATATACATCTTTTGACACTTCTAATGTAATTCTCCCTCAAAACATATGGAGTTTTCCTAACAAGTTTCGACTAGTGAGTTCCGTAATTTCTTGTTTCACTTCAGAAATTTTTGGGACACCTTTTTCTATTCCCAAAACATTTCTTTTAGAAAATCCTGCATCTAGAAAAATTTACCTTATTCTCCTTTTCATTAGCGTAGGCACGAGAAAATTGTCAAAAAAATTTAAAACTTATTACACTTTTGCCAATTCAATCTTATACCTTTTAATTTTGCCAATTTAGTCCTCAAATTTTTTTGCATTTATACCTATTCAGTCATAAACCTTTTTTTATGCCAATTCAATCCTAATCCTTTTATATTTATGTCAATTTAGTCCATTCGACCAACTTTGACCCGTTGACTCTAACTGGATGCTAGCTAGCAAAAACGTGGACGCCAGTGCTGACTTGTCCTTTTTTTTTAAATCGAATTATAATTTTATTTTTGTTCATTCTCTTTCCTTTTATTTTCCTCTCTCTCATTCATTCCTTTTTTTTTTTTGGCCTTTCTTCTTCCTCACGCAGTAGGTGTGCGCCATGGCTGGAAATTTTCAAGCAAGAAACAGATCTGGCCTACCTCGCCCAGACTTACTTTGCTACCTTTGAATTTAAGTCCAACAGAAGAGATTGGAAAGCTGGAAATTTTCGAGCAAGAAAGAGAGCAAAGCTAGATGGAAAGAACCTAATCGCACCAAGCAAGAACAATGAAGAAGAAGAAGAAATGCGTACACGGAAAAGGGTGTCCAGAGATGGATTCGGAAGTTCGAGCCGACGATTTGAAGAGTGTCCCACAGGAGCAACGACGTAGTCAAATTTTGCACAACTTCAGAAACCCAACTATTGATGTTCGCTTCGGACCTAAGTTTCGCCCAGGCCAGACGAGCCTCCCTATCACCGGCCGGCAGGCGCTAGGCGAGGTCGGCCTTGCCCACCAACCTGAGCTAGCGCTGGTGAGGGCAAGCTGTACCTAAGGGCGACCTCGCCCCGCGGCGATCAATTGGAGGAACAAGAAGGGCAAAAATAAAATAGGAAAGAGAAATAAATATAAATATAAATACAAATACAAATTGAAAATATTAAAAATTATTAAAAAAATTCATTCCAGCGCCAGTATCCACGTCAGCGTCAATCGAGCAAAATTGGTCAATAGAATGAATTGACACAAATATAAAAGATTTAGAATTGAATTGGCTCAAAAAAAAATTTTAAAATTGAATTGGGACAAATACAAAAAACAAATTTAGGTCGAATTGGAAAAATTTTAAAAATTTAAAATTGAATTGATAAAAATGCAATACATTTAAGACTTTTTTTGACAATTTTTCCCTTATCCACTGTCGAAGTACCCTGGTGATCACTTTTGGAACCCTATTGACCTGAAGTATGAGATGAATGGGAAAAAGCAGAGACTGGAAACAGAGTCGTGCTCCTCTTTCATTCATCAAGTCTTCAATTACGAGAAATTATGTTAAGCAGTACGATCTTCTCTCTTTCACAGTCATTGGTGTCTTTTGGGAGCAAACACACATACGACAGGAGTACGCAATACTTCTATATATCCGTTGAATAGCATCGTATCTTTCAAAGCTACAATTGCAGATGACCAAATCTTCAATGGGTATTTAGTTTCATCTTTTGATATTTCATACGCGAAATCCCAAATAACACATAACAGAACTTTCGGTATAGCTTTTTGAATAGTAGAATCCAATGGGAATGATGAGTTATTGTACAAGCTAATGGGTATAAAACGCTGCTTCTTTTTTCTTTCTGAAAGGAGATGACGCCTACAGCGTTTCTTTGAATCATTCTAAATCCTAATAGAAGAGAAAGATACAACAGTGGGAACTTGGAGGACCTTCCCTTGCCCTTCATCAAGAGTTCAATATAATCACCTTTTGTTCTGCTCAACGCCTGAATCGCACTATTCATGTTTTTTCGGGTATGATCGCTTCGCTGTACACATTACACAATACGAACAAAAACTTTGAGCGTACCTTGTCGACATAGATATCTTACCGAGGTTGTATGATTATCTACTGTTCATGTTTTTCAGCTCTACGCAGATAGATTCAGCTAACAAAGGAAAAGAGGCTCGTAGACAATGCCTCAATTTTTTGCACTCAGACAAAACAAGCAGCAACAGCAAAATCACCATACGAGCACTCTAACCTGCAGTAAGTATTGGTCACCCAACGATTCGTGTATAAATCACAATAAAAGCAAAATTATTTGGATGCATAAATCAGCTACATGATTATTCAAGGTAAGTTCATTGTTACACTCGTTGATCATCAACAAAGCACCTAAACTAGAAGAACGCAATGGTTGAAAGAAAAGCAAGCAAAACCCAAAATTCCTGTTTTCTCTCTAATTGGCCATGTATTACCTAGGCAGACTTTTCCTGGCTGGCTGCAATATCCTTGAGCTTCTCCTTCAGCTCTCCGCTCTGGATGGAAAAAACAGCCACATAAGCGAGAATAATTCAAAGTAGGAAGAGCAGAAAGAGTATGGAACGAACCCTCACCTGGTGCATATTCATAATAATATCAGAACCTCCAATGAACTCCCCCTTGATGAATATCTGGGGGAACGTTGGCCAGTGACTGCAAATGAAAGGACATCTAAGAAAACAGGATTGTATAAAATCTTCTCATCTCCACAATTGCACATTTCAGCACAAATCAGCCGACATAGGTTCATGGTGCAAATTTATCTATTCTATGAAGAATAAAATCCATGACAGGCCCTTACCTTACCAAAAAAAAAATCCATGACAGGCTGTCATACGCTTGTTCTTAAAATGTAGCTGAAAATGCAGAAGTCCATACTAATACCAGAGTGCCTTGATGTAATGAATGGGGTTCTAGGCAATACTAAAGGCAGAAGTATTTTGTTCAACACGAAATGAAAAAAATCGAAAGAAACTGTATTGGCTGCTATAACTTTGAGGTAGTATATGAACACTTAATCATCTTGGCATTGTTAAGTATGTAAAATCAAAGGCTTTTAGTATTTTCATTGTACAGGTAGAGTGCGATGTGACAAGTCAGCCGAAATCACGCGCTGTCAAAAGGGACGTGAGACTCACCTGAAAGCTTTCACAGCACTTTTCAGTTCTGCATTTTCCAAAATATTCCTAGCACTTAATGGAACATCTGCAAGGGTGGTAAGAAGATGTCAGCAGGTTCAATCAATCATATCCAAAAAATTAATTAAGGGACCGCAATACGTGAGAAGAAACGGATAAGTATGAAATTGCTGACATTTTTTTTTCATGCACAACATTCACCAGCACTTAGTGTGGATATGGACGTAATATCTGCGTGAGACATCAAAAGATGTGGATAATATTATATTTTCATGAGTAACAAAGCCTTGTAATCATCATATGACGAGCTGTGATAGCTATGCACAAGCCCGTCGTACAGAAAGAGAAATCAATCCACCATTACGAGCTGAAAAGGAAAAAAAAACGAATATAGCTGATTTAGGTAGATTATTTTCAGTTTTACAGCTTCTTGCCCACCAAAGGTCGTTTAATAATGGAAATATCAGGAAACTAAGCATTTGACAAAAACTCTCCACCTGGTTTGTCTTCAGAATGCTCCCGCTGAGACATGATATGTGTAGGTACTATAGAGGACAAAGATGTTCACAATAAAAGTTTATGGTATTATATGTTTATTTAAAAAGGCTGATTAAGTGTTGTTGTTTGTAGGGATTACCCATGCAAAAGGATGATTAGTATCAGTACTCATGTCTCATACACTAGTATAGTACCTAGGAATGCAGTAGCTACGTACTCTCACATTCACAGTAGAAGTTATACTCGGAATTGTATATTCACGCTTTTCTCAATAGGTTAATTTGGAATGTGAGTATATTCCTCCAATAGCATCATCATCCAGAAAAGGCAAGATCAGCTCTATGCTAATTCCTCTGCCAATTAAAAAAAAAAATCCAGTCCAGTACTTTCCTCCCTAATCACATCATAACCAGCTCAACGAATCACATTTCACAATGTTCTAGTGCAAGCCTACAACAAAGATCAGAAAATACACTTAGCAGCCAAATTTCTCAATGCTACTTCTCCATAGTCTTTCAAATGGAAAGCACCGGTAGGTAAGTCCACCAAAGACATGCTGAAAAAGCTATAAAAGGCAAGCGAACTCACTGTAATGTTTCAACACTCTTACAGCTAGGGAGCTGAACCCACACTGCGGAAGCTCAGGGACCCCTTTCATGTATATCATCACAGGATTTTCCTTGACATCCTAATTTATAAACTAATGAAGTTAAACAAATGAAGAGAATAGATGAGCAAAGTAAGTAGGATGCAGAACATAACGGAGAACTGTATAACCATGTCATTTCATGACATGTCTCAGAGCACCTACCTGTTCAACAACATCCTTTAGAGAAATGGCAGTGTCCTGAAACTTATCCATAGGTTTGAAGTCATCATGTGTGTCGGGGTCATTTGGTGCAGTTGTGGAGTATCTCATTCCTCTTTGAATAAACAATGCAGATACCTGCTAATAATGGTTGCAAAAGCGTTGTTAGCACTAAATTGCCAATGTAAAACAACATACAGAATCAGAGATAAGGCTTGAGAGTTAGCAGGTTTAAACACCTGACCAGTAAACAATGTCTTTTATCTCACTTGAGCACTGCCCCCGCTATTCTTTGAGAAATAAGTTTGAGAATTTATTTAAAAGTTGTCACATTGGCAATGAGTAAGAAAAGAAGTTAAAATTTGAAATAGGAAGTCACTGCCAGTAATGGCCAGCATTGCACTTCCATCAGTGGACTATCACAAAAGCACAACCATCATGCTGGAGAAGAAGTAACTTCGGGTCGTTACGGAAATAACTTATCCAATTCCAATTAAGACCCTTTGGAGTAAAGAAGGAAAGAGGTTTACAGTGACTCCTCTGCTCAGGGCAACATCCGTTAAGCTCCACGTTTGTACTTCTGTTTTCTTGTTCGCCCAGCTACACCAGCTTCTACTCAATATCTTAGGGGACACCTCAAAAACCATCTTTTATATTCAGAATTTAATCCTATGCACCTCCATTCTTTCAATAGTAACCAGTTTAACCACATCTTACGCTAGTTGCTACAGGAAGAAAAGCTCACCATTCTATTAGAGCATCCTGCTGGGGACCCTGTAATGCCCTTGAGTAGTAGGTTTGATAAGGCTCTCGCCATGATGCTTTGTGCAGTAAAGCTCAAGGTTATATGTTGTATGCACTAAAGCACCGCACAACAGAATATCTCTACTTAACAAAGGTTACGTGCAGAGTACCGGTTATAATTCATACAATAGATCAAAATTATGTAATAATAGATAACATTCGAACAAGTAACTCCACCAAACTGAGGATAGAGCTCGTAAACAACAACCAACAGTCAACCCAAAGCGAATTGGAGCTTTGCATCTGAAAGTGATTTCTCAAGCTCGTGTCAGCATTGATCAATCCATTAATAAATGATAACTTTTTCAGCTAAAAGAAATTCAATTTAAATATGCATCATCATCGTCATCATCATCAATACCATATAAGCCATGCAGTGAAAACAACTAGAGATGAGCATGGTCCGGACGGTCCGCATCCACTTCCAGGGCTGGAAGTGGGAAGCAAGCAGGAGGGACGGTTGTAGAAAACCAGGAAAGAGAACTGTAGCCCCCCCCCCCCCCCCCAAAAAAAAAAAAAAACACCCTCCCTTTTCTAAACTACCAAAACACACAATGTGCTTTGTTCCGAACGTCGTACCATCAAAATTCATCTAAACTACCAAAACACACCATCTATCAGGCCCCGCTTAAGGCGAAAACAGAGGCTGCAGCCCCTTAATTGCATTAGAAACAATTCTCGACGCAAGAACCTCAATCAGGGTCAGCCACCCGACAATCGGATTGCTAAAGGGATGATCCAGAACACAAAAAAGCAACGCAAATTAAGTAGAGTTGCTATTGCCGATTTTTCTGCTGCGAAGAACCAGTGATCATAGAAAAAAAAAAGGGTCTAAAAAAAAAAAGGCAAGAGAAGAAAGTTACAGGACGAAGGTTACCGGCGACGGAGCTCGTGGCAGTCACGAACGAAGGAAAGAAGAAATGAGGGTTCGCGGTTGGAATAAATCGCCGGAGCTTTTGATTCCTCGTGTCGTCACCACGCAAGCCCTTTGCTTCTCCCACCTCCTCTTAATTATGTAAATCGGGGAAAGAAGAAAGCGAAAAGAGAAGGCCCAAACGGTGTAATTTGGCCCATTCAAGGATGCTACAATAGAGGTTTTTAAAAAAAAATAAAAAATAAAAACACCATGACTTTAAGAGAAAATTCCAAATAAAAGCCTCCACTTTTTATTTTCTCAAATAAGAGTTCCAAGTGAACCTTATTTTAAATAAAGACATGAAGTGGCATAATCTGTTTCAAATAAAAGCCTAAAGTGATCATAAATTGTCAAAAAAGAGATTGACCTGGAAGGCATTTTCGTCACTTCCTATTTTATTTTTTTTTATTTTTCCTCCATTTTCCCTTTTTTCTATTTTTTTTAAATCAAAAAATTAATGAATTAATAAATCAATTAAAAATATAGCCAGACACAAGCAGGAGGGGCAACTCTTGCATAGGACCGAGCGAGGGTCGCTGGCCCTCCCCTGGTCAGGGCGGGAGCCGACGACCCCCGCCCAGATTCATGAAAGGGCCTAACCCTCTCCCTGTTTTAGCGAGAGCTAGTTGGTCAGTGGGTTCGCCAACCCTCGCCAAGGCGCCTAGCAACCACATTCGTCACCCCCACCAACCCCCCACTAGCAGTGGGCCGACGGCCACTGGCGAGAGGGGCCAGCTTGTGTGTGGCTTTTTTAATTTTAATTTTAATTTTTTAAAAAATAGAAAAAAGAAAAGTCTAATAAAAAAGAAAAAAATCAAATAAGGGAAAAGATGAAACAGGAACGTAACGCTAAAAGAGAACTCACTCGACCAGGAGAGGAATTGAGCTCTTCATTGACTCCGACGACTTTCCCTGAGGGAGAGATTATATCGCTGGTGGCCTTGACGCTCTCAACCGCACCAAAGCCGCCGCCCTGCGCAACCTCTACCCCTACTCCCGGCAATTCGACATACACAACATCTCCCAAATGTTCTTGCGCGTGATCAGTTATGCCGACAGTTGCAGAAGCACCATCAATTTTCACCCCCACTCATGAGTGTCGGCATACTTGAGATCCTTGAGAACCGCAATTATTTCAAGACAGGGATATGTAATGTTAGGCAATTTTTACAGCAATCAGCACACGACGTGTGAGAGGACGATCCACACATTCGGAACAAGATGGTCATAGCGAGTGTATTGATAATTGGAGATACACATCTGATCTTAACTCATGAATGCGCACGAGGAAAGGGATAACTTCAGAACAGATCTGATCTGGCCTATTGAAGCCATCTGGGCTTTCTATGACGATGATAGCGACATGAATGTATTAGTCCTTTTTCAGCAGACTGTCCTTTTACGGGCAGATTGTTCTGCAACTCACATTCATTCTGATGAATGTGCTCTAGATTTTGACTCAACACCTTCTTTAAAGCGCATGTACAGAACACATGACAATGACACTTCGGCTCAAGCAACAGGTAACAGACGTTATTGGCTCGATCCCACCGATCTATGCTGAACACCACAATGCCAATCACGCAACCCATCGATCAAAATCAGATCTTTTTCTTCCATTTTTACAGTAACATAGATCACAGATCATTCATTCTAAGAACCGTATCGGTGAGCTCCACGTCTATGCATAAATACGTTAATCAACTTTTTAAGACGATATGTGGAGAGAGTCTGAAAGCAAGATCCAAAGACAAAGCTCTGATCAATAAGAAGAACATCGAGAATAGAAGCAGGGCCTTTCTCTTTCTCGCTCACCTGTGGAAAATCCTCTGTGGAACACCGAGATCTTGAGGTATGAAGCTGCTCTTGACGCCCAGAACAACCTCGACGACGCCATTTCTGTATATGAATCTGAGGACTATCCGTCTTCAGTTGTCTGTGCACACCCCAGAATACCCCTCTCTCTTTTCTCTCTTCCACAAAGATTTACGGAGGATGTGGGTTTTGGTGGATGTTCTTGACAATTACTACTCTTGCTGTTGTTGGAGTTGTTGCATCAAAATTGGAAATTGAGTATAAATAGTCCAAATTGATTGAAATTAGCCCAAACCAACAGAAAAGATTATGGCCCTTACCCAAAAAAAAACAGAAAAGATTATGGCGGTGAGTCATTTGTTTCAGCAAACTCCAATGAGCAGAAAGTTGGTGGAATACTGATTTATTTGCACCAATATGAACATCACCTGCTTAATGGCTGCAGCACAGGAATCTTTAGCAGCCCAAATTCCATTTATTAATCTCGATTGTCTGGCCAATTGCGCCTCCATCCATGTCAACTAGTACCTACTATCAAATCACTTCTCTCGTCAAATGTTTCTTGTTGTGGTAGATGTGTGTGTACTATCAAATCACTTCTCTCGTCAAATGTTTCTTGTTGTGGTAGATCACACACATCTGTGGTCTTAGGGCGGTTTCAAAAGAAGGCGAAAGCTGGGCACGCATGGTAACACTCTAGAAGTGATTTCTGGCAGAGAAATCAACTTCTGGCAGGGAAATCCGTTTGGTAAAATCACTTCTGAAGTAGAAATTCATTTGGTAAATTTTTTCACTTCTGGTAGACTTTTCTACTTCTGGTTGAATTTTCTACTTCTGGTTGGATTTTTTGGCCAACTTGAGAAGTAAAAAAAAATTACTTCTCAGCTTCAAAAATCACTTCTAATCTTCGCAGCTACCGTCGGTCGCTGCCGCCGGCAAAGAGAAGCGTTACCATGCGCGCTTCAAATGCATTTCTCTATCAGAAATCAACTTCTGATAAAGAAGTTGAAAAATTAACTTCTGCTTCTGGTGAGAAGTTGAAAAATCAACTTTTCTATCAGAAGTTAATTCTCGATGAGAAGTGTTACCATGCGCACCCTAGTGACTGACATGAACCCGAATCTTGAGCAAGGAGAATGAACACATTCACCATTTGAGCAATCCCTTGGGATAATCACATGCGTGTTACTGGTAAAAATTTTACTTCCACATCATCCATTGGCGGAATTTTATTTTTTTTGCATGCGAAAATATAGATCGTTTCCCATGTTGGTAAATTTCAATGGATTCTCTTAATAAGTGTTTGGGACACTAGTTAGACAAGTTGTAATTTCCAGAGTACTTGCCTCCCTCGTGTTATGCATAATCAATGCATTGAAAATCAAAACATTCCCATGCATAATCAACACATTGAAAATCAAAATATTCCCTTATTAAAAGTATCTGAAAAGAACTCGTTGTCAAGTTTTAGTTTCGATAGCTACACGGAAGTATCCAAAAATTGTTTGTAACAACATGACTGTTGACATTTTTTTTTTCAGGTAACTTGGTAACAAATTTGTAGTTTGCAAATTAGTATGTTAATTGCTAACCTCTATTTACATCACTTGCTAATGTTTTGAGTTTACTAACAACTATCCGACTTAAAAGAATACTAACTACCATATCAAATTACCAACCTAAATTAGAGTAGTTTCCCAATTTTTACCGGATTAAATTTCCATGCGGTGACCATCGGGGCTTCTCGCATGGTAGACCACTATTCTCGTAGCACGACATTTGCACATTTAGACACTAAAGCCCTATTGTTTTGCAAAAATTCCAAATTGAGAGGACCTTTTTTTTTTTAAGGGGCATATCGAAAAATGAAAGGACATTCATGATCTCATCTTTTGACACATTCAAATGCTAGCCTTAGAAAACAATAGGATAAGGGCAAAATCTCTCTCCCACAATGTTCGTATTTTCATGTGCTTCAAGTACTTATGTTCAGCTTTCTTTGAGGAACCACTTGATTTTGGATTTGTTTAGAGAAAGAATAAGTCACCATCACGAACAGAAGAGTATCACCGCGAAGCGAAACGGAACGCAATACTCAAGCTTTGCAGAAAATTTCTATCGACATTTCAAGTTAAGCGATAACTATAGAGAGCCACACACATTTCCAAAACAATTATTTCGAGCTAGTGCGGTCGTGCGGCAGTGGAACATTGATCAGGGAAGAGGCTGGCTCGCTGACCACGTTAACCAAGAAATCACACCTTGCAAGCTTGCACAGCCTTCTCATTTCCAAGATTGTTCTCCCTCATCAAACTATAGGAAGCGTGCTTTCTTTATACAGGCAAAGCAGTTCTCATGCTCTTGTGCATAGCTCTGATGACAGCTGTGACCTGCTCTCTCTGATCTTCGCTCGAGCAGGCTGAAAGCAGCACTTTCGCAGTCCCTCCGTCTGGCAAACAACCCGAGTCGATCATTTCCTCGAAAATGTCTAAACATCTTTTGTACAGCTTCTTTCTTGAGTATGCTCCGAGTCGAGATGTCCATGTCACGACATCTGGCTGCAACCTTTTGATAGGAATCATCTGGAAAAGCTCCTCGACTTTTTCCAAATACCCCGCTCGTGCATATGCGTTGATCAGTGTATTATAGGTGGTTATATCGGCTAGATATGGTCCACTTTCCATTGCATTCAACACTTCCTCCATCTTTTTGAATTGTCCTAATCGGCCATAGAGGTTCAACATGCTGTTGAGGACATGAGTATCTGGCTCAAGCCCAGATTGCCGCATCTCTCTTACGATGCCCTCACACTTAGCTATGTTGCCACTTTTTGAGTAAGCACATAAAAGTAGCATGTGCGATTTCATTGTGGGGACTATCCCTAGTCGCTTCATGTCTTCAAAAACAGATTCTGCATCTGAACCACAAGCCCCAAGAAGAGTGAGAGGTAAAGGATGGGGACAGCAGGCAAGTGCTTACAAGAATGAATCTAGTTCCGCAAGAGATTCACTCTAATTTTGTCCCACCAAGTTTTTTATGCTTCCCGTAGATGAATGAGCAAACCTCATGCCATTCCAGCATTCACAGCTATTGGATCACTTTCAATCCTCATAGCCAAACTTAAAATAACTACTGCCTCATCTACTCAAGTTCCTAACCTTCATAAAGACCCGATCAACACCATAGTAACTGTAGGTCCTAATGGACCTGACTATTGGAAGATGATCTAGTACAGCATCATCAGCTCAAGTTGCGACTAACCTTTATAAAGGCCTGATCTCCCGTATGCATCTACCATAATATTGAACGAAGCTCTATCAGGTTCACAGCCCATGTGCTGCATGAGTGAGAAGATTTCTGCTGCACCATAAGGATAACCTGCACGGCTGTAGAATTTGGCCTAATCAATTTCAGAAAAGGTGAGAGAAAGGAAATTCTCAAGGCTCATGAACAATGCAGTTCAAGTGCAAACTTAAAATATTTATACACTCCCTATGAACTCCTTCGGCTTTAACTTATTGGTCACTGAAAACCAGAATTTGTATTGTGGCCATAGATTTGACAAGGCAAAAGCCAAATCCTGCTATAATTTCTTTGAAGGATTATGCAACTAAGTTCTCCTGCAACTCATCAATTACTGAAGTCGTTTTCAATTCAATCTAACCCTTCTTAGCATTCTCGCAAGTAACATAAGATAAATTAGAGTTCAGAAATGCCACTATATGATCTATACCCACAGTATAAATGTTACAAAATCAATGTGGAGAGATATATTGTAATCTTAAAGCACCAGAGATATCTTCTTGTGATTCTATGATTAACTATCCTGTCGCTACCTTCTCATCTATAGATATTTTCACGGGGCTTTTTTCAGTGCTTGCTAAGGATATTGTCACCAAAAAGACTTAAGAGAAGAAACCATATCAAATAAACACCTGTAAGCTTCCATGAGTGCATTATAAGCATAAACATCAGGCTCAAGCCCAGCTTCCTGCAGCTGCTCAAATATCTCTTCTGCTTTTTCACATAGCCCCTCCCTTGCAAATGCATTGATGAGAGCAGTATATGTGCAGATATTTGGCTTACACCTTTGACTTCTCATTTCATTGAACATCTTTAAGGCCAAATAGGATTTACTTGCCTGCACAAGAATATGCATAACCAATCATAAATTTCCGCAAAAAAAACAAAGCATGGACTAACAAATGTAGATCACATGAGAGGCAAGCCGATCTCATGCATTTCCTCTATGCAATTAGAATCACTTAAGATGGTCAGCATCGAGTGTGTATTGCACTTCAGGCCAAACTTGTCAAGAGGACCTCAAACACTGATTAAATGTCGAAGTCGCAACAATGAAAGTGTGTTGCACTTAACAACGATAGTTAGTAGGACGGCCACTGAAAGGCATGAATACATTGTACAATCAGAGTCACCTTTCCAAACAAGTTGATCAGCATGGTGTACGTCTCAGTTGTTGGTTGGCAAGACTCTCTCTTCATCCTATCAAAGATCTTGATTGCCTTTTCAGGCCGTCCTCCCTTCATTAGCCCATCAATGTATGCATTATACACAGCGGCACCTGCTCGAATGAGAGATTGTCCTGTTCATGCCCGACTGAATATGAAGAAGCAAACATAAAATCGTGGAATGGAAGCAATAAAATGCAAAACTTTTATTCGAGAACACTTAGAGAATCCCATAACTAAGACGATACACAGAGACCTTATGACTCTCAAGCCAATATGACATCATATCTAGCAGCAATTATGTGTTAGTGCTGACAGACAGAGGAGTTCTAGGCATTGTTAAAGTCTCAAAGACTAGCAACTTCTAAATCACATATTTTAAGTGGTTCATGTCACAACTCTCCATGCAGTGAATAGAGGAATTCAACGGAGTATATATATTTTAACTTTGCTGCACTACATTCAAAGCAAAATAATATCTTGCCAAACTTTTTTTATGACTTTCAGCTAGACAAGAAATTCATGCCAATCCACAGTGCATCGTTACACCTTTCCTCCTAGTATGTGCAAACCTAATCATTTAAAGTCCTCTTTAGATTTGAAAACCCAGTTAGCCCATGATACGACTCACTATATATTACCATAACGCACTTGGAGGAAGGCCATATTTTCTCATCTCTGCAAAGACAGCCTCGGGTTTCTCCAGCAAGCCACATGTACAATAGGCTTTCAGAAGAAGGGCATATGTATCCTCAGTAGGAACACACCGAGCTTCAATAAGTTGTAAATACGTGCTTTCTGCCTTCTGATACATTGACTTGTGTCCATAAGCATCTATCAATAAATTGTAGCAGATAACATCTGGCTGGAAGGAGCTCCTATGCAGTAGCCACTCACCTATCTGTGCATACCATCAACAACATTAGGAAAGTCGGGCATTGCATGCAAACAACATTGTGCATATCCTCTCTCACTGAAGAAAAATCATGACATCATACGAATATTGGCTTCTAACTGAAGGCTTGCAGAATTTCCAGCTCTATAGGTCGACTTTGTCTCAACTAAACAAATCAAAGAACAATTATAAGAACATGCAGACGATGGATGTGAGGTCACTAGTTTCTAAAGCAGCAGAGGACGGAAGGAAAATCACATATCTGACCGTAATCAAAAACGGCAAAAGCGAAACTGTGGCGTTACAAACCTACCACTAAAAATCTTCAGAAATGAAATTTCTGAACATAATTAAACTTCGGTCAACTCAAATTGCTTTTGCGGATGGTACATAAAAGAATCCTCTATTAAAAAACACCTAAAAACAAAAAAGATCTGAAAAAAAAAAAGACCCAAACTTTGCCTCACCAGAATTATAGGGTGCCATTTCTTTTTCAAACGAAGTTGAACAGCCACATTTATGATATCATCCCAAGTGGCATGAGTCGGAGGGAGCGTATCAAGACAAGCATTGACCCTGTTGGCATCATTTTCCTCCATAACGAAACTCAGAATTTGCTGAGCTCTAGGACTCAGAACTGGGAATATCCCATCCACAAACCCAGAGCCATACTTCCAACCTTGGCCTCTCAAAGACCCACCTGCCAAAACTTGTCAAAATTAGTCAAATTTTTTTGGCAAAATAGAGAATAATATTGAAAAAAACTGAATTTTTTTTTACTGATTACCCTTTTTCCTGGAGACCTTTTTGTGATTGAATCTTCTCAATTTGCCACTCTTGTCGATGTAAAAGCTGTCCCTCTTAAAATTGTCGAGAGAACCGCCTTTTTCCGAGATACTTGATAATCTGCATTTGAAGTTGTTGTCGTGAAGCCTCGGCCTTGCGATTATGCATTTGAATAATGTGCAAGGAAGAACCCAACTTTCTGTCATAACTTGCTCTCTTCCTTCTATCGTTTCGTTCCTCAGACCACGTTCGCGCGAAGCCAACTGGGTAAAACGGCAATCACTTGCTCATATTCAGCTTCAATGGCTTTCTTGCTCCCGTCTGTTTCTTGATATTTTCTCACCCGATATTTGCGGAAAATATCTTATCCTAGGATGTGGTGTTGACTCTGTTGAGAGAGGTGGAAAAATAAGGTCCAACGCTAAAATAAGGGGGAAAAAAAAAGGACACAAATGAAACATTAAATTTGATTCAATATAAAATGTGATCTTTAGATTTTTAATTTATTCAACGTGATATCTGAAATTTAACCCAATGTACAACGCGATCCTTAAACTTTCAAATTATACAATGTGATTCATGTATTTTTTGTGCATGTTTAATTTAATCTTTAAAAATTTGATTAAAAAAAATTAATTCTTCAATTATATGAAAATGTTGAAGGTGGACAATGAATTCTTCATCCATCGATTTGAACTATTGCGATTTTCCCTTCGTTCCTATAGCCGACATCCGATGCTCAAGGAGATCCAACTCTTTTAATAATCAAAAGTTCAAGAGCCATATTGAATAAATTGAAAGTTTATGAATTTTATTATATATTGGGCTAAAGTTTAAAGGCTACATTGAACAAATAAAAAGTTCATGTATTATATTATACATTATATTAAAGTTGACAGACCATTCGTTATCCCCTAAAATAATAAGCAAGCTGATTAAGGTGAATGAGCTTAAAGCATTGTTGAAATTCGCAAGCCATGTTTATCCAACTAGGGGTAATCGGTTCCCGGTCCGGTCCGATCCTGTTCCCAGGCAATTTCATTGGATTGGTAACATGCACAAAAAAAAGTGCGCCATAATTACTTGCTCATCGATCATTCTCTTGAAGAAAATATTTTCTTTGCATTGTATCAATACAATTAGGACTTAGGTAAGAACCTTTTGTAGCTTCATCAAGTAATGGACATTGCACCGCGAGACTTTTTTAACAAGTAAACATTATGTTACTTTTTAAAAATTAAAAAAAAAAATTTTGACCAATCCAGTCCAAGTGGTCCGGTCCGGTCCAGTCCTACATCCTTGGAATCGAGAACTGTACCGGTCCAAGTAAACATTATGTTACTTTTTAAAAATTAAAAAAAAAAATTTGACCAATCCAGTCCAAGCGGTCCGGTCCGGTCCAGTCCAGTCCTACATCCTTGGAATCGAGAACTGTACCGGACTCCTTAAAACTGGGAACTGGACCATCAATCCCTGTCCTATCCGGACGATCCCGATCCGGTCAATCCGATTTGCTCACCCCTAATACCAGCTATAATCAATACATTACAAGAATAAATAGTGTTATTGGATTTATGTAAAAATAGAAGGTACTAGTGTAAATATTATTTATTATAAACTTATCGGTAGTTACTTTCTTCAGTTAAAAGTCATCATCATCAGATAAATTACTGACCGTGTCAAGTGTCAGTTTATAATAAACTTACTAATCGCTAATAGGGTTGTGTGTACATTGATTGGGACATCCCAAGTGCCACATTGATCGGGAGAGGCTGGTGATATAAAAATTACCATTCACCTTCCAAAAGTCTAGTCTCGTGTGATTATTCGCTACGTAGAATGGCCAGATCTGGTATCAAAGCATCATAGGCTCGTACCCAATCAGCTCGCTTTGTGTTGGTGAAATATGGTAAAATAGGATGAGCAGAGGAATCGGATTCTAAGTGTGATAGCACTCTCTTTAAGGAATTATTTACTCCACAAAGTTGCTACTGACAAAAATCTTTCAAGATACAACAGAGTGTCAAGCGAGAATATTAGATAGCAATTCTAATATTTCTCCGAGAACTCTCTAGAAAATAATCGAAAACGAAGGCTGTAATTCTCTTGTTTTTGAAAACGAAAATTGAAGAAGAAATTGTATGTTCCAAATGAATAGAACACTTGAATATATCACGAGAAATGAACACACCTTTTCGCATCCAAAAAGTGATTAATTCTCATGCAACTCTTCGTATCCAAAACAGTTTATTCAATCACACATTTTCAATTTTCGAAAACAGTTTTTGTATGAAAGAGTACAACTTTTCGAAGGTTTAAAACTACTATCTCGAAAGGATACAATTCTTCACGTCCAAAGTGTTAAGTCTAAAAAGTTACAATTATTGGACATAATTAATCAATTATAATTTCGAAATTAATATAAAAAATAATCGCAACTTCTAAGTGAAAAGTCACACCGTTTCGCTAGAACGTTACAATTAAATTTTATTAAATTTAATTTCGAAAATAAAATAAAAAAAATAAGAATATGATTATTACTTGCGACCGTGCTAAGTGCGCCTAATAATCACGCACCCGCACGCGAGCATAATGAGAGCTAGTGCACTTGCACATTTCTTTATTTTAAAAGAGCATAATAGGCTTCTAACTAATAAAGAGATTTGATCTCTTCTTTTTATCCTATGTGGGATTAAAAAATGTAATATTGATTACTCAAAATACTTCTTTTGGAAAGTAGAGTCGTAACCTATCCTACGAGGGACCCGTAAAATCTGCGGTATATTGCTTAACTTACATGAAACGGGCTGGCTCGTTGTACAAGAAACATGTTCTGTGATTGTTTGCCACTTTGATACTTTACTATACGAGAATTATCATTGAAGGAATTAAACATTTCTTAGTCGTGGAAAATTACTTGTCTATTAGGAAGCGACCATCCATTTCTAATTCTCGTTTCTTCTGTTTGAAAGCATTCATGCGTTTTGCGTATGTATGTATATATAGCATTGCCCCTAGCGGCCATGCAAAGAACAATCAACAAACTCCCGCTTTGATCGCCTTTCTTTCTCTCTCTCTCCACCACCACCACCATGAGATGCCGACACCCCCTTGTCGTACTCCGACAACCATCCTAGCGAATGAAACAAAGATGGGGTCGACCATTTCTCGTCTGTGATTTGGCTCGTGTTCTTGGTTTTACTCGTATTCATATAACATTTAGCCATCTTAGTTAGATTTCCATGGCAGAAAGGGATGGCGATGCACGGGTCCAGACCGTCATCTGCCTCTTCTTTCTGTGCGTCGTCGCGGGTGGCGTCTTCCTCAGCCTCTACATTCTCCTTCCCGAGACCGAATCCAACAGCTGGTTTTACCTCGCCGGCATAGTCCTCGAGGCAATTCCGTGGTGCTTTTGGCTTCTTGGTTATCTCTACTCTTGTTTCCGGCCTAGACCCGCATATGATCCGCCAAAAGGGTTCTCCACTCGTGTAAATAGCACTGCTGTGGCGCCGGCGCCAGCGCCAGCAAATAATCCGCAGTCACCGGCAAAAGATTCCCCTCACAGCAGGGACAACGATGATGACGAGCAAAGGCGCGTCCATTTTGGCGCTGTGATTGTGATGGGGAATGAGGAGCAAAACGGACATCAATCAGGTGTTGAAGGGCACAATAATAGCGCTCTGGGAAATGGAGAAGACGGAGGCGATCATTCTCTTAGCAACACGGGATCGACTTCAAGCACGTTGAATGATCACGATCTGTCAATCGGTTCGAGAGAAAGCGAGATGCCATTGACTCTTGGGGCTTCCTCTTGTAAATGAAACCTTTCGTGAAGGTTAATGTCATACATTTCTGATGCATATGGTGCAAATAGCTGTCAATATTTGTTAGAGATCAAGACGAGACAACTGGGTAAAGGTGATTTCATCGAAGATTGCTTTTTCTTTTGCTTCGTAATTCAAGTTGTGAATCTGTTTCAAGTCTAGCGGCGAAATAGAAACCGAGCTCAACGAGATTTTGCCGACATGTGACGGGAATTGTCCTAATATTTGTGTGCAATGGCTGAGATCTCTGAAACTGACGTAGCCTGCATGTTATGTAAGATGATGTGACGATCTTCTGGTTCGAAGTGTGGAAAAGTGACAGTACGTATTTTGTGAAACTTGCCTCAGAGGATACAAAGTTGAATATACCATTGATTCCTGATTATGTATTGATTGTAATGAAGCATAAGTACACTGTTCTGACTATTTTTGCAGGGGAAACTCATTCAACTGGACAAATTTGTAGAATAATTCTTATTGAAAGCCTTGTCAATGGCACATTACCACGATGAGCTTCTGCTGGTGTTAGGTTCCGTCCGATGAACTCATCATCCACATTTTACAGAAAATACATACGTAAAAAGAGAGGATCTCAAACTAGTAATTATTTGACAGTGGAATTCTACAAAGCTTAGCTGCCCATTGAATAATCTCGGTTAAGCTCTGTCAAAGATTAGTTCTTTGAGCCAGAGAATGCTACTAGGATCACAGTCAGTTGAATAGTAACCAAGCCTAGTTGAGGATGCAAAAAACCACTGTATCCATGGAAACCAAAGAAACATTTTTACCCCAAGAAGTGAAACATTCAAAAAACCATTAGCCATGTCTAGGATGCACCCTCTTCTTCTTCACCTGAGAGCTACAATCATGCATGTTGCTCGTGCACCCGAACTTCCTCTTTATCTCTCCCCACATACTAACTTTCCCTTTCTTCTCCAACTTAGGACCGCCACCGTTGCCATGCACCATCTCTTTCCTCATCATGCCACATTGTCTCTCGAGCTCCATCACCTTGCTGTTCATCCTCTCGATTTCGATCCTCAACTCTTCCTCTGTACGACTCAACTTCCCTTCATTTTCCTCCGCCTCTTCTTCTCCATCCTTTCCAAATCGTTCCTGGGTACTATGCACTACTACTTCCTGCACGACAGTTTCTCGTAGCTTCAACTGCTCAGTAAACAACACCTGCACAACCACCCTTAACGGCAGCCTCTCATTTCGCGCCGCATGCTCACATGCTTCGGGAGACATTTTCTGGAAATCCAGTAGCCTACACACCTCTTCTTTCTCCAACTCCGTCAAGGACCTATGCTTGTCCAGGAAAATATCGATCGCACGGTATATTCCATCGGAGCTTGCATGAATTTCTGTGGATGCTGCGAGCGACATCTCAGCTAGGGCGAGAAATGAAGTGACCTCTAAGTCCACATCGCCTGCTAATTCTGCCAATAACTCTTCAATGAGATCTGCTACTTTGATAAAATCTGATGCATCAGTGTAGTTCGTGTAGAAACTTTTCAGGATCCTTTTGACACAACCGAGGTCGTATTGTGTTTCTGTGGCGTAGCCCCGAAAGGGTATTAGGAGGTCATTCACCGTTGCCTGGTCTAGTTGTCTCCCTATCCTGATCTCAAATCCATTTCTACAGTCAGCACTGGCTTCCAGATTAAGTGCGGAGTTCAACATCTGAAACAATAAAGTACATGGAAGGAGCCTTGGCTCGCGAGGCAGTAGTCTCTCCACAGCTTCGATTACTTCCCTCTGAGAATTGTATATCGACATGGTTTCTTCTCCTGTTGGGCTGGAACAAATCCATCTTTTCACGTATTGGCAAAGAGATGCGGCCACAAATTCTGGCGGGATGCCTTGTAGGTTCATTGCTTTAATGACCGGCTCGTAAAATTGCAGAGGAAGAGTCGTCAAATCCTCTGATTGCCAGTCGAGAACAAAAAGCTTTCTTCTTGCATTGGGTCTACACTCTCCATCTACCTCTCCCTCACTGCTCTCATCCAATTTGGGAGCCTTAATTGGCTTTCCGAGAAGGCGGGGGTCAACTTGTGCCTTTGCGATAATGGAATTTAAACAGGCACCTATAAGGCCAAGATCCGCAGCTTGCTGAAGGAGTTTCTCTGAGAGTCGCAAGGCCCTGATGGTCTCGTTCCAGCTCGGGAGGACTCTTTCTTCGAGAAAGTTGACAGCCTTGTTCAGAAGATTGTTGGGGCTGCGAGCTTCGGTCATTTCCAGATCATATGCAAGGCAAATGAGGGGTACTGCATTTTCAGTCGAAAGCTGTACTTCAAACCCGTGGCAGAACCTTGCCACAAGCTCAAAGGTGTTGGGATCAGCAGAGATGTCTCGAAGGAAGTAAGATATCTTTTTGCAGGAATCTTTTTCCTCCAACAGTGCAGCTAGTTTCGCTGATTTTGCCGCGAGAAGCTCCTGATAAAAAAAACGGACAGTTAAATCGCGATCAGTGCTTCACAGGGTCAAAAGGTAGACCGTCGGTGTAGTTTTCACATTAGGCTTAGGCCATAGCCATTGATCCAACAGAGAAAAGAAAAAATAAGCTTATGTGATCTGAGATTAATCTTGTGACAAATTTCCTCACTTTACTCGCTGTGAAGGGCACGCCGCAAACAAGAATCTGAAGTTCGGATGGGGCACTCAACTTGGACGACCTGAAAAACGAGGGGACGAGTGAAGAAAGTCAAGACAGAGCTGTGAATTAATGTCAAAAAGTAATGTGCGTCTGTGTGTGAGAAACAGAGAGAGAGAGCATAAAATCAAAGGGTGAAGTGCTCACAAAGATGAGTCGAAGCTTCTTTTGTTTACCATCTTCTGCATTTTGGTCTCTCTGTTATTCGGCTTAGAAGTTACCAAAGAGATACAATACGATCTGTTGCTGTACATTCAAGAGGATAAAAGTGAGCATGCCATGAAGCTGTGAAATACACAACATTTGCATATGCATTCCCAGTCGAGCAGATGAATTATATTGCATTTCAAGTATGGAATTGTTTCATATCATAGACTCAGAAAATGTGCAAGAGCTATGTTCTATCTATTTGGAGCAACTCTAAGAGACAGTATACAAGTCGTTCATTAGAAAGGTCTAAAAGGCGAAAATGGAGTTCGAAACTTTCACAGGAGGTTGAAAAGTGACCATCAATTGAAATCTTCCATTTGAACACACACCGCCAAGTTGCCAACAAATGAATTGAAGTAAAGAGGACACAAGTTAGAGACCCACCTACAGTATGAAGACTTAGTTTAGAGGTAGAGAGAGAAAAAGAGCTTGAAGGAAGTAAGAATTTCTGGTGTGCGAGAGGTGCTGAAAAAAGTGGAAGAAGTAATGTGAAAATGGAAAGTTTTGACCAAAAGAGAGGCAAAACAGAGAGAGAGAGAGAGAGAGAGAGAGAGAGAGAGAGAGAGAGAGAGAGAGAGAGAGAGAGAGATATGGGTTGTTGGGGAAGATAGCAAAGGATCAGGTGGAATCTGATCTTTTGGCTAATGTGGCCGTTAGGAAGAGAAGATCTCGGGAAGTCAAAAATCTTCTTGAACTTCTCGGCAGCCATTTACTTAGCTTCACAAATAAAATAAAGCAAAAAATATGGGGTGTAAACAACAGTTGAGCGATTTTTTCTTGTTTTGTTAGTTCAGGCACACACGATGAGTCTGCAAAAGATAAAATTGGTCGAATAGTTTCCTAAAATAAGCTTAACCTGTTCTCTCATTTTCAAGGAAAAATTTGTGAGAAGGAGAGAGACTATGCAATTGTTTTAAATGTAAAAATTGCGAAGAAAATGGGATGTGAGAAAATTACTTGATTAATGGGTAAGGTAACCATAGAATATATAATTACCAAAGCATACTTGCAATCAGAACACATCAGATCGTGCTCAAAGGGTAATTCATAGAGTGCTATTGGGGATCTTGAATTCAAATTTTCCTGTGTAAACCGACAAGCCAAGTGTTTAGAGTGCAAGTTCACGAGGAAGGCATCCTCTAGAGACCTCAACGGACTAAAATGATTTTTTTCTTTTTTTGTTCAAAAAAGGATTTCTTTATTTATCACTCAGAATTCACGGAGGCTCGCCTCAAAGAGGGGGCATCTACACAAAGAAAATCCCAAAGGGTATGGGGGGGGCTTGATAACCAAAACTCAGGTAAGGATCCTAAACGGGCTTCTTTGGCGAGCCAATCGGCCACATGATTCGCCGACCGATTACAATGGGCCAGAGTGACGTTTTGAAGAAACCCGAGTTGGGCCTGGGCTTCGTGCACAATCGGTTCGATCTCCCACGGGATTGGTTCTGCGCCAAGTACAGCTCCGACAAGGGAACTATAGTCTGTTTGCAAGTACGTCTTCTCCTTCGAACTGGTTCTGAGCGAGAGGAACTTCAGAGCTTCCAGCAACGCCACCGCCTCGGTTTGGAGCGGAGATAAAGCTTGGATTTTTCTTGCAAAACCGTCGATCAACACACCTGACAAGTCACGAACGACACCAGCAATTCCTCCGAAGGTACTCCCTGGATCGAAAGAGCCATCGATCCAAACGTTGAGAGAACGCATCTTCATTCTCACCACAAGTTGGAGCTCTTGTGTCGTAGATGGTGGATGTGGTTTAACTCAGCAGCATTCTAGAATAAGTTAATGTCATTGTCAGTGAAGTCGCGGTGATTAATTCAGTGCAAGAAATTGCCAAAGTATAGAATCTGGTGCCCAATGAAGTACACAGCCGAATGGCTTCCATGACTGATTTTTATGTTCAACTTTTTTCACAGCTCACAGCCGACTTTCTGTTGTATTTCTTTCTTAAATGACAGATTTTTCTTTTTCCCTTTCTCGAGTTCTCTCCGCAAGCGCCCAAATGCCTCAAGATCAAGCAAATGCAGTTTTGTCTTGTTGCCCATAGCTCTTCAAGTGACTCGTAAATTCTTCAAGAAACATGCAGATCTCTTTACTATTGGGGTGTGATTTCTCGCCTTTCCTGAACTCATGAACTATGCCGTCGAGTTCAATGGAACTACATCCTGGAGTCTTCTTCACATGCTTTTCTTTCATGAACTTTCTCAATTTTAACGCATCTCGCCATCTATCTGCAGATGAATACATGTTTGACATCAATATATATGCACCATCTCGCTCTGGCTCGATTTCCACTAGTTTCTTCATTGCAAGTTCCCCAAGCTCAACTTTCCCATGAACTCTGCAGGCTCCTAATAAGGCCCCCCAAACAAAGGCATCAGGTTCAGTCGGCATATTCTTTATGAAATCTTCCGCGTCGCTTAACAATCCAGCACGACCCAAAAGGTCCACCATACAGGTGTAATGCTCTGTTTGAGGTTCTAAGCCATAAACTCTTGACATGTCCTCAAAATGTCTCTGTCCTTCGTCTGCGAGTCCTGCATGGCTACATGCTGAAAGCACACCGAGGAGAGTTACTTCATCCGGTCTAATGCCCACCAAAGACATGTCAGAAAAGATTTCCAAAGCATGTGCTGCTTCTCCATGCATTGCTAAACCAACGATGATGGCTGTATAAGAGTAGACATCCCTGCATTTCATCCCTTGAAAAACTCTAAGCGCTTGGTTTATGCTTCCACATTTTGAATACATATCAACCAGAGCATTCCCTATGAATCCATCTGCGTTAATCATATGTTTATCGATGTACGCGTGAACCCACTTCCCGGACTCGAGCAATCCAAGATTAGCACAAGAATTCAAAACACCAACTAGAGTAACATCATCAGGCCTAATGCCTAGGGTTTGCATTTCCTCATATACAAGCAACGCTTCCTTGAATTTTCCTTGCTGAGCCAGTCCCAATATCATTGAATTCCAAGATACCACATTTTTCACGGGCATTTCACTGAAAGCCCAGCGACCTAGATCCGCATCACCACATTTTAGGAACATGTCCACCAAAGCATTGCCGACAAAAACATCTCTCTTTACCTTATTTTCATGCATATACCTGTAAATCCTCTTCCCTAGACTCAAATCTCCCAACGTAGCGCATGCAGAGAGCACAATCACCAGCGTCATCTCATCAGCTACAAAATTAGCTTCGCACATCCTAAAGAACACCTCGACAGCTTCCCTAGGGGACCCCGTTTTCACATATCCTTGAATCAACGTCGTCCACGAGACCAAGTCCCGTTGGGGACTTTCATCGAACAGCTTCTGAGCAGCTCCGATAACCCCACAGACTGCATAAACTCTCATCAGAGTATTGCTCACGTAGACATTAGAACCCAACAGCCCAGTCTTGATGGCGTGCACGTGAACTTCCTCGCCTTCCCTCAGAGCAAACTCCTGCGCACAAGCCTTGAGAAGAAACGGGATGGTATAACCATTGGGCGCCAGCCCTTTCATAAGCATCTCTCTGTACAACAGAATTGCTTCCAAGGAGGAACCGCACCCGGTCCTGAAACTCGTAACGCCTCTAATAATGGAGTTGTACACGAACTGGGTCTGAAGGGGCCCCGATTTGATGACGAGGGCGTGAAACTGTTTGATCTCTTGAACGGACTTGCAAGATTCGATCTCGCGAATCACCAAGAATTGCGGAGAAACGGGATCAGTCTCAGGAGTGGCAGGTGGGATGGCCTTGGCGGCGATAGTGGCGGATGCAGAGAGAGAGTGAGAGGGGAAGCCCATTTTGTGAAGAACCAGAGTGCGGTTGAAGTAACATGACATGGAGCAAGAATAAGAAACACTCAACTACATTAACGGTTTTATCCACGTTGTCGGATTCTTTTAGCGGGAAAATGGAATATACCTCTTGCATTGCAATCTTTTCCTTTTTTTTTTTATTTTTTTGGTTTTGCTGGATATTTTTGGTGCATTTCTTAATCAGAGGAATTATTTACATAAAATATGCCCTGCAAAAGGTAACTACACTGATATTGACAAGGATTAATACCATCAAATTGATTCGGTTATAATAAATTTACCACAAAATCCAAAATGGATACACATGTGATAAATTTATAAAAAAATATATTTTTAAGCATAATAAATCATAAACTGATACATCTGTGAGATATTTACCTCGAATTACTTTTGTAATTACCAAAAATTTCAACTTGGTACACATGTGATAAATTTACCTCCAACCAACTTTTTGATCACCAAAAATCCCAAACTAATACATTAATAACAAATTGACCTTTCGTTACTTTACGTTAAATTGAGTTAATATCACAAAAATCTTAAATTGATACATCTATAATAACCAAAGGATGAAAATCTAAACTAGTATACCGTCGATTATCACGCATCATCTAACTTAGAAATTTGACGATAAAACTTAACAGAAGCTAATGCAAGGTAAATTTTTCATAGGTGCACTAGTTTGGAGTTTTTGGTGATTAAAAAATAGTTTGGAGTAAAATTATCATAAATGTACTAGTTACGCGTTTTTCGTGATATTATCCCTATTATTAAACCACACATGAAGATAAGGAATTTTGAATTGGAAGAAATGAGACGTTCAACAAAATATTAGAGTTAATGCCACGAAAAAACTTCAAACTGATACATTTGTGATAAATTTGCTATAAACTAACTTTTAGAATGTGTTTGCCAACGATTCTGATAAAAAAAAATCAATTATGTTTTGTTTAGAATTGATTTTTTCTGATTTTGTTTATTAGATGAGTTTTAGAAAATCAGCATATTTAGTAACTACGCGATAATTCTGTTCTTGGAATAAAAATGAGTTCGGTAACTGCACAGAATTTCTATTCTCAAGAATAATTTTCTTTTCTAATTTTTTTCATTTAAGTAAAATAATTACGTGTTGTCACTACAAAATCAACCTATATAGCATCATTGACAAATAGAGGGTGAAAATCATAAATTAATGCGCACGTCAGTTGTTACATATCATCTAATTCAATAATTGAATGGTAAAACTTAACAGAAATTATCCGAGAGTAAACTTATCGCAAGTATATCAATTTGAGATTTTTTGTGATTAAAAAATTAATTTAGAGTAAATTTATCATAAATGTATCATTTCAGAATATTTCATTTTATTAACCCAAATTGAGAAGGGCAATAAAATGACAGTCTTAAGAAATGTAGATCGTTGGATTGTGGTTCCCAAATCCCAAAGGATAAGAAGGAAAAATTCAAGTGGCTGAAATTCATTGCCAAATGAACCTTTTTCATGTTTTTTTTTTTATTTTTTGGATTTGTTCCTATCCTAGAATTTGATAATAAAGTACCTATAAGTATGTTTAAAACAAGAAACAAAACTTATATAATTACGAGGATTGAGGATTAGGGAACTTGGGGAATATCCATTTGTCACTTAAGATTGCAATGTAAAGTAATCAATTTTTTTTGCCATACATTCAGGCTAAAACCCTGCACTGGTTATACATTAAGAAGATGGTGTCACATTGCCTCTTGTTACGACATATTAAACTAAATTATGACGTTTTCATCCATAGAGAGAGTCGGCATTTCTCTTGTGACGGTCAGATGACTTTATAGGGATTACGACCCCATCAATTGTAATTATGAAATGTAGAATCATATTATGACATGATACACCCCCTCACAAGATATTTAATTTCTCACCAATCGAAAGTAACGGCCATAACAATGAAGAGATTTTTATGCACCGTGAACTGGTGCAACGAGATACAGAAATGCTTTAATTCCATCCATATATTTTAAAAAGTGTAGTTAAATCAAATTGAAACTGATATTGTGAATTACAACCATCGGCAACAATAAGGTAAAATTATACCCACCCATCGGTGGCCCAGTTGGTTTGCGCTCTGGTCCTTTCACAAGAGGTCCTGGGTTCGTACCATCGCTGGGTGCTGGTGATTTAAACGGAGGGTCGTGACGGTGGGATGCTACGCTAGCCCTCCCGGAGGATTAGTCGAGGTGTGTGATCCGTACGGACGCTGGCCCGGACACCTTCGATACCAAAAAAAAAGAAGGTAAAATCATGTGTTGATTCTGCATAAGGTATACCGAGGTAAAATAACGAAATTCAGTAATTTTTCTTAGTATCCAAAAGCTCCATTCTATAATTGAGTTATAAATTTTTGTTTAAGAACTTTCTAGGTTTTTTTTTATGTTCCCAAGAGTCCAAGCCAAAACGTCGGACGTAATAAAACAAAATGAATAGCGTCCAAGGAAACCAAAAACCGAAAAGAGTTAAGGATAATATTCGAGGTAACAACACAAATTATCCTAAATTTTAGTCCAACATATAATATGGTACTTAAACTTTCAATTTATTTAATGTTGTCCCTAAACTTTATTTCAATATGCAGCGTCGTCTCTAAACATTTAATTTATTCAATATGATTCATAAACTTTGGTTTATGTTCAATATACTCCTCGAATTATATGAAAATGCTCATCAATGTTATCCTTGAACTATTCATAAAAAAAAATATATAATTAAATAATTTAGAAAATAAATTGAACACTTACAAAAAAAAAGCCTAGAGATTACAATGAACAATTGTAAAATTTAAGAAGGATATTACACATTTGGCATGCACAAGGGCTGGCCCAAACCCCCCCCCCCCCCCCACAAAAAAACCATGTATTATAAAAAAATTAAAAATAAACAAAAATATACAAATAAGGTAAAAAGAAAAAAAAGAGAGAGAATAAAAATAATTAAAGACACTCATCCATTGATGATCTAGCTGGTTTGCGCTCCGGTCTTTTCACAAGAGGTTCTGAGTTCGAACCTCGCTGGGTGCCAGTGATTTAAGCGGAGGGTCGTGGTGGTGGGATGCTGTGCTAACCCTCCTGGATGATTAGTCGAGGTGCGCGATCTGTACGGACGCTGGCCCGGACACCTTCAATACCAAAAAATAATAATAATAATTAAAGCCAAAGACAACGAGGTTAAGGATAATCCTCAAGGCAACCACACAGATGCTCAAATGCAATACTGGCTTTGAATTTTTAATATGCTCAATTTAGTTTTCAAATTTTATTTGAATGTGGAATATCGTTTATGTATTCTTAATTTATTCAATATGATCCATAACTTTTTTTATCATATTTAATGAACTCATGAATTATAAGAAAATATTTAATATTGTCTGTAAATTTTAAATTAACGGAATAATAACATTGGACATTTCGGAGACTAACTTAAATATATTCCAAAAAAAAATTAAAAATTATACCGAACAAGTTTAAAATTTAAGGGTCGAATAAATTAAAAGTTTAAAATCACGGTATTCCCTACTAAACCTGAATGTCAGCTCCTCCGTTTCTCGCCGTCGTCTCCTCCACCGGCGGCCAGTGACAGCCCCGGCACCTGGAAAAGAGTGTCTTCTTCACTTTTATGTCCTAAAAATGCGATTTTTCTAGTTTCCCTCTATCCTTCATCATTCGTAATTATCTGGGACTGGGTCGGTTGAGATTCCGACTGTGATGTTTAGTTTGAGTGCTCTCTTCAAAGCCCTGACCTTGAAGCATTTCTTGACGTGTCCTCGAATCTTTATCTCTCTGAAAGTGTAGCCCACGATGTTGAGAAGGATGAGACTGCGGATTTATCACATAGAAAGGCTTAATTGCTGCCTCAATCGAAGCTACGCTTTTGCTTCCTCCTCCTCTTCTTCTACTACTTCTGGAGCATCTAACGTAGGAGTGGATGATGATGGTGACGATGAGTTGTACTCGGACGTGCCGAGGCCTCCGAGGCGGAAAACCGAAAGGAAGCCTTTTGTGACCCCCATGAAAGAGCTGATCCGGAGGGCGAAGGAAGAGAGAGAAGCTCGTAAGTTGCAGCCTTGTCGCATGCTCGAGAACCCGCCCGAGAACGGGTTGCTCGTTCCCGAGCTCGTGGAGGTGGCTCACGATGTCTATCGCGCTCGAGAGTCCCTACTCAAGGGTTTGTCGGAACTTGTGAAGGTTGTTCCAGTGCAACGCTGTAGGTATTGGGTTAATTTCTGATGCTTTTTGTCTTGGCTCGGGTTGCTTACGTTTTGATAGGCTTGAATTTATTAGATATTGAAGCATCTTCCTATATTATGTCAATGGGATTGATGAATTTGTCTAAGACAGGCTACTTTGGGATTCTGAGAGTTTGTTAGCTTTTCTTGCTAGTTAGCCGATGGAGCTGCTTTTGAATCCGGATGGGCAAAGTTTAGGTCTTCATACATGCTCTCTTTCTCGTACCCCTTGTTAATGCCTGTTCTTTTTCCATTTTTCCTTTTTCAAATGTAGTATTGCTTGGATTGTTGGTTGCTTAATTTAGTTGAACGTCACCTCTATTAGATAATGAATTAAGAGATAACTTTGTAAAGAGCTTGATGGGCTAAACGACACCAAGCTGTGATACTTGAGCATTTTTGTGCTGATATCTGTAATGTAGTTCTAGATGTGAACAATATGAAGATACATGAATTTCTTCAAGGGAAAAACGGGAGGAGAGACCTACCATATTCTTTACTCCACGATAGGGGGAAAACAGAGAGAGAGATTCAAGGAGATTCTGATGTAACAGACTGACAAACAAGACTTATGACTCTTTAGCATTTTCTTATTTGCTAGCTTTTTGCATTTTAAGGAAGTCCTACTTGAGCAATTATCAATACTAATGGATTCATTGCTTGTTAGGTTCTGTTTTGAGGTTCATATTGGTCACGTTGGCCATGAGATTCGTACATGCAATGGCCCAAATAGTGGTCTTCGTAGCGCTACTCATGTATGGAGAAAGGGTAGTGTTCAAGATGTCATATTTTTCCCTAAGTGTTTCCATCTCCATGATCGTGTTGGAAAACCAAGAGTGGGGCATGACGAGAGGCACAGTGTTCCACGAATCCCTGCTGTTGTAGAACTTTGTATACAAGCTGGCATAGACCTCGAAAAGTTTCCCTCAAAGAGAAGAACAAAACCTGTGTATTGTATTGAGGGAAGAATTGTAGACTTTGAGTCTGTAAGTGAAACACACATGATTGCTGAATCAGTGATTGAGACAGATGAAAAGGGAAGGAATGTAGTTCCATCGAGAACCAGCCCTATTGAAGAAAGTAAATTTGACGTCTGGAGTAGTTCAACTGATGAAGTAAAAAACATAAAGCAATTGAGCATGTGGACACTGGAGGCGTGGTTTGAAATGATGGAAGGAGTGAAAAAGATAATGGAAATTTATATTGTGTGGACCTGCGGGTATTGTCTCGAGGTTCAGGTAGGTCCCAAGGGCCATAAACTCAGAATGTGCAAGTCATCAAAGCACCAATCTCGCAATGGTTTGCACGCCTGGCAGGAAGCAACAATAGATGATATTGTTGGCCCTAACTATGTCTGGCATGTTCAGAATTTAAATGGGCCAGCTTTGAATAACAACTTGAAGAGGTACTATGGCAAAGCTCCTGCTGTGGTAGAGCTTTGTGTGCAGGCTGGTGCCCCAATACCCGATTGCTACCGAAGTATGATGAGGATTGATGTCGTCCGTCCTGACCGTGATGAAGTTGATCTTGTTGCTTAAGCTATCAGTAAGGCAGAAGTTGGATGTGAACTTCTGCGCATTATGCTGCTATTGAGCTATTATTATGGGAAATGCATTCAGCATGCTGCTGGTGAAGAAAGTATTGACAGAATGTAGTTCTTCTTTATGGCTGAAGATGTGCTTGACTTGACTGTTGAAGCAATATGAATCATGAGTTGCGGCCACATTATGCGGTTACCTTGAACTGCTGTCTCAAAAACATTAGATACATTGTTTCAACTGGTGATGAAGCTCTTTAACTGGGGGTTTTAGCCTGGGAGTTGCAATGGAACACGTGGAACCTCAACTAGTCCCTTTTCTTTTGGCAAATGGGTAGCACAAGTGTCAAGCAATATATTGGAGAGTTTCACCTGAGCATATTCTTAATGAGTCCGCACTAGGTTTTCTTTCATGTGCATATGCTTCTGACATTTCCATACTGTTTTCTCTGGCCCCACTGCTGTGCCACAGAGCCCTCCTACAAGGCCGGAGTGATCTCCATGGTCAGTCCCAATTCGAATTATGTTAGGGGCTCTTCCGCTTTTGCCAGATCTAGACAGATACTTTGAGTCGTCTATGATTTTCTTTTCTTTTTTTATGTTTTTTTTTTTGGGGGGGGTGTTTGTGTTTTTTTTTTTTTGTGGGGGTGAGGAATTGAGGGAAAGAGATACTTGAGAGATCATGTCCACCAACTGATCTTGAAGACAACCTGCAGTAGAGTTCTTTTTTCACATATGACTTTTGAACTTCAACTTAGAAGTCTCAGTTTACAGGAAAAGAACATCTGCTTTCTTCCAAGATTTATCTGGACAACAGATCTTTTGACTTTGGACCATTTCAATCATTTAAATTTTGCACTAGAGGTTTGAGGAAGGCTTAGATTGGTAACATAAGCATCTCATAATACTAATTGTTTATTTTCTTCTAATGATGGATCGATTATCTTTTTGTCTTCACTCTTTGCTTTTGCTTTATTTGTTTGTTCTTGTTTTTTTTTTTTTTTGGGGCATTATTGTTTGAATTTCTTGACAACAAGGTATTGTCTTTTGTTTTGGTTAAGTCGATACAACTTCAGCATGTTTATGCTGAGAGTTAGAGCTGCAACGTAGTGGCTATCTGATTTTGTCTCTTATTCTGCTTATCTGTCATTGATGCAACTGGCGTTGCCTGTCTTGATCACATTGTTGGATAAGTTGATGCAGGACTAAAGTGTGGTATTAGTATAGAAGACTATGACTGGGAGGGAGATGTTTGTGGGGTCTCAACACAGATCAGAAGAGATGGACTCCAGAAGAAGCATCTGCTTTAGTGGCAGCTGCTTTGGAAGAAGTAGGAATTCAGTTGTAGGTGGGCACAGGCACATTATTGTGCAGAATATCACCAAGAGATTGCCATTGCTCTACCCAACAAATTTGATGAACTCTTTCTTCTTTTAGACTAGATTGAAAGGCAAGTCGGTCGATTTTCAGAAGTTGACAACAGATTTGCTGGGGAGCAATTTGTCGGTTTGGACTCTCGGGCTTCCGGCAAAATCAAGAATCTAGGGATGGAATTTGAGTACTATTGCTTCTTGTGCTGTGTCATCTGCAAGACAGAGCAAGAGACTGGAGATGTTGGTCCTTAGTTGCAGACCCTGTTGGATGATTGAGTCGGCGATTGGTTCTCGCCAAATTCAAAATGGGCCAACAGTCAATCTCAGATGAAACTCTTCGCAAGCCATGTCGCTGAAACTGATTTGGGCAGAGGCATTGGTATACCGTATCTGGTGTGCTTGGCTCGTGAGACGTACGATGATTCATGGTACCGAAATTCGAGATGCCGAGCAGATGAGGGGACTTCATTGTTCTTGATTTTCAATTTAGATTCCTGGATTTGTGAAGTGAAATAGTGAGTGAGCTTGCATGGGACGTGCAGTTATAAGATTCTTTGATCCATGGATTTACGAACTACGAAGCTTCCCTGGAACTTATGAAGCCTTTTGGGCTTCGTCCTCCAGTTTGCAATTTGCTTCTCTCTGGCCAACATTGCCTTCTTTCCTTACACACCACAATCTTTTATTGAGTGGGGCTTATGTTGGGTAATATTTTCTTCGATACATTTGTATTTTTTAAAGACGAAACAATTGATGATGCAAGTAAAATATTTTTGTTTGAATTTAAGATGATTTTGGATCCGACGGTGCCCAAAATTGGTTCAAAGGGGAAAAAAAAAATTAATTGCTTTCTCGAGATCGGCCCTTTTTCGTGAGATCGGCAAAAATCTAATGTCGAAACTAAAACCGTTTTTGTGGGATTAATTGACAAAAATCCAAATCGAAAATAACTTTTAGACCCGCTACTAAGTTCATCCCATTTATTGATTAGGTCTATTTGATATGTCGATTACCTAGAATAATAGTACGGGTTTAACGTTTTTCTATTTCTATTTTTAGAAATAAAAGATAAACTAATAAGCATGCGGTATATTTTGATTTGGAAAATAAGCTCACACTGCAATGCCGGTACTCGCGTTTAATGTTTTTTCCCTTTTTTTCTTTGAAATTAAAAATAAGCTAATAAACATGCTGTATATTTTGATACAGAAAATAAGCTTATACTGCAATACCACGACTCTCGTGGCAATGTGCGGACAATATATTAGTATAAAAAGAAAACTTCAGTCGCTTTTAACAAGGCTATATCAGAAAATAAAATATTTATAATCATCCTTTTAAATGATTTTCAGACATCATTAGTGCGTAAAAAAAATAAGGTGCCAACTTCCTATGTAGAATTAATACGACAACTAACAAGTTAATAAAAAGAGACAAGATAACTTTAAGGGCCCAAAAAAAATAAAAATAACTTATAAATTAACCTTAGTATATAAATTATTCAGTATTCATCAGCTATATGGCAAAGAAAATAGAAATGGTAAGTGATTTAAGACATGTATTGTCACGCCCCGAACATCACGAGCACGCAACATCTCGCACAAATACACTGGTCGATAAAGATAATGCGACGTCCCAGGATTTGTCGCCGACCCAAATCGATTCGATTAAATGCGAACGCTAGCGGAAACGACACAATAACTCGATAACAACTGAGTAAGGTAAACAAACGACCTCAACACTTATATACATATACATATTCATATCCTTTATACATTATTCATGCCATTAATTACATCAACTGTACAAGCGATACAAACTAGGTTGACTACACGTCAACAGGATCTATGGTCGGAAGAGTTATACTGTAAACAAAAAATCACACCCGACAAAGTACACACTGAGATCTACTCGCCTTCACTACTGATATCAAGTAGAGGAACCTCCTCAGGGTCGCTCTCCATCATAACCTCGCCATCGTCAGAGTCTCTCGCCAGTAAGCTCTCTTCGGTGTCCATCGGCACTGGCATCTCCTCGGGATCCATTACCTCTCCATCCTCCATGACAATTGAAGCATCTATCTCGTCAACGATCTCTAATGGGGTCTCAAATCCATGGAGTATGTTACTCAAAGATCCCTCCCCATCGCGACGTCTCCAAGCAACATAAAAATGCGCTCTCCAGATATCATCCCCTTCATCTACCCAAACTCTAGTAATATATCTAAGGTACATCCGATTCTCACCAAAATAGTACTCCTTCACCTCGGTCTCAATCTCACACGGTATCCCACAACGAACTGGTGGTGGTGTTTTCATGATCACGATCTAGGGTCTGAAATGTGGGGGAAATAACGACAACAATGAAAATACATCTTAGTAAGTTCGCCCCCTAAACCTCGCTTAGGACGACGCGTAACCATACGACTAAACTTAGGCATGCAAAAGATCAACAACTCAATCACAGAAGTCAAAGAGCTCAACATGCGAATGAACATTCGATAACAACATGCTCGTGCTTCAGATTCACATATTCGTACAAGAAATACCACGGTTGCCAATACCATAATTTCCCCTTATGACTCCATTTCCCTGTATCTTTAGGGCCACCCTCCGCCTCTCAGGACTAACATTTCCGACTCGCGCTAGTCGCCTCGGGTCGTGCCTCGGGTCGACCCGAGGCACGACCCTTATAACTCCCATTCTGTGAGCCTGTTACAGGAACCTCAGGGCCGCCCTTCGCCCCGCGATAACACGCCTCAGGGCTAACATTACTGCTTGACGATCATTTCACACGACAGCAAAAAACATGCCAAAGCAACACGATGCATCTTATGAAATCTTCCCATACATGACAAGTCAGAGACACGCAATTTCAGTCAAGCACTTTAATTTAATCCCCGGAGTGAACTGTGACAGTCTGAAATTTCGATCTAGTTATCGGGACTTCTACCTGAATGGAAAATTTCCGAAGTGCCCCTGGTAAATGCTCAGTCTTTAGAATTAGATTGAATAGAGTCGTTTGAGGGCGAGCGCGATTGAATGAAACCAAATCCAGACTGAAAATTGTTCGTGCTCGGGACCCGATCAGTGTATTTGGCACGCGAATTAAGACAGGGTCAAATCAAATGTCCCATCAGTCAAATCCATGGGTCAATCATGCACAATTCCCCAAGGGTGTCTATCAATCTTTCAAGAACATCAAAGTACAACCTAATGTGTCCTTTCCCCACTACCAATTATGATAAACCTTTTCTCTCCTCCCCTCACCCCCACGTTCGGCCGATCCTCTCCTTTTCCCCCCCCCCTTCCACACTTCCCCGACGCCATTTCTCCTCCTCCTCTTCCTTGTTCGTTCATCCGCCGGCCACCTTCAACCACCGCCGTCCGCCACTCCAATCTCGTCGGCCAGCTACCCCTCCACCTCGGTAAACCCCTCATCCCTCCTTCCTTCCATTGCCGTAACCTTAGGGTCATTGGACGACCCCGAGCTCTCACCCTCTCTCTCTCCCTCTCGGTCAGTGTTGCGCGCCACCTTTGCATCGTCGTTTCTGCCGCTGTCCAGCCGTCGGCGACCACCACCAGCCCGTCCTCAACTGGAGCGCCGCCCGAGTCCTCGCTTTTCCGCCGTCCGTCAGCCATGTCGATCACCGCCACCTCCCCTCACCCCTTGCCTCGTGGAGCCACCTGATCGCCCGGAGCCGCCGCCCCCGTGAGCTCTCCTTGGCCGCCCGGTGTCTCCTCCGCCTTCGTCGTTGCTCCGGCCACCCTTGTGTAAGCCAACTACTAACCGTGGCTTAGGAGTGAAGTATTACGTGTGGTTGTCGCAAGTTGGGGGCTGGTGTGCGTGGGGTGAGAGAAGAGGGGTGATTAGGGTTAGAATTAGTTTAAGTAGATTAAGTAATTTACTTGGTAGGCTAATTTTGGGGCCTGAGAAATCTGAACTATGGGCTGGAAAATGTAAGTTTAGGCTGCTTAGATGGGCTTGGGCGTGTAGGAAGTGGGCCATGGGCAATATTTGGGCTTGAGGGCCATTCCTAGGCTAAAATATGCAAGAATGGGCTTAATAGACATGGTTACTGATTGGGCCTTAGGGTTTAGGCGAAAATTAAGGATCAAATGGGCTGCAATGGTGGGCTTGGACATGTAGACTTATGACCCAAGATGTTAGGTGGACCTAAGGGACTCAAATTGGGCCTAATTCATCAAATTGGGGCTTATTAAGCTTGATTAAAGTGTGGGCCTTGGGCCTTGGCCGAATTTAACATTTAATTATGGGCCATCCTAAGACTTTCTATTAATATTCAAGAATGGGCCGATGAAGAGTAATGGACCGATAATCTTTTATTGGACTTGGTCTAGGCTAATACGCTTTAATTGGACTCCGGGTTCGGATCGAATCGAATTGGGATCGAGCTTATCTTGGGAATCTAATTGACCACGTGATTGAACCAAGATGAATTAAATTAGCGGAATTTTTGATTGACTGGTCATTCTGCATACTTGATGTAATTAGTTGTTGTCTGGTTTTCTCTATTCTGATACCGTGGCAAGGTTTCTATGTCGTTTGAAATGCGTACTGAGCTTGTACTACTGAGAGATGAATTTGAGTGTGCCAACCTGAGGCGTACCACACGCAGGTTGAGACACGAGCCTGATGCGTAAGAAACGCGGGCCAGACCAGTCGGGGTCATGAATTGATTTGACGTTGTATACTTGACGTTCCGAGGTTTAATTGAGCCCTCACATTTGTTTGGCTGCTAATTTCTGCATGTGATTTAGTTTCCACGCTGCTTCATGATATCTGTTGAACCGACTATTACCTTGTGGATTGCTGCCCTACCCACTAGAGAGAGTATCCTGTAGGGAGAAATTGCAGACCCTAGGCTATCAGTTAGGACCGAACCGACTCGTATACCCTATCCTACGCTAGGATTAGTGGTGAGCTTACTGAATTCTCGACTCATTGGCGTTGGTTGCCAATCTTTCAGATCTTAGGTCCCAGTGATGGCCGCACCGCCTCCAGTGCTTTTTGGACTCCCAGTGGACATCGTGGTCGAGATTACCCATCATGTGGACAATGACGCCAGGCTTTGGCACCGACACCTGACCACCATCTGGGTAGATCAGGGAAATCCCCAGTTTGTCCCCTATAGTTTCGAGGCCTCGATGGCCGAAGGAGATTTTGGTTTTGAGGGACCCGTTCGCGCTTTTGATGTCCCGATATCGATGGAGGATGACCCTGGCCTTCTCCGACCCGTCACCTATGAGGGAGAGGTGGTAGATCCGGAGCCGATGCAGGAGCCACCGTCGCCAGGACGGACCGTCATAGATGGCCACGAGGAGGGCGACCCCATGGACACCGATCCCGACGAGGAGCTTGACCCCTATGCAGACTACGACCCTGAGGAGCCAATGGACCCAGAGGAGTGACTTTGCCAGGAGTTTAGGTCTAGGCTTCGAGTTGAGGAGATGAGCGTAGAACTTTTGGACTGTAGTGTGTTTCCTTTTTGGCAGTCTATACCTAACGCTCATGTTTTGATTACATATATGTGTACTTATGTTTGTTGGCGTTCTTCCCACTACTGGCCACTACCCCATTTCTGTATGCATGTATGTAAGGGTAGGAGGCACGTTTCCGCAGGTTCAAGAGATCAATGAAGGTCGCGTCGTCTGGGAGCGACGAAGAGGCTCCCTGGGCCGTCGTGTTTCGTAAACCAGGCGAGTGCGATGAGACTTAATGGTATGAGACTTAATGGTATGAACAGTGAATAGTGAACTCCGGTAGTGAATAGTGTTTTTCGACATGAATAGTGAACTCCGGTAGTGAATAGTGTTTTCCAGCATGAATAGTGAACTCCGGTAGTGAATAGTGCTTTCCGACATGAATAGTGACTCCGGCAGTGAATAGTATTTTTCGAAATGGATAGTGAACTTCGGTGGGGAAATGGTATTTTCCGGAGTGAATAGTGAACTCCGGCAGTGAATAGTGTTTTCCGATCGGGAATAGTATTTTCCGGCACCTCAAAAACGACTCCGATTCGAGCCTCGATTTCGCCCTAGCCTTCGTCTAGCGATTATCTATCATCCTACTCAAGATTTAGGAGGAAAACTCACCAAAATTCAGCAAAGAAGTCCACGAACAAAACCGGGACCAAAACAGCAAAAACCGATAGGAGACGACCACGCGCAAGGCTGAATGAGTTGGTTCACAAGCTGAAAATCAATGTTTTCACACGAAAATGAGCTCCAGGGGTCGTTGGGGTCAACATATATCAATATAAGCCCTATGTGAAATTCGGGTAACAAAGACTAGTTCGTCGACCGAAACGGCGAAGCAGTTTTGGAAGGTCAAACGACATCCGATCAGAGTGATTCAAGTTGGAAAAGAACCACAAGACAATGAAATAGAGAGTGATCTGCCACAAAAATCACGATGATCCAACAGTCGGTTTTACGTCGGCGGCCGATTGAAGTTGAGGCCAGAAACTGGAATTCAACCTGTGCAAGGTTCGGTTTTGGCTCTGTTTGAGGGGGTTCCAGGGCTCATCTTGAGCTGATTTTTGGTGGAGAGCTTCTAGAGATATATGTGAAGGTCGGGTTAAAGGGGCGTCTCAAACCGATAACGTTTGGGCAGCGAACAAGTGGCACAACGAGCGGCGGTTTTCCGGCGGCCAAAACCCAAGAGAAAACTAAGAGAGAGAGAGAGCCACGAATTTTCTGGGGAAAGAGAGTGATCTGCCACAATAATTGAAGAGAGAGAAAGAGAAAATATCTTCAATTATTGGGGGGTACTATTCATCCGTTGACCGGCACTATTCATCGGTTGACCGGTCAAAAGTTTTGACCGACGGCGACCAATGGTTGATTGATGTGATTGATGTGATTAACAATGAATGATGAGGCATTTCTCGAAATTCGTGAAATTTCAGGACCGGTCGGGGTTCAATCAGTGCTGATTTGGCTCAACCGCGATTGGAAAAGACTCAGGATACCACCGAAAAATTTTTCTAGTCTCGCTAAAATTACTAACACTCTCTAGCCATGAATTCTAGCACAAGACGGGGGTGAGATGGCAATTTTCAATTTTGCCCTTTCCTCTAGGCATTCCGAGATCAATCTGCTTATTCACGCCTTTCTAGGCAATGTCCAAATTCACAACTGTGACACTCATGAGAGTCGATTGTCCTATTCCGGAACTTAATTCGCGGCCTCATTCATAAGATGGCAACTTTAAATAAATTCTCAAACTAACGGGTGGCGTTTTAGGAGTCACGCGTATCGACCAATTGGTCCACGTGCTTATATTCCTAGCTAGCCTTTCCCTTCTGGTTAGTTATCCCGAAGTGATCAGTTTCAAGTGAGATCCATTTATAACGCCTCTATGAAATAACCATTCTATTTTCAAATTTCGAAAAAGGGTCGAATTTCAGAATGTCACATGTATGATAATCATTCTAATTTTTTTAATTTTATTATTCGAAATAAAAAAAAATAAGAATCATATTTGATTACTTAAATAATTGTCATTGTAATTCTGTTCTCGAAAACATTTAGTAATTCGGGTCCGCCCCAGGTATTATAGCCTGCTTTTCGAAAATGAGACCGTTGCAGCTTTTCTCAGTCCAGTCCCGTCCCACAACGGCTAGTTTCCCCATTTCTCTCTCTCTCTCAACCTCTGTCTTCACTCCCCATCGAACTCCTCTTCTGCTTCCACCATCATCATCGCTCTCAGGTTCGAAGAAGACCCACGACCAGTCAACGATCTGCACCGATCGATTTTGGAAGTGCGCAATCATTCGCACGCCAAATTTAAGGATTTGTTGGGGGCGGCGATTTGATTCGATTCGATTTCCGGGATTCGGTCGTTCCTGTCTTAGGGTTCCTTGTTCCCTATCTTCTAGGGGCTCATCAAACTGGCTCCGAATCGGAAGTGTATTTGAACTTGTTTCGCCACTTTGAATCGATTCGTGGGAGAGGAGGTCGATGGCGGAAACTGCTCCACCGATGCAGCAGCAGCAGAAGCAGCAGGAGACGGTCGCGGCAGCTCCTCCTCCACCGCCGCCGCCAACGCAGCGCCGTCCGCGGGTGCGGGAAGTTCGCTCCAGATTCATGTCTCCGGTGGTTTCTTCTTCGTCTCCTTCCCCTGGCGATCTCCACCTCCCTGGCTCCAAGTCGCCAGTCGTAAGGCACGCGGTCGACTCTCGGCAACAGCACCAGCAGCAGCGATCGGTCTCTGCGCAGAGGCGGAGGCGGCTGGACCTTGACCCTTCGTCTCATGCTGATGAAAGTAGATCGGAACTTAGTAGGAGCTTGGACACACCGTTGCTCGGAGCTGGACCGCAGAGTAAAGGGTCCAAAGTTCCGAGCCGAGCTTCGAGGTCCGACACTCCAATCGTGAGCACTAGCATGGATAGAATCGTGTCATCGAGATTTAGACAAACGCCGCAGAATCTTCCGAGAGCGGTCAGTGCTGGAGCTTCTGCAGCTACAAAATTGTTGCATTCGATTGGGATGCCAGTTACTGCTGGTCATGCTTCTGGTTTGAAAGCAGCAGTAGACGAGAATTCAAACGCAGAAGCTGGTTCAGTTGGTAATTGTCACAGTGAGAACTCTGCACAATTATTGCGGTCTTCCATGCCTGACGCAGATATGTTGCCCTCAGTGTCCAATCGGTTGTTGGCTGAGAGAAATGTGAATAGGATTGGTAATCTTGGCAGTTCCGATTCTTCGAAGATCCCTGCTTCCCCACTCTCACGTTCGCTTAGTTCGCCATTATCAAGCTGCGACACGTTAAACTCCATCAAAGCCAGCGAAAAATTGGCACATGGATCATCGAAGCAGCACATGACGCCAATTAATGGTGGAAAAGTTTGTTTACCCCCAGCTGTGCCGTGCACAAAGACGGTGATGGATGCAAAGAAGGGAAGGAAAGTTTCTAGCCATCAAGAAGACGTACATTCTCTAAAATTGCTCAACAACCATTATCTCCAATGGAGGTTTGCCAATGCAAAAGCAGAGGCCACTATGCAAGCTCAGAAAAAGGAAGCCGAGGTTTGTCACATTTACACTAAGGTCTATCAACTGAATGAGCGTATGCACTTAGTATTATCATTTTTGTTGCGGATGCCATACTAGGCTACCTTGTCATTGGTTGTTCTGGACTAGACTGTGGTCCAGTTTTGAGTAGACGCTGTGAGAGATCAGCAATGATCTTGAAGCTTGATTTGATGGTGAGAGAAATGCTAGTATGAGTATATGCGACATAAATTAAATGGTCAACATTGAATTTGGATGAAGAGTTTTGCACGGAAGCTCCATATGCACCCTCCTTAAAGTGAAGGAAATAGAGAGTGTGAAGAATTCAGACTTCAAAGGGGAATATAACAGATGACAATCAGTAAATCTTTTCTTGCAGCCACCACTGGGGTAACAAGTAAAGGATGATGCGGCATGCATTATGGATGAAATGACTTTAATTTCAAATAATCTTAAGAGCACAGTGACCTGCTTGAAAGTAGCCATAAAGTTGAATTTCCTAATATGACGCATTATGTCATGTAAATAATCCTCCTACGTCTGTGAAATACCATCACGTGAAGATGTGGAAAGGTTTGATTAGATGTTTTGCTTATGAGTGATGAAAGAAAACAATTGCATCAATGAGAAGAAAGGCTTCGATTATTGAAAGCTACAACTTTTAATGGACGGTAGTGTGGTAAGTTTTAGTGTCTACTTTATGGCTACAAACTCTTTTAACTCACCCACCACCATGAATGTAGACAAGTATGTGGTACAGATGAAGCTTGGTGGTAATATGTTGATGGCCAATCCATAGTTGTCTTTATATTGTTGGAGTGTGTTTGACATTGGTTTAGCTTTAAGGCTCATTCCTGCCATTACCTCTGTGCTGCATTTGTTATGATTTAGATGTGTTCTAGTTCTTTATCGTCTTTCAATTTCCTTGCAGAAAATGCTGTTTTCTCTGAGTGTCAAGCTAGGTGATTTGTACAATTCTGTGATGAGGAAACGTGCAGAACTTGGCACAGTGCAAAGAGCAAAAGCAGTATCAACGATTCTTGAATCTCAAGTATGGCTACGACTTTTGTGTGTAACACTAGCCATAAATTTTCTTATAAACTGTAGTTGTCAATTCACTATAAATTGCCCGTTTTATAAAAACAAATGTTCAGCTGTGCTGAATGCTTGATTAATTTTGTCGTAAAATCACCATCTTTTTTATGTATTAACGTATATTTTGTTTTACTGTTCTTGCATCTAGATGCCATGTCTCGACGAGTGGTCTGCTTGTGAAGGTGATTATTTAGCATCTTTGTCTGAGGTGACCCAAGCTTTGTTGAATGCCTCCATTCAGCTACCAATCAGTGGGAATGTCAGGGTATAGTATTAACCTCACTCTGATATAAGTTGGTATATTTGCTTTCTTGATGAACTTTATGCACATTACGTTGTAATCTTTACAGGCTGATGTTAGGGAGGTAGGGGAGGCTCTGAGTTCATCCATGAAGATCATGGACACCATTGGTTCCCATGTCGAAAGCTTCGTGCCCAAGGTGCAATGCAATTCCATGCATGTTTTGTCATTATCCCTTCCACTTGCCTTTCTCAAATAGTAGGAACTTGCTCGATGCAGGCTGAACAATTGGAAGTTCTCATTTCTGAACTAGCCAGAGTGGTCGGTAGCGAAAGAGTTGTTATCGAAGAAAGTGGTGATTTGTTGTCCAAGAGATACTTATCCCAGGTTAGCCTATCGAATTTGCTTAAAATGATCAAGTGGTAATACAGATTGTAGGAGCTACTCTTTCCTGTATCAAATTGTGCTTGCATATTCCCCTAACACTTTCCTGCCTATACCTAAGTCCATCCTGAAGGAATTTGTCCCCGTGATTTTCAGGTGGAGGAGTGTAGCTTGAGAGGCCAGATTATTCAGTTTCACCGATACCGTCAGTCAATTTCATGAAGGATAAGGCTTAACAGCAGCATCTGATACATTAGCTGCACTGGGATCTATGCGCCGGGATGATCGCTTGCATTTTCCCTTGGTGGTGGAAGTCGCATGGCAGAGTAAACATTCAATATATTGGGAGACACATTCAGATTCCTCTGCAGAAAAACCAGGAAAAAGATGCAACTTTACCTTGATTCTTTCATTGTTCCTGCAAGCATTGTATATACTTCGGCAAAATAATGCTGATTTTTGCCTGTATCCTTTGTAATGAGTTTTACATCTTATAATCATAGTTGATTCGCTCATGATTATCGGCCCTGCAGTATCTTAACTAGTCTTCATTTGGCAAAGTAGCTGCTGGAGGAATGGCGAGATCATAAGCAAGAGCTGTATAGTGTTGGCATTGTCCGGTCTAGTTGAAACTACGCTGACCTGTATAGGTGTTCTCTTAATAAATGAGCATGACAAGGTTAATCTGACCTGCTCGAAATCAATTTGAAAGTGAAGGACATGGTACCCATCTTGTGATTCTTCCATTGAGTTTGAAAATTTCGGATTTCAGAATTTCCTGCGACTAGAAGCTTAGACATTTGCAATTGTCAGTGTTGCAGATAATAAAAGAGTAGCATAAATTTATAGCTCATAAATGTGATGACCAAACTTAAGTAATAAGAACTAAGGAAAAAGTATAATAATCCAAGTTTCTTGAACTGGAAACAGGGGGAAAAAAAACATTGGGTGGTTTCTCTAACATTCACATTAATCGATAAAGTTAAACCACAATTGCAAAAGCATGTGTTGTTAATATTTTTACCTAGGATGGATCCTATTCGCACCTAATATATGATTGATTTATTCTACTAGAATAGATTTACACAATTTCGTGTTCGATAATTAGTAAGTAATGTTTGAATTTATCTTCGCAGCATGACAAACCCACTTTTCAATATACGATGGCTAATTTAGTTTTAAACTTTTCAATACGCCAATTTAGTTCTACACCTTTTAACAATTTATAAATTCAGTGCTAAACCTTTCAATTATATTAGTTTAGTCTCAAACCTTTTGAAATTTTGCTAATTTAATCATAAACATATTAGTTGGATATTTGGATGAAAGGACTACATTTATAAATTAGGAAAAGATTTATGACTTAGTTGAAAATTCTTCAAAAGGTTTATGATTAAATTAACACAATTGGACTGTTTAGGACTGAATTAGTGATCTTACAATAAATTTAGAACTTTTTGGACAAATTCATCCCAAAATAACTTTACAAATGAGATAAGCTCCCCTTAGATGTTTTATGAATCTATTTTTTAGGACTGCGTATGGTAACACTCTAGAAAAAAAATTTCTATTCCCAAAATATTTCAGGAACACTTTGGGAACAAAAACGCGTATGGTAAAAAAGTGTTCCTAAATGTTTTAGGAACACTTTTCACAAATAAAAATACTTTTGGAGCATAAACAAGAAATAAAAAAAAAAAACTTACTTCTGTGTTTGGGCAACACTTTTTAGAAACACATTTGAAATATTTTTTTTAGAAATAATTAGGGACATTTTTTGAAGTTAATTTAAAATAAAACATAATTTAAGAATAAAAAATAATTTAAAATAAAAGCATTTTTTGAAATAAAATAAAAATAATTAAAAGTAGAAAAAAAATAACTAAAAATAAAAAAATATTTTTTCGAATAAATAAATAAAAATAAAATAATTAAAATATAAATAATAATAAATAATAAATAGAAATAATTAAAATAAAAATATTAAACAAATCAATTAAAATAAAAAAATTGAAATAATTATTAATTGAGAAATCGAATTATTTACGAAGAGTAAAATTATGGATATAATTTTTTTGTAATTATCAAATACATTTTTATTTCTTTTTTGTTTTGAAAATAAAAAATTTTATATAATTATTAAATATATTTTTATTTTTAAACATCGTTGTCAGAAGTAAAAATAAAAAAAAATATTTCTGTTTCAAAAGTTATTTTTGACTTTAGGCCATTAACAACCGAAGACAAATGAGGAAAAAGGCAGTGAGAGAAGAGAAAGAAACAGTGTGGAAGCAAAGCAAGAACGAGTGAAAACTTCATTGTTGAGCTCTCTCTCTCTCTCTCTCTCTTCATGAACAAAATCCTGACACTCAGGAGAACCCAAGCAAGCCTAGATTTTTAGGATAATTGATTCGACCCAAAGAAATGGTGAATGCGACCCTTTGCTGTGCTGTGCCCAATCCCACCTCCTGCAAATCACATCTTCCGCCTCTCCTCCGATGGAGAAGGAACCCCAGCTCGCTGCTTCTCAGACGCTCTCTGGTTATGGAGACGACGTGGGGCCTGGTCGTTTCGGCGGAGGAAGACGAAGCTCCGAGCTCGGCGGAGTCGGTCGCCCCTCGCCGCCTCATCCTTCTTCGCCACGCCAAGAGCTCCTGGTCTGACCGTTCCCTGAGAGGTTCATTTTCTTTTCCGGAAAAAGGGATATACAAATCACATGTTTTCATTCAACTGCTCTTGTCCAAAATATTTTGAGGAGGATTGCTGCAGTGTTTGAGAGAATAAGATGCGCAATGTGAAAGCTTCTCCGAAGTCTTTTGGGTGTGTCTAGGCCATATTTGTTCCTTATTGTAGTGATCCTATTGACTTGCGAGCTGGTTAATTTGGAGGGGTTCTGATTCCTGCTTGCATTTCATCAATTTACCTTGATAATGAGTTGCTTGTCCAGTTTCTTAATTTAGTCACTTTGTGAATCATTTCAACTAGATCATGATCGGCCTCTCAGTAAGACCGGTCGAGATGATGCTGTCAAAATAGCACGCAAGCTTCACCAGTTGGGTTGGATCCCTGAACTTATTTTGTTAAGGTCAGCAATTTTGTAAGTGTAGATTGATGGATTGCACAACATAGACGGATTTACGTACTAATTTTGATATTCTACTCTTGGCCGGTTTCGATTTGAATTCCCTCTTTTGAGGTAGTGATGCAGTGCGCACACGTGAGACACTGCAGATAATGCAGGAAGAAGTTGAAAGCTTTTTGGAAGCTGAGGTCCACTTCTTTTCAAGTTTCTATTCGATTGCAGCAATGGATGGTCAGACAGCAGAGCACCTGCAAAAGGCTATCTGTAAATATTCTAGGGACGAGATACTGACTGTAATGTGAGTCCTGATTCTAGTCTTTTACTGGATGGAAGTATGACTATCCTGGAATTATATGAAGTGGTTCCTCTTCAAATTAACACATTTCGATGCAAGGTTCCTAGTGGATACACTCATCACACAAGTTTCTTTAAAGGATGTATTCCGGTGTTGTTTGTAGACCTAAATCACCTTGTCATGGTTTGATTATTCTGATGGCATCATTGCAGAGGGCTAGATTTGTGTCTTCTAACTTTCATTTGGTAGTGTTGCTGAACCTTGTTAACACAATATGGGACAGAGATATATTCCTATTCTGGATGTTTCTTATTTAAGTTTGATGCTTGTTACATGCATAATGCGTCAAATATTGTTTTTCTTTGTAATCTTTGTATATTTATAGCAATGTTGGCTTCATAGGATAAATTATATTTTTGAAGCTACGGGGCAGTTGTTTCCGTTTAAGAAAAAAATGATACCAAAGATGCTCTGACCCAAATATTTCCTCCGTTAGCATGGATAATGCCGGTTTTTGTACAATAATGTGAGGTCACTTTGGTGATTAGGTGCTTTGAAATGTCCTATCAGGTGGTTATGGACTATAGTGTTGATTTTAGTATTGCAAAAAATCCTTTCACGGATATGTCTTCCTCTGTACTAATTTTGTTCAGTTTTACAAAACTGTGGACCACCATTTTTCTAGTTATTCTGGTTTCAAAGGTTGAAACAGTATTGATAGATTTCTAAAGCATATGAGTTATTGTGCAGGTGCATGGGGCATAACAGGGGATGGGAGGAGGCGGCTTCCATGTTTGCTGGTGCATCCATTGAACTTAAAACATGCAATGCTGCTTTGCTCGAAGCTACTGGAAGATCTTGGGAAGAGGTGGGCATCTATATTCTCTACTTCCAAGGAAACTTTGCTTTTCTACATTGCCACAAGCATTTGAGTGGGCACCACATACACATGACCACAGGTTTTCATAGAGACAGAAATTTAGCTAGCCACTTGACAAGAAGACAGTGTACCTTAAAAGAGAAAAGGCAACTACTGGTTGTGTTATAAGACTTCAAAGTGTTGAAAGTCATAGGTACCCTCAAAGTTATGAGAATTTGAAGTAAACGATGATCCCACTGGAAAGTTACTAACCATAGGAACCCTCAATATTACTATCAAAAGGAGAATTATAATCTCATAGAAAGTTACTGACTATGGGAACCCTTAATATTACAAGCGCTTAAAAGAAGCTACTTTGTCACGAGGAAAAGTTATCAACCCCAAGCACCCTCAGAGTTACAAGCACTTGAGGAAAATCACAATCACGACATGAACCCCAAAGTTACAAGCAGTTAAGGATAATTACCATTCTTTAAGAAAAGTTACGAGCTTTGGGATGCTAAAGGTTACGATGACTTCAGGAAGTTGCAATCTTTCTGAAGAGTTAGTAACTCATTGATACATCTGAGTTAGAATCAATTAAATAAAATTACAATCTCAAGGCAAAATTGCTAATACTGAGACATCCTCAATTGCAAGCACAAAAAGAACCAAAAGTTTTAAGAAATTCTACTAAGGATGGATAAGAAGTTTAAAGTACGAGCACTTAAGGGAATTCATGATATTATGGGGAAGTCACTAAAGATGGGACTAGCAGAATTATGAGCAATAGAGGAAAATTATCATCCTTCAAGAAAAGTTACCAACTATGAGTACACCCGAACCTACGGCCACGTGAGGGAAGATTCAAACCTTCTACAAGAGTTCTAACAATGATATCGTCGATTATTAACTATTGAGGACAATTACAACCTAACAGCTAAATTCCTACCTGGTAGATACCCTCAATTAGGAGATCTAAAAGAATTTTCATCCTTAAGGAGAATTTGGAAGCCTCAGAAAGTATGGATAAGGTAAACTAGAATTTACTAGCAATTAAAGAAAATCGCACTATATGTGGAAAGTGACATTGTAACCATTCTATTGACCTTTGGATAACAGAGTAATGTGACAAATTGTAAGTAGGTACTTTGAACAAGGGAGCCATGTTTAGCACCCACACATATATTGCCACGTCACCTTTCTCTGTATGCTCGAGATTAATGCATTTCCTGTGATGTTCATAAATCTCTTATACTCAGTAAGTGCCATGTAGATGGAGTCAAAACCCTTGATGGTAGGAACTTTTCCTGAGGACGTGGTATTTCTCTCAATAAGTTCCTTCCCCCCGCCCCCCCTTCCCCTCTATTGTGCTGGTTAGTAATAGTAAATTTCCTTATATAATTTATGAATCCACATATAATATAGTAATTCATTTATTATGAAAACAGACCTTTTGATATTATACATATAGGGTTGTAAAACTCCTATATGAAAAAAAAAAATTACCCTTGAGCAGTTGTCACTTTTAGAGAACTTGCATCCTGTTTTCTAGGCCACTAGACCGTAGACATTCCCTCCTAACAGTCATCAGATCTCTTCTCTCTTTCCAACACAAGTCTTCGATATCATCTTATGGGATCTCACTCTACCATATGATACGTTCCTTTGTGCAGGCATTTGCTTTGGCTGGACTTGGTGGGTGGAAGCTTCTGGGCATAGTCAAACCTACTACATAGTTGAACCATCCTTCATCACTGGCATACTGCAAACTACAGAGGTAGAATTTTAAGACGCTGATGAAGCAATATCTTGTCCTGATGTGATCCGAAATTCCTCGCATTCTCATGGGCTCTTCAGCCTTCCGTACAGCAGAAAAATGGGTAGCCGGTCTCCTACTTGTTGCTCCATGCACTTGGACCATATACTGATATGACTAAGAGAGTGTTGCTTCAGTCTGGAGGATGCCTGATATGTGAAGTTTCTAGGTGTCTTTTCTCACACTGAGGCCTAAGTAGCTCACCAGAGAAGATTACATCATCTTAAATAGAAACGTATCATCTTCTGTGCCGTAGAAAAGAACAATTGCAAGCAATTTTGCTCCCAATGTGTCTTGATATTGTTAAAAGTGGTTATGTAATTCTTTTGTTGAATTTGAGAAGCAGGTTTAGTTGAGTTATGTTGTAGCAAATTGGGTAGTGTTCTTTGTGCTTGTCCATGTTCCAGGTGCCCTTATTCCCTTAAGCCTCACCAACAATGGCGTGCGGTTTCCTCATGTGGAGTCTTGACAGATTGTCATGCCCAAATAGTAATATGCAAAGTATCCATAATTCTGGGTTAGATGGTCATGATTAGAAAAGCCTAGGACTTTTTGGCATATTTAGTGCCTAGAAGCCCTGTTGGTAAAACTGCACTTGGCACTTAGCACGAGCAGTGGTGTAGTTTATTGCAGGTGCAAGCCCTTTTCAATGACTATCTGGTAGATTTGCAATGCCTGTGAGTTTTGGTAGTTCATTCAAGTAAGTTCGTTTCCCCGCTGAGCCTACTTTCAAGTGTTATTGCTGACATTTTCATTTGCTGACAAAGTTTAAAAAGTTCAACTCACAGTAAGTGTTTCCGAAGCGTATGCTCTTCCAGCTGTACAACTCGTAGCATTCTCACTGCAGTATTCAAATTCACCCTATTAAGTTACTACAGGTCCACAGTCAACGAAAAATGTACGCCTACCCTGAGCATCGACTATGAATTGGTACGTGTGGGTTTCATGTTCATCAACCCTTACTAAAGAGAACTCATCCGCAACAAGTACATCATCTGCCCGTATCCTCAAGTTTGAACTAAGTATCAAAGTACGCGTCAAATATACAACGACTTCTAAGCTACCTATATGATACTTACCAAGTTAAATAGCTCACTTTCTCCAGACAAGCTACACATGCAAGTTGAAACAAACTAGTCCGCAAATCGATACACCAAGCAGTACAAGACGTTACGGTATATCTGCCTAGGCTAATCCCAGTTTGACCATTCTAGCTTTATCTTCTTACTGGGAGTTAAACAGATCCCTGGTCAGGTAGTTTGAATGACGAGGTTGTATAGGAGCAACCCAAGCTCGATTCGAATATTGGGGTTAGCACCATCTCGGGTTTAGCATGCGAAGCACCGGCAATCACCCGTGGCTTTTTTGTTGACCTCTCGCCATCAGGGCTTTTGGCAGGCGAACTGACGTTGCAACTGGAATCAGGGGTCAATGGTTCATGATTATGAGATGAGTTTGATCCATCGAGTGAGAGGCTCTTGGCTAGGGCACGGTCCTTGGACTTATCTTGGATGGGTGTCTCCGAGATAGGAGCTGGGGTAGGTGGATCAGTCTTGCTGTCTTCTTGGCCCTTATCAACTGATTCAGGTGCTGACCCATCTGCGAGAACACCACTAAGTCTCTGTTGCTCTTCGATTATCTTCTTCAAGTACTTGCCTTGCGCTTCTATCCGCAGCTGCAGCTGTCTCTGCACCTGCTGACATCAAATGAACCGAAACTGGCTTAGCTTATTGGAATCAGGATGCAACGACAACTCCACCAAATTTGAAGCCAAAATCATTTGCACCTCTGCCATAGCAAGAAGGCAGATGTCATACTAAAGGCCACGAAGCACCTAACCTCATACATTGCAGAATCAAATATACGACGGCTGGATAAAATTAAATAATATCACATTGAGCATTTCCGCACTTGATTGTCTTGATGTTCTATTAATGAGTGATCTCAGAACAAAATCATATAGCGAAAAGTCTGGCATACTCCTCGAAACTTCTCAACATTACAGATATGGCATGTCATCAAAATTGATTGAGGATTCTTAAGAATATCAGAATTTTAATTCTAACCATGTTATTCCAACCAATCAGAAAGCTAAAATCCAAACAAAGAACTTGCCTCCAACTGTTCATGTAAGCGCTTTTGCACCTCCATTTGCAGTTTGAGAGCTTCGGTGATCTGCATCCCACCTCTAGTAGACAGAAAAACAAACATTTTGTCATAAATAAAGTAAAAGGTTCAAATGTGGGTGATTAAAGAGAGATAAATATATAAATACTATAATATACTTGAAGATCAATTCATCAAAAAAAGAATCAAATTGATACAAAAACGACACAATTAGATAATTAAAAAAATCCAAGTGCAATTACATCTCAATAGAATTGGTAATATCCTGCTAGATACTGTATTACTACCTTTCAAGAATAGCAGACAAGAAAACCTATCAGAGAGAATTAATAATTTCGACAATTTTATTTAGAGTTACCACTCAGTATATGATCGACTGATGACCTACTTGACATCTCATATGTAAAGTAAGTATGATATTAACGGGAAATGGCACTTACGAGGAACCATCCATGTTGGAGAGCACAATTCAAATTAGAGCTACCACTTAATATATGATCAACTAATGACCAACTTGACATCCCGTATTTGAAGTAAGCATGATATTAAGAGCAGATGATACTTACGAGGAACCATCCATGTCGGAGAGCATATCCGCACATTCCTTTTTCTCAGCTTTTTTACCTACAATGAATAATTCAGGAACAACCATAAGAATGTAAGAGTGGAGCATCTTAAGATTTCCTTTTGAGCGACCACAATAATCATCCTAGATTACCAAAACAACACAAAAACTGATTACCACTTGTTAAATCATACCTTCCGAGGAGGAATCAGGTAGATACTTTGCAAGTCGATATTTCTGCATGCATTACAATTGTCTAGTCACAACTTGAATGACACAGAAGAATTCTTTAACAGAAAAGAATTAATATAGATTTAAAATAAATAAAAGAGGAGAGAAGTTTGTCATTTAAACCTGTAAATGACTTTTGACATGGTATATTGTTAGACCTTGCACACCCATAACTCGAAGAACGCCTTTAGGTGTAGCCCCTGAAAGAAAGCAATGGAACATATATCAGAAACATTAATATCTACGTATAAATTGAACATTGACTAACTCTTTAAGGCGAATTTAGAAGTAGATCTAGCTTATTCTATTTGTTGTTGGGTTCCATTTTGCAGTTATGTTCTTAACTTTTCGAAAAAGTGCATATCGACTAGCCAGAAAAAGAAATGAAGATGCAAAAAATGATGGAAAAGATATGCTTGCTAATAAGATCATCATATTAGTATGCAACAATGGGGCCAATGCCATTCAACTTTGGTTGTCTTAAATTACTCTATTTCCATTCATCAGACAATCGTTTTGATTATTTTCAATCACATCCCCAATACAAAATAAAATGAAAGCTAAAATTTTCAATAGATCGTTTGTGAGAGTGGAGGTACTGGGCCTAGTATGCTGAGTTTCGCTAGGGTCATTGGCAATACCCCGTTGTACAAATGAACCAGACCAAAAAGTAAAATGGATTTAGCTGGCAGCTGAGCTTCAAGATTGCTTCTTTGTGGGTGCTTTTGTATAAATTTCCTTTTCCGCATCTCTTTGAGGTATTTAAAAGCTCAAAGAAACGGTGTAACTTGGGCTTGGTTTGAGAGCATAACCTAAACTGATTTTCTTGGTGAATTTCACTAATCTTTTTCATCGAAATAGGCCACATCAACCTAAGGACATTTCGAGAAGAAACCTAAGGACATAAATTTACATGTTCCGTTCTACTATTTTCTTTGATTTTCACAATCTAAAGTCATTGACATGAAATCTTCCACAAAATTCCATGTCTTTCAATCAATTCACCCACATTTGACTATACAGACAAGCATGTCAACATGGATCTTTTACAAAAGGGGGACAAATAGAGAGTGGATCCTTCATCATTTCTTCATCATATACCTTTCTTTATAATTGTAGCTTTTCAATACTTTGTAACTAGATCAAAAATTACCAAATAAAAGCTGAATCAAGAGTATAAATAGAAAAATCACAGATAATCAAGGTAACACAAACATAAACGTGATGACTTACTATCCGGCCCACCAAGTTGTGCCACGGCATCAACAAAGCGATCATGGAGTTCATGTGTCCAACGTAACCGCTGCTTCGATGCGAGATTGGGATTGTTACTGTGATTGTTCCCTCCACTCACGGAGTCCATTGTGTTGGCACCGCTATCTAAATGTTGACCATGAACCATTGTGTTGCTGGGAATTAAACTTGAACTAGGGCCACTTTTCTGTCGATACATTCTTCATTGAACTGCAAAAACAAAAAATGTTAAAAACCACATTATAAAAGATTTGAAGGGTCAACAAGAAATGCTTTTCGTTTTCCTAAAGCTACTACAAAAGAGAAACTTGTGATCTCTTGATACTGCTTTTGCCTAAATGCAAGCTATATTACTGATCCTTGCCTTCCATGGCTCAAAATATCTTTTATTTTGTTTGAATTCCTTGCTTCTATGTCCTCCGCAATAAGTTAGGTCCATGTTTATTAAGAACAGTACACAGAACCAAAGATATCAATGACTTCCAAAGCCTTTACCAAAAAAAAAAAAAAAAGACTTCCAAAGCATGATTTCTAAAATATACAGCAGTCATAGATGCATTTCATCCTTATCCTATTTTGTCCCGCAATAACCGCCACCTGGCAGCGTATAAAGTGCACATAATATGAGCCCGTAGACAAACTCAATATCACCATTGTTGATGACCAATTGGATCTTGACGTAGTGGTAGGTACAAGAGATACAATTACTTACTCATCTTTATAAACCATTAATTTGGCCCCCAAAAAGGGAAATCCAGCTTTCAACGTGCACAAACAAACTCAAGTCAGCCATCCATACATGGTATGTTTGTATGCATATGCAAGATGCGAACGAGCACGAGCATAGAACGTCAATACGTCCAGCACGAAAGGAACGCAACTGAGTAAACAATTATATACTGCCATAGACTTATCTGTCTACATGAATACAGGAAATTTTTAAGTTTGCAACAAAAAGCTAGGTGTTACCATTGGCTTCATTCAAACGAGCAGAAAAAGTAAGTAAATGAAACAAGCCGTATTAACTAGCATTCCACAACTCTACCGAGGGAAGCAAGGAAAGTCAAAAGAAAAGAAATTAAAGTTGAGATATATAAAAAAAAATTTAAGCTGAACCAGCAATTTTCATTCTCTAAGTGAGCAATTAGCATAAGGAAAATGTTAACAATGCCACGAATCTGCAACCACTCAGGATTGGGAATTGAAAAAGAAAATGGAAAATTTTCAAAGACAGGGGGAACAGATACGAATAACACAACAAAACAAACCTCCCACAAGAGAGCAAATTGACACAGGAACCCTTAATTAGAAAAATCGAATCCAAATGACGATCGACCGAGCATCGAGCTGTTTATTCCTATGCAAAGACCTGCTTATCTACCGGGTAAGAAAGAGTGCGAGGTGAAATGTTAGAAATGTAAAGCTTCATTTTTTATTTATTTTCCAGCTGAGAAAAGAAGCAAGAATCTCCAATTAACAACACTAGGCATGCAGAGAAACAGAAATGCACAAGAATGAAGAGATTTAAGGAAAAAGAAACATACCCAGAAGCAGATCTGCAGAATCCTGAAAAACCGGAGCGTGCATCCAATAGCAGAACAGGAAGAAGAACATGAACAGGACGAAAAGGACGACCCAGAAGCTGAAAGTAATTGACAAGAAGGAAAATGGAGCTGTTCCGCTCGGGGCACAGAAGAAGGGAGAAAATGTAAAGAGAGGCCCCCTCCTATTTCTATTTGGTTCTCTGAGATCAAGATTCCGCTGCCCTCCCTTTCTCTCTCTTTCTTTCACTTCTTCTTTTAATTTTTTATCTGCCCTTTATCTATTTTGTTGATAAGCGTTTCTGCAAATTGCAGGAGTACGAATAACCAATGAGAGAATTGACCATTCCCCCCGATAAAGGAAAACAGGAAAGAAAAAAAGAGAGAAGAAGCCCGGTGGCCACCCACGACCAGGAGTGAGGCAGGCTCTTTTGTTGTTGTCCCTTTACCAGAAAATTCTGGCCTTGACTGGAGAAAAATATCATTAGTTCCTGAAGGATACGGTCTGAATCTCACTTCGCTCTGCCGAACGCAAGTAAGATCTTGGGACAAGCAAAGATATCTGCTGACGTCGTATCGGTTCTTGAAAATCAAAGCCAAAACAGGATTTGTCTGTATATTCATACGTAATATTCTTTTTTTCCTCCATCCATGCGTAATTGTTTCGAGATAATTGTTTATTCCAAATTAGAGTTGAGAAAAAATATTCTTACTCTCAATAAAATTTAAGAAACAGAGATCGTACGTGTTCCTATTCTCGTATCAAACGCGGTCGAAATTTCAAATTCTTCAAAAAGAAGAAAAATTAAAAGTCACTCCCACGGGGGCATGACTGTATAGCATCCGAGGTGGTTTCGCTTGCTTGGATTGATGCTAAATGACCGTTGCAACAGTTATTCAACGTCAATTTGCCTTACGCTCAATGGTCTTATGTGTGGTTTCACTTCCAGTCTAGAGCATACATCTGTGCAAAGAGAGTCTCCTAAGCTCCAAAAACTCATATAGCGTATCTGTCTTTTTCAGAAGCCATCGCTCACCGACCCTTTCGAAAGTGCCACCGGTCTATTCCACACTTGCAGTCATATGGCTGCTCGAGCTTTGACGTCTCACGACCATGGACAGTCGATGGCTGCCAAAGGCGTTGTCGTTGGTAAGGATATGGTTTTCTAATTTTAATTATTCTATGTTTTTCTATTATTTCATGCATATTCGATAAGTTAACTATATTCCCCTTATTTACTTCACTTGGGCTCGAGGCTCGGCGGAGCTAAGTTTGGCTTGCCCTATCGACGTCGATGATGACGATGAGCCGAGAAACTGCCTTGGTCGTTGTTGATGTAGCGCTTTTAAAATGCGTGCGCCTACGCTAGAGAGAGAACTAGATAACCGGTGATTGTCGATGCGGTCGTTGTGCCAGTTTGGAGTGGACGAGGGTGGCATCACCGGTGGTCAATGCTACGGAGGACAAGATGGGCGCCGGCGGCGACGGCAAATGGCTAAGGTAAATTCAAGATAACAGAGAAAAGAACAAAAAAGAAAATATTAGAAGAACACGTCGGATAGGATAGTAGGAGGTAGGTTTCATGGTCGTGTGATTACGCTACTTTGACTGGTTGTGAAGCTTCATTGTACCATTTTGAAAATTTTGCATGTTGATCAGACTTTACCCATCAGCTTGAGGAATTCACATCCCAAATTCTAGAGAGTAAACAAGCAAACTTCGTAACGAGGGAAAACATGAAGAAAAAATAATAATTAAGATAACGAACACAAGCCAAACTTAACTTTTTTTTTCTTTGTCGAGAGAGAGAGAGAGTCAAAAAATCAATCCACTCTCCGACGGACGGCCCCATGAGGGGTTCACTCGTTAAAATCTAAGCAAGTAAGGACGGCACGGATTCTCTTCGCGATCACTGGGTAAAAACAAAAAACAAACAAAGTGAAAAATCGATGGACCGAACCTTATCTGTCCTTAATAAACACGGCCAAAGGCCATGCAAATTGCGATCGAGACATGGACAGATGAATAGGAAAAGCATTTGGAGATGATATGGAGGAACTGCCCGCGGGCAGACATTGTCTCTCAAGGCATTTCTTAAACGAGAGCATTTTTTTTTTTTTTGATGACATGCTGACCGGCTTCTCTCCATGGGAATCTTCTGCATAATGCTCCGTCCCAAATCGAAATTATTCCGGCAACTTCGACGGGGACGGCTTTGGACTTTCCCCTAGTGCACACCCCCAACTTCAATTGCACCAATCCCTTTCTCCCCTTTGAGGGGTTACACAACATTTTGACACGATTCGATAGGACATCACATGATGTGAAACGTCAGAATTTGAGAACATGAAATGACACGGCTTATTTATCTCGACATTTGTAAGATTGATATGCCCTTGTAGATGCTAATTTACTACCTTATCGAGCGATTTTCTTCCGGGGTGTGAAACGAACACGGTATGAGAAGTTATAGTGAGTTTGTCGTATCTTGATGCTCTTCTTCTTCCTCCTCCTCGACTGGAGAAAGAGGAGGAGTACAAATAAATAAATAAATAAATATTATTTAAAAATTTCTACATTAGCGCCAACTGAGTAAAGTTGATCAGATGAACTGAATTGGCTCAAATGTAAATGATTTAGTACTGAATTGGGTAGGCTTAAGACTTTTTTGATAAATTTTTTTCTAATACTTTATGTGGAAAAAATTGTAGTTTTGGCAATTCAGTTATAAAACGTATTGATTATGTCAATTGAGTTATAAACATTTTGAAGTTTTTCTAATTAAGTCCATCCAATTAATTTTGACTAGAAATTGCTAACGTACTTACAGACCGTTCTACATGATATGGTTGGCACTGACGTGGATAATTATTTTAATAATATTTTATTTATTCATTTATTTATTTTTAAAAAAATTCTTAATGTGGCTAGTGACACCTAAAAAAGAAAAAAAAATAACAATGGATTCAAAACAAAAATATTAAAATTGATCTAAGTTAGCGCCGATCATGGCACATAAGATGGACAATGTCCATATCGAGGCTTTTAAAGCCAAAACTGGTCGGATGGATTCAACTGGCAAAACACGAAAATATTTGGAACATTGGAAAATTAAAAAAGGTTTATCACTGAATTGGTAAAAATGTAATGAAACGTGGGGCCTCGAGAATCGGGCAATTGGGCCATAAAATAAAATCACGTAATCCTCGCGATGCGTGCCCGACGTGGGACTTTCGAATCGTGGCGACATATGATTTCCCCTTTTAGTGTTGGGGGGGATTTATCTCGGGTTGATGTAACGTGTTCATTCGACTTGTGCCAATGGATAACGGAGGAGGAGGAATCGTGTGGGCATAGGCAAAAGCCACCGTCGAGGTATATGCACCACGAGAGCAAATGGGGTCCGACAACATTGTAAATCGCAATCCAATGCAAAGACATGTTAAATCAAAAATTAAGTTGGGCCTTGACCTGGGCCTCTCGCCAAAGATGATGGAATTGTGTGCCGATGTGGTTGGGCCTTACCTTGCAATCCGACACGAGTTCGAGCATGGCTTATCTCCCTTGCGTTTGATCTTGAACGCCAATTCGGCCCACAAAATCTTGGAAGTTCTATCTAGATCCAACACCAAGCCCGCCCACCAATTTTTTTTTTTTTTTTCGTTTTCCCCTCTCTCTCATTTGTTGCAAGATATCAAAATTAGAGGGGGTAACTTGTAAATTTCAAGAGTTGACAGGCTATTATGAAACGCTCACAGAAGTTTAGGGGACTAATCTATGATTTTCCAAAGTTGAGGGCTTTTGTAACTTTTCCCCAGAAAGGAATTCCCGGAAGCAAAAAGAGCGGGGACGAAAGATCCCTCCTCCTCCTCCTCCTCTTCCTCCTCCTGCCCCCTCGCCTCCTCTGCGGGTGTACGTGTGTGTTGCAGAGATGGTGGAACAAGAGTCAAGCGTGACCTTGACCACCGGCACTACTCAAGAAGAATACTGCAGCGTCGCCATTCCTCGAGGCGGGCCCCTCTTCGTCCCCAACTTCATCGGCCCTCTCACTCGCGTCCCCGAGTTCGAAGCTTCTCTCCTTCGCGAGCTGGAGGTCCCGTAAACCTTCCACGACCCTTCGTTCTCTATCCTGTTTTCGGTGATTACGTCTTTGCTGTTTCTTTTCCCAATACTGCGTTGCGATAGTGAATTCTGGGTTCTTTGCAGAAGCTGAAGGCAGAGGTTTCTAGCGGTTCGCAGCAAGAGTGCGATGAGGATTTATCGTAAGTGAATCGCATCTATGGTAGATTTATGCATTCGGGGAAGCTTGTTTTTGGAGGATTTTCGTGGAAGTTTTGTTCTTTCTTTCTTTTTCTTTTTTATTCTTTCTTCTTCTTTTTTTTTTTTTTAATATTTATCGAAAGGCTTGTTCTCATTGGGGGAGAGGTCCGGCTTGGTGTTTGTGCAGTGTGGACGAGCTCAAAGTGTTCAGTGAGGAAGAATTGGTAGACATGGCTATGAAGGAGGCGTTTCAAGTATGCTGCGCCGGTTTCAGTTTTTGATTTCTTCTTCTTCTTTTTTCTGTCAAGTCAGCTGTTTGTATTCATTACTTGCTCATACGGGGTGGTTGTTTGCAGGATCAGGGACTTCTTGATTGTTCCGAACAGCATCCAGAAGGCCAATCAAATGCTAGGTAATTATATCTGTTGGGTCCACATATGTGCATTCTAAGCGGGCTGTTGCGAGATAATCTTTAGCTTTGCTCATCAGTAATATTATGCATCACAAGTTTATGTAGTCATTTCTTTACCAATGTCATTGTTGTCTGGATCTGCCGAATGCAAACACCCGTTGAGACCTCCACATGCCTTTTGATTTTGAGATGATAGAGTAACGAAGATTTTAGTCGTATTAGTTGTGTTGTTTCCTATATGGAGATGGTATTCGGTAAAAGCAGGTTCTTTGAGACAATTGTTCCATCATTGTCAAATTCAATGCTTGTACTTGTGACCGGGGTGAAAGACAGCCTGCTAGTCCTGTAGCACATAGGAAGCTGCATTTGCTTCCGGGCCTTTTCTGAGGGTAGTGGCAATAACAACCTGGTTAATGCCTTCATTGTTTGACCTAGACTCTAGGGACAATACTTCGCCATATCCTTTCCATGAAGAGGGTACACTTTTTCATTTGATTGCCTTTTGTTGGGCTATTTTATTCTTTTGAAGTGCCTATCTGGAATTGTTTTAACCTTCGGGTTGTTACATTCAGGCATGAGGATGACCGAGGAGCAACAATCCAAGAACATCCAAATTTAGAGAACTCAGCGAGCCAAGGAGAAGTCTCAAATGCATTAGTTTGTATTAATGGCTTTCATTCTCAAAAAACAGCTAGAACTTGGAGCACAAGGAACTGCAAGAAAAGAGCGAGAAATGAGGAAAACAGTCAAGCTCTTGAAGTACGTCAATTATTTGGCTATTAACTCGCTGAACTTCCATTAACTTCGTGTGAGGATGCGTGTGTTTTACCTTACCTACTGTTGCTCTGTCTATCAGTTACTTGCGCTTTGTTTTTGAAGTTCTTTCACTTAAGAATTGGTTTTCATTGTTCCAAAGTAGCTTATCATTTTTAGACTACTGGGGAAAAAAATGCAGCTTCCATTTTTTTTTGTTAAAACTCTCTAGTGGGTTTGGCTCAAAGATGTTTGGAAATTGTAAGTGCTCTCGCATAATCTTTTTCTGTATTTTTATCTCCTAGATAAGGCATCTGGGATTATATTTTGAGATAGTCACGTGTGCGAGACTATGAGGTGGGAATTTTTTTGGCAAGAACTGACTCATGTATTGTGCACTATTTGCTTGAATTTGGTAGACTTAAGTTATCTGAATGATTGAAGCATCAACTTGTTCGTGGGTGCTTTTTTTTTCTTTTTGAATTTTACTGTCCTTCTAGGTATTTCTTCTTCTATTCTTGTCAGAGCCATAAGAGACTTAAAATTTGTCATTGTTGCTTTTTCAGCATAGTTACATGGGAAAAGTGGATGAAATTGTGAAGATCAAACAAAAGCAGGATGAAGACAAGGAAGCAGCGAGGCTGCATTCATTCAAGTTTTTGACCTAACCTGGAAAATTCTTCTGGTTTTGCGTGTATTGTGATTTTGCACTTACTATAGAACCTTGTCTGTACTTACCATAGAACCTTTTCTGTCCAGTGCCATCTGTAAGATTGATGAAGTTGCAGTTCCGCCTACGGAGAGAGTTGAGAGGTTGAAATCCTTGAGGTTGGCAAACTCTGCAGTTAAGGTTTGCTCACAACTTGGCCATTCCCTTTACTTTTTTTTTTTTAAATTCATTTGCTAAAGGCTATACGCATCTTGGGCTTCTATTTATCTATCCTATACTTATGTGCCACTTGATACCTCACCTTGACTTGTGGTACTGACTACACTTGCTTTCCTCATGCTCTAGTTCCCTCCTTCTCTTTAGTAATCTATTGGAGTTAACTGTCTATAACTGAGTTGCTTCACCATTCTAAATTTGCTTATGAGTCTAAAAAACATGAACTGTGAAAAATCTAACAGAAGCTGTCTAGAAGTTTTTTTTTTTTTTTTTTGGGTAAGGAACAGAAGCTGTCTAGAAGTTTTCCTTTGGATAAATTATAAAAAGAAGCTTATGCTCGGGTTGCTGTTTCAGAATAATGTTAATGAATCTCAGAACATGATGTTTAAGGCTATTCAAAGCTCGACAGTAACAAAATTTTGTAGCTCTGACCATTTGATATTTCTAGGCTAACCATGATTCTTAGATTCATTTCTCTTCTGATGTGTGCAGGTGAAATCAACAGACCTTCAGGAAAACATGCCTTTGTTGTATCCAGAAATTGTTCTTTGTGTGGAGGTTTACCATAACGCGAGGAGATGGATCAAGGTATTATAGCTGTTTATTTGTTTTGTTGTAGTGGAAAGTACCATGTTCCCTGACATTTTATTTGAGTTGATCCTTTCATGTGGCTTTTGATTATCCAGTGTGCAGAAATAAAGTTAGTACTTGGTGTAGTTTATCCAGGGCAAGATAAGTAACAAGAAACTATGGTAGAGCATGGTCACCTGTTTGTTGGGGGTCTTCATCCTGGCTTGCTCTTGATAGTTTAGCTTGTTGGCGATTTTTTAAAGCACCCTTTTTGGTGAGTTCTTGGTGATATTTACTTTCATCTCGTTCAGGTCTGAAAAATGTTAGAAGAGGTAGTTGCTTTCATGCTATCATCTTTGAAGAAAGATTTTAAGAGGTTATGTGCCGAAATTGACATTTGACTGGGCTTCAGCTGAAAAAAGAGATCGTACCTCAGCTAATTTTCCTTCTCTTGTTTGGCTCCTGAAGTTATCTTGAAATTGTCTGTAGACACAAGAGTTCTTGGTTCTTGGACGACAATTATTGACGGAATTGAGGGACAAGATATATTGCATGACGGACCATATAATGCAGAAAGCTGGAAAGCACGATTCTTCAGGATATTTCTTGATAGAAGTAATAAGCTCTTTCACCTTGCTAGCTGTCATATTGCGATATATATATATATATATAGTATATGGCTACATGGTGATGATTGTTCGTGTTATGCAGGATTTCTTTTGTAATGATTTGAGGGACACCGCTGCTATAGATTACAGTGAACCCATCCTTGAGTGGCTTAGGAATTCAAAGGATGAAGCTCTCAAAAAATGGGAGTGCATCCAAGCTGGTGAGTTGGGGCAGAAGCAGAAGGATGTTGTGGGCGACTCAGCAATCTCCCAACTGCCTCAATTCAAAGCCGTGGAGATGCAAAAAACGCGGTTTTATGATTTGAAACTTCAACTAGGTGCTGGTTATCTTTATTGTCATCAGGTGTGGCGATTGTTTTCCTCGTGGTCACCCCCCATAAAAATTTCTTGATGATGCCCTGACATTTTTCTTTTTGTAGACAAACTCATTGTTTGTCTGTTATCTGACCATCGGATACTGATGCTCTCCCTGGAAAATTACATGGTACAGGGAGATTGCAAGCACACAGTTGTGATTAGAGATATGAGGTTGATTCATCCAGAGGATGTGCATAACCGAGCGGTTTATCCTATTGTCACCTTCCAGCAGAAAACACGTGCACAAAAATGCTGCGTGTGTAAGATCTACAGAGCTACAAAGGTAACCCTGGATGATAAATGGGCCAAGGACAACCCTTGCTACTTTTGTGATAATTGCTATTTCTTGCTTCATTACTCCAAAGACAGCTCTCTGTTGTATAGTGACTTCTCCGTGTATGATTATCACCATGATTAATAGCACCTACATTTGCAAATCCCTGTTGTCAATCTTGAATTCCGATTTCTTTACATGGATGCAGAAACCGTTTATATATTCAAGAGTACTCATTTTAACTACAAAATAGTTATTGTTTATGGCTTGGAACCTTCCACATTTTCCAGGAACATATCATGTTATTCAGCCTGCTAACACAGACTATATTTATTGCTTGGCCCCTATATGAGAAGCTGACTAGAAACTTGACCAAGATCGCCTCTCTTAAGGGAATATATGCAACTTTTTCTTTCTCAAAGGGCTTCTCGAGTTCTTGGTGATTGGCAAGAATTCTTCGTTATGTTACATGACCGAATGTTCAAGATTTGGCAATCCCACAAAAGATCATTTCTGCTAAATTACCTGAGGCTTTGCACCGGGAGATTGCTATTTAAAAGTGTCCTACAATGTCGCAAATTCATATTGTTAGATCATACTAACTGGAAATCGATCAATATCAGATCGAAATGTTGTTCTTTATACTGGAAACAATATTGCCAATGATAGTTAATTCACATTCTGTAACCGTGCAAATGTTTGGCCCATCTTCTAGCCATGAAAGGGTCATGGTAGTCCCAACTCTCAACACTACTATTCCTCCCACCAATGCTCATATCTCTCCCTGCACTATCTGTACTATCTCTTCTGTCTCCTTTGTCCCCAAGACTCACCAGAGTCTCTCCTGTCCTAACGCACTCATCAGCCCTGCCCTCGGCATAGCTATATTCCACATACACATGTTCTTCCTCACACAACTCCAACAAGATCCTCTTCTCTTCACCGCTTCTCATCTCTCCGAGCCTTATGATCCGGCCATCCTCTCTGATCCTCAGTTGAAGCTCTCTGATAACACCACCCAACAACCTTCCCAAGAAGTCCTCAAATTCATGCATTGCGAACCCATTCGACGCCCCTAATCCTATCCCCACGTGAAAACGGTGTATGGGTATTGACATTTCAATGTTAACGGAGTGGTAGGATCTCATTGGACAGTCGGACAGATGTAATATAGATGATTGCAGGTTCTTGTGAACTCGATCTTCAAGTATCTTCATTCCTTTCTTGAGCCCTTCAATCGGATCAGCCTGTCCCATGTAGAAAAGGCGATCAATGACTTGTAATGCCGTTCGCTTCCCGTAAGAAGTCATTCGCCTCAGTGGAAAAACTCTGGCAGCTGCAGATGAATAGGTGACAATGGCTAAGCGGTCAATTGGTCTGAGAGAGAACACCACCAATGCCATGGACTGCTTGAGGAGCCTAAGGTGCGGGCCATTGGGACTTGCCACAAGGACCAAATCCATTGCTGGCTGGTGTGTGAGCTTCACTGAGAGGTATGCTCTACGCATATGCGAGGTGCACATGTATGGTGTCTGATCTGGGGATGTGAAATGTTTTGGTACTGGTAATTGATGCAGAAACAAGGATGAGGCGCTCAGGTGATGTGAGGACGTGATTCCACGAGGATGGTGTGATCTTTGTTCACTAACTTGTTGAAACGGGTGTGAACAGGGACAGAAACTTGGGTGTGAGGGTGGGACCAGCATGAGAGAGAACTCTACGTGGGGATAACTGGATGTATGGTCAGGCTCTACCGGGTCGTCGTCGTCATAACGAGCAGAGCGCAAGAAAGAGCGTCGGTGGACTCGGAAGGTGGCAATGGAGTCATCCAAGATTTGGAGGATGGGGTCTGCTTGGTTGTAAGAAAGGGAAAAAGGCGGGTTGAGATTGCGGGGAAGCTGAGTCCAGTGGGCACGGCAAATGGGGCAAGTGACGCTCCCGTGCCGGACATTTGAGGAGATGCAGGTGAAGTGGAACGCGTGAGAGCACTGGGCGGTGAATATGGCCTGCCCTGGGCTGCTACTTGTATTGTGACTCAGAGGATCCAGGCATATTGCACACAAGTTCTGCCACATGAGAAGGGTGAAACTGAAAGAGTCAGCTTCTTGTACACAATCTAAGATCTTCAACGTGAAAATGGTTGATTCATATGAACAGAAAGCTGGAAAGAACTGAAATCATAAATAGTGCAAAACATGCATCAGCTCTATTGATGCTAAACTACTTCTTTATATTGGTTTGATTCCTTTTCTCCTGTTGCTTAACTACTTCTAGTAGTAAACTTGGCACAGATCTGCTGTTGCATCTCATTGGTGGTGTAGCAGTTGAAGCAAAAAATATTCTGTTCAGATGCTACAAATGCAAGCTAGAATTCCTGGGAACTTGGAAGCGATGCATCCACTTTCCTGGAAACTAGAGACATCCCTCATCTCAGGCTTCTGATGTTTCGATAAATCAAAGTACTTTGTTGCTGAAAATATCGCAATGCATGATGACTGTGCTCTCTCCCCCACAAACAGAGCAATTACCATATAATTGCTCAGGGCAATGTGATTATGCTACTGGGGTCCAAATTAATCGATTATATTCTTTGGTTGTGAGGGGCATTGAATCGTGGGTGCTCTAGTGCAATGCAAGCCCCACCAGGGTTCATACCATTTGGTAAGAAAGGCATGTTCTGGGGCTTTTTTTGGTGCATATCTATCTTGTTCAAGAACATCCTTGACAGCATGACCCACCAAAAACATGGCAGAGTTTTGTCATTTCTAGAATTATCACATCACATGTCAAATGTGGGCGAGAGTGGTTACGGAAAAGTGGGGGACAACATTCAAAATCGTATCAGTGTTCGAAAAATCTGACGAAGAATTACTGGTGATCCATGTGTGGGACATTGCCAGTGGGTCCTGAGTCATGCATGATTTTGATTTCAGCCTCTCTTTTTAGCTGAAACTGACCAACTCTCTCTAGCTGGCTGGCAAGAGGGAAGATCCAGATTGTAAGGTTTGCATTGCTTTTCTGAATAAGACTGACTAGCAAAATATACTTCCAAGATTATCAGAGTTCAGCCTATATTTACAAGAGGGAAGAGTGCAGCCTGCAGGCACTTGCCTTCAAATCAAATTAGAAGATGTCAGAATTTTGGGAAATTAAGATTAAAAAAAAAGGGTAAAGGGTTGCAAGGAGTATTCATAGTTCCTACTTCTTCTTTTCTGTGTGAGCGCTCCTGGAATTGAACTAAAAATGTTGGAAATTGCACCAATTTGAAAGGGAAACAATAAAGGAAAAGTAGAGAATGTGAAAATGTGAGAGAGAGGTCAAAATCAAGGGCCATTGGATTCCAAAAGCGAAAATTCAGCCGCTGATCGCTTTTGAGGATGAATTGATTGGACGATTGAGATCCGATACATTTTAATCCAACGATGAAAGATTACGACGGTAAAGTGCCCACGGGGGAATATAGGCTCAGGCCGACTTTTGTAGCAATAGATAGACTATATAGAATGAGCCAGAAGCTTCCCATATACTCAACACTCATTAAAATTCAAAAGCTTTTCCTTTTTACCCTCAAGCATGCTTTCGTTTTGTTTTGTTTTTTTTTTTGTTTTTCCTATTTCTTCAAGAAATTATGGGAGGAATTCAAAGAATGAATCTTTGATACTTGGAATGAGGGCAATGCGGAAGTAGCTGTTACCTTGGAAGTAACGTTGTTGGCAGATTCTGTTTCCTCCACGTTTTCTGAGAAATTCTCTCGTTTTCTGAGAGATATCAGTGATGCATTCGAGATCTGTTTCGTTATTCAACATCAACAGAAAGAGCCATCAAAATCAAGTGCAGTCACAGGCAACAGAAAACCAAAGAGGGAGACAAAATTTGCTTAAATGGGATGATGAATTGAGACCCAGAAAAATCAAACACAGACTAGGGAGAGAGAGAGAGAGAGAGAGAGAGAGAGAGAGAGAGCAAAAGCAGCAAAGGTGGGGAGGAATATTTTTCAAGAAACAAAACGGTTCTTATTCTGTAAATCCTATTACGAGCTTTGAGAGCCAAGCAGCTAGAGAATTTCAAGCAAAGAGAATTCCTCTTCCTAAGAATTGTTTGGAGGGAATTCTCTAGTCTCTGCCAAAAACGAAATTTGCATAAGAATGCAGTATGTTTCAACTTAAGCAGTTTGTGCCCAAAAAATGATCTTTTGGTTGTTGACGGAAGGGAAAAGAAATGGAAATATGCAACCCAGACTATAGAGACACAGAGAGACAGACAGAAACAGAGACATACATTGTTGCCAAGAACAGGAGGATCAACAAGAGGAGCTTGTTTACGTGAGAAGGAGGCACAAGCTGTAACCACCATCTTCCTCGCAGCTTTTCTCAGCATTGAGGTTGCTCCTTCTCCAACCCCCATTTCCTTTTTCTTCAAATTTAGACCCTTCTCTTCTACCTTCCTCTGCTCCAAATTACTATGCAAGTTGTGGTAAATGTTGTTTCATCAGAAGAAGAAGAAGAAGAAGAAGAAGAAGAAGACGATGATGATGAGGTATGAAACAAAGATGGGGGGGCTTGGGCTTGAGTTTGTGTTGGTGTGGAAGTGAGAAAAATGGCAGGGGGAGGAGACAAATCTCTGCCAAATGCCTGCAAAAAATGGTCAGCTTCTGTTGCTTTTTTCTATTATTGTCTTCCCTTCCATCTACACGCCCTTCCTCCCTCATTATTATATTGCACATCATTTGTTACTTTATTTATGAAAAAGGAATCCTTTTCTTTTTCGTTTTTCTTTCAAAACAAAACTTGCTTTCTTGTTTTACTGTGGACAAAACAAAATCTGGCTCCTATTTCAATACTATTTCTCATGCTGTCAATTTCCTGTTTGTAATGGAGTGTTGTAATCCATTTCCTACATCTGCAGTAAAACAATTCCCTAGAAGCATTCAAGTTCCTTCCCGTGTCATTTCAAAATTTTCCAAGTTACTTACTCTCTCTTTTTCTTCCCATAATGTTACCAAGCGGCTCTATATGCACCGTGCTAATACTATTGAACATTAGAGATGCGACTTCAAAAGAGTCAAGACCACAAGCGGGTGATGTTACATGCAATTCGTTCATATTTTGTTATGTCTACACAGAACTCGCGTTCGGGATGGGTGGACGATATTCCATAGTTGATATGGTGATTTATTTAAAAAGAAAAGAAGAAAGCAAGAACAATGCGTGAGGGTTTGAATTTGAAGATCTTGACATTAGTTGAAATTTGTTTATAGAAATCAACCTTACCCGGTAAATCCAATCATTACGTTGCTGCAGGACAAGGGGACCCAAAAAGAAAAGGGTCCCTAGTGACATCATCATACATTCAAAGAGAAAATGAGATTTGAGGAGAGTTGGTGTGGTGCATGTAGCGTGAGGCCTGTCCACACCAATCTTTTTCTGGGCCTTAAAAGCTCTGAGTGGGAGGTCGCCATATTGTCTTGATTTGACAACATTGCCTCCCCAATTACAGCTGATGCATATGTGCATTTATAATTCTTAAGTGGGGATTTTCAGTTGATATTTATTGCACATTAAGCTTAGCATACCCACCATCCTTAATGATCCCAACTTGTTTCCCAATCCTTATTGATTTCTTATTTTCTCGGACAACAAACAGCAAAAGTTTTCGTACGTTGTGTAAAAGAAGTCTCACGAATAAAAGGGGAAAGAAAAGCATGTAAATATGAAACCCGAGTTTGCTGTGTCCAGAATGTCTTTAGCTGGAGATATTTTGCATGCATTAACAGTCTTAGATGTTTGTTTAAGTTTATTAGCGTATGAAAATGTAATTTGTAGTTTATATCTGCTTAAATTTGTTATAACGATTACGACTTTGTTACCATCCTAATAATCCACACAGGTGCTTTTTAGTTAATTAAATTCAACCATAAAAATGGGGAAATATGAGACGGAAAGGGGAAAAAGCTAAAGGGGGAAAAAACAATGGAGACAAAGACCGTTGCATTTGAAATTCAAGTCTGGCCTGATCAGCAGGAAGAAGAGACATTCTAGCTCTTTTGTGGCTTTTAGCCTTTTGGAATGATGCTGCATATAAAGCAACGAGTGGCTTTGCGCCAAATTCACTTTACTTCAGGCCGTTGCACTATGCTTAACTGTGGAGCGTCGTTGGGGCATTGGCGTCTTGCAATCGAATCGATAGAAGTATATCGTATAGACCCGTTTTATTACCAGCACACTTGATACGCAATTCGATTAGGCTACATGAAATATGTTAGCTGAGCCAAGTAGAAAGATACTGACCAATTTTCGTGTGTGTATATGCTCATCAGCACACTCAGCAAAATGCTTCAGCTGATCTTTACCTGTATGGGCCAGAATCAGACTCTGAAAGGGGCCTACACAAGCATTATTCTCTTCTTGATGGATGGTGAGTTTTGAAAGATGGAGATGTGAACCAGCCTGATGAATCTGAACCTCAAATTGTTTGTCTCTATACAACATGACATTATATGGATCAAATGATCTGATGTGCGAACTCACAAGTTACATTCCGTCCACTGAACTTGTGCCGCTTATCATGTTATTGTCCCCCTTAGCTTCACATCGAACATGTAGATACCAGTTGCATGGTCTATTATGTTTAGCATTTCGTGGTCAGGATGGGGATTGATTTTAGTTTGATGCATGCTCATCAGAGTTGAGCCAAGCCTTGATAGCTGATCTGACTCCACATATGACTAGGTTAAGTTTGGGTTTGATGCCACTAGCTGTCTTGTATCTACCACTTAAGGTGCTGAACATGCGCTCAATTATTCTTGGAGAGATGGTGTCAGTTACTCAAAGACAAATAACAGTGATGATGGAAATCCCATCAAACTGTTAACCATTTTCTTTTTGAGCTAAAATGGGATTTCCTTCTAACCAACCCGATTAAACAACACTTAATCATTGGTTTTGAGTAGTTGGGCCGTCATCCATCTCCTCTACATAAAATCTGCATGAGGATCATTCAAATTAAGGCACCAGATGAATTTCAAATCTGCTGAATCATGCAGGACCCTTATGCTAAATCAAACTAAACTTCTTCCCTTTTTCTGGAAGATTCTATGAGCAAAATCTATTACAGAAAGGTCACTGCTCACAAATATTAAAACGGTCTCACCAAAATGATTAGAACAGGACAAGTCATTGGGACAAAGTTGCCTAGAAAATAGACTAGGGCCAATGGAGCTAAAGTCTAAAGGGCACTGTTCAACAGTATGTGGAATTTGGGGAATCCTGCTCTTCTCCTTTTGACTGACACATGTGAGAGATTTCAAAGATCCTCTCTTGCACATGAAAAGAAGCAAAAGGTGACAGATTGATTTGTATCTTTGCATTAGCTTGCCATTTGCCAATCTACAGGGGGGGAAATTTTGGTGGATTTGCTTACATAACAAGATGGTACTTTTCTTTTCTTGACCAAGTCAAATCCCACTCAAAGTGGACGAATTTGTAATCTTTCTTGACCATTAGCTCGTTAGAAAAAGACTTAATCAACGCACGCCCTTTTGGCCCTTTGTTTGTTTTCCCATTTTGCACTGTCTCTTTTTTTCTTCCTTCTCCCATTAAGATTGATATCACGAAAAATCCAAAATTAATATGTCTATGATAAATTTACCACAAAATTAATTTTTTAACTAGAGTTTTTTTAATTGATATATATGTGACAAATTTACCCTCTGTTTGTTTTCGTTAAATTGCGTCAATACCATGAAAAATCTCAAACCGTTACATCTGTGACAAACAGAGGGTAAAAATCGCAAATCGGTGCGCCCCTCAACTACCACATGTAATCCAACTCGGTAATTTAAAGGTAAAAATCAGTGCACATTAACAGAGGGTAAATTTATCATAGGTGTACTAGTTTGGGAAGGGGGAGTAAATTTGTCATAAATATACCAGTTTAGGATTTTTTCGTGAGACTACTCCTTTTTGTTAATGGCATTGATTAGGGTTACCAAGGTTCTTCTGATCAGCAAATTAATGAACAACTTTTCTGTACCTTATAGTATGATTCACAAATCCTTTTTCAAGATTATGTCTTTAATAGAAAAGAAATGTAGATTTAGCTAGCTGTTGATACCATAAACTGAGGGACAAGTGTCTGAAAGATCTGTGTTTGCGCATTCGTAATCTCCGGGATGGCGTTGGAGTCAACTACACCGACGAAATTGGACCCCATCTCTCACATTGTGTCGTCCAGAGAGCAAAGATGTGCACAGGATTTCCTCCACATGATTTCTTAGTGTCGCCCATTAAGTGTACACAAACCCTTGTTGGCTTCTTTTCAATAATATCTTTTTCTACCTCCTCTCAGCTTGTATTTCATCAGGGAAAACAATAAGCTGGTGTAATCTGAGGAGTTTATGATCATACAAACTAATTCTGAAAATATATATTAACAAAAAATCTAGCATTTTCGTGTTTTATATACTCGAGATTTATGAATTTTTGCATTTTAGTCATTCTTAAAAGTCTTGAAATTTTCAAATGTTTTTCCTAAAACAATCACCGTAGTCTTTTTTTTATTTTTTTGGCTATCACTCATTACCCATTGGGGTGTAAAGAAAAAACAACCCGAATCGAAATCCGAACCAAATCGAATGGACCCAAGCCAAAAATCTGGGGTCCTTTCAAATTGAGTTTTCTATTGATTGTGGTAGTAAGTATAAGAAGAGGTTTCAAATGGTTCGATTTCGAATCTTAAACCCAAACTGACCCAAAACACATTACTAACCTTGTTTCGAACAAAAAAATTAATCAGAGTACAAGTTCAATACAAATATAGCCCGACCACACGATTTTTGAGTTCAGGTTCTATGTTGATCAGGTCAAGAAAGAAGAAAAGAATACATACCCTTCCCGGTCAAGTGGGGTAGAGAAGCAGTGGGAACCCAAGTTTGTTTGCAATATCAAGAATGGGCCCAAAGAAGGTTTTCTTATCTGTAATCCAATTGGGCCTCTATATCCAATCTCCCCTTTTCTCTACATGGACCAGAAGATCTCATCCAGATATGAAAAGTGGGAACGACTTCTATTGTAGTCCAAGACAGCTTACACAGCTACACACTTCTCTTGTAGTTCAATACAAAGGAGAGGCAGAGTCGTGAGAATTCAAAATCTCGAAATAAATAGGGTTAATATCACGAAAAACCTCAAGTTAGTACATATGTGATAACTTTACGCTAAACTATTTTTTTGACCACGAAAAATCCCAAACCGGTACATTAGCGACAAATTTATCTAAAAAAAATTTTGGCCCCGTAAAACCTCAAACTTGTACTTTTGTGATAAATTTACAACAAACTATTTTTTTTTATTACCAAAAACCATAAACCAATACACCTCTGATAACTTTAATCCAAACTGATAAATTTATCATATTTTAGTTTCTGTTAAATTGATTTAATACCCCTAAAACCTCCTAAATTAATATACATGTGATAAATAAATGGTAAATACCCCAAATGAGTACACTCGTCAACCGTCACATGTCATCTAACTCAATAATTTGACGATAAAATCTAACGAAAACTAACGGAAGATAAATTGTCACTAGTATACTAATTTGGAGGTAAAGTTATCACAGGTGTATCAGTTTATGATTTTTTGTGGTCAAAAAATAGTTTAAGATAAAATTATCATAAGTGTACTAATTTGAAGTTTTTTGTGATTAAAAAAAATAGTTTGAGATAAATTTGTTATAAGTGTATCGGTTTAGAATTTTTCATAACATTAACCCAAATAAATAAGCCCAACTGAGTAATGGCCCAATGGTTACGTCAGTGGCCCTAGAGATGATTGCTACAATAAATTTTGCAATTCTGGTCCAAGTCGACAGTACTCATCTGGGTTGTGCCCAAAAACAAGGGACATCGAGGGCATGTTTGTGTACGTCAATTCATTCTTTTGTTCCCCAGAATAGAAAAAGAACAGGAATCTCTTTGTGCACGCCAATTCATATTTTTGTTGTTTCTGAGAACAAATCAGTTCGAAGGGAATAGATTTGGAATAAAAATAAAAAGTGAAAAAAATTATCTTTTTGTTCTCGGGATAAAAAAGAGAAATAATATTATTTTAGAAAAATAAGATCAACGTAACCCGAACAAACAAGCATATACCTAAGTTGTCAGGTCGAGTTAGACTGGGCCGATTTCGTTCCAATTATTTTTATTTTTACCGAAGACCATTTATGCTTTTAGCTTTCTTAGTATATTTGTCATCAAAATAATGTCAAGAAAAAAAAAATCAAAATAGTTGATTTGATTTCTTTCTAATTTCTATGTTAAGTTTTTTCTTTTAACACCCTCGAGTACATTTTAAAGAAGATGCATCGAAAAATTAGTATTCAACATGAAAGAATCGGCAACAATGAAAGAGCACTTAAATTCGTATTTTAATGTTTTGTCTCTACATTTATGGACTATGTTAACACTTGAGTTTTATTAAGTTCTATCTTTTGTTTATCGGAGGTGGGTGTGGTGGGAGTTGACGAGGAGGGTGGAGTTATATATTATCAAATTTTTGATTGAATATTTAAATATCATCATTTGAATAACTATAGTATTTTTTTTTTAAAAAAAGTTTGGGAATGCAGGTGGCAAGTGAAGAAGAAAAAGAAGTGAAAAAAAAAATGACCTGAATTGTCAAACTACCCAAAATCATTTACTCATTACTTGGCCCAACCTGAACCGAATCGGAAATCCTGAAAATTTCACGACAGGTCGGGTAGGGATGGCTCCAGTATTTTTGATACATCTACTAACTACTACGTCAGATTTTTTGATGCCTTCTTAGAACATCTTTATCAATTAAATCCTTACAAAAGTCCAGTCTCCGAAACAAAAATGTTACTGAGCGCATCATATTAGGGAGTTTTTTTTTTTTGTTTGCTCAATCCAAATTGGGGATTCAAATTCGTTGAAAGATGTGTGGTTCTGTTTTTTTTTTTTTTTGGCTAAACACCTGCCGAGTAGATAACGTTGTGATTTGCATCAGCGAATGTTAAAAACTTGGGCAGGCTTGACTCTATCCGATCTGCTCTTCTTTGCATGGCCTTCCATTAAATGAGTCCCACGTAAAATGATGTCTAATTTGAGCTATTTCAGTAAAAAAAAAAATGACACAAATGATCATTAAACTTTGACTCATTGCGCAACATTATCCTTAAACTTTAACCTTATGTGCAATGTAGTTCCTAAACTGTTTAATCGTTCAATGTGATCCCTAAATCATATGAAATTGTTCAATGCTGCCATGAATAAAATTGAACGGGAGCTAAAATTTTAGGAATTATATTGAATAAATTAGAAGTTGATGGACTATATTACATGTTACGGTAAAGTTCAAGGATTATGTTGAATAAATTAAAAGTTCGTGGACTATATTGCATATTGAATCAAACTTAAGGGACTACTCGTGTCATTATTCCTATCGGTAATTACACGTATTTTTTTTTTCTGTAAGTACTCATCCACCTCTTTTACTTTGTCTTTTGAATAAGCTATTTGTCGTAGCCGCTTGTTGGAGCCACCATAACTACCCCAGCAGCACGAGAAAAAATTTAGTGATTGCCAAACTCCATGTCAACTGATGATTTGGAGTGCAACTTTACCTCATGCCCAATAATGAAGTGACATGCATATGCTGAATTGGCATTAAAAAAAATTAAAAAAAAAAACTAATTTCTCTTTCGCCGTCCATCCCAGCTTGTTTTCCCAGCTCCTCCTCCATCATCCATGGCTGCGGTCTGTAACTCCAACTCCAACGAAACAAAGAAGCTTCCGTTGTCAACATTGTTTGTCCATGGACGAGATTTGGAGCTCGCCGTCAAAACTCGCGGCCGTGGACAATCCGGGGTTGCCAGATCTGTGGGTGAGGCGCCGTGGCTCTCCATCCATATCCGGCCGTCCATGGCCGAACGCGTTCGGGCATTGTTTCGCTTGTCCATGGTCGTCGTCGGCTTCAAGCAACGCCAGAAGGGGCCATGGCTGCGAGAGACGACAGCTCATTCGCGCCTGCACTGACTGCCATGGACAGCCAGATTGAAGAGACAGCCAAGAAGACTCGTGAAGGCGGCACAGACCGCCGTGGACGATGGTGCGCTTGAGAAGGGAACACCATCGTTGGTGTTAAATAAAGGCTAATCTTGACATTGTTCTCTGCAAATCTGATTTTTGACGCACTAGAACAAAGTTTCGTCGGTATTCTTGAGAAGCAAAAGATTTTATCATTTTCAAGTGTAAAACCTTTTAAAGTTTTACCCTTACAAAAAAAAAATACCATTTAAACTTCCAATTTTTTTCCGTCCACTGGTTTTTCCCATGGAGCAGACGACCATGGACAATGGCTAGGAGGGAGGAGAAAGAAGGAAGGGAAATTGATTTTTTTGTGTTTTTTTATTCCAACTCAACAGGCAAATGTCACTTCATTATTGGGTATGAGTTAAAGTCGTACGCGAAGTCCGCAAATGAGGTGGAGTGTGGTAAAAAAAAAATATTAGGTGAGCCGAAACCAATGCGCTCTAGTTAATCAGGAAAGGACACGTGTCCTCTCCTATCCTTTCCCCTCTTTCTTTCTTTTTTTTTTGTCCCGCTTCTCTCTCTCTTCTATCTCTTATTTTTGTCGCTCTTCTCTAGGAGAAGATACATGGGCCGGGCCGCACAGACACATATTAGCCTCGGCCCATCCAATATTTTGTCCAAGTTTGGCAATCATTGAATATTTTCTCGGCACCAGAACCAATGTTGGTGTCGTCCTCTTCGACTCTAAGTCTCTCTCTCTCTCCATCTTTTTTTTTTCTATTCAGCAACAAAGTGCATTTAAAGCCGTCTAGTCTAGTCTCTTTTTAAAAACCAGGACTGGGCTCCTTTTGGTGTGGAACCAATTGAGGCTGGTCAAGATCAAGATCAACAGCTGACTCAATAACCGTAGGAGCCTTCATTTTGTTCAAAGGCGTACTGTTTCAATTGCTAGTGGTGATTTACCCTTTAATTCACTGGCTCCCGACGATAAGGCCCCTTTGGGGCTGGGGGCGGGGCAAGGGATCTTTCTGCTTCGAGGAGGGGATTACTCGTGGCTCACGAGAGAGAACGAAAGAGGGAGTTGGGATTTGCCAGTCAATGATTGTCATCAATGGCGCGCCCCTCAAGATTTCACGTTAAGATCTGGAGGGGTTGATTCTGTCAGTGACAACGACGACATAGGCTTGACAGAGAGAGAGAGAGAGAGAGAGAGAGAGAGAGAGAGAGAGAGATTGAAATCGTTTTATTTCTAGTACGTTCATCTCTTGATGAATTCGCCTACCAAACCTTGACAATGTCATAATTAGTGAGAATCATGTCCTAAATTTTTTCAAACTGTTGTTTAAGTTCCAGAATCCAATCATGCAAAGCAGAAATCAAATGACTATATTTTGATAAAGATTCTTATTGACGAGTGTCTAATGGGTGTCTCGGTGGCACTGAATCGACCTGAACATCTCATTCAAATCAAGAAAACTGAGGAGCTTCTTTATAGTTTTTCGATACAAGGAAGCTCGGCTGGCATTAAATTCTTGCAACTCCAACTTGCTCCATCTCCTGCCCATTGCATGGTCCTAACTCCCACCTGACGATGAACTTAAATGCTTCGTCTCCATCATCCTCGTCTGCCTTGTCCCCAAGTCTCTGGGAAATGAAGAGGTTGCATTATTTCCTAGGGTTCACTCCCGGGAGATGGCCATGCCACGTTCTCTGGACGATTTTTTTTTCTTTTTTTTTTGTCGAATTAGGATGATTATTCAATAGGGTTAATATCGCGAAAAACTCCAAATCGACACATTTGTGATAAATTTACACAAACTATTTTTTTGATCATGAAAAACTCCAAACTGATAGACATGTGACAAATTTACTCCAAATTAATTTTTTTTATCACCAAAAATTTCAAACTGGTACATCTCTGATAAATTTATCTCAAATTAATTTTTTTTATCATGAAAATCCCAAACTATTATACCTGTGACAAATTTACCATTATTTAAATTGAGTCAATACCACGAAAAACCTCAAATTCATATACCTATGACAAACAGAGTGTAAAAGCCTCAAACCAAGTAACTCGTGAACTGGCACGTGCCATCCAACTCAATAATTTAACGTTAAATTTAACGAAAATCAACGGGGGGTAAATTTATCGCAAGTGTATCAATTTGGGGTAAATTTATCACAACTGTACCAGTTTGAGGATTTTTGTGTTCGAAAAAATAGTTTGGGGTAAATTTGTCACAGGTGTATCGGTTTGAAGTTTTCTATGGCATTAACCCTATTAAAATGTCCTAAATCTATTATATGATAATAAATTCAGCCGTGAACCTTTTAATTACCTCAATTTAGTTCTCAACCTTTTGAAAATTTATCAATTCGATCCTAAGCATTTTATTTAGATAACCGGTAGGCCAGGCTACGTTGACAAATTATCAAAAGATTTATGAGTAAATTTGCAAATCGTCATATGATTTAAAACTAAATTAGCACAATTAAAATACTTATGATTGAATTGATCGCACGTACAACATGTTTAGGACTTTTTGGACGATTCTTCCGTCATTCGCTACATTCTATCTAATTCTTATACATGCCCCTTCGATCTTTTCTTGTACTTGAGCTTGAACTGGGGCTACGAGTTTGTGACATGTTTTAAGCAACCGCGGTAACTCGTCATGCATCTGTAAACGAATGCGGCGGAGGTGATTAACCACGGCAAGATCTCGAGTTTGCTCCAGGACAAAGTAAATTCCGAAAGAGAGAGTTCTTTTTATGCTTTGCGCATTATTGAGAAATCGCTTGGTGACGGACCGTGCGTCGTTCGTCACGTGTACAACCGATCGACCGTTTCTCTCGGGTAAGTTCAAGACCAAGTGCGAATTTCATGCGACAAAAGGGGGCCGAACATAAATAAATAAATAAATAAAAACTTCCGCATTTTTTCTCATCGACGACCCCCCACTGGGCCCCACAAGTTCACTTGCAGACGACTTAGAGCTTACTATTTTAGGCGAAACAAACAAAAATTGCAGCAGGAGTGTCGGCCGACAGACGTAGACATTCTGACGGTCACGGGACGCCGCCAGCTCGTCAAGTGAAGAGCTTCGACACGACGGTGCAAATCTCGCAGAGCCGCTTCAGGTCGCGGTTCCTAGCCGCCATCAGCGGCGCGTACGCGCTGCGCCCGAAGGCCCTGTTGCAGTCTCCGGCCGCGCGGGCGCCGCCGCCGGCGTAGCCGGCGAGGTCGGAGAAGGTCTCCGAGTTGAGGTCGTTGTAGGCCGACTCGAACTTGGCGACGGCGGCGGCGTAGTCGCGGCGGCAGGACTGGAGGCTGCTGGTGAGGGCGGGGCTGCGGTGGGCGAGGCTGGGGCTGCCGAGGAGGCGGGAGATGTGGTCCCGGGTGTGGGTGGCGTTGAGGTAGGCGAGGCCGAAGGAGATGTAGGCGAGGAAGTAGGGGTCGGCGTTGGGGGTGCGGGGGTCGGAGTAGAGGGCGGCGACGCAGTAGCGGTAGTCGCTGGTCTTTTCGCAGACCCGCTTCACGATCTCCGTCGCTGCGGAGCAAGGATCGACGGAGAGGACGATGAAGACGAAGCAGAAGAGAGCGAGGCGTGGAGGTGGAAACGACGTCATTTCTCGGGTGCGACTGTGAGGGAGAGAGAAAGAAGTGGGATGTGCGGTGGTTTTTGAAGGGAGGGCGAGAGAGATGGCTCAAAAGCAAACCTTTTCCGGGTTTATCAAATATATATATATATATATATAGAAGCTCCAAGCTTTGGGAATGCCAGGTCATTCGTTCCAACTTAAAATTTATGCCCTGTTTATTTCACAAAAAATTAAATAATTTTAAAAATATTTTTCTACAAACGATTACTTGTATTGCTTGCAAAAATCAATATTAATATCACATTTACCCCCAAATTGATTGGGATTGACGATCAATGAACCTGAATAAAAATACATAAAATAAACTAAAATAAACGTAAAGACTGATTGGAGGATACAAATATAAATACATATAGAAAAAAGTGACTAAATTATTTTGAGCAAAAAATGAATGAACAAAAATATTTTCATCATTCATGAAATGCTTAGATATAAATTGTTGTAGATAATAAAAATATTTTCAATTGACTAGATTATTTCGAGTGGTACGGATAATCAATTTGAGGAAAATGTTTTATACATGGTTCATTTTACTTGGAACAAACGGAGCTTTATGCTTTGTCTATTTGGTGAAAAATGAATAGTTTGAAAAGTATTACCTTAAAAATGATATCTTATATAGCTCAAGAAATGAATAATCGTTTTTTTTTTAAATTATTCATGAAAATATTTAGACATAAATTATTGTTCATAATGAAAGCATTCTTCATTGATTATTTATTTTAAGTGATACAAGTGATTATTTATAGATTAAATATTTTTTAAACCATTTATTTTTTGCCAAACAAATGAATTGATGCCACTTAGGCCTTGTTTTGCTACATATCTAGGAATGTTTGAATTACTTCCCATACCAAATAGAATATAATTCTTTTTCAATTATGTGGATAGCGAAAGATTAAGATGTTACTTCTCATCGGTCACGGAAAATTGAAATTGGCCGTTGGATAGTGAACTTTGATGACCCAAGCCCAATGCGAGAGGGCGGCGGCTGACGGTGGTGGCGGCGGTTGGCGGGGGAATGTGATTTTTGGTAGTCTTGTGGTTATGAAAATGTGGAATGGAATTCCAATCCCAACTATTACTAGATAACCTAATTCTGCATTTTTTTAGGAGTTCTATTCCATATTGAATTCAAATCCGTACTCTGACTTTTCTCTATGCATCAAAGAAGTGGAGGCACTGGAACCTTATTCCTTGAGGAATCTGATTGCATATTGAATTAAACAGGACCCATAATCTCTAAGGCGTTGAGTGACCTTATATCTACGATGACTGGAGGTCGAGGATGATGATCTCAAGTAATGGTGGTGATCCTCACCAATCGCGCATCGGGGGAAGGGTTGGAGAAAGGAACGCGGTCGCCAGAGAAGAGGAAGAAAGAGAAGAGAAAGAAGAGAAAAAGGCGCGATTGATGTTAATTTTGATTTTGATTTTTTTTTTTGCTTCATTTGTTTTATCATGTTCCATCTGTACTTAGGTTACTTGTTTCTAATTAATTCGAGCCATCATCAAGTGATCGTTGCATCATGGGCCGGTGGCAAGCACAAGAAGACTCAAACCGATCAAGATCCTTGCTTAACATACAAATACCCAAGCGATTAGGCAGGTTTGTTTTTCTATTGAAGAATTGAGTTTCGCGGACGACAACACAGCCGATAGGAATGTGTACAGACACCCTTTGGGATGGCTTGATTTAAGGTCCCCTCCATGACATCCTTAATCATTTTCACACATTCTTACTACTTGATAATTCAGGGCGTGGATCCAAAGAGATCGGGCTATCTGAAAATGCACGAAACATCCGAGCGTCTTGTGGATTAATTCAGCCCATACTTTTGGTATGTGCCGGCGGTCCCGACTCAGATCAGTTTTCATTCGAACATTTCCGTGGAAGATTTCTTAATTTTTTGCTTGGCCGAGGAGGTGCAGGGTTGTGTCTATACCTTGAAGAAATCCCTCTTGGGTAAAGAACTCTTAGGGTAGGAAGACGTAAATGCTGTGATGTACCGAATGACCAGTTTGGAAGCCACATGATGTGGCGTCAATGCACCTGTACCATGGCTTGTGTGAGTAGCTTGTAGCAGTTATTAGGTGCGCCAGTGTCCAGTATGGCCTACAATCCACCCTTTGGAATAGGCCCCTTTTTTTTTTTTTTTTTTGTGTGTACTCCGGCGGTTTTATTGCACTTCAGGTGTCGATTTCAAGGCGGGTCAGCTCCAAATCAGGAACCGGATACCGAGCCAGTCAGTTTAGGCCTGTTGGTTCTAATCCAGTTCCGATTTTACTAGGAAATTGACTGAATTTACGATATGGGGCAAATTCTTGTTCACTAAAGAAAACTTTTGTTTGTCAAGTTGTTATGTTTTTTTTTTTAAATTTGTAGAGACCATGGTTTGATTATTACGGGTGCAAAAAATGGTCATTTTTGGGCTTCAAAATTGGTTCCGGATTTGGACTAGAGAACCGAACCAGTCCCGTGACGACTCTAGGTTTGTGTGAAGATCGGGACTCTAACCGGTTCTCCTTATAATCGATCGTGAACCATTTGGTCCAGGCATGTTTGATCAGGTTCTTGGGTTGAACTGGACGTGATGCTTGCCGATACAGTGCACGACCTTACTTCTTTTTCTCATTTTATCTCGAGTTTCGCTTCGACCTCTTGATCCGCTCCACATTACAAGAGCGACGCATCGCCTAATTTCTTCCCGCACTCATATATCCACATGATCCCATGTGGAATATATCTGCAGAAAGTGTAGATCACAAATGCATTAATGATAAAAGAAAACTGTAAGTCTGGCTCGCTGGCTCAGATCCAGTGCTCATTTCTTGCCTCTCTAAATTACCTGCTACGAAATTCAACAGGCTGTCTCGTTTGATTTCGGATCCGAGCATTTAGTGCGGGCATCCTGCGGTTTCTTTATTTGGTTTGCGCATTTATTGTGGGGACTAATCCCCTAAAGAAAATATATTTTTTACATCCCATTTCAACTTCGTTCCGAAATTACTTTCAGTTTACCCTCAAATTTGCCCACGTATCCAAAAATTACCATTGATTTTTTGCAAGATTGTCAACATTAGGACTAGTTAGAGGTTCATTATTAGAACTTGCGTCTTCACCGATATTTCGAAAAAAAAAAAATTAGTGGCGATTTTTTGAACGCGCAGTGGATTTGAAACTAGAGCAAAAAGTTACAAATTTTTTTAGGGTTAATACCATGAAAAATTCCAAACTGATACACCTGTGACAAATTTACCATATATTATTTTTTTAATCATGAAAAATTCCAAACTAATACACTTATGACAAATTTACCTAAAACTATTTTTTCAACATAAAAACCCCTAAACTGGTACATTTGTAACAAATTTAACTCAAGCTATTTTTTGACCGTCAAAAATCCTAAACTAGTACATCTATGATAAATTTACTCCAAGCTGGCACACTTGTAATAAATTTACCTTCCATTAGTTTTCGTTAAATTCAGTTAATACCATAAAAAAAATCCCAAAATTGAAGCACATGTGACAAAAAAAAAAGGTAAAAATCCCAAATGGATATACCTGTCAATTGCCACATGTCGTCTAACATAGTAATTTGACGGGAAAATTTAATGAAAACTAACATAGGGTAAGTTTGTCACAAGTGTACCAATTTGGGATAAATTTGTTATAGGTGTATTGGTTTAGGATTTTTGGTGGTCAGAAAAATAATTTTGCATGAATTTATCACGGATGTACTAGTTTGAGATTTTTTATGGTCAAAAAATAGTTTGGGGGTAAATTTACTATAAATGTAGAAGTTTGGGATTTTTCGTAGTATTAATTCTTTTTTTTAAAGGAATTTGGAGTTTTTTTATAAAGGGAATTAGGCCTGCTTAATTATGAGTCACTCATTAGAAAATGTCAGTAAATCTTGCTTAATCATAATCACTCATGGGAAGTGGAAGTCAGGATCAGGAAAATGATTCCATGACACGATGGGAGAAAAGAGAGAAGGGGAAAAAATAATAGGAGTTGGGGTCCCTACAATTTAGAGATCTCGCAGATGACATTCGTTCTTAATTTATCGTGTATGAATTTCGTTTGGCAAAAGGGGTGTATTATTCGAGGAAAAATAGGCCAACTTTCCGTGTCTATTAAAGGTGGAAAATGAACATGGAAATCAATCGAAACAAGAAAACAAAATCATCGCATACTGATTCCGTTGCTGAAACATAGACAGAGAGTCAATGACAATTAAATTTTTAAAAAAAAAGCACGAAAATTTCACTGACATAAAAATAGCGATTTCGTGAAAAATAAATAGTAAAAAAATTCTAAAAATAAATGCTCGTGTCGTTTACAAAAATTAATGAACAAATATTCTAGTTATAAAAATAAATTATTTCAAGCGATGTGATCATTTTAAAAAAAAGAAAGCTTTTTCAAAACATTCATTTTTCGTGAAATAAATGAAGTCAAATTACACTCAAAATCTTTTCCGAACAAAATAAATAGGCTAACTCCAAATTGAACTACTTTGTCCCATTTATTCTTGTTGACATGCTAATGCACAATTCATTCAAACAAAGAAAGTTCACAAATGTGCCTGCCGGAAAATTCAAAGTAGTCCTCAAATATGATTCAAATTAAGACTAAGCAGGATGATAAATTTGCTTCAACGTTTATTAGGGACATCGACCCTCATGAAAAGAAATGTGCAGCAGCAACGCAAATCGCTGAAATCCCCTTGAGATCCTTGTTGCTATCAGACAACCGCGATTTTGTCCCCTTGAAAGCCAATTCGCCGGCAACCGCTTGGTCACCCGCCTTACTCGCCAGGCCGGCCAACCCGTCATAGGTCTCGGAATCCAAGTCGGGTAAAGCCTCTTGAATTTTCGCGATGGCCGTCACGTAATCTCTGCGGCATTGCCCCAAATGCTCGTGCACTGGACCAGTGGAGTTACTTAGCGATGAAGTTATCTGGCCTTGGATGCTCAGAGGCCTTTTACCATACATCAAGCCGAAGGCTACATAGGCTTAGTGTGATCTCATCGGCGCTTATAAGATTTAGGATCCATTATTTAGCGAAAAACAAACAATTTAAAATTTATTTTTCTAAAAATGGCCGGTTGTATGGCTTATAAAATGAATGGATAAAAATATTATTGTTATCCATTAGAATATTTAGACATAAATTTTTATTCATAATAAAAAAAATATTTTCAATTGACTAATTATTTCAAATGATACAAATAATCATTTTTTGAAAAATATTTTTTGGCGAAAAATGAATGATTTGTAAAATATTTTTATCATCCATGAAAATGTTTAGAGATGATTTGTAATTGATAATGAAAATATTTTCATTAACTATTTATTTTAAGCAGTATACGCGATTATTCTGGAAAAATGTTTTCTGGATGCCACTTAAGCTTTCTTTCGTTTCATAACAAGAAATCCTCGAATTACTTCCCATTCAAAATAGAATAGGATTCTTTTCCAATTATTTGGATTGCAAAAGATTAAGATGTTACGTGCCATTGGCGACGGCAAATTGAAATCGGCCGGTGGATGGTGAACTTTCAATGACCCATGCTCAACGCGAGAGGCCAGCGACAGATGGTGGCAGCCGTGGTTGGTGGTGGAATGGCATTTTTGGTAGTCTTGTGGCTATGAAAATATGGAATGGAATTCCAATCCCAACTATAACTAGATAATCTTTAGAAATGAGATCCGCACTCCGGCTTTTCTCTAAGCATGAAAGTAGTGGGGGCATTGGAATCTTATTCCTTTGTGAATCCAATTGCACATCTCATAAAACGAGACCGATTACATCTCTAAGACGTCGAGTGACCTCATATTTAAGTTTACTGGAGGTCGAGGATGCCGATCTCAAGTAACGGCGGCATCCGTGCCCATCACGAACCAAAGGTGCATCGGCAGAAGTGGTCGGAGAAGGAGTGCCAGCATGGCCCAGGGGCGGGGCGGTGCTATGTGGAGGAGAGGAAGAAAAGAGAAGAGAAAGGAAGGGGAGCGGGTTAGGATTTATTTTTTTTTCTTTCATGTGTTTTATCGAATTTGATCCATATTTAGGTTACATGTTTCTAATTCAAGCTATCATCAAGTGATCATTGCATCATGGGCCAGTGGCAAGCACATGAAGAATCAAACCGATCAAGATCCAAGCTTAACACAAAAATACCAAGTGATTTGGTGCGTTTCTATTTTCCTAATGACAGAAAAAAGTTTCCGGGTCAATTGGAACGTGGGAGACACCTTTGGGATGGTTTAGTTGAAGGTTTCCTCTATGACACTCTAATTTGTTTTAGCCCATTCTTGTTATTTGATAATTCAAGTGCGCGAGCCTAGAGACACCGGGTTATCTAGAGATCCATGACACACCCCGAGGGCCTTATGGATTAATTAAGCCCGTACGTTTGGCCTATGCAGACAATCTTGACTCAAAGCAGCTTGCGCCCAATTTTCATTCTAACATTTTCTTCGAAGAATTCTTACATTTTTCGCTTGGCCGAAGATGTGCAGAGTGTTATATGCTTTGCAGAAATCGCCCTAAGACAAATAATTCTTACAGTAGGAAGATGTAAAGTCATATACCCAACGACAACGATCAGAGCTAGTCCTAAGTTTAAGCTAATTATTAATCCATGATAAGGCCCGTTAAGAAAGCAAACAAAGAAAGGAATATTTCAAGCTATGTCCCCTTTTTTGTTAGTACCTAGAAAATGGTCGGAATGCTTGCATATTTGGAAATTAAATGAGAGGCCATCAATGCAACTGTGACATACCTTGTGTAATCAGTCTCCAGCACTTGTTAGGTGCACCTGTACAGAGTATGGCCCACAATCCACCCCCTATGTAAGTATGGTTTATTCCGTACAACGGCCATTTTAATGCGTAGGTATCAATTTCAAGGCGGGCCAGCTCCTAATCAAGAATTGGATACCAAGCCATTCGGGTCCAGCTCAGCTCCCGATTTTACTAGGAAACTGGCCGATTTTATGATTTGGACAAATTCTTATTATAATGTATAAAATTGTGTAATTTCAATATTAAAAAAAAACAGTTGTTTGTCAAGTTGTTGTGTTCTTTATTGATGGAGACCACGGTTTGATTTTTCATGGGTGCAAAAATTTGGATTGTGCAATCGGATCGGAATACCCAAAAAAAAAAGGGTCTATGAATAGGTTCTCGTTAGAATCGATCCGGAAACAGGTTCCAAATTGTCGAAACCGGTTGGAACATGTCTGGCTCCTGATTCTAAGCGAGTACTCACTCGGACCAGTTATGGAACCAGTTTCGAAATCGGTTTCATGACTTAAAAAGACAAACCCTAACGTGTTTGTCCTTTATTATCTAGCTTGTGCAATTGAGACTAGCAATAGGGCAACACTTCTTTGCCTTTTTCTCCGAGGGATTGTTGCTTTTGGTGGATATTTATATTTTACTTTAAATTGTTTCATTGCTACTCATGTTATTTTGCTAAAAAAGAAAGAAAACCAGAAAAAAGGAGCAAAAGAAAAATACGTTATCGAGTAGATTCAGGAATCAAACTGAAAAATAGTATGTTCCAAAACAAGTTTTAGGGCAAACATGGTAGGTTTTGAATTTAGGTCTAGAACCTACTCACCCTGAAATTGATCGCCCATAGCAAAAAGGAATTTTTTTTTTAGATAAAAGAGGCTTCAAAATTTGCTCTAGCCTTATAACCGAGAACCAAACTAGTCCCAACTGATTTTAGGTTCATGGAATCGAGAATTGAACTGCTTTTCTCCACAAATGACCATGAACCAATCAATCTAGGCAGGTTCGATCCGATTCTTGAGTTGAATAGGACGCGGTGCTCATCTCTATAGTACACAACTTTACCTTTTTTCTCATTTCATCTCGAGCTTCACTTCAATCTCTTGATTCGCTTCACGACCTAGTTTCTTCGTGTGATCCACATGTGCCATGTGCAGTATGTCTGATATCTGAAGAAAGTTTAGATCTCAAATGAATTTAATGAAAAGAAAACTAAAGTCTGGCTCACTGGCTCAAATTCATAATTCATTTCTTGCCTCTGAATTAGCTGCTGCTATCTGACCAAAAAATAAAAAAATAAAATAAAATTTAAAAAATAGCTGCTGCGAAATTCAATAGGTGATGGATGCCTTTCCTGTCAATGTTAGTGAAAGGCTGTCCCGTTTGATTTCGGATCCAAGCATTTAGTCTCGGCAGCCTGCGCTAGCCATATTTGGTTTGCGCATTAAGTGTGAGGCCTAATTTCCTAAACAAAAGATTTATTATAATTTCAATTTGTATTTTCTTTCGAATTTACTTTCAGTCTAGTCTCAAATTTATCCACCTGTTCAAAAATCGCCACCGCTTTTTTTTTTTATTTTTATTTTTCAAGAGTATCAATATTAGGGCTAGTTAGAGGTTCATTATGGGAACGTACGACTTCACCGATATCGATATTTTTAAAAAAAAATCAGTGCCGAGTTTTGGATAAATTGTAAACTTGACACTAGAGTGAAAGTCCGTGTTTCTCTTTTTTTTTCTGTAAAGAAAAATTCGGGCCAAAAATTGAGATTAGGTCTAATATTTGGAATTTTTTCTTAGGAAATTAGGCATATTTAATTATGAGCCACTCATTAGAAAATGTCAGTAAATCTTGCTTAATCATAGCCACTCATGGTAAGTGGAAGTCAGCATCAGGAAAATGATTCTATCACACGATGGGAGTAAAGGGTGAAGGGGAAAAAATAATAGGAGTTGGGGTCGGTCCTACAATTTAGAGATCTCGCAGGGGAGATTCGTTTTCTATGGTGTATGATTTTCGTCTGGCTCAAGGAGTGTCTTATTCAAGTAAAAGTAAGCCAACTTTTTTTTTTTTTATGTCTATCAAAGGTGGAAAATGAACATGGAAATCAATCAAAGCGGGGACATAAAATAGTCGCATACGTACTGATTCTATTGCTGAAATGATAGACAGAGTCGATCACAATTAAATAAAAAAAAGCGCGAAAATTCACAAATAGAACTCTACGAAATCGGATGAGCTGGATCGCTAAAATGGAGTTTCCATAAATAATTGCCAATGTCACTTGAGAAATGAATGAATGATTATTTATAAATTATCATCATTAATGAAAATATTTTTCATTAAATAAGCTATTTCAAGCGATGCAATAACTTTTTTAAAAGTTGTTCAAAAAATATTCATTTTTCGCGAAACAAATGTAATCAAGTTACGCTCAAAAGCTTTTTTTAGACAAAATCAATAAAGCTAACTCCAAATTGAACTAACTAGCTTGTCCCACTTTTTCTTGATAACATGCTAATGCACAATCCATTGCAGCAAAGGGAAAATAAAGGAAGTTCACAAATTTTGCCTGCTAGGAAAATTCAAAGTATTCCTCAAATGCGATTCAAATTAAGGCTAAGCACGTTGATAAATTTGCTTCAAACATTTATTATGGGCATCGACCCTTGCGAAAATAAATGTGCAACAGCAACACAAATCTCTGAAAGCCTCTTGAGATCCTTGTCGCCATCACTCAACGGTGAAGTTGTCCCCTTAAAGGCCGATTCGCAGTCATCCGCTTGGTCGCCCGCCTGACTTGCCAGGCCAGCCAACCCGTCGTAGGTCTCGGAGTCCAAGTCGGTTAAAGCCTCTTGAATTTTCGCGATCGCCGTTACGTAATCTCCGTGACATTGCTCAAGGTGCTCGTGCACCGGACCGGTCGAATTACTTAGCAGCGACGTTATCTGGAGTTGGGTGCTCGAAGCCTTACGATATGCCAAGCCGAAGGCTATATAGGCTAGTGTGATCTCATCGGCGCCCGGCGTGCGCAGATCGGAGTTAAGAGCGTCACTGCAAAATTTGTAATCAGATGTTTGCTTGCAGACCTTATCGACTAGCCCGGAATCGGCGGTGATGTTCGTGGACTGAGAGATGACTGATGCAAGAAAGATGGCACACGCAAGATTGCAGGAGAGACGAAGAGCATAAGATGTTGCCATTGTTCTCTTTTCTCTAATTCAACTTCGTGGAACGGTCGTATTGTGCTATCAGAAGGACAATTAATCTTTGCTTAAATAGGAACGGGGGATGTAAAATTTCCCTGATTAACATGATTTTATCAATTAATTGCAGCTTTATTTGGAAGTCTTTGGTTTCCATGGAGGATTCTGCCACATTACTTTGGATAGAAAGGATATGAATGAATCCTCATTACATACAACTCCAGAAGATTCAATGCATGAATAATCACCCTGATTTTAATACCAAAAATGAGCGAGGAATGTCTCAGTTACTATATCTAAACCTATATCCAACAGCATCAGCCAAGGAAGGAAGACACGGGTGCCTATCAGCTAGTCTTTCATCAACTAATTAGGGGGTTCTAGGTTTCAGGATAGACCGTGGGACCATGCTCGTCCTTACAACTAATCCATATATAGTAAGACCATAATTGGTTGCTATCAAATGACCACATTAACATGATAATGCCAATTCATCAATTACACGACCTCGAGTTGATTCTGTCTTGAGGAAGAACACCCACCATAGTTTATGAGTTTAGTCGTCATCGCATGCACCTAAAGTGATGGACAGACGGTGACTATTCTTGTGTAGCAAGCACTTCAGTGACTGCAACACATGTTTCCGAGAGGCCCTGAAGATCCTAGTATTATCAGAAAATGATGAAGCTGGTCTCCTAAAGGCCTGTTTGCAATCGTCCGTGCCTTGCTAGCAATCATCGGCAAGCCGGCCGATCCAAAGAAACTCTTGGAGTTCAAGTCAATTAGTGCCTTCAATAGAACCATCCATCTTAGAAACATTTCTACACTGCTGGATGCACTGGTGGATGGATGGGTCCTTGCCCGGACTGGTGATGCAGTCATCGGCAGCAGGTGCCTGCGGATCAGAATGCAGACATGGTTGTGACAGAGAAGACTGAAGGATGACAAGCACGAAGAAGACAGAATGTGCCATGAACAAGATGCTGTCAATTGTCTTATGTTGCTTTTGAATTATGAAGATGGCTGAGATCCGCTTTTCTAAAATATGAGCAGAATCGCCTCTGCTAGAACTTTGCAAACTGAGAGAAATGAAATTCACAGTGCTAACTCTTTAAGATGAATCATATGAAGCTAGATCACACAAGGTTTCGGCATTATGTTCTCAATGGACAGGTACTTTGAATAGTCTTAACACCCGTTTCCTAGTGTATCATTATCCTATCATGGAGGCATGAATTATAACTATTGCCATCAAATTCACCACAGACGACCAATTCCAGTAACCTGCCTTTTGTGCTCAGCGATGTAAGTCATCCAAGGGACAAACATGCTGTAACTATGTTACTATCTTCTATGTCTATCACTGTTCAAGTTCTATAACAGACATTACCTCTTCATAACTCATTACAGACTAATTGTTATTCAATAACAACTACGCACACACTAAGAAGGATTGATAAGAGTGATCATCCAACATGCTGAAAACAATCAAGAAGCAACCTCTGTGGAAATGAAAACCAAAGCTGGCAAAAAAAGGCAGACAGGATCGTAAGTGAAATTCATGTGGAATCGGAATGATCCAATGTTTAATGAAGTGTGACGGGATGGGGCAAGTATTCTGGGTTTTGCTTTTCTTTAGGATTTCGCGAAGCATTGAAGCACCGAAATCTGACTGTACCCTAGACAGCAGAATTGAACAGGAGACATATATATCATTGAGTGAAATGCAGACGGGATTGGTGGACAAGAAGATGACTTACACTTTGACTTGATGGTCATGGTATTCCTTACATTGTTCATTGGATAAGCATCTCTTTGTTGATAGGGGATAAAGTAAAAGAGATATTAGAGCAAGCTCGTTTCGTCATTACTCTCTTTTAGAATCAACATGCTAGAATGCATCATCACACCATTCAGGTGGATCAGGAAAGAAGTTGAATGCTAGACATTATGCTGAGCCGTAGATATCTCTCATACTCTAAGGAATCGAACATCATGTTGCAACGATTCTACAAATGGCTCTAAGTTGATCGACCAGAAAAATAAGGAGATGTCCACATTTTGATTCCAAAATGAGCTTCTTCTGTCAAAGGGCATCACGAGCACCAGTTCACTAGACCTGGTTCCCAGCAAGAAGCTCCTATCGAGCCCAGATGAGAGTATAACATAAATCGAACCGCAACTACTTGAAAAAGAGACTGAATCTCCTCAGCTTCCAATTCTTTCTTGTGAATTTGTCGAAATAGATATGAGGGCTCAAAAAGTGTTGAGAAATTTCCGAGCTGCTAAAACTTGGCATATTTTGTCAATCTTTGTGTATCTTGTTACACTTCTGGATTGTGAAATAGATGATGGACCAGCATAATCTCTCTGACGAGACATATGAAGATTTGGAGAACAAGCCAAAGTAGGAAAAGTATCAAAAATCTCACAGGAAATATGTCTTTATCAAAGCCCCACTTCCACTTATAATGCAGCAAACTGCAACAATGTCGTGCTATAATCCAGTTCACTCGCAAAAATTTCCATAAACTCATATAGTCCATATCTCTGTGATTCTTTCTTTGTCCGGACCGATGTAGGCCAATGCTGAAATCATTAAAAAACTCCAAGGTCTGTGTAGGAGTTAAAACAAATGTGCATGTGAACATAGAGATTATGTCCCCGTGATGGTGTCGCTACCTTTTCATGACATTAGCCATGGCGAACTTTGCATAATCAATGAACGCGAGTGCAACAAATGACAAGAAGAAGAAGGAAGTGGAGGTTATTTTCAGACAAGAACTTGGCCCATTGCAGGAGAGAGGCCAACAAAGTTGCCGGCTGGGCTGTCAAGACCTAAAGGAAAAGAAGTTTACCTAGCAATTGGACCCCGTGCCTTTCTCAAGCCCTTTGGAATTTATTTTGTTCTGATGCTTCGGATCTATATTTACAAAACTCTCTTAAGTTAATGTTATCTACCTTTTCCGATCCAAACAATAAATGGAGTCGACGCATAATGCCGACCCTAAATGCTTGAATCCGAAAGCAAAAGAGACAGCTTTTCAATGATGTTTGATAGGATGAGGTGTCACCGTTGAATGTTGTAGCAGGTATTCAGAGGCAGGAAATCAGTCCTGAATCTGTGCTACTGAGCCAGATGTTAGTTTCTTTTCATTAGATGCATTCCTGATCCAAGCTTACCTCAGATATCAGATTTATTGAGCATGAGATTGTGTGGATACATACCCATGCAAGGAAATTTGGTCCATGTGTCTCTTTTGGAATGTGAAGCAAATCGAGAGATCGAAGCGAAACTTGCAATAAAATGAGAAAAAAGTAAAGTGGGTACTGTAGGGGTGAGCATCGTCTCTGGTTCAATCCGAGAACCAGATCGAACCTATTTGGGAGAAGTGATACAGTTTCCGAGTCCGCCAACCTAGAATCTGCCCGGGGATAGTTCCATTTCTGATTCTAAGGCTGAAACAGCATTTGAAGTCTCTTTTACCAAGAAAGGAAGGGGAAAAAAAATTGTGCCCCTAAAAATCAAACCATGATCTCCAAGAACAAATAACATAACAACTTGATAAACAAATGTTTTATTGGTGAAATTGTGCAATTTTGAGATACCATTATCAGACATTGAGCCACTTTGCAAGAGCAACACAAATCACTGAAAGCCCATAAAGATCGTTGTTGTTATTAGTCAATGGAGATTTTTGTTCCCTTGAAGGCTGATTCACAGTCCTTCGCTCGCTCGCCTGTCATAGAAGCAAAGTAGGTCAATCTGCCAGATGTCTTCCGATCCAAGTCAGTTAAAGCCAGATTTTCACGATGACCGTTGCATAATCTAGGCGGCATTGCTCGAGGTGCTGGCGCACCGGACCGGTGGAGTTACTTAGCAGCGAAATTATCTGGTCTTGGGTCCTCGAAGTGTTGCGATTCGCCAAATCTAAGGCCACATAGGCTAGTGTGGCCCCATCCGCGCCCCGGTGTGCGCGGATCAGAGTTGAGAGCATCCTTGCAAAACTTGTAATAGGGTGTTGTTTGGCTGCAGATCCGCTCAACTAGCTCAGAATCGGCACTGACCACCGAGGATCTGCTGATGGTCGACGCAAGAAAGGCGAAGAATGTGAGATTGCAGAAGAGAAGAAGAGCATAAGATGTTGCCATCGTTCTCTTTCCTCTAGCTGAACATTGGGGGATGGCTGTTGAATCGTGCCTACAGCAGCCCGGTCAATCTCTGCTTAAGTAGGAACGAAAGATGTGAAATTCCCAGGATTAACAGGAAATAGATTCCCGTTATAGGAAGCGTATATGATCCTGATTTTAGTACCACAATGAGCTGGGAACATGTCATTCACTATGTCTGTACTATATCCATCAACATCACTTGATTAAGGGCAAAATAACATCAAAAGTGTCAAAATTTGTGTACAATCCTCGTTGTTTTATTGCCAAAGTTTTTCGTCGACCCACTTAAGTTGGCCTATTGTAATAGAGAGACCAACAAAATTGAGAATTCCTAGCAATTGGAACGTTTATCCTCTCAAGCCTCTTGGGATTTATTTTACTCCGATGCTTTGAATGTGATTTCATAAAACTCTCTTGAGTGAATGTCATCTGCTTTTTCCGACCAAACAAATGGAGTTGACGCCGATGCCGACACTATAAATGCTTGAATGCGAAAGCAAAAGAGACAGCTTTTCAATGATGTTTGACAAGATAAGGCATCGCCTGTTGAATTTTAATAGCAGCTATTCATAGCCAGGAAATCAATCCTGAATCTAAGCTAGTGGGCTAGATGTTAGTTTCTTTTCATTAAATGCATTTGAGATCGTAACATACCATACAATGAAACTTTGTCAATGCATCGCTTTTGAAACATGAGGATCGAGAGATTGAACTGAAACTTGTGATAAAATGAGAACCAAGTAAAGCGTGCACTATAGGGGTGAACATCGCCTCTGGTTCAATCCGAGAGCCAGATCGAACTTAATTGGGAGAACTGCTACTGTTTTCGAGTCATCCAACCTAGAATCTACACGGGGATAGTCCCATTCCCGATTCTAAGGCCGATACGGCATTTGAAGCCTCTTTTACCAAAAATGAAGGGGAAAAAACAATTTTTGTACCATAAAAATAGACAAAGGACGCTAGAAGTATCAAAGTTTGTGTATAGCACTTACTTTGGTGCCAAAATTTTTCTTTAAATCAATTAAGTGCCGATTTTTTTTAAAACAATTATTGGAGTGCCAGCTTTATCGCGACCTAAAAAAAATCAATTTCCTGATTTTTAAAGTTAATGGATTACCAGGTTAATTAAATTGAATTAACTAGCCTAACTCGAACTCTCCCAAGTTCTACCAAATCATGACTTAGGTTCAATTTCATCAAAAGAAGAATTTATCTTGGAGTCGCCACTAATCATTTTGGGTAGGTTGATTAGACACCTAAATAAAGCATCGGGAGAAATACTTTATTCCTACGAACCAGAGATTAATGAGTTCGGGGACTTGGTTACACTAATATTTCTACTAGCGCCCTTTCGGTACCAATTTCATGAAAATGTTCAACTTGGCAATTTTGATGAATTTTCACTTGAGATTCAAAGGTGCAATTTTTTTTTTCTTTTTATGACAAGGTAAGGAACTAAATTATATGCAATGCGTGCGGTTTAATCTAAATATTTACAAGATAAATTACGCGTGCAATTATCTACATGATGTAAAAATGTGCAATAAAAGCAAACCCCTTTTTTATTTTTTAAAGAAAATATTACAACGTGCAATAAAAATCTTAAAAATTGGATATGCAATTTATTCCAAAGAAATGCAATATGTCCAACAAGGTATAATCGAAATTCAAATCAATCCATTTAGGCAACACAATTTCGAATATTCTAAATGATTAAAATCGTTACCTAACTTGGCGGATTTGATTATCGAACTCGGACCTCGGATTACCTCGTGGATCAAGATTGCGGATCGCGGCTCGAACGACGGGGATGGACTCGCGGATTGTATTGGTCGATGAAGATGGTAACTCCGAGCTTCGAACTCTCGTTCCCCTCAATTCTCTCTTCTAAAAGAATTCTCTCTTTTTTTTGTTTTCTTTTTCTCTCTAAATTTTCTTCTCTCCCAAAATCTCTCCTCAAGTTTTCTCCAATCTCCAAAGTCTTCCCAATTTCTCTCTAATCTCTCCAAAAATCCCCCCCTTCTCAAGGCTCTCATTCTTCCTCCTTTTATAGCCTACTCCCCCATCTTCCTTTCTCTATCTTCATTTATCATTCTAATTTTTCCACTAACTTCATCTTCCTTTCTAATTCCACCATTCTCCATTCTTTATCTCCATCTTCCCTTCTAATTCACCATCTTCCATTCTAATCTTTCCATCTCCCATTCTAATTCTTCATCTTCCCTTCTAATTCTACCATCTTCCATTCTCCATCTTTCCTTCTAATTTCTCCATCTTCCCTTCTATATCTCCCCTTCTCCATCTTCCTTTCTAATTTCTCCACTAACTCTTCTTTGCAAAACAATCCCTAAAATTTTATGTATTTGCAATTCAGCCCCTGAAGTTTTATGTATTTGCAATTCAGTCCTTGTGGAAAAATTTCTTTTAAGTTCAAAACTTGATAAGCCTTTCGGCACACCTCCCTCATGCTCAGTCCAATCGTTTGTCAATTTAAACTCAAATCCTCCGTCGTTAACCATAATAAAATGCATGACCGAAAAAAAATTAAATATGCAATGCATGAAAAAATTAATTTTTGGTCAGAACAAATTCTCATTTTTTTATGTACTTAAGTGAATGAATTTTAAAAAATCAAAATTTAGGTATCAACAGCTGCCCCTCTTTGAGCGGAGACTCGTAGAGGTTTCGCTCAAAGATAAAATTGAACCTAAATTTTGACAATGCAAATGAATGATGATGATTTTTTTTGTAGGGGAGTTTTAATCCCATTCTTTATGCAAGAGAATATGATGCATGACATGCAGGATTGAAAATAACATGTGTCAAGACTTCATTCGTCCATGGAATGGATTAAAGAAATATGCGCATGGATCGCATATAGAGATACCCGTTTTACTAAATACCCCATAATCCTAATGATTCCCTTAAGCTTCAAGCATTTTGTGGATGCAAGAATTTTAAGGTACTGGTACCTGTTGACACCTGATTTTTAATCATTTTTTCTATTGCTAAAGTAATAAAAAATCCATAAAAATTCATAAAATTGAAAAATCAACTTTGGGGACCTTAGCCAAGCCTAGGGAACCAATTTTGACCAAAAAACGATTTTTCATATTTTCAGTATTTTTACGTATTTTTTTATTTATTTATTTTCGAAAATTAATAGAAAATCCATAAAAATTCATAAAATTGAAAAATCAACTTTGGGAACCTTAGCCAAGCCTAGGGAACGAATTTTGACCAAAAAATAATTTTTCATATTATATATATTTTAATTTTTTTTTAAAAAAATACAAAAATATTTGAAAATTTTGGAAAAATAACATTTGAGGCCAAAAAATACACAAAGATAGTTAATATTTTTATTTTAAATCTATTTTCATATTGGCCATCGCAAATTTAGAAAAATCCAATTCGAGTCACGTGTTCCTTCACGAGTATAATCTCGAATCGGGCCTAAAAAATTTAATTTGAGTCAACTTATTTTTAACTTTCACTTTTTATGAGTTGTGACATTGTCTTCTAATATTTTAAATTTTCATCTTGGCCCAATTATACCCAGAATGACTTAATTTTGCAAAAGGGCTTTAATTAAATTATGCATTATTTTCAGCGACAAGAAATGAGCTTAAATTTGACATGTGGTAAATTTTGGTGTGTCAAAAATTGTGAGGAGATTTGGAGTTAAAGAAATATATTTTTTTTCAGGGACTGAATTGTAAATACTTAAAATTCAAGGACTAGAGTGCAAATACCTAACTCTTGAAGGATTATTTTACAAATAATAGAAAGAAGAGTTAGTGGATAAATTAGAATAGAGAAGGGAAGATGAAGAAGAGGAGATGAAGAAGAGAAGTTGGAGAAGAATGGATGGAGAAAATAAGATAAGAATAGAGAAGGGAAGATGGAGATGAAGAAGAGTTAGTAGAGAAATTAGAATGGAAGATAAGAATAGAGAAGGGAAGATGGAGATTAAGAAGAGTTAGTGGAGAAATTAGAATGGGAGATAAATATGGAGAAGGGAAGATGAAGATGAAGAAGAGTTAGTGGAGAGATTAGAATGTGAGATAGAGAATGGAAGATGAAAATGAAGAAGAGTTAGTGGAGAAATTAGAATGGGAGATAGAGTTAGTGGAAAAATTAGAATGGGAGATAGATGAGTAGGTTATAAAAGGAGGAAGAAGTGAGCTTGAGAAAGGATTCTTGGGAGAGAGAAAATTTGAAGTGTTTGGGAGAATTTTTTGGAGAGAAAATTTTGGATGTTTGAGAGAGTTTTGGGAGATTGAAGAAAATTTTGAGAGAAAGAAAATACCAAAAGAGAGAGAATTTTGAAGATGATGGGAGTTTAAAGCTAGGGGTTATCATCACAAATTCCTTCATCGATCAAATATAAATCAAGAGTTCATCATCGTCAACGAGCAAGCAAATTCGAGCTAAGTGTTTTTATTTATTCATTTATTTATGGTTTTACTCGCAAATTAGCACAAATTGTATACACTTTCTCCATCTCCCATTTTTTCCCATATTTATGTCAGGAGAAGGACATCTCTATCTCAACAGCAAAAATCTCGTAGAGATGCAAAAATCGGCCTAGACAAGCTCCTAAGCTGTCCACCGATTTCTCAACTGATCTGTGACTAAAAGTCCCTCTTAATTCAAAAGAAACTCTCTATATTGGGAACATAGAGAGCGAAAATCAATTATAGAAATCCCTCCCAAAAAAACGGGAGATAAGTACTCTTTCCACTCTTCTGGTTTTAGGTGCATATTAGCACATATTTTGTATACTGACACTTCACTCTATTTTATGTCAGGAAGCCGCAGCTCTATATCAATGGTCAACCCTATGGAAGCACAAAATCGGCTTAGATGAGTCCTCAAGCGCGCACAAATTTCAAATTGTTGAATCAATTCGTTGTATTTCATTTTAAAGAATTCATACCCCAGAATGGAGAGGACAAAGTCCATCCGCAATTTAAATATTTGCACCATAAATCCCAAAGGGAAGAGCCAAGCCAATGCTTAGCCTCCCATTGGAGGTTTTTACTTACAGTAGTTAAATACCTGCAACTTAAATACATGTACCTTAAATCCCAAAGGGAAGAGCCAAGCCAATGCTTAGCCTCCCATTGGAGGTTTTTACTTACAGTAGTTAAATACCTGCAACTTAAATACCTGCACCATAAATCCCAAAGGGAAGAGCCAAGCCAATGCTTAGCCTCCCATTGGAGGTTTTTACTTACAGTAGTTAAATACCTGCAACTTAAATACTTGCACCTTAAATCCCAAAGGGAAGAGCCAAGCCAATGCTTAGCCTCCCATTGGAGGTTTTTACTTACAGTAGTTAAATACCTGCAACTTAAATACCTGTACCTTAAATCCCAAAGGGAAGAGCCAAGCCAATGCTTAACCTCCCATTGGAGGTTTTTACTTACAGTAGTTAAATACCTGCAACTTAAATACATGTACCTTAAATCCCAAAGGGAAGAGCCAAGCCAATGCTTAGCCTCCCATTGGAGGTTTTTACTTACAGTAGTTTAAATACCTGCAACTTAAATACCTGTACCTTAAATCCCAAAGGGAAGAGCCAAGCCAATGCTAAGCCTCCCATTGGAGGTGTTTATTCACTGTCATGTACTTCCTATAATTTAATTTTTGAATCATCAGACCCAAAAGATGAGTAGGTCGTAATACTGCACAGAAGTCGTTAACACACTCCCTCTTTCGGCTTCAGGGAATCTTTAACACTTAAAAAAATATAACAAATAAAAATATATACCATCCATGCATCCTATTTAAAAAGTGAAAACACAAAAGAGAATACCCTACTAGAGCTTTAGGAATAAACCAAGCCTGAGTTGCCGGATTAGGATATCCATGAAATTAAGGTACCGAAAGGGCATTAGTTTTAATTAACTAGTGTAACCAAGTCCCCGAGCTCATAATCTCTGGTTCGCAGGAATAAATTAGTTCTCCCGCTAATTTATTTAGGTTTCTAATCGACCTACCAAGAACGATTAGTGGCGACTCCAAATTTTAAAATCATTTAAACAAAAACCAAAGTTGCGATTCGGTAGGGCTTGGGAGGGTCCGCGTTAGGTTAATCAAATCTAATTAACCTAATAATCCGTTAACCCCTTTTAAAATTTAAAATTTTTTTAGAGGGTCGCGACAGACTGGCGACTCCGCTGGGGACGGGATTTTTAAATTTTCGAAAAAAGATACCAATTGGAATACTTGAATTTTTTCGAAATTTTAAAAGTCTTAGTGGACTTAAGCCAATGAAAATTTCATGGATATCTCGCTTCTGGCGATCTTGTTTGGGACTCATTCTATAGGTGTTATATGTTTTTGCAGGATGGGAGTTATAAGGGGCGGAGTGTTTAATTAACCCCTTTGTTTTGCAGGCTCGGTGTTTGGTTTATTTGTTTAATTTCGCATATTTTTAGAAGCGCTGTTTTGATATCAATTGTTGTGCATGTCTTGTATACTCTGAGGATCACGACACCTGCACACACAAGCGTCTAAACCCAAGTCGCGAAATTCTTCCTAGAAAACCATAGATAGGGATCGAATATGTAAAGCTCTTGCGTCGATTACGCTCGGGTTGACCATGTTTTATCCCGCTCATTATCTGAATTGACAATTCTTCCCATTGTGATTTGATTGCGCGGAGGGTAAGGTTGTCAATTCAGATAGTGGGGGCCTTTTAGGTCCATACCCTGTCTCTCCTTCTTTTATTTTCTAGAGTTCACTCCTCACTTGAGTCATGCGCATGACTATGTGATTTGCATTTCTCCAAGGTAAAAGTAAGTTCTCTAATTTTATCTTGTATTTATTTTCGGTCGGTTCATGCTAGGTGTTAGTCAGTTTTTGAGCTTGATATTAGGACCATTCTTTTAAAAGAAAATAAAAATTAAATTTGTCCCTCATTTCTTTTAAAAAGATTTTGAAAAAATGATGTGAAAAATCCCTTCATGGGAATTTTATTAACCAATAAGGGATTTTTGTCATGTTTTTATTGCTTCAATAAAAATGAAATTTTCCTGAAAAAATTTTCCTCTGAAAATTTATTTCAATAAAAAGAAAAATTCCCTCAAAAAAAAAAACTCTAGTAGACATCAAGTGATTTTATCACATTTTTCAAATTATAAAAACTTGCAAGAAAATTCTTCTCGAGAAATTCGCTCATGTTTTTCTAAGAAAATTTTCTTTAAATAAAATTAGACTAATGTCTCGGGGGAATTGTATTGACCAATAAGAGATTTTTGTCATGTTTTTCTTGCTTCAATAAAAATGAAATTTTCCTGACAAATTTTCCTCTAAAATTTTATTTCGATAAAAGAAAAATTCCTTCAAAAAAAAAACTTTGGTAAACATCAAGTGATTTTATCACATTCTTTCAAATTATAAAAACTTGCAACAAAAATTCTTTTCGAGAAATTTGCTCATGTTTTTCTAAGAAAATTTTCTCTAAATAAAATTAGACTAATGTCTCGGGGGAATTTTGTTAACCAATAAAGGATTTCTGTCATGTCTTTCCTGCTTCAATAAAAATAAAATTTTCCTGACAAATTTACCTCTGAAAATTTATTCTGATAAAAAGGAAATTCCTTCAAAAATTTTAGTAAACGTCAAGAGATTTTGTCACATTCCTTAAAAAAAAATAATAATAAAAAAAGAGAGTAATAAATCTGCAAAAAAATTCTGTATTAACCCATTTCTTCCTAAGGGAATTTTTTTTTTTTCTGATTTCTCTATAAAATAGAAAAAATCAAATTGGACTAATATAGGAGTCATGGACCGACATTCCTTGTGTCGCATACTAATTATATCATTTTCTTTTGCAGGGAGATTCTAGATACCCTAGACGGGTGTAAAAATTAAGTTCAAAATATATCAAGAATCATCTTCAGAAATACCAAAAGATGAAAAACACCGAGGCTTCAACCGTTAATTCCGGGGGGCAAACGAACACTGTCCATCTTTGACAGACAGAAGGATTCCGCGTCTTTTGAAAGACAATATGGATTATATAATCAGAACCCATGAAACAAATACCTTTACCTGATTAAATCAACCAGAGACCGATCTTAAAATTTCCTCTTATCCGAAACATGCGGAGGGCTTTAGAGGACCGAGGTTCTATTAATGAACGTGGCCCACAGGAATTTCTCCCGACGCTACAGGCGACCGACACGAGCAAGTGGACGCCGAAAGAAATAAAATATGGATAAAAGTGGGCACACAACAGGTGGCCGGATTTATTACCAGCGCACTGATCGAGTTGTCATAGTGTTATTGTTTGTGATCTCAAGATGGATAGTGGGGGCCACCGCCGAACCCTTCATCAATGTTCTCGATATCATCGTCTGGAGCAATTAAACAAGAACATCAAGAAAAACATTAAGCCTCGACATCTTCGGTACCTCAAATCGTTCTGTTATGCTATGCGGAAGAAACGATAGCAGGAAAATTAAACAAAAAAAAACACGTGAAGCTTTTCTTTCATTCCATTCATCAAAGAGCATTACAACAGCTCACTGGGGAGGAAAAGTAAAGCCAAACTGAGCCCTGATAACCATTACGAAGGAGCTCAACTGACTCTCCAAACAGTTGATGCTCCGGGTGCACCGGGCGTTCTCAGGATCAAGCTCCGCGAGCCTAAAGAAGAGGCGATCGCGCTTCTCCTTAGCCTGGGCCATACTGGCCTCGTAATGCTCGACAGCAAACTCCAAGTCCGAAATCGCCGCCCTCTCGAAAGCAATATCTGCCGTAATGTCATCAAGTCTCTCCTGCAGCCAACCGCATTTGCACCTCATCATAATATTGCTCGGCTCCTGTTCGGCGTAAGTTCGGACCAAGGCCAGACGGTCCACTAACTTTCCCCTCTCACGAACTAGCCACGAAAGCTGATCATTGGCAAACTTGAAGGCTTTCTTGTGATTATCAGCCATAAATGTGACTATTTCCAGACGCTCGTGCCGGTCTCGGTAACGAGCTTTCACGACGGCAGTCACAATGACCGTCTCATAAGCGCGGTTATAGGCAGCCAGAAAATTAATGAAGAGGGTCGGGAAGTTCCGATACTCCCTCCCCAGTTGGGTACCCTCAACAGAAGCAGCGTCTAGGGTCCTGAATAAACCGAGGATTTCAGCCTCAACGGTAGAGTTTTGGGCTATATGAGCGTAACCTCTACCAAGAAGATTGTAGAGTCTCTCCCACCCAGCCAGGATTTCGGCGGAGAAGGTATGGTTAGGAGAATTGGCCATTTTTGAAAGCAGATCACGAAAGAAAGGAGGAGAGAGGCGAGGCAGATGATCGGAATGCGAAGGTGATAATCTGCTTCAATTTAAATAATGATTTCACAGGGGCAGTCCTTATTGGTCGAGTTTTTTCTATCTACCATTCTCTGTCGGCAACACCCCCGCTAGCTCGAATTCCAGTCAAGCGGCAACCTCAAGCTGAGCAGACCCGACGTCTCTGCAGAAAAGTTGGACGGGCTGCCACCACTTTGAAAAAGAAAGAATAAAAAACGAGCTGAGTGAGAGACAAAGAAATTTTCGGCAGAAAAGGAGATACGACTCGTCTTTATTGGAGGACCCGCCAGTAAATCGACGGTGGAGATCTTGACAAGGGCCCTCTACCACGAAAAGAAAAAAGGAAGACGAACTGAGCGAGAAACAAGGATTTCCCCTTTGATCAAAAGCTGAATATCAGATTTTCTCCCTCGAAAAATCTAATAGCACTGCCCGTGAAGAGGGAAGTCGTTGCTATTGCCAGAGAGAGAACTTGTCCTCATTTGATAGTGAGAGTTCATTCGCAAGAACTCGCAGGAGAAAGATAGAGAGGAAGGAGTTCTCGTGGGAGAGGAATTCAAAACCTTTACCATCAAAGCATCGACTTTCAAAGCCTGTTACGAGAAACCATCGACGATCCCGTGATCCCTCAAGTCCAAGAAGACATCCTGAGGCGGTCTCGAGTCGGCAGTCCTAGATCCAGAAATATGTCGAGCATTAGGGAAACGGGCGCATGTTCAACCCTGGTCGAAGCTAATGAAGTTCCTTACCCTGAGGGTCTACTGGTCATGGCCATTGACGGTAATCCAGTCTCTCTGTCAATCCTTGTTACCGTATTGAGAAAATGCCGGTATAAGGTTGTAGCTCAAGCAAAGGCGACAGAGGCCTTAGAGATATTAAGGATGAGTGGTGACCAGTTTGATATCGTCCTCACCGCCATGGTAGGGATTGACATGAATGTTTTCACTCTCTTGGAAGTCATCAATTCTAAATTAAACATGCCAGTCCTCGTAATATCGGCAAGCGATGATCAGCAAGCCATAATGAAGGCTGTCTTAAATGGGGCCCAAGACGTCGTAACGAAACCAGTTAGGGTTCAGATGCTTCAAAACATATGGCAGCACGTGGTAAGGAAGCAATTGCACGACCATGAGAACAAGCATCAAGCCTTCAATTTTGTTCCAAGCAACTGGAGAAAGAAGATGAGTTGGTCTCCCGAGCTGCATCGTATGTTTGTTAATGCAGTTCAACAGGTAGGAATCGATTCGGCACGGCCGCAACATATACTGGAAATTATGAACGTAGAGGGACTCACTAAAGCAAATGTTTCGAGTCATCTTCAGAAGTACAGAAAAAGGGTGAGAGAACACAATGCAGCTCAGAATCAAGAAAACCAAGGCGGGACTGATCCAAGCCTGAATGTCGAGTCTCCTCGCCACCATAAGTTCCGCGGGTTAGCATGGGGCGAGCCACTTCCCATTATCAACCAAGCCAGTAGCCGTGCCATCAATCCTCCAGGCGTTAATCAAAGTATCCCCCAGAATCACCCTAATGCTCTTCAAGAGTATAGACCGCAGGGGCAGTGTATTCAGACTCCTTGGTCTGAGCACCAACCCGTGGCTAGAATTCATCCCATGATCAGCGCGCCTGCGCAGCCAGAGAATCAGACAAGAAATTATCCTGAGCACTTCCACTTCTTTAATTCTCGAATGGAAGGAGTTTTTGGCAGCAGGACAGTTGGTGATTCCCACACTTTCTCGAGTAATGATGAAGGCTCCAGCACGAGAAGTCAAATTGCTCATGGCGAGGACAGAATGAGAAATCTACCGCCAGCATTTGCCAACAACAATGCCCAATTCGAGCATCAGTTGCTGGAAGGTTCAAGAGATTACCCAGATGATGAGCTTACTGCCCTGGTCAACCAGTTTAGGGTTGACAGACGTCCCAAGCCGCGATCAGGAGCCAGTGAGTAGGGACTCTCAAACATCGATCATCCACACCCGAACCAACACGAGACTAGCTGATTATCGAAGAGCCACAGGAGAGGCAGAACTGACCTTGAATAAGTGCACATTTTATTTCATGCTTAATTCCCCTGCGTATGATATTTTCCAGCTTTCTAGGTGTCTCGATTTAATTCAGGGACAAGGGGGCAATTTATTTATTTTTTTTTATCCCGTCGAATGCGTGAATCCCTTTTTATGCTAGATTTAGGGCGGATCAATTTGTGGTAACGTCGCTGACTGCCATAATGAGAAATGTTGAATGGCCTCACGTAGGGAAATTTCAAGTGAAATGCCCAGGCGAGCTCGAAGACGGGTAATTGTGTGTCGTTCCAATTTACCCTCAATCGTTGCAAAATGCTAAATTGGATTTGTTCCATTCTCACCCAGGGAATCGCAAAGTGCCTCAAGAGTGTCGCAAAATGAAATGACCCAATGGAACGCGATAGGACTCATTTGCCTCGAAGGTAACCTTCAAATTAAAGGAGCCCTCCAGTCCACGGACCCGATGGCATAGAAAATGATGATGGTCCAAGGCAACCCGAAAGAAAATAAGGCCCAACTAAGCAAAGCACTTACGTGGCAAGCTCAAAGTGAAGGGCAACTCGGGACATACAATTCAATCCAGTCCAAATGAAGGAACTTCCTCAATTCAAATTCAATAGAAGTACACACAAGGGTAAAACAATATCGTTCCAATTTTTCTAGAATATGAAGAACATATACTGCCGCATTCTCTTTCATTTTTGCAGGGGAAGTCTCTACTGGCCAGATTTTCCTGTCTAACATTCCCTATCAGTATCACCTCCGCTACTCGTCTCCAATCTCCAGCCAAGCAAATCCGACGTCTCTACGGCAAAGCTAAACGGGACGCCACTACTTTGAAAAAGAAAAGATAAAAAATAAGCTGAGTGGGAGACAAAGACATTTTCGGCAGAAAAGAGATACAACTCGTCTTTATTGAAGAACTCGCCAGCAAATTGACGGTGGAGACAACAACAAGGGGCCCTATCACGAAAAGATGGAAGGAGACGAGCCGAGCAAGAGACACGACAAGAAAAGAGGATTGAGAAAGGCCGGACCCTTGGAAGAAGCAATACAGTTGCTAAACCCACGTTTAATTTTAAAAGAGACGCCATGCTCGGAAGAGGGTCTTAAGGCATAGGCAATCGCTCAGAAAAATTCAAAGAGAGTGAAAACACCGGAAGCGAGTAGCAAATCTTGAGAAATCATCAACCAAATCAAAGATGTCTCAACCCAATACTCCCGAGAGCTATCATTGCCTGCTGAATATGGGAGAGGAAGAGTTCGAAGCCATGTTTGGGATCGAGCCTATGGAGCCTGGCTCTTCCGCCGACGACGTCCAAAATCTCAGTAAAGATAAGGACAATAACGGTAAGGGTCAAAAGAAGCGTTATCGTCGCCATACTAAGGAGCAGGTACAAAGGCTTGAGGATTTCTTCAGAACATGCCCTATGCCAGACGGCAAACAGAAAATGGAACTGAGTCAAGAGTTAGGACTTGAACCTTTGCAAATCAAGTTCTGGTTTCAAAATAGGCGAACCCGAATGAAGGCTCGTCATGAGCACAACGAAGCCGAGTTTCTAAGAGTTGAAAATGAAAACCTCCGAGCGGAAAACAAGATGTATAAAGAGACTTTTGACTCCGCCACCTGCCCCAACTGCAATAGCCTCCTCCTCACCCTCGATGAAATGCATGATCTGAGGATCGAAAATGCACGTTTAAGAGGTGAGTTAGACCAGTTTATAACAGGATCGAGTTCTGTTGGAGGAGGGTACAAAAGGACCAATGATACTGGATCAGCATCAATACCTCCCGAGGAAGAAGGGACAGATCACCACCAAGCGGACATTGACGATGATCTTTTCGCCATAATCAACCAGTTTGATATCGGTAAAGCATCGGGACTGTGATGCACTTGTTCAGCCAGTGACCACGAGACCTTCAATATGGCCGATGCATACCTAATTTGGGATGAAGCCAGCTGATCATGGGAGAGCCTGCAGAGGAAGCGGAACTAATCCTGAATGAGTGAATGTGTTTTATTTCCTTGCGTGATGTGTTTTTCTGCTTTTGTGAATGTGTAAAAGCAAGGAGTAATAATCCGACTTCCCCCTATTAAATGCTCGAATCCGCCACCTCACCAACCTCGCGACGAATTGATGGCGAGTGAAAATCTGCATAAACCTGAAGGGTAACTCCGTATCGTTTCAATTTACCCTCAGTTGCTCCAAGTTTTAAAATTAAGCCCCTTCTATTCTCAGGAAATTACAAATCGACCCGAGAACGCAATCATATCCGAATACAGGTTGGATAAAATTTGGGGGCAAATCAACTCATGGGCATTACCACGGGATAGACAGCTTCGGACAAAGGAAAGTACAAGCGAAAGACGCGAACAATCTCAGAAATGGGTAATTCTGTATCGTTCTAATGTGCACATAATCATCTCAAGTCTTGAATTGTCTTATTCCATTCTTAACAGGGATTGCAAATTACCTCGAGAAATACCGTAACATGGCCCAAGGTGATACAACAGGGCTGCGTTATCCCCAAGGATTAACCCTTGAAAAGAAAGCCCCATGGACACCTACGGTCCAATGGACCGAATGGTATGGGGGATGACAGTAGGTCCGAAATATTCCGAGTTCGATCCCCAAGGGTGGGGAATGTTGTATGTATTATAAATAAATGAAACAACTTTTTGTGCATTTTTTTTTACAAACAGGAATACTCGACGAGTAATATCAAAGTCAGTATTTTACCATAGTCTTCCCATAATGGTGAGGCGCCCAACAAAAGTCGAGGAAAATTCAATCCAACAAAACTGGTAAAAGACTCGTGCAAGACATTCAAGATGAAGGGTAAATCAGTATCGTTTTCAATTTATCCCTTTTAATACTGGCTGATATGTCTCTTTTTCTTTTTACAGGAAATATTTACACTAACATTTAACATGTTGAAGAAGACAAATCCAAAAGAAAATTATGATCATCTGACAAGATCTATTCTGGTGAAAAATGGGGCAAATTGATCACAAGCTCTGAAGCGAAAAAGAAAATATGTCTTCCTTATCTCGTTTGATTTCCAGAATAATTTCTCTGCTTTTTACAGGGGCATTCAACCGCTAAACCGTGGCGGTCGCTGTCATTAAACAAACCGAAATGCTCCCTCACCCATATGCTTCATCACGTAGAGACAAAGTTTGAGACGAACCACCCCTCGACATAAGGAGTAGGCTTCCCAATTTGTTCGGTCCGCCCACATACCAGGGGCAATTCAAATCCGCCCATATTTGCACATTATATAAACACACGTAATGCTAAAAAATTGTCACATCTGCATTGTGCTTACACAGTTCATGAATTATGTATGACTATTCCGTGTGTTTAACTTACCAACTCCAACTTAGAGCATAAACTGCACAGGAGACATCAAATGTGCAGAATGGGGCATGACAGGATGAGGAAAGGCAAACCATTTCCACGCAAGTCTAACATTTTAATTTACAGATAAACAGCCTTTCCCCAGAGTGAGAGAAGGCCCTTTCGGATTGAAGTCCCCCATTCAGATTACATTCGAGGCGTTCATACTATGAGAACCTCCTTAAACAGAATTGGTAATGCAAGCTTGACAGAATAGTTTTGCATGATCCATATTTGGATTGATTGCATCATGAGTTATCACACAGACTACTTCTAATCATTGCCGACTTGGTTGAATAGTTTTACATGAACCGATCAACTCATTGATGAAAATGCTTGCACATGTTACCTCTGATACTGCCTGACAGGCAACACATTCCCAATGTTCAAACTACCTTCCAAAGTCTTGAAATTCATTCAGCGATTATTGAATGAACAAGCCTGGTTGTCGAGAAGCCACCAAGCATTTCTTCCAAATTCTCAGGTAAGTATATCTTCAACCTGAACCTTTCAAGAGAATGAATTCTGACGGTTGTTGGGGTACTCGAATCCATTGCGGTACATACAGGTATCCACCTTCTTCAATAAAGCATGATTTGTCTCAAGGACAGAAATGTTCGAGACCTTTTGATCTCTGCCTCTTTGGTTTATTCCTAAAGCGACAGGATAATATAATTTGGGTTTGAGCTTCTGCAGGATTCCTGATCTTTCCAGATTCCAGAATGGCACCCTTTGAGGTACACCAAGTCCTTCTTACAGGCAAAATAAGTCCTTCTTACAGGCAAACCAAGTCCTTCTTACAGGCAAATCAAGTCCTTCTTATAGGCACAAAGTCCTTCTTACAGGCACCAAGTCCTTCTTACAGGCAAACCAAGTCCTTCTTACAGGCAAACCAAGTCCTTCTTACAGGCAAAACAAGTCCTTCTTACAGGCACAAAGTCCTTCTTACAGGCAAATCAAGTCCTTCTTACAGGCAAAACAAGTCCTTCTTACAGGCAAAACAAGTCCTTCTTACAGGCAAATCAAGTCCTTCTTACAGGCATAAAGTCCTTCTTATAGGCAAACCAAGTTCTTCTTACAGGCACCAAGTTCTTCTTACAGGCATAAAGTCCTTCTTACAGGCAAACCAAGTCCTTCTTACAGGCAAACCAAGTCCTTCTTATAGGCACCAAGTCCTTCTTATAGGCAAACCAAGTCCTTCTTACAGGCACAAAGTCCTTCTTACAGGCAAATCAAGTCCTTCTTACAGGCACAAAGTCCTTCTTACAGGCACAAAGTCCTTCTTACAGGCATAAAGTCCTTCTTACCGGCAAATCAAGTCATTCTTACAGGCATAAAGTCCTTCTTACAGGCAAACAAAGTCCTTCTTACAGGCAAATCAAGTCCTTCTTACAGGCACAAAGTCCTTCTTACAGGCAAAGTAAGTCCTTCTTACTGGCAAAACAAAGTCCTTCTTACAGGCAAACAAAGTCCTTCTTACAGGCAAATCAAGTCCTTCTTACAGGCAAAGCAAGTCCTTCTTACAGGCACAAAGTTCTTCTTACAGGCAAAGCACCAAGTCCTTTTTACTGGCACCAAGTCCTTTCTACAGGCACCAAGTCCTTCTTACAGGTATCTCCATGTGGTGACCTACCATACGGGTCAAATCTCAATCAAAATTTAATCAGTAGAATCCTTTTATTAGGAATCTACCATGGTACGACTCACCATACGGGTCAAATGGTATGACCCACCATACGGGTCAAATTTTAATTCAATTTTTAATCAGTAGAATCCTTTTATTAGGAATCTACCATGGGTTGATCCACCATACGGGTTCAAGTTCAACCACCCTAAAGTTTTTTTATATAACGAATCCTTAGGTTCTCATTTCATTTTCAGTGGAACAATCATGTCACGACTCTTTTTATTTACTTGTATTGAGTCGATAAGAATCCAGGTGTCATCTCGTCTTTGAAATGAACCTCTACCGAGCTTCCTTTCAAAGAGGGGCAGCTGTTGACACCTGATTTTTAATCATTTTTTCTATTGCTAAAGTAATAAAAAATCCATAAAAATTCATAAAATTGAAAAATCAACTTTGGGGACCTTAGCCAAGCCTAGGGAACCAATTTTGACCAAAAAACGATTTTTCATATTTTCAGTATTTTTACGTATTTTTTTATTTATTTATTTTCGAAAATTAATAGAAAATCCATAAAAATTCATAAAATTGAAAAATCAACTTTGGGAACCTTAGCCAAGCTTAGGGAACGAATTTTGACCAAAAAATAATTTTTCATATTATATATATTTTAATTTTTTTTAAAAAAAATACAAAAATATTTGAAAATTTTGGAAAAATAACATTTGAGGCCAAAAAATACACAAAGATAGTTAATATTTTTATTTTAAATCTATTTTCATATTGGCCATCGCAAATTTAGAAAAATCCAATTCGAGTCACGTGTTCCTTCACGAGTATAATCTCGAATCGGGCCTAAAAAATTTAATTTGAGTCAACTTATTTTTAACTTTCACTTTTTATGAGTTGTGACATTGTCTTCTAATATTTTAAATTTTCATCTTGGCCCAATTATACCCAGAATGACTTAATTTTGCAAAAGGGCTTTAATTAAATTATGCATTATTTTCAGCGACAAGAAATGAGCTTAAATTTGACATGTGGTAAATTTTGGTGTGTCAAAAATTGTGAGGAGATTTGGAGTTAAAGAAATATATTTTTTTTCAGGGACTGAATTGTAAATACTTAAAATTCAAGGACTAGAGTGCAAATACCTAACTCTTGAAGGATTATTTTACAAATAATAGAAAGAAGAGTTAGTGGATAAATTAGAATAGAGAAGGGAAGATGAAGAAGAGGAGATGAAGAAGAGAAGTTGGAGAAGAATGGATGGAGAAAATAAGATAAGAATAGAGAAGGGAAGATGGAGATGAAGAAGAGTTAGTAGAGAAATTAGAATGGAAGATAAGAATAGAGAAGGGAAGATGGAGATTAAGAAGAGTTAGTGGAGAAATTAGAATGGGAGATAAATATGGAGAAGGGAAGATGAAGATGAAGAAGAGTTAGTGGAGAGATTAGAATGTGAGATAGAGAATGGAAGATGAAAATGAAGAAGAGTTAGTGGAGAAATTAGAATGGGAGATAGAGTTAGTGGAAAAATTAGAATGGGAGATAGATGAGTAGGTTATAAAAGGAGGAAGAAGTGAGCTTGAGAAAGGATTCTTGGGAGAGAGAAAATTTGAAGTGTTTGGGAGAATTTTTTGGAGAGAAAATTTTGGATGTTTGAGAGAGTTTTGGGAGATTGAAGAAAATTTTGAGAGAAAGAAAATACCAAAAGAGAGAGAATTTTGAAGATGATAGGAGTTTAAAGCTAGGGGTTATCATCACAAATTCCTTCATCGATCAAATCTAAATCAAGAGTTCATCATCGTCAACGAGCAAGCAAATTCGAGCTAAGTGTTTTTATTTATTTATTTATTTATGGTTTTACTCGCAAATTAGCACAAATTGTATACACTTTCTCCATCTCCCATTTTTTCCCATATTTATGTCAGGAGAAGGACATCTCTATCTCAACAGCAAAAATCTCGTAGAGATGCAAAAATCGGCCTAGACAAGCTCCTAAGCTGTCCACCGATTTCTCAACTGATCTGTGACTAAAAGTCCCTCTTAATTCAAAAGAAACTCTCTATATTGGGAACATAGAGAGCGAAAATCAATTATAGAAATCCCTCCCAAAAAAACGGGAGATAAGTACTCTTTCCACTCTTCTGGTTTTAGGTGCATATTAGCACATATTTTGTATACTGACACTTCACTCTATTTTATGTCAGGAAGCCGCAGCTCTATATCAATGGTCAACCCTATGGAAGCACAAAATCGGCTTAGATGAGTCCTCAAGCGCGCACAAATTTCAAATTGTTGAATCAATTCGTTGTATTTCATTTTAAAGAATTCATACCCCAGAATGGAGAGGACAAAGTCCATCCGCAATTTAAATATCTGCACCATAAATCCCAAAGGGAAGAGCCAAGCCAATGCTTAGCCTCCCATTGGAGGTTTTTACTTACAGTAGTTAAATACCTGCAACTTAAATACATGTACCTTAAATCCCAAAGGGAAGAGCCAAGCCAATGCTTAGCCTCCCATTGGAGGTTTTTACTTACAGTAGTTAAATACCTGCAACTTAAATACCTGCACCATAAATCCCAAAGGGAAGAGCCAAGCCAATGCTTAGCCTCCCATTGGAGGTTTTTACTTACAGTAGTTAAATACCTGCAACTTAAATACTTGCACCTTAAATCCCAAAGGGAAGAGCCAAGCTAATGCTTAGCCTCCCATTGGAGGTTTTTACTTACAGTAGTTAAATACCTGCAACTTAAATACCTGTACCTTAAATCCCAAAGGGAAGAGCCAAGCCAATGCTTAACCTCCCATTGGAGGTTTTTACTTACAGTAGTTAAATACCTGCAACTTAAATACATGTACCTTAAATCCCAAAGGGAAGAGCCAAGCCAATGCTTAGCCTCCCATTGGAGGTTTTTACTTACAGTAGTTTAAATACCTGCAACTTAAATACCTGTACCTTAAATCCCAAAGGGAAGAGCCAAGCCAATGCTAAGCCTCCCATTGGAGGTGTTTATTCACTGTCATGTACTTCCTATAATTTAATTTTTGAATCATCAGACCCAAAAGATGAGTAGGTCGTAATACTGCACAGAAGTCGTTAACACACTCCCTCTTTCGGCTTCAGGGAATCTTTAACACTTAAAAAAATATAACAAATAAAAATATATACCATCCATGCATCCTATTTAAAAAGTGAAAACACAAAAGAGAATACCCTACTAGAGCTTTAGGAATAAACCAAGCCTGAGTTGCCGGATTAGGATATCCATGAAATTAAGGTACCGAAAGGGCATTAGTTTTAATTAACTAGTGTAACCAAGTCCCCGAGCTCATAATCTCTGGTTCGCAGGAATAAATTAGTTCTCCCGCTAATTTATTTAGGTTTCTAATCGACCTACCAAGAACGATTAGTGGCGACTCCAAATTTTAAAATCATTTAAACAAAAACCAAAGTTGCGATTCGGTAGGGCTTGGGAGGGTCCGCGTTAGGTTAATCAAATCTAATTAACCTAATAATCCGTTAACCCCTTTTAAAATTTAAAATTTTTTTAGAGGGTCGCGACAGTACCTATCCGTTACCAGAGGTTTTCCCCTGATGCGAGAAAGCGCAAGATCTGTAAGGGGATATGTCCACTGTATCTCTTCGAGTGGAGTCACATAGTTTCTTTCAAGATCATTAGAGCTGGTCCTTAATGATTTGAAAAGGTATCAAAACCATAAGAGCATGTCGATTATGGTTTTTGATAAAATTTGTCGAGACCACGAGAGCATGTCGATCATGGTTCGCACAAGCATCCAGACACAAGAGCATGTCGATTATGAACTGGATGGATAAGATCAAGAACATGAGAGCATGTCGATCATTAACTTGATAGGGTACCAAAATCACAAGAGCATGTCGATTATGATTTTGATAAAATTTGTCGAGACCCCGAGAGTATGTCGATCATGGTTCGAACAAATGTTTCATGCAGATCACAAGAGCATGTCGATTATGAACTGGATGAAATTAAGGAGTGCGCTTTCTCATTGGTGCAAACTCAAAGCTTGCGATTTTGAAAAGGATTCAGAAAACTTACCTGGGTTTTTTGGGTAGTTGAGAGGTAGATTTCTTTCAAGATCATTAGAACTGGTCTTTGATGATCTGAAAGGGAGATGTGCCGCCAATCTCACAGGGCGGTAACCACATCGAGAGGGTTTGCTACACAAGCCATGTCAGTGTAAACACAAGATATTCAAAAATGGGTTCAGAAAACTTACCTGGGTCTTCTGAATGAATGGTCAAGGAGTAGACAGGCTGACTGCATCATACCTACTTATTCTCTTGAAGCAAAATTATGCGCATAGACCAAATCAATGCTAATGCGACATGTATTTCATAAAAATCACGCTTCACTGAAGAAGGTGAATATTTGAATGACTGTATGTGTCGCAACAGATTTGAGTGCCTTAACAATCATCAGAAGGCTCAGGTTGAAGATATACTTACCTGGGAGCTTGGAAGCTTGCCAGGTGGGCACTTGCCAACACGGCTTGTTCATTCAATCATCCTTGGATGAATTTCAAGACCTCATAAGGTAGCTTGAATATCAGGAATGCATGTGCACAGACAATGTTAGATGTAACATGTACAAGCATGTATGCTGAAATTCACTTGGTGGATTTATGCAAAACTATTCTGTCAAGTTTGCATCACCAATTCTGTTCAAGGAGGTTATTACATTGTGAATACCTCGAATGTACTTTGAATGGGGGACTTCAGTCTGAAAGGGCTTTCTCCTACTCTCGAGAAAAGCTGTTTCTCCTGATTTGCAGGATTCAAGAGAAATCACTCAATCTTACCATCATCGCATTCAACAAGGGTTTGAGTAAACTTGCAATTGGTACGACCAAGCTGATCTGGAGGTCTTGATTGGAACCGTAATATAAGCTAGGTCAATGGTTTACCAAATGGGACTCCTATGGAGTCAAGGCTTTTTTGAAAGACATCTTCATCATCTGCTCCGGGTTTACAAGTCAAGAACCCTGCAAAAATGAGAGAGAAATAATTTTGCTCGAACTTCTTCGAGCGATGCTTAAAATCATTCAACTCTACGTTAATTCATATGCCCTAATTAGAAGAGGCTTTGAAGGGTTGTAACGTAGGTTAGAATTTGGAAACTGAGAAACGAAAAAGGCTCGTTTTGGCTCAGAAAAATATATGAGAAGAGCTTGGTGCCGGTGATCATTGCAGTCTTGTCACCGATCTTTGATCTTCCTGAATTTGTCTTTAATGAATACCACCATTGGCTGAGGGGTGGTAGTTCTTTTACACTTTGCAAACTGACTTTTTTGGGGATCCTTTTTCGGGAATTCTCAAAATGCATGTTCGAAGTCAAAAATTCATTACAGATGTATTGGCATTGGCCTTGCTTTTGATAGGCACTTTGCTTTTTCTGCCCGAGATTCTTTGGAGTAGCCTTTGCTTTTCTTATTCTCGACTCCTTTTGTTTGGAAGCAGGCCCATTTTCTTTAGGCTACATTTTTTCTTTTTCTCTTTGACAATCTTGTGGCTTTGAATTTTAGCAACAAGATGATTTTCAAAAGATGATACTAGACATTATATGAAAAGTCTAGCATATGAAATGGGCTCATTCGAGAATTCTCTATTGGCCAAATTATCTTCAGTTCTGCTCCTTGGGGGGAAGGCGTTATCTTTGCTTTGAAATGAGCAATGATCACCAATATGGGCTTGAGAAATGAATATACATGCTCAATTGGGCTGTACGATGGATGTAGTATATAGGATAGAGAAATGAATGCTCTTCATCATTATAAGGCACTTGAATTAAAGTTCGAGTAAAATGCAAAACAAGACCCGAAGATTGATGCTAGTCTGAGCAAGAGAATTTCTAACTATTTATATCATGCCGCTGCTGGAATTACCTCGTCTCGCCCCAATGTGGGGTGATTCTTGACAGGGGTAAGAGAATGAAACCGCCACTCAAGGGATTTACAATGGACACATGTAGTGTTTAGATAGAGAAGTGGATGCCTCTGTCACTTCGGCTATCGTACCTTTTGCTAGAAAACCCATCGCCTAGAGGAATGCGGATCCTGACTACCGCTCATCTCACTGGGAATTAGATTACAGGACGTGTATGGGAATGGCTTGCCTTTCATCATCCTGTCATGCCCCATTCTGTACATTCGATGCATCATATGCAATTCATGCTCCCTATTCAAAGTTGGTAAATTAAACATGAAGAACAATCATATATAAATCACACAATTTGCAAGCATTTTTTTTTCAATCAGGCATATGTAGCAATTAATCAGAATTGACATGCTTCTCAAAAACAGATAAAGGGGAATCTAAGTTGTCCCAAGACATGCGAGCGGATCAAACGAGTTTGAGTTGAGGACGAGCTCATTCTCATGTTTGCCCCAGAATATGTTCGCTCTAGTTGTGATATGGCGAAGACCAACATGGTTGGTTGAATGCCCTTGTCTGCCTCATTTCCATCAGGATGGATCGCATCAGGCGATCATGGCTTTTGCCAAAATTGGAAATTGCCCCAGATATAGTCACTGCTGGGGATTTGAATTTGAACTCTGGTTGATTACTCATTCCCACAATTGACCCTGCATAAAAAAATGTGCATGAATAGGGTCTTAAAATGATGGAGTGAACGAATATTGGGAAGCTCTGGTTTTGACTTGCTTCAACAGTAGCAATCAAAGGCATATCCTCTAGCTTGACACCTGTAAGAAGAAAATTAGGTGTCACTTTGAAAGACATATGATAAAGAGATAGGACACTTCATTTTTTTTTTAAAGTTGGAGCTCGCCATTAGTTTGCCCTGTTCTCAATCAGGCCAAGCTTTGGCAGAATTCAAAATTGCCCCCGTACATGCCCCAGCTGGGAATTTGACTTTGGGAATTTAGTGGACAAAGACTTTTCAATTTGCCCTGTGTTCCTTTAGTTGACGTCGCATGGTCAAAGGGTCGGTGAAGCAAAGATTTGCTTTGATCGATCGATATCAAATAACTCATGAGATTTTTTGTGAAAATCTTGATGAACAAGTCATGCAAGCATGCAAGAAGACTCTAGGGATCGTGAGTTGTCTTTGTCCATGTGAATGAGTTGTAGAAACTTTGGCGCCTGCTTTGAGAATTCCAAGATTTTTTTGGATTTTATTGAGTTTTAAGGGGAAGGGAATCTTACCTATCTGGCACAGTGATGACCCCTGCAAAAATGAAAGGGAATGTGTTAGTATACGTTCTCATATTTTGAAAAAATTGGAACGATACTGCTTTACCCTTGTATGTACTTCTTGTGGACTTGGATTGAAGAAGTTCCTTCATTTGGATAGGATTGTATGTCCTTACAAGAAATTGGAAGGGAATGCATTAATGTATGTTCTCACGTTCTAGAGAAATTGGAACGACACCGCTTTACCCTTGCATGTACTTCTTATGAATTTGAATTGAAGAAGTTTCTTCATTTAGATCGAATTGTATGTCCCCTTGCATGTACTTCTTGTGAATTTGAATTGAAGAAGTTTCTCCATTTAGATCGAATTGTATGTCCCTTTGAATTGAGGAAGTTCTTTGTCTGGACCGGGCTGGATTGTATGTCTGCCAAGTGAGCGACATCTGGAATTGCCCCTTGATTTGGCCTAAGTCGAAAGTTGGACTTTATGGCCTTTGGGTAGGTTAATCATTTTTGTGCTTGACTAACTCGTGCATGGAGTAGGCAAGGCCATTCAATGATCAGTTGTGCCTTGATTCATCACCTGAGCTCATCGGAATTTTTATTTTATTTTATTTTTATTTTATTTTTTTAATCTCCTATTAAAATGGAAAGAAGAAATGTCAAACATGAGATTAAAAAGGGTAAATTGGAATTGATACTGAGTTACCCTTCACTTTAAGCTCGTCACATAAGCACTTCGCTTGGCTGGGCCTTGTTCTCTTTTGGGTTGCCTTGGACCATCGTCGTTTCCCATGCCATCGGGCCCGTGAACTGTAGACGTCCATGGAGGGCTCCTTTTAATTTAAGGGTTAGCTTTATGGCAACAAGTCCTATCGCGTCCCATTGGGCCATTTCATTTTGCGACGCACTCGGGATAGTTTACGATCTCTTGGGCTTTTCACTTGAAATTTCCCTACGTGAGGCCATTCAACATTTCTCATTATGGCAGTCAGTGACGTTGCCACAAATTGATCCGCCCTGAGTCTAGCATAGTGCCCAAGGACTTGTCATGAATTGTAAGATACAAGATCAGAGGGCGTCCTGGAGTAGGCGGAACAAGCACGGGCAGATTCATGAGGTGTTGCTTCAACTTCTCAAAAGCTTCTTCACATTCGCCATCCTACTTAACCAGTGCATTCTTCTTGAGTAGTTTTAAAAATGGCTTTGCAGTCTCGGATAGCTGAGAAATGAACCAGGCGATATAATTCAATCTACCCATGAGACTCCGAACTTCCTTGACGGTCGTTGGCGGCTTAAGCTCACAAATAGCTTTAACCTTGGACGGGTCGATCTCAATGCCCTTATTACTAACAATGAACCCAAGTAACTTACCCGTGCTAGTACCAAAGACACACGTGGCGGGGTTAAGGCGCAACTTGAATTTTCGCAGCCTTTCAAACAATTTTGCCAATGTCCCAACGTGATCCTCTCCACGCTGAGTCTTGGCGATCATGTCGTCGACATAGACCTCGATCTCGTTATGCATCATGTCATGAAAGAGCGCGACCATTGCTCGCTGGTATGTTGCCCTGGCATTCTTGAGGCAAAAGGGCATAACTTTGTAATGGAACACCCCCCATGGGGTTGTGAATGTCGTCTTTTCTTTATCCCCTTCGTTCATCAGGATTTGATTATAACTGGAGAAACCATCCATGAATGAGAATAATTCGAAACCTGATGTACTATCAACGAGTACATCAATATGTGGGAGAGGAAAATCATCCTTCGGGCTAGCTTTGCTCAAATCACGATAATCCACACAAACCCGTACACGACCATCCTTCTTTAACATCGGGACTATATTGGCCACCCAACTTGGGTATTGGGTAACTTCAATGAACCCAACATCAATACGCTTCATGATTTCTTCTTCAATCTTCTTCGCAAGCTCTGGTTTAGCTTTTCGCTGCCTCTGCTTCTTAGGCTCAATTAAAGGATCAGTCGGTAGACAATGTTCGACGATTGATCGATCAAGACCAGGCATATCTGCATAAGATCAGGCAAAGATATCCTGGTAGTCCCTTAAAAGGTTCGTCAGACGTTTAGCCATGCTCTTAGGAAGATTCGCCCCGATTTTAACTTCCTTGGGGCTTTCTGCACTGCCAAGGTTTATTGCTACAGTTTCCTCGCCGGTTAGAGCTTTAACTTTCCCATGATGTTCAAGGTTCCATTGTATTTCTTCGATGTCAGAACCCGATTCATCCGAACTATCCAGATCATCGGCATGGCATATGGTAGGATCCACCGTATCTCCCTCCTCGCATTTGCCCCTGAAACATAAAGTAGCAAAATCAAAAAAACAAACAGGGTTTAAACAGATGATATTCTTCATTCTTTTTTTTTTGAATTTTTTTTTCTTTTGAAGACCGCGGGACGAGAATTGCTTGAAGAAGCCCAACCCTCAGTTCTTACCAGGAATGACAATATTGTTCGATCGTTGGTTATCGTCATTGGGTTGGTTTGGAATACTTCAACACGATTCAAAATTTTAATAAAAAAGACATATGTAATTTTATTGATATTAAATCAATTAATTACACCTTATTGAAAGGGAAATCCTAAAATGCGATATGAAATGAAAGGAAATCCTAAGGCATAACATGAAAATGAAATCCTAAAAAAACAATGATAGTTCCTGCGCAGGGGAATGCAAGAAATTAAAATGGGCTACTGATTTGGGTCTACGCCTGCTTCCTCAAAGAGCTTCCTTGATTCCTGGTCTGGCTAATCATCCCATGTGTTCCAGGTGACACCTCTAGAACGACGGAGCGGAGGCAACTCATTCTCGAACATATGGGGGTACTCCAACCGCATGCTCGGGACTACCATCATGTCCAGATTCCCGTCGCAGTATTTCCACCTGCGAAACATAAGATCGCCGGTATCAATCATATTTTGGACCTGAAATCTCAGAGTGATGCATTCCTCGATGGAGTGACCTTCTTGATCGCGGTGAAAATCGCAGAACTTGCCCCGGGTGAAATGGTGAATGTCCTCAAACCATAAGAAGCCTTGTTCTCGCTGAATCACCCCCTTACTGAGGAGTATTGGCCATATGACAGACATTGACGCTAGGAGTAGAGTGAATTCCCACTCTTTCAGCATTGGAGGCTCGTCTCGGGAAAGTTGGTCCTGCGTGTCAGGGTCTTGAATTATACCACCCTCCAGCTGGCACTCTTGAAATTGGACATCATGTTTCACGATATCAATCATCTCATTCATCGACGCGACGAAGACTTGCATCTTGTCCTGAAGCTCTTCAATTGTCCCTTTGATAGTAGCTACAATCTCAGCCTTGTTAGTCATTTTCTCAATCTGGTTTAAGTACGCAGAATTCATCTGAAGGACTATGGCAAGTTACCTGTAAAAGGAAATGACGAAGAAGAGAGTATGAGTATCAAGAATAGTGAGTCGATCCATGACATCCTCTAGACTCGAAAAACGAAGGCAACTATGACAAAAGGGTTGATTTCTGCAAATTCCAGTTTCGTCGACCTTTACGAGAAAAATCATATTAATTCGTACAGAAGTCAAAATGGTATGAAAATTTGGGAGCCGATACCCAAGATGATGATTAACAACTTTCATGCTTTAGTCACAGGCAAATTCTTTGTGGATTAATACAGTTTAATACTTCTTTGTAAAAATTCTGCCCAAAAAACTGATCTGTCCGGTTTTTACTTTGAGGATAAATGGGTCATCAAAAATGTGAATTGATGCCCAAAAATTTCCAGTTCACTAATTAAAAACCCAATCTACAAATTTCATGTTTTAATTTTTTTCAAAAGAGCATGTTTTCTAGTGATAAATGGAGAAACCAAAGTGAAGTCGAGAAAATTCCAGAATCCAGACAGTTTTTCTTTCACATTAAATTCAGTAATAAATGGAAAATACATTGAATTGATTCAAAAAAAATTTTGAGTGATGAATTAGGGTCTTGTGAATGTTTTCTGTGAAGACTCTATGGATCAATTAAAACTATAAAGTTCAATAAAAATTATGTAATACCAGAAAGTCATATCTAAACAGTAACCTTTATTACAAGAAAAGCTCATAAAGTCATGAAAATGCAATTAAACATGGAACAACAATCCTAAACATGGCAAATCAAGATGTTTTTGTTTTCTTTGTAGCGACGCAATCTATGGACAAATGGGCCTCCAATTCTTTCCGAAGTTGTGCATTTTCCTTAGCCAAAGTCTTCATTTGTCTTTTCGCCTTTTGCGTCTTCTTTGAATAGGTCTCGATCTCGGCTTGATGGGTGGGCTTCACAATCACCAACGGGAACTTCGGAAGCATGTGAGTTGGTATCAAATGATACTTAATATACCGGACCTTCGCATGATAACATTTTTCCTTTCCCTCGAGCTCCTCCTTGGGTAGTGATAGTGAGCGAGTCTTGGACTTGAGCCAAGTTTGGTCAAGATGCTTGATCTCGGTTCTATAATTCTCGCCTGCAACGAATTCAACTTGAAAAGTGTTTGGCCCCAAAGGTGGTGGAATATCCTGTAAAACTTCATATTGCTGTACCACACGGAGAGGATGATACTGCGTCATACCGGTAATACCCAAAAGAAGTATAGGCTCTCGCTCACCATGGTACAAACGAGCCTTAGAGACTTGAAACCATATAGCTTGCCATAGAAAAACCTTGGGACTCGGATCTTTAAATAAATCAATCCACTCGGAATAAGACAATCTAGCAATATTTTTTTGCAACTCTTGAAATTTTGCAATTGGGTTTTCCTCTTGACTTACCCGTGGATTGGTCATTTTTGAGCCGAACTTAGCATAATGAGAGAAAAACCACATTTTCAAAAGTCCAACTGGAGCGTGAAATGTTTTTTCCTTGTTTTGCTTAAAACGAGTCAAAGATATAAAAGTCTCGGCCATGATAGCATTAGTAAAGTTCATTCCACTGCAAACTTGCCTAGCTATCCAAGCAATGGATGGACTAATAAAATCCTTTTGAAGTGGAAAGATCACAAGTCCGAAGAAAGCTAGAATAAAGATCCTGCTTTGCAAGTATGAATTGCTCTCATAAAAAAGTTCAACGAGGAATGAGAAAGGGCACATATGACAATTTCCTTTTAAAATTTTCCTCATTTTATTTTCGCTAATTTTCAAAAACTCAGCAAAAATGAAAATTGGATCCATTTCTACACAAGGGAGAATTAAATCAATGGTCAAAGGTTTTCCAATGGCAAGGCTATACTCTTCCAAAGTCGGAGTGAGCTCGTGCTTACCTAAAATGAAAGTAGCAGTATATGGGTACTAGAAATGTGCAAGCGCCTGCATGACCCCAGTCTATAATTCAATATCCAAAAGTGGCAATATGTGACCCATATGACTAAGGGCATAGGTCTGTGCATCAATGCTCAAGTGCCTCCACATTTGCTTCAACTCGGCCTTTGGAATGTACACGAAACGGATATCAATGTGTCCCATTGTCTATAAATCACGCGCTACAATCCTAAGTGTCATGGACCGACCGAAACAATAACATAAGACAAGATGAAGTTCAGAAGCGTACTTTACCGTGGGATAGGAAAATAAACAATCACATGGACATGCACATGACTCGTGGGTTAACCTTATTTTAACTATCCTAAAGGCTCACAAATTGAAGTGAAAGACTTACGGCAAGGCGACAATCTCGCGTACATAATCAAGATTAGTCGCTATCCCGCGACGTAACCAAGATTAGCCGGGCTTTTTCACTTCGGCTACTCAAGTCAAAAATTAAAACCACTGCTTTGGTAATCTTACCAAGCATGAGGCATAACTTTTAAAACTCATTTTTGAAAAGAAGTTCGGGAGTGAATCTGGACTAACTTTCGACGTGATCTCACGGCGAACGCTAGAACCAAATCACGATACCATCCTAAAACTAGTGGCCCAGGTCCGACCACGGGATGTGTATGATGTAGTGCTAAAGCGATTAATCATGAACAACAATTAAATGCAAACACCGCTTCAATAATTCAAAAATTAAATGACAAGTTTCACACACCGAACCTGCAAAATAAAGGGTTAGCCAAACACTCCACCCCTTATAACTCCCGTTCTACAAAACCATTCAACACCTAAGTATTAAAATTCAACCAATTGCCAAACCAAGTGAATTTTCATGAAATTTTTCTGGACTAAGTCCTCCTTAAATTTCAAAAAATTCAAGTCAGTTTCCCGATTTTTAAAGTTAATGGATTACCAGGTTAATTAAATTGAATTAACTAGCCTAGCTCGAACTCTCCCAAGATCTACCAAATCATGACTTAGGTTCAATTTCATCAAAAGAAGGATTTATCTTGGAGTCGCCACTAATCATTTTGGGTAGGTTGATTAGACACCTAAATAAAGTATCGGGAGAAATACTTTATTCCTACGAACCAGAGATTAATGAGTTCGGGGACTTGGTTACACTAATATTTCTACTAGCGCCCTTTCGGTACCAATTTCATGAAAATGTTCAACTTGGCAATTTTGATGAATTTTCACTTGAGATTCAAAGGTGCAATTTTTTTTCTTTTTATGACAAGGTAAGGAACTAAATTATGTGCAATGCGTGCGGTTTAATCTAAATATTTACAAGATAAATTACGCGTGCAATTATCTACATGATGTAAAAATGTGCAACAAAAGCAAACCCCTTTTTTTATTTTTTAAAGAAAATATTACAACGTGCAATAAAAATCTCAAAAATTGGATATGCAATTTATTCCAAAGAAATGCAATATGTCCAACAAGGTATAATCGAAATTCAAATCAATCCATTTAGGCAACACAATTTCAAATATTCTAAATGATTAGAATCGTTACCTAACTTGGCGGATTTGATTATCGAACTCGGACCTCGGATTACCTCGTGGATCAAGATTGCGGATCGCGGCTCGAACGACGGGGATGGACTCGCGGATTGTATTGGTCGATGAAGATGGTAACTCCGAGCTTCGAACTCTCGTTCCCCTCAATTCTCTCTTCTAAAAGAATTCTCTCTTTTTTTTGTTTTCTTTTTCTCTCTAAATTTTCTTCTCTCCCAAAATCTCTCCTCAAGTTTTCTCAAATCTCCAAAGTCTTCCCAATTTCTCTCTAATCTCTCCAAAAATCCCCCCCTTCTCAAGGCTCTCATTCTTCCTCCTTTTATAGCCTACTCCCCCATCTTCCTTTCTCTATCTTCATTTATCATTCTAATTTTTCCACTAACTTCATCTTCCTTTCTAATTCCACCATCTTCCCTTCTTTATCTCCATCTTCCCTTCTAATTCCACCATCCTCCATTCTTTATCTCCATCTTCCCTTCTAATTCACCATCTTCCATTCTAATCTTTCAATCTCCCATTCTAATTCTTCATCTTCCCTTCTAATTCTACCATCTTCCATTCTCCATCTTTCCTTCTAATTTCTCCATCTTCCCTTCTATATCTCCCCTTCTCCACCTTCCTTTCTAATTTCTCCACTAACTCTTCTTTGTAAAATAATGTATTTGCAATTCAGCCCCTGAAGTTTTATGTATTTGCAATTCAGTCCCTGTGGAAAAATTTCTTTTAAGTTCAAAACTTGATAAGCCTTTCGGCACACCTCCCTCATGCTCAGTCCAATCGTTTGTCAATTTAAACTCAAATCCTCCGTCGTTAACCATAATAAAATGCATGACCGAAAAAAAATTAAATATGCAATGCATGAAAAAATTAATTTTTGGTCAGAACAAATTCTCATTTTTTTATGTACTTAAGTGAATGAATTTTAAAAAGTCAAAATTTAGGTGTCAACTAGCTTTGATAGTTCTGTCAGAAATCTTATGTGATAATTTTTTTATTGATAAGCTAATCCTATGTGGCTGACTGAAACATCCCAGTTAGCAATTGAAAAAGATATAAAAGATAACAAAATATGAAAAAGTTAAAAAACAGGTTAAAGTCTAAATTTTTTTTTAAAAAAACAATGGAAGGGTTGCACTGCAGTAGTGAGGTTTTAAACAGCCATTGCCATCGCCGCCCCACCATTGTCAGCAATGGCTAATGAGAGTCGCCCAGCCCATGCCAATGACCGATGACCTTTGCCGATCACTATCGAGAGCCACTGTGCCGCCATCAACTGTCGACCCCCTCTGGTGGCGGCCCTCAACCGGGCCTAGGTGAGGGCTGACGACCCTTCCTGGTTCATAGAAGTGCCTTCATCCACTATTCCAAGTTGTGCTTCCTTCCTTTGTTGATATGCTCTCACTGCTTCTCTTGCTTGTACAATCTCGTCATTATCAACATCACTTGGACAATGTGTCTGCAGTACTGCTTCCTCATCTTCATCACTAGACAATGCAACTTGCCAAGAGTCCAAATTTATTCTACTCGATTCTTCAGGTAATGTGTCTTCACCATCAGATATGCCACCACTTCTCTCTAGTGCCTCACATAGCTCTAACACACGAGCTGTATGGAAAGCCTGAGTGTCTTCTGCTCTGTCATTTTCTTTTAATACGGATCCATAACCACTTGGGATTTCGACACTAGCTTCTAAGATTGTTCCCTCATTTCCATTGCCAGTATATTCAACATATACAGACACCTCTTGACCATGAAGAAAATAGTAAACAACATCCCTAACACCACTATCATCATGCAAGTGTCTCAATCCATCCTTAAGACTCTTACCAGGTACTAGATAATACAATTTACCTATTTTGCCTCGCAACTGGTGTACTATATTCTTCGTAAACTCTTTATATGACAACTTACTCGCACTGATAAGTACAACAGCGATATTTCCACCAATATATTCAGTCTCTTTGTCTCCATTCAGAAACTTACCACCGTATAAAACTTTGACGAGCGCAAAAGTATCACCCATGTTAACACTGCACCAAAAAGAGAACAATTATTTCTATAACAATGATTACATTGCAATGACAATTGTTAATACTGCACCAAAGATAAATTGTGCGTATGGCTAAGTGACAGGCACAGAAAACATCCAGCCAGCTAAATTTACTTGCACTAAAAATAACAAGCCTATAGACATATAAAAGAGAAAACAGGAATTGTATGGAATTCTAAAGATTTTTTTCGTTCTTTTGTCATTTACTTTGATGACATGTTGACTCAATCAATTTCAAATGTCGTTACATGTAGCAAGTAAAGCAGACTGATAGCAACAGAATCATATAACTACTTTCAGAAGTTGAACAGCTAATAGGAAAGTGGTACTTACTCCATACTTTCTAACAAGCTCAATTTATGTACCCCTATCCCACTTTCCTTAACTTCTTAACTAATCTCCTTTTATCTTTTTTTTTTTCTTTTAGTTAGGGACATGATCTCTTCTGTCACTTCCCTTAATTCTAGTATAACAAATGTGCAGTCTTGTTTTCCAAGAACTTATATCTTGGTGGCCTACAAAACCCTCGTCCAAGTCAAAAAGCAATTTACAACAATGCAAAGGCACAGGGCCCACAACAAATGGTTTTTTCTATCACAGGGACCACAACAACATAAATTAGCGTGACAACTTCAGCATTCGGTCCCCACAACCCCACCATATTCAATAAACAATACTGTTGTTGCTAGCCAGTGGACACAAAATGACATAAAAAGAGTACAATTAAAGTAAAATAAAACTCACATTTCTACTGAGACGGGCACAAACCACTGCCACAAAACCTTGTTTTTCCAACGCAGGGACCACAAACCCTTCTTTTTCCCTCTACAAGACCTAGTTTTTCTTTCGCTTATGCGCTGTAAATGACACCAAAAATGAATAAGCATGTCTGTCGTTTATTAATCAGTTCACACAAATGGAAAAATCGCCTACCTTTGCTTATGTTGGCCACGATTTATCACGCGATAAACATTTCCTCTACCTTCAGAGACTTGGACACAAACTAGAGGAATAGAGTGCGTGCCTTCAATTGATTTGTTTCACACACTCAGGGTTGAGGAAGATCCAACCCCTAATTTGCAATTGACGAGTGTGATTTTTGTGGGACAAAGATGCATTTGAGAGAAAGAGAGGCATGAGAGAGCTTCGAGCCCTAATTTGGCTTCGTTTTCTCTGTCAACATGATCGAAGGCAACATTTTTCTTTACACGTATGATTCGGCATCGTTTTACCCTTAAGAAGAGCACACGGTGGACTTTTCCTTCTTCTTTTTTTGGTAAGGACTTTTCCTTCTTTTTTTAATTTCCACGTCAGAGTAAACTATTAAGTAAAAAATCCACGTATGACGTTTTGTTGGAAGTGGCACTCAAGTGGACGATTTTGCTTCGATTTGGTACTCAAGTGAGTGAAAAAAAATTATGGCACTTAAGTGAACGCCGTACAAAAATTATGGCACTTGTACTGTACTTACCCCCAGAATGTTTAGTATAAATATTTACCACAGAGATGTAGCATAATGTCTTGAACAAAGATGCAGTAATAGTTAGCGGGATATAGTGTAGAATAGAGAGAATAAAGAGAAAAGAAAAAAAAAAGAGGCTATGATGACATTGTGAATTTTTTTAATCTCTTTGTGCCATGATCTTGAGAAAAGATCATCAAATGTATTTCTGCTTTCTCGAAAACTAATGAATTCGCAGAGTGTCTTTACATGGACACATAGCCCAAGTTTGGGTGAATTTCGATAACAAATTCTCTAGTGTGTTCTTTCGATTTTGTTCTTTTATTATTATATTCTGCTAGTGTAGATCATTTGTTTGTGTTATTTTTTTGGAATTGGGGTACGACCTAACAAACTAGTGCCTCTTCAAGTTTCGACACAACTGACTGACTTATGAACATTTCGACACTGCTGGATATGCTGGTGGACGGACCGGTCATGTTAGTTAGCGTCAGTGTTGTGTAATCTTGGGTGCGGAAAGTTGTACAATAAACCAAGCGACAGACTATGCAGACCAGGTGTATAGTCATCGGCATCAGGTGCCCACCAATCAGAATGCAGAGATGTAGTGCAGAATGTGTAGTTGGTTGCTCGCCTGCAGACCTTGGTGACTAGCTCAAACATGGTCGTGACACGAGCAGACTGAAGGATGACAAGTGTGAAGAAGACATCATGCGACATGAACAAGATGCTTTCATTGTTTTATGTTGCTTTTGAATTATGAAGATGGTTGAGACCTTGTAGTGCAGAATGTGTAATTGGTTCCTTGCCAGCAGACCTTGTCAACAAAATATTAGCAGAATCACCTCTGCTCAAACTCGCATATTTTGTCAATCTCTACATCTTGTTACGTTGTTGGATTATGAAATAGGTGACGGACCAGCATAATCTCCATGACAGGACATATGAAGCTTTGGAGAACGAGCCACGATAGGAAAAGTACCAAAAAACTGCGCAGGATACATGGCTTTGTAACATCCCCACTTCCACTTATAATGCAACAAACTGTTGGAATTTTATTTTATCTTTTATTATTTTATTTTGTTTTATAAAATTCCTATTGGGCTATAATCAATCATTTTGTATTCGAGACAATGCATGATAGCCTATTTTTGTTTGGGTGATCGTTTATTGGGCTTTTGCGCATCTCAGTTTTATTATTGATGTGGGTTGGACGGCGTAAGGTGTAGGCCCGTGTGTTGACGTAAGCCCGTGATGGAAGGGCTCGTCAATGTTATATTATTAGTGCTAGGTCCCCTCTCCCACTTACGAAAAACATAATGACAGTTCCATCGGCCGTCGCGTGAGGAGGGAGAGGAAGACCTAGGGCACGATTTTCTCGTCTTTCGCAGATCTTGCTTTCACGTCGCATCGTATTGTAGATCTTGGCTTCCGCGTATAACTTCGAGATCATGGCGCAAACAGGTACGTGTTTATTTATCATAATTCCTTGACCTAAATTGATTACGGTGATCCTGAGTTGCGATTGAAACTCTTACATGTGGTATCAGAGCTAACGTATTTCGATTTAGGATCAATTTATGTTTGGTTGAAATCCTTGTTATTATTCTCATGGTCCTCACGTGGGTTTGTTTCACTGATTGCTACCCAGTTTTGTGCGAGCTTCTTTCCCCAATATCAAACCTTTGTTTTAGTGCTTTTCGCCCTCGCTGCAAGTGTATAGGTTATTTTCGTAGCAACACGATTGAATCTGGTACTTCAGGATTGTATCTATTTTATGTACCTGTGAGTTGCTGCTTTGCGGGCATCTCCTCTTCGGATTTTGAGAACCACAGCCGCAATTAGGGTTCGGGTTGCGGGGTTTCTCGCTCTGCTTCGATTCTTACAGAATTCATTAACTATTGTTATTATTATAATAATAAAAGGAACGTGGGGACTTTCCCACGTGAGGACAGAATTCATTAACTATTGTTATTATAATAATAATAAAATAATAACATTAAAAAAGTGTAAAAAAAATATTATTATTATTTTTCCTAATGATCACTTTTAAAGTGACATTGGAGAGCAGTTACACCTTCTTTAAAAGTGAAAAAAAAATTAAAATATACACATATGTGTTAGTAAATTATTAATTGTTTGAATACCGTTGTTTGTTGTTCTAGTGACTGTTGCAACAAAGTTATTTTGATCAATAAGAGTAAGCATGCGGGGTCACTTCATATTTGTGCTGTGAGTATTTGGCTGCCAAAGTAGCCCGTTTGCAGTGACAGATGGGGTACCTCGCGGGCATGTGCATTTAGGGTGAGTCACTTTGGATTTGTGCTTTGGTTGCTTGGCTACCAAAGTGACCCTGCCAGAGTGACAACTAAAGTTTTCTCGCAATCGCATGTGTTTTCAATAAGTGAGAGGTTTCACATTTGTGATTTGAGTGCTTGGCCGCCAAAGCGGCTCACTTGAAGTGACAGGTGAGATTTTCTCGGACTTATTAAGGGTGTTTGAGAGTCTTGATTGTGCTGGTGTGGGGTCCTTCTGCCCAAAGGTGTTGGATTTTCTGCATTTGGTGCTCTTTGAGATTTTCTCGTTGATAGTCTATGTTATTGACTATTGTATTTTGCTTACTCATTAATTGTTGCATTATGATTTCAGTCACTCTTGCTTTGAATAACGGTGGTGTTGGTGCTGTTGAGGTCTTGAATGGTTCGAATTATAAAAAGTGAAAAGATGATCTTCTATATGCCTTAGGATATGTTAATCTGGATCTTGCGTTGCGTATGGATCGCCCCGCTCCGCTTACGGAGGTTAGTACTCCCGTACAAAGGGAGCATTTTGCTAAGTGGGAGCACTCAAATTATATGAGCCTTTTAGCCATGAGGAGATCTATGTCGCGACCCTCTAAAAAAATTTTAAATTTTAAAAGGGTTAACGGATTATTAGGTTAATTAGATTTGACTAACCTAACGCGGACCCTCCCAAGCCCTACCGAATCGCAACTTTGATTTTTGTTTAAATGATTTTGAAATTTGGAGTCGCCACTAATCGTTCTTGGTAGGTCGATTAGAAACCTAAATAAATTAGCGGGAGAACTAATTTATTCCTGCGAACCAGAGATTATGAGCTCGGAGACTTGGTTACACTAGTTAATTAAAACTAATGCCCTTTCGGTACCTTAATTTCATGGATATCCTAATTCGGCAACTCAGGCTTGGTCTATTCCTAAGGCTTTAATAGGGTATTCTCTTTTGTGTTTTCACTTTTTAAATAGGATGCATGGATGGTATATATTTTTATTTGTTATATTTTTTTAAGTGTTAAAGATTCCCTGAAGCCGTAAGAGGGAGTGTGTTAACAACTTCTGTGCAGTATTACGACCTACTCATCTTTTGGGTTTGATGATTCAAAAATTAAATTATAGGAAGTACATGACAGTGAATAAACACATCCAATGGGAGGCCTAGCATTGGCTTGGCTCTTCCCTTTGGGATTTAAGGTACAGGTATTTAAGTTGCAGGTATTTAACTACTGTAAGTAAAAACCTCCAATGGGAGGCTAAGCATTGGCTTGGCTCTTCCCTTTGGGATTTATGGTGCAGGTATTTAAGTTGCGGATGGACTTTGTCCTCTCCATTCTGGGGTATGAATTCTTTAAAATAAAATACAACGAATTGATTCAACAATTTGAAATTTGTATGCGCTTGAGGACTCCTCCAAGCCGATTTTGTGCTTCCATAGGGTTGACCATTGATATAGAGTTGCGGCCTCCTGACATAAAATAGAGTGAAGTGTCAGTATACAAAATATGTGCTAATCTGCACCTAAAACCAGAAGAGTGGAAAGAGTACTTATCTCCCGTTTTTTTGGGAGGGATTTCTATAATTGATTTTCGCTCTCTATGTTCCCAATATAGAGAGTTTCTTTTGAATTAAGAGGGACTTTTAATCACAGATCAGTTGAGAAATCGGTGGACAGCTTAGGAGCTTGTCTGGGCCGATTTTTGCATATCTACGAGATTTTTGCTGTTGACGTAGAGATATCCTTCTCCTGACATAAAATATGGAAAAAAAAAGAGGAGATGGAGAAAGTGTATACAATTTGTGCTAATTTGCAAGTAAAACCATAAACAAATGAATAAATAAAAACACTTAGCTCGAATTTGCTTGCTCGTTGACGAGGATGAACTCTTGATTTATATTGATCGATGAAGGAATTTGTGATGATAATCCCTAGCTTTGAACTCCCATCATCTTCAAAATTCTCTCTCTTTTGGTATTTTCTTTCTCTCAAATTTTTCTTCAATCTCCCAAAACTCTCTCAAACATCCAAAATTTTCTCTCAAAAAAAAATCCTCCCAAACACTTCAAATTTTCTCTCTCCAGAATCTCTTCTCAAGCTCACTTCTTTCTCCTTTTATAACCTACTCATCTATCTCCCATTCTAATTTTTCCACTAACTCTATCTCCCATTCTAATTTCTCCACTAACTCTTCTTCATTTTCATCTTCCATTCTCCATCTCTATCTTACATTCTAATCTCTCCACTAACTCTTCTTCATCTTCATCTTCCCTTCTCCATATTTATCTCCCATTCTAATTTCTCCACTAACTCTTCTTAATTTCCATCTTCCCTTCTCTATTCTTATCTTCCATTCTAATTTCTCTACTAACTCTTCTTCATCTCCATCTTCCCTTCTCTATTCTTATCTTATTTTCTCCATCCATTCTTCTCCAACTTCTCTTCTTCATCTCCTCTTCTTCATCTTCCCTTCTCTATTCTAATTTATCCACTAACTCTTCTTTTTATTATTTGTAAAATAATCCTTCAAGAGTTAGGTATTTGCACTCTAGTCCTTGAATTTTAAGTATTTACAATTCAGTCCCTGAAAAAAATATATTTCTTTAAGTCCAAATCTCCTCACAATTTTTGACACACCAAAATTTACCACATGTCAAATTTAAGCTCATTTCTTGTCGCTGAAAATAATGCATAATTTAATTAAAGCCCTTTTGCAAAATTAAGTCATTCTGGGTATAATTGGGCCAAGATGAAAATTTAAAATATTAGAAGGCAATGTCACAACTCATAAAAAGTGAAAGTTAAAAATAAGTTGACTCAAATTAAATTTTTTTAGGCCCGATTCGAGATTATACTCGTGAAGGAACACGTGACTCGAATTGGATTTTTCTGAATTTGCGATGGCCAATATGAAAATAGATTTAAAATAAAAATATTAACTATCTTTGTGTATTTTTTGGCCTCAAATGTTATTTTTCCAAAATTTTCAAATATTTTTGTATTTTTTTTAAAAAAAATTAAAATATATATAATATGAAAAATTATTTTTTGGTCAAAATTCGTTCCCTAGGCTTGGTTAAGGTTCCCAAAGTTGATTTTTCAATTTTATGAATTTTTATGGATTTTCTATTAATTTTCGAAAATAAATAAATAAAAAATACGTAAAAATACTGAAAATATGAAAAATCGTTTTTTGGTCAAAATTGGTTCCCTAGGCTTGGCTAAGGTCCCCAAAGTTGATTTTTCAATTTTATGAATTTTTATGGATTTTTTTATTACTTTAGCAATAGAAAAAATGATTAAAAATCAGGTGTCAACAATCTACCTCAGAACACTTGCTGAGTGGTTTACCCGAGACCACTACTGCCAGGGAGTTGCTCATAGCCCTAGGGGAAAGATACCTGGTACCCGATATGGCTGAATCAAGTGTCATTCTGAAGAAGTTGACGGGTATGTCTTATGATAATGTGGGAGGTGTGAGAGATTATATTCTGCAGATGGTCCATATCCAGTCTAAGCTCAAAACCCTTGAGATTCCTCTCCCAGATAAGTTCATTATTCTCCATGCTCTCAATTCCTTGCCTCTAAATTTCTCTCAAATCAAAACTGCTTTCATTTCCCAAAACGAAAGTTGGTCTGTAAATGATCTAATTAGTAAGTGTATGGCGGAGGATGAGAAACTTAAAAGGGAGAAGAGTGAGAGTGTTTTTCTTGTATCTGCCCCTAGACCTGTCTATGGTAAGAGTGAGAAGGCTACTAAGCGTTTTCACCCCGGTGCTTCTAAGAATGTTAAGGGCTTCAAGAGGCATGGTCATGATCAGAGTGAGAGAGGTCCCAAAGCTGCTTTTATGAGAGATGTCAAGTGTTTCTACTGTCAAAAGACTGGGCATCTAAAGAAAGATTGCTTCAAATTAAAGGCTCGAAAAGAGCAAAATAAATCTGGAGGTAATTCATTAGCCTATGTCTGTTTCGAATCCAATCTAATTGATGTCTCACCTAACTCCTGGTGGATTGATAGTGGTGCTTCTGTACATATTACTATGACATTGTAGGGGTTCAGGAGCGTAAGGAAACCAAGTGAGACAGAGTCAAAGCTTAAAGTAGGAAACAATGTCGAAGTTGAAGTGGAGTCCATAGGAGTTGTTAGGCTTCTGTTAGAGTTGGGACATGTACTCCAACTGAGAAATGTTTTCTATGTTCCTAGTTTTAGGCGAAACTTGATTTCTATTTCTGCTTTAAACACTAGTGGATATTCTTTTCTTTTTCAAAGTGGCTCTGTTCAGCTGTCCTTGAACTCTCAACTTGTTGGCTCCGGTATTCTAAATAATGGATTATATCAGCTTGTTCTTTCTCCTAGTCTATATCAAAGTTTTGCTGTTGAGTCCAGAGTTTCTAAGAGATCTTTGTGTGCTGAAAATTCTTGTCTCCTATGGCATAAACGTTTAGGTCACATATCGAGAGAGAGAATTCAAAGATTAGTAAAAAATAATATTTTACATTCTCTTGATTTTGGTGACATGGAGACTTGTGTCGACAGCATTAGAGGTAAATTTACAAAATCTAAAAAGAAAGGGTCTACTCGTAGCTCAGAGCTTCTAGAAATCATTCACACTGACATCTCAGGACCTTATCCTACGACCTTGTGTGGAAATAAATATTTTATAACATTTATAGACGACTTTTCTCGGTATGGCTATCTTTATTTCATTAAAGAGAAGTCAGAAGCTCTCGACAAATTCAAACTTTTTAAAACTGAGGTTGAGAAGCAGTTAGAGAAAGTCATAAAGGTAGTAAGGTCTGATCGTGGAGGTGAGTACTATGGTAGACATGAGGGGTCCGGGCAGCAAATGTGACCGTTTGCCAAGTACTTGTAGGAATGTGGAATTGCTCCACAATATACCATGTCTTATACGCCTGAACAGAATGGTGTGGCCGAAAGGCGGAATCGCACCCTTATGGACGTGATGAGAAGCATGATGAGTAGGTCTAACCTACCAAGTTTTTTGTGGGGTGAAGCGCTTAGAACTGCCTTGTATATCCTTAACCGTGTTCCTTCTAATTCTGTGCCTAAAACACCTTTTGAGATGTGGACTGGTCGTAAACCTAGCTTTAGACATTTTCGTGTGTGGGGGTGTCCAGCTGAGGTAAAAAATTTTAATCCCACGGTGAGTAAAATTGATTCAAAGACTACTCGTTGCTTTTTCATTGGGTATCCTGATAGGTCTAAAGGGTACAGGTTTTATTGTCCCAGTCGTGGGAGGACGATGATAGACTCCGCAAATGCTAAATTCTTGGAGTTTGATGTTGCTGAAGCTGTTGATGCTGATGTTGATGTTGATGTTGATGTTACTGACACTTCTGAGCAGAACGAGAGGGTGTTATTTCCTTCCATTGTCCCACGTATTGATGCATCTACTGTGCCCGATGACATCATTGTTGAACATCCTGTTATTGATGGTACTTCAGCACAACCTGGGTCTTCTTCTCAGGATACTTCACATGAGGTTCTTGTTAGGAGGTCTATTAGACAGAGGAGACCAACTATTGGTGATGATTATGTTGTTTATCTTGGGGAGTCTGATGCTATTTTAACAGATCTTGTGAGTTATCAGGAGGTTGTTGCTAGTTCCCATGTAGATAAGTGGCTTGAGGCTATGAGAGATGAAATGCATTCGATGTCACAAAATGGTGTATGGGAGCTTGTGAATTTACCTGATGGTCATCGACCAGTTGGGTGTAAATGGGTGTTCAAAACAAAGCGGGATGCAAATGGAAAAGTTGATCGCTATAAGGCGAGGTTAGTAGCAAAAGGTTTTACCCAGCAGCCAGGTATTGATTATACTGAGACATTTTCTCCTGTTTCTTCTAAGGATGCTTTTCGCATTGTTATGCCCTTAGTTGCACATTATGATCTCGAGCTTCATCAGATGGATGTTAAGACTGCTTTTCTAAATGGTAATTTGGATGAGGATGTGTATATGATGCAACCAAAGGGTTTTGAAGAGACTGGTAAGGAGAACATGGTTTGTAAACTCAAGAAGTCTATCTATGGTTTGAAGCAGGCTTCTCGTTAGTGGTATTTGAAGTTTGATGAGGTAGTGACTTCTATGGGTTTTGTTGAAAATAAGGTGGATCATTGTATCTACCTAAAGACCAGTGGGAGAAGGTATATTTTTCTGGTCTTGTATGTTGATGACATCCTCCTTGCTAGCAGTGACGTTAATTTGCTGCATGAAACTAAAGTTATGTTGACAAGGTCTTTCGATATGAAGGATCTTGGGGAGGCGTCTTTTGTTCTCGGGATAGACATACATCGAGATAGATCTCGTGGGTTGTTAGGACTCTCACAGAGAGCATACATTGATCGTGTGCTTAAGCGTTTTGAGATGGAGAGTTGTAAGCCCAATGTTGCGCCAGTACAAAAAGGAGATAAATTTAGTAAAAATCAGTGTCCCAAGAATGACTTTGAGAAAAAGTCAATGGAGAATGTACCTTACGCTAGTGCCGTTGGCAGTTTGATGTATGCACAGGTATGCATTAGGCCGGACATTACTTTTGCAGTGAGTGTTCTTGGCAGAGATCAGTCTAATCCAGGTCCAGATCACTGGGTGGCTGCCAAGAAGGTTATGAGGTACCTGAAGGGGACACGGGATTATATGCTTGTGTACAGGCGATCGGACAATCTTGAAGTAGTTGGTTTTTGACTCTGATTTTGGGACATGTCCGGATGATAGAAAATCTATTTCGGGATTTATCTTCATGATGGCTGGAGGTGCAGTTTCTTGGAAGAGTGTGAAACAAACTCTGACTGCTTCTTCTACTATGCAAGCGGAGTTTGTTGCATGTTATGGGGCAGTAACGCAAGTGATTTGGTTAAGAAATTTTATTTCAGGGTTTGTGATTGTTGATTCTATATGTAGACCACTGAAGATATATTGTGACAACAGTACGGCTGTGTTATTTTCGAAGAATAATAAGAGTTCAAGTGGTTCGAAGCATATAGAGATTAAATATCTCGCTATCAGGGATTTTGTGAAGAAAGGGGATGTTGAGATTGAGCACATCCGCACTAACGCGATGATTGCAGATCCTTTAACCAAGGGCTTACCACTTGGGATTTTTCGGGCTCATGTAGCTAATATGGGGGTGGTAGAGTCTTTTGATGTACTTGGTTAGTGGGGAGTCTGTGATGTCTTATTTTTATGAGATAGTTATTTGTTGTTTTTGATTGAGACATGTGATTGTTTCAGTATTTATATATGATGATCATCAGTTATTTCTATCTGTTATTGTATTACATGTGCACATGATTGAAAGACTCAGGATCCGGTGTTTATCTTGAGCATGACGGTTATGTCAAATTTGTATGTCTCTGATGACACCATAAAGGTTCTCGCGAGGTTATGTTTTGAGACATGCGGGGCATTAGTGCCAATTGTTTCCATCCGGCTTCTTTGAAGCATTAAGGTTACGGATGGTACTCTGATTTCTCTGAGGTATTTAGGTTATAGAGAGTTTTCTCTGACTTCAGTGAAATATAAAGGTTACAGAGGGATTTTCCTGACTTCTATGAAGTATCAAGGTTACAGGAAAATGGTAAAGGACCGACCGAAAGATAACATCATTGAGATCACCATACATGGATGTTATTTTCGGCTACACCACCACATTGACCCATTGACATTAGAGTTATTGGTGCTTGTGATCATAGTTGTCCAATATCGTTTAATGATGTGACGATGGCTATGGTTCGGTATTAGTAATTTTGATGGTCGGGGTTGTTTTGAGATGTTGTCTCGAATATTGTATTTTATTACGGCTATATTTGTGTACAGCCTGAGAGTCATTTTGAAAATAAAATTTTTAAAACTTTTGTAATTGATCATAGCCCAAGTGGGAGAATGTTGGAATTTTATTTTATCGTTTATTATTTTATTTTGTTTTATAAAATTGCTATTGGGCTATAATCAATCATTTTGTATTCGAGACAATGCATGATAGCCCGTTTTTGTTTGGGTGATCGTTTATTGGGCTTTTGCGCATCTCAGTTTTATTATTGATGTGGGTTGGACGGCGTAAGGTGTAGGCCCGTGTGTTGACGTAAGCCCGTGATAGAAGGGCTCGTCAATGTTATATTATTAGCGCTAGGTCCCCTCTCCCACTTACGAAAAACATAACGACAGTTCCATCGGCCGTCGCGTGAGGAGGGAGAGGAAGACCTAGGGCACGGTTTTCTCGTCTTTCACAGATCTTGCTTTCACGTCGCATCGTATTGTAGATCTCGGCTTCCGCGTATAACTTCGAGATCATGGCGCAAATAGGTACGTGTTTATTTATCGTAATTCCTTGACCTAAATCGATTACGGTGATCCTGAGTTGCGATTGAAACTCTTACACAAACTACATCTATGTCATCCAATAATTCAGTTCACTCGCGAAAATTTCCACGAATTCATGTAGTCCATATCTCTGTGATTCTTTCTATGTCAAGACCAATGCAGGCCAATGCCGAAATCATTATAAAAAAAAACTCCAAAGTTTGTGTAGGAGTCTACCAAAAAAATGTGCATGTGAACATAGAAATTATGTCCCCGTGGTGGTGTCACAACCCTTTCATGACATTAACCTTGGCGAACTCTGCATAGTCAATGAACGCGACTGCAACCATTGACAAGAAGAAGAAGTAGGAGGAGGAAGAGGTGGAGGAGGAGGAGAGGGGTAGGTTATTTTCAGGTTTTTTTTTTTTGCCAAAATAAGTTCAAAGAAATTATCAAATTAGGGCCAATTTTTTTTATTTACCAAAAAAGGATCTGTGTGGCAATCTAAATGCCGCAGAGGGCTTGTGCGGCACTTTGATTGTCGCGTGGACCCATATATGGCTTCGGCCTTTTTTTTTCTCTTTTCTTTAATTTCATTTTTTTTGTATTTTTAATTATTTTATATTTATTATCTATAAAATTTATATTTATAAAACTTTGTAAATGTAATTTTTTTTATTTTGAAGCTTATTTTTATAACATAATTATCAATAATTAATTGAATAATTTATTAATATATACGTAATTAATTTAATTTGTATGTAAATAATCAATAAAAAAAATTCATGGGGCCCATGTGGTACCATTTTTTTAATTTCATATTTTTTAATGATTTTTTAATGATTTTATATTTATTAAAAATATTTAATTATTGATAATTATTTTATAAGAATAAGATTCAAAATCAAAAATTATATTTACAAAGTTAATGATTTTTTTAATTAATTATCGATAATTATGTTATAGAAATAAGCTTCAAAAGAAAAAAAATTATATTTACAAATTTATATAAATATAAATGTTATAAATATAAAATTTTAGAAAATGTAAAAAATGAAATTAAAAAAATGCTACTGCATGGGCCCCATGAATATTTTTTTTATCAATTATTTACATACTAAATAAATTAATTACATATATCTTAATAAAATTTTCAATTAATTATTGATAATTATGTTATAAAAATAAGCTTCAAAAGAAAAAAAAATATATTTACAAATTTATATAAATATCAATGTTATAAATATAAAATAATTAAAAATACATAAAAAATGAAATTAAAAAAAAAAGCCGCAGCCACATATAGGCCCATGCGGCAATTAGAGTGCTGCATAGGCTTAGTGCGGCACTCTAATTTCCGCAGAGGGTTTGTGCGACAATTAAACTGCTACATAGGGCCCATGCAGCATTTAGATTGACGAGCAGACCCCTTTTTGGTAAATAAAAGAAATTGGTCCTAATTTTGTAAATTTTTTTTGAACCTATTTTGGAAAAAAAAAACCGTTATTTTCAAACCCAAAGTTGGCCCAGTGCGATAGAGAGACTTACAAAGTTGCAAATTGGGTTGCAAAGGCCGAAGAAAAAGAAGCCTACCTAGCAATTGGAACCTTTATCCCCTCAAGTCTTTTAGGATTTATTTTACTCCGATGCTTTGGATGTGTATTCACAAAACTCTCTTACGCGAATGTTATTTGTTTTTTTTTTTTTCCGGCCAAAGCCAAGTGGAGTCGATGCATGATGCCAACACTAAATGCTTGAATCTTAAAGCAAAAGAGACAGTGTTTCAATGACGTTTGAGAGGATGAGGCATCACTTGTTAAATTTTCGTATCGACTATTTGAAGGCAAGAAATTAGTCTTGAATCTGAGCTAGTGAAGCCAAATTTTAGTTTCTCTTCATTAAATGCTTTCAAGATCCAAACATACCCATGCAATGAGACTCGGTCCATGCGTCGCTTTTGGAATGTGAAGCGGATCGAGAGATCGAAGCGAAACTCGCGATAAATGAGAGAACAAACTAAAGCATGCACTGCATGGGTGAACATTGCCGCTGGTTCAATCCAAAAGACCAGATTGAACCTATTTGGGAAAACTGCGTACTATTTCCGAGTCTGCCAACAGAGAATCTGCCTAGGGATAGTTCCATTCCTAATTCTAAGGCCGAAACGGCTATAAACCCTCTTTTACCAAAAAGGAGGGAAAAAACAATTTTGGTACCCATAAAAAAAACCAAACCGTGGTCTCTCAATATTATGCCTTGAAGAGGATCCGAATCTCCATGCTCCAAAAGAACAATCGACATAACAACTTGATAAGCAAATATTTTGTTAGTGAAATTGTGCAATTTTTTAGGTATTATTATAAAATGTGGCCCAAAACCTGAAATCGGCCGGTTCCCTAGCAGAATCCAGGTTCCCATTTCTAGGTTAGAAACTGACCATCTCCGGAACCGACCCATTATTCTAGGTCAGACACTGAGCTCCTGTGCAACAGGAACACAAATCATCGAAAGCCGGGAAAGATCGTTATTGTTATCGGTCAACGGAGATTTTGTTCCATTAAAGGCCGATTCGCAGTCCTTTGCTTGATCGAATGTCGTAGCAGCAAAGGAGGTCAATCTGCCAAATTCCTCCCAATCCAAGTCGGCTAAAGCCTCTTCAGTTTCCGCGAGGGCCGTCGCATAATCTAGGCGGCACCGCTCGGGGTGCCGGTGCACAGGACTAGTCGAGTTACTTAGCAGCGAAGTTATCTGGTCTTGGGGGCTCAAAGCGTTGCGATGCGCCAAACTGAAGCCTATATAGGCTAGTTTGGCCCCATCAGCACCCGGCGTCGCGGATCGGAGTTGAGAGCGTCCTTACAAAACTTATAATAGGGTGTTGTTTGGTTGCAGATGCGCTCGACTAGCTCGGAATCGGCGGTGACGACCGAGGATCCACTGATGACCGCAAGAAAGGTGAAGCATGTGAGATTGCAGAAGAGAAGAAGAGCAAAAGATGTCGCCATCGTTCTCCTTCCTCTAACTGAACTCTGGGGAATGGTCGAATCGTGCTTACAGGAGCCCAGTTAATCTCTGCTTATTAAGTAGGAACGAGAGATGAAAAATACCCTGGTTTAACAGGAATGTATCAATTAATTGCAGCTTCGTTTTGCCACATGGAGGCTTCTGCAACATAATTTTGGATGGAAAGGATAGAAATAGATTCCCATTACAGTAAATGAATAGGATCCTGATTTTAGTACCAAAATGAGCTGGCAAGATGTTTACTATATCTGTACTATACTCATTAGCATCACTTAATTAAGGTATTAGTCGAGGAAGGAAGATTTAGGTGCATATCAGCTAGCCTTTTGTCACCTACTAGATCTATAGTAAGGCCATAATCAGTTGCTGTCGAAGCACATTAATATGATGCCAATTCATCAATTATACAAGCTCGAGTTGATTCGGTTGTGACTAGAGTTGTCAATACGAGTATACGACCTAACCCATATTTTGTACAAATGAGTTTTATATGCGTCGTAAGTTTATAAAGGGCCGAGTGAAAATGAATCCAAAAAATTAAAATAGAATCAGATGGGTGAAAAATGGGTCACACAGTTGAACCCATTTTCAACTCATGGCTTGCAGCTTCTGCCTTCTGCAAGCACCCGTTGTAAATGGGCCTAAAGTACATTAGTTTATATTTTTTTTATTTTTAATTTCAATTTTTCATAAGTAAAAGAAACAAAGAAAAATAAAGTTAAAAATATAAAAACTATTCAAGAGGTGGAAGGCCGCTAGCCGCCATCTGTTATTGATCGCCACCGTCGGATTTCGAAGGGAAAAAATGAAAATAAAATATAAAACATAAAATAATTTTTTTAAAAAAATAAAATAGTAAAAAAGGAAAATAAAACATACAAAAACTAAATATTCTAAAAATAAAAAATAAAAAATAATCTTTTGAACAAAAAATTCACAAAAAGTTTGCTAGATTTATATTACATTAAAATGTTTCGGAAATATCATTTTTCTTAATAAATTATAAAAAATAAATATTCTATGATTCGATCAAATATAAAAGTGCTTAAGTAATACAAGTCGAGTCGAATATGGATTGGGTCGTTAGATTTGTATCTCATGAAAATAGATCAAAACTGGTTAAATAGGTCAATATGGATTGGATCGTATTCAGTCTCCCCCCTTTTCCCCTCTCATTTGACACCTTTAGTTGTGACGAAGAGCACCGACCATAGGCTACTCGTTTAGTCATCATCGCATGGGCCTAAAGCGATGGACCGACGGCAATACATGTTTCCGAGACGCTATAAAGATCCCTATTATCATCGGACATTGACGAAGGCGTTCTCCTAAAGGCCAGTTTGCGATCGATCGACGTACCCTTACCATCAATCATCGACAAGTCAGTTCAAAGTTTACCACATTTTATCAAATCCAGTAGCCTGTCCTTCGTGCTCAGCATTGCAATTCGTACAAGGGAACAAATGCTTCGACTGCCTTACTATGATACTATCTCCTCTGTCTTTCACCCTTCAAGTGCTACAGCAGACACTTCGACCTCGCAACTCTTGAACACCTATTGTCCGATTCAGTAACAACGACGAGCACACTGGAAATGATGAAGAGCGATCATCCAACGTGGGGAAAGAAATCGAGAAACAACCTCTCGGAATGAAAGACAAACCTGGCGATAAAAGGTGAACAAGATCGAAAGTGACATTCATTGGAAATCAGATTGATCCAATGTGCGATGAAGTGTGACGGGAAAATACGCCGGTTTTGCTTTCCCTTAGGAATTCATGAAGCATTGACACACTAAAATCTGACCGTACCATATATAGCGGGATTGGACAGGACAAAATATAGATAAATGAGCGTAACGACGAAGGGATTCGCGGACAAGATCAGACATACTCGAAATGAAAATCATGTGATCCGTCACGGAAACAAGAAGATGACTTCACTTGACTTGATGGTAACAGTATTCATTACATTGATAATTTGGCAGCATCTCCAGTGGTGGGAGATCAAAAAGAGAGAAATCAAAGCAAGCTCGTTTCGGCATTACACTCTTTCAGAGTCGACACGCTAGAATGCATTATCTGAACTTCAAGACTGATCAGGAAAGAAGTCGAACAATGGTACGTAGGCACTGTGCCGAGCCATATGTACAATATCTCTCTCACACACTTCGGCATGGAGCATCAGGTTGCAATGATTACTCAGATGGCTCTAAGGTGATCGACCAGCTAATCTAGAAGATGTCCGCGTCTTGAATCTGGAATGAACAGCTTCTGTCAAAGGGTGTCATAAGCGCCGGTGCACCAGACCTGATACCCGGCAAGCAGCTCCTCTCAAGTCCAGATCAAAACACCGCACAAACGGAACTGGAATTACTCGACAAAAGGGACAACCGTTCTAGATAGCAATTCTTGCTTGCAAGTTCGTCAAAACAGATTGGAGGACTCAAAACGTGTTGTGAAATTTTCAAACTGCTGGAACTCTGCATATTTTGGCAATCTCTGTATCTTTTTACAATGTTGGATCGTGAAAAAGGTGATGCGCCAGAATAATCTCTCTGATAAGACATGAAAGACCCTTGGAGAACAAGCCACAGTAGGAAAAATGCCAAAAATTTCCTCGAGAGACGTGCCTTTGTCAAAGCCCCACTTCGCCTGTAATGCAGCAAAAACCATGTGCATGCCGTACGATACTTTGCTTCGCTCGCAGAAACGGTCATGAACTCACGTAGTCCATTTCTTTGTGTTACTGCCATGTCCGGACCGATGCAGGCTACGGCGAGATCATTAAAACACTCAAGGTTTGTGTAGGAGTTACAACAAACGTGCAAGTGAGCATAGAGATTACGTCCCTTCCTGCAACTAAACCTACGACAAGGACGAGGAGGAGGAGGTCACAGACGACATGTGCAAGAGCTTTGCAGCTTGCTTCAATCAGCCCGAATCTGAGGCAACGAACCATGCAGATGCAAAGTGAAAGAAGAAATAATCCCCATGCGTACGCCAGAGTAGATATCAGGAACATTCACAAAATGACCAAACCCAACCAGCAATCCTTGGCAACAAGCCGAACGACAAAGAGATCCAATTGTCGCGACGACGAGAAGAGCTAATGTTCCAGACAATCCCACGGTACGGGCGGTTAGACTGCCCAATCACATCCCGCTTGTTCCGGTCATCTATATCTTACTTAGCTGTATATACTCAATTTTTCCTTGCCATTCAAACTCCAAGCCTGACATAACGTGCTCTAAAAGGAGCTTACTTCAAAGAGAACCTGACGTGGCCCTTTGTCATCTTTCCCTTTAACTATTAATACAGTGGAATTTTTTTTTTCGTCGAACAGTTAGTGGTCTTTAGGTTATTGAAATTGGTGCGATTCCGGTGCATTATATTTCAAACGAATAAAAAAAATTATGTATCACAAGTGAGATCAAAATTCAATAATTCAATAGAAAAATTCACCAAAATGATGAAAGCTGTACACTGCCCCCACCAAACCAACGCTCGAGATCAGTAACACAATCACCAAACATTCATCAATCCCAAGTATTTTTTCTGCCGACCCACGAAAAAGAAAAAACAAAAAGTACTTTTCCTAAACAGAAAATAAGAATACAATTCAAAAGCAGAAGAGCATGTGGGCCAAGGCCCACGATAAGAATTGGCCGAAAGGTGGGGGAGGACCCAAATGATTGCCTGACAACCAGCACCATCACCACCACCCACCCTCACTCATCTTCATCTCCAACCGTGATTGAAGGGCAAATGACTCCCAAATGATATATGAATATAATATAACACCCAAACATGCAATTTCTTTAAGCACCAAGGACAAGTTTCCATGTGACGAGCCTCAACCAATTAATAATTTCAGTTCATACTCGACCAACCACGTGGGGTTGTGCACTGGCCTCACCCAGATCTCGCTCTTGAGTATCATAACGGCATACCCACATTTGACAGCTATTTCCCTTCCCAACTTCACAGCAAAGGCCACACTTTTCATTATCATCCTTACCTAACATCGTATTACACACACACACACACACACACACACACACACACACACACACACACATATAGGACATATCCAAGAGAGCAAAAGAAGAAAACAACAACTAAGTCCCAAACAAAACCTACTGAAAAATCAATACTTTGCTATATATTTTACCCACTGTCGGCAGTGGACAACAACAAAGGACAAATGGTCCACACTGGCTTTACGTTGGTTGGACAATGTAAAGATTCACAACCCTCTTTCTTTGCCCTTTGAAAGAAGGAATATGTCTGACAGTAAGCACCCTGTTTAGAACATTCATTAGGAGAAACCCCAAAAGATCACTAGAACAACCCTTCATCGGTAGGTGAACAAAATGATATGGTCAGGAACTCAAATAGAAAACCCTACACGTTCAGGCAATAAGTTCATTGGCATGAGCAAACGAGTCAGAATGTCGAGGACAGGAAAATCATGCTCTTGAGAAGATTGACATTGATTCTAATGACACACGGCCGGAAAAAAAAAAAAAATACTAGCTTCATTCATTTACATATTTCACCTGCAATTTTTGCCAAAAGGAGCAGAGCATTGCATAACTCATTCTCAAACCGAATCTACCATGCCCAAAAATGAACCACGAAAAAAGAAAAGGAAGGGGAAAACTGAAATGTGTACAGAAAGAATCAGAGAGCGTTAATTCCTGACAAAAAAGAAGTGCCTACATGGAGGGTGATGTGGACCTGTAAGAATAGTTATCTTGATAGTCAGGGAATGTCACTAACGGGCAAATGCAGAGTTGGTTTATGGATTGATGTTGCACTCCCGCAGATAGACATGATCGTAATCGACAAACTTTGTCCAATAGTGCCGGTACTTGGGCATGCCTATCTCAAGCCATGGTTTCATGTTGCCATTGTAGTGAATGACTGCAGCCCGCTCTATGTCTCTCTGGTTGACATTAGGATTATAACCTAGTCCTAGCACATGCCACGACCGATCAAGTGGATAAGTACGATGCCAGAATGTAATCAGGCCAGGTGGCAGGGTCCCCAACTTCCACAGTTGTCTGTCGCGATTCTGCAAAAACAAATTCTTTTTAGTGATTTAAGAGAGAAGCAATTCAGGCCTTGTTGTCATGAATTACGTTGACTGATCGGACAATGAAATTTTCTGCCCAAGGCTAATGCTTTAAAATAGTATCATGAGATAAGCACAGTAGTTGAGTTCAAAAAGCATTGACCACTTGATATTTTAGTTCCAAATCCGTCCACCATCGCAGGGTATATAAGTAAGTTTGGCATTCTATTCACGCTTTAAAACACGTAGCTGCACTTGTACTAAATAGACTGTATGACCAAACAATGAAAGATGTGTTTTACTGAATATAAAAACATCCCAGTGACTACTTACAAGTTTCTGCCAATTGTGGTACACCCCCGTGATGTTTTGCTTCTTCCATTCCTTCAAGTCAAAGACGTTCATGCCATATGCCCAGCCACAAGCACGGGGATCGAAATTCTTTGAGATGAGAGGATTAGAGAAATTGAGATAGCGATCAAAGCGATGGAAGCTTTCCCCACAAGTCTCCACCGCACCATTTACCTTTCCCTTCAAATTTAGAGACCACAGACCAGTGAGGTCCTTTTGTACTACTATATCATCATCTAAAAACAGCACCTTATCCAGCTTGGGGAAGATCTCCGGTAGGTAAAATCGAAGATGGTTCAAAATAGATAAGTACTTAGGGTTCCTGTACTTCAGATTTGAATCAGAATTCGCGCGATGAGTCCTGAAGTAATAATTGATCATGGATGGAGAACCTAACTGCTTGAGCACTGGACTGTAACTCGAGTTTAACCAGGTAAATTCTTCTATGTTCTGGACTTGAATAGTGGCATTCCCGGGAGGATTTACTAAGAACCACATCCTCATTGCTGCATAGTTGAGCCGGTCTGTAACAATGTGGAAGACATGTTTTGAGGGCTCCTGTCCATGATCACGAAAGAAATAAACAAGAAGTCAAGCCAAAAAGAAAAGGAAAAGACAAGCAGAAGCATCACAACATCATCATTTTCCCTAGTCACTAAGTTGTCGATCATTTACTTTCTTCTTGGAAGCCAATCTCAATAGAGTTAATCTTTACACGCAAACAAAGATACCTTCGCATGGGTGATAGTTGAGTTCACAACAACAGCTGCTGCCAACACGTTGTCAGAGAACAGTGCATAATGGAACAGTCGGGGTTCCTCCAATTTCTCTTGGTTCGGGAAGTGCTGTTGGGTAGAATTCAAGGCATAGTACTCGCTAGTAAGGCGTAAAGGAAGACAATGAAGACCCTTAGGAAGGGTTTTTGCAGTCAACTGTGTCAAGAACAGCGTCTGCTTCTTGTGCACTCGAAGCTGCTCTTCCGTCGAATGGAGCATAGCCCTAAGTTTCCGTACAATAGCAGCACAATCATCTTGAATTTGCTTGCCTTTGGCCAATGTCTGCTCCATAGCTTTCAACCGGTCATAGGAGCTGCACATTTTATGGCACTCTCTGTCAGTTCTCTTAGCTAAACAAGAAGAGAAAATGAATCACATTTGCGATCGTACGTCTGTATGTGCCATTCAAGATATATAATCAATAGACTCGCATCCATACGAAAGTATGCGACTGGCAATCTTAGCAGTAGAGACCCATCAACTTACTTCCTTGGCAGATCAGAATCTTTAACTGCCGCCCCAACCACTCGTTGAACTTCTTTGATCCGCTGTCGAAGCTCTCTAGTAAAATGAGGATTGTTCTTAGTGGCCGGTAGAGATAAGTAAACTTTGGCCCTGATCAACTGATCTTTAAGCTGCTGGACACGAGCATTGGGCATTGCCATTTGCTCATTCTGTCCCTCTCCAGATTTTTCCGTCTCTTGCTTTCCAGGGATGGCAGGAGTCTTTGGAGACTGGTCTTCGGCTTTCACTTCCTGAAGAAGAATTGCGAAATCTTAATTATATGGAGTCAAATTACACTCTCTGAGACCTAAAAGTCAGTTCATTTCTTGTAAATTTTCAAGTTCAATTGAAAAATTCAAGAAATCAACCAAAAAAACGTGCATAGGAGTTGATGGCCTAAACAACAAAACTGATGGATAAAATCCGTCAATCGACTGTGATCTCTACCTCGACAAATGAGAAAGGAGGGACAAATAAAGATTCTCCTAAGCAATTAAGTTTGCTTGTCAAATTCTAAAGTCGCTCCCAATGCCCAACTCTACATGCATTAGGAAGAATACGCAGACCCTTGTAAGAAATCGCTAACCCAATAGTTAAAGCAGCTAAAAGAACTCATTAGCAAAAGCACAAAGCAAGCCTTTACTGCACCACATTTTCAATAACTAAGACACTAGGTGAGCCAACCTGCCACATGAAAACTAGTCAGGGTAGAGACGAACTTACCACATTCTGTGCAACAGTATCTGATGATGACCGCCTGGAAGCTTTAGCTTTCCCATCCTTTTCCTTGGGAATTTTCCCTTCTCTCCTGACTTCATCCTCGTCTGCCACAGAAGACTTCTCCGAAATTCCACTCTGCATTTCTTGATTTTTCCCATCAGTTACCTGTCTGATGGGGTTCTCCTTTTGAGCTTGACTGTCATTCGTCGTCGCCGACAATACTCTTGCAGATTTATGCTCTATTCCCTCTTGCTTTTGCAAATCTAATTTACAACATCAACCAAATAAAAATTGAATAAATTACAAAAAAAAAAAACAACAAAAATTTCCACCAATTGACCATTTTTTCCTGGGACAAGATTCACAACTTGTACCATACAATTTGATGTGGAGCGGAAACAACGAAAACAAATGTAAACCCAAATCAAACAGATAAATCGATCCGAAAAGAGTACCTTTAGTTTTATTATCTGTGTACACTAATCCAATCGGTTCTTTAAGAGTTGCTGATGATTCCTGCATTCAAAACAAAAGGGGTGAGAGCGAGATCTCAGTAATTAACAGCAAAAACAACCACAGCGAAAGAAGAAAAAAAGTAACAGAAGAAACAATTAAAACCCAGGACTAAAATACCTGTGGAAGCACATTCAAACGCCCTGCATCACCACTAAAAGTCTGAGCATCAACACCAAGCAAAATCACCAAAAATCAGTAATCAATAGTTTTGGGTGCTCGTGAAATAAATCTAAGATTGCAAGTGGAAAAAACTTACAAAGGATGTGACTTCGTCTATGAATTCATTCCTAGCTGCAAGAAATAGACAAAGGGGCAAAAAAGCAATACACGTAAGACTGAGAGAGAGATAGAGGAATCAATCAATCTGAAATTTCGGGGTAAGATTCATTTATTGAAAGAACTTGCGCAAGAATTATAAAAAGCTAAAAAGGCAAACTTACAAGAGGCAGATTTGAAAGTGCCGATTCTGTCAGTGTAGAGAATAATCGGAGCAACAACCGTCACCAACAGCATCAACACCACCACATTCCTCAGCAACATCTTTCCCTTTCGTCCCTTTCGCAACCCAAGAATTTTCAACCCCAAATCGCAAACAAAAAAAGAAAGGAAGGAAAAACCCAGAAAGCTCCTTCCTTGAGGTCTAACGCAAAGACCCAGATGACGGCTTCTCGAAACTAAGCTCTTGAAAACTCGAATCTGAAGTCACGTCGAGGAAACGCCATGGAAAAAGCACTGGCTTGCTGTTGGGATCGAGAATTCTTGCGCGAGAAAGAAGGCGTGGGTGCTTCTCTGTTATCTGTAGCTGGGAAAGTAAAGCGAGGCGTTGATAATGGTTAGGAAAGGTGTGAGAGAGAGAGAGAGAGAGAGAGAGAGAGAGTCAATATTCCACCATTTTCGAAACTTTTCGTGTTGTTGATGTTATCATCTCTTTAGGTGGACCCAAAAGGGTAAAAGAAAACGGGGATAAAGAAAATGAAAAATGGAAAATGGGAAAGGAATATTACGCGGCAAAGACGCGATAAGTTCACAAGTGAGAAGCACGCGCGTGAATGAACTCACTGCTCAGAAATAAAAACAAAAGCAAAAATGGAAACTTTGTCATTTTGTAATTTCTTTTTGCGTTAATATCATTAAAAATCTCAAATTTATATACATATAATCAATTTACTTTAGATTATTTTTTTTATCACAGAAAATCTCAAACTGTTATACATGTGACGAATTTATCCTCCGTTAATTTTCGTTAAATTTTATCGTCAAATTACTGAGTTGAATGATACACGACAATTGCCAAGTGTATACGTTATCTTTTTTTTTATTATAGGTGTATCAATTTTGAGATTTTTTATAGTATTAATTTAATTTAATGAAAATTAACATATAGCAAATTTGTCGCAAATATATCAATTTAAGATATTTGTAATAAAAAAATTTATTTAGGATAAATTTGTCACAGTTATGCCAATTTATGACTTTTTGTTGTCAAAAAAATATTTTGAGATAAATTTATCACAGACGTACCAGTTTAAGGTTTTTTTATAATATTAACCCTTTCTTTTTCGGCCTAAAAAGGAAAAATATCACCATAATTCTAGTGAAATCTATCTAGTGAATAAATGGTGTTATTTCATTTCACTTGAGAAATGAGTACCGATTTCTGCAGAGTCTTATATATTTTATGATATGTCCATCAGGTAAGAATCCGCTTCAATCGAGAATTTCGTTGTTAATTTGATATAGATTTTTTGCACGACAGATGAAAAGCTATTCGGGATAAGTGTATCATAACAGCACCGGTCTGGATTTCTTTTGAGAAGGATATTGATTTTGAGAAAATATGTCATAAAATGTCGGTTTGATATTTTTAATAATACTAACACTTGTAACTATCACCGGCATTATTTGGGAGGCTGTTGTGTTTAGACCTTTTCTTATTTTGGGAAGCGGTCTATTTTGCACGGGTCTCTTTCAAGAATAGCGGCAACGGAACTTCTCCCTTTCCATTCTTTGAAAAGGGTTCATTTACGAGGTTTTTCTACTAAAGTGAAATTGCGTCCCAGCTACCAACTTAATAAATTGCTTGCCCACCAAATGGGACAATTAATAAAAAAAAATCCAATTTAGTCCTAAATTTTTTAATTACGCTAATTATTCATTTACAAGGTATTTTCATGCTAGCAATTTTCAATTAAAATAGATTGATTGACTCGATTAACAAAATACAAAAAAAAATGCCAGTGACTCAATTGGCATAATTAAAAAATTTAGGGTTGAATTGGCATAAGCCTAATAAGTTTAAGACTTTCTCTTCTTTTTTTTTTTTTGTAATTTCCCCGTAATATAGATGAAACATGGTGATCAAGATAAATGCCTATTTGTCAATCGGTCGGTCAAGGAAATAAGGAATTCAAGTTTTAGTTTCTCGATCCAAAATATAAATTAGCAATTCAATCATTGTATAACGAGTGTTACGATTGTCTTCCAACATTAGCTTGAGGGTACCGAGAAGCTTTGTTTTGCACCCATTTGAAAATATTTTATATTTCGGTAATTTCATGTTATTCGAGCATAGTCTGATTACAAAACTTCTTTAACGATTATTTAACTCCTAAAACTTTTGAAAAAGCAAGTGTCACAAATTGATGCAGATCGGATCATTTGCTTGGCCTGAGAATTGAAAGCGTCATATTCTTACTTGTTGGGGTATTTAAATATTAAACTTCGGCTTCATATATCAGCCCAAGCATTTAGAACAGTTGCACAGGGACAAGAGGTCTTAAGTTTAAAACTTTTCAGTCTTCTATTTAACCCAACTAAATTAAAGGGGGAAGCGTCGGAATATCTAAATATTAAACCGTGCCTTCATATGACAATTTAAGTTTTTAGAATAATCGACGGTACTTTCGTATCATGGCTATTGCGGTTTTTATTAAGTCTCGAAATCGACCGGTCTTGTTAACATTCTCCTCAATGTACGAATCCGGCGAAGACGACACCGGATCAATTCGAAAGCCTAGGGCATCTGAACTAATGAGTCCTTAAATGATGTACCCCCCACATGCTCCAGTAGCCATATTCGTCTAACTTAGGACATAGGCAGAGCTGAAACTAGCACTCTATTCACAAAACAAAACAAAAGCTAATGGCATTATTGGATTCGTTGAGTATTTATATAGCAACTAAGCTAGGGACTAATACATGCAATCACTCAACCAAGCCTAGGCATCTGGAAGCCCGCACGATTAGAAAACGATCGGTCGTTTATATGACAAGACCAGTTCATTTATTTTTTTTTTAATTTGACTACCTCTTTTAGCTAAAAAATCAAATGAATAAACTATTTTAAGAAAATTGAAGAATATAATAATTGTTGACAAGAAATAGACATGATAATAAAGAAGAGCGCAAGGGCCGAAAGTGTCGGCACAACGGCTATGTGTGTGGCTGAGGATGTCTGCTCGTGCAATTCTGTTGTGGACCCCACCAACATTAAATCAGATATAAGTTTTCCGTCTGCTTTTTCTTTTTTATTATTATTATTATTATATTCTTTTAATGTAAGTATAGAATAAAGGCAAGCTTTGTTTTTTTTGTCGCAAAGTTATAGGATCCATTTCAAGATCTATCTAACTTTGTTCTCAATTGAATGATTGGAGTGAATTATTACTTTTAATGATTACTATTTATCGTTAGAATCCACTGACCCTAACTCATATTTAAAAACATGAAGAATATAGAATATTAACCAAGCAAAAGTCTTATTCCTAGATATTGCTAGAAATTGAAACTCATACTAAATGGTTCCATATTACACAATTATCATCGAATGTCATAAGAAAACATAAAATAAGAAAAACACAAAGACTTGTTTCAGGTTTCAGTGTAGAACCTAGAATCTATCTATCAAAATCGATTCCTTAATTTTTGAAATCTAAAACATACTATGCATATTCTGAAATTTGAAACCTATATTGTTTCTAGTTGTTTGATTCTTCAGTTTTTAGTGATACCTTGAAACCATACTCATCTTTAACTTTGATGTATTTGGTTTGCTAAAAATGATCAATCAACGAAAAGTTATTCACAACGGAAAACAAAAAAGAATTCCCAAACTTTAAAAAGGAATTTTTTTTGGAAAATGTTTTTGCGAAACGTATTTTCCTTTATTATGAATTTTTTGTCGAAACCAACACTCTAGTATCGAATGCATCAGACTTATATTCACCTCATTGTTCCCTTCTCTCTTTTTTTTCCCTTCTTCTTCTCTTGCTTTATTTTGCTCGTTTCCAAACTCAGTTTATTATAACTGTTAGTTGAATCCTGAAGCCATATACGATGCAGGCTCCGTTTGTTTTCGTGAAAAATGACCTCATGGGGGAAAATATTTTTCAGGAAGTCATTTTCCAAGAAAATAACAATATTTTCCGGTGTTTGGCTAATACTTAAAAATGAATTGAAAAACAATTTCCATCATTTGGTAAGCAATTGATTTTCCGGCAGCGACCGGCGGCGGTGACTAGTGATGGGCAATCGATGACGGGCAACCGGCGGCGGCGGCGACGACCGGCAGCAGACAGTGGGTAGTGGTCGGCAATCGGGGATCAACGACGGTGACCGGCGGAAAATGATTTCCTCTTTTCAAAATGAGAAAAACGTTTTCCACAATTTTCAAAGAGATTTTCTCATAAGAGGAAAACGTTTTTCAGGGTTAGCTTATTTTTCGCCTCCCAAACACCGGAAAATCCGAAAAACATTTTCCAGAAAAGCCATTTTTTTGTGAAACAAACGGAGCCTAAGAAGTTTTTATATTACTTTTAAAAAAAAATCAAGTTTATAAACCAGAATTGATGTCACCAGCGTTATGGTATCTGCAAATGGCATTTTTAACATAGGGTGGGGGTCCATAGCATGCTAAACTGGGCCTCCTTTTCTGGAAAATGTCATGAGTATTTTAATTATCATTGATCATTTGGTACACGGGGAGAAGATGTTTAGTTGGTTCCAAAGTCTTTTGCTGAGAAACGCCGGGCAGTTTGAAAGTTTAGGCCCAGCCCAAAGTTAGTGGATCCGAAGCCTCGGAGCTTGATGAGGAAGCTCGGGCCCGGATCATGGGAAAATTGTTCCATTTGGTTCGGTTCGGTTCGGGACGAGTTTTCAAACAAAAGATTTGACTTCTAATTTACGTGATATATCTTACTCTAAGATCAAAACCTACAAATCCAAATCATATGCCAATGTAATCACCAGTAGAAAAACATTATGGGGGATGAAGATTGTTAAAAATTTCAGTCACGGTCACAAATAGCACCTACAAGAAAATCAAAACATGGATCATAATTGCACGTCGAAATCTTTGTAGTAGGTAATGTTGGCCCTTTTTTAGCTTGGAGGCAGAAATCGTGCCCAAATTGAAAAGGAGGCCCAAAATCTTGAATCGGCCTACACCGGGACTAGCAAAGTCAGTCTAAGGACTAAGTTTAGGGAAAATGACTTTACTTGAATCATATGCTCTTGTAATCTTTAGGCTCCGTTTATTTTGTGAATTTTTTTTAAAAAAGAATTCAAAGGTTATTTTTCAGAAAAATGACATTATATTTCGGTATTTGGCTAAGATTAGAAAATGAATTAGAAAATATTTTCCATTATTTGATAAGAAAAATCTCATTTAATTTTTTGCATCCCGGTTTGGTCTTGCATCATAGTTTGGTCAGAAATTGCTGACATTGACCCATCATTCTTACATTGCGCGACGGTGATAACATGCATAATTTTCTAATTTCTTTTAAAAATTCAAGTTTTTAGTAATTTTTATTTTTAAAATTTTTCCTTTTCTTTTTCTTTCCTTTTCATCTTTCCTCCACTAGTCACTGGGCTTGGCGATGGTGAGTGATAGGCCACAGGTGAGGCCCAACCTCAATGGATCTAGGCACAAGCTCGAGGACTCAAGGCTTGGCCTTGATATTACCAGGTTTAGCGTCTTTGGTATGGACACTGGTTTCCAGGGCCCAACCTCAATGAACCCAATGTGTGACGTCCAGGGTATCGATAGGAGCCTAGATGGACCCAAGCTAGGGCACCAAATTCCTAGGCTTGGCCTCAATAGACTCAAGCCCAAGAGACGGAAACCCAGCCCCGCTACCAAGAGCTCAAGAATGAGTGTTGAGGTTCTTATGCTCAAGCGTACGTAGAGTTTTTGGAAGCCCAGAAAATAATTTGCGATTTTTTAAAGAGGAAATTATTTTTCAAAATTTAAAGGCAAACTTTTTCTACTCACAAGAAAAGAAAATTGTCAATACAAATGCAAACAAATGAAAAATGTTTTCTCAATCCAAATAAACGAAGCCTTAAATAAAATTTTTTCTCGTATTTGCTCATAGTCATAGTCCTTGGAACTATATCAATGCATTAATTGGCTTCCTTCTCCGGTGAGATTTCACAGCATGAATTGTCTGTCCATATTGAAGATTGTCAATTAGACTCGTCTCAAAACTGATTTAACTTCTGACATATTTGAGAATCGTCACGTTTTTTCTTGAAAAACTATTGAAAAGTCCATATGTCAACTATGCAGATGAAAAACTATGCAGATGAAGTATTAATACGAACAAGAACAAGCAAACAAACGGAAAAAGAAAACTATATGAAAAGCGAAATTGGATGATACATGTCATGGATTGCAATGTTGAGCTGATTCAGAACCCTCCTTGAAGAGGCTGATTGAGGACGGAGCTCCAAATGCAATCCAGCCCCTCCAAATCATCACCGCCTTGCGCCGACATCTGTTGTTGTTCCGGGGACGACATGTCATGATCGTTGCCTGGTGAGTTGCCGGGTGAATCTAGCAAAAACGCCGAGTTCTGGCACGACAACGGCTCGCAGAACTCCATGCCATGGTCAGCCGTGAATGACAGCAAGAGCGAGAATGCGTCCTCGGCTCTGCTCTCGCCATCTTCCTCCGACCCGAAGATCATACCATCGCCTTCCTTCAACCATGGGAAATCAAACACTCCCAGGGAGGACATGCAATAATCCCACTCATCCAAAGCTTCATCATGGCAATTACTCTTATCCTCTAGCTTTTTGTCTCTGTGATCCTCATGATTGTTGCTGTGCTCATAACTAACACCACCTAATTGCCTCCTTGAGGAATTTTCTGAGGTGTCAATCTTGTTGCCTTCCATATCTCCTTCTCTCCCTCTTTTCCTGCTCTGAGGCTCCATCATTTTCACTCAGCTTTCTGTCAAGAATACAATGACTCTCACACAATCAAAATCCATGCAAGATGATACAAACCAAAAGAACACTGATCTGATATTGATCTGCATAAAATGAGTCTGCAGTGAAATTTGTGAAGGTGGAAAGCAAGTCATTGCAAGCCGAAACATGATTCTTGCACAACCACGAATGGCAAAAGAAAGAATTTACACAACCAGTGAATAACAATAGTCAAGTGGGCGGAAAAAAGATGGATAAACAAACAAGACCCAGGATTCAGATGAACAAGATTCAGGCTTTTTCTGTGCCAAACCTGTCAATGCAGCAGTTGTTCTTCCTTCGTCACCAGCTCCAACTTGAATTGTTATCTCAACAGAGACACATACATGTACAGCTAACACACATACCTTTATATAACTCCTCTCTCTTATTTATTTATTATTTATTTTTTTCCTTTTTTTTGGGGGGGGGGGGGTAATAGTGGTGCAGCAAGGAAGAATGAAGGAGAAGGTGAAGGTGGTTGCTTTTTTTGCGGGGAGATTTGAAACGCCTGAAGCTGCTTAAATCTTTCCTTTCTGTTGGTGTTGGTGTTTTTTGGGAGGGGGGGACTAAAATTAGTGAAGGTGAAGACACCACCATGCAAGAGCGTTTCTCGTTCCCATGGTTGCCTCGCAGTCCACCAAGGCACACCTTCTGCTCTTTTCTTGCCACGCAGTTGCCAAGAGTCGCCTCCTTCTTCTCTCTCCCTCCCTCTCTCTCTCTCTCTCTCCCCCACAGCCACACCCACATACAACCTCACCTGAAACTCTTTTTGTATTTTCCTATATTTTTTTCATAGTCAACAACAGCCCCTCATTTCCCTAGGATGAATGTAAATTTGAACATTCCAATGCAAGATTCAATGACCCTTTCTTCTAACATGCTATGTAATGTCAAGTGCATGTTTTCACAGCCTTTGGAACTGTCAAGAAATTCCTCACTGTGTTGCTAGATTTTTTTTTTTTTTTTTTTGGGGTTAATAAGGGAGTTTGATGATTGACTTGTCTAGGTAAATCCTATGTAACCATCACTGGAAAAGCCCCAGTTTAAAGCTCTACTTTTTGTCCTTAATCTATCTGTCTATTCATTGTTAATTCATGGCCGGCTGATGAGGCAGGCACGAGCTTTTTCGGGTGCAAAACCGCCTCGTCAAATTTGGTTTTTTTCCCCTCGCTTTGTAAGAGGAAGGAGGAAAAGGCTGACTTACCAACAAACCCCGTGTCTGGCACTTCTCATGCAACAGCAAGGCATGAATCATCCCCCTAAGTCATGCGTTTTAATTGTTATGAAATTGTCTGAATTTGGGCAACTATAAGGACAATGTCCACGACCCTTGAAAATGACTCCAGTAAAAGACAGAAAGATGATAATCAACGACTAGATGATGTGAATTTGACCTCTTTTAATTCACCCTCATTTCGCGGCCATTCAATTCTCGGTACCGAGCCTATGTACATGAAACCATGGCGAAACACAGGAAAGCTATGCTTAAATGAAGAGATCGTGAAGGAGGAGAGATTACGAAATTGCAGATCACTGATTCTTATGATTTTACACTGCTGAATAATGAAGCGGGTCAACATTGAACTGAATGAGATACAAGATACTTCACCCACTGTCTCACATCATCCAGAAGACGCATCTCCTAAAGGGTACCTAAATTTGACCTAGGGAGATTCTGCACCGTTGCACCTTGAACTTTGAAACGACATGCAGCTTGCGAGGCCTCTGTCCCGTCAAATTCGACATCTGAATGCCTATCCTGTGAAATGCGTGAACACTATCCATGTGACATGGGAATGCTGTCCATTTGACATGGGCAAAAAACCAAAAAGAGTCGTTCATTCTTATGGACTACATAGGGCATACGTCTAGTCAACCTCAGAAGGTTGCTCCTTGCTTCCTTGTTGTCTGCTTTCAACATGATCTTCACTTATGATTCCTTTTGATTGATTCATACCTTTTGATAGAAAAGACCTGGCTTTCTTAGCACGAGAATTGTCTTCTAAGCTTCATCACTTCGTCGCCTTGTTTGAATGAACAAAAATTAACAAAAGAATAAGCTCTCACCTGAGATTCATGTCTATGCAGATTTATAAAATCTAAGTTCCGTACGAGCATGCACGAGCTATAACTTTTGTGTCTGCAATGAGCATGCAAACCGTCAATTGGGATACCATCCTACCCTTGTGTGATTCCTATTGAAGCTCCTTCGACCCAAACCAAGGAATCCCTTAGATATGATGCAAAATGGATTATCGCTTGATCCAAGATGACAATTAACATACCATGCAACCAGGCCGATAATCCCTTTCTTTGCTGCCGTATTGCAAAGCTTAATAAATAGTTGGTGGGCTGATTGATTACCAAAATGGCAAAAACTCTACTCTCTGGCTTTCCAAGATTCGCCATAGCCTTAATCCTTCAAAAATCCAGCATTACCCCATGCCGATCTACTTTTGTGGGAGCTGCCTAAGGGGACTCTCTTAGTCCACCAACTTCACCAGACCCTTCATTACAACTATTGCAGGGCCAAAAACCTGCTTTGCGGCATGCCAAGCAGGCAATGCCATTGATTCGAATTTATGGCTGATGAAAGCAGCAGTAAGCAAGCAATAGAATCACTAATAACCACAGTCAGCCTTATATGGTTATGCATTCTAACTTGCATTATTGATCACCAATAGTCCCCACAGGAACAGGCGCCATCATGGAAATGATGGAATCTATTGGTATCTCTCAGGATGATTTCTCTATCCAACACCTTAGATGCGAACTTAAAAGCTGAGTGACAATCACCACAAACTCTGATGTTCTTCTTGATCCGGATGGTAGATCCAGGAGCTGTATTTAGAAGTGCAAATGCCAGAGCAAGCTTCTCACTATGGTGTTGCAATCTCGATTCCCTCTCTTGTTCGTCCGCAAAGAAAAGCACATGGCTAGTGTCTGGAACATAACCTATCTCCTTGATCTTTGCACTGACTTCTTCCCACGTCTTTCGGATTTCTTTTCCATGTGGATGAGAATCATCATTAGCCACAAACATATGGACCTTGTTCTCGATATCCACCCAACTATATGCGGGCTCCTTTTTCACCCCACTCTTCTGCATCATCCTTCTCACTTTAACCGCATCACCCCATCTACCTGCTGTGGCATATATGTTAGACAACAACACGTGGGGCCCCGAATCATTGGGATTGAGCTCGAAAACCCGCTCCGCCGCATATTTGCCCAACTCCATGTCTTTATGCATCCTACAAGCACCAAGCAATGCTCCCCAGATTTCTGCAGTAGGTTCAATAGGCATCTCCTCTATAAACTTTTTCGATCGATCCAAAAGACCCGCTCGACCCAGAAGATCGACTATCGTCACATGATGCGCAATGCGTGCCTCCACATTGTACTTCTTCATCAAATCAAAATAGTACTGTCCTTCGTCCAAAAGTCCAGCATGGCTACAAGCATTCAGAATGCAGAGGAAGGTTATGTCATTCGGTTGAATTCCTATCCTCAGCATTTCTTCAAATTTGCTCACACATTCCCTCCCACGCCCATGTTTAGCATATCCAGTGAGCAGTGAATTCCAAGAAACTAAATCCCGTCTCAACAACCTATAAAAAACTTTTTCTGCATCCTCAATGCTACCGGACTTCGCATACATGTCGAGAAGAGCATTTCCCACAAACTCAATAAGCTGACCCCCTGATTTGATCATATGTGCGTGAACCCATTTTCCCTGCTCCAAAGATCCTGAGGCCGATAAGGCACCAAACACACTGGAGTACGTGAAATAAGTGGGTTTGAAACCAGCCCTCAGCATCTCCTGGAGCATACAAAGAGCGCGCTCACCCTCGCCTTTCCTAGCATATCCAGCAATCAAAGCATTCCACGAGACCTCATTCTTGTTCACTAGCAGACAGAAAATTGACTGCCCTTCGTCAATTCGGTCATGCCTAACATACATGTCAACCAAAGCACTACCAACATAAAGATTCGAACAATATCCATATTTCAAACAATAGGCATGAAGCTGCCTACCGCACTCATCACGAGGCCAGAACCCAAGAGCCTTGAGAAGGCTTGACAACGTAAACTCATTTGGCTGCAAACCCATCCGAAGCATCTGCGGAAACAAAGCAACCGCCCCATCAGACTGGTTGTTCTGGGAATACCCAGTTATCATAGTAGTCCACGAAACCAAATCTCTCACGGGCATTTCATCGAACAAATTCCGAGCTTCATCCATGCGACCACACTTGGCATACATATTGAGGATTGTATTATGGATAAGCCTATCGTGCTTGAATATCGACTTGAGAACGTGGGCACTGACCAACTTCCCCTCTTTGAGCTTCTTCAACCGGGTACATCTCCTGAGCATGCTGTTGTACAGAGCTCGATCAAGCTGCAACATACCGCGATCGAATAAGTCGAGGACGTGAAGCCCAGTCCCAGAACCCGAGCTTCTGCGAAGAAGGTCCTCGGTTTGTATGATACAAGGTTCATTCGAGCTCTCAGCTTCTGACGCATCTGGGTCCGAGAAGGCTGCATGAGTCGCAGAGGAGGTAACGGATCTTGAGACGACTGATCCAGCAATCACGTACTTGTTCCAAGCGAAAGGAACAGTTTTGCGACACCAAGTTTGTTTCTTCATCACGAGATGGCAAAGAACACACCGAGGGAATTTCGAATTGGATGCGATCGTATCAACCCCACATGGCGTTGGCTCTACGTCTTGCACAGTTTCTGTCTGATTGCGCAGGCACCCTCGCGTGGATCTAGCCGGGCCCCTGACCCATGGCCAGCAACCTTCACACTACGGTGTTTTCCATGGAATTTCCCTCAATGCTTTCCCCTAGACGCAACGTTTACCTCTTACCTTTTTTCGGGCTATCGCGCTCCAAAAATGTCGGCATCAGCGTCGGGGTGAGCACGATTTCATGATAAAATTAAGAATTTAGAATTGGACTAATGGAGAATTTATTCAGTTTGAGGTTCTAAGATATGTAATGTAAGTTTCAAATTAAACTTATTTTGTATTTTTTTTAGTATATATTTTCGTGCGATTCTGCGATATTTCATAACATTCGATGATAAGTGTATAATCTAGAACCACTAATCTCAGCTTTCATTTTCGGTAATATTTATGATTGTGACTTTTGGTTTGTTAATATTTCATATTTATTCACGTGTTCAAATATGAATTATGATTAGTAAACCATATTAGCAAGTAATGATCATTAAAACTGATAATTCATTGTAATTATTTAATTAAAACCTATGATACGGTAATGGAACAACTTTAAAACCTATGCCATGGTAGTGAAAACCGACCTAAGAACCTATGATATGTTGGGTTCCACATTCCAAAAAATAATGAATCTATTTTGATTAGTAAGTTACAAATTTCAAATGGAATCTGTACGGAACTTGAAATTGCTCACTCTTAATCAGCGTGTTTTCAACATTCGAAAGGACGCGCCATGACAAGTCAATCATGTTATATCAAATTTCGATTGATTGTTCAAATATATTCGATGTGTTACACTATGTACCTGAAGAGAGAGTTGGGTTCGTCACCGTGCCTAATTCCCACTTCAATTGACCTCTAATCCTTGGCTGAATAGCACAAACATTGACATCCGACACGAGACACGACGCGACACGATACGACAAGCCGACACGTTATTTATAAAAATAAAAATAAAAATAAAAAATTTCGACATATTTTATATTAAATGTATATTTTTATATCCATGATAAATACATGGTAATTATAGGCGAGTTTCTTCTTTTTCTGTTAGAGATTCAAGAATAGATTTTTTTTTCTAGCTGGATATATTAATTTTGGGATTTTTGATAAATTTTTATTTTGACTCATAATTTATTGAAAATAACTGAAATTGACTCCGTGTGTGTGTCCAAACGACTGGTCGGGATACTAGATTTGTGTATCGCAGGCACGTTTGGAAAGCTAATCGCATGCCGATCGTAGTCGAAGAACAGCAGAATGTCGGACACGATAGGACACGCATGAAGGCCCATAGAGAGTTGATGCTTCCTACGTCATCGGCTTTATGACGCGATGAGCAGTGAAATCCAAGCCGCAGTTTGACGCGTACATAGAAAACTTTTGTGCGTGATGCTTCTGTCTGTGATCAGGATTGCTTCAGGGGGCATCATCATCCACGTGATGATGCCCTTTTTCCTGAGTTAACCCAAGTCGTTTTCCTGGAATTCAAACTGCGTCCTTCCTCCTCCCGGCCCCCCCACGCGAACGGCTGGCTGGCTGGCCGATGATGATATCTCCAGTGAAAGCAAAAGACACTTTCGTTAAACCGCGTGCGAAAACAAAACCAGGAACAGAAAAAAAAAAAAAAAAACTACCGAAACGCACCATTTCAAGAAAATGGTTGGCGCCCACTGCACCGCTCTCTTCTGCAGCTCCTCATTTAACATCCACCACCACAGCCTCCCATCCTCCACACACGCTCCTCTCATCCCAGCACAATCAGTCCTTGACAGCTGAGAAGTTCTTCGCCTTTCAACTCACCTTGTATTGTCTCTCTTCCGCGATATGTCGAGGCTCGTGTCTCTTCCGCTCCCGCATCTTCCTTCCAGTTTCGTAAAATCACATCCCAAGAAGTTCAATGTTGTCGCGGCGGCTGCCACGGCGACTGTCGAGGCCCTCCCGACTGTCAAAGGCTCATCAGCCACGCCGTACCAAGTGCTTCGCGTCGAGCCTTCCGCTTCGCAGGCAGAGATCAAGGCCGCTTACCGTAGATTGGCAAAGCTCTACCACCCGGACTCGGCTTCGACATATGGAGACGAGGGTGACTTCGTGGAAATTCATAATGCCTACGCCATGTTATCTGACCCAGCAGCCAGAGCTCGCTACGATCTGTCTATCCGTGCACATTGTGGTTCTAGATACTCGAGCATGGCGCTGCGGCAAAACAGAAGATGGGAAACAGATCAATGCTGGTAGCGACGACAGGATGTACATCAAAAGCACGTTTATTGTTATTATTTTTCGCTCATCATTGTTTTGTAAGCGTTTGTCCAATCTGATTTTCCTAGTTTCGGAGCAGGGCAGCGGTTTTAACCAGAAACCAGATTTCTATGCTTCCTTTCACAACGTAGCGGAAACTCTTTTAAGTACAACTGATGTTCCCTAATGCCAAGAACAGTAACAACCATAAACCTGGCATTAGTGCCACCCAACTCGATGCATACAGAAGAAACATTCGCAGGAAATCTGCTACAACTTCTCATTAGATACTTAATCTTCAGCAGCAATCGAATATAACGGTCACATCGTCCGAAATGATTTCGACGCAGATTGTGCAAGGGAAAAACAGACCATCTACTCCAGATAATCACCGACAGGTGATGAAATTACTGTCCACGCATCTCTTGTCATATACAAGTCCGACTAAACACCCGCTGAAACTACATTGTTTACCGTAGTTTCCATTCCCAATTGCTTACGTTGCCCATACTATGATCGTGCATGTCTAACGTAATTGACGAGGTACATTGAACTAATACCTATTTCTAACTATCTTGAATTGACCACCCAAGTCATACAGATAGAATGGACTTCGCGTACAGAAAAAGTCAATAGGACAAACAAAAAGAATGGCCTCTTTTCCTTGTATTCCAACAACTTGTGATTGTTCCCAGACCACTTACAGATGAAACTGAACACGCTGCTGACTTTACAATCAAGATCGCCCAAAGAAGTCCAGGCGTGTCAAGTGTAGAAGTTTTTTTACTTACAAATAATAAGTCACAATTCAGACTGCAAATAAGAGATAAAGCAAAGTCAAAGGATCTTCAGGAAAGTGAAGATCCAGTTCAGGTCTAGCTGCAACATCCTCCAGATTGAGAAGCACCGCCATCTCTGCCTCCTGATGGACCGGGAATTCCACCGTATCCCACTTTTATTCCATACGACTGCAACAGGCGGCCCAAACATACTTCAGAGAAGTGTAAACAATGCTAACCACATTCTAGTATGTAAAACCCTGATCATATTGGTGAATGAAACAGATACTCGATACGACCATCTGCTAATATGGACTCAACCAATACAAAGGCGATCCTATCAAGAAAGCTGAGCAATACGACTGGACATCACTATACAAATCGATGACCTCCTTATCTTGTCCTATAATCTCACTTTAAAACGTGAGCCTGGAAAAAAAGTCACATTCTCGCAGCGACAATGACTGTGTTTGGAGATTAATCTCCTTATAGGATATTTTGCAAAATGACCATGACGATATTTGCATAACTAAGCATGGCCATGCAGGACTCAAAAGAAGTCATCAATTGAGTTGCATTGACATGGAAGTGGAACTACCACATTTGCGAACATGTTGCTGTATTATTATACAATTTGTAAGGGAAAAAGAAAATTGATTGCATGCTTTGAACATTCTGTGCAATCAAAAGTACTGACATGAAATCACAAAGCACCTATTCGGCATAAAGGAAATGCGATATAATGAATAGTATGTCTCTCCTTTTTTTATCTAACTGAATCTTATAGAATAACTTAACTCTAAGGGTAACTGCAAGAAGACATGATCACCTCCAACAAAAGACCACATGCAAAATTGGAACTAATCTCAAACTTAATTATAAGCAAATTGGGGGGAAAAAAGCACTAAAGTATAATAACAGAATATCTTCGTACCATTCTCTGATCCCAAACACCTAACATGCATCATATAATCCCATATCTGAAGAAAATAAATATCACGGAATGACAAAACCCAGAACTGACCTCATTTGACACATCAAATACCCCATCCTGAATTTTCTTGTATATAGTTGCAGCTGTCTTGATAAATGCCTGTCAGGAAAGCTTCCTCCATCAGTCAAGGTAAATCCAAGGAAACTATGAGGGCCATGAAGTAATTGTATTACAAGAAATCTTCATTTTTAATAGTGGATTCGTCACCTCTTCCACATTCTGAGCAGTCTTTGCCGAAGCCTCCATGAAGATTAAACCATGCTCCTTTGCAAACTGCTCCCCTTCCTCCGTGCTTACAGCCCTTCTATGAGCAAGATCACACTTATTGCCAATGAGCATAATAGTCATGTTTGCGTTTGCATGCTGCCTTGCATCTTCTAGCCAGCTAGCCAGATGATTAAAAGTCTCTCTCCTAGAAAAAAAGAAAAGCCAACCATGTATCATCTGAATTGAACACTTCAGAACGTTTGAGGGACCACCACTAAAATTTTCAAAGTTTAAACAATTACATGAGGCGTGGTTGAGTATTCAAATATTCTAACACTTCCTCTCACATGTAGGCGGGAAATAAGGGCAAACAAGGGCTTGTAAAGATTTGAACCCGGGAGTCTTGCTTTGTACTATGTAAAATTCTGTGAGACTAGTGTCAATTGTTCTAAAAGATTAAGTTGCTTCATGACATTGTAGTTTAATGTTCAAATATTCTAAGAAACACCATATCTCCACGTTAAACCATCAAGACCGGACTTGGTCTATGTAGCAACTTTCAGATGCAACAACAGAAACAATATCAACAGGTGAATTCTCTTCTTTGCAGACTGACATATGGAGAAATCTGATTGGACAACATCAGCTACTTGGTTTAAGGATTAAAAATAAGCCCCTGAATCCAAAAGCAAACCGCCTCATGATAGAAACGACATATACAACAGCAGGGAAACATGTACCTTGTAATATCATAAACAAGCAATGCACCAGCAGCCCCTCTGTAGTAAGACCTAGTGATGGATCTGAAGGATTCCTGACCAGCCTGGCATAAATAACACAAACTTCAGCTTCAAAAAGTGTTGCAAAGAACAAGAGAATTGTCATATTTAAACTACTAAATACCAACGCTTCAGCAAAAGTCCAACCAGTTTCCTAATATACCAAGAAAAGACTCTTAAATGTCCAATGAACATAGGGCTGTCTGTAACACAAATTTGAGGAGAGAACACAAACCGTGTCCCAAATCTGAAGCTTGATTGGTTTGTTGTCAATGGTGATCATCCTGGCCCCGAATTCAACACCAATTGTCAAGTCATGCACCGGCTGGAACCTCTTGTCGGTAAATTGAAGAAGAAGACATGATTTTCCAACTCCTACAGAGGAAGAGCAGCCAAGCTCAGGTCAAACTCGTTACATCCAATTCACGAAACATTGCCGATAGCTCATCCAAGCCCACATCAACAGTGCCATTCCCATAAAACCGAAAACTAAAAATCCAAAATTTAGAACTCGGGCAACTCCTTTTCAGGATTGATGCATCGGAGGCGCCATTGAAAAGCTCGTTCAAGCCTCGCACGCGACAAGCACATCGAAGAAAGTAAGTTGGGACAATGAAATTCCAATAACGAATCATCCAATCCGAGCCGTAAGCTCCTCGAGAAGATCAACCTTCCGAATCGACAAAACAGGACCGTGACCGTATCAACAAGTATTTCCCAAGACTCGAAAAGGGGTGCCAGAATCCAAGCTACCCAATAGCGCAAAACCAATTGGGTATTCAGGAAGAGTACCTGTATCGCCGATGATGATGTACTTGAAGAGGTAAGCGTACGACATCGTCGTCGAAGCTAGACACGGCGGTACAGAGATTCGATCCGATTCCGATTCGGTTCCTCCTAAGCGAAGAACTCGCCGACGAAATCGGACAGAAACCGATCGAAATCTCAAGAAGAGAGAGAGAGAGGCTTTGCCTTCACAAGGTAAAGAAGGGGAAGAGAGTCAAAGTAGGGTCTTTGCGTCCCTGTCTCTCTCTCTCTCTCGCGATCAGGGGAAAAGGAAATGTCACGCGGCCGCCTCAGCGCATCTTTTGTGTGCGTGCGTACATGCGCGGGGATACAAGTCGGGTGATGCGTACGTGCCCAGGTCTCGCGTTCCATAAAAAGGCCATCTTGGGACCTCCCGCGTCCAGACATATTGCGATATGGTTCTTGGCTGTCGGTTTTTCCCCTCTGACTTCCTCGGAACTAACTCGAGCATTCCTGAACATTCCTGCTCCGGGACCAGTCAAATGTTAGCAAGCTTTGTGTGTCTAACGGCCAAAACCATTCCTTTAACTTTCCTTGTTCCAGGACCGGTCGAATATTATACTTAACCGAATAGTGTTCAGATTTACTTTAAGTCTTTTCAGATTGATGCCTTTGATTCTTGGCCCTCGATTGGCCGGAGTCCACCATTTTCAAAAAGGGAAAAGAAAGAACAAAGAATAGTTTTTTTTATCCCCTTCGGAGTGAAGAACAATCGAAGGAGATGATTTCAATTTGCTAAATTCGAAATGATTTTTCATCGGACCCTTTAACTTAACACCTCATGCATACAGAGACTTTTTAAACGCTTTAAAAATGTGATTTTGGTCTATCACACCGATTATCATGAGGGCGTGAGTCGTTCATCCTTGTTTGCTGGTTCTCTGTTGACCATTAAAATTCACTTTGAATCCCGGGGCTCTACGAGACCAATATTCTCTCGGCATTATAAAAAAAAATGTCTCGGATGTGATCTTTCAATATTTGTCGTTGTGATTAAATAAAAAAGATACCGCAACACATGCAATTGTCTGGCGGCAAGTTTCGACGATTCCATCAATTATTTGATCGTCGGCAATTCCGACACCTTAGGACTTCCGTGCTCACGTTCTAACAACTAAATAGCCAAGAAATCATGACGGCGTACCTGATTTGGCATCCATGGCCAATCGACTCCTCAAAACGACTAACAGGCTTCGAAATTTCGGCGAGACGGGCTCGGAACTTCTCCCTTATGACTTTTGATCGCCTGGTGTCGATGAAAACGGCCTCAATTTCGTCACACACTCTCTCTCTCTAGTGCATGGAGGAGATGGAAGAAGAAAATGGCATTAGGAGGGTTAAGGGGTCCTTGCCATTTATAGAACATCCAGTGGGCTTTTCCATCACGGGCCGGGCCGGATCTCGGCCCACACTTGTCAAGCCCCTATACGACCCATTAAGAAACTTTATATTTATACTTTATTAAATTAATATCATATACGATAAATTAATACCGTATACGATTAATTATAATTACAATTAAGGCGAGTCCAGAAAATTCCAACATTATTAACTGCGAAAGAATCGCAGAAAATAGAGCGGTCCGGTGGATTACTGGTTGCGTGAAGTGTCTTTCACCTTATGCACCCCCCTGTCAACACCCAAAAGCTCTCGAAGAACCCACAATCCTCTGCAACTCCCCCCCTCCCCCGGGGAAAGTTCTCGCCCAGAGCAGAAAGCCCCTCGCCCCTCTCGCTCTTGTCACATTACCATCGTCGAAGATGGCGATCTCATGCCCAGAAGCCACCACCAACCTCACCACGTCTGCCGACGCACAGTCACCGAGCGAACAGCAACAGCAGCGACATGATCAGTCGCTCGACACCTTCCCATTCGCTCCAGTGAGCCTCCAGAGACTCCCCCACCTCACCGACTACCTCCAGAACCTCCAAACTCTGCCCAACCCACTCGATAGCAACCGCTTCTTCCATCCGATCGACGGCTTCTACGTCTCCCCCTGCGACATCATCCTCCGTCAGATCGTCTATGATCTCTCTGGTACTCTTTAGTCGTCTTCATATGTAAAAGTTCTCTCTTTTTCACAGGTGGGCAGTACATGATTACTGGTCTCTCGAATCGTGATCGTACGCCAAGTTTGGTTTTTCTCTTTGAAATTCAGCTCAAATTTAGCAGTCTTATTCTGTTAATCTAGTATTACGTTACTTTCTAAGCAACTAGCTTGATATTTTGAGCTCGGGGAATGGATATTTTGATGGGTGCCTTTCAAATTTGCGAAGTCGTGACACTATCTGCTCACAGTGTTAATTTGTGCTATTGGGCATGTAATCTTTTGGGACAGGTATGTTCCCTCCGCCGGCGCCACACCTGGCCTATCACAGGGCAGGCCCGCGCGAGCGCGTGTTCTTTAAGCCGTCTGAAGTACGGGCGGCAATCGTCACATGCGGAGGGCTGTGCCCGGGACTGAACACGGTGATCAGAGAGCTTGTGGTGGGGCTTTGGGAGTTGTATGATGTCCGCGAGATATATGGGATTACGGCAGGGTACAGAGGGTTTTACTCGAGGGAGCCGGTGAAGTTGAGTCCCAAGATGGTGCACGGTTGGCACAAGACGGGCGGTACCACACTCGAGACCTCAAGGGGTGGCTTTGATCTCGAAAAGATTGTCAACGGTATTGAAGAGAAGGGGTTTAATCAGGTTGGTATTTTAGGAACTCTCTTCTGTTGTAGTGTTGGGGATTGGATTGTGTGCAGGACATTAATTTGCTCGTTTTCTAGCAAGTCGGTAGTGAACCAGATATAGTCCAATCTTTGGTCTCTCTTGCATACGATGCACTAATTATCCATATTAGTAGTGGAGTTCTGACTGGATCTAGTTTGATATTAATTTTACCTTAAGTTTTCAGCTGTGAAATATCAATGGAGTTTGATTTACGACTGACCGACGTGACCATCCTTGTATTGCTGAAGGGTCAGCTGTTGTTGGTTGAAGTGGCTCTCTATTGGATGAGGTGGTGCTGGTCTTTGCCATTAATTTCATATGGAGTCTTAGTTGTGTTGCCCATGCTTCTTAATAGTTTGTACATTCAGACAAGCTGGTCATTTTATGGTATGACGAGAGTTATCAATTTCTGGCGCTGTCCCCTCCATGCAGTTTGTTCAACAAATCATGCATGAACTCTGGGCTCAACCCTATTAATATGGGACATACTACTTGACAACACTTTATCTTGGGGAAATTTGGGTTGCGGAGTTGGTTTTAAATGGAAGCTCTGCTAATAGTCAATTTCAACGTGGTTAATCTTTTCAAAAACTCAATGCTGCTTGATGAACTTTTTTCTTGATAAGAATCTGAGCCGAAAGGAGGAATTTTTTCCTGTTTCTGAGATCAGGTAAGCCCAAGAAAAAGGTCATTCAAAGTTCGATTTCTTAGCTTAGTGTACTTGTAAATGTTTATTGACTTAAGAATTTTGTTGTGAGTCCTGTGTTTTCCTTTGCTACTGCATCAAATGAATTTTCAGTTTTATCTGGATAGCTTAACTTATTATGTTCATCTAAAGTTTGTGCTATATTACCAAATTAGCATTCAGTAAGCTATCTCTAGAAAACCCAAGTCTGAAAAACTTTAGCAAGTACATGTGCTTTTTTCTCTCTGTTATGTGGTCGAGTTTTTGACTAGCCAAAGGAGATTGGGGCGATGTTTGTCATAGAGCACAGGGATCCTTTGATATTTAGGGAGTTTTCACTTGCGGTTGTCAAGTTTGAGACTGTGCTCTTATCTGGGACTTGCTTTAGGTATGAGGGGAACATCCGAATGGTGTAATTTTGGGAAAAGTGACCTTATTCTCGAGACTTGCTTGAGGAGCTAAGCAAGCACAATAATGGGGTTAGCTACAGATATACGGACTGAGTACTCTTTTTTTTTTTTTGTTGGGTAAGGTCGGACTGACTACTCGTTGGCACACCTTTACTAACATATTGTGAGGGTGTTTCCAGAACTTTTGGATCTGGTAGGCTCAGGTAAGATATTCAAAAAGGAGAACTTGTATGAAGTGATGGGGGGAGAGAGAGAGAGAGAGAGAGAGAGAGAGAAGAAGTTTATTAATCTTGAAGAACTCGACCATTCAAGTCCAATATTAAATGCCGTGGACTTAGGCCATGGAATCAAAGAGTGGTTTTTATAATGTGCATGTTTTTTTTTATTGGGACCTTTGCTGCCATCACAATTCTAGTTTTAAGATAGCTGCTAATTGTATACTGTTTATTCAATATCTAATTTGAGTACAGTGCAGGTGTACATTATTGGTGGCGACGGCACAATGAGGGGCGCAGTAAAGATATTTGAGGAAATACGTTGCCGGAACTTAAAAATTGCGGTGGTTGGGATTCCCAAAACTGTTGATAATGACATTGGCATTATTGATAGATCTTTTGGCTTCCAGACAGCAGTTGAAATGGCGCAACAAGCTATCAATGCTGCGCATGTGGAGGCTGAAAGTGCGGTTAATGGAATTGGGCTCGTGAAACTGATGGGCCGAAGTACAGGCCACATTGCTCTTTATGCAACGCTCAGTAATCGTGATGTCGACTGCTGCTTGATTCCTGAACTCGAGTTCTTCTTGGAAGGGAAAGGTGGACTGCTTGAGTTTCTTGACAGGAGACTGAAAGAGAATGGACATGCGGTGCTAGTGGTTGCCGAGGGCGCGGGACAGTCTTTGATACCGCGAACCGCATCACAGAAGGAAGAGCGGGATGAATCGGGAAATCTTGTGTTCTTGGACGTTGGTGGCTGGTTGAAATCAGAGCTGAAGAAATGGTGGGACCGGGATCACCCGAACGAGCTGTTCACGGTCAAGTACATCGATCCTACTTATATGATCCGGGCAGTCCCGGCGAATGCCACCGACAATCTGTACTGCACTCTTTTGGCTCACTCAGCAATTCACGGAGTCATGGCAGGATATACTGGCTTCGTCTGCGGTCCTATAAACGGCAACTACGCGTATATACCGCTCGACGAGGTGGCCAAGGCCAAGAACGAGGTCAACACGCGGGACCATAAGTGGGCGTGGGTCAGGTCGGTAACCAATCAGCCCGATTTTGTGAGGAGCTAGATGTCTGATGCCAAATTGTGCGGCGCTCGGTGTATGAGCATCCCGTCGTCCGATCAGACCAGCTTCACATTCCGGGGATTCGGAACACTGGAGTTGCCTGATGGTAGTAAATAAAGCGCAAGCGCTGATTAATGTGGTTTTGAATCAGCGGAAGTACACAAATTTTTTTTTTTAAAACCAGAACAAGAACGTGGAGACATAAATCAGCTGATGTATATTTCATGGTATTCATAGTTGTCTTAGCTTTGATGGTTGTGAAGCTTGTGTCGGTCATTGATTTTCCCTTTCCGTAATCTCTCTGTTGTTTGACGAGCTTCGGTGCAATTATTTGTGGAAAATCATGTTGCTTCTTCTTTGGTCTTTTAAGCTTTAGAATGCGAGAATGGAGCATGGGGCCGGATGCGTCATGTCCGGCCGCTGTTGAATCTTTGCAAAACCGCAAAGTGGAATGATGCGTTATGATTAAGCACGGAAGATGTGATGGGCGCATGTGGCGACATAAAGATTTTTTTATTGTCTAAGCAAAAAAAGACCTTGACAAGACACGAAGTGAATCTTTTGTTTCCTGCACATTTTGGAGAGTGGCACGAAAAAAACGATGAACTTTCAGGCAAGCTCCGTTTTGGGGTCGATAAATAGCCAATTTTCCTTTGTTTTGGGAGAGAATTGGCGATGATTTCATGGTTCTTTTCGCAAAAATGAAAGTGGAGAATGAGAATTGCAGTTTTCTTGGAATGCAACTTTCCCGAAAGCTAGAAAAACCTTATCAGCATATAAAAGCAAAGTCTCCAGGGGGGCACGACTGCCCAAAGATAGATTAAAGAAAAAGGTGAAAACTCAAAAAGAGAATATTAATCCATGGTTTTTTCTCTCTCTCTCTTTCTTTTTTTGATTTGAATCTTTTTTTTTTTTGCTATTTTACAAGCTATTGTTTAGGATATACGTTGTGCATAGATTGTGAAACCACGCTCCCTTACTAATAAGCGTCCTCACCTCGTGTCCTCAAGAAGGTGGAGAATCAAACTTCCCTTCCCAAGTGTGGGAGTCACCTCAGTGGTTAACTCATGGAATCATAAGGTGGATTTTTCTCCAATTTAAGAGGCCTAATTCTCTAAGAAATCCTAACTCTAGATTTAGTCTTAAATTTGTTTTGAATTTTTTTTTGTCTTAAAAAAAGCATTAACTTTCAATCTATGTTCATATCTATCCCTGTAATCTAGTCCCAACTTAACGTAGCATTTTCACATTGATAGTAAATTTACATCTACAAAGTAATGGTGCGATAGGTATGGATTGAAGTGGCAATTCCATGTTGATAAGAAATCCAGCCCAATACAATTTGTTTAAAATTTTCAAAATGAAATTGCTCTAAGATATCAAAATTAGGAATGACTAACATCGCTTTGGACACAGGGCTAATGGGGGAAAAATTTGAGGCTATAGTAAAAATTGATCATTTTTCTTTTAGACAAAAGCAAAGTTTGGGGCAGATTTTGGACTACACCTAAAGTATAGTATTTTCTTTCGAGATAAAAAAAATGAAGATAGATCTGAGACTGGATCTAATATTGAGATTTTTCAGAGAGTGCCTAATTTTGGTGCCAAACTAGCTTCCCACGCATTTTACCATTGGTTGAAAGAAGGGCTTGGAACGTTACAAATGTCTTAGTCTGCTTCATTACATGTGAATTTTGTCGTTTGCCAGTCACTTGAGTTGAGCATATGTTCCGAGGGAATTGTTCTCAGCATTCATCTGATTTTTGAAATGGGAAAATTCCCAAAAGTTGTGCACTGTTTGGTGGTCATTTTCTGGGGTGTTCTTTTTAAAGCATCCAGTAGATTCCAACCAAGGTAGAACGGCATGGTTTAGTCGGTATTCAAGATCACACGATTGCTTCTTATGAAGAATTATCATGGTAAAACTTGATCGTTTTTTAGTCTATACTCCATAGCAACCGACGGTAATTGATCAAAATTGTATATGTAGCCGATCGAGAAGAGATTTGAATTCTTATTTTGAGCAACTTAGGAATTTTGTCTGGATGATGATTTTCAGGATAATCGCATTGGTTTAAAAAAAAAAGATCGCCGACCCCATAACCACCGATACCATTTTCTATAGCGACGGCCATAGTTTGTTGGTGATTGGGGCCAAGTTAACCCCAGTGAACACTTGTCGAGGTCGCTAACAAAAAATACAAAAAAGCGTCGATGTTTTCGTTTGCATTTTTTAACAGAAGACTAACGCAAATGAAAAGAAGTGTGGATCGAGGATCATGTTTCCTAAAATGAAAAATTTATGAAGAATTTTTGTGATTGAATATGGAGATCAGCAGGGTCGTTTTTCCTCGATCTTGTTCATCATGTCCATAATAAGACCGGGATGGGCGAACATAACATTTTTTTTTCCCTCTGAATGGTGATTATCTAAATACTCATCAGAAAAGGCTCATTCTCGAACTTGAGCTCGGTTCAATCACAAGATAGTTATGTCCCTGTCCTGGTTTATGTGCAGAAAACTCCGAATTTTTTAGGGCTAAGTTGTAGATAGATCAATGGCAGAATATGCATAGGGCATAGGGTTTTCTTTTTTTCCCCCCCTTTTTTCAAATCAGTTTTTCCTTTCCGATTATAATAGACGTATTGAGAAGAGATGGCTCGGACAAGAATCCTCATGTTCACGTGAAAGTCGGTTGTGCTATTAAAACTGCTCAAGAAAGGACAACATCAGGACTTAGAATGCAAGGGGTGCGCTTTTACCGGGGCCAATGACAGGCAAGACAAAGAATTTGTGAAGAAAAGATTAGATCAGGTGTTATGTTCCCGTCGAGGGGAGAGCATCCTACCCAAATGCCGAGAGTTTTGCATTATTGGCTTTAGACTTAGATCACAGTCCACCCATTTTATCATTAGAAACAGAGTAGAAGAAAAGGAGAAACGGATTCAAATTCGAAGCTTTTTGGCAAGAAGATAAAAGAGTGTTGACAGATCATTATAGGGATTTGGAATTCTACAGAGCTTCAGGCTACACTTTGGCAGGAAAGTTATGGGTTGTGTCTAGGAAACTTGTTGAATGGAGCGAAAATAGGTTCTCCAATGCACAGAAGAAACTCTAGCTCCTGAAGGAGGAACTTCAAGACATAACAAATACTCCCAAAGTGCAGAATGACGAGAAGAAAGTGCAGTCTCTTGATAGAGAAATTGGAACATTTTGAAGACAAGAGGAGATGTATTGGGGGTAAAACGTTTAGAATTAGCTGGCTGAAATGGAGAGATAAAAATATGAAATACTTTCATGCCACTACTATTTAGAGAAGGCAATAGAATATCGATGCTGAGAAATTCAGAAGGGGGAGTGGATTCCATATGCGCATCAATTGAAAATATTAACAATGGACTATTTCACCAACTTATACAATTCGGTGGACCTCGAGACTTCCAACCTATTATTGACTAGCTCCTTTGTGATTGTCGATAATAATATAAATCAATCATTGATGGAGAGAGTAACTATAGAGGAAGTTTCGATTGCGGCTTCCCAGTTGGGAGCCACAAAGGCCCCTGATCCCGATGGACTGAATGGTTTATTTTTATCAATGTCATTGGAGGGACGTCCAGTAAGATATTCATAAGGAAGTCTAGAATTTATTCGAAACAGGCCTATTGAATCTTGAAACGAATAGTACATTCATCTCTCCAATCCTGAAAACCCCCAACCCTAAAGATTAGAGCAGTTTCACCCAATTAGCTTGTGCAATTTTCGGTACAAGATTATCTCAAAAATCCTGGGAAATCGTTTAAAACCTTGGCAACAAAAGATATTTTTATTCAAACAAAAGCCTTGACAAGGCACAAGCGAATCTTTTGTTTCCTGAACTTTGGAGGATGGCAGGAAATACTTTTTAAAAAGTTCGAGACAAGCTCTTTTTTGGGGTCAATAAGGGCCTCTTTGATAACTCTTGCCTTTGTTTGATTTCTATTTTTTTTTTCTTTCAAGAATAGAAAAAGAACCGAAATCTGTTTGTTAACGTTGGTTACTTTTTCTGTTTCTAAGAACAAAGCGAAATAAAAATAAGAAGCAAAATTTTTTTTTTGCTTTTTTATTTTCGAAAATTAAATTTGGAAAAAAATCATTTTTTCTTAGAAATTATCCTCGATGATAGAATTATTATCAAATAAGCCTTAAGTAGTCTTTTTTTTTTTTGTGTTTTGGGAGAGAATTGGCGATGATTTCCTGGTTCTCTTTTCAAAAGTAGAAGATGAGATGAGAATTGCAACTTTTGTGGATTGCATTTCCGGAAAGCTAGAAACCCTTATCAGCATGTAACGCAAAAGTCTTCAGTGGGGACGACTTCCCAAAGATAGATTAAAGGAAATGGCAGAAACTCATGAAGGGAGCTCACGGAATCATAAGGTGGACTTTTTTGCAATTTTTTGGTGCCAAGGAAGCTTCCCACACATGTCACCATTGGAAAAAGAAGAGCTTGGAATGTTACAAGTGTCTTAGTCTGCTTCATTACATGTTGAATTTTGTCGTGTGCAAGTCACTCGAGCTGAGCATATGTTCTGAGGAGAATTCTCGTCAGCTTTCATCTGTCGTTTGAAATAGGAAAAAGTCCCAAACGTTGTACGCTGGTTGGAGGTCATTTTTCCGGGGTGTTCTTTTTAAATCATCCAGTAGATTCCAAACAAGGTAGAATGGCATGGTTTGATTGGTGTTCAAGATCACATGATTGCGTCTTATGGAGAATTATCATGGTAAAACTTTCTCCTTTTTTTTTCAAGTCTATACTCCAAAGCAACCGACGGTAATTGATCAGAATCGTATAAGTAGATGATTGAAAAGAGGCTTGAATTCTAATTTTGAACAACTTAGGAATTTTATCTGAACGATGATTTTCAAGATAACCGCACTAGTTTGAAAAAATTAGATCGCCGAACCTATAGCACCAACGCCACTTTCTGCAGCGAGGGCCACATTTTGGTAGCGATTGGGGTCAAGTTGACCCTATTGAAGGCTTGCCGAGGTCTTTAATAAAAAAAAAAAAGGGTCAATCTTTTCGCTTTCATTTCTAACATAAGACTAACGTAAATAAAAAGAAGTGTCGATCGAGGATCATGTTTCCTAAAATGAAAAATTCATGAAGAATTTTTTTGATCGAACGAGGAGATCAGTGGGGTCGTTTTTCCTCGATCTTGTTTATCGCGTCCATAATAAGACCGGGATGGGCGAAGGTAACATATTTTTCTGAATGGTGATTATTTAAATACTCATCAGAAAAGGCTCGTTCTCGAACTTAACCTCGGTTCAATCACAAGATAGTTATGTCCCTGTCATGGTTTATGTGCAGAAAAGTCTGGGGCTAAGCTGTAGAAAGGTCAATGGCAGAATCTGCCTAGGGCATAAAGGTTTTGTCTTCTTCTTTTTTTTTTTTTTTTCCCAAATCAGTTTTTCCTTTCCTATTAAAATAGACGTATTGAGAAGAGATGGGTCGGACATGGAATCTCATCTTCACGTGAAAGTCGGTTGTGCTATTAATAAAACTGCTCACTCATGGGAGGACAACATCTGGGCTTGAAAAACCCATTTAGTTTTATCAGGCGTCATTCGTTGGTGTCTGCAGCCACACACCTTCTTTGCCGTGGCCAATCAGTTATGGCTTAAACTTCAGAGAAACCATTAATCTCCCCTTGTCGTCAAAAATTCTAAATCGATACACTTACCATGGATTTATATTTTTAAAATTTTCATTAATTTTTACTATCAAATTACTTAGTTGGATTTCACATGACAATTGACGGGTATTACAATTTTGAACTTTTATTTTTCGAGTGTCACGGGCGTATCCACTTTAGAGTTTTCGTGATATTAGCCGAGTTTAATGGAAGGTAAATAGTTATAAGTATATTAATTTGAGATTTTTTATAGTCAAAATATTAATTTGGTGTAAGTTTATCACAATCATATCAATTTAAAGTTTTTTTGTGATAAAAAAATTAATTTAAAATAAATTTAACAAAAACCATGATCTTAGTTGTTCGGTCACATCGTCCAAAAAGAGAGAGAAGAACGATAGAGGTTTTCCATTACATCCTATCATGCATGATCTTAGTTGTTCGGTCACATCCTCCAAATAAAGACAGGAGAATGGTTTTTTTTTTTCTTTTGACCTTTCTCCCTGTCGAACTAATTATGGATGTCTTCCTTCTTGAAAATGGGCGACAAAGAAGGGGGCCCAAGCAAGATTACCAAGCGACTTGATAATCTCCACTTGCCAAGCACTAATAAGCAGCTCAAAAGACTAAGCAAAATGAACCACAAAGATCTCCGTCACCGGCAGTGGCTTTTTTTTTTTTTGTCGGTCCTTGTTCTTTATAGACGGTTACACACTGCTGCTCCTTGGCAGCTCCATTCCGAATCAACCCACCACCGCCTTGTACCTCCAGAGCACTAAAAATCACTCCTTTATGCCGTCAGGAGCTCCTACCCATCTCTCACCTGAATGACCAATCTTGTAACCCGGAAATGTTGCAACCCAGGACCAAAGTTGCAATCTTTTCGCTCCTCTTGGTGCTCTCGCCCTCGCTCCCGGTCACGGAACCCGCCATTGGTGTGAACTGGGGCACCGTCTCCTTCCACAGGCTGCGGCCGTCCACGGTGGTGGATCTCTTGCAGCAGAACAAGATACAGCGGGTGAAGCTGTTCGATGCGGACCCAAGTGCGCTCAGGGCTCTTGAAGGGAGTGGGATCGAGGTGATGGTGGGGATACCCAATGAGATGCTGGCCGTGTTTAGCTCTTCGAGTGCTGCCTCTGATCTCTGGGTTCGCCAGAATGTGTCTGCTTTTGTAGGTAAAGGCGGTGTTGCCATCAGGTATGATGCAACAGGTTCTTGTTTTTGCGTTTTTTTTTTCCTTCTCTTTGTTTGGGGTTTGGTTTGTGTATGATTGATTGATTGTTTGATTGAGAGCTAATTTTTTTTTTCTTGTCGGATGATAATCTTGGGTCCTTAGATGAATCTAAAGTGGGAGCTAGTGAGATTAAGTTAGACACTTAAGAGTGGAGATACAGCCTTTTTTCTGGCATTCCCTCCTTCACATTACACTTGAAGTAGAGAGAGATTAACTTAACTGCAGCACCTTTCAACTTAATCGTCCCAATTTGCGTGCTTCAATCCTCTTTATATAATTTTAAAAATGCATCAGTGTTTAGACCATTGGATTGAGATGGTGGGGGGGTGGTTTTGTGGACGATTATAGTCTTACACATAGTGGAGGATCTCTGCTTATCTCAATATCCAGGGTGAGAGCGAAGTTTATAGCTTGCTTAAACGTGTCTGTAGTAATCAGAAGGACCAAAGCTAGTCTAGACTCAATGTTTCTTTAGTGTATCTAGCAACGGAATATATATGCGTCACTGTTAAGTCCTAAGGCCCTGCTACTGTCCTTTCCTGCCTAAATATCATCCATGCCTGCTTCCCAAGAACCTTCTTCATTCTGCATCTGTGGGTTATGATATGGCAGTGAACTTTAGCGTGTTGATGTGTGGATTTAATTTTTCTTGACTATCAAATGACAAAATGACAGGTATGTCGCGGTAGGCAATGAGCCCTTCCTCTCAAGCTATGCTGGTCAGTTTCAGAACTACGTTATGCCAGCCCTCCTCAATCTACAGCAGTCATTGGCCAAAGCGAATCTTGCTGGCTACGTGAAGCTAGTAGTCCCTTGCAATGCCGATGCATATGAAGCGGACCTTCCTTCTCAAGGAGCATTTCGTCCTGAACTTACAGAAATCATGACACAACTCGTCTCTTTCCTGAATTCGAATGGTTCCCCTTTTGTAGTGAACATTTATCCGTTCCTAAGCCTATATGGGAGCACGGATTTTCCTCAAGACTATGCATTTTTTGAGGGAACTACTCATGCTGTGACAGATGGGGCCAATGTATACACTAATGCATTCGATGGTAATTTTGACACTCTAGTTGCTGCCCTTACTAAATTAGGTTATGGTCAGATGCCCATAGTTATTGGGGAGGTGGGTTGGCCAACGGATGGAGCTGTGAGTGCGAACCTCACGGCTGCCCGGGCATTCAATCAAGGCCTTATTAATCATGTACTTAGCAACAGAGGAACTCCGTTGAGACCTGGAGTCCCTCCAATGGACGTGTATCTCTTCAGCCTACTCGATGAAGGCGCCAAGAGCGTACTTCCCGGGAACTTTGAGAGGCACTGGGGAATTTTCTCTTTTGATGGCCAGGCTAAATATGCATTGAACCTTGGTATGGGCAACAGGCTGCTAAGGAATGCGAGGAGCGTGCAGTATCTCCCGTCTAGGTGGTGCGTGGCGGACCCATCTAAGGATCTCTCTGCTGTCGCGAATCACATGAAGATTGCTTGTAGCGCTGCAGATTGCACTACACTCAACTACGGTGGATCGTGCAACGGTCTCGGAGCAAAGGGAAATATCTCGTATGCATTCAACAGTTACTATCAATTGCAGATGCAGAAATCCCAGAGCTGCAATTTCGATGGGCTAGGGATGGTTACTTTCCTGGATCCGTCGGTCGGAGAATGTAGGTTTCTGGTCGGGGTAACTGATACTAGTTTTGCTGGTGTTGGCGCATATTGGAGAGGGGTCCTTGCTTGGGTTTTGGTTTTGTGGAGTGTCTGGGTGTTTGAAGTGTGAAGTTTCTTACTTTGGGATTTTTGTTGCTCCCCTCCTCTGAAAGTGAAACCGATAGTCATAGAATTCAGGTCATAATACTTAGACATACGCAGGATTAACCTAGTATATGTAGGCCCTTTGTAATTGTCACGGGGTGAAAGTTATGTAGTGAGATGAGAACCATTGATTATTAAATTGACATTGGCATGGTATATCTCATGGTTATGTCCTTAAGATTTCTGTACCAGAAATTTGCTTGAACATCGTGCTTTCAGTAGAAAGAACATCTCCATGCGCGAAATTGTGGACTGATTGCAAAATGTTGTAAGATTCAAAGTAAAATTACGAAGTGATTGCATTCGGCCTTTCATGCCAAAAAGAACCTGTAAGCAATTAGATGATGTTGTAGAACGTAGTAGTATGATATAAACAAGGTAGAACAGAGGTAGAATTTACGTCAACGGAAAAAAGTAAAATGAAGAGCCGAGAACCGAAAACAGAACTGGTTACAGCAAACAACATAAGTCAACTACATGTCCGCGAAGGCTCACAAACTTGAAGAGAACCGTACCAGAGCAAAAATAATCCACCAGTAAATCACGGGCCTCATCTAATGCCTTATCCATCTATTCGGTTCCGATGTTCAGTCGTAAAGCTTTATCCTGGTAGTTATGAATGTGCGACAGATTGGGCACGAGGTCAAGTCCGTTCCGCACTCATAGCATGTCTGCAAAAGTCATACCGAGATGTTACGGATCCTGTAGATATGTAACAGCAAATAAATCTGGTGTTCTTTGAGTTTTACCTGATGGCCACATCCAAATGCAAGATCCTTCTTACTCCACAAGCATACAGGACAATTCTGGGAAAAAGAAAAAAAGAACCACCAAGGTTTACAAGTGATCCGAGACTTGCGTCAAAGATTAAGAAGGAATGGGACATCACATGAAAGTACATCAAGCTATCGAACATTCATTTCTGTATCGGCCACGACATTTAGTTGAGTGGAGCTCTGCATTTGAGGAAAAATAAGTTACCTTGTGAGAAGGACTTTCGGTAGGAGGAGCAGAAGTGTAAGAAAAACCACTTCTGTGTTCGTTAGTGTTTGAGGGCATGCGCTTCGGGTGAGACTTTGCTGAGCGGATCTGCTTAGGTGGAGGGAGAGGAAACCTTCCCTGAGTTCCTCTTCGACATCTGAAATTACAAGTACAAATCCCATGTTTATAAACTGCTAATTTAAACTACACTATAAAGTGTACACTCAATCGTTACCCAAGAAGTTGGAGATCGAGTGTAGCTTTGTATTGCGTTGGTATTTCCATCAATGCTGCAAGGGCGAACTCTGTCTCCTTCTTGGATGCGGGCATGTACTTCGACATGATGTCGGTGAAATTTACAAACTACAAGACAGAAAAAGAGTCGTGTCACACCGAGTCAAAGTCTTATACAAGCAAGTTCTATAATCATTGTAGCTCAGTCTGTTAACCTGGAAGTTGTCAAAAGCTCGGTAAGGAATGTTGTCATCAAACTTGTGCATCATATCCCATGGTCCATCCCCCACTCCGACCAACACGATGGACAATGGATACTCACTGAAAAAGTGGAAAAGTACGTTCAGGATTGTGATTTGTGCAGCAGATGCATCAGATTTAGCAATGGAAGGTCATGCAAAATCAAAACCTTGCTTTCACGATAGCATCTATTGTATTTTGTTCTTGGTGGCTCAAATGGCCATGACCTGTGTCCACGCTTCTTGTAACCTTGCAAATGAAGTTAAACCGAATAATTTACGCCGAGAAATTCATCATATGTGAAAGGCATCAAAAGGTTAGGGCTGCAGTTACTGCATAAACAAGAGCTCTTCATAAACTGACCTGTCCATCAGCGATGATCAAAAGGACATGATACTGTCCGCCACTGCTATCCACGATTTCAATGGCAGTGTCAATTATGGGAGCAAATGATGTCGGTCCTGTTATTTTTGGTAAACATAGGTACTTTGTCATTTCAATAGTTCCATAAGCAAAATCTGTAACATAAGAAGGCAAAATGTTTAAAACTAACCAGACAGGTGTATATCTGGAACTAGATCTCTGTAACGGGAAAGAACTTCCTCAAAACCCTCACATGGTCTACCGTCGGCATAAAAGCTAAAGACTTCCTGATCATGCGTTGTAGCTGCAAAACCAATGGAATTTTCAACCATCCACTAATTAGCAACTCTTTCAGGTAGTGTTAGCTCTAATAACAACATCTGCGAGTACTGACCATCCCCAAAACCGAAACAAGGAATGAGATTGTCTTCATCGAAACTCGAGAGTGTCCTCCCAATTATAGATATTGCCTGTTCATACGGATTAGGGTAGTCCCCAAGGTGATGTAGGCTCTTGCGGTTGAATGATCGCGCACCTGTCCATTCATTGCTTTTTGTGAAATCGATGCCCACAATAAGATTGGAAGACTCGAGGCCAGCTTGAGCAAGAGCATTTGTGACCTGCATTTCCACATTTATTCAGTGAATTAAGCTTGAACCTTGTGCTTCAAATTTTTGGAATAGCTCAGATTATAAATGCAAAGCATTTCCCCCTTGATTCAGTGAATCAAGCCTGAAACTAGTGTTTTCTATTTTGCAAATTGTAAATAAACTTGAAAAGTAGAACACAGCATTGAGCACCTGTTCTAGCGAGTTGTAATCATCACCGATTCTGGAGTATTTTGACTGCACCTTGCCTTTTCTGGCATGATCATGGTAATTCTCGGAAAACGAAGAGTGATTAGATGAGCTTCGGAATGATCGGGAGTCACAACTGCGCGAATCATAGTAGTAGCCGCTGTTACTTCTCGATTCTTTATTCCCCATATTCACGGCCCCCCTTTCTCAGTTGCCAATAGCCTCGTTTCCACCCAAGATTACACGCCTCACACCACTAATCCGCTACCAGAAATTATTCTGTAACCAACAATACCATCAAAATTATAAGCACGCCAAGTATGCAGCCCAATAGTTCTTGGATTCACCGGTCTTTCATGATATAAATCTCCGAGAATTAAGTAAATAAAACTACATGTAGTACTATGAACCCATTGGCTTGATAAAAACCAGAGACGAAACATATGCAGATAACTAACTATCAAACAAGGCGTTTCATTGTACAGTTTCCTAGCCGCACCACTTTAGAAAATTTCAGTGGTTATGTGCATCACTTGAAGGTATTCTATGCATGCTGGGAAATCGCTTTCATCCACTACTGCCAATAGCACAGCGATTCGAGAAACATGTGAAAACAAATGCTCAATTCAGCCAAATTCTGTCACTATCCTCCCTGGAAAATCGTGATACTTTCACGGAAATATGCAGAGGATTTATGATTGGATTCCAGATAATTCAGCAATAGATATACACTGAGAGAGAGACAAACTAAAACCAGAGATACAAATCATAACTCTGTGGACATCATGGACGACGCAAACAGATTCTGTTTACCTCCATGGCAGGTGAAAACAAAAAGAAAAGAACGAAAAGGCTGTCACAATCACAAGGTCTCAGAACAAATGCTCTGCAGGAAAGAAGCGGTTTTCATCCAAAATATATAGGGACATAGGAGTTTTAAGTCAACGCCAGTCCTCAAGAAAGAAAATTTAGGCAAAAACGAAGGGCGTCGAAGATTCAAAACTGATGCGGAGCGCCGGTTGAGCTGATCCGTTCTTCACGGAAATTACGGTTGACAACAACGCCCCACCTAAAGCTGTGCTCATCCTATAATTATTAACCCAATTTCTTGGGAGAAACTGGCGAAGTCACCCAATAAAGGTCAGAGACTTGACTCTTGAAAGCTCTGTACTTCCCGAGCAACTTCCCTGTAAACTTCCCAGGAAACAGCCAAGGTTGAAAAAAACTGCAAACCTTTGTTCTATCAGTTGACCAAAAGATTGACGGGAAGCCATGCTGAGCCTTAATTGCATAAAATGAGGAGGGGGGGATAAAAATCGAAAAGTCCAACCTTTGTTCTCTACGCACGCAGAGATAACCTCCCGTCCCGCAGGTTGTTCTTCGGAGCTGCTGTTTGCAATGAGGGAGACGAATTCAAAGCATAGCCTTCTCTCTCTAGACAAGGCCAATGGAGTTCATTAGCGGTTTAATTTTTTACATTGTTTAAGATTATACACAATACAAGTTTGCTTTGTTTCCTTCTGCAGCTCTTTCCACCTTAATCATAAGCAACACTCTTAAAAAAAATGATTTTTTTTTCAATCTAACAAAATCCCTTCGCAGTCGCCGACAAGTAAGCGGAAAAACAAGACCAGTTTCGAATCTTTCCATTCGCTTATGAGATCTTGCCACGTGGAAAATGTCATTCCTTGGGTGCGTAATAGTGGATTTTCCTTTCTTTTTTTAATCGGCCATCGCTAGTAGCGATTCGCTACGACGGTCAGACGGTGGAGGCAGTATGTCACCGTACTCATCATTTATTATCTTTGACAAACATGCCGCAAGAGAAATAACAGGGGAAGAAGAAAATTCTAGTCAGGAGGTTGCCGGAGTCCGTGATATTATGGACAATATTTTTCTTGAAATAATCGCTTATATTGCTTATGATGATGCATGCAAAAAAAATATATATATATATTTTTAGCGTTCATGCAAATATTTAGACATAAATTATTAACAGTAATTAATAATTTTTTATTGATTAATTAATTTAAACAATGCAAGTAAATATTAATATTTTGTAAATCATTTATTTTTCACAAATCAAGTAAATATTAATGTTTTATAAAGATGCATTATGTATACCAAGGAAAAACCAAAACTATTAAGTAGCTGGATAGTATATTTCCGCCCCAAGTACACACTGTGCTGAGGGTCATTCACACTCTATTGATATGCGTAGAGAATGATTCTGCCTTCACTAAAATCGGTTGATGTCATAACATTCAGAAGCAAAAACTTAAAGTAGCAGAGTTGTGCATGGCCATACGTAATTTTCGTGTGAATCTATGGCGTGTTCATTGGAAAATTTGAAAATTTACCATTGTTGGTCGATTTCGGATTTTGTCGGATGAAGGGTAATTTGTACATGACGATCATTACCATAGACAGATGGTCGACATGGTGGAGCGTGTCATGCAGATTGCCTCCAAGAATTGTGGCCATTGCCACTGTCTAAGAGAGTTACATGAATTCGTTGTGAAGTTTCCAGTTCTAAATTGATGTTTGAAATATGCAATTGCAGATGTAGATCATCTCTTCCATTGCACGTACAACAAGTATCATCAAGCAAATCGCTTCTTGGCTTGTAGATTGGAGGGAGATGCTCTGTTTTTCGTGGAATCAAGTGCAAGGTGAGCAGAAAAGAGCAGGTAAACATAAAAGGCCAAAGCAATTAAGGCGTCGATTTTCGTGGATTCGACGATCGAGCTGATGTGTCAGCAGGCTAGTTTCATATTATCCTCAATAACAACACCCAAAAGAAGATCGACACCTTAGTATTTTCCTTTGATAAAGATAGTTGCTGAGCCTCAAGGGCAAAGGGTCAAAGTTTTCGAATTTCTTTTTGAGAAAACCATGCTAATAATCCATAAATCTTAGCCCAGTGTGTAACGTGATTTTGAACTTTTGATATGTTTAGTACGATCTTTTAGCTATTTCTAAATATTCAATCTAGTTCATTAATTTTTAATTTGTTCAATTTGATTTCTCAATTTTTCATAACAAACTCAAATCACTCCACTACTATTCACAAGTTTTTTACTCTATTGCTCATATGATGAATATATTTTCATTTCAACCTATTTCCTAGATAAAAAAAAGTATGTATTCTTTTTACTACTTTATTACCTTTTTTTTAATCTTTATTAATATTGCGATAGTTCTATTTAAGCATGAACATAAAAGAAAAAGTAAAACCTTATTGAGAGTTATATTGAGCTAATATTCCTGCTATTTCCAGGATCTAGTTGTTTGTACATGTGTTAGGGTATCTCTTCTTTGATCGGAAGATACCGCATGATACAGCCACAAAACCTAGGAAAATTCCTGCGGCCGGGTTGGATTGCGGGTAATCGATCGCAAGGGAAAAAAATGTAAGCAAGGCTGAGAAATGATATAGAGAATTGAACCATCAAAGTGTCGGGAATTAGTGAAAGAGCAGTGACCCAGATTGTGCCGATGGAGGCATAAAAAGCGGTGCTGTTGACGACAATGAACACGAATAGCTCCCAACGGTTTAGGATCATGTTTCCAGCTTTATGAGATCTCCCAACAACAATGCTGCCGGGATTATCGGTAGTAATGACAGTTGAATTAGCCGGGAGATTTGAAGAGGAGTCCTGCCAATATTCCCTCAGAGGACTGAGGATGGCTTGTTAAGTGGTGATTGTGATTAAGGTAGACACTGGCTGCGTTTGGTCGTCCAAATTTCTAGTCACGACTTGATCAAACCTAGTAAAAGGTCGGGATGTTGTTTCAACTTCCTGTGGTGTTTGAAGGTGTGATTTTCGGAATTCCATTGCTGGTTTTTTTTTTAAAATAATTTGTGATTCGTGATGGCATTGAATGTTAGTCAAGGAAAGAGTAAGAAAGTTGAAATCTTTTGTTTCCTCTACCTCGGCGGTGTTGTGACCGATTCAGATTGTTAAACTTGATTGGTGCGGGAGGTTTCTCGATTCATTCATGTCATTCAGGATTTTGATTATCATTCATTCAATACGTTGAAATTGATTGATAAAATCGATTTAAAAGGGGACATGGGAATTTGACTTCCTCGGGGAAATCATCAAGCATTTCGTTGCCTGCATTTTCTGGATTGATGATCAAGCTCATGTGCCGGCAACCCAAATTCATGTTATCCTCGATAAACATCAATAGTAATTAATAAAAAAAATCGGTTCTTTTTACGTTTAACTAGGGCTTTTTTATATTCTCAGTGTTTCTACTTTTGAGTCGTAAATTATCAAGAATTGTGAACCACTCTGAGGGATCTTCTGATAGTATGCTCTACACTTCTTGTTATGTCAGATCTTGTGTATCCGAAAGAGAGTCTCTCATTCTCATTTTTTGATTAGTAGAGTTTCATATGAAGAGTCTGTTTCTTGTAAACCTTCAATTAAAAAGCAGAAAAATTTCGAAAAAAAGCCCTAAGTGGAGTTTCTCGAAAAAGGATCCAAAATGGGTAATGTTTTAAATAAGGGTCTCAAGCGATCACTTAATCTCAAATAAGAGCCTGAGTGAGTATGCGCATCTCACATGCCAGTTTCCAAAGGCATGAAAGGGGCACTCCTCTATCCACCAGCCTCGTCGACACCGGCAAGTCGAACCCATCCACTAGGCTCACATTGTAGAAGTGGAACGACGACCACCTCGTGCCCAGCGTCATCTCCACCACCGTCGCCGACGGCTCCCCGATCGTGCTGCTATAGCCGCCCTTGCCATGGTCGTCAAAGGCGCAGCCCTGCCGGGCCTAGATTCTGCTGGACTAGAGGTCAGGGAGGTGGATGGGGGATTCTCTGCCGGCGTCGAGGTGGAAGCCCCTGTCGCGCGGGCGTCAGGTGGCCGCCGCCGCCAAGGGTCGCCGGCCAGACCGTGTGGTTGCAGTTTTTTTCAAGTATGACTTGTTGCGCGGCGTCTGAGCGCGTCGGCGAATGAAAAAGGAAGTGGATCAACCAAGAGAGGAGAAGAAGGGTGAAACAAGATGAACTCGGCATGGTTTTTCCAGTAAGAAGGCGGAAGAAGAGAGCAAAGTGACAATACTTCAGTTGATCATTTAAGATAGAAGTTCCTATCGACGATTCAACTGCATTTTTGGCAACAACAAAAGAAAAAAAACACGAGAGAACGGAAAAGAAAACATCGACGACGTTAATCCGTTGCTCCGCTAAGCCAAATACGCCCTTCAAGCTTGAGGCCAAGATATCGTCGAAGAACCCTCTTGGCACCAAAAGGGAGTGCTCCAGATTCGGAACATATTCAAAATCTGGAACGCTCTTGCTGCAAGCGTGAAGTTTGAGAGAGCTTTCCCGGTAGTTCGCTTCTATGTCGTATGTACCTTCGGCAAGGGGCCAATTCAACTGATCTTAACCCAGGTATACAATTTGGTTTTTCAAGACAAAGAGAACACCTTCTCTCTCTTCTTTAAGCAAACGGAAAGATGTTATTCTAAAAAAAAAAAAAAAAAAGAAAAAGATAGAAAAAAGGAAAGAAAGGGAGAAATGACAAAAATGCCCTTGAGACCTAGCCCTTTTTTAAAACAAAGTTCGCTTTATGTCCTTATTTAAAAAAAATAAAACCCTTATTTGAAATAATATTTACTTTAGGACTTATTTAAGAAAATAAAAGCACTTTAGGTATTCACTATAACATTTCCCATTAAAAAAGATATTGGGACAAGAATTGTGAAAATAAGTAATACTTGCCAAGTACGTTGAATCCTTCGGTTGTCGAAAGTTGCGACGCATCCCCTTGGGGCGTCGATTCGTCGTCGAACACTTGTGTACTCTATCCTCCAGCGCAAGGGGAAAACCAACACGGCGATCAAACAGACCATAAAGAGTGCAGCTACGTAAATAAATGCCGCCTCACAGCTTTGCGGAATTTGGATTTGAAGAGAAAAAAGATAAGCAGCGCAGAGAAGGGGTATAGGGATGTGAAACAAAGGGTTGGCCTCTACACTAAAAGTGGTGGCCCAGATTGCGGCGATGGAGGCGAAAAAGGCACTGCCATTGTACATCGCGTACACATTGAATGCCCAAGCTGCTTGATGTGTCATTGGGGTAACAAGGTCGGCAACAAGGTCGCTGCGATCGGCAACAAGGTTGCTGCGATCGGCAACAAGGGCGCTGGAATCCTGCCGGTATCTTTCCGGAGGATTGAGAGTGGCTTGATAAGTGGCAGCCGCGATTAAGGTAGACACTAGGAGGATTATGTCGCGAGCGGATTCATCTTGGACTCTGAAAAAATCTGCACACTTCTCAAAGGCAGTTAATTCACTGCTAAAAAACCGTGATAGAGAGATGGTAGGAGTAGAAAGTCTTGCTTGGCGTTCTTCATTGCGTAACCTATTCACTAGATCTTGATCATCAATAGGATTCACTTCGAAGATGTCCAGAGCCGTCTTGTTCAGGAAGTTCTTCGCTTCTACAGCCGTGTACCCAATCAACAGCTTGATGATCTGGAAAAGATGCCAAGGAAAAGAAATTAAAGTAGGGTTCCCTTCAATTTCAATCACTGCTCTATCACAAGCTTTACTATCGTACACAAAATAAGCTCATGCCATATGTCTATTAGAGTTTGATGATCTAGTGATGCAAGGGCCGATGTACAAAGGGCAAATTTTATTTAACCTTACTTATTAAATACAATTCATTTCAACTAATGTAACGAAGTCTTGAGTCTATTTCAAAAAGTGCGATTTAGTCCTTTCACTTGAAATAATTTACATGATAGCTAGGAATTGCTCATGCGAGTAGTAACATAGGTGAATCCATTGAAGTGACGACCGAAATGACCTTAAGTTTTCATAAAGAGTTTAGGATTTAATCACGTCAACTAAAATGTTTAGGATTTAATTACATTTTGTATTTATGGTCTTTTGCTATGAAGAGAAAGACTACCTTAGACAGGTGTGTGTGTATATATATCCTCTATGCAGAGTATTCAACTGATCAGGGAGCAATTCTCCCTTCCACAGAGTGATTATTTTATGGTTTGGTCGGATTGTCCTTTGTTAGCATTCATTTGACTAACTTCTATCTCGTACAATATGTTCGGATGGACTGATATCTAAAGTAGAAAAGTGATTTTGCTTAATCAATAGGAAAAATGAAAGAATAGGAAAGAATCAACTAAGTTGTTGTTGTGTCCTGGAGAAGTGATTGTGGTGCAAAGAGTCGAAAGGAAATTATTTATCCTAATAAATCATCCAACTTAGAATGATTTAGAGCTCACTAAAAACTGAGTTTTATAGGAGTTCTAATGGAAATAGTTTTGATCATAATTTTTTTCTCAACCTAGGACAGGGTGGATCTCTCTGCAACACTCCTTTCCTTTCCTTCCTTCCTTTTTTTTTTCCCCCTTCTCTATATCCTCCAACCAAAACATTGTTCCTGGATAAGATTATGTTGAATTGAATGATCCAAAAACAAAAGCGTGAATGACCATGAAACCAATGAACTATACCTCCAGCTGCCTTTCGGATGCAGCAACATGTAAAACGGTGTTACCATCTTGGTCTTTCCAATCCAAGATTCGTGTTAGATGGACTCGCTTAAGCCATCCAAACAAAACCTTGAATGCTTTGTTGTTGCCCGTCCTGACAGCAACGTGAATTGCAGTCTCGCATTGGTTCGTCAAGTCTTCGATGGACGATTTGCAAGCAGATAGGAATTCAGCTAGGAGTTCCAGGAGCTCCACGTTGTCCCGCTCATTGTCTCCTTTTTCCCCAGCTACAAAATGCAAAGGGGTGATCCCGCCTCTTCCTCGGACTCGAACCAATTCAGGGTCGAGGGTCATCAATACCCTCACAGTGCGATAATGCTTCTTTTGCAAAGCCAAGTGCATGGGGCTATGACCCCCTTGATTCAGCGTTCGAGCGAACGACGGCTTCAAGACGGCTATCTCCATGGCCACTTTAGTTTTTCCCTGCTCCGCGGCATCGTGTAGCGGAGTATTTGGAAAGGGGCCCTCGGATCCATGATCTAAGAGGTTTTTGTCCTGCTCAATTAAGCTATAGAGCTGATCAATACTATCAGCTTCTATTGCTTTTTGAAGGCTCATCATTGTTTGACGGGGGAAATGTAGGAGAAGAGGGTCTTTGGCTCGTTGATGATGGATGGAAGCAGGAGTGGCGAGCATGCGAAGTCATAAATAGGGCCATAGTCAACGCAGTCATTGTTCATCACGTAAAGCCAATTCAATTGGTCGGGGAATCTTCCTCTTTAGAGACTTACATGCGAAGTTTTGCAATTAATTGTGGTCTGAGATTTTTGTTTTTTTTTTTAAATATCGTTGGGTGTCATTTCTTCGCAACTACTTGGAAGTTGAGGGGAGTACTGAGTGTCGGCCGAGGCTCTCCAGATAAATCACACAAACCCACCCAGCCGGCTTGCAAACCCTTTTATTTTCTTTTACTTCATGAGCCCCACACGCTTTCTTCAATACGTCCAAAAGGAAATCAACTCGAGAGAGTTGTGACAATATTTATGTTCAAAGGAATTAACTCGAGATAATACACATTTCCATTTTGTCTTGCAGCGGCATATACTCTTTTATTTCCTTCTAAGTATATCAAAGAAACATGCGTCCAAGTCCTTTGACTATTCCCTCCGTCCAAAAATAATTTAGCCAAGTTTTGTATATAACTCAAATCCGATACATAATTTGAAAATATTTATCATGTACTTATAAAAATATCAACAGTGAGTTCTTTTTTTTTTTTTTACTCTTCTTTTATTAGGGATTCACAATTAGGTTTTATGGGCTTGCTATGTATATTAATGTTGGGGGTAGTCAGGTATATGACATAAGTATATGTATATGTGTGTGTAATAAATTTACATTTTCACCTCTACTTCAATGAAAATTCTTAAAATTGACCTCTTGCATGTCGAAATGACGTGTCGGAATGTTGTACTTATATGCTGTTACCACGTCTGGAGTACCAATCACATGTTAATCTCATGTCGGATAGTGTCGGACACAATAATCATAACGCGATAAAATGGCCGGTTTGGTTCCAACCTAGTTTTATGGCCGGTTATGTTTCCAATTCCAAAAACAAACTAAGAATCGGCTCTCAACGGATAGATTCTATATTTTTAGTCTAGAACATGATCACCTTGAAACTAATCACTCCTAAATGCTATCATAGTTCATTTGCTTTCGATCTCAAAGCTTTTAACCCAAAAGATTTGGGAACTCCCGTGAACTACATATTGTTTTAGAAAAAAATAAAACATAACCGTAACTCGAAATTAAATAACATAGCTGCTAGCTAATTCTGGGGATGGATTATATATTTGAATCTAAAGACGTCATATGCTATGACTACTAAAACATGACCTTTAGTTGGATTTTATTGCTCTGCTGGAGAGCCAGAGCGCGCGCCAAAGAACGAAAACGAACTGCATAAAACTTAAAAGCATCACTTGGTGTTGGTGAACTCTGTCATTGAGATGGTGGTTCGAGTACGGTGAACAAAATGCTCATGGAACCAACTTCACTGGCTCAAGACAGATGAGGGGAGTACATGAGACTGGCTTGTCATGCAGATCCCATAAAGCCACTATCATGTTCAGAGAGTCAACACATGCGCAGAACTCTTCAAAAATATCACTAGCACTTTCCTTAAGGATGAACCCTGCATCTTCAAACTCAAGTTAAAATACCAACTGCGGCAAGTGGCAAAATGATGCAGGAAAGGCCCGAGGATACTGCTGCTTGTTCCGCTAGGCCGCTAGGTGAAGCTATACAGACAATCTAACTCACCGAACTACTCTACTCTGAGTCCAACAGCAGCGAATACAATACAATTTATACAGAAAATCCTGCAGCTAAATATTAAATACTACTCCGTAATCAGTATCGAGGAAAAGCAAGAATGGAGAAGAAGCGATGTCGGTCAATCAGCAACTGCGGTTACGGCAGCACTGCCTATTTGAGCTTAACTAGTTCAGCCAGAACATCTTTGAGAGGCTCGGAAAGCTTGCTTTTCTTAGCCTGCAAACGTGGGGTAAAAACTTTTCCAAGACAAGGTAGCTCTAATGATGACCGGGAGGCAGCTGGAAGGATGATACAACCAGAATGGATTCTAAATGGTACAGCCATTGTCTAGACGAGGTTCGTCTTGTAAACACGAATCAATGAGTTGACAGAAACGGCTTGCAAAGCCGAATAGCAGACATGACCACTAGGAGATAGAATGACATATGGAGAGATCTTTAGCATGCAGGAAATTTTACGCACATATTTCCCTACACGAATCGTAAACAGAATGTCGAAACTTCAATAACTCTAGGTGCATAACATCTGAAGTTCATTTCACCGGCAACTCCCAATCATAAGCTGTGTCATCAAAAGAATAGAATGAATCCACACCACAAAATGTTGACTCAAAGCTTGGAACTTGCACTCAATTCTTTATTTCAGATGATATTAGCACGTTTTTCCATGCTTGATTCTCACGATCCTAAAGCACAAGCCAATTTTTCCATTACCGGAACAAGAAAAAGAGAAAGCTTTGCAGGGGAGAAGAGACTCAAACGAAGTTACTCAAAATTTTCTCTACTAATGCAGGGTACCAGCTACATTGAAGATTTCCCCTGGTGAGCCAAAGATCTTAAACCATGGTCATCGAAATAACAAACTTCGATGAACTTATTCCAATATTCCTGTTTATCCGGAGACTTCATGAGAAGGACCTTGGGGAGTTTGAAGGGCCAAATTGTATGCAGGTCGGCATGGAAGGCATATAGGTGAAGGTCGCGATTATTATGATGGCCAGACGGTTGACAGGTGGAGCTTGTCATGCAGATTACTGCCAAGAATTGTCACCATTACCGTTGTCTCAGAGAGTTGCATGAACTGGCCGCAAGGTTCGCTGGTTGAACAGATATCGGACCTGAAAGATTTTAATGCAGATGCAGATCACATTTCCCATGTCACGTACGCATCCGAATAACCGCGAGCAAATTTCTTAGCTTTTTGAGTGAAGGGGGATGCCTTCTCTTTTTCTCGTAGAGTGCAAGTCGTGCATTCCCGAGCAGGTAAAGCGCCAATTGGAACGTGGCATAAAATGTGAAATCTGTTAAGTTGGCGATTTTATTAAAACAAAATGGGTTGCCACCGTGCTTATTTGTCGCATTTTATTGGGTTCACTGGATTTGCCTGTTCTTAGAAATCTAGAAGATCAAGAGATACCTCTGTGCATTTGGTGAGTGCACACTTCATCCACTCGTCTTTGCGAGTTGCGACTAGATGCTTTTCGAATCCACCGGCGTCATTTCGTGAAGTCGAATTGGGAAAAGAGGCTTTTGGAAGTCCCGAATTCAAGCAAGACCTGCTCATTACATGCAACTAATACACGTAGTCTGTTTCTTGCAAACCTTAAGACACCAAACATATAATAGATGCACACGTGACCAGAATTGTCAAACCAAACAAGACCTGCGAAGTACTTCGAATCCTTAGATCCTCAAAAGTTGCGATGCGTCTCCTTGTCGCTAGGCCAGACCCCACACCGGCAGGGCGAGCAAACGGAAGGCAAGAAGTACACTTAAGAGGAAATTGTGCCACCACATAACTTGGCCAAATTTGGATAAAAAAGGAGATGAATTAGGCAGCGCAGAGGAGTATAGGGAAGTAGAACAAAGGGTTGGCCTCTACAGTAAAAGTGGTGGCCCAGATTGTGGCAATGGCGGCGGAAAAGGCCATGCTATTACACATTGCATAGACAAATAGTCCCAAACCGCTCAGGATGATGTCTCCGGCGGCTTGATTTGGTTGTCCAAGAGCAATGCTGCTGGCATCGGCAGTGACGAGAGTGGAATTGGCCGTGGGATTTGGAGAGGAATCCTACCAGTATCATCCCTGCGGAGCGAGAGCAGCTTGGTAAGTGGCAGCAGTGATTAAGGCTGAAATACAACGATTATGCTGCGAGCAGATTCATCTTGGACTCTACGGAAATTTGCACACTCCTCAAAGGCAGTTAGTTCCCTGCTAGAGAACTATTAAGATATGTGTGTGAGTTGCCTTAGGAAAAGAGCCCTCAGATCTGTGATCTAAGAGATTTTCGTCCTGTTCAATTAAGCTATAGAGCTCATTACCACTATCAGCTGCTATTGCTTCTTGAAGGCTCATTGTTTGAGGAGGGAAATGTAGGAGAAGAGGGGCTCTGGCTTGTTGATGATGGATGGAAGTAGGAGTGGCGAACTTGAGAAGTCATAAATAGGGCCATAGCCAACACAGTTATTGTTCATGATTTATCTTGTAGAAACAATTGAATTGGTCAGGGGATCTTTCTCTTTAGAGAACTTCCATGCGAAGTTTCGTAATTAATTGGGGTCTGATCTTTCATTCTTTGCTTTTTTTTTTTTAATCGTTGGGTGTCATTTCTCCGCAACTACTTGGAAGTTGTGGGGATTACTGAGTAGCAGCCGAGGCTGCTTGATAAATCACAAAGATGGTATCTGCTTAAAACTGTGTAATCTTCATTGCTCGAATTCCACTAATAACAGCTAAGTCGATAATCTGATTAGAGCTTCTTAATAAAACTTTAACTCTTCAATTGACTAAATGCCCAAACTTAAACTACTTGTCGACGCTTATCCCCAATGTCAAGAAGATTAACTCAATATCTACGACCTGGTGAGTCATTAGTGGGTTGTTCATCCCTTGTTCCTCTTTAATGCTATTGGCAATAGAGTTTTCAATAATCATAAATCAGACGAATGCTATTAGGAGTGGGCAATTGAGTCGGTTCAATCCAGGAACTGGCCCAAACCAGCCTTAGATGGTTGCAAGTCCATTCACACGAGAATCAGTTTCATTTGTTGGGGTGTGATTCGTAATTCGTATTAATAGGAAAACATGTGGGTGCCGCTTTACCGTAAACAAGCAGGGATCCAGGGGAGCTGCCTTGGCAAGTGTCGATGGGGGCAGCACCCTCGAGCCGCCGGAGGGATTTTATAGTTTGAGCCCATATTTTTTCATTGGTAGTTTGGGTTTGGGTCTAGAAATAACTTTTACTATATATGTACCATTTTTTGCTTTTAATTGAGTGATATAACAATAGATAGGAGGTGTTGATTATAGTGGTATCTTTTGCTGGACGTAGCCTAATTTAAGGGTGAAAGTATCTCAATTTCTCTTTTTTTTGCTTTTATGATTTACTTCATGTGTTTGTGTGCCGAATCGTAACACAATTATAGATAAAAAGATTGGGAACTAATAGGGATCCCCGATTCTATATCTTGAATTGATGGATTTTACCGAAAAAACTGGCCTTGCAAACCGGTTCACTACTAATCCCAAGTTAATCTTTTTACTCTTTTATCGGATGCCTTGCCACCTCTCTCTCTCTCTTCCCCTTCAGTGGCTCGATCTCGACTTCGTCCGTGATTAGCCACTCTCCTCTCGCCTCCGACGTACTTTCTACATTGATTTCATTTTCGAATTCTTCGTGGAATGGTATCTGAGCTAAATTTCCTCGGCCATCTACGGGATAATCCCCTGACTCCGTGTGAGGACCACTAGTGTGGTGAAGGTTTCTTGGAAAAATTTGAACAACTCTTTCCACCGAAACATTGACTTTTCGAGAGAATGACTCTTGAGGAGTGAAAAAAAGGCTTTTCATACCTTTCAACGCGCTCCGTCTCTCTCTCTGTTTTTTCGTTTTTTTTTTTTGGGGGGGGGGGGTGGTTCGGTGTCTTTTTGCTGTGAATAGTCAAAACATGTAGTACTATGAACTCATTGGCTTGATAAAAACCACAGACAAAACATGTGGAGATAACTTATCAAAAAAGGCTTTTCATTGTACAGTTTCCTAACCGCACCACTTTGGGAAATTACTGTGGTTTTGTGCATCACTTCACGGTATTCTATACATGCTGCGAAATCGCTTTCATCCACTTCTACGAATAGCACAGTGACTCGAGAAACATGCAAAAACAAGAGGAAACAAATGCTCAATTCAGCCAAATTCTGTCACTATCCTCCCGAGAAAATTAGGATCCTTTCACAGAAATACGCAGAGGGTTTATGATTGGATTCTAGATAATTCAGCAATAGATATGAAATGAGGGAGAGACAGACTAAAACCGGAGATACAGATCATAACTCTGTGGACATCATAGACAACACAAACAGATTATGTTTACCTCCATGGCAGGCGAAAACAAAAAGAAAAGAACGAGAAGGCTGTCACAATCACAAGGTCTCAGAACAAATGCTCTGCAGGAAAGAAGCGGTTTTCATCCAAAATATATAGGGACATAGGAGTTTTAAGTCAACGCCAGTCCTCAAGAAAGAAAATTTAGGCAAAAACGAAGGGCGTCGAAGATTCAAAACTGATGCGGAGCGCCGGTTGAGCTGATCAGTTCTTCACGGAAATTACGGTCGACAACAACGCCCCACCTAAAAGATGTGCTCATTCTATTATTATTAGCCCAATTTCTTGAGAAAAACTGGTGGAAGTCACCCAATAAAAAGCCAGAGACTTGACTCTTGAAAAGCTCTGTACTTCCCGAGCAACTTCCCTGTAAACTTCCCAGGAAAAAAACAAAGGTTGAAAAAAACTGCAAACCTTTGTTCTATCAGTTGACCAAAGGATTGACGGGGTGCCATGGTGAGCCTTAACTGCATCAAACGATGAGGGGGGATAAAAATAAAAAAATCCTACCTCTGTTCCCCAAGCATGCAGAGATCACCTCCCTCCCGCAGGTTGTTCTTCGGAGCTGCTGTTTACAACGAGGAGGACGAATTCAAAGCAGAGCCTTCTCTCTCTAGACAAGGCCAATGGAATTCATTAGCGGTTTAATTCTTTACTTTGTTTAAGATTATACACAATACAAGTTTGCTTTGTTTCCTTCTGCAGCTCTCTCGACCTTAATCATAAGCAACACTCTTAAAAAAAATGATTTTTTTTCAATCTAACAAAATCCCTTCTCAGTCGCCGACAAGTAAGCGGAAAGACTAGACCAGTTTCGAATCTTTCGATTCGCCTATGAGATCTTGCCACGTGGAAAATGTCATTCTTTGGGTGCGTAATAGTGAATTGTTCTTTCTTTTTTAATCGGTCCTCGCTATGACGGTGGAGGCAGTATGTCACCGTACTCATCATTTATAATCTTTGACAAACATGCCGCAAGAGAAATAACCAGGGAAGAAGAAAATTCTAGTCAAGAGGTTGCCGGAGTCTATGATACTATGCCTTATTCCAAGATGCGACCAGGCAAGAAAGACAAGTCCCAAGATCAATAATTTGGATAATATTTTCTTAAAATTAATCGCTTATATCGCTTACGAAAATACATGAAAAAAATATTTTCATAGTTCATGAAAATGTTTAGACATAAATGATTGGTAGTAGTTAACAAATTTTTATTAGCTAATTAGGTCGAATGATGCAAGTAAATATTCTGAAGAAAATATTTTTCAAATCATTCATATGGAGCTCTAAAGTTCCAAAAGATAGGATTGCTAAGAACAATCAAAGATGCATTATGTATACCAAAGAAAAGGCAAAACTAATGAGTAGCCGGATAGTATATTTCTGCCCTACTTACACACTATGCTGAGGGTTGTTCACACTCTATTGATATGCATAGAGAATGATTCTAACTACACTAAAATCGGTTGATGTCATAACATTCAGAAGCTTCGACCAATAAAATAAAATAAATAAATAACTTTCAGAAGCAAAAACTTGAAGCAGCAGAGTTTTTTTTTTTGGGAAAGATTGAAGCAGCAGAGTTATGCATAGCCATACGCAATTTTCGTGTGAATCTATATGGTGTGGTCATAATTTGAAAATTTACCATTGTTGGTAGATTTTGGATTTTGTCGGATAAAGGGTAATTTGTACATGACGATCATTACAATACACGGATGGTCGACATGGTGGAGCTTGTCATGCAAATCGCCTCCAACAATTGTGGCCATTGCCGCTATATGAGAGAGTTACATGAATTCGCTGCAAGGTTTCTCATTTTAAATTGATATTTGAACCTGAAAGATGTTATCGCACATGTAGATCGTCGCTTCCAGCGCACGGACATCAAGTATCATCAAGCAGATCTCTTCTTAGCTTGTAGATTGTAGGGAGATGCTCTGTTTTTTGTGGAATCAAGTGCAACAAGAGCAGAAAAGAGCAGGTAGACATAAAAGGCCAAAGCTATTAAGGCGGCGATTTTCGTGAATTTGATGATCGATCTGATGTGTGCACAGGCTAGCTTCATATTATCCTCATTAACAACACCCAAAAGAAGATTGACGCTATAGTATTTTGCTTTGTAGAGATAGTTGCTGAGCCTCGAGCAAAAAGTCAAAGTTTTTAAATTTCTTTCCGAGAAAATGATGCTAATAGTTCATAAATTTTGGCTTAATGTATAACGTGATTTTGAACTTTTGATATGTTCAATACAATCTTTTAACTATTTCTAAATATTCAATCTAGTCCATCAACTTGCCATTTGTTCAATTTAATTCCTCAACTTTTCATAAGAAACTCAAATCAGTTCTCCACTAGTATTCACAAGTTTTTTTACTCTATTGCTCATATGTATGAAAATATTTTCATTTCAACCTATTTCCTAGATGAAAACAATTATGTATTCTTTTTACTACTTTATTACCTTTTTTTTTTTTTGTCTTTATTAACATTGCAATAATTCCATTTAAGCATATTTTAGCTTATGAGCATAAAAGAAAAAGTAAAACCTTATTGAGAGTTATATTGAGCTAATATTCCTGCTATTTACAGGATCTAATTGTTTTTATATGTGTTAGGGTATCTCATCTTTGATTGGAAGATACCACATGATATAGCCACAAACAAGGGGAGACAAAGCATGACAATCACCGAGGACAAAATGACTCTAGGAAAATTCCTGCGGCCGGGTTGGATTGTGGGTAATCGATCGTAAGGGATAAAAAATGTAGACAAGGCTGAGAAATGATATAGAGAAGTGAACCATCAAAGTGTCGGAATTAGTGAAAGGGCGGTGACCCTAATTATGTAGATGGAGTCGTAAAAAGCGGTGCTGTTGAGGATGGTGAGCACGAATAGCTCCCAACCGCTGAGGATCATGTTTCTAGCTTGATGAGGTCTCCCAACAGCAATGCTGTCGGAATTATTGGCAGTAACGACAGTTAAATTGGCTGGGAGATTTGAGAAGGAGTCCTGCCAATATCCTCCTGGAGGATTAAGGTAGACACTGGTTACATTTGATCGTCCAGATTTCTAGTCACGACTTTGGTCGAGCAAACCTAGTAGAAGATCACGATTCTGTTTCAACCTCCTATGATGTTTGAAGGTGTGATTTCTGGAATTCCACCACTGGTTTGTTTAATTTGTGATTAGTCATGGAATTGAATGTTAGTCAAGCAAAGAGTAAGAAAGTTGAAGTCTTTTGTTTCCTCTGCCTTGGTGGTGTTGTGATTGATTCAGAATGTTAAACCTGATTGGTGCGGGAGGTTTCTCGATTCATTCGTGTCATTCAGGATTTTGATTATCATTCGTTCAATATGTTGAGGTTGATTGGTAAAATCGGTTTAAAAAGTGACATGGTAATTTGACCACCCTCAGGAAATCATCAAGCGTTTCCTCGCCTGCATTTTCTTGGATTGATGATCGCGCTAATGTGCCCGTAAGCTAAATTCATTTTATCCTCGATAAACATCAATAATAATTAATAAAAAAATCTAGTGTTTCTTTTACATTTAGCTAGGGCTTTGTTATATTCTTAGTGTTTCTACTTCTGAGTTGTAAATTTTTAGGAGAAGGGTTGCAAATGTGCATATTTGTTGTGTTTTTATCAGATCACTTAGTTTGTTGTGTCAATACAGAAATTCAAATGATTCCACTCTTTATTCGCGTTTTGTGCGTACACACTTCTGGCGTTCGTCTTTGCAAGTTGCAGCTCGGTGCTTTTTGTTTTCACCGCGTCATTTTGTAAAGCTGGATTAAGAAAAAGGCTATTCGAAAGTATCAAATTCAAGCATGATTAAAGGTCTTCAGTGACCGAAGAATCAATATAGCGGTCCATTACATGCAACTAATATGAAAAGTTTGTTTCTTGCAAACCTTAAATTAAAAAAGATAGCCCGATAAGAATTGTGAAAATAAGTAATACTGGCCAAGTATGTTTAATCCTTCGATCGTCGAAAGTTGCGACGCATCCCCTTCTGGCATCAATTCGGTTTCGAACTCTTGTGTACTCTATCCTCCAGAGCAAGGGGCAAACAAACACGGCGCTCAAAATAATCATAAAAAGTAAAGATAGGTAAATTGCTGCCGCCTTACAGTCTTGCGGAAATTGGATAAAAAGAGAAAAAAAGTAAGCAAGGCAGAGAAGGGGCATAGGGATGTGAAACAAAAGGTTGGCCTCTACAGTAAAAGAGGTGGCCCAGATTGTGGCGATGGAGGCGAAAAAAGCACTGCTATTGCACATCGAGTACACGATGAATCCCCAATCTGTCAGGTTAATGTCTTCGGCATGATGTGTCTTTCCGGTAACAATGCTGCTGGAATTGGCGGAAACGACAGTGGAATTGGCTGTGGGATTTGAAGAGGAATTATGCCAGTATCCTCCTGGAGGAGTGAGAGTGGCTTGGTAAGTGGCAGCTGTGATTAAGGTGGACACTATGAGGATTATGTTGCGAGCGGATTCATCTTGGACTCTGAAAAAATCTGCACATTTCTCAAAGGCAGTTAATTCCTTGCTAAAAAACTGTGATAGAGAGACAGTAGGAGTACAAGATCTTGCTCGCCGTCCTTCACAGCGTAACCTAATCACTAGATCTTGATCGTCAATAGAATTCGCTTCGAAGATGTCCAGAGCCGTCTTGTTCTGAAAGTTCTTCGCTTCTACAGCCGTGTACCCAATCAACAGCTTGATGATCTAGAAAAGATGCGAAGGAAAAGAAATTAAAGCAGGGTTCCCTTCAATTTCAATCACTGCTTCGTCACAAGCATTACCATCGTACACAAAATGAGCTCATGCCATATGTCTATAAGAGTTTGATGATCTAGTGATGCAAAAGCCGATGTAAAAAAGGGAAAATTTTATTTAACCTTACTATGTATCCTCTGTGCATAATATTCAACTAATCAGGAAGCAATTCTCCCTTCCACAGAGTGATTATCTTATGGTTTTTGTCGGATTGTCCTTTGTTAGCATCCATTTGACTAGCTTCTATCATTTACAATATGTTCGGGTGGACTGATATCGAAGGAAGGAAAGAGAATTTGCTAATCAATAGGAAAAATGAAAGAACAGAAAAGAATCAGCTAAGTTATTGTCGTGCTCTGTAGAAGTAATTGGGATGTAAAGAGTCGAAAGGAAATTATTTATCCTAAATCATCCAACTTAGAAAGATTTAGAGCTCACTAAAAGCTGAGTTTTATAGAAACAATTTTGATAATAACTTTTTTTCTCAACTTAGAACAGGATGGATCTCTCTACAATACTTCTTTTCTCTCCTTCCTTTTTTTTTCCCCATCTATATCGTCCAACCAAAACATTGTTCCTTGACAAGATTATGTTGAATTGAAGATCCCAAAACAAAAGCTCGTATAACCATGAAACCGATGAACTATACCTCCGATTGCTTTTCGAATGCTGCAACATGTAAGACAGTGTTACCATCTTGGTCTTTCCAGTCCAAGATTCGTGTCAGATGGACTCGCTTAAGCCATCCAAACAAAACCTTGAATGCTCCATTATTGCCCATCCTGATGGCAACGTGAACTGCAGTCTCGCATTGGTTCGTCAAGTCTTCGATGGATGATTTGCAAGCAGATAGGAATTCGGCCAGGAGTTCCAGGAGCTCCACGTTGTCCCACCCATTGTCTCCTTTTTCCCCTGCTACAAAATGCAAAGGGGTGATCCCGCCTCTTCCTCGGACTCGAACTAATTCAGGGTCGAGGGTCATCAATACCCTCACAGTGCGATAATGCTTCTTTTGCAAAGCCAAGTGCATGGGGCTATGACCCCCTCGATTCAGCTTTCGAGCGAACGACGGCTTCAAGATGGCTATCTCCATGGCCACTTTAGTTTTCCCTTGTCCCATGGCATTGTGTAGCGGAGTATTTGGAAAGGGGCACTCGGATCCATGATCTAAGAGGTTTTTGTCCTGCTCAATTAAGCTATAGAGCTCATCAACACTATCAGCTCCTATTGCTTCTTGAAGGCTCATTGTTTGAGGAGGGAAATGGAGGTGAAGAGGGGCTTTGGCTCGTTGATGATGGATGGAAGTAGGAGTGGGGAACATGCGAAGTCATAAATAGGGCCATAGCCAGCGCAGTCATTGTTCATGATTTACCTCGTAGAAATTACTTGTGGTCTGATTTTCCCTTTTGCTTTTTTTTTTTTGTCGTTGGGTGTCATTTCTCTGCAACTACTTGGAAGTTGTGGGGAGTACTGAGCAGCAGCTGAGGCTATCTTGACAAATCACAAACCCACCCGACGGGCTCGCAGACCCTTTTGTTTTCTTTTACTCCATGGCCCCCACACGGTTTCTTCCATACGACCAAATGGAAATCAACTCTTCCCTTCAAAAGGGTTCTGGTTCCCCTTTTGTTTTGTAGTGGCAGATACTCTCTTATTTCCTTCTTAGTATATCGAAGAAACATGCGTCCAACACCTTTGACCAATCCCTTCGCCCGAAAATAATTTACCCAAGTTTCGTATATAACTCACACTCGACACATAATTTAACAATATTTATCATGTACTCATAATAATATCAATGATGAACTTTTTTTTTTCCTTCTTAAGCTAGGGATTCACAATTAGATTTTATTGGGCTAGATGTGAGGTGGCTGGATATATGACTTAAGTATATATATATATATTTAATAAATTTACATTTTCACTCATAATTTAATGAAAATGCTTAAAATTGACCTTTTATGTGTCGAAATGGCATGTTAGAACGTTGGACTCACGTGTCGCTGATGTGTCTAGAGTGTTGATCACTTATCGATCTCATATTGGAGAGTTCAGACATGATAACCATTACACAACAAAATGGCTGATCCATTTCCAAACTAGTTTTAGGACTTGTTCTATTTCCAATTCCAAAAACAAACTGAGAATCAGCTCTAATCGGATAGATTCCATATTTCTAGTCTAGAACCTAACTACCTTGAAACTAATCACTCCTAAATGCTATCGTGGTTCATTTGCTTTCAATCTCAAAGCTTTTAACTCAAAATATTCAGGAACTCTCGTGAACTACATATTGTTTTAGAACAAATAAAACATAACCATAACTCGAAATTAAATAACATAACTATTAGCTAATTCTTGGGATGGATTATATACTTGAATCTAAAGACCTCATATCCTATGACTACTAAAACATGACCCTTGTTTGCGAAGGACCCGTTATAGGAAAATGATAGCGAAAAGATGGATTTTATTGCTCAGCTGGACAGACAGCGCGCGCTAAAGAACGAAAACGAACTGCATAAAAGCATCACATGGTGTTGGTGAACTCTCTCATTGAGATGGCGGTTCGAGTACAGTGAACAAAATGCTCACGGAACCAACTTCAGTGGCTCAAGACAGATGAGGCGAGTACATGAGACTGGCTTGTCATGCACATCGCATAAATCCGCTATCCTGTTCAGGGAGTCAACACATGCACAGAACTCTTCCAAAATATCACTAACACTTTCCTTGAGGATGAACCCTTCATCTTTAAACTCAAGTAAAAGTACCGACTCCAGCAAGCGGCAAAACGATACAGGAAAGTCCCGAGGATACTGCTGCTTGCTCCGCTAGGCCGCTAGGTGAAACTATACAGACAATCTAACCCACCGAACTACTCTACTCTGAGTCCGAGTGCAGCGAAAACGACAGTGGAATTGGCTGTGGGATTGGAAGATTCTGCCAGTATCCTCCAGGAGGAGTGAGAGTGGCTTGGTAAGTGGCAGCCGCGATTAAGGTAGACACTATGACGATTATGTTGCGAGCGGATTCATCTTGGACTCTGAAAAAATCTGCACATTTCTCAAAGGCAGTTAACTCCTTGCTGAAAAACTGTGATAGACGGTAGGAGTAGAAGGTCTTGCTCGACATCCTTCACGGCGTAACCTAATCACGAGATCTTGATCATCAATAGAATTCGCTTCGAAGATGTCCAGAGCCGTCTTGTTCTGAAAGTTCTTCGCTTCTACAGCCGTGTACCCAATCAACAGCTTGATGATCTGGAAAAGATGCAAAGGAAAAGAAATTAAAGTAGGGTTCCCTTCAATTTCAATCACTGCTTCGTCACAAGCTTTCCTATCGTACACAAAGTGAGCTCATGCCATATGTCTATAAGAGTTTGATGATCTAGTGATGCAAAGGCCGATGTAAAAAGGGAAAAGTTTATTTAACCTTACTATACATCCTCTATGCGTAATATTCAATTGATCAGGGAGCGATTCTCCCTTCCACAAAGTGATTATTTTATGGTTTTTGTCTGATTGTCCTTTGTTAGCATCCATCTGACTAGCTTCTATCTCGTACAATTTGTTCGGATGAACTGATATCGAAAGAAGGAAAGAGATTTTGTTAATCAATAGGAAAATTGAATGAATATAAAAGAATTAATTAAGTTATTGTTGTGTTCTATAAAAGTGATTGCAATGTAAAGAGCCGAAAGGAAATTATTTATCATAAATCATCCAACTTGAAAGATTTGGAGCTCACTAAAAACTGAGTTTTATAGGAGTTCTAAGGGAAACAATTTTGATCATAACATTTTTCTCAACTTAGGGCAAATAGGGTGGATCTCTCTACAACAATCCTTTTCTTTCCTTCCTTTTTCTCTATATCCTCTAGCCAAAACATTGTTCCTTGATAAGATTATGTTGAATTGAAGGATCCCAAAACAAAAGCTCGAATAACTATGGAACCGATGAACCATACCTCCGATTGCTTTTCGAATGTTGCAACATGTAAGACAGTGTTACCATCTTGGTCTTTCCAGTTCAAGATTTGTGTCAGATGGACTTGCTTAAGCCATCCAAACAAAACCTTGAATGATTCGTTGTTGCCCATCCTGATGGCAACGTGAACTGCGGTCTCGCATTGATTCGTCAAGTCTTCGATGGATGATTTGCAAGCAGATAGGAATTCGGCCAAGAGTTCCAAGAGCTCCATGTTGTCCCACCCATTGTCTCCTTTTTGCCCGGCTACAAAATGCAAAGGGGTGATCCTGCCTCTTCCTCGGACTCGAACCAATTCAGGGTGGAGGGTCATCAATAGAGGTGGCCACGGTTCAGAACCGGGCCGGTTTCGGTTCGGAACCGCCGGTTTCGGTTCGTGACCTATCATGAATCGGCGGTTCGGGCCGGTTCAAGGGCCGGTTCCGTCCGGTTCAAACCGGTTTTCAAATAAAATTTTATGAAATAAAAAAAATTAAATAATGAATTATGAAATAAAAAAGATAAAATTATGAAATAATAAATTTTTAAATACAAATTGTAATCAAATTTGGGGATCGGGAAAAAAAATGGGAGGGAGGAAAAAGCTTGAACTTAATGAATTATCATTAAGCGCCTACATATCTTCTTAGGGATAGAAGAATCAAAGCCCATGTAGTTCTTTTATCTTTGATAACCCCATACTTACCTCATCGTCAATCGTCTACCCGTGGCGGTGGTATCTTCATCATTGAAGAATTCAGATTCGTTGTTGTGATCCATTTCTTGTTGTCGATATGCAGCTTTTGTCTAATCATCAACACAAACTTGAGCCTCAACCGAATCCAGAGATAATCTTGAACGTCGGTCATCCAAAATATTACTTCCAGCACTAAATGCTTGTTCAACCGCAACTATTGAGCAAGGGGTTGCTAAAATCTCTTTTGCAATGTGAACTAGTACTAGAAATTGAGTTGAATGACTATTCCACCACTTTAGAATTTGGAAATTCGTGCCTTCTGATTGAGGAAACTCAAATATAGTAGTTAAATAAATTTCTATTTTGAAAATATTTCCCATTATTCCCTTTTGTCTTTTTTGCCTATTTATTAGATTTCTAGACCCTCTACCTAGGTGCTTGCCTTGCATGTCACTAGCTTTGGAAGAAATTCTACTGTATCTATTACAAAAATCATTATACAATTCTACTATTATATTTTTAACTTCTTTTTCTATATCTCTAATATTCACAGTTTCAGTCAAATGTAAACACTCATAGTATGAATTCAAATAATTAAGTAAGTCATCTATTTTCGTACGTGGATCCAAAACACAAGTACCAAATAGATAATAGGAATTTTGGTATAATACTGCATCCATTTCGTTCGCATTGCTATAATAGTTGGACCTAATTGATTATTGTCCTCATTTTCTTCAAAAATATCAGCCATATTTATACACTCTGTTAAAAATAAATGTGTAGTAGGTGTTGACACCTGATTTTTAATCATCTTTTTCTCTTTTAAAAATTTTCAGTATTTTTCGGCATTTTTATTGTTTGAAAAATCCATAAAAATTCATAAAATTGAAAAATTAACTTTGGGGACCTTGGCCAAGCCTAGAGAACTAATTTTGACCAAAAAATGATTTTTCATATTTTCAGTATTTTTTAGTATTTTTATTTTCGAAAATTCATGAAAAATAAAAAAATGAGAAAATTGCAAAATCAACTTTGGAAGCCTTGGCCAAGCCTAGGCAACCATTTTTGAACAAAAAATAAATTTTCATATTTTATATATATTTTTAATTTTTTTTAAAAAAAATACAAAAATAATTGAAAATTTTGGAAAAATAACATTTGATGCCAAATAAAATACACAAAGATAGTTAATATTTTTATTTTAAATCTATTTTCATATTGGCCATCGCAAATTAAGAAAAATCCAATTTGAGTCATGTGTTCCTTCACGAGTATAATCTCGAATCGGGCCTAAAAAAATTAACCCATTTCTTCCTAAGGAAATTTTTTTTTTCTGATTTCTCTATAAAATAGAAAAAATCAAATTGGACTAATATAGGAGTCATGGACCGACATTCCTTGTGTCGCATACTAATTATATCCTTTTCTTTTGCAGGGAGATCCTAGATACCCCAGACGGGTGTAAAGATTAAGTTCAATAATATATCAAGAATCATCTTCAGAAATATCAAAAGACGAAAAACACCGAGGCTTCAACCGTTAACTCTGGGGGGGCAAACGAACACTGTCCATCTTTGACAGACAGAGTTGTGTCAATCCGTAAACTTGTATGGGCAGTGTATTCTGATATGACGGTGGATTTATACTGATTAAACATGGGGGCATATTTAATGTATTGCAGAGGATCCCGCGTCTTTTGAAAGACAATATGGATTATATAATCAGAAACCATGAAATAAGTACCTTAACCTGATTAAATCAACCAGAGACCGGTCTTAAAATTTCCTCGAATCCGAAACACGCGGAAGGTTTTAGAGGACCGAGGTTTCATTAATGAACGTGGCCCACGGACACTCCCCCGATGCTACAGGTACCCGATACATACGATTGGACGCCGAAAGCAACAAAACACGGTTGAAGTGGAGCACGCAACAAATGGCCGAATTTATTGGCACACTGATCGAGTGGTGGCAGCTTTATTAATTTACATGATTGAACGCGGATCTCTAGGCGGCTGGTGGAAAGCCACACTGAATGCCTCTCTAATGTTCTTGATATCATTGTCTACCACAACCCGCGAGAGCATCATGAAGAAGATTAAGCCTCAATATCTTCAGCACCCTAAATCGTTCCCCAGGAGAAGAGATGACAGGAAAACAAAAGTATAGACATGCGAAACATTCCTTTTATTCCATACATCAACAGGTTTTACAATAGCTCACTGGGGAGGAAAGGTAAAGCTAAACTAGGCCCTGATAACCATTACGAAAGAGCTCAACTGACTCTCCAAACAGTTGATGCTCTGGGTGCACCGGGCGCTCTCGGGATTAAGCTCCGCGAGCCTAAAGAAGAGGCGATCGCGCTTCTCCTTAGCCTGGGCCATACTGGCCTCATAATGCTCGATGGCAAACTCCAGGTCCGAAATTGCCGCCCTCTCGAAAGCAATGTCTGCCGTAATGTCATCAAGTCTCTCCTGCAGCCAACCGCATTTGCACATCATCACAATATTGCCCGGCTCCTGTTCGGAGTAAGTTCGGACCAAGGCCAGACGGTCCACCAACTTTCCCCTCTCACGAACCAGCCACGAAAGCTGATCGTTGGCAAACTTAAGGGCCTTCTTGTGATTATCAGCCACAAATGTGACTGTTTCCAGACGCTCGTGCCGGTCTTGGTAACGAGATTTCACGAGGGCAGTCACAAGGACCGTCTAATAAGCACGGTTATAGGCAGCCAGAAAATTAATGAAGAGGGTCGGGAAGTTCCGATACTCCCTCCCCAGTTGGGTACCCTCAACAGCAGCAGCGTCCACGGTCCTGAATAGATCGAGGATTTCAGCCTCAACGGTAGAGTTTTGGGCTATATGAGCGTAACCTCTAGCAAGAAGATTGTAGAGTCTCTCCCACCCAGCCAGGACTTCGACGGAGAAGGTATGGTTAGGAGAATTGGCCATTTTTGAAAGCAGATCACAGAAGAAATGAGGAGAAAGGCGAGACAGATGATCGGAATGCGAAGGCGATAATCTGCTTCAATTTAAATACTGATTTCACAGGGGCAATCCTTATTGGTCAGGTTTTCCTATCTACCATTCTCTGTCGGCAACACCCTCGCTGGCTCGAATCCGCGTCAGACGGCGACCTCGAACCAAACAAATCCGAAATTTCTGCAGAAAATTTGACGAGATCCCGCCACTTTGAAAAAGAAGTAAGAAAGGTGACTTGAGTGGGAGACAAGGAAAATGGGATTCGACTTTATGGGAGAACTCGCCAGCAGATCGATGGTGGAGATGACAACGAGAGCCCTACCACTAGGAAAAGACGAGAAAAGACGAGCTGAGCGAGAGATACGATGAAAAGAAAATTGAGAAAGACAGAACACTCGGGAGAGGCAATACAGTTGCTAAACCCACGTCTAATTTTAAAGGAGGCATCCTCTTGATAATCCTCATTCGTGCTCGAAAGAGAGACTCTTAAAGCATACGCAGTCTCCCAGAAAAAATCCAGAGAGTGAAAATACAAGAAGAGGTAGCAAACTTTGAGAAATCGTTAACCAAATCAAAGATGTCTCAACCCAACACACTTGAGAGTTATTGTTACTTGCTGAATATGGGAGAGGAAGAGTTCGAAGCCATGTTTGGGATTGAGCCCATGGAGCTTGGCCCTTCCACCGACGATGTCCAAGAGCCCGGTAAGGACAAGGATAACAACGGTAAGGGTCAAAAGAAGCGTTACCGTCGCCATACTGAAGAGCAAGTACGAAGGCTTGAGGATTTCTTCAGAACGTGCCCTATGCCAGACAGCAAACAGAAAATGGAACTGAGTCAAGAGCTAGGACTTGAACCTTCGCAAATCAAGTTCTGGTTTCAAAATAGACGAACCCGAATGAAGAGTTGTCATGAGCACAACGAAGCCGAGTTCCTAAGAGTTGAAAATGAAAACCTCCGAGCGGAGAACAAGATATATAAAGAGGCTTTTGACTCCGCCACCTGCCCGAACTGCAATACTCTCCTCACCCTCGATGAAATGCATTATCTGAGGATCGAAAATGCACGTTTAAGAGGTGAGTTAGATCAGTTCATAGCAGGATCAAGTTCTGTTGGAGCAAGGTACGAAAAGACCGAGACTATGGGACCAGCATGGATGCCTTCTATGGAGGAGGGGAGGTATCACCACCAGGCAAGTGGCATTGACGACGAACTCGCCGCCATGATCAGGCAGTTTGATGCTGATGAAGCACCAGGGCTTTAATGTGCATACGGATCCTGTATTTCAAAACTAGTGATCATGGGACCTGCGACACGGCCGATTGTTGACACCTGATTTTTAATCATCTTTTCTCTTTTAAAAATTTTCAGTATTTTTCGGCATTTTTATTTTTTGAAAAATCCATAAAAATTCATAAAATTGAAAAATTAACTTTGAGGACCTTGGCCAAGCCTAGAGAACTAATTTTGACCAAAAACTGATTTTTCATATTTTCAGTATTTTTTAGTATTTTTATTTTCGAAAATTCATGAAAAATAAAGAAAAAATGAGAAAATTGCAAAATCAACTTTGGAAGCCTTGGCCAAGCCTAGGCAACCATTTTTGAACAAAAAATAAATTTTCATATTTTATATATATATATGTTTTTAATTTGTTTTAAAAACATACAAAAATACTTGAAAATTTTGGAAAAATAACATTTGAGGCCAAAAAAAATACACAAAGATAGTTAATATTTTTATTTTAAATCTATTTTCATATTGGCCATCGTAAATTCAGAAAAATCCAATTCGAGTCACGTGTTCCTTCACGAGTATAATCTCGAATTGGGCCTAAAAAAAATTAATTTGAGTCAACTTATTTTAATTTTCACTTTTTATGAGTTGTGACATTGTCTTCTAATATTTTAAATTTTCATCTTGGCTTAATTATACCCAGAATGACTCAATTTTGCAAAAGGGCTTTAATTAAATTCTGCATTATTTTCAGCGGCAAGAAATGAGCTTAAATTTGATATGTGGTAAATTTTGGTGTGTCAAAAATTGTGAGGGGATTTGGACTTAAAGATATATATATTTTTTTCATGGACTAAATTATAAATACTTAAAATTCAAGGACTAGAGTGCAAATACCTAACTCTTGAAGGATTATTTTACAAATAACAAAAATAAGAGTTAGTGGATAAATTAGAAAAGAGAAGGGAAGATGGAGAAGAGGAGATGAAGAAGAGAAGTTGGAGAAGAATAGATGGAGAAAATAAGATAAGAATAGAGAAGGGAAGATGGAGATGAAGAAGAGTTAGTAGAGAAATTAGAATGGAAGATAAGAATAGAGAAGGGAAGATGGAGATGAAGAAGAGTTAGTGGAGAAATTAGAATGGGAGATAAATATGGAGAATGGAAGATGAAAATGAAGAAGAGTTAGTGGAGAGATTAGAATGTGAGATAGAGATGGAGAGTGGAAGATGAAAATGAAGAAGAGTTAGTGGAGAAATTAGAATGGGAGATAGATGAGTAGATTATAAAAGGAGGAAGAAGTGAGCTTGAGAGGAAAATTTTTTGGAGAGAAAATTTTGGATGTTTGAGAGAGTTTTGGGAGATTGAAGAAAAATTTGAGAGAAAGAAAATACCAAAAGAGAGAGAATTTTGAAGATGATGGGAGTTTAAAGCTAGGGGTTATCATCACAAATTCCTTCATCAATCAATATAAATCAAGAGTTCATCCTCGTCAACGAGCAAGCAAATTCGAACTAAGTGTTTTTATTTATTCATTTATTTATGGTGTTACTAGCAAATTAGCACAAATTGTATACACTTTCTCCATCTCCCATTTTTTTTTCATATTTTATGTCAGGAGAAGGATATCTCTATGTCAACAGCAAAAATCTCGTAGAGACGTAAAAATCGGCCCAGACAAGCTCCTAAGCTGTCCAACGATTTCTCAACTGATCTGTGACTAAAAGTCCCTCTTAATTCAAAAGAAACTCTCTATATTGGGAACATAGAGAGCGAAAATCAATTACAGAAATCCCTAAAAAAAAACGGGAGATAAGTACTCTTTCCACTCTTCTGGTTTTAGGTGCAGATTAGCACATATTTTGTATACTGACATTTCACTCTATTTTATGTCAGGAAGCCGCAGCTCTATATCAATGGTCAACCCTATGGAAGCACAAAATCGGCTTGGAGGAGTCCTCAAGCGCGCACAAATTTCAAATTGTTGAATCAATTTGTTGTTTTTCATTTTAAAGAATTCATACCCCAGAATGGAGAGGACAAAGTCCATCTGGAATTTAAATATCTGCACCATAAATCCCAAAGGGAAGAGCCAAGCCAATGCTTAGCCTCCCATTGGAGGTTTTTACTTACAGTAGTTAAATACCTGCAACTTAAATACATGTACCTTAAATCCCAAAGGGAAGAGCCAAGCCAATGCTTAGCCTCCCATTGGAGGTTTTTACTTACAGTAGATAAATACCTGCAACTTAAATACCTGTACCTTAATTCCCAAAGGGAAGAGCCAAGCCAATGCTTAGCCTCCCATTGGAGGTTTTTACTTACAGTAGCTAAATACCTGCAACTTAAATACCTGTACCTTAAAACCCAAAGGGAAGAGCCAAGCCAATGCTTAGCCTCCCATTGGAGGTTTTTACTTACATTAGTTAAATACCTGCAACTTAAATACCTGTACCTTAAATCCCAATGGGAAGAGCCAAGCCAATGCTTAGCCTCCCATTGGAGGTTTTTACTTACAGTAGTTTAAATATTTGAAACTTAAATACCTGTACCTTAAATCCCAAAGGGAAGAGCCAAGCCAATCCTAGGCCTCCCATTGGAGGTGTTTATTCACTGTCATGTACTTCCTATAATTTAATTTTTGAATCATCAGACCCAAAAGATGAGTAGGTAGTAATACTGCACAGAAGTCGTTAACACACTCCCTCTTTCGGCTTCAGGGAATCTTTAACACTTAAAAAATATAACAAATAAAAATATATACCATCCATGCATCCTATTTAAAAAGTGAAAACACAAAAGAGAATACCCGACTAGAGCCTTAGGAATAAACCAAGCCTGAGTTGCCGAATTAGGATATCCATGAAATTAAAGTACCGAAAGGGTATTTGTTTTAATTAACTAGTGTAACCAAGTCCCCGAGCTCATAATCTCTGGATCGCAGGAATAAATTAGTTCTCCCGCTAATTTGTTTAGGTTTCTAATCGACCTACCAAGAACGATTAGTGGCGACTCCAAATTTCAAAATCATTTAAACAAAAACCAAAGTTGCGATTCGGTAGGGCTTGGGAGGGTCCGCGTTAGGTTAGTCAAATCTAATTAACCTAATAATCCGTTAACCCCTTTAAAATTTAAAATTTTTTTAGAGGGTTGCGACAGCTTGGCGACTTCACTGGGGATATAGATTTTTAAATTTTCGAAAAAAGATACCAATTGGAATACTTAAATTTTTTCGAAATTTTAAAAGTCTTAGTGGACTTAGGCCAATGAAAATTTCATGGATATCTCGCTTCTGGCGATCTTGCTTGGGACTTATTCTATAGGTGTTATATGTTTTTGCAGGATGGGAGTTATAAGGGGAGGAGTGTTTGGCTAACCCATTTGTTTTGCAGGCTCGGTGTTGGGATTATGTTTAATTTCACACATTTTTAGAAGCGCTGTTTTGATATCAATTGTTATGCATGTCTTGCATATTCTGAGGATCACAACACCTGCACACACAAGCGTCTAAACCCAAGTCGCGAAATGTTTCCTAGGTAACCATAGATAGGGATCGAATATGCAAAGCTCTTGCGTCGATTGCGCTTGGGTTGACCATATTTTATCCCGCTCATTATCCAAATTGGCAATTCTTCCCATTGTAATTTGATTGCGCGGAGGGTAAGGTTGTCAATTCAGATAGTGGGGGCCTTTTAGATCCATACCCTGTCTCTCCTTCTTTTATTTTCTAGAGTCCACTCCTCACTTGAGTCATGCGCATGACTATGTAATTTGCATTTCTCCAAGGTAAAAGTAAGTTCTTTAATTTTATCTTGTATTTATTTTCGGTCGGTCCATGCTGGGTGTTAGTCAGTTTTTGAGCTTGATATTACGACCATTCTTTTAAAAGAAAATAAAAATTAAATTTGTCCCTCATTTCTTTTAAATTTTTTTTTTGAAAAAATGATGTGAAAAAATCCCTTCATGGGAATTTTATTAACCAATAAGGGATTTTTGTCATGTTTTTATTGCTTCAATAAAAATGAAATTTTCCTGAAAAAATTTTCCTCTGAAAATTTATTTCAATAAAAAGAAAAATTCCTTCAAAAAAACTCTAGTAGACATCAAGTGATTTTATCACATTTTTCAAATTATAAAAACTTGCAAGAAAATTCTTCTCGAGAAATTCGCTCATGTTTTTCTAAGAAAAGTTTCTCTAAATAAAATTAGACTAATGTCTCGGGGGAATTGTATTGACCAATAAGAGATTTTTGTCATGTTTTTCTTGCTTCAATAAAAATGAAATTTTCCTGACAAATTTTCCTCTGAAAATTTATTTCGATAAAAAGAAAAATTCCTTCAAAAAAAAAAAACTTTGGTAAACATCAAGTGATTTTATCACATTCTTTCAAATTATAAAAACTTGCAACGAAAATTCTTTTCGAGAAATTCGCTCATGTTTTTCTAAGAAAAGTTTCTCTAAATAAAATTAGACTAATGTCTCGGGGGAATTTTGTTAACCAATAAAGGATTTCTGTCATGTCTTTCCTGCTTTAATAAAAATAAAATTTTCCTGACAAATTTACCTCTAAAATTTTATTCTGATAAAAAGGAAATTCCTTCAAAAATTTTAGTAAACGTCAAGAGATTTTGTCACATTCCTTTAAAAAAATAATAAAAAAAGAGTAATAAATCTGCAAAAAAATTATGTATTAACCCATTTCTTCCTAAGGAATTTTTTTTTCTGATTTCTCTATAAAATAGAAAAAATCAAATTGGACTAATATAGGAGTCATGGACCGACATTCCTTGTGTCGCATACTAATTATATCCTTTTCTTTTGCAGGGAGATCCTAGATACCCCAGACGGGTGTAAAGATTAAGTTCAATAATATATCAAGAATCACCTTCAGAAATATCAAAAGACGAAAAACACCGAGGCTTCAACCGTTAACTCTGGGGGGGCAAACGAACACTGTCCATCTTTGACAGACAGAGTTGTGTCAATCCGTAAACTTGTATGGGCAGTGTATTCTAATATGACGGTGGATTTATACTGATTAAACATGGGGGCATATTTAATGTATTGCAGAGGATCCCGCGTCTTTTGAAAGACAATATGGATTATATAATCAGAAACCATGAAATAAGTACCTTAACCTGATTAAATCAACCAGAGACCGGTCTTAAAATTTCCTCGGATCCGAAACACGCGGAGGGTTTTAGAGGACCGAGGTTCTATTAATGAACGTGGCCCACGGACACTCCCCCGATGCTACAGGTGCCCGATACATACGATTGGACGCCGAAAGCAACAAAACACGGTTGAAGTGGAGCACGTAACAAATGGCCGAATTTATTGGCACACTGATCGAGTGGTGGCAGCTTTATTAATTAACATGATTGAACGCGGGTCTCTAGGCGGTTGGTGGAAAGCCACACTGAATGCTTCTCTAATGTTCTTGATATCATCGTCTACCACAACCCGCGAGAGCATCATGAAGAAGATTAAGCCTCAATATCTTCAGCACCCTAAATCGTTCCCCAGGAGAAGAGATGACAGGAAAACAAAAGTATAGACATGTGAAACATTCCTTTTATTCCATACAACAACAGGTTTTACAATAGCTCACTGGGGAGGAAAGGTAAAGCCAAACTGGGCTCTGATAACCATTACGAAAGAGCTCAACTGACTCTCCAAACAGTTGATGCTTTGGGTGCACCGGGCGCTCTCGGAATTAAGCTCCGCGAGCCTAAAGAAGAGGCAATCGCGCTTCTCCTTAGCCTGGGCCATACTGGCCTCATAATTCTCGACGGCAAACTCTAGGTCCGAAATTGCCGCCCTCTCGAAAGCAATGTCTGCCGTAATGTCATCAAGTCTCTCCTGCAGCCAACCGCATTTGCACCTCATCACAATATTGCCCGGCTCCTGTTCGGAGTAAGTTCGGACCAAGGCCAGACGGTCCACCAACTTTCCCCTCTCACGAACCAGCCACGAAAGTTGATCGTTGGCAAACTTGAGGGCCTTCTTGTGATTATCAGCCACAAATGTGACTATTTCAAGACACTCGTGCCGGTCTTGGTAACGAGCTTTCACGACGGCAGTCACAAGGACCGTCTCATAAGCGCGGTTATAGGCAACCAGAAAATTGATGAAGAGGGTCGAGAAGTTCAGGTACTCCTTCCCTAGTTGGGTACCCTCAACAGAAGCAGCCTCCACGGTTCTGAATAAACCGAGGATTTCAGCCTCAATGGTAGAGTTTTTGGCTATATGAGCGTAACCTCTACCAAGAAGATTGTAGAGTCTCTCCCACCCAGCCAGGACTTCGGCGGATAAGGTATGGTTAGGAGAATTGGCCATTTTTGAAAGCAGAATACGAAAGAAAGGGGGAGAGAGGTGAGGCAGATGAGCGGAATGCGAAGATGGTAATCTGCTTTGAAGTAAATATTGATTTCATAGTGACGGTATCAACCAGTCAAGATTTCTCTTATCTACCATTCTCTATTTGCACCACCCTCGTTGGCTCGAATTCCCATCAGATGGCGACCTCGAGCCAAGCGAGTCCGAAATCTCCGCAGAAAGTTTGACGAGACACCGCCACTTTGAAAAAGAAGACGGAAAGATGAGCTGAGTGGAAGACACGGCAAACGTTAGCGAAAAGGAGATACGACTTGTCTTCATTGGAGGACCCGCCAGTAAATCGACGGTGGAGATCTTGACAGGGGCCCTCTATCACGAAAAGAAAGAAGAAGACAAACTGAGCGAGAAACAATGATTTCTCCTTTGATCAAAAGCTGAATGTCAGATTTTCTCCCTCGAAAAATCTAATAGCGCTGCCCGTGAAGAGGGAAGTCATTGCTATTGCCAGAGAGAGAACTTGTCCTCATTTGATAGTGAGAGTGAGAGTTTATCTGCAAGAACTCGCAGGAGAAAGATAGAGAGGAAGGAGTTCTCGTGGGAGAGGAATTCAAAACCTTCACCATCAAAGCATCGGCTTTCAAAGCCTGTTACGAGAAGCCATCGACGATCCCGTGATCCCTCAAGTCCAAGAAGACATCCTGAGGCGGTCTCGAGTCGGCAGTCCTAGATCCAGAAATATGTCGAGCATTAGGGAAACGGGCGCATGTTCAACCCTGGTCGAAGCTGATGAAGTTCCTTACCCTGAGGGTCTACTGGTCATGGCCATTGACGGTAATCCTGTCTCTCTGTCAATCATTGTTACCGTATTGAGAAAATGCCGGTATAAGGTTTTAGCTCAAGCAAAAGTGACAGAGGCCATAGAAGTATTAAGGAGGAGTAGTGACCAGTTTGATATCATCCTCACCGCCATGGTAGGGATTGACATGGATGTTTTCACTCTCTTGAAATTTATCAATTTTGAATTAAACATGCCAGTCGTCGTAATATCGGCAAGCGATGATCAGCAAGCCATAATGAAGGCTGTCTTACACGGGGCCCAAGACGTCGTAACGAAACCAGTTAGGGTTCACATGCTTCAAAACATATGGCAGCACGTAGTGAGGAAGCAATTGCACGACCAAGAGAACAATCATCAAGCCTTCAATATTGTTCCAAGCAACTGGAAAAAGAAGATGAGTTGGTCTCCCGAGCTGCATCGCATGTTTGTTAATGCATTTCAGCAGCTAGGAATCGATTCGGCACGGCCGCAACATATACTGGAAATTATGAAGGTAGAGGGACTCACTAAAGGAAATGTTTTGAGTCATCTTCAGAAGTACAGAAAAAGGGCAAGAGAACATAATGCAGCTCAGAATCAAGAAAACCAAGGCGGGACTGATCCAAGCCTGAACGTCAAGTCTCCTCACCACCATAAGTTCCGCAGGTTAGCATGGGGCGAGCCACTTCCCATCATCAACCAAGCCAGTAGCCGTGCCATCAATCCCCCAGGCGTTAATCAAAGTATCCCCCAGAATCACCCTAATGCTCTTCAAGAGTATAGACCGCAGGGGCAGTGTATTCAGATTCCTTGGTTTGAGCACCAACCTGTGGCTAGAATTCATCCCATGATCAGCGCGCCTGCGCAGCCAGAGAATCAGACAAGAAGTTATCCTGAGCACTTCCACTTCTCTAATCCTCGAATGGAAGGAGTTTTTAGCAGCAGGACAGTTGGTGATCCCCACACTTTCTCGAGTAATAATGAAGGCTCCAGCACGAGAAGTCAAATTGCTCATGGCGAGGACAGAATGAGAAATCTACCGCCAGCATTTGCCAACAACAATGCCCAATTCGAGTATCAGTTGCTGGAAGGCTCAAGAATGGAATAAAATAATTCAGAACACGAGACGAGTATGAGCAAATTAGAACGATACAGAATTACCATTCTTTGAGATTGTTTGGGTCTTTCGTTCACATATTCCTCATTTGAAGCCGTCCATTCTGTGGCGATGTCCACGAATCTATTTGCCCAAAGTTTTGATTAATCGGGGAATTTCGTTTTTGGGTCAATTTGCAAATTCCCTTCTAGTTCGCGCGACTTTTTACTCGCAATAAATTCACTACGAGTTTGGTGTGGTAGCAGACTCGAGCATTTAATAGGAGAACAGGAAATTGCTGCTTCTTGCTTTTGCGTTCATTCTGAACATCAATAAAAGTAGAAAACATCCCATGCAAGGAAATGAAGCGTCTGCATTCGTTCAAGATCGATTTTGCTCCCTCAGCAGGCTCTCCCATGATTAGCTGGCTTCATTCTGGACCAGGTATGCATCGGCTATGTTGAAGGACCCGTGATCTCAGCTTCGAAATACAGACTCCCTGTGCATATTACAGTCCCCGTGCTTCATTAACATTAAACTGGTTGATCATGGCGGTGAGTTCATCGTCAATGCCGCTTGCCTGGTGGTGATACATCTCCCCTTCCCCGGGAGGTATTGATGCTGATCCAGTAGCATTAGTCTTTTTGTACCCTGCTCCAACAGAACTCGATTCTGTTATAAACTGGTCTAACTCGCTTCTCAAACACGCATTTTCAATCCTCAGATCATGCATTTCATCGAAGGCGAGGAGGAGGCTGTTGCAGTTAGGGCAGGTTGTGACAGTCTGAAAATTCGACTCGATTGTCGGAAATTCTAAATGAATGGAAATACTTCGTTAATACACTCTGATCGACGCTCACTCAGGATTAGCTACCCTGAGTTGACCAACCGAAGGGGAAAGGCTATCTGGGAAGAATTTTCCAAACAGCCGCCCGTTGGTCTGAGACAGAGACAGAGTCGTTAATTAATGAAATTGACCACGAAATGAAATCCGACTTTGGGTAATCGAATCAGTAAGATAAACACAATTAAGAGATGAAGTCAGTTTCAGAATTGTCGCCAGAAGGGCAGACAGCCGGTGAACGTCGAGAAGCAAGACGCGATTGGAAAATTACCGAAATGCCCCCGGTAAATGCTCAGTCCTTAGAATTAGTTGAATTAGGATTTTTGAGAGTAGATTCGACTAATCAAAATCAAATCCTGTCTAAAATTCGTTCGCGCTCGAGACCCGATCGGTGCATTTGGCACGCAAATCGAGACAAGTCAAATCAGTTGTCAAATCAATCAATGTCAAGTCAAACCATCAGTCACATCATGGCACAATTTCCAAGACAAGTCAATCATGGTTCAATTCCCAAGGAGGTCAATCAACATGTCAAGTACAAAGTCAAATCCTAGTCACTATTCACTCACTATTCACCTCACCTAACACTCTACCTCTCTCTTAAGTCTTTTCTCTCTCTCTCCTCCCTCATTTTTCCCCCCCTTTCGGCCGGCCACCCCCTCTTCTCTCTCCCGAAATCTCTCTCTCCCTCTCACGGTTTCTCCCTCCCGTTGCCGTGCCGCCCGAGAGCTCCTCCACCGTGAACCGCCGCTCCGTCCGCCATCATCCTCCACTCCATTTGCCAAGGTAAGCCTCTTCTCCTTCTTACCTTGTTGTCTCATGGCCATATGAGCCTTTTGAAAGCCGCCGGCCCTAACCTCTCTCCCGGTCTCTCTCTCTAGTCGTCGTCGTCGTCGTCGTTTCCCTTTGGCCGACCGACCACCCCTCACCGTCGGTCCTCATCCCTCTTTGGTAAGTGTCCTAAGCTTCCTTGTCTTCATTTTCCATGGCTATTCGAAGCCATTTGCTGACCAAGCCAACCCGAATCCCTTGTAGGCCGAAAACTCCACCGGCCGTTCCTTGCCGTTCCCGTCGTCGTCCTCAACTCCCATAGGTAAGCTTTACTACTAATTCTAGTTTAGGTTAGTAGTATATGCATGTGGAAGGATGTGTTAGAGACGGTTAGGCTTGTTGTGAGGTTGAAAGGTGATTTAAGGTATGCTTACTATGAATTAACATGTGGAGAGCTTGATGTGGGATTCGAATAGGGGCTGTTGGCATGCGAAACGGTCATTGAAATGCTAAGTGAGGGCTGCGAATGGTGAGTTAGGCGTGCGTGAGAGGTGCCGTGAGGTGCTAATGGACTTGGAGGGCCTAAATCACACTAATTTGATCAAAAACGAACAATCGGGCCAAGATACAACTAGTAGGCTTGCTTATGGACGTGAGTAGCAAACTAAGGGGGCCTTGAAAGTGTGATTAGTGGGCTGCAAATGGGGCATTAGGCGTGCACTTAGTGGGCCAAAGGGAGATATTGGGCTTGAAAGCTTTAAAATTTAGTAATTGGGCCAAAACTAATCAAAATGGGCCAAATCTAGTTAGTGGGCCACTAATGGACGAAAATCCTTTTAAATTGGGCCTAAATTAAGTCCACGAACATTTAAAAATGAAACCCAAAATGTATATGGGCTTGGGTAATTGAATTGGGCCTAAAATGATGAATATGGGCTTGAATAGTAAACCTTTAGAAATGGGCCTGGGTTTTGCACGAAATGAATAAAATAATAGGCCCAACCCACATGAATTAAATTAAGATTTAATTATTGGACCTCAACTAATGAAGTGGGTCTTAGGCCCAGTCGAACTTAGCTTGATTAACTAAGACCCTTAATTAGATTAGACCTCGGATTATATGGACTTGAATTATGGATTGGCCTTGGGTAAGTAATCGTATGATGGAACCTTGTACAGGTTGTAAGGCAAGGTTAGACGAGCAATAGTTCGCGAGTAGAAGTATTTGATCTTCGTATGTACAGTAAGGTGAATGTGAGATTCAATGATGATTGACTGATGTGCTCTACCTTGCGCTTATGATTGACTGCATGCATGCTCTGTGTTGAATGATTTGATGTGATCATCTGGGCCCTGCATACATTCAGAGCATTGCATGAGTCACTGGAGACGTGACATGAGATTGTGCCCTGAGGGGGAAGTGGAGAGAAAAGGGAGACCAACGTAAGGCGTCAGAAACGCAGTGTGGTACGGGCCTAAGTGGCACCGAGATTCATGCCGTGTGGCACTGTTGGTAGAGCCCTGATGGGAATTGGAGTGATAGGCGGGCTGATCCTTGGGATCTATGATGGCCGTTTGAGGCCTGTGGAATTGCACACCATGATTGCTGATTGTTGATATTGCCCGTCTTTATTGCATGAACCATTGTGATGAAAACTGGGGAGATCGAGAGCGTTGGACTCCGGGTACCAAACCCTAGTTACTGGTTAGGACCGACCCCACTTGTATATCCTACCCTACGCTAGGATTAGTGGTGAGCTTGCTGAGTCCTCGACTCACTGGCGTTGGTTGCCACCTTTTTCAGATCCAGGTCACCAGTGATGGATGTACCACCGATGCTTTTTGGTCTGCCGATCCAGATGGACACCCAGGTTACCCTCCATTTTGATATGCACGCTACTCTGTGGCATAGACATGTGACGACTGTACTCGTAGATCAGGGAGGTCCTTATTTAGTGCCCCATAGATTCGAGGCTTGGTTCAGAGAGGGCCTGCATGGCTTTGAAGGACCCCAGAGAGATTCCCCTATTCCCATGGAGGAGGACCCGTTTTGGCTCCAGCCTGCAGAATATGGAGGCCAGGTGATCGACCCCGACCCGAAGCAGGAGTTGCCGTCTCCAGGGCGCTCCGAGATAGATGGCCACGAGGAGGGCGATGCGATGGATACCGAGGAGGAGGATCCAGAGGAGGACCCTGTGGAGGATTCCGACGAGGAGGACTGAGTTATGGCAGAATTCCGTTGGTTCGAGGATTAGGTTGTTAGCGTAGGAAGATCTGTGATTAGCAGTTTCTTTTTTGGGAGTCTGTACCTAACGCTGATTATATTATGAAATGCTGATTTTGCTTATCTTGATTTTGCTACCCCCTTTTGCTATGTATGCTTGTGTGTATGGATAGGAGGCACGCTTCCGCAGGTATGAGAAATTGGCGCAAGTTGCGTCGTCGTCTGGTCGCGACGATTGGAAAGCATCCCTGGGCCGTCGCTTATCGTGAACCAGGCGAGCGCGAGGTGTATCTTCCGCAGGAACGGGATGCCGCGTTCCCGAGGAGGGATCCGGGGCGTGACATCCCCGTTCGAGTGGTATCAGAGCAAGGTCAGCTCGATACGAGACCGTTCGAGGTTTGGAGTGATAAGGCTGATGATTTTGGGGTAGTTAGTTAGACAGACCCTAGACCTAAGGATTAGGAAGGGTAGAATGCATGATTTGATTGGCGCATGTGATTGCTTAGCGGAATTGATTGTCTAGAGTAACCTTGGGATAAGGTATTTCATGCTAAGCTGCAGGTGCGTCAGGACCTGAGGTAAGGTTCTATGGCAGAGCCCCATGAGTTGGGCGTTTGGATGCTGATTGCTGAATGCTAGTCTGTAAGGTATTGCATGTGGTTGTATGCCTAGTCGGCTGTCGCGCGCTGTCTGACCATCATACATTGCATGACTTCTGCATTAAAGGCAAAATGGTTTACAAGTGAAAGTTGTTAAAAAGGAGATTTGGATTTTGAAAGAAATGCATGCATTCATGTTGTTGGATTTGGTGACCGTCAGCCTGGTATGGGACAGGATTAACGGGACGTCTAAAAACTGTGATGAAGCGTGGTATGGGACACGTGGAGTGGGATTCTCTTTGTCTATGAATTTCTTAGGACAACTGTTCGCACCAAGAAACGATGAGGGCGGGGAGTGGTCGCCGGGGCAGAGACCTGATCAAGGAAGCGGCTCCCGACAGGCTTCTAGTTGAGGTTGCGAACAGAGTGGCCTGGGTTATGCATTTGCAGGGTTGAGTCTAGATGTCGACCGGGTTCAACTGCATTTAAGCTGCAGCGATTATTTACATGCATATACATGTCAGTGGACGCGACAGTAGACGAAAGCTTGGTTGTTAGATTTAGAGTTCCGAATTCCTGAATGGGAATTTCGTTTGTTTTAGGTGTGAGTTTTAGCAAGGATGAGCAATAGGGGCAGAAGACCGACTGCTGGTGCATCGAGCTCGAGGGCTCCTGAGTCTGAAGGGGACCCCAGAATCGAAGAAATGATGAGAGTTCTGACTGAAGTGAGTAACTTAATGGCTAGGCAAGCTGCTGAGAGAGCTGCCACTGTTGCCCAAGCAGCTGAGGCCGCCTTGGCCGCTGCAAATGGAGCCAATGGAGGCAATGGGCATGGAAATGGAGGACGTCAGACTCATCACATTGTGGAACAGTTTCTGAAGTTGCAGCCGTCGAAGTTTGATGGCAGTGGTGGTCCAGAGGTAGCTGCCTTGTGGATCGAGCAGCTGGGGAAGGCTTTCTCCGTGTTGGGTTGCGCAGATGAGGAAAAGGTCTCGTTGGCAACTTATCAGCTTCAAGGGACTGCAGACGACTGGTGGAAGGCCACTAGAGGGCGAGTCTTTCCGGATGGCATGAGGCCAAACTGGGCCGCCTTCTGTGCAGCCTTTAATGGAAAGTATTTCTCGGAGGCAGCCCAGGAAAGGAAAATGGAAGAGTTCATCAGGCTCCGCCAAGGATCACTGACTGTGGACCAGTACGAAGGTGAATTTGCCAGGCTGTCCAAGTTCGCACGAAGGCTGATCGACGACCCATGGGACAAGGCCAGGAGATTTAGGGAAGGATTGAGGCCCGAGTTGAAGAGTTTGATCATCGCCACTGGGCTGAGGGACTACAACGAGATCTATGAGCGAGCTTTGGCGACAGAGCGAGATCTGCAGGAAAAGACCGCCGCATCTGGATCGCGGTTTGTGCCAAGGGGGAACTTCAGAGACTTTGGCAAGAGGCCAATGAAGGACAACCGCAGGTTCGTTCCACCTGCGAGGAGAACCCTGGGAAAGCCATCGTTCCCTGGGAATCAGATCTGCCGTGACTGTGGCAGGAGGCATGGGAACAGCCCTTGCCCGAGGAAGACTGGAGGCTGCTTTGGATGTGGCCAGACGGGACATATCCTGAGGAACTGCCCGAGGAAAGGTCAGAGACCCCCGTTCCAGCAACAGCAACAGCAGCCACCGCAGATGGTGAACGCTCCGCAAGGAAACCAGAACCGTCCGCCTGCTCAGGGGCGAGTGTATGCAATGGCGCGCAAGGACGCTGAGAATGCGCCAGGGGTGATCACAGGTACCGTTTCTCTCTGTGGTCATACCGCTTATGCCTTATTTGATCCGGGAGCGTCGCACTCTTTCGTATCTGCACGTTTTGTTGAGTTGTCTGGGATGAATGTTAAGCCATTGGATGTGACCTTGCATGTAACCACCCCGTTGAAGGATAGAGTAATTATTGCAATAGGATGTAAGGGGTGTAAGTTAGCTCTGGGCGATAGGCAAGAAGAAATTGACTTAGCTGTTCTGCCCATGTATGATTTCGACGTGATTGTTGGCATGGATTGGTTGGTTAGACATGGGGCAGTGATAGACTGTGGTAGGAGTATCATACAGCTAAACCCAGTAGGCCACCCTGGGTATGAATTTAAGGGAAATCGTGGAGGAACGTCGATTCCTTGGATCTCATCTTTAGAAGCGACCAAGTTAATGGATGAAGGTTGCCTGGGATTTTTGGCATCAGTATTAGATTCGTCTGCCCTAGAAATGAAGTTAGAAGAAGTGCCTGTAGTAAGTGAGTATCCAGATGTATTTCCTCAAGAGTTGCCTGGATTGCCACCTGAGCGTGAAGTAGAATTTATGATTGAACTGGCACCTGGAACAGAGCCGATCTCGAAAGCACCGTATAGGATGTCGTTATCGGAATTGAAGGAATTGAAGGTACAGATGCAAGAGCTATTGGATAAAGGATTTATCCGCCCCAGTGCTTCGCCATGGGGAGCTCCGGTGCTGTTTGTTAAGAAGAAAGATGGATCGCTAAGACTGTGCATCGACTACAGACAGCTGAACCAAGTGACGATCAAGAATAAGTATCCTCTACCAAGGATTGATGACCTGTTCGACTAACTTCAAGGCGCTTGCGTGTTCTCCAAGATAGACCTAAGGACAGGCTATCACCAGTTAAGGATTAAGAAAGAGGATGTGCCTAAGACTGCTTTTAGGACGAGATATGGGCACTATGAGTTCACCGTTATGCCGTTTGGATTGACAAATGCTCCAGCCGCATTTATGGATATGATGAATCGAGTGTTCAAGGAGTTTTTGGATCAATTCGTGATAGTCTTCATTGATGACATCTTGGTATATTCGAAGAGTTCTGAGGACCACGAAGAACACTTAAGGATCGTCCTGCGGACGCTAAGGGAACATTCGCTATATGCGAAGTTCAGTAAGTGTGAGTTCTGGCTGAGCAGAGTGGCGTTTCTTGGTCATATAGTATCTGGAGAAGGGATATCAGTGGACCCATCTAAGATTGAAGCAGTAGAGAAATGGCCGAGACCTACGACCGTGACGGAAGTGCGAAGTTTCCTTGGATTGGCTGGGTATTATAGACGCTTCGTGGAAAGATTCTCGGTGATAGCGTCTCCTCTGACGTGTTTGTTGAAGAAGGAAACAAAGTTTCAATGGACTGAGAAATGCGAGGAGAGTTTTCAGGAGTTAAAGGATCGATTGACTTCCGCACCAGTCTTAACCATTCCGTCTGGACCAGGAGGATTTGAGATATACAGCGATGCGTCATTAAGAGGATTGGGGTGTGTCTTGATGCAGCATGGACGAGTGGTAGCTTATGCATCTCGTCAGTTGAGGCCGCATGAGATGAATTACCCGACGCACGACTTGGAGTTAGCTGCGATTGTCTTTGCATTGAAGATTTGGAGGCATTATCTAGTGGGAGAGAAATTCCAGATTTTTACGGACCATCAAAGTTTGAAGTATCTGTTCTCGCAGAAGGAGCTGAATATGAGGCAGCGTCGTTGGATGGAGTTGTTGAAGGACTATGACTGCGATATTTTGTACCATCCAGGAAAGGCGAATAAGGTAGCGGATGCTTTGAGTAGGAAGTCGAGCGTTGCGCATATGATGGTCAAGGAGTGGACATTACTGGAGGAAATCAGAGATTCCGAGTTCAAGGTCGAGGTAGGAAACCTCTCGAGTCTGATGGCTACGTTGCGGATCGAACCGGAGATTCAGCTAAGAATCAAGGAGTTGCAGTCTACAAACCCCGAGATACAGAAGATTGTGTTAATGAATGTAGAGGAGAGAAAGGCTGAGTTCCAAGTGACTACAGATGGAGTATTAAGGTTTAAAGGACGTCTGTGCGTACCTAATGACGAGGCGCTAAAGGAAAAGATTTTGTCCGAGGCACACAGAAGTAACTACAGTATTCATCCAGGGAGTACTAAGATGTATCAGAATTTGCGTCAGCACTATTGGTGGAATGGTATGAAGGTGGATGTGGCTAAGCATGTAGCTAAGTGTCTGACGTGTCAACAGGTAAAGGCACAGCATTGCAAGCCTGGAGGATTATTGCAACCATTGGAGATCCCAGAGTGGAAATGGGAGCATGTCACTATGGATTTCGTGACGGGTTTGCCAAGAAGTCAGAGAGGCAATGATTCGATTTGGGTAATAGTGGACAGACTGACGAAATCAGCTCATTTCATTGCAGTACGAAAGGACTCTACGCTGGAAAGGTTGGCTGAGTTGTATGTGAGGCAGATTGTGAGGATTCATGGGGTGCCAGTAAGTATCGTATCTGATAGAGATCCTCGCTTCACCGCTACATTTTGGAAGAGTCTGCAGGGTGCGCTGGGAACAGAGTTAAGATTCAGTACAGCCTACCACCCTCAGACAGATGGTCAGTCGGAAAGGACGATACAGACTTTGGAAGACATGCTGAGAGCTTGTGTGATTGATTTCAAAGGAGGTTGGGAAGAGCAGTTGCATTTGGTGGAATTCGCCTACAACAACAGTTATCAGCAGAGTATCAAAATGGCACCATTTGAGGCACTGTATGGAAGGGCCTGTAGAACGCCAATCTGTTGGGATGAAGTTGGTGAGAAAAGCATAACAGGCCCAGAATTAGTGCAGCAGTCAGTTGAGGCAGTCAGGGTGATTAGAGACAGACTGAGGACCGCTCAGAGTAGGCAGAAGAGCTATGCGGACAAGAGACGTAAGCCATTGGAATTTCAAGTTGGAGATCATGTATTTCTGAAGGTGTCACCGATGCGAGGACTATCTCGGTTTGGCAAGAAAGGAAAGCTGAGTCCAAGATTTGTTGGGCCATTCGAGATTTTGGAGAAGATCGGGACATTAGCTTATCGTCTAGCACTGCCGCCGAACTTATCGCAGATTCATAATGTGTTTCATGTTTCGATGCTTCGGAAGTACGAGCCGGACCCTGGCCATATACTCGATCATGAAGTCGTTGAAATGGATGACCGCGTCTCATACGTGGAAAGGCCAGCAAGGATTGAAGATCGTAAGGAGCAGGTCTTAAGGAATAAGACGATTCCGCTGGTCAAGGTTATCTGGGAACACCATGGGACTGAAGGAGCAACTTGGGAAAGTGAGAACGAGATGAAGGAGAAGTATCCGTATTTGTTTGGGTAGCTCAGTGTAATTTCTGTTTGTTGTAAGGATTGATGGATGTAAATTTCGAGGACGAAATTCTTATAAGAAGGGAAGAATTGTGACAGTCTGAAAATTCGACCCGATTGTCGGAAATTCTAAATGAATGGAAATACTTCGTTAATACACTCTGATCGACGCTCACTCAGGATTAGCTACCCTGAGTTGACCAACCGAAGGGGAAAGGCTATCTGGGAAGAATTTTCCAAACAGCCGCCCGTTGGTCTGAGACAGAGACAGAGTCGTTAATTAATGAAATTGACCACGAAATGAAATCCGACTTTGGGTAATCGAATCAGTAAGATAAACACAATTAAGAGATGAAGTCAGTTTCAGAATTGTCGCCAGAAGGGCAGACAGCCGGTGAACGTCGAGAAGCAAGACGCGATTGGAAAATTACCGAAATGCCCCCGGTAAATGCTCAGTCCTTAGAATTAGTTGAATTAGGATTTTTGAGAGTAGATTCGACTAATCAAAATCAAATCCTGTCTAAAATTCGTTCGCGCTCGAGACCCGATCGGTGCATTTGGCACGCAAATCGAGACAAGTCAAATCAGTTGTCAAATCAATCAATGTCAAGTCAAACCATTAGTCACATCATGGCACAATTTCCAAGACAAGTCAATCATGGTTCAATTCCCAAGGAGGTCAATCAACATGTCAAGTACAAAGTCAAATCCTAGTCACTATTCACTCACTATTCACCTCACCTAACACTCTACCTCTCTCTTAAGTCTTTTCTCTCTCTCTCCTCCCTCATTTTTCCCCCCCTTTCGGCCGGCCACCCCCTCTTCTCTCTCCCGAAATCTCTCTCTCCCTCTCACGGTTTCTCCCTCCCGTTGCCGTGCCGCCCGAGAGCTCCTCCACCGTGAACCGCCGCTCCGTCCGCCATCATCCTCCACTCCATTTGCCAAGGTAAGCCTCTTCTCCTTCTTACCTTGTTGTCTCATGGCCATATGAGCCTTTTGAAAGCCGCCGGCCCTAACCTCTCTCCCGGTCTCTCTCTCTAGTCGTCGTCGTCGTCGTCGTTTCCCTTTGGCCGACCGACCACCCCTCACCGTCGGTCCTCATCCCTCTTTGGTAAGTGTCCTAAGCTTCCTTGTCTTCATTTTCCATGGCTATTCGAAGCCATTTGCTGACCAAGCCAACCCGAATCCCTTGTAGGCCGAAAACTCCACCGGCCGTTCCTTGCCGTTCCCGTCGTCGTCCTCAACTCCCATAGGTAAGCTTTACTACTAATTCTAGTTTAGGTTAGTAGTATATGCATGTGGAAGGATGTGTTAGAGACGGTTAGGCTTGTTGTGAGGTTGAAAGGTGATTTAAGGTATGCTTACTATGAATTAACATGTGGAGAGCTTGATGTGGGATTCGAATAGGGGCTGTTGGCATGCGAAACGGTCATTGAAATGCTAAGTGAGGGCTGCGAATGGTGAGTTAGGCGTGCGTGAGAGGTGCCGTGAGGTGCTAATGGACTTGGAGGGCCTAAATCACACTAATTTGATCAAAAACGAACAATCGGGCCAAGATACAACTAGTAGGCTTGCTTATGGACGTGAGTAGCAAACTAAGGGGGCCTTGAAAGTGTGATTAGTGGGCTGCAAATGGGGCATTAGGCGTGCACTTAGTGGGCCAAAGGGAGATATTGGGCTTGAAAGCTTTAAAATTTAGTAATTGGGCCAAAACTAATCAAAATGGGCCAAATCTAGTTAGTGGGCCACTAATGGACGAAAATCCTTTTAAATTGGGCCTAAATTAAGTCCACGAACATTTAAAAATGAAACCCAAAATGTATATGGGCTTGGGTAATTGAATTGGGCCTAAAATGATGAATATGGGCTTGAATAGTAAACCTTTAGAAATGGGCCTGGGTTTTGCACGAAATGAATAAAATAATAGGCCCAACCCACATGAATTAAATTAAGATTTAATTATTGGACCTCAACTAATGAAGTGGGTCTTAGGCCCAGTCGAACTTAGCTTGATTAACTAAGACCCTTAATTAGATTAGACCTCGGATTATATGGACTTGAATTATGGATTGGCCTTGGGTAAGTAATCGTATGATGGAACCTTGTACAGGTTGTAAGGCAAGGTTAGACGAGCAATAGTTCGCGAGTAGAAGTATTTGATCTTCGTATGTACAGTAAGGTGAATGTGAGATTCAATGATGATTGACTGATGTGCTCTACCTTGCGCTTATGATTGACTGCATGCATGCTCTGTGTTGAATGATTTGATGTGATCATCTGGGCCCTGCATACATTCAGAGCATTGCATGAGTCACTGGAGACGTGACATGAGATTGTGCCCTGAGGGGGAAGTGGAGAGAAAAGGGAGACCAACGTAAGGCGTCAGAAACGCAGTGTGGTACGGGCCTAAGTGGCACCGAGATTCATGCCGTGTGGCACTGTTGGTAGAGCCCTGATGGGAATTGGAGTGATAGGCGGGCTGATCCTTGGGATCTATGATGGCCGTTTGAGGCCTGTGGCATTGCACACCATGATTGCTGATTGTTGATATTGCCCGTCTTTATTGCATGAACCATTGTGATGAAAACTGGGGAGATCGAGAGCGTTGGACTCCGGGTACCAAACCCTAGTTACTGGTCAGGACCGACCCCACTTGTATATCCTACCCTACGCTAGGATTAGTGGTGAGCTTGCTGAGTCCTCGACTCACTGGCGTTGGTTGCCACCTTTTTCAGATCCAGGTCACCAGTGATGGATGTACCACCGATGCTTTTTGGTCTGCCGATCCAGATGGACACCCAGGTTACCCTCCATTTTGATATGCACGCTACTCTGTGGCATAGACATGTGACGACTGTACTCGTAAATCAGGGAGGTCCTTATTTAGTGCCCCATAGATTCGAGGCTTGGTTCAGAGAGGGCCTGCATGGCTTTGAGGGACCCCAGAGAGATTCCCCTATTCCCATGGAGGAGGACCCGTTTTGGCTCCAGCCTGCAGAATATGGAGGCCAAGTGATCGAGCGCGAGGTGTATCTTCCGCAGGAACGGGATGCCGCGTTCCCGAGGAGGGATCCGGGGCGTGACACAGGTGGCGGAGTCAAAAGCCTCTTTATACATCTTGTTTTCCGCTCGGAGGTTTTCATTTTCAACTCTTAGAAACTCGGCTTCGTTGTGCTCATGACGAGTCTTCATTCGGGTTCGCCTATTTTGAAACCAGAACTTGATTTGTGAAGGTTCAAGTCCTAGCTCTTGACTTAGTTCCATTTTCTGTTTGCCGTCTGGCATAGGACATGTTCTGAAGAAATCCTCAAGCCTTTGTACTTGCTCCTTAGTATGGCGATGGTAACGCTTCTTTTGACCCTTACCGTTGTTGTCCTTATCTTTACTGAGATCTTGGACGTCGTCGGCGGAAGGGCCAGGTTCCATAGGCTCGATCCCAAACATGGTTTCGAACTCTTCCTCGCCCATATTCAGCAGGCAATGATAGCTTTCGGAAGTATTGGGTTGAGACATCTTCGATTTGGTCGATGATTTCTCAAGGTTTACTATATCTTTCTGTATTTTCACTCTCTCTGAACCGTGTATGCTTTAAAACTCTCTTCAATGTATGAATAAAGATTATCAGGAGGATGTCTCTTTTAAAATTTGGCGTCGGCTTAGCATATGTATCGCTTCTCCCGAGATTTGTCTTTCTCAACCTTTCCTGCGTGTTTCTTGCTTGGCTCGTCTTTTCTCATCTCTTCATAGTGGTAGGGTCCCTATCAACGTCTCTACCGTCGATTTGCTGGCGTGTTCTCCTATAAAAACGAATCTCATTTTCCTTGTCTCCCACCCAAGTCACCTTTCTTTCTCCTTTTTCAAAGTTGTGTCATCCCGTCAAACTTTTGGCAGAGATGTCGGATTTGCTTAGCTCGAGATTGGAGACGAGTAGCGGAGGTGATGCTGATAGGGAATGGTAGACAGGAAAATCTGGCCAGTAGAGACTTTCACTGCAAAAATGAAAGGGAATGCGGCAGTATATGTTCTTCATATTCTAGAAAAATTGGAACGATACTGTTTTACCCTTGTATGTACTTCATTGAATTTGAATTGAGGAAGTTCCTTCATTTGGATTGGATTGGATTGTATGTCCCGAGTTGCCCTTCACTTTGAGCTTGCCACATAAGTGCTTTGCTTAGTTGGGCCTTGTTTTCTTTCGGGTTGCTTTGGACCATCATCATTTTTCATGCCATCGGGTCCGTGGATCGGAGGGCTCCTTTAATTTAAAGGTTACCTTTAAGGCAAATGAGTCCTATCGCATTCCATTGGGTCATTTCATTTTGCGACACTCTTTAGGCAATTTGCAATCCCCTGGAAGAGAATGAAACAAATCCAATTTAGCATTTTGCGACGATTGAGGGTAAATTGGAACGACACACAATTACCCGTCTTCGAGCTCGCCTGGGCTTTTCACTTGAAATTTCCCTACGTGAGGTCATTCAACATTTCTCATTATGGCAGTCAGCGACGTTGCCACAAATTGATCCGCCCTGAGTCTAGCATAAAAAGGGATTCACGCATTCGACGGGATAAAAAACAAATTACCCCATGCCCCTGAATTAAATCTAGACACCTAGAAAGCTGGAAATATCACACTGGCTTCCGATTATGGCTTCGGATGTCTGTCAACCTTAAACTGGTTGACCAGGGCAGTAAGCTCATCATCTGGGTAATCTCTTGAACCTTCCAGCAACTGATGCTCGAATTGGGCATTATTGTTGGCAAATGCTGGCGGTAGATTTCTCATTCTGTCCTCGCCATGAGCAATTTGACTTCTCGAGCTGAAGTCTTCATCATTACTCCAGAAAGTGTGGGGATCACCAACTGTCCTGCTGCCAAGAACTCCTTCCATTCGAGGATTAGAGAAGTGGAAGTGCTCAGGATAATTTCTTGTCTGATTCTCTGGCTGCGCAGGCGCGCTGATCATGGGATGAATTCTAGCCACGGGTTGGTGCTCAAACCAAGGAGTCTGAATACACTGCCCCTGCGGTCTATACTCTTGAAGAGCATTAGGGTGATTCTTGGGGATACTTTGATTAACGCCTGGGGGATTGATGGCACGGCTACTGGTTTGGTTGATGATGGGAAGTGGCTCGCCCCATGCTAACCTGTGGAACTTATGGTGGCGAGGAGACTCGACGTTCAGGCTTGGATCAGTCCCGCCTTGGTTTTCTTGATTCTGAGCTGCATTGTGTTCTCTCACCCTTTTTCTGTACTTCTGAAGATGACTCGAAACATTTGCTTTAGTGAGTCCCTCTACCTTCATAATTTCCAGTATATGTTGCGGCCGTGCCGAATCGATTCCTAGTTGCTGAACTGCATTAACAAACATACGATGCAGCTCGGGAGACCAACTCATCTTCTTTCTCCAGTTGCTTGGAATAAAATTGAAGGCTTGATGCTTGTTCTCATGGTCGTGCAATTGCTTCCTTACCACGTGCTGCCATATGTTTTTAAGCATCTGAACCCTAACTGGTTTCGTTACGACGTCTTGGGCCCCGTTTAAGACAAGCTTCATCATGGCTTGCTGATCATCGCTTGCCGATATTACGAGGACTGGCATGTTTAATTTAGAATTGATGACTTCCAAGAGAGTGAAAACATCCATGTCAATCCCTACCATGGCGGTGACGACGATATCAAACTGGTCACTACTCCTCCTTAATATCTCTAAGGCCTCTGTCGCCTTTGCTTGAGCTACAACCTTATACCGGCATTTTCTTAATACGGTAACAAGGATTGACAGAGAGACTGGATTACCGTCAATGGCCATGACCAGTAGACCCTCAGGGTAAGGAATTTCATCAGCTTCGACCAGGGTTGAACATACGCCCATTTCCCTAATGCTCGACATATTTCTGGATCTAGGACTGCCGATTCGAGACCGCCTCAGGATGTCTTCTCGGACTTGAGGGATCACGGGATCGTTGATGGCTTCTCGTAACAGGCTTTGAAAGCCAATGCTTTGATGGTGAAGGTTTTGAATTCCTCTCCCACGAGAACTCCTTCCTCTCTATCTTTCTCCTGCGAGTTCGTGCAGATGAACCCTCACTATCAAATGAGGATAAATTCTCTCTCTGGCAATAGCAACGACTTCCCCCTTCACGGGCAGTGCTATTAGATTTACCGAGGGGAAAATCTGACATTCAACTTTTGATTAAAGGGGAAATCCTCGTTTATCGCTCAGTTTGTCTTCTTCTTTCTTTTCGCGATAAAGGGCCCCTATCAAGATTTCCACCGTCGATTTACTGGCGGGTCCTCCAATGAAGACGAGTAATATCTCTCTTTCTGCCGAAAATTTCTTTGTCCCCCACTCAGCTCGTCTTTTCGTTCTTTCTTTTTTCAAAGCGGTGGAGTCCCGTCCAGCTTTTCCATAGAGACGTCAGGTTTGTTCGGCTTGAGGTTGCCACTTGACTGGAATTTGAGCCACCGGGGGTGTTGCCGATAGAGAATGGTAGATAGGAAAACCTATAAGGACTGCCCCTGTGAAATCAGTATTTAAATTGAAGCAGATTACCATCTTCGCATTCCACTCATCTGCCTCATCTCTCTCCTTTCTTTCGTATTCTGCTTTCAAAAATGGCCAATTCTCCTAACCACACCTTATCCGCCGAAGTCCTGGCTGGGTGGGAGAGACTCTACAATCTTCTTGGTAGAGGTTATGCTCATATAGCCAAAAACTCTACCGTTGAGGTTGAAATCCTTGGTTTATTCAGGACTGTGGACGCTGCTTCTGTTGAGGGTACCCAACTGGGGAAGGAGTATCGGAACTTCTCGACCGTCTTCATCAATTTTCTGGCTGCCTATAACCGCGCTTATGAGACGGTCCTTGTGACCGCCGTCGTGAAAGCTCGTTACCGAGACCGGCACGAGCGTCTGGCAACAGTTACATTTGTGGCTGATAATCACAAAAAGGCCCTCAAGTTTGCCAACGATCAGCTTTCCTGGCTGGTTCGTGAGAGGGGAAAGCTGGTGGACCGTCTGGCCTTGATCCGAACTTACGCCGAACAGGAGCCAGGCAATATTGTGATGAGGTGCAAATGCGGTTGGCTGCAGGAGAGGCTTGATGACATTACGGCAGATATTGCTTTCGAGAGGGCGGCGATTCCGGACCTGGAGTTTGCCGTTGAGCATTACGGGGCCACTATGGCCCAGGTTAAAGAGAAGTGCGATCGTCTCTTCTTTAGGCTCGCGGAGCTTAATCCCGAGAACGCCCGGTGCACCCAGAGCATCAACTTTATGGAGAGCCAGCTGAGCTCCTTTGTGACGCTTATTAGGGCTCAATTTGATTTCACTTTTCCTCCCGAGTGAGTTGTTGTAAGATTTGTTGGTGAATGGAATGAAGAGAAAGTTTCACGTGTTTGTGCTTTTCATTTTCCTGCCATTTCTTCGCCCATATAGCATGATAGGACGATTTACGGTACTGAAGACGTTGAGGCTTAACACTCTTCTCGGTGTTCTTGTTATCTGCTGCCGGCGATGATATCAAGGACATTGGCGAAGGGTTCGGTGGCGGCCCCCACCGGTCACAGCGCCGTGAGTCAGTCGTGTGAATTATTGCAAATCGACCACTCGATTAGTGCTCCAATAAACAAACCGGGCTGCCCGTTGCGTGCCCCACTTTACTCCTGCCTATCTCTTTCGGCGTCCACTTGAATGTGTCGGTCGCCTGTAGCGTTGGGAGAAATGATTGCGGGCCATGCTCGGTAATAAAATACTAGTCCTCCAAAATCTTTTATGTGTTTTGAATCCGAGGAAGGTAAAAAGGCAAGCCTTTGTTCAATTTAATCAGAAAGGCGTCGCAAGATCGGGTTCATAATCTTGCCCCATGGGTTTTGATTACACAGTATCGACTTTCTCAAGAAAAATACATGAACCCTTCTAATATATTAAAAATGTCCCCAGGCCCGATCTGGATGCATTCACTACCCCTCATCAAAATACATGGCCCATACGTGCTGACTTATTGACACGATTCTGTCTCCGGAAGAATTGGCCTCTTCATTTGCCCCTAGGGTTAACGATATCTTCGCTTGCCCCCTCATTGTTATCACCAACGAGCCCGATTTTTCTCCACCCCGGGGTACCTATAATTCCCTGCAAAAGTAAAGAAAATAATCAGTATGTGATCCAATAGGGGTCGACCCATGATTCCTACATTAGTCCAATTTTATTTTTCAATTTTAGAGAAAATTTTCTTAGAAAAACATGGGTGAATTTCTCAAAAAGAATTTTCTTGCAAATTTTTACAACTTGAAAAATGTGATCAAATATCTTAAAATTTAGCAAATTTCCCGAAGGGATTTTCCTTTTATCAGAATGAATTTTTAGGGATAAATTTGTCAAGAAAATCTCATTTCTATTGAAGTAGAAAAATGTAACAAAATCTTTTACTGGTCAACAAAATTTTCCTAAGGGATTTTTCACACTTATTTATTTATTTATTTATTTTTATTTTTTTCAAAAATGGGATACTAATTTGATTTTCATTTTCTTTTGAAAAATGACCTTGATGTTAAATTCAAAATTTGACCGACACCTAACATGGACCGACCAAAAATAAATACAAGATGAAGTTAGAAAACTTACTTTCACCATCAAAAATACCATGTAAGTCGCATAGACATGCACATGAATCGTGAGTTTAAATCTTAGCCTATCTACTCTAAAGGCTGACAAATTGAAGCGAAAGACTTACGGCAAGGCGATAATCTCGCGCACATAATCAAGATTAGCCGTGACCCCTACGACGTAATCAGGATTAGCCGGGTCTCCCAACTTCGGCTCCTCGAGTCAAAAATTAAAACCATTGCTTTGGTAATCTTACCAAGCTTGAGGCCTAACTTTTAAAAGTCATTTTTGAAAAGAGGTTCGGGATTGAATCCGGACTAACTTTCGACGTGATCTCACGCCGAACGCTAGAACCAAATCACAATACCATCCTAAAACTAGTGACCCAGGTCCGGTCACGGGACGTGTGTGATGTAGTGCTAAAACAAATAATCATGCACAGCAGTTAAATTCAAACACCGCTTCAAAATGTGCAAAAATTAAATTCCAATTTCCATACACCAAACCTGCAAAATAAGGGGTTAGCCAAACACTCCACCCCTTATAACTCCCATCTGCAAGACCATTTAACACCTAAAGATTAGAATTCAACCAATTGCCAAACCAAGTGAATATTCATGAAATTTTACTGGCCTAAGTCCTCTAAGTTCTTAAATTTTTCAAAAATTAAGAACAACTCCCCAGCGGAGTCGCCAAGCTGTTGCGACCTAAAATTCATTTTTAGGTTAATGGATTACCAGATTAATTAATTAAATTAACTAACCTAGTTCGAGCTCTCCCAAGCTCTACCAAATCGCAACTTTGATTTTTTTTCACATGATTTTAGAATTTGGAGTCGCCACTAATCATTTTTGGTAGGTTGATTAGAAACCTAAGTAACCTAGCGGGAGAACTAAATTACTCCTGCAAACCAGAGATTATGAGTTCGGGGACTTGGTTACACTAGTTAATTAAAACTAATGCCCTTTCGGTACCTTAATTCCATGGATATCCTATTTTGGCAACTCTCACTTGATTTATTCCTAAGACCCTGGTAAGGTGTTCTTTTTATGTTTTCACTTTAAAATGAAATGCATAAAGGGTATGAACGCAAACGTTGACATACAAATACGACACACAAATACGGACATACGAATATGATATACGAATACGTAGATATGCGAATACGAATACGTGCGTGACGTGCGAATGACATACGTACATGACATGCGAACGACATACGTACGTGACATGTGTATGAATACGATATGCATACGAGATAGACGAATACATATACGTGCGTTACATGCGAAGGACATACGTACGTGGACATGCGAATGATATGCATACGTGACATGCGTATGAATACAACATGCATGCGGGGATAGACGAATACGAATACGTATGTGACATGCGTATGAAGACGCACGAATACGATATGTAACATGCATACATACACCATACAAATACGTGACATATATATGTGACATGCATAGTGATATGTGTATGTAAATACGTACATTTCGATTTTGCCCATAAAGGGCAAAGTCGTCATTTTGAAAAGATGGGATAAAACCCTCATTTTTGAAAAAGAGGGGATAAAACCCTCATTTTGAAATTTTTGATTTTTCTGAATGAATATGCATGGGTTAATAACATATCATAACAGACAAATGTGGATTTGCAAACGTCGCGTACGTGACGTGTATACGAGAACAAACAAATACGATATGTCTATATGAACATACGGATAACATAACAAACATACATGAGACATACTACATGAGATGCACATGAATGGCATTTTTTGTATTTGCAGATTTTCCATTTTTTTTTGGTTTTTTGGATTTTCTACATTTTTTTTTGTATTTTGGATGTATTATAAAAGAATGCAAAATCACCCAAAGCAAATGAAGATGTGAAGAGAGAGCAGGTAAAGTAAAACTTCCCTAAGGACAGTGAAAATAAAACCCGCAACTCGTCGGGTGAATAATTACAGACCAATTAAATAAAACCCGAGACATGATCGGGAATACAACAAAAATGGACCGGAATGGACATCGGTCAAACACCCGTCGCCAAGCCTCGTGGGTCGAGAGTACAACAAAACGGACCGGAATGGACATCGGTCATCCTCCAGTCTTCAAAGCATCGGGCCGAAAGCCAAATGAAAATAATGAACTTATCCAATCGGACATGCACAATCACCAATGAGTTAAGACAATTCAAAAACTCAAAGAGAGTTTAACACGTGCTGATTAAACTTCATTGAGACCATTTTTTACATTTTCCAATGCATTAACACAAAAAATACGAATTAAATCATACTATCCATGAACATTCTTAGGGAGAAAACAGTAACCATAAAATACAAAAGAAATAATGAAATGTATGTAAAAATTCTGAGATTTTTTATGTGGATAGGAAAATGTGTCTTTGACAACTTTCATGTTTTACATTCTTATTGAAGAGACACTCATTTTCGTGTAGAAAATGGTCTTTCATGAGAGCTCAGCAGCAAACAAACAAATTTCACAGAACAGACATATTTCAGGATTAAGCTTAAATGGACACTCAAATCTCAAAATTAATGCACCAAACTTTCCAGTCTACTAAACAAGACCCCAATGAACAACTTTCATTTTTTGTGAAGTTTCAAAAGAAGACTCTAAACATAAGATAACTACAAATCAATATGACCACGCATAGAAAAACACTCAGACTCAAGGACGCCAACAGAATTGCATGATTTCATTAAATGCATTAAAAATACGAAACGTGCATGAATATTTTTGTATTTTTTATATGTTATGCATTAAGATCTTATGAACAAATGTCATGAAGAGGTCTTTATGAAACAAAGTCTAGAATAACCCATGGAAAATCATTTAGCGTGAAAGGTCAGATCAGAAAAATTCAATCTCAGGTTCTGATCACCATATTTCCAGATTTCTGCTTTCAATTTCGGGACCCTTTTGACATAGCAAACGACGTCAATTTTCGTGCCATAATATATCAAATCGAAGATCTCGAAGTGATCTATGAATGTTCAGTACATTTATTTTCGAGATTTCGTCATCTAAACACGAAAAATTGAGTTACCAGATAATTGCACATGCTGATGCGCCTAGAGCTCGTTGGAGATGAATCCGTCGCGTCGCCAAGGCTTGTTCCACGGCGGCGAATTTTTCTCTCTCAAAATTTTTTTCTCTTGAAATCTCTCCAAAAGAATTTTTTTTCTCCAGTTTTTCTTCAATCTCCCAAAACTCTCTCAAACATCCAAAATTTTCTCTCCAAAAAAATTTTTACTCTCAAGCTCACTTCTTCCTCCTTTTATAAACCACTCATCTATCTCCCATTCTAATTTTTCCATTAACTCTATCTCTCATTCTAATTTCTCCACTAACTCTTCTTCATTTTCATCTTCCCTTCTCCATCTCTATCTCACATTGTAATTTCTCCACTAACTCTTCTTCATATTCATCTTCCCTTCTCCATATCTATCTCCCATTCTACTAACTCTTCTTCATCTCCATCTTCCCTTCTCTATTCTCATCTTATTTTCTTTATCTTCTCTTCTCCATCTCCTCTTCTCCATCTTCCTATCTTCATCTCATCTTCTCCATCTTCCTATCTTCATCTCCTCTTCTCCATCTTCCCTTCTCTATTCTAATTTCTCCACTAACTCTTCTTTTTGTTATTTACAAAATAATCCCTCAAGTATTAGGTATTTGCACTCTAGTCCATGAGATTTTAAGTATTTGTAATTCAGTCCCTGGAGAAATATTTCTTTAAGTCCAAATCTCCTCACAATTTTCGACACACCTATCGCATGTTTAATTTAAGCTCATTTCTTGCTATTGAAAATAATACAAAATTTAATTAAAGCCCTGTTTGTAAAATTGAGTCATTCTGGGTATAATTGGGCCAAGATGAAAATTTGGAATATTAAAGAACAATGTCACAACTCCTAAAAGTGAAAAATGAAAATAAATTGACTCAAATTGAATTTTTTTAGGCCCGATTCGAGATTATGCTCGTTAAGGAATACACGACCTTGAATTGGATTTTTTAAATTTGCGATGGCCAACATGAAAAGGGATTTAAAGGAAAAATATTGACTATTTTTATGTATTTTTGTGGCCTCAAATGCTATTATTTATTAAATATTTTCCTAATTTCTAAAAATTATATTTAAAAAAATACAAAAAATATGAAAAATTATTTTTTTACTCAAAAATGGTTGCCTAAGCTTGGCCAAGGCTTCCAAAGTTGATTTTGCAATTTTCTCATTTTTATAGATTTCTATCAATTTTAGAAAATAAAAATACCGAAAAATACTGAAAATATGAAAAATCATTTTTTGATCAAAATTGGTTCCCTAGGCTTGGCAAAGGTCTCCAAAGTTAATTTTTTCAAATTTATGAATTTTTATGGATTTTCTATTAATTTTAAAAAAGAAGAAAAGAAAAGGTGATTGAAAATCAGGTATCAACATTAGAGAGACTCTTAAAGCATACGCAGTCTCCTAGAAAAAATATAGAAAGTGAAAATACAAGAAGATGTAGCAAACTTTGAGAAATCGTTAACAAAATCGAAGATGTCTCAACCCAACACACTCGAGAGTTATCGTCACCTGCTGAATATGGGAGAGGAAGAGTTCGAAGCCATGTTTGGGATTGAGCCCATGGAGCCTGGCCCTTCCACCGACGATGTCCAAGAGCTCGGTAAGGACAAGGACAACAACGGTAAGGGTCAAAAGAAGCGTTACCGTCGCCATACTGAAGAGCAAGTACGAAGGCTTGAGGATTTCTTCAGAACGTGCACTATGCCAGACGGCAAACAGAAAATGGAACTGAGTCAGGAGCTAGTTCTAGTTTTAAAATAGGCGAACCCGAATGAAGACTCGTCATGAGCACAACGAAGCCGAGTTTCTAAGAGTTGAAAATGAAAACCTCCGAGCGGAGAACAAGATATATAAAGAGGCTTTTGACTCCGCCACCTGCCCCAACTGCAATACTCTCCTCACCCTCGATGAAATGCATTATCTGAGGATCGAAAATGCACGTTTAAGAGGTGAGTTAGATCAGTTCATAGCAGGATCAAGTTCTGTTGGTGCAAGGAACAAAAAAATTGAGACTATGGGGCCAGCATGGATGCCTTCTGAGGAGGAAGAGAGGTATTACCACCAGGCAAGTGGCATTGATGACGAACTCACCGCCATGATCAGGCAGTTTGATGCTGATGAAGCACCGGGGCTTTAATGTGCATACGGATCCTGTGTTTTAAAACTAGTGATCACGGGACCTGCAACACGGCCGACGCGTACCTGATCCAGAACAACACTAACTGATCACTCAAGAGCCTGCAAAGGGAAGAAGATTAAACCTAGACGAATACGTCTACTTAGTTTCATCGCACGTTCTCGCTTTTTATCGATGTCCAAAATTAATGCACAAGCTAGAAGTAATCATTTCCCTTTCCCCCCTATTAAATGCTCGGAGCCGTTAACCGCACCAAACTCGAAAAAATTAATATCGAGACGAAATCCGTGTAAATTTGAAGGGTAAATCCGTATCGTTCCAATTTACCCTTAAATTGCTCCGGTTTTAAATACAGTCGTATCCAAAAACCAAATTTCCTCGTCGGGCTAAATTGGGGGCAAATCAACTCATGGACATTACCACGGGATGGACAGCTTCGGTTAAAGAAAAATACAAGCGAAAGATCCGAACAATCTCAGACATGGGTAACTCTGTATCGTTCTAATTTACACATAATCATCTCGAGTCTCAAATTGTTTTATTCCATTCTTAACAGGGATTGCAAATTACCTCGAGAAAATACCGTAACATGGCCCAAGGTGATACAACAGGGCTGCGTTATCCCCAAGGATTAACCTTTGAAAGGAAAGCCCCATGGACACCTACGGTCCAATGGACTGAATGGTATGAGGGGGATGACAGTAGGTCCGAAATGTCCCGAGTTCAATCCCCAAGGGTGGGGAATGTTGTAAGTATTATAAATAAATGAAACAACTTTTTGTGCATTTCTTTTTGCAAACAGGAATACTCGACGAGTAATATCAAAGTCAATATTTTACCATAGTCTTGCCATAATGGTGAGGCGCCCAACAAAAGTCGAGGAAAATTCAATCCAGCGAAACTGGTAAAAGACTCGTGCAAGGCATTCAAGACGAAGGATAAATCAGTATCGTTTCCAATTTATCCCTTTTAATACTGGCTGACATGTCTCCTTTTCTTTTTACAGGAAATATTTATACTAACATTTAACATGTTGAAGGAGACAAATCCAAAAGAAAATTATGATTATCTGACAAGATCTATTTTGGTGAAAAATGGGGCAAATTAATCATAAGTTCTGAAGCAAAAAAAAAAAGCAAATACGTCTTCCTTATCTCGTTTGATTTCAAGAATAATTTCTCTGCTTTTTGCAGGGGCATTCAACCGCTAAACCACGGCGGTCGCTGTCATTAAACCAACCAAAATGCTCCCTCACCTATATGCTTCATCGCGCAGGGGCAAAGTTTGAGACGAACCGCCCCTCGACATAAGGAGTAGGCTTCCCAATTTGTTCGGTCCGCCCACATACCAGGGGCAATTCAAATCCGTCCATATTTGCACATTATATAACCACACATGATGCTAAAAAATTGTCACATCTGCATTGTGTTTACACAGTTCATGAATTATGCATGACCATTCTGCGTGTTTAATTTACCAACTCCAACTTAGAGCATAAACTGCACAAGATACATCAAATGTACAAAATGGGGCATGACAGGATAAGGAAAGACAAACCATTTCCACACAAGTCTAGCATTTTAATCTATAGATAAACAGCCTTTCCCCAGAGTGAGAGAAAGCCCTTTTCGACTGAAGTCCCCCATTCAGATTACATTCGAGGCATTCATACTATGAGAACCTCCTTAAATAGAATTGGTAATGCAAACTTGATAGAATAGTTTAGCATGATCCACATTTTGATTGATTGCATCATGAGTTATCACACAGACTACTTCTAATCATTGCCAACTTGGTTGAATAGTTTTGCATGAACCGATCAACTCATTGATGAAAATGCTTGCACATGTTACCTCTGACACTGCCTGACAGACAACACATTCCCAATGTTCAAATTACCTTCCAAAGTCTTGAAATTCATTCGGCGATTATTGAATGAACAAGCCTGGTTGTCGAGAAGCCACCAGGCATTTCTTCTAAATTCTCAGGTAAGTGTATCTTCAACCTGGACCTTTTAAGAGAATGAATTCTGACAGTTATTAAGGAACTTGAATCCATTGCGATACATACAGGTATCCACCTTCTTCAATAAAGCATGATTTGTCTCAAAGACAGAAATGTTCGAGACCTTTTGATCTCTGCTTCTTTGGTTTATTCCTAAAGCTACAAGAGAATAAAATTTGGGTTTGAGCTTCTGCAGGATTCCTGGTCTCCCCAGATTTCAGAATGGCACCCTTTGAGGTACACCAAGTCCTTCTTACAGGTAAACCAAGTCCTTCTTACAGGCAAAATAAGTCTTTCTTATAGACAAACCAAGTCCTTCTTACAGGCAAATCAAGTCCTTTTTACAGGCACAAAGTCCTTCTTACAGGCAAATCAAGTCCTTCTTACAGGCAAATCAAGTCCTTCTTACAGGCATAAAGTCCTTCTTACAGGCAAATCAAGTCCTTCTTACAGGCAAAATAAATCCTTCTTACAGGCATAAAGTCCTTCTTATAGGCAAATCAAGTCCTTCTTACATGCAAAACAAGTCCTTCTTACAGGCATAAAGTCCTTCTTACAGGCAAATCAAGTCCTTCTTACAGGCATAAAGTCCTTCTTACAGGCAAATCAAGTCTTTCTTACAGGCAAACCAAGTCCTTTTTACAGGCATAAAGTCCTTTTTATAGGCATTAAGTCCTTTATATAGGCACAAAGTCCTTTTTACAGGCATTAAGTCCTTTTTACAGGCACAAGTCCTTTCTACAGGCATCAAGTCCTTTCTACAGGCATTAAATCCTTTTTACAGGCATAAGTCCTTTTTACAGGCACCAAGTCCTTTTTACAGGCAGCAAGTCCTTTTTACAGGCACAAGTCCTTTGTACACGCACAAAGTCCCTTTTACAGGCATCAAGTCCTTTCTACAGGCACCAAGTCCTTTCTACAGGCACAAAGTCCTTTTTACAGGCATCAAGTCCTTTCTACAGGCACCAAGTCCTTTTTACAGGAACGAAAGTCCTTTTTACAGGCACCAAGTCCTTTCTACAGGCACAAAGTCCTTCTTACAGGCAATTTCATGGGGTGACCTACCATACGGGTCAAATCTCAATGAAATTTAATTAGTAGAATCCTTTTATTAGGAATCTACCATGGTACGACCCACCATACGGGTCAAATTTTAATTCAATTTTTAAATCAGTAGAATCCTTTTATTAGGAATCTACCATGGTACGACCCACCATACGGGTCAAAATTTAATAAGTAGAATCCTTTCATTAGGAATCTACCATGGGTTGAGCTATCATACAGGTCAAATTTCAATTAAATTTTAATTAGTAGAATCCTTTCATTAGGAATCTACCATGGGGTGACCTACCATACGGGTTAAAATTTATTCAGTAGAATCCTTTCATTAGGAATCTATCATGGGTTAACCTACCATACGGGTTCAAATTCAACCATCCTAAGGTTTTCTTATAACGAATCCTTAGGTTTTCATTTCATTTTCAGTGGAACATTCATGTCACGACTCTTTTTATTTCATTGTGTTGAGTCGATTAGGATTCAGGTGTCATCTCGTCTTTGAAATGAACCTCTGCCGAGCTTCCTTTCAAAGAGGGGCAGCTGTTGACACCTGATTTTTAATCTTCTTTTCTCTTTTAAAAATTTTCAGTATTTTTCGGCATTTTTATTTTTTGAAAAATCCATAAAAATTCATAAAATTGAAAAATTAACTTTGGGGACCTTGGCCAAGCCTAGAGAACTAATTTTGACCAAAAAATGATTTTTCATATTTTCAGTATTTTTTAGTATTTTTATTTTCGAAAATTCATGAAAAATAAAGAAAAAATGAGAAAATTGCAAAATCAACTTTGGAAGCCTTGGTCTCCGCTTCTTTGGTTTATTCCTAAAGCTACAGGTATCCACCTTCTTCAATAAAGCATGATTTGTCTCAAAGACAAATGTTTGAGACCTTTTGATCTCCGCTTCTTTGGTTTATTCCTAAAGCTACAGGAGAATATAATTTGGGTTTGAGCTTCTGCAGGATTCCTGGTCTCCCCAGATTTCAGAATGGCACCCTTTGAGGTACACCAAGTCCTTCTTACAGGTAAACTAAGTCCTTCTTACAGGCAAATCAAGTCCTTTTTACAGGCACAAAGTCCTTCTTACAGGCAAATCAAGTCCTTCTTACACGCAAAACAAGTCCTTCTTACAGGCAAATCAAGTCCTTCTTACAGGCATAAAGTCCTTCTTACAGGTAAATCAAGTCCTTCTTACAGGCAAAACAAGTCCTTCTTACAGGCAAATGAAGTCCTTCTTACAGGCAAAATAAGTCCTTCTTACAGGCATAAAGTCCTTCTTACAGGCAAATCAAGTCCTTCTTACAGGCAAAACAAGTCCTTCTTACAAGCATAAAGTCCTTCTTACAGGCAAATTAAGTCCTTCTTACAGGCAAGATAAGTCCTTCTTACAGGCATAAAGTCATTCTTACAGGCAAAACAAGTCCTTCTTACAGGCATAAAGTCCTTCTTACAGGAAAAACAAGTCCTTCTTACAGGCAAAACAAGTCCTTTCTACAGGCACAAAGTTCTTCTTACAGGCAGTTTCATGGGGTGACCTACCATACGGGTCAAATCTCAATGAAATTTAATTAGTAGAATCCTTTTATTATGAATCTACCATGGTACGACCCACCATACGGGTCAAATTTTAATTTAATTTTTAAATCAGTAGAATCCTTTTATTAGGAATCTACCATGATACGACCCACCATACGGGTCAAAATTTAATAAGTAGAATCCTTTCATTAGGAATCTACCATGGGTTGAGCTACCATATAGGTCAAATTTCAATCAAATTTTAATCACTAGAATCCTTTCATTAGGAATCTACCATGGGGTGACCTACCATACGGGTCAAAATTTATTCAGTAGAATCCTTTCATTAGGAATCTATCATGGGTTGACCTACCATACGGGTTCAAATTCAACCATCCTAAGGTTTTCTTATAACGAATCCTTAGGTTTTCATTTCATTTTCAGTGGAACATTCATGTCACGACTCTTTTTATTTCATTGTGTTGAGTCGATTAGGATTCAGGTGTCATCTCGTCTTTGAAATGAACCTCTGCCGAGCTTCCTTTCAAAGAGGGGCAGCTGTTGACACCTGATTTTTAATCATCTTTTCTCTTTTAAAAATTTTCAGTATTTTTCGGCATTTTTATTTTTTGAAAAATCCATAAAAATTCATAAAATTGAAAAATTAACTTTGGGGACCTTGGCCAAGCCTAGAGAACTAATTTTGACCAAAAAATGATTTTTCATATTTTCAGTATTTTTTAGTATTTTTATTTTCGAAAATTCATGAAAAATAAAGAAAAAATGAGAAAATTGCAAAATCAACTTTGGAAGCCTTGGCCAAGCCTAGGAAACCATTTTTGAATAAAAAAAATAAATTTTCATATTTTATATATATATGTTTTTAATTGTTTTTAAAAAAATACAAAAATACTTGAAAATTTTGGAAAAATAACATTTGAGGCCAAAAAAAATACACAAAGATAGTTAATATTTTTATTTTAAATCTATTTTCATATTGGTCATCGTAAATTCAGAAAAATCCAATTCAAGTCACGTGTTCCTTCACGAGTATAATCTCGAATCGGGCCTAAAAAAAATTAATTTGAGTCAACTTACTTTAATTTTCACTTTTTATGAGTTGTGACATTGTCTTATAATATTTTAAATTTTCATCTTGGCTCAATTATACCCAGAATGACTAAATTCTGCAAAAGGGCTTTAATTAAATTCTGCATTATTTTCAGCGGCAAGAAATGAGATTAAATTTGACATATGGTAAATTTTGGTGTGTCAAAAATTGTGAGGAGATTTGGACTTAAAGAAATATATTTTTTCATGGATTGAATTGTAAATACTTAAAATTCAAGGACTAGAGTGCAAATTCTTAACTCTTGAAGGATTATTTTATAAATAGCAAAAAGAAGAGTTAGTGGATAAATTAGAATAGAGAAGGGAAGATGGAGAAGAGGAGATGAAGAAGAGAAGTTGGAGAAGAATAGATGGAGAAAATAAGATAAGAATAGAGAAGGGAAGATGGAGATGAAGAAGAGTTAGTAGAGAAATTAGAATGGAAGATAAGAATAGAGAAGGGAAGATGGAGATGAAGAAGAGTTAGTGGAGAAATTAGAATGGGAGATAAATATGAAAAAGGGAAGATGAAGATGAAGAAGAGTTAGTGGAGAGATTAGAATGTGAGATAGAGATGGAGAATGGAAGATGAAAATGAAGAAGAGTTAGTGGAGAAATTAGAATGGGAGATAGAGTTAGTGGAAAAATTAGAATAGATGAGTAGATTATAAAAGGAGGAAGAAGTGAGCTTGAGAGGAAAATTTTTTGGAGAGAAAATTTTGGATGTTTGAGAGAGTTTTGGGAGATTGAAGAAAAATTTGAGAGAAACAAAATACCAAAAGAGAGAGAATTTTGAAGATGATGGGAGTTTAAAGCTAGGGGTTATCATCACAAATTCCTTCATCGATCAATATAAATCAAGAGTTCATCCTCGTCAACGAGCAAACAAATTCGAGCTAAGTGTTTTTATTTATTCATTTATTTATGGTTTTACTCGCAAATTAGCACAAATTGTATACACTTTCTCCATCTCCCATTTTTTCCCATATTTTATGTCAGGAGAAGGATATCTCTATGTCAACAGCAAAAATCTCGTAGAGATGCAAAAATCGGCCCAGACAAGCTCCTAAGCTGTCCACCGATTTCTCAACTGATCTGTGACTAAAAGTCCCTCTTAATTCAAAAGAAATTCTCTATATTGGGAACATAGAGAGCGAAAATCAATTATAGAAATCTCTCCCAAAAAAACGGGAGATAAGTACTCTTTCCACTCTTCTGGTTTTAGGTGCAGATTAGCACATATTTTGTATATTGACACTTCACTCTATTTTATGTCAGGAAGCTGCAGCTCTATATCAATGGTCAACCCTATGGAAGCACAAAATCGGCATGGAGGAGTCCTCAAGCGCGCACAAATTTCAAATTATTGAATCAATTCGTTGTATTTCATTTTAAAAAATTCATACCCCAGAATGGAGAGGATAAAGTCCATCCGCAATTTAAATATCTACACCATAAATCCCAAAGGGAAGAGCCAAGCCAATGCTTAGCCTCCTATTGGAGGTTTTTACTTACAGTAGTTAAATACCTGCAACTTAAATACCTGTACCTTAAATCCCAAAGGGAAGAGCCAAGCCAATGCTTAGCCTCCCATTGGAGGTTTTTACTTACAGTAGTTAAATACCTGCAACTTAAATACCTGTACCTTAAATCCCAAAGGGAAGAGCCAAGCCAATGCTTAGCCTCCCATTGGAGGTTTTTACTTACAGTAGTTAAATACCTGCAACTTAAATACCTGTATCTTAAATCCCAAAGGGAAGAGCTGGGAGGTTTTTACTTACAGTAGTTAAATACCTGCAACTTAAATACCTGTACCTTAAATCCCAAAGGGAAGAGCCGAGCCAATGCTTAGCCTCCCATTGGAGGTTTTTACTTGCAGTAGTTAAATACCTGCAAATTAAATACCTGTACCTTAAATCCCAAAGGGAAGAGCCAAGCCAATGCTTAGCCTCCCATTGGAGGTTTTTACTTACAGTAGTTTAAATACTTACAACTTAAATACCTATACCTTAAATCCCAAAGGGAAGAGCCAAGCCAATGCTAGGCCTCCCATTGGAGGTACTGTCATGTACTTCCTATAATTTAATTTTTGAATCATCAGACCCAAAAGATGAGTAGGTCGTAATACTGCACAGAAGTTGTTAACACACTCCCTCTTTCGGCTTCAGAGAATCTTTAACACTTAAAAAATATAACAAATAAAAATATATACCATCCATGCATCCTATTTAAAAAGTGAAAACACAAAAGAGAATATCCTACTAGAGGCTTAGGAATAAACCAAGCCCGAGTTGCCGAATTAGGATATCCATGAAATTAAGGTACCGAAAGGGCATTAGTTTTAATTAACTAATGTAACCAAGTCCCCGAGCTCATAATCTCTGGTTCGCAGGAATAAATTAGTTTTCCCGCTAATTTATTTAGGTTTCTAATCGACCTACCAAGAACGATTAGTGGCGACTCCAAATTTCAAAATCATTTAAACAAAAACCAAAGTTGCGATTCGGTAGGGCTTGGGAGGGTCCGCGTTAGGTTAGTCAAATCTAATTAACATAATAATCCGTTAACCCCTTTAAAATTTAAAATTTTTTTAGAGGGTCGAGGCAGTAAGATAATAAACACCGGATAAAGTATAAGTTACATTATTAAAAACTTTTAATAAATCTAAAATTCTTTTGCAAATATCCCACTCTTGTGGGTATAAATTATTTTGAGAAACATGATTCGTAAAAAATATACATAATAAATCTTTATATGAAAAAGATTGATTAAGCAACTCGTATCTAGAATTCCAACGATTTGAAATATCTCTTGGAATTTTTTTTTGTTTTCTTCCATTTTGTTTACAAAATCTACCCCATTCTCTCATAACTTGGGGATGTTTCCATAAATATTGAATTGCTGTTTTTATTAGATGGAGAGAAATTTCAAGAGTTCGTAAACCATCTTGTACGCATAAATTTAAAACATGGCAAGCACATCTAATGTGAAAAAGCGGGTTTACAAATCATTTCTAACTCGTGAATGGAAGCAGTATTTGACGAGGCATTATCAAAATCAATTGAAAAAATTTTATTAACCAATAAATATTCTTCTAAAACTTGCTTAATTATTCTATAAATATTATGTGTCGTATGCGTTTCATCAAAAACTCGAAATGCAATAATTTTTTTTTGAATGTTCCAATCATCGTCTATCTAACGATATGTAATACCCATATAATAATGAGTTTGCTAAGGATCACTCCAAATGTCGCTACCTATATGCACACGTCCATTGAAAAATGAAAAAAAATTTCTCAAATCATTTTTTTCCTTTTTTTATAAAGTTTAAACATTTGGCGATTAAGCGTATTTCTCGAAACAGGTTTTGCTTGTGGAGTACATGCATTTTGTACAAAAGTATTAAAACCAAAATTTTCACCAAAATTAAACGATAAATGTTCAACGGTAGCAAATTTTGTTAATTCTTGCTCATAATAATTTTATCGTAATGAAACAAATGAGAAGTGTTAAAATCGACAAACTTGGGAATTTGTTGTTGCCTCGTGTCGATCCCGAATTCCATTGGATGTTTTGACGCCAGATGTCGTCGATATGTTCCATAATTGCGAATATAACACATCATACTTAAAAGAGATCAAGAGAGGGATATGTAAATGTGACTAGTCGGTCTAGGGTACAGCATACGAAAATCTACTGATGATCATGTCCAATGTTGAGCTGCTATATACTCCTAACAGATATATAGCAACCAGCTCTCAATGTATGATGGTCGCACGGATTATTTGTCAATATGAAACTTGCAGAGAAGAGGGTATTGTGTATACCCCATAATGTACAAGTGAGATTTATTAGTCCTCCGTGGACAAGTGGGAGTTGTTTGCCTTGCATGGGCGAGTGGGAGATGTTGGAATACCGTATTTTTGTGTGCCGCATATGGAGGCAATCACAGCCCATATAGTGAGAATAACTGCCAAGGCAGGTACTCCTTAAGAAAAAGAGAAAAACTCACGTAGTTTTTTTTTTCTTCAGTTTTTCATCTCTCTCAAAAACACAGACACAGACAACAAAAAAACTCTCTCTTGCACTCAACAACACTTGGACAATTGATTCTCACAAGGCCGTCGTCGGACGCTCTTAATTTATGGAAAACGGGTACGTTCCCTCATGTGATTGTACTCCGATCGGTGATACAAGTTAGTGATTCTTGGATATGTTTTCGCACTTTTTTCCGCACGTTTGTTGTTTCGATTAGGAATACGTTTCCTTCACCACGTTTTTCCATGCTTTATTCTCCCGATCATCAAGCACAAACCAATTTTCCGTTACCGGAACAAGAAAAAGAAAAAGCTTTGCAGGGGAGAAGAGACTTAAACAAAGGTGCTCAAGATTTTCTCTACTAATGCAAGGTACCAGCTACATTGAAGATTGCCCCTGGTGAGCCAAAGATCTTAAAGCATGGTCATAGAAATACTAAAATTCGATGAACTTATTCCAATCTTCCTGTTTATCCGGAGACTTCATGAGAAGGATCTTGAGGAGTTTGAAGGGCCAAATTTTATGCAGGTTGGCATAGAAGGCATGTAGGTGAAGGTCGCGATTATTATGATGGCCAGACGGTTGACAGGGTGGAACTTGTCATTTAGATTACTGCCAAGAATTGTCACCATTACCGTTGGCTAAAGATTTTAATGCCGACGCAGGTCACATTTCCCATGTCACGTCCGCATCCGCATATCGACGAGCAAATCTCTTAGCCTGTAGAGTGAAGGGAGATGCCTTATCTTTTTCTCGTAGAGTGCAAGTCGAGCATTCCCGAGCAAGTAAAGCGTGGATTTGAACGTGGCATAAAATGTGAAATCTGTTAAGTTGGCGATTTTATTAAAACAAAATGGGTTGCAACCGTGCTTATTTGTTGCATTTTATTGGGTTCACTAGGTTTGCCTGTTCTTCGAAATCTAGAAGATCAAGAGATCTTCCTTTGTGCATTTGGTGCGTGCACGCTTCATCCGCTCATCTTTGCGAGTTGCGACTAGATACTTTTCGAATCCACCGGCGTCATTTCATGAAGTCGAATTAGGAAAAGAGGCTTTTGGAAGTCCCAAATTCAAGCAAGATTATTAAGAGTCTTCAGTGACGAAGGAACAGAAAGACCTGCTCATTACTTGCAACTAATATATATAGTCTGTTTCTTACAAACCTTAAGACACCAAACATATAATGGATGCTCACGTGACCAGAATTGTCAAACCAAACAACACCTGCGAAGTACTTTGAATCCTTAGATCCTCGAAAGTTGCGATGCGTCTCCTTGTCGCATCGATCCGTCGCCGAACTCCTATGTGCTTTATCCTCATGGACAAGGGGAGACTCAACACCAGCAGGGCGAGCAAACAAAAGGCAAGAAGTACAATTAGAGGAAATTGGGCCACGACATATTAAAAATTTTAGAACTTTTTAAAAATTTTAAAACTTGAATGCACATTCCTAACAATTTTTAGGACTTAATTGTAATTATTAAAAATTTTAAGACTCAATTGCACAACAAGTTTTATGACTTCCAATACACTTTTCTGTAAATTTTAATTTCTAAATGCATTAAGATATCTATTTTTGATTGGAAGACGCCATTGGATCATGCTGTTGTTTTTGGCATATCTGAACGTGGGGCACCTCATAGCCTTTTGTTATATTCTCGATACTATTCTTTGTTACTTTATTGAATTGTAATTTCTAGAAAAAGTGTTTTATTTTTTTTTCCATCTGATCACACATGTTTACCTCTCTTCAGAATTTTTTAAAAAAGGATATGTTCGCTAGAAGTCTTAAAACTTGTCACGAAAGTATAATTGAATCTTAAATTTGCAAAAAGTACTATCAAGTCTTAAAACTTGTCAAATTAGTACAATTGAGTTCTTTTGTTACTTCGTCCAAATTGGATAATGAAAAGTACTAACATAACTTTTATTTTAAATATTTTTTGCCCTTATTGACCAAAATGACATTGTTTTGATCTAAATTTGATTTTTTATATAAATTTTATTTTAATTTAATTTAAAAATAGGCTAAATGTTTTTTTAAAAAAGTCGATAAGGGTGGGAGGCAGTGGCGAGGGCTGCAGTCCTAAATACCTAGTTGCTCTTGCTCCTCCTCCCTTTTTTTTTAAAAAAATATTATCTTATTTTTAAATAATAATTTAAATAAAGGTTACATCAAATATCATATTTGGATCAAAATGACGTCATTTTAAACTTATGTTTCATGATGTAGCCACGTCATCACCACGTAAGATAAAAAAATATTTAAAACAAAAAGCCACGTCAGCATTTTTTGTTAGCCAAGTTGGATGGAGTTGATGGAAAGACTTAATTGCATAAATTTGACAAGTTCTAGGACTTGACAGCACTTTTTGCAAGTTTTAGGACTGCGAGTAAACATATTCCCCCCTGCCAAAAAAAAAAAAACCAAAACAAAAAAAAAAAGGAGAAATTTTGCTCTATGTGTTTTGTGCATGTACACTTAGATCGTTCGGCACTTGTTAGTTGGGACTAGGTGCTTTTCACATCCAATGCATCATTCTATGAAATTGAATTAGGAAAATAGCTATTCAAAATCTGGAACCTTAAGCGAGATTAAAGATCTGCAGGGATTAAGGAGTTAATAGGGGATTCCATTGCATGCAACTAATAAGAAGAGTCTGATACATCGAAAACCTCAAGATTAGAAACATATGGATGACATAGCGTACGCGAGAAGAAAAATGCTTAAGAGAGTGAACAATACTTGCAAACTATCCTTTACCAAAAAAAAAAATACTTGCAAACTATTTCCGATCCTCCAATTCTATGAAGTTGCCGACACGTCTCCATGTGGCGTCTATTCGGCCTCGGGATCCGATGTATTCGCCCACAATTTCACGGGGACAATCAACGTGGCGACCAGCAAGATCATGAGAAATAACGCTACGAGGTCTCCTCCAACCACATCGGATTTCGGGAATCCGATCTCAGCGGTAGCTAAGTAGGCAGTGCCGACTGCAGCCGCTAACAAGTAAACCGGGAAAGTGTGGGGCAATAGGGGAGTAGCGGTGATCCAGATTGCGACGATGGAGGCGAAGAAAACCGTACCGTTGAGGAGCAGGAATGAATGCAGACGTGCGCCGTTCAGGATGCTTGTTCCGGCTTGATGTGGTTTTTCAACAGCAATGCTGCTGGAATTGGCAGCAACAATAGTGGAATTGGTTGGGGGATTTGAAGAGTTATCCTGCCAGTATCCTCCTGGAGGAGTGAGCGCGGCTTGGTAAGTGGCGGCCGCAATTAAGGCAGCCATTAAAAGGATTACGTTGCGAGCAGATTCATTTCGAAAGCCGAAACTAATTCCGTGCTTCTCAATGAAAGTTGGTTCCCCCCTTAAAAACTGTGATAAAGCGTTGTTGAGAGTAGGAGCTTGCGACTCCTCTGCAGGATCTTGATCGCCACTAGGATTCGCTTGCGAGATATCCCTAGCTGTCTTACCTTGGAAGTTCTTCGCATCTTGTTTGACATACCCACTCAACAGCTTGATGATCTGGAAGAAATGCAAAGGGAACAAAATGAAGTATGTGTCCCTTCAATTCTCAATCACTGCTCCGTCACTAGCTTTACTATTGTGCACAAAGTGAGCTCATGCCATATGAGTTTAAGTGATGCTAGTAATGCAGCAACCGATGTACCATGGGAATTGGGAACAAGTTTACGAAAACTTATCTATCCAATGCAACCATTTCACCCCATGTAATGAAGTCCCAAATGTTGTATTATTTCTTGATGAAAAAAGCTTAAGATTTATGCAGGTCGTTAATTTCAAATTTTGCTTATCACTTGTGATTTATTTGAACCAAACCCTACTCTATAAAGATTAAATTCATTTCAGGGATTTGCAATAGGTTATTATTAGTTTATTTTTTTGTAAAGACCAATAGGTTATCATTCAATTCAATACAAGCACGGACAACCAAGAAATCGATGAACCATACCTCGGTTTGCCTTTCGGACTCAGCAATGTGTAAGACGGTGTTGCCATCTTCGTCTTTCCAATTCAAGATTTGTGTCAGACAGACTCGCTTAAGCCATCCAAACAAAACCTTAAATGCTTCAAGGTTGTGGTTTTTGACGGCAACATGAACCGCAGTTTGGCATCGGCTGGTCAAGTCTTCGATGGATGATTTACAAGTGCATAGGAATTCGGCCAAGAGCTCTAGTTCACTGTCTCCGTCTTTCTCGGCAATATAGTGCAAAGGGGTGATCCCGCATCGTCCTCGGACTCGAATCAACTCAGCGTCGAGTGTCATAAGTGATCTCGCGGTGTGATAATGCTCGTGTTGCAAAGCCAAGTGCATGGGACTGTAACCCTCCGGATTTAGCTTCCGAGCAAATGAGGGCTTCAAGATGGCGATCTCCATGGCCACTTGGGTTTTTCCCGCAGCTGCGGCAAGATGTAGTGGAGTATTTGGGAAGGGATGCTTTGATACTCGATCTAAGAGTCCTCGCTCCTCCGCAATTAACTTATGTACCTCAGCAACATCATCATTTGCTATTGCTAGTTGGAGCCGAGACTCCCTAGCCTTTCTCTCTTCTTTTTTGGCTGGACTCTTGCCCATTGTTTTGACGAAGGAAATGTAGGAACACGGGCTTTGCTCGATATGATGGATGCGAGTAGGAGTAGTGAACTTGCAAAACCATAAATAGTGCCACAGTCAACGAAGGCGAGTCATTTTTTATGATTTATCTCGTAGAAACAATTGAATTGGTCAGTGGATCTTTCTCTTTAGAGAATTTACATGCGAAGTTTCGTAATTAATTGTGGTCTGATTTTTCCCTTGTTTTTTAATCGTTGGGTGTCATTTTTCCGCAACAACTTGGAAGTTGTGAGGACTATGAGTAGCAGCCGAGGCCATCTTGATAAATTACAGACCCATGGGCTCCACACGCTTTCTTCTATCCGACCAAAAGGAAGTCAACTCTTTCCTTCGAAAGAGTTCTGACCATGCATATACACGTATATCACAAATATATGTATATATGTGTGTGTGTTCCCCTTTTTATCTTGTAGTGGCAGATAGTCTTTTATTTCTTTCTAAGTATATCAAAGAAACATGCGTCGTCTAAGTCCTTTGACCAGTCCCTTCATCCGAAAACAATTTAGCTGAGTTTGAGACATAATTTAACATCTATCATGTGCTTATAAAAATATCAGCAATGAGTTTCTTTTTATTATTCTTCTGCTGGGGATTCACGATTAGGTTTTATTGGGCCGGTTGTGTATATTAACGTTGCGAATGGCTAGATATATGATTTAAATATATATTTTTAATAAATTTACATTTTCACCTTTAATTTAATGAAAATACTTAAAATTGATCTCTTACATGTCGTAATAGACTTTTTTTTAAAATCTAATAGACTTTTTTAATTAGCTTCATAGAAGCTTTTGCACACATAAGGCTGTCCATGACGTAGCTGTTGGTAACAATATATATTGTGGCCCACTTCAGATCTCAAAACATTATCTCATTTGTTCAATCTCTTGTGCATTCAGACAAGCCATGATTGACCTTATGCGTCTTTGCCAAAGGCTTGACACGTTTCAGGCTGCAGACAAGGATTGGCAAAATTATTGCATGAAAGCGAGGATCAGTTTTTTTTTTTCTTTTTTGTTTTTGAAATTACTTTCTGTCTGGGCTCTCGTTCTTATTCTTTTTTTTTTTTTTGTTTTTAGTGAGGAACAACGTAATCAGTATCGCCTTGCAAAAACCACAGTCGAAAATGAATTCAATGAGTTCATCGCTTAAATTAAGAAGTAACAAGTGTTGGTATTGAAAACCATCGAACATGCAAAAACACTCGCATGCTTGATGGATCCGCACTTCCTTAATCGCGGCAACTTGGACCGGCTGGAAATTGCTGCCTCCATTAGGAAGACTGAAGGGAAGAAGATAGTTGACCAGCTGAGGACAGTGGGATTTACAATCGAAGAGCCAATTTAGTCATCCGCTTTCCTTCAGCTATGTAATGAACTTTGCAATGCATAGACTTTTAACTCCGCATTTGATTTCAAAGAGGAGTTTGATGTGTGATGACGTTGTGGCAACCATTGTCGGAGCCAACCACACGTCCGCCTGCTTCTGCTCAAATAACCCCCACGTCTCTGTCTCTCTATATTCATCTCACTCTTAGATCTAAGTCTAGATTGCAATTTCTCCGATGTTGGAAACTTCTCAGGCCAAATCGGGCTTCCTCAAGAACATCCTTGTGCGGGCGCTCCTCTTCGGTGTGGTGTCGTCCTCTGCTTCGCCTACGTGGTTTGTTTCTTCTCTTTGCTTGAGAACGTTAACCTTGCCATCGCCATCACTCGCTCAGGCGCTTCCGCCTTCCACCACCATCCTTAACAAGGGCGGCTAGGAGTCCACATCTGCCAAGGGAAAAAGTAAAAAAAAAAAAAAAAAAGAGAGAGAGAACAAAAAAACTTGAAAATGCAACTTTGACGATAGTCAAGTGAGGTGGCACCATCACGTGCACATGCTTGAAACGCATAGCCATACCTAGAGTTGGAATCATCTTCTTGGTCAGCTCGAGCGCTTTCGCCTCCACAGCCTTCCTCAACTAGGTCGCCCGAGGCGGGCGAGGTAGCGTTGGGGCAATATGACTTCGACCGCACATACTATCCTCAAGACCAGTCACTAGGAATGTCACCCTTTGGTCACCAATGAGACTATCATAATCATAATGACCAGAGAGTGACATAATGTACAATATAAATGTGTCCATATTTATTTGGTCACAAGAATGGAGAATCGATGACATTAACGTGTGGTGGGCAATATAGCACCCGACCTTTTCACGTGGCACTCTGATAGAATTTTTTTAATTTTTTTTTAATCTTAGACTTTTCTAATTGGCTTACTTGAAGTTGGAATCATCTTACCAGTTGGCTCGGGCGCTTCTGCCTCTGCTGCCATCCTCAACAAGGCCGTCTAAAGCTGGCCCTTGCCTGATTTGGTTGACCTCGTTGGGGGTGGCGATGGGAAAAGGAAAAAAGAAAAAGAAAAAAAAAAGAAAAAATTTTAATAAAAAATTGAAAAATATGACTTCAACCATACTATCCCCAACTCTTACAAGACATGTCACTTTCTAGTTTAAAGCTCCAATCACTTCACTGAAAGTAATTTTTCAAAAAAATCATTTTCTAATTTTTTGACATTTGATTTACAAAAAAAAATAAACGAGTTAGAGAAAATATTTTTAGTCAATTAAAAAAACTCCTTCAAAAGTATGGTAGATATGGTTTCCTCTTTGATAGAGGAAAATATCTTAGAGGAAAATATCTTCCATCCACTCATTCGCATCCCTCTTCTTTTATTATTTTTCATTTTATTATTTCTTGATTTTAATTTTTGAATTTTTTTGTTCTTTTATAATATTTAGTCAAAACATGTGGAGATAACATGTAGTACTATGAACTCGTTGGCTTGATAAAAACCACAGACAAAACATGTGGAGATAACTATCCAAAAAGGCGTTTCATTGTACAGTTTCCTAACCGCACCACTTTGGGAAATTACTGTGGTTTTGTGCATCACTTCAAGGTATTCTATACATGCTGCGAAATCGCTTTCATCCACTTCTACGAATAGCACAGTGACTCGAGAAACATGCAAAAACAAGAGGAAACAAATGCTCAATTCAGCCAAATTCTGTCACTATCCTCCCGGGAAAATTATGATCCTTTCACAGAAATACGCAGAGGGTTTATGATTGGATTCCAGATAATTCAGCAATAGATATGAAATGAGGGAGAGACAGACTAAAACCGGAGATACAGATCATAACTCTGTGGACATCATAGACAACACAAACAGATTATGTTTACCTCCACGGCAGGTGAAAACAAAAAGAAAAGAACGAAAAGGCTGTCACAATCACAAGGTCTCAGAACAAATGCTCTGCAGGAAAGAAACGGTTTTCATCCAAAAAAAATATAGGGATATAGGAGTTTTAAGTCAACGCCCTGCCTCAAGAAAGAAAATTAAGGCAAAAACGAAAGGGGTCGAAGCTTCAAAACTGATGCGTAGCGCCACTTGAGCTGATCAGCTCTTCACGGAAATTACGGTCGACAACAACGCCCTACCTACTACTATTATTAACCCAATTTCTTGAGAAAAACTGGTGGAAGTCACCCAATAAAAAGCCAGAGACTTGACTCTTGAAAAGCTCTGTACTTCCCGAGCAACTTCCCTGTAAACTTCCCAGGAAAAAAACAAAGGTTGAAAAAAACTGCAAACCTTTGTTCTATCAGTTGACCAAAGGATTGACGGGGTGCCATGGTGAGCCTTAACTGCATCAAACGATGAGGGGGGATAAAAATAAAAAAATCCTACCTCTGTTCCCCAAGCATGCAGAGATCACCTCCCTCCCGCAGGTTGTTCTTCGGAGCTGCTGTTTACAACGAGGAGGACGAATTCAAAGCAGAGCCTTCTCTCTCTAGACAAGGCCAATGGAATTCATTAGCGGTTTAATTCTTTACTTTGTTTAAGATTATACACAATACAAGTTTGCTTTGTTTCCTTCTGCAGCTCTCTCGACCTTAATCATAAGCAACACTCTTAAAAAAAAATGATTTTTTTTCAATCTAACAAAATCCCTTCTCAGTCGCCGACAAGTAAGCGGAAAGACTAGACCAGTTTCGAATCTTTCGATTCGCCTATGAGATCTTGCCACGTGGAAAATGTCATTCTTTGGGTGCGTAATAGTGAATTGTTCTTTCTTTTTTAATCGGTCCTCGCTATGACGGTGGAGGCAGTATGTCACCGTACTCATCATTTATAATCTTTGACAAACATGCCGCAAGAGAAATAACCAGGGAAGAAGAAAATTCTAGTCAAGAGGTTGCCGGAGTCTATGATACTATGCCTTATTCCAAGATGCGACCAGGCAAGAAAGACAAGTCCCAAGATCAATAATTTGGATAATATTTTCTTAAAATTAATCGCTTATATCGCTTACGAAAATACATGAAAAAAATATTTTCATAGTTCATGAAAATGTTTAGACATAAATGATTGGTAGTAGTTAACAAATTTTTATTAGCTAATTAGGTCGAATGATGCAAGTAAATATTCTGAAGAAAATATTTTTCAAATCATTCATATGGAGCTCTAAAGTTCCAAAAGATAGGATTGCTAAGAACAATCAAAGATGCATTATGTATACCAAAGAAAAGGCAAAACTAATGAGTAGCCGGATAGTATATTTCTGCCCTACTTACACACTATGCTGAGGGTTGTTCACACTCTATTGATATGCATAGAGAATGATTCTAACTACACTAAAATCGGTTGATGTCATAACATTCAGAAGCTTCGACCAATAAAATAAAATAAATAAATAACTTTCAGAAGCAAAAACTTGAAGCAGCAGAGTTTTTTTTTTTTGGGAAAGATTGAAGCAGCAGAGTTATGCATAGCCATACGCAATTTTCGTGTGAATCTATATGGTGTGGTCATAATTTGAAAATTTACCATTGTTGGTAGATTTTGGATTTTGTCGGATAAAGGGTAATTTGTACATGACGATCATTACAATACACGGATGGTCGACATGGTGGAGCTTGTCATGCAAATCGCCTCCAACAATTGTGGCCATTGCCGCTATATGAGAGAGTTACATGAATTCGCTGCAAGGTTTCTCATTTTAAATTGATATTTGAACCTGAAAGATGTTATCGCACATGTAGATCGTCGCTTCCAGCGCACGGACATCAAGTATCATCAAGCAGATCTCTTCTTAGCTTGTAGATTGTAGGGAGATGCTCTGTTTTTTGTGGAATCAAGTGCAACAAGAGCAGAAAAGAGCAGGTAGACATAAAAGGCCAAAGCTATTAAGGCGGCGATTTTCGTGAATTTGATGATCGATCTGATGTGTGCACAGGCTAGCTTCATATTATCCTCATTAACAACACCCAAAAGAAGATTGACGCTATAGTATTTTGCTTTGTAGAGATAGTTGCTGAGCCTCGAGCAAAAAGTCAAAGTTTTTAAATTTCTTTCCGAGAAAATGATGCTAATAGTTCATAAATTTTGGCTTAATGTATAACGTGATTTTGAACTTTTGATATGTTCAATACAATCTTTTAACTATTTCTAAATATTCAATCTAGTCCATCAACTTGCCATTTGTTCAATTTAATTCCTCAACTTTTCATAAGAAACTCAAATCAGTTCTCCACTAGTATTCACAAGTTTTTTTACTCTATTGCTCATATGTATGAAAATATTTTCATTTCAACCTATTTCCTAGATGAAAACAATTATGTATTCTTTTTACTACTTTATTACCTTTTTTTTTTGTCTTTATTAACATTGCAATAATTCCATTTAAGCATATTTTAGCTTATGAGCATAAAAGAAAAAGTAAAACCTTATTGAGAGTTATATTGAGCTAATATTCCTGCTATTTACAGGATCTAATTGTTTTTATATGTGTTAGGGTATCTCATCTTTGATTGGAAGATACCACATGATATAGCCACAAACAAGGGGAGACAAAGCATGACAATCACCGAGGACAAAATGACTCTAGGAAAATTCCTGCGGCCGGGTTGGATTGTGGGTAATCGATCGTAAGGGATAAAAAATGTAGACAAGGCTGAGAAATGATATAGAGAAGTGAACCATCAAAGTGTCGGAATTAGTGAAAGGGCGGTGACCCTAATTATGTAGATGGAGTCGTAAAAAGCGGTGCTGTTGAGGATGGTGAGCACGAATAGCTCCCAACCGCTGAGGATCATGTTTCTAGCTTGATGAGGTCTCCCAACAGCAATGCTGTCGGAATTATTGGCAGTAACGACAGTTAAATTGGCTGGGAGATTTGAGAAGGAGTCCTGCCAATATCCTCCTGGAGGATTAAGGTAGACACTGGTTACATTTGATCGTCCAGATTTCTAGTCACGACTTTGGTCGAGCAAACCTAGTAGAAGATCACGATTCTGTTTCAACCTCCTATGATGTTTGAAGGTGTGATTTCTGGAATTCCACCACTGGTTTGTTTAATTTGTGATTAGTCATGGAATTGAATGTTAGTCAAGCAAAGAGTAAGAAAGTTGAAGTCTTTTGTTTCCTCTGCCTTGGTGGTGTTGTGATTGATTCAGAATGTTAAACCTGATTGGTGCGGGAGGTTTCTCGATTCATTCGTGTCATTCAGGATTTTGATTATCATTCGTTCAATATGTTGAGGTTGATTGGTAAAATCGGTTTAAAAAGTGACATGGTAATTTGACCACCCTCAGGAAATCATCAAGCGTTTCCTCGCCTGCATTTTCTTGGATTGATGATCGCGCTAATGTGCCCGTAAGCTAAATTCATTTTATCCTCGATAAACATCAATAATAATTAATAAAAAAATCTAGTGTTTCTTTTACATTTAGCTAGGGCTTTGTTATATTCTTAGTGTTTCTACTTCTGAGTTGTAAATTTTTAGGAGAAGGGTTGCAAATGTGCATATTTGTTGTGTTTTTATCAGATCACTTAGTTTGTTGTGTCAATACAGAAATTCAAATGATTCCACTCTTTATTCGCGTTTTGTGCGTACACACTTCTGGCGTTCGTCTTTGCAAGTTGCAGCTCGGTGCTTTTTGTTTTCACCGCGTCATTTTGTAAAGCTGGATTAAGAAAAAGGCTATTCGAAAGTATCAAATTCAAGCATGATTAAAGGTCTTCAGTGACCGAAGAATCAATATAGCGGTCCATTACATGCAACTAATATGAAAAGTTTGTTTCTTGCAAACCTTAAATTAAAAAAGATAGCCCGATAAGAATTGTGAAAATAAGTAATACTGGCCAAGTATGTTTAATCCTTCGATCGTCGAAAGTTGCGACGCATCCCCTTCTGGCATCAATTCGGTTTCGAACTCTTGTGTACTCTATCCTCCAGAGCAAGGGGCAAACAAACACGGCGCTCAAAATAATCATAAAAAGTAAAGATAGGTAAATTGCTGCCGCCTTACAGTCTTGCGGAAATTGGATAAAAAGAGAAAAAAAGTAAGCAAGGCAGAGAAGGGGCATAGGGATGTGAAACAAAAGGTTGGCCTCTACAGTAAAAGAGGTGGCCCAGATTGTGGCGATGGAGGCGAAAAAAGCACTGCTATTGCACATCGAGTACACGATGAATCCCCAATCTGTCAGGTTAATGTCTTCGGCATGATGTGTCTTTCCGGTAACAATGCTGCTGGAATTGGCGGAAACGACAGTGGAATTGGCTGTGGGATTTGAAGAGGAATTATGCCAGTATCCTCCTGGAGGAGTGAGAGTGGCTTGGTAAGTGGCAGCTGTGATTAAGGTGGACACTATGAGGATTATGTTGCGAGCGGATTCATCTTGGACTCTGAAAAAATCTGCACATTTCTCAAAGGCAGTTAATTCCTTGCTAAAAAACTGTGATAGAGAGACAGTAGGAGTACAAGATCTTGCTCGCCGTCCTTCACAGCGTAACCTAATCACTAGATCTTGATCGTCAATAGAATTCGCTTCGAAGATGTCCAGAGCCGTCTTGTTCTGAAAGTTCTTCGCTTCTACAGCCGTGTACCCAATCAACAGCTTGATGATCTAGAAAAGATGCGAAGGAAAAGAAATTAAAGCAGGGTTCCCTTCAATTTCAATCACTGCTTCGTCACAAGCATTACCATCGTACACAAAATGAGCTCATGCCATATGTCTATAAGAGTTTGATGATCTAGTGATGCAAAAGCCGATGTAAAAAAGGGAAAATTTTATTTAACCTTACTATGTATCCTCTGTGCATAATATTCAACTAATCAGGAAGCAATTCTCCCTTCCACAGAGTGATTATCTTATGGTTTTTGTCGGATTGTCCTTTGTTAGCATCCATTTGACTAGCTTCTATCATTTACAATATGTTCGGGTGGACTGATATCGAAGGAAGGAAAGAGAATTTGCTAATCAATAGGAAAAATGAAAGAACAGAAAAGAATCAGCTAAGTTATTGTCGTGCTCTGTAGAAGTAATTGGGATGTAAAGAGTCGAAAGGAAATTATTTATCCTAAATCATCCAACTTAGAAAGATTTAGAGCTCACTAAAAGCTGAGTTTTATAGAAACAATTTTGATAATAACTTTTTTTCTCAACTTAGAACAGGATGGATCTCTCTACAATACTTCTTTTCTCTCCTTCCTTTTTTTTTCCCCATCTATATCATCCAACCAAAACATTGTTCCTTGACAAGATTATGTTGAATTGAAGATCCCAAAACAAAAGCTCGTATAACCATGAAACCGATGAACTATACCTCCGATTGCTTTTCGAATGCTGCAACATGTAAGACAGTGTTACCATCTTGGTCTTTCCAGTCCAAGATTCGTGTCAGATGGACTCGCTTAAGCCATCCAAACAAAACCTTGAATGCTCCATTATTGCCCATCCTGATGGCAACGTGAACTGCAGTCTCGCATTGGTTCGTCAAGTCTTCGATGGATGATTTGCAAGCAGATAGGAATTCGGCCAGGAGTTCCAGGAGCTCCACGTTGTCCCACCCATTGTCTCCTTTTTCCCCTGCTACAAAATGCAAAGGGGTGATCCCGCCTCTTCCTCGGACTCGAACTAATTCAGGGTCGAGGGTCATCAATACCCTCACAGTGCGATAATGCTTCTTTTGCAAAGCCAAGTGCATGGGGCTATGACCCCCTCGATTCAGCTTTCGAGCGAACGACGGCTTCAAGATGGCTATCTCCATGGCCACTTTAGTTTTCCCTTGTCCCATGGCATTGTGTAGCGGAGTATTTGGAAAGGGGCACTCGGATCCATGATCTAAGAGGTTTTTGTCCTGCTCAATTAAGCTATAGAGCTCATCAACACTATCAGCTCCTATTGCTTCTTGAAGGCTCATTGTTTGAGGAGGGAAATGGAGGTGAAGAGGGGCTTTGGCTCGTTGATGATGGATGGAAGTAGGAGTGGGGAACATGCGAAGTCATAAATAGGGCCATAGCCAGCGCAGTCATTGTTCATGATTTACCTCGTAGAAATTACTTGTGGTCTGATTTTCCCTTTTGCTTTTTTTTTTTTGTCGTTGGGTGTCATTTCTCTGCAACTACTTGGAAGTTGTGGGGAGTACTGAGCAGCAGCTGAGGCTATCTTGACAAATCACAAACCCACCCGACGGGCTCGCAGACCCTTTTGTTTTCTTTTACTCCATGGCCCCCACACGGTTTCTTCCATACGACCAAATGGAAATCAACTCTTCCCTTCAAAAGGGTTCTGGTTCCCCTTTTGTTTTGTAGTGGCAGATACTCTCTTATTTCCTTCTTAGTATATCGAAGAAACATGCGTCCAACACCTTTGACCAATCCCTTCGCCCGAAAATAATTTACCCAAGTTTCGTATATAACTCACACTCGACACATAATTTAACAATATTTATCATGTACTCATAATAATATCAATGATGAACTTTTTTTTTTCCTTCTTAAGCTAGGGATTCACAATTAGATTTTATTGGGCTAGATGTGAGGTGGCTGGATATATGACTTAAGTATATATATATATATTTAATAAATTTACATTTTCACTCATAATTTAATGAAAATGCTTAAAATTGACCTTTTATGTGTCGAAATGGCATGTTAGAACGTTGGACTCACGTGTCGCTGATGTGTCTAGAGTGTTGATCACTTATCGATCTCATATTGGAGAGTTTCAGACATGATAACCATTACGCAACAAAATGGCTGATCCATTTCCAAACTAGTTTTAGGACTTGTTCTATTTCCAATTCCAAAAACAAACTGAGAATCAGCTCTAATCGGATAGATTCCATATTTCTAGTCTAGAACCTAACTACCTTGAAACTAATCACTCCTAAATGCTATCGTGGTTCATTTGCTTTCAATCTCAAAGCTTTTAACTCAAAATATTCAGGAACTCTCGTGAACTACATATTGTTTTAGAACAAATAAAACATAACCATAACTCGAAATTAAATAACATAACTATTAGCTAATTCTTGGGATGGATTATATACTTGAATCTAAAGACCTCATATCCTATGACTACTAAAACATGACCCTTGTTTGCGAAGGACCCGTTATAGGAAAATGATAGCGAAAAGATGGATTTTATTGCTCAGCTGGACAGACAGCGCGCGCTAAAGAACGAAAACGAACTGCATAAAAGCATCACATGGTGTTGGTGAACTCTCTCATTGAGATGGCGGTTCGAGTACAGTGAACAAAATGCTCACGGAACCAACTTCAGTGGCTCAAGACAGATGAGGCGAGTACATGAGACTGGCTTGTCATGCACATCGCATAAATCCGCTATCCTGTTCAGGGAGTCAACACATGCACAGAACTCTTCCAAAATATCACTAACACTTTCCTTGAGGATGAACCCTTCATCTTTAAACTCAAGTAAAAGTACCGACTCCAGCAAGCGGCAAAACGATACAGGAAAGTCCCGAGGATACTGCTGCTTGCTCCGCTAGGCCGCTAGGTGAAACTATACAGACAATCTAACCCACCGAACTACTCTACTCTGAGTCCGAGTGCAGCGAAAACGACAGTGGAATTGGCTGTGGGATTGGAAGATTCTGCCAGTATCCTCCAGGAGGAGTGAGAGTGGCTTGGTAAGTGGCAGCCGCGATTAAGGTAGACACTATGACGATTATGTTGCGAGCGGATTCATCTTGGACTCTGAAAAAATCTGCACATTTCTCAAAGGCAGTTAACTCCTTGCTGAAAAACTGTGATAGACGGTAGGAGTAGAAGGTCTTGCTCGACATCCTTCACGGCGTAACCTAATCACGAGATCTTGATCATCAATAGAATTCGCTTCGAAGATGTCCAGAGCCGTCTTGTTCTGAAAGTTCTTCGCTTCTACAGCCGTGTACCCAATCAACAGCTTGATGATCTGGAAAAGATGCAAAGGAAAAGAAATTAAAGTAGGGTTCCCTTCAATTTCAATCACTGCTTCGTCACAAGCTTTCCTATCGTACACAAAGTGAGCTCATGCCATATGTCTATAAGAGTTTGATGATCTAGTGATGCAAAGGCCGATGTAAAAAGGGAAAAGTTTATTTAACCTTACTATACATCCTCTATGCGTAATATTCAATTGATCAGGGAGCGATTCTCCCTTCCACAAAGTGATTATTTTATGGTTTTTGTCTGATTGTCCTTTGTTAGCATCCATCTGACTAGCTTCTATCTCGTACAATTTGTTCGGATGAACTGATATCGAAAGAAGGAAAGAGATTTTGTTAATCAATAGGAAAATTGAATGAATATAAAAGAATTAATTAAGTTATTGTTGTGTTCTATAAAAGTGATTGCAATGTAAAGAGCCGAAAGGAAATTATTTATCATAAATCATCCAACTTGAAAGATTTGGAGCTCACTAAAAACTGAGTTTTATAGGAGTTCTAAGGGAAACAATTTTGATCATAACATTTTTCTCAACTTAGGGCAAATAGGGTGGATCTCTCTACAACACTCCTTTTCTTTCCTTCCTTTTTCTCTATATCCTCTAGCCAAAACATTGTTCCTTGATAAGATTATGTTGAATTGAAGGATCCCAAAACAAAAGCTCGAATAACTATGGAACCGATGAACCATACCTCCGATTGCTTTTCGAATGTTGCAACATGTAAGACAGTGTTACCATCTTGGTCTTTCCAGTTCAAGATTTGTGTCAGATGGACTTGCTTAAGCCATCCAAACAAAACCTTGAATGATTCGTTGTTGCCCATCCTGATGGCAACGTGAACTGCGGTCTCGCATTGATTCGTCAAGTCTTCGATGGATGATTTGCAAGCAGATAGGAATTCGGCCAAGAGTTCCAAGAGCTCCATGTTGTCCCACCCATTGTCTCCTTTTTGCCCGGCTACAAAATGCAAAGGGGTGATCCTGCCTCTTCCTCGGACTCGAACCAATTCAGGGTGGAGGGTCATCAATAGAGGTGGCCACGGTTCAGAACCGGGCCGGTTTCGGTTCGGAACCGCCGGTTTCGGTTCGTGACCTATCATGAATCGGCGGTTCGGGCCGGTTCAAGGGCCGGTTCCGTCCGGTTCAAACCGGTTTTCAAATAAAATTTTATGAAATAAAAAAAATTAAATAATGAATTATGAAATAAAAAATATAAAATTATGAAATAATAAATTTTTAAATACAAATTGTAATCAAATTTGGGGATCGGGAAAAAAAATGGGAGGGAGGAAAAAGCTTGAACTTAATGAATTATCATTAAGCGCCTACATATCTTCTTAGGGATAGAAGAATCAAAGCCCATGTAGTTCTTTTATCTTTGATAACCCCATACTTACCTCATCGTCAATCGTCTACCCGTGGCGGTGGTATCTTCATCATTGAAGAATTCAGATTCGTTGTTGTGATCCATTTCTTGTTGTCGATATGCAGCTTTTGTCTAATCATCAACACAAACTTGAGCCTCAACCGAATCCAGAGATAATCTTGAACGTCGGTCATCCAAAATATTACTTCCAGCACTAAATGCTTGTTCAACCGCAACTATTGAGCAAGGGGTTGCTAAAATCTCTTTTGCAATGTGAACTAGTACTAGAAATTGAGTTGAATGACTATTCCACCACTTTAGAATTTGGAAATTCGTGCCTTCTGATTGAGGAAACTCAAATATAGTAGTTAAATAAATTTCTATTTTGAAAATATTTCCCATTATTCCCTTTTGTCTTTTTTGCCTATTTATTAGATTTCTAGACCCTCTACCTAGGTGCTTGCCTTGCATGTCACTAGCTTTGGAAGAAATTCTACTGTATCTATTACAAAAATCATTATACAATTCTACTATTATATTTTTAACTTCTTTTTCTATATCTCTAATATTCACAGTTTCAGTCAAATGTAAACACTCATAGTATGAATTCAAATAATTAAGTAAGTCATCTATTTTCGTACGTGGATCCAAAACACAAGTACCAAATAGATAATAGGAATTTTGGTATAATACTGCATCCATTTCGTTCGCATTGCTATAATAGTTGGACCTAATTGATTATTGTCCTCATTTTCTTCAAAAATATCAGCCATATTTATACACTCTGTTAAAAATAAATGTGTAGTAGGTGTTGACACCTGATTTTTAATCATCTTTTTCTCTTTTAAAAATTTTCAGTATTTTTCGGCATTTTTATTGTTTGAAAAATCCATAAAAATTCATAAAATTGAAAAATTAACTTTGGGGACCTTGGCCAAGCCTAGAGAACTAATTTTGACCAAAAAATGATTTTTCATATTTTCAGTATTTTTTAGTATTTTTATTTTCGAAAATTCATGAAAAATAAAAAAATGAGAAAATTGCAAAATCAACTTTGGAAGCCTTGGCCAAGCCTAGGCAACCATTTTTGAACAAAAAATAAATTTTCATATTTTATATATATTTTTAATTTTTTTTAAAAAAAATACAAAAATAATTGAAAATTTTGGAAAAATAACATTTGATGCCAAATAAAATACACAAAGATAGTTAATATTTTTATTTTAAATCTATTTTCATATTGGCCATCGCAAATTAAGAAAAATCCAATTTGAGTCATGTGTTCCTTCACGAGTATAATCTCGAATCGGGCCTAAAAAAATTAACCCATTTCTTCCTAAGGAAATTTTTTTTTTCTGATTTCTCTATAAAATAGAAAAAATCAAATTGGACTAATATAGGAGTCATGGACCGACATTCCTTGTGTCGCATACTAATTATATCCTTTTCTTTTGCAGGGAGATCCTAGATACCCCAGACGGGTGTAAAGATTAAGTTCAATAATATATCAAGAATCATCTTCAGAAATATCAAAAGACGAAAAACACCGAGGCTTCAACCGTTAACTCTGGGGGGGCAAACGAACACTGTCCATCTTTGACAGACAGAGTTGTGTCAATCCGTAAACTTGTATGGGCAGTGTATTCTGATATGACGGTGGATTTATACTGATTAAACATGGGGGCATATTTAATGTATTGCAGAGGATCCCGCGTCTTTTGAAAGACAATATGGATTATATAATCAGAAACCATGAAATAAGTACCTTAACCTGATTAAATCAACCAGAGACCGGTCTTAAAATTTCCTCGAATCCGAAACACGCGGAAGGTTTTAGAGGACCGAGGTTTCATTAATGAACGTGGCCCACGGACACTCCCCCGATGCTACAGGTACCCGATACATACGATTGGACGCCGAAAGCAACAAAACACGGTTGAAGTGGAGCACGCAACAAATGGCCGAATTTATTGGCACACTGATCGAGTGGTGGCAGCTTTATTAATTTACATGATTGAACGCGGATCTCTAGGCGGCTGGTGGAAAGCCACACTGAATGCCTCTCTAATGTTCTTGATATCATTGTCTACCACAACCCGCGAGAGCATCATGAAGAAGATTAAGCCTCAATATCTTCAGCACCCTAAATCGTTCCCCAGGAGAAGAGATGACAGGAAAACAAAAGTATAGACATGCGAAACATTCCTTTTATTCCATACATCAACAGGTTTTACAATAGCTCACTGGGGAGGAAAGGTAAAGCTAAACTAGGCCCTGATAACCATTACGAAAGAGCTCAACTGACTCTCCAAACAGTTGATGCTCTGGGTGCACCGGGCGCTCTCGGGATTAAGCTCCGCGAGCCTAAAGAAGAGGCGATCGCGCTTCTCCTTAGCCTGGGCCATATTGGCCTCATAATGCTCGATGGCAAACTCCAGGTCCGAAATTGCCGCCCTCTCGAAAGCAATGTCTGCCGTAATGTCATCAAGTCTCTCTTGCAGCCAACCGCATTTGCACATCATCACAATATTGCCCGGCTCCTGTTCGGAGTAAGTTCGGACCAAGGCCAGACGGTCCACCAACTTTCCCCTCTCACGAACCAGCCACGAAAGCTGATCGTTGGCAAACTTAAGGGCCTTCTTGTGATTATCAGCCACAAATGTGACTGTTTCCAGACGCTCGTGCCGGTCTTGGTAACGAGTTTTCACGAGGGCAGTCACAAGGACCGTCTAATAAGCACGGTTATAGGCAGCCAGAAAATTAATGAAGAGGGTCGGGAAGTTCCGATACTCCCTCCCCAGTTGGGTACCCTCAACAGCAGCAGCGTCCACGGTCCTGAATAGATCGAGGATTTCAGCCTCAACGGTAGAGTTTTGGGCTATATGAGCGTAACCTCTAGCAAGAAGATTGTAGAGTCTCTCCCACCCAGCCAGGACTTCGACGGAGAAGGTATGGTTAGGAGAATTGGCCATTTTTGAAAGCAGATCACAGAAGAAATGAGGAGAAAGGCGAGACAGATGATCGGAATGCGAAGGCGATAATCTGCTTCAATTTAAATACTGATTTCACAGGGGCAATCCTTATTGGTCAGGTTTTCCTATCTACCATTCTCTGTCGGCAACACCCTCGCTGGCTCAAATCCGCGTCAGACGGCGACCTCGAACCAAACAAATCCGAAATTTCTGCAGAAAATTTGACGAGATCCCGCCACTTTGAAAAAGAAGTAAGAAAGGTGACTTGAGTGGGAGACAAGGAAAATGGGATTCGACTTTATGGGAGAACTCGCCAGCAGATCGATGGTGGAGATGACGACGAGAGCCCTACCACTAGGAAAAGACGAGAAAAGACGAGCTGAGCGAGAGATACGATGAAAAGAAAATTGAGAAAGACAGAACACTCGGGAGAGGCAATACAGTTGCTAAACCCACGTCTAATTTTAAAGGAGGCATCCTCTTGATAATCCTCATTCGTGCTCGAAAGAGAGACTCTTAAAGCATACGCAGTCTCCCAGAAAAAATCCAGAGAGTGAAAATACAAGAAGAGGTAGCAAACTTTGAGAAATCGTTAACCAAATCAAAGATGTCTCAACCCAACACACTTGAGAGTTATTGTTACTTGCTGAATATGGGAGAGGAAGAGTTCGAAGCCATGTTTGGGATTGAGCCCATGGAGCTTGGCCCTTCCACCGACGATGTCCAAGAGCCCGGTAAGGACAAGGATAACAACGGTAAGGGTCAAAAGAAGCGTTACCGTCGCCATACTGAAGAGCAAGTACGAAGGCTTGAGGATTTCTTCAGAACGTGCCCTATGCCAGACAGCAAACAGAAAATGGAACTGAGTCAAGAGCTAGGACTTGAACCTTCGCAAATCAAGTTCTGGTTTCAAAATAGACGAACCCGAATGAAGAGTTGTCATGAGCACAACGAAGCCGAGTTCCTAAGAGTTGAAAATGAAAACCTCCGAGCGGAGAACAAGATATATAAAGAGGCTTTTGACTCCGCCACCTGCCCGAACTGCAATACTCTCCTCACCCTCGATGAAATGCATTATCTGAGGATCGAAAATGCACGTTTAAGAGGTGAGTTAGATCAGTTCATAGCAGGATCAAGTTCTGTTGGAGCAAGGTACGAAAAGACCGAGACTATGGGACCAGCATGGATGCCTTCTATGGAGGAGGGGAGGTATCACCACCAGGCAAGTGGCATTGACGACGAACTCGCCGCCATGATCAGGCAGTTTGATGCTGATGAAGCACCAGGGCTTTAATGTGCATACGGATCCTGTATTTCAAAACTAGTGATCATGGGACCTGCGACACGGCCGATTGTTGACACCTGATTTTTAATCATCTTTTCTCTTTTAAAAATTTTCAGTATTTTTCGGCATTTTTATTTTTTGAAAAATCCATAAAAATTCATAAAATTGAAAAATTAACTTTGAGGACCTTGGCCAAGCCTAGAGAACTAATTTTGACCAAAAACTGATTTTTCATATTTTCAGTATTTTTTAGTATTTTTATTTTCGAAAATTCATGAAAAATAAAGAAAAAATGAGAAAATTGCAAAATCAACTTTGGAAGCCTTGGCCAAGCCTAGGCAACCATTTTTGAACAAAAAATAAATTTTCATATTTTATATATATATATATGTTTTTAATTTGTTTTAAAAACATACAAAAATACTTGAAAATTTTGGAAAAATAACATTTGAGGCCAAAAAAAATACACAAAGATAGTTAATATTTTTATTTTAAATCTATTTTCATATTGGCCATCGTAAATTCAGAAAAATCCAATTCGAGTCACGTGTTCCTTCACGAGTATAATCTCGAATTGGGCCTAAAAAAAATTAATTTGAGTCAACTTATTTTAATTTTCACTTTTTATGAGTTGTGACATTGTCTTCTAATATTTTAAATTTTCATCTTGGCTTAATTATACCCAGAATGACTCAATTTTGCAAAAGGGCTTTAATTAAATTCTGCATTATTTTCAGCGGCAAGAAATGAGCTTAAATTTGATATGTGGTAAATTTTGGTGTGTCAAAAATTGTGAGGGGATTTGGACTTAAAGATATATATATTTTTTTCATGGACTAAATTATAAATACTTAAAATTCAAGGACTAGAGTGCAAATACCTAACTCTTGAAGGATTATTTTACAAATAACAAAAATAAGAGTTAGTGGATAAATTAGAAAAGAGAAGGGAAGATGGAGAAGAGGAGATGAAGAAGAGAAGTTGGAGAAGAATAGATGGAGAAAATAAGATAAGAATAGAGAAGGGAAGATGGAGATGAAGAAGAGTTAGTAGAGAAATTAGAATGGAAGATAAGAATAGAGAAGGGAAGATGGAGATGAAGAAGAGTTAGTGGAGAAATTAGAATGGGAGATAAATATGGAGAATGGAAGATGAAAATGAAGAAGAGTTAGTGGAGAGATTAGAATGTGAGATAGAGATGGAGAGTGGAAGATGAAAATGAAGAAGAGTTAGTGGAGAAATTAGAATGGGAGATAGATGAGTAGATTATAAAAGGAGGAAGAAGTGAGCTTGAGAGGAAAATTTTTTGGAGAGAAAATTTTGGATGTTTGAGAGAGTTTTGGGAGATTGAAGAAAAATTTGAGAGAAAGAAAATACCAAAAGAGAGAGAATTTTGAAGATGATGGGAGTTTAAAGCTAGGGGTTATCATCACAAATTCCTTCATCAATCAATATAAATCAAGAGTTCATCCTCGTCAACGAGCAAGCAAATTCGAACTAAGTGTTTTTATTTATTCATTTATTTATGGTGTTACTAGCAAATTAGCACAAATTGTATACACTTTCTCCATCTCCCATTTTTTTTTCATATTTTATGTCAGGAGAAGGATATCTCTATGTCAACAGCAAAAATCTCGTAGAGACGTAAAAATCGGCCCAGACAAGCTCCTAAGCTGTCCAACGATTTCTCAACTGATCTGTGACTAAAAGTCCCTCTTAATTCAAAAGAAACTCTCTATATTGGGAACATAGAGAGCGAAAATCAATTACAGAAATCCCTAAAAAAAAACGGGAGATAAGTACTCTTTCCACTCTTCTGGTTTTAGGTGCAGATTAGCACATATTTTGTATACTGACATTTCACTCTATTTTATGTCAGGAAGCCGCAGCTCTATATCAATGGTCAACCCTATGGAAGCACAAAATCGGCTTGGAGGAGTCCTCAAGCGCGCACAAATTTCAAATTGTTGAATCAATTTGTTGTTTTTCATTTTAAAGAATTCATACCCCAGAATGGAGAGGACAAAGTCCATCTGCAATTTAAATATCTGCACCATAAATCCCAAAGGGAAGAGCCAAGCCAATGCTTAGCCTCCCATTGGAGGTTTTTACTTACAGTAGTTAAATACCTGCAACTTAAATACATGTACCTTAAATCCCAAAGGGAAGAGCCAAGCCAATGCTTAGCCTCCCATTGGAGGTTTTTACTTACAGTAGATAAATACCTGCAACTTAAATACCTGTACCTTAATTCCCAAAGGGAAGAGCCAAGCCAATGCTTAGCCTCCCATTGGAGGTTTTTACTTACAGTAGCTAAATACCTGCAACTTAAATACCTGTACCTTAAAACCCAAAGGGAAGAGCCAAGCCAATGCTTAGCCTCCCATTGGAGGTTTTTACTTACATTAGTTAAATACCTGCAACTTAAATACCTGTACCTTAAATCCCAATGGGAAGAGCCAAGCCAATGCTTAGCCTCCCATTGGAGGTTTTTACTTACAGTAGTTTAAATACTTGAAACTTAAATACCTGTACCTTAAATCCCAAAGGGAAGAGCCAAGCCAATCCTAGGCCTCCCATTGGAGGTGTTTATTCACTGTCATGTACTTCCTATAATTTAATTTTTGAATCATCAGACCCAAAAGATGAGTAGGTAGTAATACTGCACAGAAGTCGTTAACACACTCCCTCTTTCGGCTTCAGGGAATCTTTAACACTTAAAAAATATAACAAATAAAAATATATACCATCCATGCATCCTATTTAAAAAGTGAAAACACAAAAGAGAATACCCGACTAGAGCCTTAGGAATAAACCAAGCCTGAGTTGCCGAATTAGGATATCCATGAAATTAAAGTACCGAAAGGGTATTTGTTTTAATTAACTAGTGTAACCAAGTCCCCGAGCTCATAATCTCTGGATCGCAGGAATAAATTAGTTCTCCCGCTAATTTGTTTAGGTTTCTAATCGACCTACCAAGAACGATTAGTGGCGACTCCAAATTTCAAAATCATTTAAACAAAAACCAAAGTTGCGATTCGGTAGGGCTTGGGAGGGTCCGCGTTAGGTTAGTCAAATCTAATTAACCTAATAATCCGTTAACCCCTTTAAAATTTAAAATTTTTTTAGAGGGTTGCGACAGCTTGGCAACTTCACTGGGGATATAGATTTTTAAATTTTCGAAAAAAGATACCAATTGGAATACTTAAATTTTTTCGAAATTTTAAAAGTCTTAGTGGACTTAGGCCAATGAAAATTTCATGGATATCTCGCTTCTGGCGATCTTGCTTGGGACTTATTCTATAGGTGTTATATGTTTTTGCAGGATGGGAGTTATAAGGGGAGGAGTGTTTGGCTAACCCATTTGTTTTGCAGGCTCGGTGTTGGGATTATGTTTAATTTCACACATTTTTAGAAGCGCTGTTTTGATATCAATTGTTATGCATGTCTTGCATATTCTGAGGATCACAACACCTGCACACACGAGCGTCTAAACCCAAGTCGCGAAATGTTTCCTAGGTAACCATAGATAGGGATCGAATATGCAAAGCTCTTGCGTCGATTGCGCTTGGGTTGACCATATTTTATCCCGCTCATTATCCAAATTGGCAATTCTTCCCATTGTAATTTGATTGCGCGGAGGGTAAGGTTGTCAATTCAGATAGTGGGGGCCTTTTAGATCCATACCCTGTCTCTCCTTCTTTTATTTTCTAGAGTCCACTCCTCACTTGAGTCATGCGCATGACTATGTAATTTGCATTTCTCCAAGGTAAAAGTAAGTTCTTTAATTTTGTCTTGTATTTATTTTCGGTCGGTCCATGCTGGGTGTTAGTCAGTTTTTGAGCTTGATATTACGACCATTCTTTTAAAAGAAAATAAAAATTAAATTTGTCCCTCATTTCTTTTAAATTTTTTTTTTGAAAAAATGATGTGAAAAAATCCCTTCATGGGAATTTTATTAACCAATAAGGGATTTTTGTCATGTTTTTATTGCTTCAATAAAAATGAAATTTTCCTGAAAAAATTTTCCTCTGAAAATTTATTTCAATAAAAAGAAAAATTCCTTCAAAAAAACTCTAGTAGACATCAAGTGATTTTATCACATTTTTCAAATTATAAAAACTTGCAAGAAAATTCTTCTCGAGAAATTCGCTCATGTTTTTCTAAGAAAAGTTTCTCTAAATAAAATTAGACTAATGTCTCGGGGGAATTGTATTGACCAATAAGAGATTTTTGTCATGTTTTTCTTGCTTCAATAAAAATGAAATTTTCCTGACAAATTTTCCTCTGAAAATTTATTTCGATAAAAAGAAAAATTCCTTCAAAAAAAAAAAACTTTGGTAAACATCAAGTGATTTTATCACATTCTTTCAAATTATAAAAACTTGCAATGAAAATTCTTTTCGAGAAATTCGCTCATGTTTTTCTAAGAAAAGTTTCTCTAAATAAAATTAGACTAATGTCTCGGGGGAATTTTGTTAACCAATAAAGGATTTCTGTCATGTCTTTCCTGCTTTAATAAAAATAAAATTTTCCTGACAAATTTACCTCTAAAATTTTATTCTGATAAAAAGGAAATTCCTTCAAAAATTTTAGTAAACGTCAAGAGATTTTGTCACATTCCTTTAAAAAAATAATAAAAAAAGAGTAATAAATCTGCAAAAAAATTATGTATTAACCCATTTCTTCCTAAGGAATTTTTTTTTCTGATTTCTCTATAAAATAGAAAAAATCAAATTGGACTAATATAGGAGTCATGGACCGACATTCCTTGTGTCGCATACTAATTATATCCTTTTCTTTTGCAGGGAGATCCTAGATACCCCAGACGGGTGTAAAGATTAAGTTCAATAATATATCAAGAATCACCTTCAGAAATATCAAAAGACGAAAAACACCGAGGCTTCAACCGTTAACTCTGGGGGGGCAAACGAACACTGTCCATCTTTGACAGACAGAGTTGTGTCAATCCGTAAACTTGTATGGGCAGTGTATTCTAATATGACGGTGGATTTATACTGATTAAACATGGGGGCATATTTAATGTATTGCAGAGGATCCCGCGTCTTTTGAAAGACAATATGGATTATATAATCAGAAACCATGAAATAAGTACCTTAACCTGATTAAATCAACCAGAGACCGGTCTTAAAATTTCCTCGGATCCGAAACACGCGGAGGGTTTTAGAGGACCGAGGTTCTATTAATGAACGTGGCCCACGGACACTCCCCCGATGCTACAGGTGCCCGATACATACGATTGGACGCCGAAAGCAACAAAACACGGTTGAAGTGGAGCACGTAACAAATGGCCGAATTTATTGGCACACTGATCGAGTGGTGGCAGCTTTATTAATTAACATGATTGAACGCGGGTCTCTAGGCGGTTGGTGGAAAGCCACACTGAATGCTTCTCTAATGTTCTTGATATCATCGTCTACCACAACCCGCGAGAGCATCATGAAGAAGATTAAGCCTCAATATCTTCAGCACCCTAAATCGTTCCCCAGGAGAAGAGATGACAGGAAAACAAAAGTATAGACATGTGAAACATTCCTTTTATTCCATACAACAACAGGTTTTACAATAGCTCACTGGGGAGGAAAGGTAAAGCCAAACTGGGCTCTGATAACCATTACGAAAGAGCTCAACTGACTCTCCAAACAGTTGATGCTTTGGGTGCACCGGGCGCTCTCGGAATTAAGCTCCGCGAGCCTAAAGAAGAGGCAATCGCGCTTCTCCTTAGCCTGGGCCATACTGGCCTCATAATGCTCGACGGCAAACTCCAGGTCCGAAATTGCCGCCCTCTCGAAAGCAATGTCTGCCGTAATGTCATCAAGTCTCTCCTGCAGCCAACCGCATTTGCACCTCATCACAATATTGCCCGGCTCCTGTTCGGAGTAAGTTCGGACCAAGGCCAGACGGTCCACCAACTTTCCCCTCTCACGAACCAGCCACGAAAGTTGATCGTTGGCAAACTTGAGGGCCTTCTTGTGATTATCAGCCACAAATGTGACTATTTCAAGACACTCGTGCCGGTCTTGGTAACGAGCTTTCACGACGGCAGTCACAAGGACCGTCTCATAAGCGCGGTTATAGGCAACCAGAAAATTGATGAAGAGGGTCGAGAAGTTCAGGTACTCCTTCCCTAGTTGGGTACCCTCAACAGAAGCAGCCTCCACGGTTCTGAATAAACCGAGGATTTCAGCCTCAATGGTAGAGTTTTTGGCTATATGAGCGTAACCTCTACCAAGAAGATTGTAGAGTCTCTCCCACCCAGCCAGGACTTCGGCGGATAAGGTATGGTTAGGAGAATTGGCCATTTTTGAAAGCAGAATACGAAAGAAAGGGGGAGAGAGGTGAGGCAGATGAGCGGAATGCGAAGATGGTAATCTGCTTTGAAGTAAATATTGATTTCATAGTGACGGTATCAACCAGTCAAGATTTCTCTTATCTACCATTCTCTATTTGCACCACCCTCGTTGGCTCGAATTCCCATCAGATGGCGACCTCGAGCCAAGCGAGTCCGAAATCTCCGCAGAAAGTTTGACGAGACACCGCCACTTTGAAAAAGAAGACGGAAAGATGAGCTGAGTGGAAGACACGGCAAACGTTAGCGAAAAGGAGATACGACTTGTCTTCATTGGAGGACCCGCCAGTAAATCGACGGTGGAGATCTTGACAGGGGCCCTCTATCACGAAAAGAAAGAAGAAGACAAACTGAGCGAGAAACAATGATTTCTCCTTTGATCAAAAGCTGAATGTCAGATTTTCTCCCTCGAAAAATCTAATAGCGCTGCCCGTGAAGAGGGAAGTCATTGCTATTGCCAGAGAGAGAACTTGTCCTCATTTGATAGTGAGAGTGAGAGTTTATCTGCAAGAACTCGCAGGAGAAAGATAGAGAGGAAGGAGTTCTCGTGGGAGAGGAATTCAAAACCTTCACCATCAAAGCATCGGCTTTCAAAGCCTGTTACGAGAAGCCATCGACGATCCCGTGATCCCTCAAGTCCAAGAAGACATCCTGAGGCGGTCTCGAGTCGGCAGTCCTATATCCAGAAATATGTCGAGCATTAGGGAAACGGGCGCATGTTCAACCCTGGTCGAAGCTGATGAAGTTCCTTACCCTGAGGGTCTACTGGTCATGGCCATTGACGGTAATCCTGTCTCTCTGTCAATCATTGTTACCGTATTGAGAAAATGCCGGTATAAGGTTTTAGCTCAAGCAAAAGTGACAGAGGCCATAGAAGTATTAAGGAGGAGTAGTGACCAGTTTGATATCATCCTCACCGCCATGGTAGGGATTGACATGGATGTTTTCACTCTCTTGAAATTTATCAATTTTGAATTAAACATGCCAGTCGTCGTAATATCGGCAAGCGATGATCAGCAAGCCATAATGAAGGCTGTCTTACACGGGGCCCAAGACGTCGTAACGAAACCAGTTAGGGTTCACATGCTTCAAAACATATGGCAGCACGTAGTGAGGAAGCAATTGCACGACCAAGAGAACAATCATCAAGCCTTCAATATTGTTCCAAGCAACTGGAAAAAGAAGATGAGTTGGTCTCCCGAGCTGCATCGCATGTTTGTTAATGCATTTCAGCAGCTAGGAATCGATTCGGCACGGCCGCAACATATACTGGAAATTATGAAGGTAGAGGGACTCACTAAAGGAAATGTTTTGAGTCATCTTCAGAAGTACAGAAAAAGGGCAAGAGAACATAATGCAGCTCAGAATCAAGAAAACCAAGGCGGGACTGATCCAAGCCTGAACGTCAAGTCTCCTCACCACCATAAGTTCCGCAGGTTAGCATGGGGCGAGCCACTTCCCATCATCAACCAAGCCAGTAGCCGTGCCATCAATCCCCCAGGCGTTAATCAAAGTATCCCCCAGAATCACCCTAATGCTCTTCAAGAGTATAGACCGCAGGGGCAGTGTATTCAGATTCCTTGGTTTGAGCACCAACCTGTGGCTAGAATTCATCCCATGATCAGCGCGCCTGCGCAGCCAGAGAATCAGACAAGAAGTTATCCTGAGCACTTCCACTTCTCTAATCCTCGAATGGAAGGAGTTTTTAGCAACAGGACAGTTGGTGATCCCCACACTTTCTCGAGTAATAATGAAGGCTCCAGCACGAGAAGTCAAATTGCTCATGGCGAGGACAGAATGAGAAATCTACCGCCAGCATTTGCCAACAACAATGCCCAATTCGAGTATCAGTTGCTGGAAGGCTCAAGAATGGAATAAAATAATTCAGAACACGAGACGAGTATGAGCAAATTAGAACGATACAGAATTACCATTCTTTGAGATTGTTTGGGTCTTTCGTTCACATATTCCTCATTTGAAGCCGTCCATTCTGTGGCGATGTCCACGAATCTATTTGCCCAAAGTTTTGATTAATCGGGGAATTTCGTTTTTGGGTCAATTTGCAAATTCCCTTCTAGTTCGCGCGACTTTTTACTCGCAATAAATTCACTACGAGTTTGGTGTGGTAGCAGACTCGAGCATTTAATAGGAGAACAGGAAATTGCTGCTTCTTGCTTTTGCGTTCATTCTGAACATCAATAAAAGTAGAAAACATCCCATGCAAGGAAATGAAGCGTCTGCATTCGTTCAAGATCGATTTTGCTCCCTCAGCAGGCTCTCCCATGATTAGCTGGCTTCATTCTGGACCAGGTATGCATCGGCTATGTTGAAGGACCCGTGATCTCAGCTTCGAAATACAGACTCCCTGTGCATATTACAGTCCCCGTGCTTCATTAACATTAAACTGGTTGATCATGGCGGTGAGTTCATCGTCAATGCCGCTTGCCTGGTGGTGATACATCTCCCCTTCCCCGGGAGGTATTGATGCTGATCCAGTAGCATTAGTCTTTTTGTACCCTGCTCCAACAGAACTCGATTCTGTTATAAACTGGTCTAACTCGCTTCTCAAACACGCATTTTCAATCCTCAGATCATGCATTTCATCGAAGGCGAGGAGGAGGCTGTTGCAGTTAGGGCAGGTTGTGACAGTCTGAAAATTCGACTCGATTGTCGGAAATTCTAAATGAATGGAAATACTTCGTTAATACACTCTGATCGACGCTCACTCAGGATTAGCTACCCTGAGTTGACCAACCGAAGGGGAAAGGCTATCTGGGAAGAATTTTCCAAACAGCCGCCCGTTGGTCTGAGACAGAGACAGAGTCGTTAATTAATGAAATTGACCACGAAATGAAATCCGACTTTGGGTAATCGAATCAGTAAGATAAACACAATTAAGAGATGAAGTCAGTTTCAGAATTGTCGCCAGAAGGGCAGACAGCCGGTGAACGTCGAGAAGCAAGACGCGATTGGAAAATTACCGAAATGCCCCCGGTAAATGCTCAGTCCTTAGAATTAGTTGAATTAGGATTTTTGAGAGTAGATTCGACTAATCAAAATCAAATCCTGTCTAAAATTCGTTCGCGCTCGAGACCCGATCGGTGCATTTGGCACGCAAATCGAGACAAGTCAAATCAGTTGTCAAATCAATCAATGTCAAGTCAAACCATCAGTCACATCATGGCACAATTTCCAAGACAAGTCAATCATGGTTCAATTCCCAAGGAGGTCAATCAACATGTCAAGTACAAAGTCAAATCCTAGTCACTATTCACTCACTATTCACCTCACCTAACACTCTACCTCTCTCTTAAGTCTTTTCTCTCTCTCTCCTCCCTCATTTTTCCCCCCCTTTCGGCCGGCCACCCCCTCTTCTCTCTCCCGAAATCTCTCTCTCCCTCTCACGGTTTCTCCCTCCCGTTGCCGTGCCGCCCGAGAGCTCCTCCACCGTGAACCGCCGCTCCGTCCGCCATCATCCTCCACTCCATTTGCCAAGGTAAGCCTCTTCTCCTTCTTACCTTGTTGTCTCATGGCCATATGAGCCTTTTGAAAGCCGCCGGCCCTAACCTCTCTCCCGGTCTCTCTCTCTAGTCGTCGTCGTCGTCGTCGTTTCCCTTTGGCCGACCGACCACCCCTCACCGTCGGTCCTCATCCCTCTTTGGTAAGTGTCCTAAGCTTCCTTGTCTTCATTTTCCATGGCTATTCGAAGCCATTTGCTGACCAAGCCAACCCGAATCCCTTGTAGGCCGAAAACTCCACCGGCCGTTCCTTGCCGTTCCCGTCGTCGTCCTCAACTCACATAGGTAAGCTTTACTACTAATTCTAGTTTAGGTTAGTAGTATATGCATGTGGAAGGATGTGTTAGAGACGGTTAGGCTTGTTGTGAGGTTGAAAGGTGATTTAAGGTATGCTTACTATGAATTAACATGTGGAGAGCTTGATGTGGGATTCGAATAGGGGCTGTTGGCATGCGAAACGGTCATTGAAATGCTAAGTGAGGGCTGCGAATGGTGAGTTAGGCGTGCGTGAGAGGTGCCGTGAGGTGCTAATGGACTTGGAGGGCCTAAATCACACTAATTTGATCAAAAACGAACAATCGGGCCAAGATACAACTAGTAGGCTTGCTTATGGACGTGAGTAGCAAACTAAGGGGGCCTTGAAAGTGTGATTAGTGGGCTGCAAATGGGGCATTAGGCGTGCACTTAGTGGGCCAAAGGGAGATATTGGGCTTGAAAGCTTTAAAATTTAGTAATTGGGCCAAAACTAATCAAAATGGGCCAAATCTAGTTAGTGGGCCACTAATGGACGAAAATCCTTTTAAATTGGGCCTAAATTAAGTCCACGAACATTTAAAAATGAAACCCAAAATGTATATGGGCTTGGGTAATTGAATTGGGCCTAAAATGATGAATATGGGCTTGAATAGTAAACCTTTAGAAATGGGCCTGGGTTTTGCACGAAATGAATAAAATAATAGGCCCAACCCACATGAATTAAATTAAGATTTAATTATTGGACCTCAACTAATGAAGTGGGTCTTAGGCCCAGTCGAACTTAGCTTGATTAACTAAGACCCTTAATTAGATTAGACCTCGGATTATATGGACTTGAATTATGGATTGGCCTTGGGTAAGTAATCGTATGATGGAACCTTGTACAGGTTGTAAGGCAAGGTTAGACGAGCAATAGTTCGCGAGTAGAAGTATTTGATCTTCGTATGTACAGTAAGGTGAATGTGAGATTCAATGATGATTGACTGATGTGCTCTACCTTGCGCTTATGATTGACTGCATGCATGCTCTGTGTTGAATGATTTGATGTGATCATCTGGGCCCTGCATACATTCAGAGCATTGCATGAGTCACTGGAGACGTGACATGAGATTGTGCCCTGAGGGGGAAGTGGAGAGAAAAGGGAGACCAACGTAAGGCGTCAGAAACGCAGTGTGGTACGGGCCTAAGTGGCACCGAGATTCATGCCGTGTGGCACTGTTGGTAGAGCCCTGATGGGAATTGGAGTGATAGGCGGGCTGATCCTTGGGATCTATGATGGCCGTTTGAGGCCTGTGGCATTGCACACCATGATTGCTGATTGTTGATATTGCCCGTCTTTATTGCATGAACCATTGTGATGAAAACTGGGGAGATCGAGAGCGTTGGACTCCGGGTACCAAACCCTAGTTACTGGTTAGGACCGACCCCACTTGTATATCCTACCCTACGCTAGGATTAGTGGTGAGCTTGCTGAGTCCTCGACTCACTGGCGTTGGTTGCCACCTTTTTCAGATCCAGGTCACCAGTGATGGATGTACCACCGATGCTTTTTGGTCTGCCGATTCAGATGGACACCCAGGTTACCCTCCATTTTGATATGCACGCTACTTTGTGGCATAGACATGTGACGACTGTACTCGTAGATCAGGGAGGTCCTTATTTAGTGCCCCATAGATTCGAGGCTTGGTTCAGAGAGGGCCTGCATGGCTTTGAAGGACCCCAGAGAGATTCCCCTATTCCCATGGAGGAGGACCCGTTTTGGCTCCAGCCTGCAGAATATGGAGGCCAGGTGATCGACCCCGACCCGAAGCAGGAGTTGCCGTCTCCAGGGCGCTCCGAGATAGATGGCCACGAGGAGGGCGATGCGATGGATACCGAGGAGGAGGATCCAGAGGAGGACCCTGTGGAGGATTCCGACGAGGAGGACTGAGTTATGGCAGAATTCCGTTGGTTCGAGGATTAGGTTGTTAGCGTAGGAAGATCTGTGATTAGCAGTTTCTTTTTTGGGAGTCTGTACCTAACGCTGATTATATTATGAAATGCTGATTTTGCTTATCTTGATTTTGCTACCCCCTTTTGCTATGTATGCTTGTGTGTATGGATAGGAGGCACGCTTCCGCAGGTATGAGAAATTGGCGCAAGTTGCGTCGTCGTCTGGTCGCGACGATTGGAAAGCATCCCTGGGCCGTCGCTTATCGTGAACCAGGCGAGCGCGAGGTGTATCTTCCGCAGGAACGGGATGCCGCGTTCCCGAGGAGGGATCCGGGGCGTGACATCCCCGTTCGAGTGGTATCAGAGCAAGGTCAGCTCGATACGAGACCGTTCGAGGTTTGGAGTGATAAGGCTGATGATTTTGGGGTAGTTAGTTAGACAGACCCTAGACCTAAGGATTAGGAAGGGTAGAATGCATGATTTGATTGGCGCATGTGATTGCTTAGCGGAATTGATTGTCTAGAGTAACCTTGGGATAAGGTATTTCATGCTAAGCTGCAGGTGCGTCAGGACCTGAGGTAAGGTTCTATGGCAGAGCCCCATGAGTTGGGCGTTTGGATGCTGATTGCTGAATGCTAGTCTGTAAGGTATTGCATGTGGTTGTATGCCTAGTCGGCTGTCGCGCGCTGTCTGACCATCATACATTGCATGACTTCTGCATTAAAGGCAAAATGGTTTACAAGTGAAAGTTGTTAAAAAGGAGATTTGGATTTTGAAAGAAATGCATGCATTCATGTTGTTGGATTTGGTGACCGTCAGCCTGGTATGGGACAGGATTAACGGGACGTCTAAAAACTGTGATGAAGCGTGGTATGGGACACGTGGAGTGGGATTCTCTTTGTCTATGAATTTCTTAGGACAACTGTTCGCACCAAGAAACGATGAGGGCGGGGAGTGGTCGCCGGGGCAGAGACCTGATCAAGGAAGCGGCTCCCGACAGGCTTCTAGTTGAGGTTGCGAACAGAGTGGCCTGGGTTATGCATTTGCAGGGTTGAGTCTAGATGTCGACCGGGTTCAACTGCATTTAAGCTGCAGCGATTATTTACATGCATATACATGTCAGTGGACGCGACAGTAGACGAAAGCTTGGTTGTTAGATTTAGAGTTCCGAATTCCTGAATGGGAATTTCGTTTGTTTTAGGTGTGAGTTTTAGCAAGGATGAGCAATAGGGGCAGAAGACCGACTGCTGGTGCATCGAGCTCGAGGGCTCCTGAGTCTGAAGGGGACCCCAGAATCGAAGAAATGATGAGAGTTCTGACTGAAGTGAGTAACTTAATGGCTAGGCAAGCTGCTGAGAGAGCTGCCACTGTTGCCCAAGCAGCTGAGGCCGCCTTGGCCGCTGCAAATGGAGCCAATGGAGGCAATGGGCATGGAAATGGAGGACGTCAGACTCATCACATTGTGGAACAGTTTCTGAAGTTGCAGCCGTCGAAGTTTGATGGCAGTGGTGGTCCAGAGGTAGCTGCCTTGTGGATCGAGCAGCTGGGGAAGGCTTTCTCCGTGTTGGGTTGCGCAGATGAGGAAAAGGTCTCGTTGGCAACTTATCAGCTTCAAGGGACTGCAGACGACTGGTGGAAGGCCACTAGAGGGCGAGTCTTTCCGGATGGCATGAGGCCAAACTGGGCCGCCTTCTGTGCAGCCTTTAATGGAAAGTATTTCTCGGAGGCAGCCCAGGAAAGGAAAATGGAAGAGTTCATCAGGCTCCGCCAAGGATCACTGACTATGGACCAGTACGAAGGTGAATTTGCCAGGCTGTCCAAGTTCGCACGAAGGCTGATCGACGACCCATGGGACAAGGCCAGGAGATTTAGGGAAGGATTGAGGCCCGAGTTGAAGAGTTTGATCATCGCCACTGGGCTGAGGGACTACAACGAGATCTATGAGCGAGCTTTGGCGACAGAGCGAGATCTGCAGGAAAAGACCGCCGCATCTGGATCGCGGTTTGTGCCAAGGGGGAACTTCAGAGACTTTGGCAAGAGGCCAATGAAGGACAACCGCAGGTTCGTTCCACCTGCGAGGAGAACCCTGGGAAAGCCATCGTTCCCTGGGAATCAGATCTGCCGTGACTGTGGCAGGAGGCATGGGAACAGCCCTTGCCCGAGGAAGACTGGAGGCTGCTTTGGATGTGGCCAGACGGGACATATCCTGAGGAACTGCCCGAGGAAAGGTCAGAGACCCCCGTTCCAGCAACAGCAACAGCAGCCACCGCAGATGGTGAACGCTCCGCAAGGAAACCAGAACCGTCCGCCTGCTCAGGGGCGAGTGTATGCAATGGCGCGCAAGGACGCTGAGAATGCGCCAGGGGTGATCACAGGTACCGTTTCTCTCTGTGGTCATACCGCTTATGCCTTGTTTGATCCGGGAGCGTCGCACTCTTTCGTATCTGCACGTTTTGTTGAGTTGTCTGGGATGAATGTTAAGCCATTGGATGTGACCTTGCATGTAACCACCCCGTTGAAGGATAGAGTAATTATTGCAATAGGATGTAAGGGGTGTAAGTTAGCTCTGGGCGATAGGCAAGAAGAAATTGACTTAGCTGTTCTGCCCATGTATGATTTCGACGTGATTGTTGGCATGGATTGGTTGGTTAGACATGGGGCAGTGATAGACTGTGGTAGGAGTATCATACAGCTAAACCCAGTAGGCCACCCTGGGTATGAATTTAAGGGAAATCGTGGAGGAACGTCGATTCCTTGGATCTCATCTTTAGAAGCGACCAAGTTAATGGATGAAGGTTGCCTGGGATTTTTGGCATCAGTATTAGATTCGTCTGCCCTAGAAATGAAGTTAGAAGAAGTGCCTGTAGTAAGTGAGTATCCAGATGTATTTCCTCAAGAGTTGCCTGGATTGCCACCTGAGCGTGAAGTAGAATTTATGATTGAACTGGCACCTGGAACAGAGCCGATCTCGAAAGCACCGTATAGGATGTCGTTATCGGAATTGAAGGAATTGAAGGTACAGATGCAAGAGCTATTGGATAAAGGATTTATCCGCCCCAGTGCTTCGCCATGGGGAGCTCCGGTGCTGTTTGTTAAGAAGAAAGATGGATCGCTAAGACTGTGCATCGACTACAGACAGCTGAACCAAGTGACGATCAAGAATAAGTATCCTCTACCAAGGATTGATGACCTGTTCGACTAACTTCAAGGCGCTTGCGTGTTCTCCAAGATAGACCTAAGGACAGGCTATCACCAGTTAAGGATTAAGAAAGAGGATGTGCCTAAGACTGCTTTTAGGACGAGATATGGGCACTATGAGTTCACCGTTATGCCGTTTGGATTGACAAATGCTCCAGCCGCATTTATGGATATGATGAATCGAGTGTTCAAGGAGTTTTTGGATCAATTCGTGATAGTCTTCATTGATGACATCTTGGTATATTCGAAGAGTTCTGAGGACCACGAAGAACACTTAAGGATCGTCCTGCGGACGCTAAGGGAACATTCGCTGTATGCGAAGTTCAGTAAGTGTGAGTTCTGGCTGAGCAGAGTGGCGTTTCTTGGTCATATAGTATCTGGAGAAGGGATATCAGTGGACCCATCTAAGATTGAAGCAGTAGAGAAATGGCCGAGACCTACGACCGTGACGGAAGTGCGAAGTTTCCTTGGATTGGCTGGGTATTATAGACGCTTCGTGGAAAGATTCTCTGTGATAGCGTCTCCTCTGACGCGTTTGTTGAAGAAGGAAACAAAGTTTCAATGGACTGAGAAATGCGAGGAGAGTTTTCAGGAGTTAAAGGATCGATTGACTTCCGCACCAGTCTTAACCATTCTGTCTGGACCAGGAGGATTTGAGATATACAGCGATGCGTCATTAAGAGGATTGGGGTGTGTCTTGATGCAGCATGGACGAGTGGTAGCTTATGCATCTCGACAGTTGAGGCCGCATGAGATGAATTACCCGACGCACGACTTGGAGTTAGCTGCGATTGTCTTTGCATTGAAGATTTGGAGGCATTATCTAGTGGGAGAGAAATTCCAGATTTTTACGGACCATCAAAGTTTGAAGTATCTGTTCTCGCAGAAGGAGCTGAATATGAGGCAGCGTCGTTGGATGGAGTTGTTGAAGGACTATGACTGCGATATTTTGTACCATCCAGGAAAGGCGAATAAGGTAGCGGATGCTTTGAGTAGGAAGTCGAGCGTTGCGCATATGATGGTCAAGGAGTGGACATTACTGGAGGAAATCAGAGATTCCGAGTTCAAGGTCGAGGTAGGAAACCTCTCGAGTCTGATGGCTACGTTGCGGATCGAACCGGAGATTCAGCTAAGAATCAAGGAGTTGCAGTCTACAGACCCCGAGATACAGAAGATTGTGTTAATGAATGTAGAGGAGAGAAAGGCTGAGTTCCAAGTGACTACAGATGGAGTATTAAGGTTTAAAGGACGTCTGTGCGTACCTAATGACGAGGCGCTAAAGGAAAAGATTTTGTCCGAGGCACACAGAAGTAACTACAGTATTCATCCAGGGAGTACTAAGATGTATCAGAATTTGCGTCAGCACTATTGGTGGAATGGTATGAAGGTGGATGTGGCTAAGCATGTAGCTAAGTGTCTGACGTGTCAACAGGTAAAGGCACAGCATTGCAAGCCTGGAGGATTATTGCAACCATTGGAGATCCCAGAGTGGAAATGGGAGCATGTCACTATGGATTTCGTGACGGGTTTGCCAAGAAGTCAGAGAGGCAATGATTCGATTTGGGTAATAGTGGACAGACTGACGAAATCAGCTCATTTCATTGCAGTACGAAAGGACTCTACGCTGGAAAGGTTGGCTGAGTTGTATGTGAGGCAGATTGTGAGGATTCATGGGGTGCCAGTAAGTATCGTATCTGATAGAGATCCTCGCTTCACCGCTACATTTTGGAAGAGTCTGCAGGGTGCGCTGGGAACAGAGTTAAGATTCAGTACAGCCTACCACCCTCAGACAGATGGTCAGTCGGAAAGGACGATACAGACTTTGGAAGACATGCTGAGAGCTTGTGTGATTGATTTCAAAGGAGGTTGGGAAGAGCAGTTGCATTTGGTGGAATTCGCCTACAACAACAGTTATCAGCAGAGTATCAAAATGGCACCATTTGAGGCACTGTATGGAAGGGCCTGTAGAACGCCAATCTGTTGGGATGAAGTTGGTGAGAAAAGCATAACAGGCCCAGAATTAGTGCAGCAGTCAGTTGAGGCAGTCAGGGTGATTAGAGACAGACTGAGGACCGCTCAGAGTAGGCAGAAGAGCTATGCGGACAAGAGACGTAAGCCATTGGAATTTCAAGTTGGAGATCATGTATTTCTGAAGGTGTCACCGATGCGAGGACTATCTCGGTTTGGCAAGAAAGGAAAGCTGAGTCCAAGATTTGTTGGGCCATTCGAGATTTTGGAGAAGATCGGGACATTAGCTTATCGTCTAGCACTGCCGCCGAACTTATCGCAGATTCATAATGTGTTTCATGTTTCGATGCTTCGGAAGTACGAGCCGGACCCTGGCCATATACTCGATCATGAAGTCGTTGAAATGGATGACCGCGTCTCATACGTGGAAAGGCCAGCAAGGATTGAAGATCGTAAGGAGCAGGTCTTAAGGAATAAGACGATTCCGCTGGTCAAGGTTATCTGGGAACACCATGGGACTGAAGGAGCAACTTGGGAAAGTGAGAACGAGATGAAGGAGAAGTATCCGTATTTGTTTGGGTAGCTCAGTGTAATTTCTGTTTGTTGTAAGGATTGATGGATGTAAATTTCGAGGACGAAATTCTTATAAGAAGGGAAGAATTGTGACAGTCTGAAAATTCGACCCGATTGTCGGAAATTCTAAATGAATGGAAATACTTCGTTAATACACTCTGATCGACGCTCACTCAGGATTAGCTACCCTGAGTTGACCAACCGAAGGGGAAAGGCTATCTGGGAAGAATTTTCCAAACAGCCGCCCGTTGGTCTGAGACAGAGACAGAGTCGTTAATTAATGAAATTGACCACGAAATGAAATCCGACTTTGGGTAATCGAATCAGTAAGATAAACACAATTAAGAGATGAAGTCAGTTTCAGAATTGTCGCCAGAAGGGCAGACAGCCGGTGAACGTCGAGAAGCAAGACGCGATTGGAAAATTACCGAAATGCCCCCGGTAAATGCTCAGTCCTTAGAATTAGTTGAATTAGGATTTTTGAGAGTAGATTCGACTAATCAAAATCAAATCCTGTCTAAAATTCGTTCGCGCTCGAGACCCGATCGGTGCATTTGGCACGCAAATCGAGACAAGTCAAATCAGTTGTCAAATCAATCAATGTCAAGTCAAACCATCAGTCACATCATGGCACAATTTCCAAGACAAGTCAATCATGGTTCAATTCCCAAGGAGGTCAATCAACATGTCAAGTACAAAGTCAAATCCTAGTCACTATTCACTCACTATTCACCTCACCTAACACTCTACCTCTCTCTTAAGTCTTTTCTCTCTCTCTCCTCCCTCATTTTTCCCCCCCTTTCGGCCGGCCACCCCCTCTTCTCTCTCCCGAAATCTCTCTCTCCCTCTCACGGTTTCTCCCTCCCGTTGCCGTGCCGCCCGAGAGCTCCTCCACCGTGAACCGCCGCTCCGTCCGCCATCATCCTCCACTCCATTTGCCAAGGTAAGCCTCTTCTCCTTCTTACCTTGTTGTCTCATGGCCATATGAGCCTTTTGAAAGCCGCCGGCCCTAACCTCTCTCCCGGTCTCTCTCTCTAGTCGTCGTCGTCGTCGTCGTTTCCCTTTGGCCGACCGACCACCCCTCACCGTCGGTCCTCATCCCTCTTTGGTAAGTGTCCTAAGCTTCCTTGTCTTCATTTTCCATGGCTATTCGAAGCCATTTGCTGACCAAGCCAACCCGAATCCCTTGTAGGCCGAAAACTCCACCGGCCGTTCCTTGCCGTTCCCGTCGTCGTCCTCAACTCACATAGGTAAGCTTTACTACTAATTCTAGTTTAGGTTAGTAGTATATGCATGTGGAAGGATGTGTTAGAGACGGTTAGGCTTGTTGTGAGGTTGAAAGGTGATTTAAGGTATGCTTACTATGAATTAACATGTGGAGAGCTTGATGTGGGATTCGAATAGGGGCTGTTGGCATGCGAAACGGTCATTGAAATGCTAAGTGAGGGCTGCGAATGGTGAGTTAGGCGTGCGTGAGAGGTGCCGTGAGGTGCTAATGGACTTGGAGGGCCTAAATCACACTAATTTGATCAAAAACGAACAATCGGGCCAAGATACAACTAGTAGGCTTGCTTATGGACGTGAGTAGCAAACTAAGGGGGCCTTGAAAGTGTGATTAGTGGGCTGCAAATGGGGCATTAGGCGTGCACTTAGTGGGCCAAAGGGAGATATTGGGCTTGAAAGCTTTAAAATTTAGTAATTGGGCCAAAACTAATCAAAATGGGCCAAATCTAGTTAGTGGGCCACTAATGGACGAAAATCCTTTTAAATTGGGCCTAAATTAAGTCCACGAACATTTAAAAATGAAACCCAAAATGTATATGGGCTTGGGTAATTGAATTGGGCCTAAAATGATGAATATGGGCTTGAATAGTAAACCTTTAGAAATGGGCCTGGGTTTTGCACGAAATGAATAAAATAATAGGCCCAACCCACATGAATTAAATTAAGATTTAATTATTGGACCTCAACTAATGAAGTGGGTCTTAGGCCCAGTCGAACTTAGCTTGATTAACTAAGACCCTTAATTAGATTAGACCTCGGATTATATGGACTTGAATTATGGATTGGCCTTGGGTAAGTAATCGTATGATGGAACCTTGTACAGGTTGTAAGGCAAGGTTAGACGAGCAATAGTTCGCGAGTAGAAGTATTTGATCTTCGTATGTACAGTAAGGTGAATGTGAGATTCAATGATGATTGACTGATGTGCTCTACCTTGCGCTTATGATTGACTGCATGCATGCTCTGTGTTGAATGATTTGATGTGATCATCTGGGCCCTGCATACATTCAGAGCATTGCATGAGTCACTGGAGACGTGACATGAGATTGTGCCCTGAGGGGGAAGTGGAGAGAAAAGGGAGACCAACGTAAGGCGTCAGAAACGCAGTGTGGTACGGGCCTAAGTGGCACCGAGATTCATGCCGTGTGGCACTGTTGGTAGAGCCCTGATGGGAATTGGAGTGATAGGCGGGCTGATCCTTGGGATCTATGATGGCCGTTTGAGGCCTGTGGCATTGCACACCATGATTGCTGATTGTTGATATTGCCCGTCTTTATTGCATGAACCATTGTGATGAAAACTGGGGAGATCGAGAGCGTTGGACTCCGGGTACCAAACCCTAGTTACTGGTTAGGACCGACCCCACTTGTATATCCTACCCTACGCTAGGATTAGTGGTGAGCTTGCTGAGTCCTCGACTCACTGGCGTTGGTTGCCACCTTTTTCAGATCCAGGTCACCAGTGATGGATGTACCACCGATGCTTTTTGGTCTGCCGATCCAGATGGACACCCAGGTTACCCTCCATTTTGATATGCACGCTACTCTGTGGCATAGACATGTGACGACTGTACTCGTAAATCAGGGAGGTCCTTATTTAGTGCCCCATAGATTCGAGGCTTGGTTCAGAGAGGGCCTGCATGGCTTTGAGGGACCCCAGAGAGATTCCCCTATTCCCATGGAGGAGGACCCGTTTTGGCTCCAGCCTGCAGAATATGGAGGCCAAGTGATCGACCCCGACCCGAAGCAGGAGTTGCCGTCTCCAGGGCGCTCCGAGATAGATGGCCACGAGGAGGGCGATGCGATGGATACCGAGGAGGAGGATCCAGAGGAGGACCCTGTGGAGGATTCCGACGAGGAGGACTGAGTTATGGCAGAATTCCGTTGGTTCGAGGATTAGGTTGTTAGCGTAGGAAGATCTGTGATTAGCAGTTTCTTTTTTGGGAGTCTGTACCTAACGCTGATTATATTATGAAATGCTGATTTTGCTTATCTTGATTTTGCTACCCCCTTTTGCTATGTATGCTTGTGTGTATGGATAGGAGGCACGCTTCCGCAGGTATGAGAAATTGGCGCAAGTTGCGTCGTCGTCTGGTCGCGACGATTGGAAAGCATCCCTGGGCCGTCGCTTATCGTGAACCAGGCGAGCGCGAGGTGTATCTTCCGCAGGAACGGGATGCCGCGTTCCCGAGGAGGGATCCGGGGCGTGACACAGGTGGCGGAGTCAAAAGCCTCTTTATACATCTTGTTTTCCGCTCGGAGGTTTTCATTTTCAACTCTTAGAAACTCGGCTTCGTTGTGCTCATGACGAGTCTTCATTCGGGTTCGCCTATTTTGAAACCAGAACTTGATTTGTGAAGGTTCAAGTCCTAGCTCTTGACTTAGTTCCATTTTCTGTTTGCCGTCTGGCATAGGACATGTTCTGAAGAAATCCTCAAGCCTTTGTACTTGCTCCTTAGTATGGCGATGGTAACGCTTCTTTTGACCCTTACCGTTGTTGTCCTTATCTTTACTGAGATCTTGGACGTCGTCGGCGGAAGGGCCAGGTTCCATAGGCTCGATCCCAAACATGGTTTCGAACTCTTCCTCGCCCATATTCAGCAGGCAATGATAGCTTTCGGAAGTATTGGGTTGAGACATCTTCGATTTGGTCGATGATTTCTCAAGGTTTACTATATCTTTCTGTATTTTCACTCTCTCTGAACCGTGTATGCTTTAAAACTCTCTTCAATGTATGAATAAAGATTATCAGGAGGATGTCTCTTTTAAAATTTGGCGTCGGCTTAGCATATGTATCGCTTCTCCCGAGATTTGTCTTTCTCAACCTTTCCTGCGTGTTTCTTGCTTGGCTCGTCTTTTCTCATCTCTTCATAGTGGTAGGGTCCCTATCAACGTCTCTACCGTCGATTTGCTGGCGTGTTCTCCTATAAAAACGAATCTCATTTTCCTTGTCTCCCACCCAAGTCACCTTTCTTTCTCCTTTTTCAAAGTTGTGTCATCCCGTCAAACTTTTGGCAGAGATGTCGGATTTGCTTAGCTCGAGATTGGAGACGAGTAGCGGAGGTGATGCTGATAGGGAATGGTAGACAGGAAAATCTGGCCAGTAGAGACTTTCACTGCAAAAATGAAAGGGAATGCGGCAGTATATGTTCTTCATATTCTAGAAAAATTGGAACGATACTGTTTTACCCTTGTATGTACTTCCATTGAATTTGAATTGAGGAAGTTCCTTCATTTGGATTGGATTGGATTGTATGTCCCGAGTTGCCCTTCACTTTGAGCTTGCCACATAAGTGCTTTGCTTAGTTGGGCCTTGTTTTCTTTCGGGTTGCTTTGGACCATCATCATTTTTCATGCCATCGGGTCCGTGGATCGGAGGGCTCCTTTAATTTAAAGGTTACCTTTAAGGCAAATGAGTCCTATCGCATTCCATTGGGTCATTTCATTTTGCGACACTCTTTAGGCAATTTGCAATCCCCTGGAAGAGAATGAAACAAATCCAATTTAGCATTTTGCGACGATTGAGGGTAAATTGGAACGACACACAATTACCCGTCTTCGAGCTCGCCTGGGCTTTTCACTTGAAATTTCCCTACGTGAGGTCATTCAACATTTCTCATTATGGCAGTCAGCGACGTTGCCACAAATTGATCCGCCCTGAGTCTAGCATAAAAAGGGATTCACGCATTCGACGGGATAAAAAACAAATTACCCCATGCCCCTGAATTAAATCTAGACACCTAGAAAGCTGGAAATATCACACGCAGGGGAATTAAGCATGAAATGAAAGGTGCACTTGTTCAAGGTCAGTTCTGCCTCTCCTGCGGCTCTTCGATAATCAGCTAGTCTCATGCTGGTTCAGGCATGGATGACCGATGTTTGAGAGTCCTTAATCACTGGCTTCCGATTATGGCTTCGGATGTCTGTCAACCTTAAACTGGTTGACCAGGGCAGTAAGCTCATCATCTGGGTAATCTCTTGAACCTTCCAGCAACTGATGCTCGAATTGGGCATTATTGTTGGCAAATGCTGGCGGTAGATTTCTCATTCTGTCCTCGCCATGAGCAATTTGACTTCTCGAGCTGAAGTCTTCATCATTACTCCAGAAAGTGTGGGGATCACCAACTGTCCTGCTGCCAAGAACTCCTTCCATTCGAGGATTAGAGAAGTGGAAGTGCTCAGGATAATTTCTTGTCTGATTCTCTGGCTGCGCAGGCGCGCTGATCATGGGATGAATTCTAGCCACGGGTTGGTGCTCAAACCAAGGAGTCTGAATACACTGCCCCTGCGGTCTATACTCTTGAAGAGCATTAGGGTGATTCTTGGGGATACTTTGATTAACGCCTGGGGGATTGATGGCACGGCTACTGGTTTGGTTGATGATGGGAAGTGGCTCGCCCCATGCTAACCTGTGGAACTTATGGTGGCGAGGAGACTCGACGTTCAGGCTTGGATCAGTCCCGCCTTGGTTTTCTTGATTCTGAGCTGCATTGTGTTCTCTCACCCTTTTTCTGTACTTCTGAAGATGACTCGAAACATTTGCTTTAGTGAGTCCCTCTACCTTCATAATTTCCAGTATATGTTGCGGCCGTGCCGAATCGATTCCTAGTTGCTGAACTGCATTAACAAACATACGATGCAGCTCGGGAGACCAACTCATCTTCTTTCTCCAGTTGCTTGGAATAAAATTGAAGGCTTGATGCTTGTTCTCATGGTCGTGCAATTGCTTCCTTACCACGTGCTGCCATATGTTTTTAAGCATCTGAACCCTAACTGGTTTCGTTACGACGTCTTGGGCCCCGTTTAAGACAAGCTTCATCATGGCTTGCTGATCATCGCTTGCCGATATTACGAGGACTGGCATGTTTAATTTAGAATTGATGACTTCCAAGAGAGTGAAAACATCCATGTCAATCCCTACCATGGCGGTGACGACGATATCAAACTGGTCACTACTCCTCCTTAATATCTCTAAGGCCTCTGTCGCCTTTGCTTGAGCTACAACCTTATACCGGCATTTTCTTAATACGGTAACAAGGATTGACAGAGAGACTGGATTACCGTCAATGGCCATGACCAGTAGACCCTCAGGGTAAGGAATTTCATCAGCTTCGACCAGGGTTGAACATACGCCCATTTCCCTAATGCTCGACATATTTCTGGATCTAGGACTGCCGATTCGAGACCGCCTCAGGATGTCTTCTCGGACTTGAGGGATCACGGGATCGTTGATGGCTTCTCGTAACAGGCTTTGAAAGCCAATGCTTTGATGGTGAAGGTTTTGAATTCCTCTCCCACGAGAACTCCTTCCTCTCTATCTTTCTCCTGCGAGTTCGTGCAGATGAACCCTCACTATCAAATGAGGATAAATTCTCTCTCTGGCAATAGCAACGACTTCCCCCTTCACGGGCAGTGCTATTAGATTTACCGAGGGGAAAATCTGACATTCAACTTTTGATTAAAGGGGAAATCCTCGTTTATCGCTCAGTTTGTCTTCTTCTTTCTTTTCGCGATAAAGGGCCCCTATCAAGATTTCCACCGTCGATTTACTGGCGGGTCCTCCAATGAAGACGAGTAATATCTCTCTTTCTGCCGAAAATTTCTTTGTCCCCCACTCAGCTCGTCTTTTCGTTCTTTCTTTTTTCAAAGCGGTGGAGTCCCGTCCAGCTTTTCCATAGAGACGTCAGGTTTGTTCGGCTCGAGGTTGCCACTTGACTGGAATTTGAGCCACCGGGGGTGTTGCCGATAGAGAATGGTAGATAGGAAAACCTATAAGGACTGCCCCTGTGAAATCAGTATTTAAATTGAAGCAGATTACCATCTTCGCATTCCACTCATCTGCCTCATCTCTCTCCTTTCTTTCGTATTCTGCTTTCAAAAATGGCCAATTCTCCTAACCACACCTTATCCACCGAAGTCCTGGCTGGGTGGGAGAGACTCTACAATCTTCTTGGTAGAGGTTATGCTCATATAGCCAAAAACTCTACCGTTGAGGTTGAAATCCTTGGTTTATTCAGGACTGTGGACGCTGCTTCTGTTGAGGGTACCCAACTGGGGAAGGAGTATCGGAACTTCTCGACCGTCTTCATCAATTTTCTGGCTGCCTATAACCGCGCTTATGAGACGGTCCTTGTGACCGCCGTCGTGAAAGCTCGTTACCGAGACCGGCACGAGCGTCTGGCAACAGTTACATTTGTGGCTGATAATCACAAAAAGGCCCTCAAGTTTGCCAACGATCAGCTTTCCTGGCTGGTTCGTGAGAGGGGAAACCTGGTGGACCGTCTGGCCTTGATCCGAACTTACGCCGAACAGGAGCCAGGCAATATTGTGATGAGGTGCAAATGCGGTTGGCTGCAGGAGAGGCTTGATGACATTACGGCAGATATTGCTTTCGAGAGGGCGGCGATTCCGGACCTGGAGTTTGCCGTTGAGCATTACGGGGCCACTATGGCCCAGGTTAAAGAGAAGTGCGATCGTCTCTTCTTTAGGCTCGCGGAGCTTAATCCCGAGAACGCCCGGTGCACCCAGAGCATCAACTTTATGGAGAGCCAGCTGAGCTCCTTTGTGACGCTTATTAGGGCTCAATTTGATTTCACTTTTCCTCCCCAGTGAGTTGTTGTAAGATTTATTGGTGAATGGAATGAAGAGAAAGTTTCACGTGTTTGTGCTTTTCATTTTCCTGCCATTTCTTCGCCCATATAGCATGATAGGACGATTTACGGTACTGAAGACGTTGAGGCTTAACACTCTTCTCGGTGTTCTTGTTATCTGCTGCCGGCGATGATATCAAGGACATTGGCGAAGGGTTCGGTGGCGGCCCCCACCGGTCACAGCGCCGTGAGTCAGTCGTGTGAATTATTGCAAATCGACCACTCGATTAGTGCTCCAATAAACAAACCGGGCTGCCCGTTGCGTGCCCCACTTTACTCCTGCCTATCTCTTTCGGCGTCCACTTGAATGTGTCGGTCGCCTGTAGCGTTGGGAGAAATGATTGCGGGCCATGCTCGGTAATAAAATACTAGTCCTCCAAAATCTTTTATGTGTTTTGAATCCGAGGAAGGTAAAAAGGCAAGCCTTTGTTCAATTTAATCAGAAAGGCGTCGCAAGATCGGGTTCATAATCTTGCCCCATGGGTTTTGATTACACAGTATCGACTTTCTCAAGAAAAATACATGAACCCTTCTAATATATTAAAAATGTCCCCAGGCCCGATCTGGATGCATTCACTACCCCTCATCAAAATACATGGCCCATACGTGCTGACTTATTGACACGATTCTGTCTCCGGAAGAATTGGCCTCTTCATTTGCCCCTAGGGTTAACGATATCTTCGCTTGCCCCCTCATTGTTATCACCAACGAGCCCGATTTTTCTCCACCCCGGGGTACCTATAATTCCCTGCAAAAGTAAAGAAAATAATCAGTATGTGATCCAATAGGGGTCGACCCATGATTCCTACATTAGTCCAATTTTATTTTTCAATTTTAGAGAAAATTTTCTTAGAAAAACATGGGTGAATTTCTCAAAAAGAATTTTCTTGCAAATTTTTACAACTTGAAAAATGTGATCAAATATCTTAAAATTTAGCAAATTTCCCGAAGGGATTTTCCTTTTATCAGAATGAATTTTTAGGGATAAATTTGTCAAGAAAATCTCATTTCTATTGAAGTAGAAAAATGTAACAAAATCTTTTACTGGTCAACAAAATTTTCCTAAGGGATTTTTCACACTTATTTATTTATTTATTTATTTTTATTTTTTTCAAAAATGGGATACTAATTTGATTTTCATTTTCTTTTGAAAAATGACCTTGATGTTAAATTCAAAATTTGACCGACACCTAACATGGACCGACCAAAAATAAATACAAGATGAAGTTAGAAAACTTACTTTCACCATCAAAAATACCATGTAAGTCGCATAGACATGCACATGAATCGTGAGTTTAAATCTTAGCCTATCTACTCTAAAGGCTGACAAATTGAAGCGAAAGACTTACGGCAAGGCGATAATCTCGCGCACATAATCAAGATTAGCCGTGACCCCTACGACGTAATCAGGATTAGCCGGGTCTCCCAACTTCGGCTCCTCGAGTCAAAAATTAAAACCATTGCTTTGGTAATCTTACCAAGCTTGAGGCCTAACTTTTAAAAGTCATTTTTGAAAAGAGGTTCGGGATTGAATCCGGACTAACTTTCGACGTGATCTTACGCCGAACGCTAGAACCAAATCACAATACCATCCTAAAACTAGTGACCCAGGTCCGGTCACGGGACGTGTGTGATGTAGTGCTAAAACAAATAATCATGCACAGCAGTTAAATTCAAACACCGCTTCAAAATGTGCAAAAATTAAATTCCAATTTCCATACACCAAACCTGCAAAATAAGGGGTTAGCCAAACACTCCACCCCTTATAACTCCCATCTGCAAGACCATTTAACACCTAAAGATTAGAATTCAACCAATTGCCAAACCAAGTGAATATTCATGAAATTTTACTGGCCTAAGTCCTCTAAGTTCTTAAATTTTTCAAAAATTAAGAACAACTCCCCAGCGGAGTCGCCAAGCTGTTGCGACCTAAAATTCATTTTTAGGTTAATGGATTACCAGATTAATTAATTAAATTAACTAACCTAGTTCGAGCTCTCCCAAGCTCTACCAAATCGCAACTTTGATTTTTTTTCACATGATTTTAGAATTTGGAGTCGCCACTAATCATTTTTGGTAGGTTGATTAGAAACCTAAGTAACCTAGCGGGAGAACTAAATTACTCCTGCAAACCAGAGATTATGAGTTCGGGGACTTGGTTACACTAGTTAATTAAAACTAATGCCCTTTCGGTACCTTAATTCCATGGATATCCTATTTTGGCAACTCTCACTTGATTTATTCCTAAGACCCTGGTAAGGTGTTCTTTTTATGTTTTCACTTTAAAATGAAATGCATAAAGGGTATGAACGCAAACGTTGACATACAAATACGACACACAAATACGGACATACGAATATGATATACGAATACGTAGATATGCGAATACGAATACGTGCGTGACGTGCGAATGACATACGTACATGACATGCGAACGACATACGTACGTGACATGTGTATGAATACGATATGCATACGAGATAGACGAATACATATACGTGCGTTACATGCGAAGGACATACGTACGTGGACATGCGAATGATATGCATACGTGACATGCGTATGAATACAACATGCATGCGGGGATAGACGAATACGAATACGTATGTGACATGCGTATGAAGACGCACGAATACGATATGTAACATGCATACATACACCATACAAATACGTGACATATATATGTGACATGCATAGTGATATGTGTATGTAAATACGTACATTTCGATTTTGCCCATAAAGGGCAAAGTCGTCATTTTGAAAAGATGGGATAAAACCCTCATTTTTGAAAAAGAGGGGATAAAACCCTCATTTTGAAATTTTTGATTTTTCTGAATGAATATGCATGGGTTAATAACATAGCATAACAGACAAATGTGGATTTGCAAACGTCGCGTACGTGACGTGTATACGAGAACAAACAAATACGATATGTCTATATGAACATACGGATAACATAACAAACATACATGAGACATACTACATGAGATGCACATGAATGGCATTTTTTGTATTTTCAGATTTTCCATTTTTTTTTGGTTTTTTGGATTTTCTACATTTTTTTTTGTATTTTGGATGTATTATAAAAGAATGCAAAATCACCCAAAGCAAATGAAGATGTGAAGAGAGAGCAGATAAAGTAAAACTTCCCTAAGGACAGTGAAAATAAAACCCGCAACTCGTCGGGTGAATAATTACAGACCAATTAAATAAAACCCGAGACATGATCGGGAATACAACAAAAATGGACCGGAATGGACATCGGTCAAACACCCGTCGCCAAGCCTCGTGGGTCGAGAGTACAACAAAACGGACCGGAATGGACATCGGTCATCCTCCAGTCTTCAAAGCATCGGGCCGAAAGCCAAATGAAAATAATGAACTTATCCAATCGGACATGCACAATCACCAATGAGTTAAGACAATTCAAAAACTCAAAGAGAGTTTAACACGTGCTGATTAAACTTCATTGAGACCATTTTTTACATTTTCCAATGCATTAACACAAAAAATACGAATTAAATCATACTATCCATGAACATTCTTAGGGAGAAAACAGTAACCATAAAATACAAAAGAAATAATGAAATGTATGTAAAAATTCTGAGATTTTTTATGTGGATAGGAAAATGTGTCTTTGACAACTTTCATGTTTTACATTCTTATTGAAGAGACACTCATTTTCGTGTAGAAAATGGTCTTTCATGAGAGCTCAGCAGCAAACAAACAAATTTCACAGAACAGACATATTTCAGGATTAAGCTTAAATGGACACTCAAATCTCAAAATTAATGCACCAAACTTTCCAGTCTACTAAACAAGACCCCAATGAACAACTTTTATTTTTTGTGAAGTTTCAAAAGAAGACTCTAAACATAAGATAACTACAAATCAATATGACCACGCATAGAAAAACACTCAGACTCAAGGACGTCAACAGAATTGCATGATTTCATTAAATGCATTAAAAATACGAAACGTGCATGAATATTTTTGTATTTTTTATATGTTATGCATTAAGATCTTATGAACAAATGTCATGAAGAGGTCTTTATGAAACAAAGTCTAGAATAACCCATGGAAAATCATTTAGCGTGAAAGGTCAGATCAGAAAAATTCAATCTCAGGTTCTGATCACCATATTTCCAGATTTCTGCTTTCAATTTCGGGACCCTTTTGACATAGCAAACGACGTCAATTTTCGTGCCATAATATATCAAATCGAAGATCTCGAAGTGATCTATGAATGTTCAGTACATTTATTTTCGAGATTTCGTCATCTAAACACGAAAAATTGAGTTACCAGATAATTGCACATGCTGATGCGCCTAGAGCTCGTTGGAGATGAATCCGTCGCGTCGCCAAGGCTTGTTCCACGGCGGCGAATTTTTCTCTCTCAAAATTTTTTTCTCTTGAAATCTCTCCAAAAGAATTTTTTTTCTCCAGTTTTTCTTCAATCTCCCAAAACTCTCTCAAACATCCAAAATTTTCTCTCCAAAAAAATTTTTACTCTCAAGCTCACTTCTTCCTCCTTTTATAAACCACTCATCTATCTCCCATTCTAATTTTTCCATTAACTCTATCTCTCATTCTAATTTCTCCACTAACTCTTCTTCATTTTCATCTTCCCTTCTCCATCTCTATCTCACATTGTAATTTCTCCACTAACTCTTCTTCATATTCATCTTCCCTTCTCCATATCTATCTCCCATTCTACTAACTCTTCTTCATCTCCATCTTCCCTTCTCTATTCTCATCTTATTTTCTTTATCTTCTCTTCTCCATCTCCTCTTCTCCATCTTCCTATCTTCATCTCATCTTCTCCATCTTCCTATCTTCATCTCCTCTTCTCCATCTTCCCTTCTCTATTCTAATTTCTCCACTAACTCTTCTTTTTGTTATTTACAAAATAATCCCTCAAGTATTAGGTATTTGCACTCTAGTCCATGAGATTTTAAGTATTTGTAATTCAGTCCCTGGAGAAATATTTCTTTAAGTCCAAATCTCCTCACAATTTTCGACACACCTATCGCATGTTTAATTTAAGCTCATTTCTTGCTATTGAAAATAATACAAAATTTAATTAAAGCCCTGTTTGTAAAATTGAGTCATTCTGGGTATAATTGGGCCAAGATGAAAATTTGGAATATTAAAGAACAATGTCACAACTCCTAAAAGTGAAAAATGAAAATAAATTGACTCAAATTGAATTTTTTTAGGCCCGATTCGAGATTATGCTCGTTAAGGAATACACGACCTTGAATTGGATTTTTTAAATTTGCGATGGCCAACATGAAAAGGGATTTAAAGGAAAAATATTGACTATTTTTATGTATTTTTGTGGCCTCAAATGCTATTATTTATTAAATATTTTCCTAATTTCTAAAAATTATATTTAAAAAAATACAAAAAATATGAAAAATTATTTTTTTACTCAAAAATGGTTGCCTAAGCTTGGCCAAGGCTTCCAAAGTTGATTTTGCAATTTTCTCATTTTTATAGATTTCTATCAATTTTAGAAAATAAAAATACCGAAAAATACTGAAAATATGAAAAATCATTTTTTGATCAAAATTGGTTCCCTAGGCTTGGCAAAGGTCTCCAAAGTTAATTTTTTCAAATTTATGAATTTTTATGGATTTTCTATTAATTTTAAAAAAGAAGAAAAGAAAAGGTGATTGAAAATCAGGTATCAACATTAGAGAGACTCTTAAAGCATACGCAGTCTCCTAGAAAAAATATAGAAAGTGAAAATACAAGAAGATGTAGCAAACTTTGAGAAATCGTTAACAAAATCGAAGATGTCTCAACCCAACACACTCGAGAGTTATCGTCACCTGCTGAATATGGGAGAGGAAGAGTTCGAAGCCATGTTTGGGATTGAGCCCATGGAGCCTGGCCCTTCCACCGACGATGTCCAAGAGCTCGGTAAGGACAAGGACAACAACGGTAAGGGTCAAAAGAAGCGTTACCGTCGCCATACTGAAGAGCAAGTACGAAGGCTTGAAGATTTCTTCAGAACGTGCACTATGCCAGACGGCAAATAGAAAATGGAACTGAGTCAGGAGCTAGTTCTAGTTTTAAAATAGGCGAACCCGAATGAAGACTCGTCATGAGCACAACGAAGCCGAGTTTCTAAGAGTTGAAAATGAAAACCTCCGAGCGGAGAACAAGATATATAAAGAGGCTTTTGACTCCGCCACCTGCCCCAACTGCAATACTCTCCTCACCCTCGATGAAATGCATTATCTGAGGATCGAAAATGCACGTTTAAGAGGTGAGTTAGATCAGTTCATAGCAGGATCAAGTTCTGTTGGTGCAAGGAACAAAAAAATTGAGACTATGGGGCCAGCATGGATGCCTTCTGAGGAGGAAGAGAGGTATTACCACCAGGCAAGTGGCATTGATGACGAACTCACCGCCATGATCAGGCAGTTTGATGCTGATGAAGCACCGGGGCTTTAATGTGCATACGGATCCTGTGTTTTAAAACTAGTGATCACGGGACCTGCAACACGGCCGACGCGTACCTGATCCAGAACAACACTAACTGATCACTCAAGAGCCTGCAAAGGGAAGAAGATTAAACCTAGACGAATACGTCTACTTAGTTTCATCGCACGTTCTCGCTTTTTATCGATGTCCAAAATTAATGCACAAGCTAGAAGTAATCATTTCCCTTTCCCCCCTATTAAATGCTCGGAGCCGTTAACCGCACCAAACTCGAAAAAATTAATATCGAGACGAAATCCGTGTAAATTTGAAGGGTAAATCCGTATCGTTCCAATTTACCCTTAAATTGCTCCGGTTTTAAATACAGTCGTATCCAAAAACCAAATTTCCTCGTCGGGCTAAATTGGGGGCAAATCAACTCATGGACATTACCACGGGATGGACAGCTTCGGTTAAAGAAAAATACAAGCGAAAGATCCGAACAATCTCAGACATGGGTAACTCTGTATCGTTCTAATTTACACATAATCATCTCGAGTCTCAAATTGTTTTATTCCATTCTTAACAGGGATTGCAAATTACCTCGAGAAAATACCGTAACATGGCCCAAGGTGATACAACAGGGCTGCGTTATCCCCAAGGATTAACCTTTGAAAGGAAAGCCCCATGGACACCTATGGTCCAATGGACTGAATGGTATGAGGGGGATGACAGTAGGTCCGAAATGTCCCGAGTTCAATCCCCAAGGGTGGGGAATGTTGTAAGTATTATAAATAAATGAAACAACTTTTTGTGCATTTCTTTTTGCAAACAGGAATACTCGACGAGTAATATCAAAGTCAATATTTTACCATAGTCTTGCCATAATGGTGAGGCGCCCAACAAAAGTCGAGGAAAATTCAATCCAGCGAAACTGGTAAAAGACTCGTGCAAGGCATTCAAGACGAAGGATAAATCAGTATCGTTTCCAATTTATCCCTTTTAATACTGGCTGACATGTCTCCTTTTCTTTTTACAGGAAATATTTATACTAACATTTAACATGTTGAAGGAGACAAATCCAAAAGAAAATTATGATTATCTGACAAGATCTATTTTGGTGAAAAATGGGGCAAATTAATCATAAGTTCTGAAGCAAAAAAAAAAGCAAATACGTCTTCCTTATCTCGTTTGATTTCAAGAATAATTTCTCTGCTTTTTGCAGGGGCATTCAACCGCTAAACCACGGCGGTCGCTGTCATTAAACCAACCAAAATGCTCCCTCACCTATATGCTTCATCGCGCAGGGGCAAAGTTTGAGACGAACCGCCCCTCGACATAAGGAGTAGGCTTCCCAATTTGTTCGGTCCGCCCACATACCAGGGGCAATTCAAATCCGTCCATATTTGCACATTATATAACCACACATGATGCTAAAAAATTGTCACATCTGCATTGTGTTTACACAGTTCATGAATTATGCATGACCATTCTGCGTGTTTAATTTACCAACTCCAACTTAGAGCATAAACTGCACAAGATACATCAAATGTACAAAATGGGGCATGACAGGATAAGGAAAGACAAACCATTTCCACACAAGTCTAGCATTTTAATCTATAGATAAACAGCCTTTCCCCAGAGTGAGAGAAAGCCCTTTTGGACTGAAGTCCCCCATTCAGATTACATTCGAGGCATTCATACTATGAGAACCTCCTTAAATAGAATTGGTAATGCAAACTTGATAGAATAGTTTAGCATGATCCACATTTTGATTGATTGCATCATGAGTTATCACACAGACTACTTCTAATCATTGCCAACTTGGTTGAATAGTTTTGCATGAACCGATCAACTCATTGATGAAAATGCTTGCACATGTTACCTCTGACACTGCCTGACAGACAACACATTCCCAATGTTCAAATTACCTTCCAAAGTCTTGAAATTCATTCGGCGATTATTGAATGAACAAGCCTGGTTGTCGAGAAGCCACCAGGCATTTCTTCTAAATTCTCAGGTAAGTGTATCTTCAACCTGGACCTTTTAAGAGAATGAATTCTGACAGTTATTAAGGAACTTGAATCCATTGCGATACATACAGGTATCCACCTTCTTCAATAAAGCATGATTTGTCTCAAAGACAGAAATGTTCGAGACCTTTTGATCTCTGCTTCTTTGGTTTATTCCTAAAGCTACAAGAGAATAAAATTTGGGTTTGAGCTTCTGCAGGATTCCTGGTCTCCCCAGATTTCAGAATGGCACCCTTTGAGGTACACCAAGTCCTTCTTACAGGTAAACCAAGTCCTTCTTACAGGCAAAATAAGTCTTTCTTATAGACAAACCAAGTCCTTCTTACAGGCAAATCAAGTCCTTTTTACAGGCACAAAGTCCTTCTTACAGGCAAATCAAGTCCTTCTTACAGGCAAATCAAGTCCTTCTTACAGGCATAAAGTCCTTCTTACAGGCAAATCAAGTCCTTCTTACAGGCAAAATAAATCCTTCTTACAGGCATAAAGTCCTTCTTATAGGCAAATCAAGTCCTTCTTACAGGCAAAACAAGTCCTTCTTACAGGCATAAAGTCCTTCTTACAGGCAAATCAAGTCCTTCTTACAGGCATAAAGTCCTTCTTACAGGCAAATCAAGTCTTTCTTACAGGCAAACCAAGTCCTTTTTACAGGCATAAAGTCCTTTTTATAGGCATTAAGTCCTTTATATAGGCACAAAGTCCTTTTTACAGGCATTAAGTCCTTTTTACAGGCACAAGTCCTTTCTACAGGCATCAAGTCCTTTCTACAGGCATTAAATCCTTTTTACAGGCATAAGTCCTTTTTACAGGCACCAAGTCCTTTTTACAGGCAGCAAGTCCTTTTTACAGGCACAAGTCCTTTGTACACGCACAAAGTCCCTTTTACAGGCATCAAGTCCTTTCTACAGGCACCAAGTCCTTTCTACAGGCACAAAGTCCTTTTTACAGGCATCAAGTCCTTTCTACAGGCACCAAGTCCTTTTTACAGGAACGAAAGTCCTTTTTACAGGCACCAAGTCCTTTCTACAGGCACAAAGTCCTTCTTACAGGCAATTTCATGGGGTGACCTACCATACGGGTCAAATCTCAATGAAATTTAATTAGTAGAATCCTTTTATTAGGAATCTACCATGGTACGACCCACCATACGGGTCAAATTTTAATTCAATTTTTAAATCAGTAGAATCCTTTTATTAGGAATCTACCATGGTACGACCCACCATACGGGTCAAAATTTAATAAGTAGAATCCTTTCATTAGGAATCTACCATGGGTTGAGCTATCATACAGGTCAAATTTCAATTAAATTTTAATTAGTAGAATCCTTTCATTAGGAATCTACCATGGGGTGACCTACCATACGGGTTAAAATTTATTCAGTAGAATCCTTTCATTAGGAATCTATCATGGGTTAACCTACCATACGGGTTCAAATTCAACCATCCTAAGGTTTTCTTATAACGAATCCTTAGGTTTTCATTTCATTTTCAGTGGAACATTCATGTCACGACTCTTTTTATTTCATTGTGTTGAGTCGATTAGGATTCAGGTGTCATCTCGTCTTTGAAATGAACCTCTGCCGAGCTTCCTTTCAAAGAGGGGCAGCTGTTGACACCTGATTTTTAATCTTCTTTTCTCTTTTAAAAATTTTCAGTATTTTTCGGCATTTTTATTTTTTGAAAAATCCATAAAAATTCATAAAATTGAAAAATTAACTTTGGGGACCTTGGCCAAGCCTAGAGAACTAATTTTGACCAAAAAATGATTTTTCATATTTTCAGTATTTTTTAGTATTTTTATTTTCGAAAATTCATGAAAAATAAAGAAAAAATGAGAAAATTGCAAAATCAACTTTGGAAGCCTTGGTCTCCGCTTCTTTGGTTTATTCCTAAAGCTACAGGTATCCACCTTCTTCAATAAAGCATGATTTGTCTCAAAGACAAATGTTTGAGACCTTTTGATCTCCGCTTCTTTGGTTTATTCCTAAAGCTACAGGAGAATATAATTTGGGTTTGAGCTTCTGCAGGATTCCTGGTCTCCCCAGATTTCAGAATGGCACCCTTTGAGGTACACCAAGTCCTTCTTACAGGTAAACTAAGTCCTTCTTACAGGCAAATCAAGTCCTTTTTACAGGCACAAAGTCCTTCTTACAGGCAAATCAAGTCCTTCTTACACGCAAAACAAGTCCTTCTTACAGGCAAATCAAGTCCTTCTTACAGGCATAAAGTCCTTCTTACAGGTAAATCAAGTCCTTCTTACAGGCAAAACAAGTCCTTCTTACAGGCAAATGAAGTCCTTCTTACAGGCAAAATAAGTCCTTCTTACAGGCATAAAGTCCTTCTTACAGGCAAATCAAGTCCTTCTTACAGGCAAAACAAGTCCTTCTTACAAGCATAAAGTCCTTCTTACAGGCAAATTAAGTCCTTCTTACAGGCAAGATAAGTCCTTCTTACAGGCATAAAGTCCTTCTTACAGGCAAAACAAGTCCTTCTTACAGGCATAAAGTCCTTCTTACAGGAAAAACAAGTCCTTCTTACAGGCAAAACAAGTCCTTTCTACAGGCACAAAGTTCTTCTTACAGGCAGTTTCATGGGGTGACCTACCATACGGGTCAAATCTCAATGAAATTTAATTAGTAGAATCCTTTTATTATGAATCTACCATGGTACGACCCACCATACGGGTCAAATTTTAATTTAATTTTTAAATCAGTAGAATCCTTTTATTAGGAATCTACCATGATACGACCCACCATACGGGTCAAAATTTAATAAGTAGAATCCTTTCATTAGGAATCTACCATGGGTTGAGCTACCATATAGGTCAAATTTCAATCAAATTTTAATCACTAGAATCCTTTCATTAGGAATCTACCATGGGGTGACCTACCATACGGGTCAAAATTTATTCAGTAGAATCCTTTCATTAGGAATCTATCATGGGTTGACCTACCATACGGGTTCAAATTCAACCATCCTAAGGTTTTCTTATAACGAATCCTTAGGTTTTCATTTCATTTTCAGTGGAACATTCATGTCACGACTCTTTTTATTTCATTGTGTTGAGTCGATTAGGATTCAGGTGTCATCTCGTCTTTGAAATGAACCTCTGCCGAGCTTCCTTTCAAAGAGGGGCAGCTGTTGACACCTGATTTTTAATCATCTTTTCTCTTTTAAAAATTTTCAGTATTTTTCGGCATTTTTATTTTTTGAAAAATCCATAAAAATTCATAAAATTGAAAAATTAACTTTGGGGACCTTGGCCAAGCCTAGAGAACTAATTTTGACCAAAAAATGATTTTTCATATTTTCAGTATTTTTTAGTATTTTTATTTTCGAAAATTCATGAAAAATAAAGAAAAAATGAGAAAATTGCAAAATCAACTTTGGAAGCCTTGGCCAAGCCTAGGAAACCATTTTTGAATAAAAAAAATAAATTTTCATATTTTATATATATATGTTTTTAATTGTTTTTAAAAAAATACAAAAATACTTGAAAATTTTGGAAAAATAACATTTGAGGCCAAAAAAAATACACAAAGATAGTTAATATTTTTATTTTAAATCTATTTTCATATTGGTCATCGCAAATTCAGAAAAATCCAATTCAAGTCACGTGTTCCTTCACGAGTATAATCTCGAATCGGGCCTAAAAAAAATTAATTTGAGTCAACTTACTTTAATTTTCACTTTTTATGAGTTGTGACATTGTCTTCTAATATTTTAAATTTTCATCTTGGCTCAATTATACCCAGAATGACTAAATTCTGCAAAAGGGCTTTAATTAAATTCTGCATTATTTTCAGCGGCAAGAAATGAGATTAAATTTGACATATGGTAAATTTTGGTGTGTCAAAAATTGTGAGGAGATTTGGACTTAAAGAAATATATTTTTTCATGGATTGAATTGTAAATACTTAAAATTCAAGGACTAGAGTGCAAATTCTTAACTCTTGAAGGATTATTTTATAAATAGCAAAAAGAAGAGTTAGTGGATAAATTAGAATAGAGAAGGGAAGATGGAGAAGAGGAGATGAAGAAGAGAAGTTGGAGAAGAATAGATGGAGAAAATAAGATAAGAATAGAGAAGGGAAGATGGAGATGAAGAAGAGTTAGTAGAGAAATTAGAATGGAAGATAAGAATAGAGAAGGGAAGATGGAGATGAAGAAGAGTTAGTGGAGAAATTAGAATGGGAGATAAATATGAAAAAGGGAAGATGAAGATGAAGAAGAGTTAGTGGAGAGATTAGAATGTGAGATAGAGATGGAGAATGGAAGATGAAAATGAAGAAGAGTTAGTGGAGAAATTAGAATGGGAGATAGAGTTAGTGGAAAAATTAGAATAGATGAGTAGATTATAAAAGGAGGAAGAAGTGAGCTTGAGAGGAAAATTTTTTGGAGAGAAAATTTTGGATGTTTGAGAGAGTTTTGGGAGATTGAAGAAAAATTTGAGAGAAACAAAATACCAAAAGAGAGAGAATTTTGAAGATGATGGGAGTTTAAAGCTAGGGGTTATCATCACAAATTCCTTCATCGATCAATATAAATCAAGAGTTCATCCTCGTCAACGAGCAAACAAATTCGAGCTAAGTGTTTTTATTTATTCATTTATTTATGGTTTTACTCGCAAATTAGCACAAATTGTATACACTTTCTCCATCTCCCATTTTTTCCCATATTTTATGTCAGGAGAAGGATATCTCTATGTCAACAGCAAAAATCTCGTAGAGATGCAAAAATCGGCCCAGACAAGCTCCTAAGCTGTCCACCGATTTCTCAACTGATCTGTGACTAAAAGTCCCTCTTAATTCAAAAGAAATTCTCTATATTGGGAACATAGAGAGCGAAAATCAATTATAGAAATCTCTCCCAAAAAAACGGGAGATAAGTACTCTTTCCACTCTTCTGGTTTTAGGTGCAGATTAGCACATATTTTGTATATTGACACTTCACTCTATTTTATGTCAGGAAGCTGCAGCTCTATATCAATGGTCAACCCTATGGAAGCACAAAATCGGCATGGAGGAGTCCTCAAGCGCGCACAAATTTCAAATTATTGAATCAATTCGTTGTATTTCATTTTAAAAAATTCATACCCCAGAATGGAGAGGATAAAGTCCATCCGCAATTTAAATATCTACACCATAAATCCCAAAGGGAAGAGCCAAGCCAATGCTTAGCCTCCTATTGGAGGTTTTTACTTACAGTAGTTAAATACCTGCAACTTAAATACCTGTACCTTAAATCCCAAAGGGAAGAGCCAAGCCAATGCTTAGCCTCCCATTGGAGGTTTTTACTTACAGTAGTTAAATACCTGCAACTTAAATACCTGTACCTTAAATCCCAAAGGGAAGAGCCAAGCCAATGCTTAGCCTCCCATTGGAGGTTTTTACTTACAGTAGTTAAATACCTGCAACTTAAATACCTGTATCTTAAATCCCAAAGGGAAGAGCTGGGAGGTTTTTACTTACAGTAGTTAAATACCTGCAACTTAAATACCTGTACCTTAAATCCCAAAGGGAAGAGCCGAGCCAATGCTTAGCCTCCCATTGGAGGTTTTTACTTGCAGTAGTTAAATACCTGCAAATTAAATACCTGTACCTTAAATCCCAAAGGGAAGAGCCAAGCCAATGCTTAGCCTCCCATTGGAGGTTTTTACTTACAGTAGTTTAAATACTTACAACTTAAATACCTATACCTTAAATCCCAAAGGGAAGAGCCAAGCCAATGCTAGGCCTCCCATTGGAGGTACTGTCATGTACTTCCTATAATTTAATTTTTGAATCATCAGACCCAAAAGATGAGTAGGTCGTAATACTGCACAGAAGTTGTTAACACACTCCCTCTTTTGGCTTCAGAGAATCTTTAACACTTAAAAAATATAACAAATAAAAATATATACCATCCATGCATCCTATTTAAAAAGTGAAAACACAAAAGAGAATATCCTACTAGAGGCTTAGGAATAAACCAAGCCCGAGTTGCCGAATTAGGATATCCATGAAATTAAGGTACCGAAAGGGCATTAGTTTTAATTAACTAATGTAACCAAGTCCCCGAGCTCATAATCTCTGGTTCGCAGGAATAAATTAGTTTTCCCGCTAATTTATTTAGGTTTCTAATCGACCTACCAAGAACGATTAGTGGCGACTCCAAATTTCAAAATCATTTAAACAAAAACCAAAGTTGCGATTCGGTAGGGCTTGGGAGGGTCCGCGTTAGGTTAGTCAAATCTAATTAACATAATAATCCGTTAACCCCTTTAAAATTTAAAATTTTTTTAGAGGGTCGAGGCAGTAAGATAATAAACACCGGATAAAGTATAAGTTACATTATTAAAAACTTTTAATAAATCTAAAATTCTTTTGCAAATATCCCACTCTTGTGGGTATAAATTATTTTGAGAAACATGATTCGTAAAAAATATACATAATAAATCTTTATATGAAAAAGATTGATTAAGCAACTCGTATCTAGAATTCCAACGATTTGAAATATCTCTTGGAATTTTTTTTTGTTTTCTTCCATTTTGTTTACAAAATCTACCCCATTCTCTCATAACTTGGGGATGTTTCCATAAATATTGAATTGCTGTTTTTATTAGATGGAGAGAAATTTCAAGAGTTCGTAAACCATCTTGTACGCATAAATTTAAAACATGGCAAGCACATCTAATGTGAAAAAGCGGGTTTACAAATCATTTCTAACTCGTGAATGGAAGCAGTATTTGACGAGGCATTATCAAAATCAATTGAAAAAATTTTATTAACCAATAAATATTCTTCTAAAACTTGCTTAATTATTCTATAAATATTATGTGTCGTATGCGTTTCATCAAAAACTCGAAATGCAATAATTTTTTTTTGAATGTTCCAATCATCGTCTATCTAACGATATGTAATACCCATATAATAATGAGTTTGCTAAGGATCACTCCAAATGTCGCTACCTATATGCACACGTCCATTGAAAAATGAAAAAAAATTTCTCAAATCATTTTTTTCCTTTTTTTATAAAGTTTAAACATTTGGCGATTAAGCGTATTTCTCGAAACAGGTTTTGCTTGTGGAGTACATGCATTTTGTACAAAAGTATTAAAACCAAAATTTTCACCAAAATTAAACGATAAATGTTCAACGGTAGCAAATTTTGTTAATTCTTGCTCATAATAATTTTATCGTAATGAAACAAATGAGAAGTGTTAAAATCGACAAACTTGGGAATTTGTTGTTGCCTCGTGTCGATCCCGAATTCCATTGGATGTTTTGACGCCAGATGTCGTCGATATGTTCCATAATTGCGAATATAACACATCATACTTAAAAGAGATCAAGAGAGGGATATGTAAATGTGACTAGTCGGTCTAGGGTACAGCATACGAAAATCTACTGATGATCATGTCCAATGTTGAGCTGCTATATACTCCTAACAGATATATAGCAACCAGCTCTCAATGTATGATGGTCGCACGGATTATTTGTCAATATGAAACTTGCAGAGAAGAGGGTATTGTGTATACCCCATAATGTACAAGTGAGATTTATTAGTCCTCCGTGGACAAGTGGGAGTTGTTTGCCTTGCATGGGCGAGTGGGAGATGTTGGAATACCGTATTTTTGTGTGCCGCATATGGAGGCAATCACAGCCCATATAGTGAGAATAACTGCCAAGGCAGGTACTCCTTAAGAAAAAGAGAAAAACTCACGTAGTTTTTTTTTTCTTCAGTTTTTCATCTCTCTCAAAAACACAGACACAGACAACAAAAAAACTCTCTCTTGCACTCAACAACACTTGGACAATTGATTCTCACAAGGCCGTCGTCGGACGCTCTTAATTTATGGAAAACGGGTACGTTCCCTCATGTGATTGTACTCCGATCGGTGATACAAGTTAGTGATTCTTGGATATGTTTTCGCACTTTTTTCCGCACGTTTGTTGTTTCGATTAGGAATACGTTTCCTTCACCACGTTTTTCCATGCTTTATTCTCCCGATCATCAAGCACAAACCAATTTTCCGTTACCGGAACAAGAAAAAGAAAAAGCTTTGCAGGGGAGAAGAGACTTAAACAAAGGTGCTCAAGATTTTCTCTACTAATGCAAGGTACCAGCTACATTGAAGATTGCCCCTGGTGAGCCAAAGATCTTAAAGCATGGTCATAGAAATACTAAAATTCGATGAACTTATTCCAATCTTCCTGTTTATCCGGAGACTTCATGAGAAGGATCTTGAGGAGTTTGAAGGGCCAAATTTTATGCAGGTTGGCATAGAAGGCATGTAGGTGAAGGTCGCGATTATTATGATGGCCAGACGGTTGACAGGGTGGAACTTGTCATTTAGATTACTGCCAAGAATTGTCACCATTACCGTTGGCTAAAGATTTTAATGCCGACGCAGGTCACATTTCCCATGTCACGTCCGCATCCGCATATCGACGAGCAAATCTCTTAGCCTGTAGAGTGAAGGGAGATGCCTTATCTTTTTCTCGTAGAGTGCAAGTCGAGCATTCCCGAGCAAGTAAAGCGTGGATTTGAACGTGGCATAAAATGTGAAATCTGTTAAGTTGGCGATTTTATTAAAACAAAATGGGTTGCAACCGTGCTTATTTGTTGCATTTTATTGGGTTCACTAGGTTTGCCTGTTCTTCGAAATCTAGAAGATCAAGAGATCTTCCTTTGTGCATTTGGTGCGTGCACGCTTCATCCGCTCATCTTTGCGAGTTGCGACTAGATACTTTTCGAATCCACCGGCGTCATTTCATGAAGTCGAATTAGGAAAAGAGGCTTTTGGAAGTCCCAAATTCAAGCAAGATTATTAAGAGTCTTCAGTGACGAAGGAACAGAAAGACCTGCTCATTACTTGCAACTAATATATATAGTCTGTTTCTTACAAACCTTAAGACACCAAACATATAATGGATGCTCACGTGACCAGAATTGTCAAACCAAACAACACCTGCGAAGTACTTTGAATCCTTAGATCCTCGAAAGTTGCGATGCGTCTCCTTGTCGCATCGATCCGTCGCCGAACTCCTATGTGCTTTATCCTCATGGACAAGGGGAGACTCAACACCAGCAGGGCGAGCAAACAAAAGGCAAGAAGTACAATTAGAGGAAATTGGGCCACGACATATTAAAAATTTTAGAACTTTTTAAAAATTTTAAAACTTGAATGCACATTCCTAACAATTTTTAGGACTTAATTGTAATTATTAAAAATTTTAAGACTCAATTGCACAACAAGTTTTATGACTTCCAATACACTTTTCTGTAAATTTTAATTTCTAAATGCATTAAGATATCTATTTTTGATTGGAAGACGCCATTGGATCATGCTGTTGTTTTTGGCATATCTGAACGTGGGGCACCTCATAGCCTTTTGTTATATTCTCGATACTATTCTTTGTTACTTTATTGAATTGTAATTTCTAGAAAAAGTGTTTTATTTTTTTTTCCATCTGATCACACATGTTTACCTCTCTTCAGAATTTTTTAAAAAAGGATATGTTCGCTAGAAGTCTTAAAACTTGTCACGAAAGTATAATTGAATCTTAAATTTGCAAAAAGTACTATCAAGTCTTAAAACTTGTCAAATTAGTACAATTGAGTTCTTTTGTTACTTCGTCCAAATTGGATAATGAAAAGTACTAACATAACTTTTATTTTAAATATTTTTTGCCCTTATTGACCAAAATGACATTGTTTTGATCTAAATTTGATTTTTTATATAAATTTTATTTTAATTTAATTTAAAAATAGGCTAAATGTTTTTTTAAAAAAGTCGATAAGGGTGGGAGGCAGTGGCGAGGGCTGCAGTCCTAAATACCTAGTTGCTCTTGCTCCTCCTCCCTTTTTTTTTAAAAAAATATTATCTTATTTTTAAATAATAATTTAAATAAAGGTTACATCAAATATCATATTTGGATCAAAATGACGTCATTTTAAACTTATGTTTCATGATGTAGCCACGTCATCACCACGTAAGATAAAAAAATATTTAAAACAAAAAGCCACGTCAGCATTTTTTGTTAGCCAAGTTGGATGGAGTTGATGGAAAGACTTAATTGCATAAATTTGACAAGTTCTAGGACTTGACAGCACTTTTTGCAAGTTTTAGGACTGCGAGTAAACATATTCCCCCCTGCCAAAAAAAAAAAAACCAAAACAAAAAAAAAAAGGAGAAATTTTGCTCTATGTGTTTTGTGCATGTACACTTAGATCGTTCGGCACTTGTTAGTTGGGACTAGGTGCTTTTCACATCCAATGCATCATTCTATGAAATTGAATTAGGAAAATAGCTATTCAAAATCTGGAACCTTAAGCGAGATTAAAGATCTGCAGGGATTAAGGAGTTAATAGGGGATTCCATTGCATGCAACTAATAAGAAGAGTCTGATACATCGAAAACCTCAAGATTAGAAACATATGGATGACATAGCGTACGCGAGAAGAAAAATGCTTAAGAGAGTGAACAATACTTGCAAACTATCCTTTACCAAAAAAAAAAATACTTGCAAACTATTTCCGATCCTCCAATTCTATGAAGTTGCCGACACGTCTCCATGTGGCGTCTATTCGGCCTCGGGATCCGATGTATTCGCCCACAATTTCACGGGGACAATCAACGTGGCGACCAGCAAGATCATGAGAAATAACGCTACGAGGTCTCCTCCAACCACATCGGATTTCGGGAATCCGATCTCAGCGGTAGCTAAGTAGGCAGTGCCGACTGCAGCCGCTAACAAGTAAACCGGGAAAGTGTGGGGCAATAGGGGAGTAGCGGTGATCCAGATTGCGACGATGGAGGCGAAGAAAACCGTACCGTTGAGGAGCAGGAATGAATGCAGACGTGCGCCGTTCAGGATGCTTGTTCCGGCTTGATGTGGTTTTTCAACAGCAATGCTGCTGGAATTGGCAGCAACAATAGTGGAATTGGTTGGGGGATTTGAAGAGTTATCCTGCCAGTATCCTCCTGGAGGAGTGAGCGCGGCTTGGTAAGTGGCGGCCGCAATTAAGGCAGCCATTAAAAGGATTACGTTGCGAGCAGATTCATTTCGAAAGCCGAAACTAATTCCGTGCTTCTCAATGAAAGTTGGTTCCCCCCTTAAAAACTGTGATAAAGCGTTGTTGAGAGTAGGAGCTTGCGACTCCTCTGCAGGATCTTGATCGCCACTAGGATTCGCTTGCGAGATATCCCTAGCTGTCTTACCTTGGAAGTTCTTCGCATCTTGTTTGACATACCCACTCAACAGCTTGATGATCTGGAAGAAATGCAAAGGGAACAAAATGAAGTATGTGTCCCTTCAATTCTCAATCACTGCTCCGTCACTAGCTTTACTATTGTGCACAAAGTGAGCTCATGCCATATGAGTTTAAGTGATGCTAGTAATGCAGCAACCGATGTACCATGGGAATTGGGAACAAGTTTACGAAAACTTATCTATCCAATGCAACCATTTCACCCCATGTAATGAAGTCCCAAATGTTGTATTATTTCTTGATGAAAAAAGCTTAAGATTTATGCAGGTCGTTAATTTCAAATTTTGCTTATCACTTGTGATTTATTTGAACCAAACCCTACTCTATAAAGATTAAATTCATTTCAGGGATTTGCAATAGGTTATTATTAGTTTATTTTTTTGTAAAGACCAATAGGTTATCATTCAATTCAATACAAGCACGGACAACCAAGAAATCGATGAACCATACCTCGGTTTGCCTTTCGGACTCAGCAATGTGTAAGACGGTGTTGCCATCTTCGTCTTTCCAATTCAAGATTTGTGTCAGACAGACTCGCTTAAGCCATCCAAACAAAACCTTAAATGCTTCAAGGTTGTGGTTTTTGACGGCAACATGAACCGCTGTTTGGCATCGGCTGGTCAAGTCTTCGATGGATGATTTACAAGTGCATAGGAATTCGGCCAAGAGCTCTAGTTCACTGTCTCCGTCTTTCTCGGCAATATAGTGCAAAGGGGTGATCCCGCATCGTCCTCGGACTCGAATCAACTCAGCGTCGAGTGTCATAAGTGATCTCGCGGTGTGATAATGCTCGTGTTGCAAAGCCAAGTGCATGGGACTGTAACCCTCCGGATTTAGCTTCCGAGCAAATGAGGGCTTCAAGATGGCGATCTCCATGGCCACTTGGGTTTTTCCCGCAGCTGCGGCAAGATGTAGTGGAGTATTTGGGAAGGGATGCTTTGATACTCGATCTAAGAGTCCTCGCTCCTCCGCAATTAACTTATGTACCTCAGCAACATCATCATTTGCTATTGCTAGTTGGAGCCGAGACTCCCTAGCCTTTCTCTCTTCTTTTTTGGCTGGACTCTTGCCCATTGTTTTGACGAAGGAAATGTAGGAACACGGGCTTTGCTCGATATGATGGATGCGAGTAGGAGTAGTGAACTTGCAAAACCATAAATAGTGCCACAGTCAACGAAGGCGAGTCATTTTTTATGATTTATCTCGTAGAAACAATTGAATTGGTCAGTGGATCTTTCTCTTTAGAGAATTTACATGCGAAGTTTCGTAATTAATTGTGGTCTGATTTTTCCCTTGTTTTTTAATCGTTGGGTGTCATTTTTCCGCAACAACTTGGAAGTTGTGAGGACTATGAGTAGCAGCCGAGGCCATCTTGATAAATTACAGACCCATGGGCTCCACACGCTTTCTTCTATCCGACCAAAAGGAAGTCAACTCTTTCCTTCGAAAGAGTTCTGACCATGCATATACACGTATATCACAAATATATGTATATATGTGTGTGTGTTCCCCTTTTTATCTTGTAGTGGCAGATAGTCTTTTATTTCTTTCTAAGTATATCAAAGAAACATGCGTCGTCTAAGTCCTTTGACCAGTCCCTTCATCCGAAAACAATTTAGCTGAGTTTGAGACATAATTTAACATCTATCATGTGCTTATAAAAATATCAGCAATGAGTTTCTTTTTATTATTCTTCTGCTGGGGATTCACGATTAGGTTTTATTGGGCCGGTTGTGTATATTAACGTTGCGAATGGCTAGATATATGATTTAAATATATATTTTTAATAAATTTACATTTTCACCTTTAATTTAATGAAAATACTTAAAATTGATCTCTTACATGTCGTAATAGACTTTTTTTTAAAATCTAATAGACTTTTTTAATTAGCTTCATAGAAGCTTTTGCACACATAAGGCTGTCCATGACGTAGCTGTTGGTAACAATATATATTGTGGCCCACTTCAGATCTCAAAACATTATCTCATTTGTTCAATCTCTTGTGCATTCAGACAAGCCATGATTGACCTTATGCGTCTTTGCCAAAGGCTTGACACGTTTCAGGCTGCAGACAAGGATTGGCAAAATTATTGCATGAAAGCGAGGATCAGTTTTTTTTTTCTTTTTTGTTTTTGAAATTACTTTCTGTCTGGGCTCTCGTTCTTATTCTTTTTTTTTTTTTTTTTTTTTTAGTGAGGAACAACGTAATCAGTATCGCCTTGCAAAAACCACAGTCGAAAATGAATTCAATGAGTTCATCGCTTAAATTAAGAAGTAACAAGTGTTGGTATTGAAAACCATCGAACATGCAAAAACACTCGCATGCTTGATGGATCCGCACTTCCTTAATCGCGGCAACTTGGACCGGCTGGAAATTGCTGCCTCCATTAGGAAGACTGAAGGGAAGAAGATAGTTGACCAGCTGAGGACAGTGGGATTTACAATCGAAGAGCCAATTTAGTCATCCGCTTTCCTTCAGCTATGTAATGAACTTTGCAATGCATAGACTTTTAACTCCGCATTTGATTTCAAAGAGGAGTTTGATGTGTGATGACGTTGTGGCAACCATTGTCGGAGCCAACCACACGTCCGCCTGCTTCTGCTCAAATAACCCCCACGTCTCTGTCTCTCTATATTCATCTCACTCTTAGATCTAAGTCTAGATTGCAATTTCTCCGATGTTGGAAACTTCTCAGGCCAAATCGGGCTTCCTCAAGAACATCCTTGTGCGGGCGCTCCTCTTCGGTGTGGTGTCGTCCTCTGCTTCGCCTACGTGGTTTGTTTCTTCTCTTTGCTTGAGAACGTTAACCTTGCCATCGCCATCACTCGCTCAGGCGCTTCCGCCTTCCACCACCATCCTTAACAAGGGCGGCTAGGAGTCCACATCTGCCAAGGGAAAAAGTAAAAAAAAAAAAAAAAAAGAGAGAGAGAACAAAAAAACTTGAAAATGCAACTTTGACGATAGTCAAGTGAGGTGGCACCATCACGTGCACATGCTTGAAACGCATAGCCATACCTAGAGTTGGAATCATCTTCTTGGTCAGCTCGAGCGCTTTCGCCTCCACAGCCTTCCTCAACTAGGTCGCCCGAGGCGGGCGAGGTAGCGTTGGGGCAATATGACTTCGACCGCACATACTATCCTCAAGACCAGTCACTAGGAATGTCACCCTTTGGTCACCAATGAGACTATCATAATCATAATGACCAGAGAGTGACATAATGTACAATATAAATGTGTCCATATTTATTTGGTCACAAGAATGGAGAATCGATGACATTAACGTGTGGTGGGCAATATAGCACCCGACCTTTTCACGTGGCACTCTGATAGAATTTTTTTAATTTTTTTTTAATCTTAGACTTTTCTAATTGGCTTACTTGAAGTTGGAATCATCTTACCAGTTGGCTCGGGCGCTTCTGCCTCTGCTGCCATCCTCAACAAGGCCGTCTAAAGCTGGCCCTTGCCTGATTTGGTTGACCTCGTTGGGGGTGGCGATGGGAAAAGGAAAAAAGAAAAAGAAAAAAAAAGAAAAAATTTTAATAAAAAATTGAAAAATATGACTTCAACCATACTATCCCCAACTCTTACAAGACATGTCACTTTCTAGTTTAAAGCTCCAATCACTTCACTGAAAGTAATTTTTCAAAAAAATCATTTTCTAATTTTTTGACATTTGATTTACAAAAAAAAATAAACGAGTTAGAGAAAATATTTTTAGTCAATTAAAAAAACTCCTTCAAAAGTATGGTAGATATGGTTTCCTCTTTGATAGAGGAAAATATCTTAGAGGAAAATATCTTCCATCCACTCATTCGCATCCCTCTTCTTTTATTATTTTTCATTTTATTATTTCTTGATTTTAATTTTTGAATTTTTTTGTTCTTTTATAATATTTAGTCAAAACATGTGGAGATAACATGTAGTACTATGAACTCGTTGGCTTGATAAAAACCACAGACAAAACATGTGGAGATAACTATCCAAAAAGGCGTTTCATTGTACAGTTTCCTAACCGCACCACTTTGGGAAATTACTGTGGTTTTGTGCATCACTTCAAGGTATTCTATACATGCTGCGAAATCGCTTTCATCCACTTCTACGAATAGCACAGTGACTCGAGAAACATGCAAAAACAAGAGGAAACAAATGCTCAATTCAGCCAAATTCTGTCACTATCCTCCCGGGAAAATTATGATCCTTTCACAGAAATACGCAGAGGGTTTATGATTGGATTCCAGATAATTCAGCAATAGATATGAAATGAGGGAGAGACAGACTAAAACCGGAGATACAGATCATAACTCTGTGGACATCATAGACAACACAAACAGATTATGTTTACCTCCACGGCAGGTGAAAACAAAAAGAAAAGAACGAAAAGGCTGTCACAATCACAAGGTCTCAGAACAAATGCTCTGCAGGAAAGAAACGGTTTTCATCCAAAAAAAATATAGGGATATAGGAGTTTTAAGTCAACGCCCTGCCTCAAGAAAGAAAATTAAGGCAAAAACGAAAGGGGTCGAAGCTTCAAAACTGATGCGTAGCGCCACTTGAGCTGATCAGCTCTTCACGGAAATTACGGTCGACAACAACGCCCTACCTACTACTATTATTAACCCAATTTCTTGAGAAAAACTGGTGGAAGTCACCCAATAAAAAGCCAGAGACTTGACTCTTGAAAAGCTCTGTACTTCCCGAGCAACTTCCCTGTAAACTTCCCAGGAAAAAAACAAAGGTTGAAAAAAACTGCAAACCTTTGGTCTATCAGTTGACCAAAAGATTGACGGGGTGCCATGGTGAGCCTTAACTGCATCAAACGATGAGGGGGGGATAAAAATAAAAAAATCCTACCTCTGTTCTCCACGCATGCAGAGATCACCTCCCTCCCGCAGGTTGTTCTTCGGAGCTGCTGTTTACAACGAGGAGGACGAATTCAAAGCAGAGCCTCCTCTCTCTAGACAAGGCCAATGGAATTCATTAGCGGTTTAATTCTTTACTTTGTTTAAGATTATACACAATACAGGTTTGCTTTGTTTCCTTCTGCAGCTCTTTCAACCTTAATCATAAGCAACACTCTTAAAAAAAAATGATTTTTTTTCAATCTAACAAAATCCCTTCTCAGTCGCCGACAAGTACGCGGAAGAACAAGGCCAGTTTCGAATCTTTCGATTCGCTTATGAGATCTTGCCACGTGGAAAATGTCATTCTTTGGGTGCGTAATAGTGAATTTTTCTTTCTTTTTTAATCGGTCCTCGCTATGACGGTGGAGGCAATATGTCACCGTACTCATCATTTATAATCTTTGACAAACATGCCGCAAGAGAAATTACCAGGGAAGAAGAAAATTCTAGTCAAGAGGTTGCCGGAGTCTATGATACTATGCCTTATTCCCAGATGCAACGGGCAAGAAAAACAAGTCACAAGATTAATAATTTGGACAATAATTTGTTAGAATGAGTCGCTCATATTGCTTATGAAACTGCATGCAAATAAATAAATAAATATATTTTCATTATTCATAAAAATATTTAGACATAAATTATTAGTATTAATTAACAATTTTTATTGGCTAATTAGGTCAAACGATGCAAGTAAATATTAATGTTTTTTAAATCATTTATTTTTTGCCAAACAAATAGAGTCTTAAAGTTCCTAAAGATGCATTATGTATACCAAAGAAAAGCCAAAACTATTGATAGCTGGATGGTATATTTCCGCCCTAAGTACACATTATGCTGAGGGTCGTTCACACTCTATTGATTTGCATAGAGAATGATTCTACCTACACTAAAATCGGTTGATGTCCTAACATTCAGAAGCAAAAACTTGAAGCAGCAGAGTTGTGCATGGCCATACGTAATTTTCGTGTGAATCTATGGTGTTGTCATTGGAAAATTTGAAAATTTACCATTGTTTGTAGATTTCGGATTTCGTCGGATGAAGGGTAATTTGTACATGACGATCATTACAATAGACAGATGGTCAACATGGTGGAGTGTGTCGTGTAGATCGCCTTCAAGAATTGTGGCCATTGCTGCTGTCTAAGAGAGTTACATGAATTCGCTGCGAAGTTTCTTATTTTAAATTGATGTTTGAAAGACGCTATTGCAGATGTAGATCATCTCTTCCATTGCACGTACATCAAGTATCATCAAGCAAATCTCTTCTTAGCTTGTAGATTGTAGGGAGATGCTCCGTTTTTTGTGGAATCAAGCGCAAGTTGAGCAGAAAAGAGCAGGTAAACATAAAAGGCCAAAGCTATTAAGGCGGCGATTTTCGTGGATTTGACGATCGAGCTGATGTGTGAACAGGCTAGTTTCTTATTATCATCAATAACAACACCCAAAAGAAGATTGACACCTTAGTACTTTCCTTTGATAAAGATAGTTGCTGAGCCTCAACGGCAAAGGGTCAAAGTTTTTGAATTTGTTTTTGAGAAAACCATGCTAATAATTCATAAATTTTGGCCCAGCGTGTAACGTGATTTTGAAATTTTGATATGTTTAGTATGATCTTTTAGCTATTTTTAAATATTCAGTCTAGTCCATTAACTTTTAATTTGTTTAATTCAGTTTCTCAATTTTTCATAACAAACTCAAATCAGTCCTCCACTACTATTCACAAGTTTTTTACTCAATTGCTTATATGTAGGAATATATTTTCATTTCAACCTATTTCCTAGATGAAAACAATTATGTATTCTTTTTACTACTTTATTACCTTTTTTTTAAAAATATCTTTATTAATATTGCGATAGTTCCATTTAAGCATGAACATAAAAGAAAAAGTAAAACCTTATTGAGAGTTATATTGAGCTAATATTCCTGCTATTTACAGGATCTAGTTGTTTTTTTTTTTTTATGCGTTAGGGTATCTCATCTTTGATTGGAAGATACCACATGATATAGCCACAAATAAGGGAAGACAAAACACGACGATCATCGAGGGTTAATAAAATGACCCTAGGAAAATTCCTGCAGCCGGGTTGGGTGGCGGGTAATCGATCGCAAGGGAAAAAAATGTAGGCAAGGCTGAGAAATGATATAGAGAATTGAATAATCAAAGTATTGGGAATTAGTGAAAGAGCGGTAACCCAGATTGTGCCGATGGAGGCGTAAAAAGCGGTGCTATTGACGATAGTGAACACGAATAGCTCCCAATGGTTTAGGATCATGTTTCCAGCTTTATGAGGTCTCCCAACAACAATGCTGCCGGAATTATTGGTAGTAACAACAGTTGAATTGGCCGGGAGATTTGAAGAGGAGTCCGGTCAATATTCCCTCCGAGGAATGAGGGTGGCTTGGTAAGTGGTGGTCGTGATTAAGGCAGACACTGGCTGCGTTTGGTCGTCTAGATTTCTAATCACGACATCGATCGATCAAACCTAGTAGAAGGTTGGGATCCTGTTTCAACTTCCTGTGATGTTTGAAGGTGTGATTTCCGGAATTCCATTGCTGGTTTGTTTCATTTGTGATTCATGATGGCATTGAATGTTAGTCAAGAAAAGAGTAAGAAAGTTGAAATCTTCTGTTTCCTCTGCCTCAATGGTGTTGTGATCAATTCAGAATGTTAAACCTGATCGGTGCGGGAGGTTTCTCGATTCGTTCATGTCATTCAAGATTTTGATTATCATTCATTCAATATGTTGAGATTGATTGATAAAATCGATTTAAAAGGTGACATGGGAATTTGATTGATTGATAAAATCGATTTAAAAGATGGCATGGGAATTTGACTTCCTTCGGGAAATCATCAAGCATTTCCTTGCTTGCATTTTGTTGGATTGATGATCGAGCTCATGTGCCGGCAACCCAAATTCATGTTATCCTCGATAAACATCAATAATAATTAATAAAAAGATCTAGTGGTTCTTTTTTATGTTTAGCTAGGGCTTTGTTATATTCTCAGTGTTTCTACTTTTGAGTTGTAAATTTTTAGGAGAAGGGTTGCAACTGTGCATATTTGTTGTGTTTCTATCAGATCACTCAGTTTGCGTGTCAATACAGAAATCAAGAAATTCCACTCTTTATTTGCATTTTGTGCGTACACACTTTTGGCATTTGTTTATGCGAGTTACAACTCGGTACTTTTCGTTTTTGCCTCGTCATTTTGGAAAGCTGGATTAATATAAAGGCTATTCGAAAGTATCGAATTCAAGCATGATTAAAGGTCTTCGGTGACCCAAGGAATTCAATGTAGTAGTCCATTAAAAAAGAGTCTGTTTCTTACAAACTTTAAATTAAAAAAGAGAAAATTTCAAAAAAGGGCCCTAAGTGGAGCCATTTTCTCAAAAAAGGATTGGAAATGGACAATGTCTTAAATAAGGGCCTAGGGCTTGAGTGAGCATGTGCATCTCACATGCCAGTTGCCAAAGGCATGATAGGGGCATTTTCGGTTTTTTCTATTTTCCTTCTTTCTTGCTTTTTTCTTTTCGTTTTTTTCTCCTGCATCTTCTCGTTTGTTCATGGTTCTTCCTTTCACGCCTGCCCAGAAGCACTTTCGGTCCCTGATCTCACTTGGCATCATGAAGTCACCGCTGATCCTTATACTGGCATCGTCGACAACCACTCCTCTATCCACCAGCCTCGCCGAAACCCGCAGGTTGAACCCGTCCACTAGGCTCACATCGTAGAAGTGGAGCGACGACCGCCTCGTGGCCAGCGTCATCTCCACCACCTTCGCCAACGGCTCCCCACTCGCGCCGCTACAGCGGAGGGCTCCGTCGCCGCAGCCGCCCCTGCTGTAGGCGCCCTTGCCCTGGTCGTCGAAGGCGCAGCCCTGCCGGGCCCAGATTCTGAAGGACCAGAGCTCGGGGAGGTCGACGGGGGATTCTCCGCCGGGGTCGAGGTGGAAGCCCCTGTCGCGCGGGGGTCAAGTGGCCGCCGCCGCCGCCGAGGGTTGCTGGCCAGACCGTGTGGTTGCAGTTTTTTACAAGTATGACTTGTTGCGCGGCGTCTGAGCGCGTCGGCGAATGAAAAAGGAAGTGGATCAACCAAGAGAGGAGAAGAAGGGTGGAACAAGATGAACTCGACATGGTTTTTCCAGTAAGAAGGCGGAAGAAGAGAGCAAAGTGACAATACTTCAGTTGATCATTTAAGATGGAAGTTCCTATCAACGGTTCAACTGCATTTTTGGCAACAACAAAAAAAAAAAACACGAAAGAACGAAAAAGAAAATATCGACGACGTTAATCCGTTGCTCCGCTAAGCCAAATACGCACTTCAAGCTTGAGGCCAAGATATCGTCCAAGAACCCTCGTGGCACCAAAAGGGAGTGCTCCAGATTCGGAACATATTCAAAATCTGGAACGCTCTTGCTGCAAGTGTGAAGTTTGAGAGAGCTTTCCCGGTAGTTCGCTTCTATGTCGTATGTACAATCCGCCTTCGGCAAGGGGCAAGTGCAACTGATCTTAATCTTGCTGCCCAGGTGTACAGTTTGGTTTTTCAAGACAAAGAGAACACCTTCTCTCTCTTCTTTAAGCAAACGGAAAGATGTTATTCTAGAAAAGAAAAAGACAAAGGAAAAAAAAAAGAGAAATGACAAAAATGCCCTTGAGACTAGGCCCTTTTTTGAGATTTCATGGCTATTTCATGCCCTTATTTAAAACAAAATTCACTTCATATTCTTATTTGAGAAAATGAAGGCACTTTAACCCCTTATTTCAATCACTCTACTTACTTGAACACTTCACACTAAATAAGCTAGCGGGACAAGAATTGTGAAAATAAGTAATACTTGCCATTGAATCCTCCGATCGTCGAAAGTTGCGACACATCCCCTTGTGGCATCAATTCGTCGTTGAACACTCGTGTACTTTATCCTCCACCACAAGGGGAAAGCCAACACCGCGACCAAACAGACCGCAAAAAGCACAACTAGGTAAATTTCTGTCTCCTCACAGCCTTGCGGAATTTGGATAATAAGAGAAATGAAGTAAGCAGCGCAGAGAAGGGGCATAGGGATGTGAAACAAAGGGTTGGCCTCTACAGTAAAAGTGGTGGCCCAGATTGTGGCGATGGAGGCGAAAAAAGCACTGCTATTGTACCTCGCGTACAAACTGAATCTCCAATCTCTTACGATAATGTCTCCGGCATGATGTGTTTTTCTTGTAACAATGCTGCTGGAATTGGCGGAAACGACAGTGGAATTGGCTGTGGGATTGGAAGAGGAATCCTGCCAGTATCCTCCTGGAGGAGTGAGAGTGGCTTGGTAAGTGGCAGCCGCGATTAAGGTAGACACTACGAGGATTATGTTGCGAGCGGATTCATCTGGGACTCTGAAAAAATCTGCACACTTCTCAAAGGCAGTTAATTCCCTGCTAAAAAACTGTGATAGAAAGACGGTAGGAGTAGAAGGTCTTGCTCGATGTCCTTCACGGCGTAACCTATGTGCTAGATCTTGATCGTCAATAGGATTTGCTTCGAAGATTTCTAGAGCCGTTTTACCCTGGAAGTTCTTCGCTGTTACAGCCGTATACCCAATCAACAGCTTGATGATCTTGAAGAAATGCAGAGGAAAAGAAATTAAAGTAGGGTTCCCCTCAATTTCAATCACTGCTTTGTCACAAGCTTTACTATCGTACACAAAATGAGCTCATGCCATATGTCCATAGGAGTTTGATGATCTAGTGATGCAAAGGCCGATGTACAAAGGGAAAAGTTTATTTAACCTTCCTTATTAAATACAAAAGGTAATTAAATACGTTGAATTGAAGGATCCAAAAACAAAAGTGCGAATAACCAAGAAACCGATAAACAATACCTCAGGCTGCTTTTCGAATGCAGCGACATGTAAGACAGTGTTACCATCTTGGTCTTTCCAGTCCAAGATTCGTGTCAGATGGACTCGCTTAAGCCATCCAAACAAAACCTTGAACGCTTCGTTGTTGCCCGTCCTGACGGCAACGTGAACTGCGGTCTCGCATTGGTTTGTCAAGTCTTCGATGGATGATTTGCAAGCAGATAGGAATTCTGCTAGGAGTTCTAGGAGCTCCATGTTGTCCCGCCTATTGTCTCCTTTTTTTCCGGCTACAAAATGCAAAGGGGTGATCCCGCCTCTTCCTCGGACTCGAACCAATTCAGGGTCGAGGGTCATCAATACCCTCATAGTGCGATAATGCTTTTCTTGCAAAGCCAAATGCATGGGGCTGTGACCCGCTCGATTCAGCTTTCGAGCGAATGAAGGCTTCAAGATGGCTATCTCCATGGCCACTTTAGTTTTTCCTTGCCCCATGGCATCGTGTAGCGGAGTATTTGGAAAGGGACCCTCGGATCCATGATCTAAGAGGTTTTCGTCCTGCTCAATTAAGCTATAGAGCTCATCAATACTATCAGCTGCTATTGCTTGTTGAAGGCTCATTGTTTGAGGAGGGAAATGGAGAAGAGGAGCTTTGGCTTGTTGATGATGGGTGGAAGTACGTGGAATCTTTCTCTTTATAGAACTTACGTGCGAAGTTTTGTAATTAATCGTGGTCTGAATTTTCCTTCTTTTTTTTTGGTTGGGTTTCATTTCTCCACAACTACTTGGAAGGTGTGGGGAGTACTGAGTAGCAGCCGGCTCACAAACCCTTTTGTTTTCTTTTACTCCATAGGCCCCACACGCTTTCTTCTATACGACCAAAAGGAAATCAACTCTTTCCTTTTGGTAGAGTTCTGACAATGTTTTCCTTTTGTCATGCAGTGGCAGATACTCTTTTATTTCCTTCGAATTATATAAAAAAAACATGCGTCCATGTCCTTTGACCAGCCCCTTCGCCCGAAAATAATTTAGCCACGTTTCGTATGTAACTCAAACTCGACACATAATTTAACGACACATAATTTAACAACACTTATCATGTGCTTATAAAAAAATCATGGATGAGTTTCTTTTTCTTCTTCTTAAGCTAGGGATTCAAATTAGATTTTATTGGGTTGAATGTGGGGTGGCTAGATATATGACTTAAGTGTGTGTATATATATTTAATAAATTTACATTTAAATCAATAATTTAATGAAAATTCTTAAAATTGATCTCTTACGTGTAGAAATAGCATGTCGGATTGTTGGACTCGGGTATCGTTGATGTGTCTGGAGTGCCGACCATGTGTCAATCTCATGTTAGAGAGTGTCGGACACGATAACCACAATACGATAAAATGACCGGTCCGTTTCCAAGCTAGTTTTAGGGCCGGTTCTATTTCCAATTCCAAAAAGAAACTAAGAATTGGCTCTAACCGGATAGATTCCATATTTCTAGTCTAGAATCTCACCATCTTGAAACTAATCACTCCTAAAGGCTGTCATAGTTCATTTGCTTTCAATCTCGAATCTTTTAACTCAAAAGATTTGGGAACTCTCGTGAACTACATATTGTTTTAGAAAAATAAAACATAACCATAGCTTGAAATTAAATAATATATCTACTAGCTAATTCTGGGGATGGATTATATATTTGAATCTAAAGACCTCATGTCCTATGACTATTAAAACACGACCTTTAGTTGTGAAGGACCCATCAGAGGAAAATGATAGCGAAAAGATGGATTTTATTGCTCAGCTGGAGAGACAGAGCGCGCTCTAAAGAACGAAAACGAACTGCATAAAAGCATCACTTGGCGTTGGTGAACTCTGTCATTGAGATGGCTGTTCGAGTACAGTGAACAAAATGCTCATGGAACCAACTTCACTGGCTCAAGACAGATGAGGTGAGTACATGAGACTGGTTTGTCATGCACATCACATAAAGCCACTATCATGTTCAGGGAGTCAACACATGCACAGAACTCTTCAAAAATATCACTAACACTTTACTTAAGAATGAGGGTTTTTTTTTTTTCTAATTTAGGTTAAATAATTTTTTTAAACCAAAATAGGGTAAAAAAAAAACTTATTTACCGGTTTAGGGCCCGCACGGCACTTAAAATGCTGCACGAGCTCGGTGTGGCAGTCTAAATGGCGCGCGGGCCCGTGTGGCATTCAAAGTGCTGAGCTGGGTCTCGCGTGGCACTTAGAGTGCCGTGTGAGGCCCAGCCTGGCACTCTAATTGCCGCGTGGGCCAGTGTGGCATTTTAAGTGCCGCGCGGACCCGTGTGGCCCAAGGGCCCGACAGCCTTTTTTTTTATGGATTTGTTATGTTTTTTTAATTATATTTATATAAATTTTTATTTTGATGCTTATTTTTATAACATAATTATCAATAAATAATTAAAAACGTTATCAAGATATATGTAATTAGTTTATTTATTATGTAAATAAATAATAATAATATTCATAAAATAATATTGGTAAGATATATAAAGATCACATATCCAAATTAAAAGAATATAGATAACAAGCTTAACAAATTAGTACTGCTGCACGGGGCCCGCATGGCCGTATTTTTTTAAAATTTCATATTCTTTTACGTGTTTTTAATAATTTTATATTTATATAAATTTGTAAATATAATTTTTTTTCCTCTTGAAGCTTATTTTTGTAACATAATTATCAATAATTAATTGAAAAATTTATTAAGATGTATGTAATTAATTTATTTACTATGTAAATAATTAAAAAAAAACCACAATCCTAGATTCAATCATCAAACAATACAAGCACAAACAACCAATAAATCGATGAACCATACCTCGATTTGCTTTTCGGACTCAGCAATGTGTAAGACGGTGTTACCATCCTCGTCTTTCCAATTCAAAATTTGTGTTAGATCGACTCGCTTAAACCATCCAAACAAAACCTTAAATGCTTCAAGGTTGTGGCTCTTGACGGCAATGTGAATTGTAGTTTGGCATCGGCTTGTCAAGTCTTCTATGAATGATTTACAAGCGCATAGGAATTCGGCCAAGAGCTCTAGCTCACTGTCTCCTTCTTTCTCGGCTATATAATGCAAAGGGGTGATCCTACATCTTCCTCGGACTCGAATCAACTCAGGGTTGAGTGTCATAAGTGATCTCGCAGCAAACGAGGTGGCCAAGTGCATGGGACTGTAACCCTCTGGCAATGCTCGTGTTGCAAAACCAAGTGCATGGGACTGTAACCCTTCGGATTCAGCTTCCGAGCAAACGAGGGTTTTAAGGTGGCGATCTCCATGGCCACTTGGGTTTTTCCAGCAGCCGCAGCAAGATGTAGTGGAGTATTTGGGAAGGGATGCTTCGATACTCGATCTAAGAGTTGTCGCTCCTCCTCAATTAACTTATGTAGCTCAGCAACATCATCATTGGCTATTGCTAGTTGAAGCCGAGACTCCCTAGTCTTTCTTTCTTCTTTTTTGGCCTGGCTTAGAGGTGGCCCAGATTGTTGCGATGGAGGCGAAAAAAGCACTGCTATTGCACATCGCGTACACAATGAATCCCCAATCTCTCAGGTTAATGTCTCCGGCATGAAGTGTTTTTCCAGTAACAATGCTGCTGGAATTGGCGGAAACGACGGTGGAATTGGCTGTGGGATTCGAAGAGGAATTCTGCCAGTATCCTCCTGGAGGAGACAGAGTGGCTTGGTAAGTGGCAGCCGTGATTAAGGTAGACACTACGAGGATTATGTTGCGAGCGGATTCATCTTGGACTCCGAAAAAATCTGCACATTTCTCAAAGGCAGTTAACTCCTTGCTGAAAAACTGTGATAGAGAGACGGTAGGAGTAGAAGGTCTTGCTCGACGTCCTTCACGGCGTAACCTAATCACTAGATCTTGATCATCAATAGAATTCGCTTCGAAGATGTCCAGAGCCGTCTTGCTCTGGAAGTTCTTCGCTTCTATAGCCGAGTACCCAATCAACAGCTTGATGATCTGGAAAAGATGCGAAGGAAAAGAAATTAAAGCAGGGTTCCCTTCAATTTCAATCACCACTTCGTCTCAAGCTTTACCATCGAACACAAAATGAGCTCATGCCAAATGTCCATAGGAGTTTGATGATCTAGTGATGCAAAAGCCGATGTAAAAAGGGAAAATTTTATTTAACCTTACTATATATCCTCTGTGCATAATATTCAACTAATCAGGAAGCAATTCTCCCTTCCACAGAGTGATTATCTTATGGTTTTTGTCGGATTGTCCTTTGTTAGCATCCATTTGACTAGCTTCTATCTCGTACAATATTTTAGATGGACTGATATCGAAAGAAGGAAAGAGATTATGCTAATCAATAGGGTAAATGAAAGAACAGAGAAGAATCAGCTAAGTTATTGTTGTGCTCTGTAGAAGTAATTGGGATGTAAGGAGTCGAAAGGAAATTATTTATCCTAAATCATCCAACTTAGGAAGATTTAGAGCTCACTAAAAACTGAGTTTTATAGAAACAATTTTGATCATGACTTTTTTTCTCAACTTAGAACAGGATGGATCTCTCTACAACACTTCTTTTCTTTCCTTCCTTCCTTTTTTTCCCCCTCTATATCGTCCAACCAAAACATTGTTCCTTGATAAAATTATGTTGAATTGAAGGATCCCAAAACAAAAGCTCGAATAACCATGAAACCGATGAACTATACCTCCGATTGCTTTTCGAATGCTGCAACATGTAAGACGGTATTACCATCTTGGTCTTTCCAGTCCAAAATTCGTGTCATATGGACTCGCTTAAGCCATCCAAACAAAACATTGAACGCTTCATTATTGCCCGTCCTGATGGCAACGTAAACTGCAGTCTCGCATTGGTTCGTCAAATCTTCGATGGATGATTTGCAAGCAGATAGGAATTCGGCCAGGAGGTCCAAGAGCTCCACGTTGTCCCACCCATTGTCTCCTTTTTCCCCTGCTACAAAATGCAAAGGGGTGACCCCACCTCTTCCTCGGACTCGAACCAATTCAGGATTGAGGGTCATCAATATCTTCACTGTGCGATAATGCTTCTTTCACAAAGCCAAGTGCATGGGGCTGTGACCCGCTCGATTCAGCTTTCGAGCGAACGACGGTTTCAAGATGGCTATCTCCATGGCCACTTTAGTTTTCCCTTGCCTCATGGCGTCGTGTAGCGGAGTATTTGAAAAGGGGCACTCGGATCCATGATCTAAGAGGTTTTTGTCCTGCTCAATTAAGCTATAGAGCTCATCAACACTATCAGCTCCTATTGCTTCTTGAAGGCTCATTGTTTGAGGAGGGAAATGGAGGTGAAGAGGGGCTTTGGCTCGTTGATGATTGGTGGAAGTAGGAGTGGGAACATGCGAAGTCATAAATAGGGCCATAGCCAGCGCAGTCATTGTTCATGATTTACCTCGTAGAAATTACTTGTGGTCTGATTTTCCCTTTTGCTTTTTTTTTTTGTCGTTGAGTGTCATTTCTCCGCAACTACTTGGAAGTTTGTGGGGAGCACCGAGTCGCAGCTGAGGCTATCTTGACAAATCTCAAACCCACCCGACGGGCTCGCAAACCCCTTTGTTTTCTTTTACTCCATGGCCCCCACACGGTTTCTTCCATACGACCAAATGGAAATCAACTCTTTCCTTCAAAAGGGTTCTGCCGATGTTTCCCTTTTGTCTTATAGTCGCAGACACTCTTTTATTTCCTTCTAAGTATTTCGAAGAAACATGCGTCCAAGACCTTTGACCAACCCCTTCGCCCGAAAATAATTTAGCCAAGTTTCATATATAACTCAAACTCGAGACATAATTTAACGATATTTATCATGTACTCGTAATAATATCAACGATGAATTTCTTTTTTTTCTTTCCTTCTTAAGCTAGGGATTCACAATTAGATTTTATTGGGCTGGATGTGAGATGGCAGGAGTGTCTACCACTTGTCGATCTCATATTGGAGAGTGTCAGACATGATAACCATTAAGCGAAAAATGGTTGATCCATTTCCAAGCTTGTTTTAGGGCCTGTTCTGTTTCCAATTCCAAAAACAAACCAAGAATCAGCTCTAATTGGATAGATTCCATGTTTCTAGTCTAGAACCTAACTACCTTGAAACTAATCACTCCTAAATGCTATCATAGTTCATTTGCTTTCAACCTCAAAGCTTTTAACTCAAAATATTCAGGAACTCTCGTGAACTACATATTGTTTTAGAAAAAATAAAACATAACCACAACTCGAAGTTAAATAAAATAGCTACTAGCTAATTCTGGGGATGGATTATGTATTTGAATCTAAAGACCTCATATCCTATGACTACTAAAACATGACCTTCAGTTGTGAAGGACCCATTATAGGAAAATGATAGCGAAAAGATGGATTTTATTGCTCAGCTGGAGAGACAGAACGCGCACTAAAGGACGAAAACGAACTGCATAAAAGCATCACTTGGTGTTGGTGAGCTCTTTCATTGAGATGGCGGTTCGAGTACAGTGAACAAAATGCTCATGGAACCAACTTCCCTGGCTCAAGACAGATGAGGTGAGTACATGAGACTGGTTTGTCATGCACATCACATAAAGCCACTATCATGTTCAGGGAGTCAACAGATGTACAGAACTCTTCGAAAATATCACTAACACTTTCCTTAAGGATGAACAGTGCATCTTTAAACTCATGTAAGAGTACCGACTCCTGCAAGTGGTAAAATGATGCAGGAAAGTCCCGAGGATACTGCTGCTTGCTCCGCTAGGCCTTTAGGTGAAGCTATACAGGCAATCTAACCCACCGAACTATTCTACTCCGAGTCCGAGTGCAGCGAATACAATAGAATTTATACAGAAAATCCTGCAGTTAAACATTAAATACTAGTAGGTAATCAGTATTGAGGAAAAGCAAGAATGGAGCAGAAGCCATGTCGGTCACTCAGCAACTGCGGTTATGGCAGCACTGCCTGTTTGAGCTTAACTAGTTCAGCCAGAACATCTTTGAGAGGCTCGGAAAGCTTGCTTTTCTTAGCCTGCAAACGTGGGGTAAAAACTTGTCCAAGCCAAGGTAGCACTAATGATGACCAGGAGGCAGCTGGAAGGATGATACAACCGGAATCGATTCTAAATGGTACAGCCATTGCCTAGACGAGGTTCGTCTTGTAAACACGAATCAATAAGTTAGACAGAAACGGCTTGCAAAGCCGAATAGCAGACATGACCACTAGGAGATAGAATGACATATGGAGAGATCTTTAGCATGCAGGAAATTTTACACACATATTACCCTACACGAATTGTAAACAAAATGTCGAAACTTCAATAACTCTCGGTGCATACCATCTGAACTGGCAACTCCCAATCATAAGCTCTGTCATCCAAAGAATAGAATGAATCCACACCACAAAATGTTGACTCGAAGCTTGGAACTTGCACTCAATTCTTTAGTTCGGATGATATTAGCACATTCTTCCATGCTGGATTCTCGCGATCATCAAGCACAAGCCAAATTTTCCATTACTGGAACAAGAAAAAGAAAAAGCTTTGCAGGGGAGAACAGATTTAAACAAAGGTGCTCAAGATTTTCTCTACTATTGCATGGTACCAGCTGCGTCGAAGATTGTCCCTGGTGAGCCAAAGATCTTAAAGCATGGTCATAGAAATAATAAAATTCGATAAACTTATTCCAATCTTCCTGTTTATCCGGAGACCTCATAAGATTGCATGAACCGGCTGCAAGGTTACCTGGTTGAACAGATATCGGACCTGAAAGATTTTAATGCAGATGCAGGTCACGTTTGGTGCGTGCACACTTCATCCGCTCCGCTCGTCTTTGCGAGTTGCGACTAGATGCTTTTCGAATCCACCGCCGTCATTTCTTGAAGTTGAATTAGGAAAAGAGGCTTTTGGAAGTCCCGAATTCAAGCCAGGTTATTAAGGGTCTTCAGTGACGAAGGAATAGAAAGACCTGCTCATTACATGCAACTAATACATATAGTCTGTTTCTTACAAACCTTAATACACCAAACATTTATTGGATGCTCATGTGACCAGAATTGTCAAACCAAACAACAGCTGCGAAGTACTTTGAATCCTTAGATCCTCGAAAGTTGCGATGCGTCTCGTTGTCGCTTCCATCCGTCGCTGAACACCTATATGCTTTATCCTAATGTACAAGGGAAGACCCAACACCAGCAGGGCGAGCAAACAGAAGGCAACAAGTACAATTAGAGGAAATTGTGCCACCACTTATTAAAAGTTTTAGAATTTTTTTTAAAATTTTAGAACTCGAATGCACCTTCCTAACAAATTTTAGAATTTAATTATACTTAATAAAAGTTTTAAGACTCAATTGCACAGTAAGTTTTATCACTTCCAATGCACTTTTTCGCAAATTTTAATTTCTAAATGCATTAAGAATTTAAGATATCTATTTTTGATTGGAAGACGCCATTGGATCATGTTGTTGTTTTTTTTTTTTTTGGCATATCTGAACGTGGGGCACCTGATAGCCTTTTGTTATGTTCTCGATATTATTCTTTGTTACTTTATTGAATTGTAATTTCTAGAAAAAGAATTTTGTTTTTTTTTTCATAAGATCACACATGTTTACATCTCTTAAGATTTTTTTTTAAAAAAAAGGATATGTACGCTGGAAGTCCTAAAACTTGTCACGACAATATAATTGAGTCTTAAAGTTTGCAAAAAGTGCCATCAATTCTTAAAACTTATCAAATTAATGCAATCGAGTTCTTCTGTTACTTTGTCCAAATTGGATAATGGAAAATGCTGACATGACTTTTATTTTAAATATGTTTCACTCTTACATGGCTAAAATGACGTCGTTTTAGTATAAATTTTATTTTTTTAATATAAATTTCATTTAAAAAAGGATAAATTTAAAATAAAAAAGTCGGCAAGGGTGGGAAGCGGTGGCGAGGGCTGCAGCCCTAAATACTTAGTTGCTCCTCCTCCTCCTCCTTCTTTTTTTTTTTTCTTAAAATAGCTTATTTTTAAACAATAGTTTAAATAAAGGTTACAACAAATATCATATTTGGATGAAAATGACGTCATTTTAATCTTATATTTCATGATTTAGCCACGTCATCACCACGTAAGAGAAAGAAATATTTAAAACAAAAAGTCACGTTAGTATTTTTTATTAGCCAAGTTAAATGGAGCTGATGGAAGAACTTGATTGTGTCGAATTTCTCAATTCGATCCTATCAATGATGCAAGAAAGTAATGGAAATTTGCACAACACACGAATTTACGTGGTTCGGCAACGGAGAGGTTCCGCCTGCCTACGTCCACGGGGAGATGAAATCTGTTTCACTAACTTGGAGAAGAAGATTACAACCTGTTTCGCCCTCAATATATATAGCGAAACCCTACATGGTACAAATTACAAAATTGCCCACATAGCCCTAAAATATTTAATTTTCCCACAAAATTGCCCCGTGCTGTCCAGTCGTCAGGGGGCCTTTCGGAACCGCCTCATAATCTCCTCAATAACAGAATACAAGACATCAGCCTCAACATATTGCATAAATTTGACAAGTTTTAGGACTTGATAACACTTTTTTTTTGTGCAAGTTTTATGACTCAATTGTACTTTCATGATAAGTTTTAGGATTTCTAGTAAATATATTCTCCCCTCCACCCCCTCCCCCAAAAACAAAACAACAGAGAAATTTTGCTCTCTATGTTTTGTGCATGTACACTAAGATCGTTCAGTACTTGTTAGTTGCGACTAAGTGCTTTTCGAATCCAGTGCATCGTTTTATGAAGTTGAACTAGGAAAAAACTCTTCAAAATCTGGAACCTTAAGTGAGATTAAAGATCAATAGGGATTAAGGAGTTAAATAGGGAATTCCATCGCATGCAACTAATAAGAAGAGTCTGTTACATCAAAAACCTCAAGACTGGAAACTTATGGATCGATGAAATAGCGTACGCGAGAAGAAAAATGCTTAAGAGAGTGAACAATACTTGCAAACTATTTTCGATCCTCCAATTCTACGAAGTTGCCGACGCGTCTCCACGTGGCGTCTATTCGTTGTTGGGATAGGATGTAGTTTGTCCACAATTTCGCGGGGACAATCAACGCAGCAACCAGCAAGATCATCAGAAAGCCCGCCACGAGGTTTCGCCCAGCCCCATCGGATTCCGGGAATCCGGCCATAGCGGTAAATATGTAGGGAGTGCCGACACAACTCACTAACAAGAAAACCGGGAAAGTGTGGGGCAATAGGGGAGCAGCGGTGATCCAGATTGTGATGATGGAGGCCAAGAAAACCGTACCGTTGAGCAACAGGAATTGATACAGGTCTTCCCCGCTCATGATGATTTTTCCGGCTTGATGTGGTTTTTCAACAGCGATGCCGCTGGAATTGGCAGTAACGACAGTGGAATTGGCTGGGGGATTTGAAGAGTTATCCTGCCAGTATCCTCCCGGAGGAGTGAGCGCGGCCTGGTAAGTGGCGGCTGCAATTAAGGCGGCCACTAAAAGGATTATGTTGCGAGCAGATTCATTTCGAAAGCCGAAATAAGTTCCATACTTCTCAATGAAAGTTGGTTCACCCCTTAAATACTGTGATAAAGCGTTGTTGAGAGTAGGACGTTGCGACTCCTCCGCAGGATCTTGATCGCCACATGGATTCACTTCCGAGATTTCCCTAGCCGTCTTACCTTGGAAGTTCTTCGCATCTTCTTTGACATATCCACTCAACAGCTTGACGATCTGGTAGAAATGCAAAGGGAACCAAATGAAGTATGTGTCCCTTCAATTCTCTGTCACTGCTCTGTCACTAGCTTTACTATTGTGCACAAAGCGAGCTTATGCCATATGAGTTTAAATGATGCTAGTCATGCAGCGACCGATGTACCGTGGGAATTGGGAACAAGTTTACCAAACCTTATCTATCCAATGCATCTATTTCACCCCATGTAATGAAGTCCCAAATGTTATAGTATTTCTTAATGAAAAAAGCTCAAGTATTCACGTAGGTCGTTAATTTCAAATTTTGCTTATCACTTGTGATTTATTTGAACCAAACCCTACTCTATAAAGATTAAATTCATTTCAGGGATTTGCAATAGGTTATTATTATTATTACTTTTTTTTTTGTAAAGAGCAATAGGTTACCATTCAATTCAATACAAGCACGAACAACCAAGAAATCGATGTACCATACCTCAGTTTGCCTTTTGAACTCAGCAATGTGTAAGACGGTGTTACCATCTACGTCTTTCCAATTCAAGATTTGTGTTAGATAGACTCGCTTAAGCCATCCAAACAAAACCTTAAATGCTTCAAGGTTGTCTTTCATGACCGCAATGTGAATTGCAGTTTGGCATTGGCTTGTCAAGTCTTCGATGGATGATGTACAAGCGCATAGGAATTCGGCCAAGAGCTCTAGTTCACTATCTCCTTTTTTCTCGGCTATAAAATGCAAAGGGGTGATCCCGCATCGTCCTCGGACTCGAATCAACTCGGGGTCGAGTGTCATAAGTGATCTCGCGGTGTGATAATGCTTCTCTTGCAAAGCCAAGTGCATAGGGCTGTAACCCTCCGGATTCAGCTTCCGAGCAAACGAGGGTTTCAAGATGGCGATCTCCATGGCCACGTGGGTTTTTCCGGCTTTTGCTGCAAGATGTAGAGGAGTATCTGGGAAAGGGTGCTTAGATACGCGATCTAAGAGCTCTCGCTCCTCCCGAATTAGGTTGTGCACCTCAGCAACATCATCATTTTCTATTGCTCGTTGAAGCCGAGCCTCCCTAGCCTTTTGTTTTTCTTTTTCGGCCAGACTCTTCTTGCCCATTGTTTGAGGAGGAAATGTAGGAGAAAAGGGGCTTTGCTCGATGATGATGGATGGAAGTAGGAGTAGTGAACTTGCAAAGCCATAAATAGTGCCACAAAGGCGAGTCATTAATTGCGGTCTTGATCAATCGTTGGGTGTCATTTCTCCCAACTAATTGGCAGTTGTGGGGATAACTGAGTAGCAGCCGAGTCGTATTGTGCTCATGATAAATCACAAACCCGCCCACCCGGCTCGCAAACCCTCTTGTTTTCTTTTACTCCATAGGCCCCACACGCTTTCTGCTGGACGACCAAAAGGAAATCAACGCGTCTGAGTCTTTTAACCAGTCCCTTCGTTCGAAGACAATTTAGCCATGTTCGTATATAGCTCAAACTTGAAATATAATTTAACAAAATTTATCATGTACTTATAAAAATATTAACGGTGAGTTTTTTCTTATTTTTCTTATGTTAGGGATTCACGATTAAATTTTATTGAGCTGATTATGTATATTAATGTTGGGAGTGGCTGGGTATATATTTAATAAATTTACATTTTCATTCCTAATTTAATGAAAACGCTTAAAATTGATCTCGAAATGTTGGACTCGCGTGTAGCTAGCATGTTTGGAGTACTGAACACGTATCGATCGCATGTCGGAGAATGTCGGATATGATATGTTGATCTCGAGAGAATGTTAGTGCTTCCTATCTTTTATCAAATGCCTTACCCTCTCTCTCTCTCTATCTCACTTATCTTTTATCAAATGCCTTACCCCTCTCTCTCTCTCTATCTCTCTTAGTTACTCACTCTCCCTTTTCAGCGGCTCGATCTCTACATTGACTTCGTTTTTGAATTCTTCGTGGAATGGTATCTAGGCTAAATTTCCTCGGCCATCTACGGGGATAATCTAGAGGTGGCCACGGGCCGATTCTGGCCTGGAACCGGCCTGGTTCAAACATGGAACTGGCCCGAAACCGCTTGTTCCAGGCCGGCGATTCCGAACCGGCGGTTCATTCGATTCCGAATCCGAATTGTCCCGAACGGGCATCTTAAAAAACTTTTTTTTTTTAAATAATAAAATTACATACTTAATCTTAGCTAAATTACTAAGAGAAGTAGAGAATTTATCTTAGGCAAAAAACCAAGATGATAGACTTGTAAGCCTTCATGTAGAGACTTCATCTTAAAGAGACATTTTACTTGTTACCTTCACTAGGCAACCAATGTAGGACTCTTTTCTTCAACTAATAAACCTCCAAGTCTCATCCTTGGCTTTTTAAAGAGACTTCATATTTGTCTCTCTCCCTCACAATCAATATGGGACTCATGAATTAAGTCATTTTGCTTTTGTCTTTCTCCCTCACCATCTATGTGGGACTAATTCTATGATTTTTTAATTATTTATTTATTTGTAAATTTGAAAAACATTAATTTGCTTGAAATAATCATAAAAATGATAATTTATAATGTATATATAAATTATAAATTTATTATCCAATGTGTCTCAACGTTTCGAAATTTTCTATTTTTTTGAAATGGCGTGTCAGTGTATCGTGTCGTAACGTGTGTCACGTGTCTGTGTCGGTGCTACTTAAGCCCTTTCCTCCCTCCCATTTTTTTCCCCCAATCCCCAAATTTGATTACAACTTATATTTAAAAATTTATTATTTCATAATTTTATATTTCATAATTCATTATTTAAAAATTTATTTTTTATTTCATAAATTTTATTTAAAAACCGGTTGTGAACCGGAATCGGAATCAGGCCTTGAACCGGCCCGGAACCGCCGGTTCATGAACCGAAACCGCCTTAAAGGTTCCGGTTCCGGCTCATGATAGGTCACGAACCGGAACTGATGGTTCCGAAGTGAAACTGTCCGGTTCCGAACTGTGGCCATGACTAGGATAATCCCCTGACTGCGTGTTAGGAGCACTGGTGTGATGGGGCTAAGGTCAAGATTTTATTCATTTAGTCTCCAAAGGTTTCTCGGAAAGCTGAAGAACTCTTGCCACTTGAACACTGACTTTTCGAGAGATTGGCTTTTGAGGAGTAAAAATCAGCTTTTTCATGCCTCACACTGCTCTCTTTTTTGTTCTTTTGCTTTTTAAGGTGAGGTGGGTCACGAGTAGGGGTGAGCAAGTTGGAATTCAGTGTCTTCTCACGGCGAAGACTCTATACTATGAGACTGTAGTAAGAATGTGGTACCGTTGGTAGAGGTTCTTGTCTAATTTGGAGCACAAGTCTCGTTTTCTTGTGTGAAATTCAAATCTATGGTCTTCCATAGTAGAAACAATGCGTTGGTCGGGGCATCTTTCTCTTTAGAGAATTTACATGCGAAGTTTCGTAATTAATTAATTGTGGTCTGATTTTTCTCTCTTTTTTCTTTAATCATTTGGTGTCGTTTTTCCACAACAACTTGGAAGTTGTGAGGAGTACCGACTAGCAGCCGAGGCCACCTTATCAATCACAAACCCACCTACCCGGCTTGCGGGCTTTTTACGAAAATAGGTTAAAAAATTTATCTTTTTACTGATTTGGGTTTTGCGGTGAGAAAATTACGAGAATGAGGCTTGTTTGGTAAGGGGGGAGTCAAACAAGCCCCTGTTCGGCGGTAGAATTGCAGAACAAGGAAGGAGTCCTTGTTCGGCACTATAAGTGCCGAACAGGAAAAGGGGGCTAGATAGGGGGGTGGGTGGGGGGTGAAAAAAATGAAAAATTAGAAGTAGAAAATTACAAAAAACAAAAAAAACACCAAAAAATTTTTCAAAAATTTCCATAAATCCCAAAAATTAGGAAATTGACCATTTTAACGGGTCAGTCCTATTTTTGATGGTTTTCCATTTTAGACATTTTGAAATGACGATTTTGCCCCTTAAGAGCAAATTGTCTCGAAAAATTTCAAAAGTTTCCAAAAAAAAATTTCAAAAATTAGGAAATAGGCCATTTTAATTGGCCAATCCTACTTTTAAGGATTTTTCTCATTTATCTTTTCAAAATGATGATTTTACCCCTTATGAAAAAAAAATATGTTCACGAAAAAAATAGTTAGTATTTTAAATGGTCCAACATGGAAAGGTTTTTAAAGTAAAATTTGGCAATTTCTTCATATTTGTAGTCTACGAAATCTATTTTCTTATTTTCGGATATTTTCTTAATATGGAAAATAATATTAAAATTTACGAAAAATTTCAAAAATTACTTTTCTTCTAAATTGGATTCTCAGGTTTCGTTAAAGCTTCTAAATATAATTTTTGGAAACTTTAGAAATTGAAAAGTTGTGTTTTTTTGTTTTTTTTTTGTAATTTTCTACTTCCAATTTTTCATTTTTTTACACCCCCTGCCCCACGCCACGCCACGCCACGCCACTCCACCCCACCCGCCCTCCCCACTTTTCCTTGTTCGGCACAATAGTGCCGAACAAGGACTTCTTCCTCGTTCGGCGGTTGTACCGCCAAACAGGGGCTTGTTTGGCTTCCCCATTGCTGAACAAGCCCTATTCTCATATTATTTCCACCGCAAAATCTAAATCAGTAAAAAACTAAAAATTTTAATCTATTTTCGTAAAAAACCCTCGACTTGCAAACCCTTTTGCTTTCTTTTACACCATGGGCCCCACACACTTTCTTCTGTATGACCAAAAGGAAATCAACTCTTTCAGAGATCTGACAATGCATATGCGCATATATATATATATTTATTTATATACACACACATACATACGTATATATGTTCCCCTTTTATCTTGTAGTGGCAGATACTCTTTTATTTTTTATTTTTTTGATAAGGAAATTTTTTTGGGTAAGGCTCTTTTATTTCCTTCTAAGTATATCAAAGAAACATGCGTCTAAGTCCTTTGACTAGTCCCTTCATCCGAAAACAATTTAGCTAAGTTTCGTGTATAGCTCAAATTCGAGACACAATCTAATAGCATTTATCATGTACTTATACAAATATCGGCTATGAGTTTCTTCTCATTCTTCTTATATTAAGGATTCACGATTAGGTTTTACTAGGCTAGCTATGTATATTAATGTTCGGAGTGGTTGGGTATATGACTTAAATATATATATTTAATAAATTTACGTTTTCACCCCGAATTTAATGAAAATGCGTAAAATTGACTTCTTACATGTTGAAATGGTGTGTTGGAATGTTGAATTCACGTACATGTCTGAAGTGCCGATCATATGCCAATCATACGTCGATTCACATGTTTCTAGCTTTTGTTAGATGCCTTGCCGTCTCTCTCTCTCTCTTCAACTGCTCGATCTCAACTTCGTTCGCTATTAGCCACTTTCCACGCTGAGGTAATTTCTACGTTGCTTTCGTTTTCGAATTCTTCATGGAATGGTATCTGAGCTAAGTTTCCTCCGCCATCAACGTGTTAGTCCCCTAACTGCATGTGAGGAGCACTGGTGTGGTGGGGGTAAGGTCAGACTTTATTCATTTAGTCTCGAAAGTTTTCTTGGAAAGCTGAAGAACTCTTGCCACTTGAACACTGACTTTTCGAGAGATTGGCTTTTGAGGTATGAAAATAGGCTTTTTCATACCTCACAATGCTCTCTTTTTTTCTTTTGCTTTTTAAGGTAAGAGCTGGGTCACGAGTAGGGGTGAGCAAGTCGAAATTACGTGTCTTCTTAAGGCAAAGACTCCATATAGTAGATTGTAGTTAGAATGTGGTACAGTTGGTAGAGGTTCTTGTCTAATTCGGAGTATAAGTCCCGTTTCCTTGTGTGAAATTTAAATCTATGTTCTTCCAATGTGGAAACAAGTAGCACTGATACCAACATGCGACGTGTGACATGACACGACATGTCATTTCTAAAAAAATTAGATAATTTTGACACTTCGGGACATGTTGTATTTATTGGGCTGGCTGTGTAATTAATATTGGGGGTGGATGGGTATATGACATAAGTGTGTGTGTATTTTAATAGACACCGGCAACTCCCATCATATGAAATGGGTTCAATGTCCAATTATGAAACCCTTGGAAAAAAAGGAAAAAGAGAAATATATTTGCTATACCAAAACTAGGTGCAAAAAATCAACGAGACTGACTTATATTTTCACCCCTAATTTAATGAAAATCCTTAAAATTGACCTCTTAAATGTTGGAGTCGCATGTCCCTAGCGTGTTTGGAGTACCGACCACATGTCGAGAGATGAGGGTAAGGTCAAGATTTTATTCATTTAGTCTCGAAAGGTTTCTTGCAAAGCTGAAGAAGTCTTGCCACTTGAACACTGACTTTTCGAGAGATTGGCTTTTGAGGAGTGAAAAAAAGGCTTTTCATACCTCACAGTGCTCCCTTTTTTACTTTTGCTTTTTAAGGTGAGGTGGGTCACGAGTAGGGGTGAGCAAGTTGGAATTTGGTGTCTTCTCACGGCAAAGACTCCATACTGTGAGACTGTAGTTAGAATGTGGCACAGTTGGTAGAGGTTCTTGTCTAATTTGGAGTAGTACAAGTCACATTTCCTTGTGTGAAATTCAAATCTATGATCTTCCATAGTGGAAACCATGTGGTTTATGATCTTTAAAAATCATTGCATGATCCGATTTGTGAGGCGAATGGAATTATATGTTTTTCTGGGATTCAGATTATAAATTGATAGCCGTGGAGAACAATCATCGACAGCGTTCTAAACCTTACTGAATGCATGGGATTGGCTCGCTAGGGGGAATACTTGGATCTCTTTTTAAGGATGAAACATAGCTGCGTCCATATATTTATCTTCCACAAAATAAGCGTGAAAAAAAGAAAAAAAAGAGAGACGAAGACTCTTTCCTAGGTCTACCCTCAAAATGGCCGATCCGGTTCCAAGCTACTTTTAGGGCCGGTTCTGTTTCCAATTTCAAAAGCAAACTGAGAATCGACTCTAACTAGATAGATTCCATATTTCTAGTCTAGAACCTAAGCACCTTGAAACTAATCACTCCAAAGTGCTATCAAAGTTCATTTGCTTTCAATCTCAAAGCTTTGAACTAAAAAGATTTGAGAACTATCGTGAACTACATATTGTTTTAGGAAAAATGAAATATAAACATAACGTAAAATTAAATAACATAGCTACAAGTTAATTCTGGGGATGGATTATATATTTGAATCTGAAGACCTCATATCCTATGACTACTAAAACAGATATCGGACCTGAAAGATTTTAATGCAGATGCAGATCACATTTCCCATGTCACGTCCGCATCCGAATATGGACGAGCAAATCTCTTAGCTTGTAGAGTGAAGGGACATGCCTTCTCTTTTTCTCGTGGGATCGAGTGCAAGTCGAGGATACCCACACAGGTAAAGTGCCGATTTGGAAGTGGCATAAAATGTGAAATCTGTTAAGGTGGAGATTTTCTTAAAACAAAAAAGGTTGCAACCGTGCTTATTTGTTGCATTTTATTGGGTTCACTCGGTTTGACAGTTCTCAGAAATCTAGAAGATCAAGAGATTTCCCTCTGTGCATTTGGTGCGTGCATGCTTCGTCTGCTTGTCTTTGTGAGTTGCGACTAGATGCTTTTCGAATCCATTGGCCTCATCTGATGAAGTCAAATTAGGAAAAAAGTATTTTGGAAGCCCCGAATTCAAGCAAGATTATTGAGGGTCTTCAGTGAGGAAGGAATAGAATGACCTGCTCATTACATGCAACTAATTCATAGTCTGTTTCTTGCAAACCTCAAGTCACCAAACATTTAATGGATGCTCACGTGACCAGAATTGTCAAACCAAACAACAGCTGCGAAGTACTTTGAATCCTTAGATCCTCGAAAGTTGCAACGCGTCTCCTTGTCGCATCCATCCGTCGCCGAACTCCTATGTGCTTTATCCTGATGTACAAGAGGAGACCCAACACCGGCAGGGCAAGCAAACATAAGGCAAGAAGTACACTTAGGGGAAATTGAGCCACCACATGACTTCGCGGAATTTGGATAAAAAGGGGAAATGAATTCGGCAGCGCAGAGAAGGAGTATAATGATGTAGAACAGAGGGTTGGCCTCTACAGTAAAAGTGGTGCCCAGATTGTGGCAATGGAGGCGGCAAAGGCCATGCTATTGCAGATCGCGTAGACATACAGTCCCGAACCTCTCAGGATCATGTCTCCGGCAGCTTGATTTGGTTGTCCAAGAGCAATGCTGCTGGCATTGACGGTGACGATAGTGGAATTGGCTGTGGGATTTGAAGAGGAATCCTGCCAGTATCCTCCCTGCGGAGTGAGAGCAGCTTTGTAAGTGGCAGCTGCCATTAAGGTTAACACTATGAGGATTACGCTGCGAGTGAATTCATCTTTGACCCTACAAAAATTTACGTGGGATTGAGCTGTAAATTACGTGTATGAAATGTAATTTCCTAAATTAGAGGTTATGCCTTATTAAGAGTCTTTTGTTCCTATACGTGTATATATAGGTCATTGTAATAGATAAAAGAAAAAACATAGAAATTTGAGGAATGACATTTTTCCTCTAAAACTCTCTATGTTAACATGGTATTAGAATGTAGGGTTTGCTACATGCGAGTACTCTACACTAATCCCCGATTATGGCAGTCCCGCTGTTCACCATCAACCTCAACTAGGTGCTATCCAGACCATCACTGTTGCGATCCATCATCCATCGGGATTAGGCACGATCTAGACCATTGCTACACCGACCCGCTGCAACTCCGCATATCGCACACCTATCAATCCACGACCTACACAATTGAAGATTGCCGTGGCCGTACTTGTTTGATGTGGTTACCACATCAATAAACTCACCCAAAAACTACCATCGCTCTTTTTGATTATTGCATACACACAGACCATGGCGGATCAAAATCCTATAGGAGTAGTGATTCCCTATCAAAATAAAGGGGGAAATTCAATTACAGAAGCACTTTTGGAGAATCTGATCATTAAATGGACTCGGATTTGCTTGATGATGGTTGATGGAAGTAGGAGTAGTGAACTTGTAAAACCATTAATAGTGCCACAGTTAACGAAGGCGAGTCATTGTTTATGATTTACCAACAAAAAGTGAAATGAAAGCCTAAAACTTATCAACTAATGAAAGTACTTGATTGGATCAATATGATAAGTTTTAGGAATTGATTGCACTTTTTGAAAGTTTTAAAACTCAAATGCATCTTCCTAACAAGTTTTAGGATTCAAGCGCACTTTCGTAATAAGTTCAAGGACTTCCAATACATTTTTCCCTAAATTTTAATTTCTAAATGCATTAAGACATCTATTTTGATTGGAAGATGCCATTGGATCAATTTTTTTAGCATATCTGAACGTGGGGCACCTCATAGACTTTGTTATATTCTCGATATTATTCTTTGTTACTTTATTCAATTGTAATTTCTAGAAAAAGTTTTTTATTTTTATTTTTTTTATCAAATCACACAAATTTACCTCTTTTCAGAATTTTTTTTTTATAAAAGAAGATATGTTCGTCGGAAGTCTTAAAACTTGTCATGAAAGTATAATTGAGTTCTAAAATTTGCAAAAGTACTATCAAGTCTCAAAACTTGTCAAATTAATGCAATCGAATTCTTCCGTTGCTTCATTCAAATTGGGTAATGAAAAATACTGACTCGACTTTTATTTTAAATATTTCTCACTCTTACGTGGCCAAAACGACGTCATTTTGGTCTAAATATGATTTTTTAATATAAATTTTATTTAAATTTAATTTAAAAAATAAGCTTAAAAAAGTCAGCAAGAGGGGGAGGCGGTGTCGAGGGCTACAGTCCTAAATAATCGATTGCTCCTCCTCCTCTTTTATTATTATTATTTTTAATTTAACTTATTTTAAACTATAATTTAAATAAAAGTTAAATCAATTATCATATTCAGACCAAAATGGCATCATTTTAACCTTATGTTTTATGATTTAACCATGTCATCACCATGTAAGAAAAAGAAATATATAAAACAAAACGCCACGTCAGCATTTTTTGATAGCTAAGTTGGATGGAGTTGATGGAAGAATTGGATTGCATAAATTTAATAAGTTTTAGAATTTGATAACGCTTTTTGCAAGTTTTAAGATACAATTGTACTTTCATAATAAGTTTAGGACTTATAGTAAATATATTCTCCCAAAACAAAAAAGATAGAATTTTGCTTTATGTGTTTTGTTCATGTACACTTATATCATTCAGTACTTGTTAGTTGCGACTGAGTGCTTTTCGCATTCAGTGCATCATTTTATGAAGTTGAATTAGGGAAAAAGCTATTCAAAATCAGGAACCTTAAGCGAGATTAAAGATCAATAGGGATTAAGGAGTTAATAGGGGATTCCATCGCATGCAACTAATAAGAAGTATGGTACATCGAAAACCTCAAGACTAGAAACATATGGATGATATAGCATACGCGAGAAGAAGAATGCTTAAAAGAGTAAACAATACTTGCAAACTATTTCTAATCCTCCAATTCTACGAAGTTGTCGATGCGTCTCCACATGGCGTCTAGTCAGCGCTGGGATAGGATGTAGCTACCTCGCAACATCACGGGGATAATCAACGCGGCGACCAGCAAGTTCATAAGAAATACCTTTACGACGTATCTGTTGACACCTGATTTTTAATCACTTTTCCTTTTTAAATTAATAGAAAATTTATAAAAATTCATGAAATTGAAAAATCAACTTTGGGGACCTTGGCTGAGCCTAAGGATCCAATTTTGACCAAAAAATAATTTTTCATATTTTTAGTATTTTTCGATATTTTTATTTTCGAAAATTCATAAAAAAAAATCAAGAAAAAATGAAAAATTGAAAAATCAACTTTGGAAGCCTTGGCTAACCTTAGGTAACCATTTTTGAGTAAAAAAATAATTTTTTGTATTTTTTGTTTTTTTTTAAATATATTTTTTAGAAATTAGGAAAATATTTAATAAATAATAGCATTTGAGGCCACAAAAATACATAAAAATAGTCAATATTTTTCTTTTAAATCCCTTTTCATGTTGGCCATCGCAAATTTAAAAAATCCAATTCGGGGTCGTGTATTCCTTCACGAGCATAACCTCGAATCGGGCCTAAAAAAATTCAATTTGAGTCAATTTATTTTCATTTTTCACTTTAAGGAGTTGTGACATTATTCTCTAATATTCCAAATTTTCATCTTGGCCCAATTATACCCAGAATGACTCAATTTTACAAAAAGGGCTTTAATTAAATTTTGCGTTATTTTCAATAGTAAGAAATGAGCTTAAATTCAACATGCGCTAGGTGTGTGAAAAATTATGAGGAGATTTGGACTTAAATAAATATTTTTCCAGGGACTGAATTGCAAATACTTAAAATCTCATGGACTAGAGTACAAATACCTAACACTTGAGGGATTATTTTGTAAATAATAAAAAGAAGAGTTAGTGGAGAAATTAGAATAGAGAAGGGAAAATGGAGGAGGGAAGATGGAAAAGAGGAGATGAAGATGGGAAGATGGAGAAGAGGAGATGGAGAAGAATTGATGGAGAAAATAAGATAAAAATAGAGAATGGAAGATAGAGAAGAATGGATAGAGAAAATAAGATAAAAATAGAGAAGGGAAGATGGATATGAAGAAGAGTTAGTGGAGAAATTAGAATGGGAGATAAATATGAAGAAAGGAAGATGAAGATGAAGAAGAGTTAGTGGAGAGATTAGAATGTGAGATAGAGATAAAGAAGGGAAGATGAAAATGAAGAAGAGTTGGTGGAAAAATTAGAATGAGAGATAGATGAGTGGATTATAAAAGGAGGAAGAAGTAAGCTTGATGGGGGAATTTTTGGGGAGAGAAAATTTTGGATGTTTGAGAGGGTTTTGGAAGATTGAAGAAAAATTTGAGAGAAAGAAAATACCAAAAGAGAGAGAAAATTTTGAAGATGATGGGAGTTTAAAGCTGGGTTATCATCACAAATTCCTTCATCGATCAACATAAATCAAGAGTTTATCCTCGTCAACGAGCAAGCAAATTTGAGCTAAGTATTTTCATTTATTCATTTATTTGTGGTTTTAGTCTCAAATTAGCACAAATTGTATACACTTTCTCCATCTCCTTTTTTCCCATACTTTATGGCAGGTAAAAAAAAAGGGGACAACTCCGTATCAACGATAAATTCCATGGAGGTGCAAAGTGAACCCAAACAAATTCCAAGGTGCCCATCAAATCTACAGCCGACCCGCCAACGAATTTTAATTCAAATTGTTGAAACAATTTGTTGTATTTTATTTTAAAGAACTAAAACCCTAGAATGGAGAGGCAAAACGCATCCACTGGAGGTCGTTTATTTCTTGCAATTTAAATTCCTACACCATCAAACCTCAAAGAGAAGAGCCAAGCCAATGCTAGGCCGCCCATTGGAGGTTTTTACATACCGTTTTTTGAATTCCCGCAATTTAATTCTTGCACCATTAAAACCCAAAGGGGAGAGCCAAGCCAAGGTTGGGCTATCCATTGGAGGTCTTTATTTACTGTCATTGACTTCTTGCCATTTAATTTTTGAATCACCAGACCCCAAAATGAGTAGACTGTAACACTGCACAGAAGTCGTTAACACACTCCCTCTTTCGGCTTCAGGGAATTTTTAACACTTTGAAAATAAAAAAATGCCACCCATGCATCCTATCTAAAAAGTGAAAATACAAAAAGATAACACCTCACTAGAGTCTTAGGAATAAACCAAGCTTGAGTTGCCAAATTAGGATATCCATGAAATTAAGGTACCGAAAGGGTATTAGTTTTAATTAACTAGTGTAACCAAGCCCCTGAACTCATAATCTCTGGTTCGTAGAAGTAATCTAGGCCTCCCGCCAATTTACTTAGGTATCTAATCAACCTACCAAAAATGATTAGTGGCGACTCCAAATTTTAAAACCATTTGAACAAAAACCAAAGTTGCGATTCGGTTGGACTTGGGAGGGTTCGTATTAGGTTAATTCATCTAATAAACCTAATAATCCGTTAACAAGATCGAAAAAAAATTCTTAGGGTCGCGATAGCTTGGCGACTCCATTGGGGACGGGATTTTTAAATTTTTGAAAAAAAGACACCAATTGGAATACTTGAATTTTTTTCGAAATTTTAAAAGCCTTAGTAGTCTTAGACCAATGAAAATTTCATGGATATCTTGTTTTTGGTGATCTTGTTTGGAACTCATCTTTAGGTGTTAAATAGTTTTGCAGATGGGAGTTATAAGGGGTGGAGTGTTTGGCTAACCTTTCGTTTTGCAGGTTTGGTGTGTGAGAATTATTATTTAATTTTCGAAATATTGAAGTGGTGTTTGCATTTAATTGTTGTGCATGTTTAATTGTTTTGACACTACATCACACACGTCCTGTGGCCAAACCTAGGTCACTAGTTTTAGGATGGTATTGTGATTTGGTTCTAACGTTTGGCATGAGATTACGTCGAAATTTAGTCCAGATTCAATCCCGAACCCTTTTTCAAAAATGAGCTTCAAAAGTTAGGCCTCATGCTTGGTAAGATTACTAAAGTAGTGGTTTTAATTTTTAGCTCGAGCAGCCGAAGTGGGAAGGCCCGGCTAATCCTGATTATGTCGTGAGATCATGGCTAATCTTGATTATGTGCGCGAGATTGACGCCTTGCCGTAAGTCTTTTGCTTCAATTTGTCAGCCTTTAGAGTAAATAGGCTAAGATTTAAACTCACGATTCATGT